>CM076998.1:108712551-110207551 GCA_039090855.1 Macrothele yani
GTTTTTCTGCCCCTTGGTATCCAGTCCATCACTTCAGCTATTAAACTGTGGTTAGTTTTTCTACCAATATATCTACCCAATTGCAATTGAACTTTGATCATGATGTCCTCAACTCTTGTCCTTTTCCTGATCCACATGCGTTTCTTTTATTATCTTTACACAAAAATGCATCTCTCCACGCTTCTCAGTTCTGTATTCAGCATCTGTATGTCTTTTTCAGTTAAGGTCCTGATCCATAAATAAGAGCTGGAAGGATACATTGATTAAACAACATTCTTTTAAGATATAATGGTAAATTTCTCTTGAAAATTGTTCTGTTCTTTCCAAATGCACTCCAGCCAAGCTTTATATTTCTATTTTTTTTTATGTGGCTCTCGTTTGATATAAATTCCTGATATACAGGATTATCACGGTTAATGTCGAAAATGTATGTATGTATATAATAAAACAATTAATTGAAACATGAATACATACCTTTTTTCTGAAGTAAAATCTTGTACAACGGTTGATGCACAAACGCACTTTGTAATTATTCAATATGACCGACGTTGGCGGCGATAACCGCCTCGATCCTTGAGCGGAATCAGTCGCAGGGCTTGGCGACCTGGATCTTGTTCATGTGGGTCATGACATTGGCGATGACACTCCTGACGGAGTGAAGAGTGTTAACTCTATAACAACCATGACCGTAAAATGTAGTATCACTCTAAATACCATAAATCCCGAAACTGTATGTTGTTTCACTTCTTTGTTTAGTAACAACAACGGTAACTGAAGGTGACTCCTACTGATCCCTCATAGGTCGTGCAGAGTTAAAGAACAGGTAAGAGTATGGTCGTTAAAGGGTTAAAGGGATGCTTATTGGTTTCTCTTTCAATTAAGCCCCACATACAGCCATCCAAGAGATTCAATTTGGGGGAGCTGGTGGGCCAAAGACCAATGGTAAGGCACGCTCTTTTTAAGCCATTTCTGAGTCGCTTTGGCATAGTGAGCTGGGGCACAGTCCTGCTGGAAGATGTAAGGCCTCCCGTCAGCAATGGCATCTGTCCAGTGTTTCACTACTTCCCTCAGCACCTTAATGTAAACGTCTGCGTTGACCCTTAAACCCTTCTCAAAGAAGTGAGGAGGCATGATATATGCCTCGCCGGAGATGACGCCGAGGGCAGTACCGGGACACCGGGATATTTCCCGGTGGACTACTCGAGAAATGGCCCACTACATTTCGTATCCTCCTTTTATGGATTGTTTAAAAAGAATGAATAATTAGTATTTTGATACTTATGAATAAGAAGTGTTACTTCGTTTGAGCTCATATTTTCTGTCTAAAACGCTATCTTTAAAAAATTGGAGTTTCATTCTATCTATATATTGGGTTGTCGGAAACGTCATGACGTATTTTGACACCCGATGGCGGTTGGGCGGTTTTGGAAGTACTAAAGTCATACGCAGCTCTGTTATCGCTATGGCATTCGACAGGTGCCAGTTTTAGCTTCAGTCTAAAAGGAATAATGAGCGATTTGGTTGATTTGCGGAGATTTGACATCAAGTTGAAAATGGAAGACCAAACTGTACATTTTCGCCATATTTTACTGTTTTACTTCTGTAAAGGGAAGAACTCTCGTCAAGCTTGTGAAAAGTTGCGTAAAGTGTACGGTGATAATGCTCTACAAGAACGTCAGTGCCAGCGGTGGTTCGCAAAATTCCGTGCTGGCGATTTTGACCTCAATGATGCTCCTCGGTCCGAGAGGCCAACCGAGACTGATGACGACAAAATCAAGGCATTGATCGAGTCAAACCCACGTTACACGACACGAGAGATTGCAGACATTGCACATCCATCATTCAAGCTTTGACGACCACCTGAAGAAGCTGGGATACGTAAGCAAGCTCGATGTGTGGGTTCCTCACGAACTCAAAGAAGCTCAATTGACGGCGCGTATAAACATCTGCGATATGCTCATTAAACGTGAGGAAAACGATCTTTTTTGAAGCGACTGATAACTGGTGTCGAAACGTGGATTGTGTACAACAGTGTGCTGCGCAAACGGTCTTGGTCCCGACGTGCTACTTTGCATCAAACAACATCCAAAGCAGACATTCATCAGCGGAAGGTTCTGGTCTCAGTGTGGTGGGATTTTAAAGGTGTCGTGTTTTTCGAGCTCTTACCACGGAACCAAACAATCAATTCGAATGTGTACTGTCGGCAATTGGACAGTTTGAACGAATCCATCATCCAGAAACGTCCAGAGCCCATTAATCGTAAAGGTGTTGTGTTCCATCACGACAACGCGAGACCAGACACAAGTTTGATCACCCGCCAAAAATTATTGGAGCTTGGTGGGATGTATTGCCACAGCCAACCTACTAGCCTGACCTTGCGCCGTCAGATTTCCACTAGTTTCGCTCTCTTCAACAGTCCTTGCGTGGTATAACGTTCAATTCAGATGAGGCTGTAAATCAGCACTTTGTAGAGTGTCTCGCCACGAAAGACAGGTCCTTCTATGAACGAGGCATTCTGCAGCTCACTGACAGATGGCAAAAGGTAACGGGCATTATATCATTGATTGATCTTTGTTCTTTCTATCAATAAATGACCTTTGCAAAACATGACTAAAATACGTCATGACTTTTCCGACAACCTAATATAATATTTTGGGCATTTGCTCCACAACAAAGCAACATTCTATCTAATTCCAGTGAAAACTGTGAAATTGGACGAAGCACTCTGTTACAAATAAATTAAACTAACTACGATTAAGCGTAGGTCGTTGGACTTGGAATCATTGGTTGTCCTTTTTCCTCCTTTTCTACCCTCCTTTTGTAATTTTGAAAGAGGTACTAGTACCAATTTTGGTGGCCCATCATCCCGACAGCCTTATCCACGTACAGAAATAGAGCATATAGCGATTCTTCAGCAGCGATGTTCTGAAAACCGTGTCCCACCCACATTTATCTTAAAAGAAACCACGATTAACCGGTACTGTGTCATGAATCAAAATTGTAGTTTATTAGTCAAAATAATGAGAGACTTAAAAAAAAATGTCTATTCAAAGTGGTGGCATACCGTTGCAGAGTAGTCGATCAGTGACAAAATATATAATGTGTAATTATCTGGCACAACACCGCAGTTTGAGTATGGTTTAATATGCTACATTCAATCATGAGTGGATTTTTAAAATTCTTTCACCCTTAAGTTCCTGCTGAAATTTGTTTACGACTGAATTAGTTTTACAACGCATGTTTCAACAGTTCTATTTCATCCAGGAGTTAACAGAATTTTTTTTTATGGTGGAATTTATGAAGTATTCCACTGTTGGTACGTTTATTTCTGTAGTTGGCCACAAAACTAAAATTCCCAGCCTGGTTTCTTCAACCCAATCCCCACCTGCAGGAAATTTTGTGTGCACGACCCTGGACACGTCATCAGGGTTCTTACAAAACCACCTGTCATTCCTCCTATTGACCTTCTGGCTCTGGTCAAAAATTTCCTCATCCGAGAAGAATCTCAGCAAGTTGTTCTTCTCGGGGTACTGAACTTTGTTGAACAGTTTCTTTGCTTTGTGAAACGCCGTTCCTGCATAGCCTGGTCCACGAACTGACCCATCTTAAAAACGTAGGAGATGTAGCGGAGGTCCTCGTGGATGATGCAGTGGATGGCACCTAAGCAAAACCAACTCCCTGGGTAAGGCGTTCATTGATTTCCTGGGGTTGTTGTCTACCATACCTTGCACCTTGGAGACAAACTCGGGTATCCGGATGTTATGGTGGGTGGTGCTATAAGAAACACCCAACTCCTTGGATAAGGCGTTCATTGATTTCCTGTGGTCGTTGTTCACCATCCCTTTCACCTTAGAGACAAACTTGGGTATCCTGATGATATGGTGGTTAGTCAATTAGCAACACCCAAATCCTTGGATAAGGCGTTAATTGATTTCCTGGGGTCGTTTTTAACCATCCCTTTCACCTTAGAGACAAACTTGGGTATCCTGATGATATGGTGGTTAGTACAATTAGCAACACCCAAATCCTTGGATAAGGCGTTCATTGATTTCCTGGGGTCGTTGTTCACCATCATTTTCACCTTAGAGACAAACTTGGGTATCCTGATGATATGGTGGGTGGTACTATAAGCAGCACCCAGCTCCTTGGATAAGGCGTTCATTGATTTCCTGCGGTCGTTGTTCAACATCCCTTTCACCTTAGAGACAAACTTGGGTATCCTGATAATATAGTGGATAGTACAATTAGCAACTTCCAACTCGTTGGATAAGGCGTTCATTGATTTCCTGGGGTCGTTGTTCATCATCCCGTTCACCTTAGAGACAAACTTGGGTATCCTGATGATATGGTGGTTATTACAATTAGCAACACCCAAATCCTTGGATAAGGCGTTCATTGATTTCCTGTGGTTGTTGTTCACCATCCCTTTCACCTTAGAGACAAACTTGGGTATCCTGATGATATGGTGGTTAGTACAATTAGCAACACCCAAATCCTTGGATAAGGCGTTCATTGATTTCCTGGGGTCGTTGTTCACCATCATTTTCACCTTAGAGACAAACTTGGGTATCCTGATGATATGGTGGGTGGTACTATAAGCAGCACCCAGCTCCTTGGATAAGGCGTTCATTGATTTCCTGCGGTCGTTGTTCAACATCCCGTTCACCTTAGAGACAAACTTGGGTATCCTGATGATATGGTGGATAGTACAATTAGCAACTTCCAACTCGTTGGATAAGGCGTTCATTGATTTCCTGGGGTCGTTGTTCATCATCCCGTTCACCTTAGAGACAAACTTGGGTATCCTGATGATATGGTGGATAGTACAATTAGCAACACCCAACTCCTTGGATAAGGCGTTCATTGATTTCCTGCGGTCGTTGTTCACCATCCCTTTCACCTTAGAGACAAACTTGGGTATCCTGATGATATGGTGGATAGTACAATTAGCAACACCCAAATCCTTGGATAAGGCGTTCACTGATTTCCTGGGGTCGTTGTCCACCATCCTTTGCACCTTGGGGACAAACTCGGGCGTCCTGATGATATGGTGGGTGGTACTATAAGCAACACCCTGCTCCTTGGGTAAGGCGTTCATTGATTTCCTGGGGTCATTGTTCACCATCCCTTGCACCTTAGAGACAAACTCGGGTATCCTTGGATAAGGGGTTTATTGATTTCCTGGGGTCGTTGTTCACCATCCCTTGCACCTCGGAGACGAACTCAGGTATCCTGATGATATGGCGGGTGGTAATATAAGCAACACCCAACTCCTTGGATAAGGCATTCATTGATTTCCTGGGGTCGTTGTTCACCATCCCTTGTCCTTTACAAACTCGGGCGTCCTTATGGTGTCGGAGCGACGGTCATGCTTCGCACGCTTGGTAGGAATGTCGTTGGGGTCCTTTGCATTGTCGACCTTGCTCTTGATCTTGTAGACAAAGGACAAAGAGAATTTATGGAACTCGGCAATCTCGTTTCGGGTTCTCTCGGAGCTGAGAGCTGACAGCATGGTTTCTTTTTTATTTCTTTCGTGACAGTGACGTTCATGTTATCAATGATTTACCTGGAAAGATTACAAACTCAGCTTTCAAATGACGGTTTCTTAAATTTTCCAGGTTAAATAGTTTTTAAGATATAAGTATCAAAAATCATTCCACATTTACCTTGATAGCCCTGTATTGCCTATTAACTCCTGCAATTGTTTAGCATGAATATCTTTCATGATACGAGGGCTGTACCGAAAGTAATGCAAAAGTGGGCATAACTTTTTATTAACTGACAGAGGACTTTCAAATGGCTCATATTGCTAGAGTAACTCTTGTGAAAACACACAAGTTTGTCCGGGGCACCTCACTCCGGAGTAAGTTGCTCTCCCAACTAAGCTTCACTGATGGAATGTATCGCTGCAGATTTGTCGTCTTGACTCGTGCTTTACCTCCGTAGTACGCCACATTACCTTCCTCTTAATTGTTTTTTGAAGCGAAGAACGAATTTTCATTAATTCCAGACGATGCGTGGAACTAACATCACACATTTTTCGAAGAACCCAACGGCCAGTACATCTATTTTTACGTTCGGGCGCCAATGGGAAAACACAAGATTGTCCATGACGAAAATCGAAATCGCGCCCCCTCACTCCGGAATAAGTTGCTCTCCAAACTAAAATATACGGAACGAGTGTATTGCTGCAGATTTGTCGTCTCGATACGTGCTTTACCTCCGTAGTACGTGGCTCTCTTCCTATACACAAGGGTACTACTAAACATAATCTCCATCACAAGCAATGCATTTGCGCCATCGGTGAACTCAACTCTCGAATCCATTGTGCAAAAAATTCAGGTGTGGACTGTTGTACCCACATTTTCACAGCCACGTCCACCTCATCTGTGCCATCAAATCGTTGTCCTTAGAGACTTTCCCTCATTGGACCGAACAGGTGGAAGTTGGAGGGCATCAGATCTGGGCTGTACGGTGGATATGGGGACCACCGATCACTCTAATTTGCTGATCGCCTGATTTGTTGCCAAAAATGTGTGTGGTCTCGCATTGTCATGGCGAATGTGGATCCTTTTCAGATTTTTGCTTCGGTCTCTTCCTCCTTATGGCTTCTCTAAGCTTCTTGAGCTTCTCAATGTACCTCTCGCTGGTGACAGTACGGCCACGTTCCAGAAAATCAAGGAGATTGACACCCCTGTCGTCCCAAAAGAACAGTCACCAGGAATTTCTGTGCGGATCGCTGGCTCTTGAACTTCTTAGGCCTTGGTGAAGAGATGTGACGCCATTCCATGGATTAATACTTCATTTGCGAATCGTAAAGATACGTCCAAGTTTCGTCCCCTGTCACTAGATCGAAAAACAACGTGTCTTCATTGGATTCAAACGCTTCCAGCAGATCAGAGCAGACTTCCACCCTTCTCTCCTTCAAATCGGGTGTCAACTTCCGAGGTACCCACTTTGCAAACACACTCCCCGACACCCTAAGTCTTCTACCATCTTCTGTATGGCATTGTGACCACAGTCCAGTTGTGCAACAAGCTCACAAATTGTGACTCGTCTCTCCGCGCGAATCAATTCATCCACTCGCTGACGATTCGTGTCAGTGGTCGCAGATGATGGTCTCCCACTGCGTGGTTTGTCTTCGGTGCTGGTTTCCCCTTCTTTAACCTTCATCCATCTGTGCACATTGCACTTATCAATAGTGTCATCTCCGTAAACATTCTGAGTTACGATAGAGGAAGAGTTACTTTACCAACATGTGCAATTTGAACGACATATGTCAGTTTAAAAAAAAAAGTTATGCCAACTTTTGCATTACTTTCGGTACAAACCTCGTATATAAATTAAACTAATGATTACGCATAACGTATAACGTACTCAGTGTGTAAATTCATTACAAAGGCAAACCTCTGAAACATTCCGTAAAAGTCACTAAATAAATTGAGAACTTGTAATACAGTGCCGCAGAAGCAAATACGATCTATGGCATATTATTTATTTACGCAAACTTTGTGCTCACGGAATATGTATTACTTTGAGATTGTCGAGAAGCTGTTTCAGCATTAATAACATTTCATATAAGAGATGCAATTGTAATGACAAAAGATGGAAATCTGAGGAAAATATGAAAAATAAATATACCGAGCGCTGAGGAAAATTCACCAAGGAAGACAGGAATGATTGCTCACGTTAAACAAACTAAAACGCTTTTAGACAAATTAATGACAAACAACTTCTATTTTTATTTTTATTTCTTCTATAAGCAGCCTATGTTTGCAATTTAGAGAAAAGAGAGAAATGAAGGTTTCAGAAAAGAACATTCTTAAACGTAACAATGTAACGAAACCGAAGTTCCTGCTGATACGCTCTCCCGCTGACGTGATATGATTCAGATAATATAAAACAAATAAAGTGGAGATCATTGGAAAAGGCAACCAGTTAGACGAAGAATTATCTCCTGCAAATAAAAACTGATCTGCACTATTTAGCTGGCTTATTTTTAACACATTGAAACTCACTTCAAGACCTAAACTCATATTTGTAAAGAAATACTTTGACTTGTTTTCCTCAAAATTTTAGCGCAACTTTAAGCACGAAATATTGTTATACCTTTAGTCAATCAGTCAACCTATCGTACGTTTATTTGTGTGTGTGTATTTCTTTTATTTTATACATAGTGGGGCAATTAAATATAAAATCCCGGTAAAACACATGGGTCAGGAAAGTATGATTTTTTGATAAGTCATTTATCAGCTATGGGGTAGCAACAGCAGCGCTTTCGTAAGATTAGCGCAGATAATTATTTATGTTGTGCATGACGTCATTCAGTGGAAGAACACTGTCATATCTCTGTGATTGAGCAGAGAGCAAATACCAGGTTTAGTTTGAAAATAGGTGAAATTGCATCTGAGATAGTTGAATTTTAACGTGATGTGTATAGAGCGAAAGCCTATCTCGTGCACAAATATTCCGATGGTATGCACGTTTCAAGGGTGCGCGGGAAGATTTGGAAAATGACGAAAGGCTCGGAAGCCCGATTTCGGTGCGCACGTCTGAACTCATTGAGAAAGTGTGCGAAAGGACAAAAAGTGTTCCTTGTGTGGCCTTGAGGATGCTGGAATGCGAGGCTGGTGTTAATAAGACGATTCATCAAATTTTAGTGCAAGATGTTTTTTTTTGATTGAAGGTTGGACGACCACCCGTGAGCAACTCAATGGACTATAAGCAGTCGCCTGTTCCTAGTTTAGGGTCACTGGCTCCAGGGAAGGGAGAGAACCAATGTCGTAAGACAAACACAACATCCATGCCTCACCGGAATTCGAACCCAGACCCATCTCGTACGAATGGTCATAAGCCAGCGCTTAGACCACTGAGTCCCCTTAGTGCTCGTTTTGTTCAGCGTACTATGTCAGACGACCAGAAACATGCACGCGTGGAGTACGCAAGAGACATCCTGGATACTGCAGAGACAAAGCACAATTTTCTTCAAAGCACTGTGGCAGGTGGCCAGACAGGGTGTTTTCGTTATGATCCTTAAACGAAGCACGAGAGTGCTCAGCGGAAGTCGCCACAGTCACCCAAAGGAAAGAAGATCAGGTTACAGAAGTCCAAAATTAGGACTATGCTTAAGTGCTTTTACGACAGCAAGGGAATTCTGCATCACGAGTTCATTCCTGAAGGGACAACTGTCACTAGCAATGCTTACGAATCCATTTTGGAACGATTCTGGAAGATAATATTGCGTGTCAGGTCTGAGTACAAAAACTACAAAAACGGGAAATGGCTCCTTCTTCACCAAAACGCACCCGCACACAGAGAAATCAGTGTACAGCAATTTCCGGCACGAAAACAAGAGTGTGTACTCAACCATCCCCCTATTTTCCAGATTTGTCACCGTGTGATTACTTTCTATTCCAAAAATTAAAGCTGTCTTTAAAGGGAAAAGTTTTTCAAGACATTGAAGACATAGAAAGAACTGCGGCATCAGCTCTTCACTCCATACCAAAAGATGACCTATGCAAGTCCTTCCTTTCGTTGGCTGATCGCGCCACTTCTTGTATTAACACAGGAGGAATGAACTTCGAATAAATATGAAGACATACAAAGAACTGTGGCGTCAGCTCTTCACTCCATACCAAAAGATGACCTATGCAAGTCCTTCCTTTCGTTGGCTGATCGCGCCACTTCTTGTATTAACACAGGAGGAATGAACTTCGAATAAATATGAAGACATACAAAGAACTGTGGCGTCAGCTCTTCACTCCATACCAAAAGATGACCTATGCAAGTCCTTCCTTTCGTTGGCTGATCGCGCCACTTCTTGTATTAACACAGGAGGAATGAACTTCGAATAAATATGAAGACATACAAAGAACTGTGACATCAGCTCTTCACTCCATACCAAAAGATGACCTATACAAGTCCTTCCTTTCGTTGGCTGATCGTGCCACTTCTTGCATTAACACAGGAGGAATGCACTCCGAATAAATATGAAGACATACAAAGAACTGTGACATCAGCTCTTCACCCCATACCAAAAGATGACCTCTAGAAGTCCTTTTTTCCGTTGGCTGATCGTGCCACTTCTTGTATTAACGCAGGAGAAATGTACTTCGAATAAATATGAAGACATACAAAGAACTGTGACATCAGCTCTTCAGTCCATACCAAAAGATGACGTCTGCAAGTCCTTCCTTTCGTTGGCTGATCGTACCACTTCTTGTATTTACACAGGAAGAATGTACTTCGAATAAATATGAAGACATACAAAGAACTGTGACATCAGCTCTTCACTCCATACCAAAAGATGACCTCTGCAAGTCCTTCCTTTCGTTGGCTGATCGTGCCACTTCTTGTATTAACACAGGAAGACTGTACTTCGAATAAATAGGAAGACATACAAAGAACTGTGACATCAGCTCTTTACTCCATATCAAAAGATGACCTCTACAAGTCCTTCCTTTCGTTGGCTGATTGTGCCACTTCTTGTATTAACACAGCAGGTATGTACTTTGAATAAATATGAAGACATACAAAGAACTGTGGACATCAGCTCTTCACTCCATACCAAAAGATGACGTCTGCAAGTCCTTCCTTTCGTTGGCTGATCGTACCACTTCTTGTATTTACACAGGAGGAATGTATATCGAATAAATATGAAGACATAGAAAGAACTGTGACATCAGCTCTTCACTCCATACCAAAAGATGACCTCTGCAAGTCCTTCCTTTCGTTGGCTGATCGTGCCACTTCTTGTATTAACACAGGAAGACTGTACTTCGAATAAATAGGAAGACATACAAAGAACTGTGACATCAGCTCTTCACTCCATACCAAAAGATGGCCTCTGCAAGTCCTTCCTTTCGTTGGCTGATCGTGCCACTTCTTGTATTAACACAGGAAGAATGTACTTCGAATAAATATGAAGACATACAAAGAACTGTGACATCAGCTCTTCACTTCATACCAAAAGATGACCTATGCAAGTCCTTCCTTTCGTTGGTTGATCGTACCACTTCTTGTATTAACGCAGGAGGAATGCACTTCGAATAAAATATATTCACGTAAGTTTTTCAGATTTTCCACTTCTTTTATAATTTAGTCTCATTATTTAAATGCCGCACTGTTTTTATAAGAATTTGGCTTTAAAGATTGCAGAAAAATATTACACAGGAATTTTAACGGAATAAGTACTTAATGGAACAAGTATTTTAATGGAATAGGAATTTTTATGGAATAATTAGTTAATTAAAGATGTATTTTAATGGAATAGGGATTTTAATGGAATAAGTATTTTAATGGAATAGGAATTTTAATAAGTATTTTGATGGAATAGGAATTTTAATAAGTATTTTAATGGAATAGGAATTTTAATAAGTATTTTAATGGAATAATTATTTAATGGAATAAGTATTTTAATGAAATAGGAATTTTTATGGAATAATTGCTTAATTAAAGAAGTATTTTAATGGAATAGGAATTTTTATGAAATAATTACTTAATTAAAGAAGTATTTTAATGGAATAAGAATTTTAATGGATTAAGTATTTTAATGGAATTGGAATTTTAAGGGAATAAGTATTTTAATGGAATAGGAATTTTAATGTAATAAATATTTTAATGGAATAGGAATTTTAATGGAATAGGAATTTTAATGGAATAAGTATTTTAATGGAATAGAAATTTTAATGGAATAATTACTTAATGGATTAGGAATTTCAATGGAATAATTACTTAATGGAATAAGTATTTTAATTGAATAGGACTTTTAATGGAATAATTACTTAATGGAATAAGTATTTTAATTGAATAGGACTTTTAATGGAATAGTTACTTAATGGAAGAAGTATTTTAATGGAATAGTTACTTAATGGAAGAAGTATTTTAATGGAATAGTTACTTAATGGAAGAAGTATTTTAATGGAATAGGAATTTTAATGGAATAAGCGTGATGCAGCATTACCTAAACACTCACATTCTTCAAATTTAATTTCGTCAAAGTCTCAGAACTGCTTTGTTTCTAAGATTGTTTGTGTTTAAAGGCAAATGCGTTCCTTGCTCTTTCGTAGGACATTTCTAATTTCAAATTTGTACCTTAAAATTTTCCCAAATAATCCTACATAACATCTGCTCAATCGATTTAACCAAAGCTCCCTGTAACTGAAGTCCTAACAACTTGTTTATGACGTCATCATAGGTGGACCATATTTTCCCACCTATGATGACGCCATAAACAGTTAACTTTCACACGGAACAGTAGATGTTTGCACGTAATCGTTGCTTATACTATTTCGCGTCACAAAACTAACTGGAATAGCGATAAAAACATAATTGTGTTGACTAGTGACTTTTCTGACTCCTATAGTTGTGCTACATCACAAACCCAGCCAGTTTTGCTACACAAAATAGGACCAGACGGAACTTTTTCAGGGCCCGGGGTGAAATTTCGTAGTAGGCCCACAACAAAATTTCATTGAGGGCCCTAGAAAATAAATTTCGTATTTCAATAAAGTTGTTACATAAATAAAAATGTCGTCCGTAAAGCACACGCACGAAAAACGCATGAAGAAAAAATGATTACCTCAAATTGTAGTTAGCTTAAGAAAAAAAAATCATAACATAAATTGAAAGTTCAGAGAGAAATAGAGAATAAAAAGTGCTAAAATCTACGATTTTCTTTCCGGGGAGAAGGCAATTGAAGTTGTATTGTGATTCTTCTAAAAACATTCTCACAAAATGATAAAAAAATAATTTCAACTAATCTGCTAAGAGAATATTTTTGCGTCACGAATAATACGGATTTGTCTAAAATACATTCGTTTAAATGTTTTTTTACCCTGATACATGCTTTAGTGATTGATTTTTGATGCAAGGTGGAGTGACTGACAAATTAATGATTTTTTTTTTAATTTTTATACGCGCTTATGTATGAAAACTGCCTTTTTTTTTTTTTTTCAAATTTCCGATACTGTTTTAAAGTCATTGAAGGATTAGCCTCCATACATAACTCCCGAAATAACTTTGATATTGTTTTCATTATTTTAAATTTAAATACTTGGTTTATACACAAATTGTTGAATATATTAATGTAAAAGCAGGGATCCACAAAATGATAAAATTTTCACTGAAGTGCCCAAAATCATGGGACACGTACCTAGTATCATGTAGGACCTCCTCTAGCCCGGCGAAGTTCAGCAACTCGATGTGACATCGATTCCACGAGTGGAAAATAAGTAAAACTGTTAGTTTTTTAGTATTATTTCACAAAACTCCTGAAAATAAAATTTACTCTTGCCAGCTATATAGCTTTTGTCTTAAGGACTCCACAGATTGATGCATAGGCATCGTACAATCACCTGTACAATAATAATTTAAATACCCGGTTTCTTACGTTAACACAACATATACACTCATCGTCAAAACACTAGTTGCTCCTTGAAGAAAGCAACCGACAAGAATGAAATTGGTGGGTAGGTTTGACATTGTGAGACATGCAACTGATTCAAGTATCACGCTCAGCTGCGCATGTGACGCAAGCAAGGACGGGTCGTAGCGCTGTACCTGACCGGCTATATGAGGTCGTCCCGTTGCGCGTGCTTGCCATTCTGACTCGTGCTGTTGTGTTGGTTGCATCCTTTGCAAGTGAAGTTTACCTCGGAGAAAAGTTCGGATGCAATTCGAGCAGTTGGAGGAGTTCGAGCGAGGCTGCATCGTCGTACTCCAGAAAGCGGATGGTCCTATCGCAGTATTGCGCCCCATACAGGTCGTGCGGACATCACTATAGCACTCTGTTGGCGGCAGTGGTTAGAACAAGGCACGCTGCAGTGACAGGAAGGGTCTGGAAGACCTAGACGAACCACGGAGAGAGAGACCGACGGATTGTCTGACATGCGTGGAGTGACCCAACAGCCACGATTGCGGATATTCAGCAAGCAGTGGTGCCCTCCATGCATTGTCCGATTAGTACCAGCGACGTAGGACTACACGCACGTAGACCGTTGCGACGACTTCCCTTAATACAATTGCATCGTCGCCAAAGACTGCAATGGTGTCGTGCCAGACTGTCATGGAGCCACTTAGAATGGCAGCGGGTGATCTTCAATGACGAGTCCAGCTTTTGGCTTGGAGGAGAAGACCAACGAATCCGTGTGTGGAGGCACCGTGGTCAGGGCCAAGATGAACGATTTGTTGTCGAACGTCACACGTCCAGAAGGCCTGGTGTCATAGTGTGGGATGCAATTGCCTACGGTGCCCGATAACTTTCGGTGTTCCTTATAGGCACTTTGACAGCCCAACGTGACGTTAAAGAGGTCCTGTAACCAGTGGCCCTACCTTTTCTGAACGCTCACTCCTGTGCGGTTTTCCAACAGGACAACGCTCGTCCGCAAACGGCTGCTGTCTCGAGAGCTTGCCTTCAAGGCACTGACACTTTGACGTGGCCAGCCGCATTGCAACAGACCTATCGCCGATTGAAAATGTGTGGGATATTGTTGGACGCGCTGTTTACACTCCACCCCTTCTGCACAATTTGCAGGAATTGCGTGAGAAGATTCAAGCTGCATGGGATGGCTTATCGCAGGACACCATTAAGATCCTGTACAACTCCATGCCGAAACGTCAGGCATGCTGTGTGAACAAACATAGCGGCCCGTCGCCATACTGAGAGACACTACTTACCTTTCTCCGGAATGGCATTGTAATCCGACACATCCTTCTGGGTGCAACTTTTTTGACGATGAGTGTAATAGCTGGTGTACGAAATGGGGGAGAGGAGAAGAAATATCCTGTGCCATAATAACCAAAATTCATGCCATATGCTATCCACAATATCCGATCTCGCTACAGAACTTCAAAATCAGATTCTTCGACAGACTAGGGAAATTTGACCATTAATCAAACCTCAAGTATTTAATACAGACAAGTGACGAGGACCAGGACATCAAACAGAAGTCATCGCTCTTTCCACGTTTTTATAAGTGAGTTACGGGAAAATGCTCATCGGCCGCCACCGGGAATCGAACCCAGGGTCTTCCAGTTACGCGCCAGGCATGCTTCCACTGCACTACAGCGGCCTTACATTCCTCCGGACTCACATACGACTAACTGCCAAGCCACTTGGCAGGTTGCTTCTTCGAGCCCCGCACAATGCTGGGGATTCACCAAAGATGGTAAGCAGCAAATGAACAAATTACTAGGAGGCGAATGAATAATTAATACAGACAAGTGACGTGGACCAAGACATCAAACAGAAGTCATCGCTCTTTCCACGTTTTTATAAGTGAATTACGGGAAAATTCTCATCGGCCGCCACTGGGTATCGAACCCAGGGTTTTCCAGTTACGCGCCGGACATGTTTCCACTGCTCCACAGCGGCCTCGAATTCCTCCAGACTAACTGCCAAGCCACTTGGCAGGTTCCTTCTTGGAGACCCGCACAATGCTGAATCCTCAGCATTATGAGGAATTCGAGGCCGCCGTGGTTCAGTGGAAGCATGTCCGGCGCGTAAGTGGAAGACCCTGGGTTCGATTCCCGTGTCGACCAATGAGAATTTTCCAGTGACTCACTTATAAAAACGTGGAAAGAGCGATGACTTCTGTTTGAAACCACAAGTACTTTCGCGAATGGCTCCTATTACCGAAAAGTTTTCGTCATATGGATACTGGAAAGAGTGAGAACGAAGTTTTTCCGTTTATATACGAAAGGAATTGTGGAAAAGTTTCTGAAAATTCAGAATTTTTCGTTAACACATCTTAAAAACGGCAATTTGCTGTCAATATAAGAAAGGAATTGCATTAAGGTTCCTGAAAATTCAAAATTTTCCTGGCGCACGAAAAATCCGTGAAACACAGGTTTCTTTTTCCGTCATTTCACGGAAAAGTTGTATCAGAAATATGCTTCGTTAATTCACGAAAAAAATCACGGAAAGTGGATGGTGAATTCCAGAAATGTTTTTACAGTGAAAGATCGGAGTTTAGTTGCACAGTGATATCACACATGGCTGCATTTCTTTAGTTATGAGTTTTTCATTTTTTTGGACGCAGGAATCTTGAATCTGGAGCGGAAGACGATTGTCTTCAGCTTTTGCTAAGCAAGTGATCAAACAATAGAAATATCATCGTGAAGAGCAGCAATAGAGCAGGATGAAGACTGCAAGCCGTGTCAATAAAACCCACTGCCAAAAAAAAAAAAAAAAAAAGAAGAGGAAGAGATATGACACCGAATTTTTGGTTGTGATGAGCACGTCCTTTGAATCTTTTCTTACACGAAAAATAAATTTCAAAACAGATTTAACCCTTTAACCGGCTGGAACGGATTAACTTGAAGTTAACACAATAGGTTGAAATAAACTCGAATGGATGTGTTCGCTGTCTAAATGTGGGCTGAATGCTGTTGGAATGTAAACCTAAGCACTAAAAATCGTTGCTTTCCCTTTATCTTTGTTATTGAAACTAATAATTTAGCTGGATTATCAACACTAATTCTTTCTGACTGTTCATCTGCTAAAAGAGCTATACCAATGGCGACTAACTTGACAAAAGAGAGTGAGAGACATTGGTTGAGTAAATTGTTTCTACCCAATGGCATGATGTTCGTGTCAGGTGGACTAGCATCGTTTCTTGGGTCATGAAGACCATGTTTTGGGTCATAGATTCCCTGTCATGTGTCGGATCACGGAGCAGAGAAAGAAGGACTAGAAGAGAGCACTTCCCACTAATGACAGTTTCTCGCTGGTCGTTAAAGGGTGAGTGGAACGGAATTGTTTTGTCGCGAAAACAACCAGCTTTCGTAAAACCCGGCCGCTATATGCAACTATTTCTGTTTGAGAAGCGCAGAAAATTTTGAGTACCATTTGGTTCTGGTATATCGGCCGCTTAAAGGGTTAAAAAAATCTAAAAATTCAGCAGAAAGGGAAATACATTTTACACTACCTAGGAAAAAACTGCGCATAATTTAAAATACGTAATATGAGTAAGATTATTCATAATCAATAGAAACGGTTAAAACAATGCAACTGGATTTCTGCAATCGATAAAACATCCAGAAATAGAAATAATAGCTACTTTCCACCAGCGGCTGAAAAAGTTTGTTACGAAAATTAATAAATTTTGCACAAAAAATTCCTCACTGAGGAAGGAAAATATCGGTGTCTTTAAATCGGACAGTAACAAGAAGATATATAGAGAAACACATTGCACAACTTAACGCCCGTAGCGAAAAATCTTTTGCTTTACTTGAAGAAAATGGGTTAAAAATTGTCTTCGGAACGAAAAATATCCGACCAAAAAATAATTTTTCGGGGATTTTGAAAACGGGATTAATTTTTTCAAACAGAAATATATGCTGAAATATATGCTTTCAAACAGAAATATATGCTCTCTTGGCAGAATTTTCAATAATGGAAACGTAGAAAACATACTAAAAGTATTCTTCATAGCAAAAGCGATGGAAAGGATAAAGGATTTTTCAAATACATGTCCTGCAAGCGGAAATAGCGAGAAAAACGGTTTGACATTTCCGCCCCTTAGCGGGAAAAACTGTGCATTACGTAAAGACAACGATGTTCCCTATCTTTACTGTCGCAAAAGACATGCAGTACAAAAAAAAAAAAAAAAAATCAACGGTATATTAAGAAGCTGAGATACGGTTTTAAACAGAAATACACTGTAATACCACGTAGCGCCAAAACTTAGAACTATAAAACCCTTTAGCACACGCAAAGTGTTTCACGTGGCGAATGGTATCGAGTGAATATAAACCTGGAGACAAAACCCCCACGAATACATGCAAAATGTTCTGCAAGCAGAAAAGTGTTGGAAACACTCGGTGACCAATATGAATAGCGGCAGATGTCAAACAAGGTGCCACGTTCTGTCAACTTGAGAATATATTGAACGGTGTACGAGCGCGCGTGAAAGAGCTGATAACGAGACATTCAGTTTATGTGAGTTGTGACGTACTACAGAGGTGAAAACATGTGTACTACAGATGTAAAAATGTGTGTACTACAGAGGTGAAAACAAATCTGCTGCCAGACATTCTGTCCGCGTAGCTCAGTCGGGAGGGCGACTTACACTGGAGAGGGCATAGTTTCAATATCCGCCGTGGATACGGATTCGATTCCCGTCGCGAACACGGATTTGATTCCCGTCGCGGACAAACGTGTTTTCTCAGAGTTTAATGGAGAGCAGTTAACATTGTATCCGCCATTGCGAAAAATGAGTGTAACGGTCAAACTAAATTTATGTTTCACGATTACTATTCGACGAAAGTTCTACATATACGTCTAGAACTGTGCATTGTCCTTTTTTAATACCGTTGATGAATCATACCGATGTTTTTACTTTATAATAAAAATTGGAACTTTAGTTATTGCTTTAAGGTGAGCGATTTCAAATTCTGTTGTCTTGCATTCGATTCGGGATTCTTTTGCTGACCCGCACGATTGAAGAACTACATGATTGAGCGAAGCGATGCCGAAGGCTGAGCGGAGCTCTCTTTACGAGATGACACATCCTATCACCGTGATTTTTTCATGCGATTGGATATCGTCCATTGTCAGGTTTTGACGCCTTCCGATTCCCTGCATTCCTTGTCAATGAAGAATAATCGTCCAAAAACTTGCATTTTTAAGGGTTTTTTCCGGGTTTTAAGAAGGGGTCGTTTGTTACCTCTCTCCTCCGAAGATCTTGAAGAGTGCCCCCTGAAACCATTACCTTTTTTAGGTACGTTAATGATATTATTGTATTTTGGCCTCACTCTGTCTCTGCTCTTTACGACTTTGCTAAATTGCTCTCCACCCCTTTTCCCACCATAAAATGTACGGTCGAACTCGAAACACCAGGCTTGTTACCTTTCCTCGAATTTTGTCTGCATCGTAACATACCTAACCGCTCAATCTCTTTTTCTGTGTTTCGTAAACCTTCTGCACCACCCACGTTGATCCCATTCTCATTCACACTCATCATCTATCAAACTTCGGAATAAGGAGATCGCATTCACACTCATCATCTATCAAACTTCGGAATAAGGAGATTAAATTCATTTTTAATCTGGCTTCTCAGTTTGGCTACCCACACGATTTTGTTGTACCTCAGCTTCAACGGTGTCAACGCTCCATGTATACTACTTTAAGAAGTAACGAGGATGTTGACAGGTGCATTGGATCTGTGGATTATGTCTCTGATCTAATTCACATCTTAAAGAATGCTTGTCATAAGTCGGACATGGATTTCGGTATAAAGACAATAAAGTTATTTTCATGATTAAGGAAGGATCGTGACGAAGTTAGTATGCTTCAGAGACATGGTGTTTATATCACCCCGCTTAAAGCTACCGACCCAATGCACATGATACTAAGTACGTGGGATCCACACTTTGGACAATTGGTACACGTGTATCGTAACACAAATATAACGTTAGAACTGGTTCGAATGCCACAGCTTTATCTAGGTTAGTTAATCAAGGTAATCAAGTCCTGGAGTGGAATAACAGCTCGTTCATTGCACCAGCTACTACAAAATCTGACTTATTGTTTACAGAAAGTTTGTACATAAGTATCTTTGCTGACCATTGTGGTGACGATGACGTGCCGTGGATTCTACAGACCTCACGGAAATATTTTATATCGAATCATTGTACACATCATCATAACTCTCAACCATGTTTTGTAGCTTATTTGCATTATTTGTATACATATCAAATGCGCGTGTGTGAAGGGTTGGAACAACACTTTGCCATGCTGTTGCATTGTGGGTGATTGCTTTCGGCTATATAACCACGGTGCTTCACTCTTACTGTGCCTGACCGGGCAGTGTAGCCCAAATCTCCTAGCTTCCTATTTCTAAGGGTTGTGACGTACCTGCCAGCAGGACGCGCACGAAATAAAGGCAGATAGCAGCGATAACGAACGTCTGCGTAGCTCAGTTGCTAGAGCGACTTATTCCGGAATAAGCGGACTCGGGTTCGATTCCCGGCGTAGACCGAAAATGACGGAGAAATTTACTTCGTTACAATGGCGCCCGAATTATCCGGATGACCCGACCGTTCAAAATCTCGCAATGGTGTGATGTTATTTCCACACCGCGAGATAGGAAAAATCAAAGAATCCCTTCTCCAGCGCTTCGAAAAATAAATGTGTGTGACGTTGCATTCCACACACCAGATTGACTGGGAGTTCTCAAGTGCACGTTCTACAGTGGATGGCTGCCTGCAACGATTCATGGTCACGGCTGACCCGTGGGCCATGCCCCCGGCCCTCTTTCGGGGAGGGAGATGTGACGTACCTGCCAGCAGGACACGCACGACATAAAGGCAGATAGCAGTCAGAACGAACGTATGCATAGCTCAGTTGGTAGAGCGACTTGTTCCGGAATAAGCGGACTCGGGTTCGATTCCCGGCGTAGACCAAAAATGACGGAGAAATTTACTTCGTTATAGGGTTGCAGACACTCCCTTCCTAAAATCCTCTACACATGATCTGATCTGATCTGATCTCACTGTGCCTGATGACGAACCCATAGTGGGTTTGTAAGATCTTGCTACTGTTTTTAGCTGGTTTTAATTGTAAATAAAAAATATCGTCTTTTAAATGTTGCAATTATTTCCATTATTAATCGTGTCTGGAAAGCATTAAGAATCTTATGTATTATGTACATCACGCCAGCCTAGTGAAATGAGCGCGCCTGGAGACCGAAAGGTGGCACAGGTGAAGTTCACAGAGCAGTATAAATACAAGCCGAGGACTGGCTTTCGGTTAGTAGAGTGTTCGGAGTCAGAATGGGAAAAGCTGCCGATTTACCGGAGTTTGATAAAGGACAAATTCTGATGGCATGGCACCTCGGAACTACGACTTCGGAAACGGTGTGGCTTGTGGGTTGTTCACGTGCCGCTGTAGTGAGTACGTATCAAAAGTGGTGTACATATGGCCAAACGATGAACCGTCGTCTAGCCGTATGTCATCCGCAGCTCACTGATGCCAGAGGAAAGCGGAGACTGTCGCGCATTGTTCACAGCGACCGAAGAGCCACAGTGCGACAAATCACCCACAGCTACAACAGTGGTGATCAGGGAAATGTGTCACAGCACACAGTTCATCTCAACGCTCTGGGCATGGGCCTGCGTAGCCGAAGACCCAACCGGATCCCTATGCTCATTGCACGTCATCGCCAACAACGCATAAATGGGCCCAAGATAATCGCGATTGGAATGTGGATGATGGGAAGAAAGTGACCTGGTCTGATGAATCAATATTCTTGGTGAATCACGTAGACGGCCGAGCGCAGATGCGCCGATTACCAACGGAGGCTATGGCACCTAGATGCACTGTTGAACGGAGACAGGCTGGCGGTGGCGGTATTATGCTGCAGGCGATGTTTTCTTGGGACACTTTAGGCCCCATTATCCAATAGCACAGTCCCTGACAGCTTTCAGGTATCTGAGCATCATTGCGGACCATGTTCCCCCATTCATGGCAACTGTGTTCCCTGCTGGTGATGGCCCTTACCAACAGGATAATGCGACATGCCACACTTCCAAAATCGTCAATAGTGGTTCGAGGAAGATGTTGGGGACTTTCTGTTAATGCCCTGGCCTCCAAATGCACCTCACATGAAACTAATTGGACATTTGTGGTTCGACTAGGAAAAGCGGGTTCACGCTAAATCATCACCACCCTGAAATGTACGGAAACTGGTTGATCAGTTGTTGACATTATGGTACTAGATACCCCGGATACCTATCGCCGCCTCATCGAATCGATGCCTTGTCAAGTGGCCGCTGGTTTGCGGGCTAAAGGGAGTCCTACAGCTTATTATGTAGGTGGTCATAATGCAATGGCTCATTGGTGTGTATTGCAACATAAGCACCTTCCAAAATCCCTGTAATTTTCGGCGGACCTCTCTGTAGGCGCGACTTGCGACGTTATCCACTTGCAGCATCACCTGCTACCTACTAATGAGCGTTGGGACAGAGCGTCATAGACCCGCTGTAGTTGTTCGGCATACATGCTCCTGACCAAGTTCCCAGTGCACAGGACCCTCATATTTCCACCAAAATTCGCAGCATGACTTTCCTGTTCAATCTCTCTCTTGCACCACTGGTTGTGTTTCTTGGTGTGACCGTAGACACTAGTTCCCAGTGGTTGGATAACGTAGGAATATCCACTTCTCATCAGCTGTTATAATACGACGCAAAAACCTCGACAGCAATCTGCGACAGAGAGCAACACGTTGCTCTGCGTCTTGAAGAGTCAATACATGGATAGCTATTCGATGGTGTCTGGAGGATAAACCAAGCTGGTGCATTGTGATTGAGAAAGAAACCAAGCTGGTGCATTGTGATTGAGAAAGAAACCAAGCTGGTGCATTGTGATTGAGAAAGAAACCAAGCTGGTGCATTGTGATTGAGAAAGAAACCAAGCCGGTGCATTGTGATTAGGAAAGAAATCAAGCTGGTGCATTGTGATTGAGAAAGAAACCAAGCTGGTGCATTGTGATTGAGAAAGAAACCAAGCTGGTGCATTGTGATTGAGAAAACCCCACTACAGCGGCAAGCTGTCGTGTACAGGTACCGGAGTCCGCTGTCGACCAGAGTGTCAGTATTGTTTGTCGTTGGACGTCTTGACCTTGGCTTGTCTTCGAGACTGGTGTTCCCAGCATTAAAACGCCGATACCAGTTTTGTGCAGTACTGATATCAACTGTTTCCTCACCATCAGGTGCACACATTTCTCTTGCAGCTACTGCCGAGTTTAACCCCCTAATTGCGTTGGAGCACCCGAACAGACCGTTTATCGATCTTCATCCTCTGCTTATCTGATAAGACAATGTGGATCCTCGGCAAACGCACGTCCTCAGCATCATGTGTTTTACGTCATCGCGGTACCAAGTCTACGGTAGAGCTAGTTTCTTACAGGAATGGAGACCCAGAATTATACTGGTGGCAAAAATTGTGGACACTTTTTGGAATTTTCATGTTTTGTAAATTTGTAGGCTCATAGAAAATGTAATTTTGTACCAGATGCAAATGTTTGTATGTCAATTTAAAGAAAACTTAATGCTGAATTCAATACAAAAAACAGAAAGCAAATATATGCAGCACAAAATAAGTTATGCCGGGAATACTGCAATCATGCTGAATACATTGCAATTATCTTACGATTTCAATGTACTAGCAGTATTTAGTTGGGTAGCCTTTATTCTTTAAATCCGCATCACAGCGACATCTCTTTGAGCCAACAAGTATTTGAGGCTCTGCCTTTGTTATTACATGGTGCCAGGAAGCAATCATAGCCTCAATTAATTGCCTTTTATTTGATGGACGCTTCATTCGTACAAAACTTTTCAAACGGTGCCACAAATTTTCTACCGGATTCAGGCGAGGGCTGTTTTCATGCCAGGTCAAGAATGGAATACACTTTGTTGTGAGTCACTGATGGCATATTTTTGCTGTGTGGCAGGGAGCTGAATCCGGCTGAAAAAGAAATGGTGCATTGTTGGGAAAGAGATCCCTGATGGAAGGTAGCAGTTTTGGTTCCATGATGGTGTCAGTATATTTTCTTGCGTTCAGCGTGCCGTCGATAACATGAAGGCAGCCAAGACCATTTGCTGCCATACATGCCCAAATCATAACGCTTATTGAGTGCTTTACATTGCCCTCAATGCAGTCAGGATGTAGATCTTCTCCTACTCTACGTCTCACGTATTTTCGGCCATCACTACCAAATAAGGATATTTTACTTCCGTCACTTTAAGTAACTTGCTTCCACTTATCGTCTGTCCATCCAATGTGTTCTTTTGTCCACTGTAGTCGTTTCTCGCTCTGCTGTAGATTCCGACATGGCTTTTTTCTTGGAATCCTACATCTTAGTCCCATATCTGATAGTCTGCTCCTTATCGATCTTGAACTGACAGAAACACCAGTTGAACACAATTCACCTCTGATAGCCTCAGATGAAATTTTTCTGTCCTTCAGACAGTCTTTTCATTCTTCTGTCATGAACAGCTTTTCTGCACTTTTTCGGCCTTTTCCTGGTTTGGTTTTCAGTACTTTGATTCCTGATAACATAAACAGCACTTTCGTACACCAGGGGTTGTCACCTACTTGCCTTGAAATTTCGGCATAAGAAAGATCCGATTTACGTAGTAAAACAATCTTAGTCCTTTTCGTGGGTGACCAATCAACTCTTTTCTTTGGTGCCATTGCTGTACTTATTATCTACACGTTAAGTTTAAAGAAATACTAAAAATATTAACTTACACCGCTAACAGTCTTCCTTCTACAGAACAAACAGCAAAACTGTCTTTCCTCAGCTTCTCACAAGTTGTATTGCAGCTACTGCCATTTCATTGGTCTCCCGAACAAGGACTATGATTGGCCCGTAGGGTTTGCACTTACAATCCGCTTCTTAACTAAATCACACTTGTGTTTCTTGTTTAGACTGAAGTAAGCATAACGTTTTCGTACTGCATACATTTGCATTCTGTTTTTGTATTGAAATCAACATTAAATGTTCTTTAAATTGACATATAAACATTTGCAGTTGGTGCAAAATAACATTTCCTATAAGCCAGCAAAGTTGCAAAACATGAAAATTTCAAAAAGTTTCTGCAATTTTTGCCATCACTGTATGTTTAGCTGAAAAACGGAACGGGCTGTTGACTCACCCTGGTGTTTTTCAAGAATTCTGTTTTGTTTTGTTTTTGGAAAAAGGAGCGAACTTTCTTGTATATATGAATTCTGGACTTTTTTTTTAAAGGAACGAACTTTCGACTCACCCTGCTGTATATATGAATTCTCGACTTTTTTTTTGAAGCAGGGACGAACTTTCGACTACCCTGCTGTTTTCACGAAATCTGGATTTATTTGAAACAGGGACGAACTTTCGACTACCCTGCTGTTTTCACGAAATTTAGATTTCTTTGAAAAGGCGACGAACTTTTGACTCAATCTGCCATATATACAGATTCTGGATTTTTTTAAAAACGGGACGAACTCCTGACTCACTCTGGCATTTTCACGAATTCTGGGTTTTTTTTTGAAAAAGGAACGAACTTTTGACTTACCCTGCAGTATATATGGATTCTGGAATTTTTTTGAAAAGGGGCGAACTTTTGACTCACCCTGGTGTTTTCATGAATTTTAGATTTTGTTTTGAAAAAGGGACCAACTTTTGACTCACCCTGGTGTTTTACACGAATTCTGGATTTTATTTTGAAAAAAGGACGAACTTTTGACTCACCCTGCTGTTTTCGCGAATTCTGGATTTTTTTGAAAAAGGAACGAACTTTTGACTCACCCTGGTGTTTTTCACGAATTCTGGATTTTTTTGAAAAAGGGACGAACGTTTGACTAACCCTGGTGTTTTCGTGAAATCTGGAATTTTTTGAAGGGACGAACTTTTGACTCACCCTGGTATGTTCACGAATTCTGGATTTTTTTTTTGAAAAAGGGGTGAACTTTTGACTATTGAATTCTGAATTTTTGTTTTTTGAAAAAGGGGCGAACTTTTGACTCACCCTACTGTTTTCGTGAATTCTGGATTTTTTTGAAAAAGGGACGAACTTTTGACTCACCCTGGTGTTTTTCATAAATTCTGGATTTTTAAAAAGAGGGACGAACTTTGACTCACCCAGTTGGTTTTCAAGAATTCTGGATTTTTTGAAAAAAGGACGAACTTTGGACTCACCCTGTTGTTTCTCATGAATTATGGATTTTTTGTTTGACAAAGGGGACGAACTTTTGACTCACCTGGTATTTTTCATGAATTCTGGGTTTTTCTGTTGTGAACTGCAAGTACTGCTTACAGACGAAAAATATAACAATTCTAAACATATTTAATTGGATGATACAAATATTTTAATTTCACCAATCAGCCATTTACTTCCCAAGAACACAATACTAGGCGAGGTTGTAACCGTTTCACTAAAAATGCGCTCATGGGACTGCTAGTCAGAACGTTGAGGACACAGAGGTTGAGTATCGAAAGACTGCTTACGAGAGAGAGATGAAAGCAAACATCAGCTAAGTGAAAGAGACACGCAAAGGTTGAGCCAACAGTAACGTAAAAGAAGGAACAAAAGATACGAATTTATTGTGATCTCTGCCAGCGGAAATAAAGCCACCATCGTAATCAGCCAATCATTTCGTAAATTACCACACCCACAAAGACAAACACTGGGCAGTTCATTACTTGCACTAAAAGGGTATATTGCGCTAAGTATGTAAGTTGAATAAAGCATGAAGGAAAATGAAATTTGTCCTTCTCAGTGCAATCGAGTCTAGTTAACTAATTAACCTGTTATAGCGAACTTCTTGCTGTTCGCAGAAATAGCCCTTACGATTCGTATGCCATTTCTGTGGCATTTATCTACTGTATTAATAACTCTTTGGCTGATATCAAGAATATGGGGATGCAATTTTTAAATTTTAAAACAAAAATATTTCCACTTAGTAGATTGTGATACTTCATAAAAAAAATGCGTGATTCACTCGCTGCACTCTTGGGTGATGGGTTTACAACTACACTAATTATGTTAGAAGTTCAATAAAAACTGGTGGTGACATACAACAGGATCATCATCAACCATTATCAATCCACTGCTAGGTGAAGGTCTCCTCAAGTTTCTTCCAAAACGGTCTGTATTGAGCCAGATCCACACTGCCACTCCGGTATGCTTTCGAATTTCATGCACCCATCTCCCACATGGCCTTCTTCTGGGTCTTTTCCTGTATGTTGGTATCCAGTCCAGTCACGGTTGTCCATGGGGCGTCCGTTCAGTAGCAATATGTCCAGCCCATTGCCATTTCAGAGATTTTACTTTGATCATGAGGTCTTCCTCTCTTCCTTATCCCCGAGTTCCTCTTTTTATCTTTCCTGGTTACACCGAGCATTCGTTTCTCCGTGTTTCCTTCAGTGGTCTGCAGCCCCTACGTGTCTTTTTTAGTTAAGGTCCATGCCTCTGCTCCATACGTAAGAACAGGAAGGATGCATTGATTAAACACTTTTCTTTTATGACATAATGGTACATTGCTCTTGAAAATCATATTGTTTCATTTCAATGCTCTTAAACAAACCGATTAATATCTTCATCAATGTGGCCCTCGTTTGATATCTGTTGGCCAAGGTAATTGTAGGAATTGATTAGCTCTAGATTTCCCACATCAAACGCTAAATAATTTCTTGTAAAAGCATTGTACATCAATTTTGTTTTTTGAAAGTTCATTTTTAAACCCACTCCTTTACTCTTGCCAGAAAGTTCTGGATACATATACAATGTATTTTACGCTATTGAGTTATTTACAAAAAGCTTTCAATATGGCCACCAATCGCTTCAAGGCATCACCGAGAGCGCTTTATTCACCTACATGACGCGTAAAGTCGGTGCGTCGATTAAATTCACTGCTAACGTAATGTTTGTATTTCATGTGTGGATACTTCACGGATTATCCTGATGTATTCTTTTCTCTTAAGCAGCCCAATAAATGTAAGCCTACTGACTATAAATCCGGATGTCGTGGGAGCGAGAGACTTCTCGAAATGATTATCACCTCGAAAAAATTTCGAATCCCTATCACGCTCCGTGGCAAAGTATGACAAGTGGCGTCATCCTACCGGAAACAACACTTAAATAGTGCGACGTCCTGTGATTGATAGAGAAATTTATCAAAATCTACATCAGTGTTCGGTATTTAAAGTGCTTCGAAAAGAAATCTCGGTCCGACAGTTTTTCTTCATATTATCACCCACCATACTTCGATCAAAGAATGGATCGGGCGTTCATATTAAACATGAAAATTCTTTTGGCGTGTCAGTATTGAGAACTTTATACGGCTGAATAAATGAAACTGTGAAAAGTATCCTCTCAATACGTGCATTTTTTGGACAAAACCTTGAAACTTCGGGCAGTAATAAACTAGCTTTCCAATGTCCAAAATGAGCAATTCGTGAACAACCGAAATCTGATCATCTTTAAGTCGGCTTTCTTCTTCTTCTTCTTCTTCTTCTTCGCGCGTTGGCATGATCGTCACGATATACCATCTCTTGATACAGCCGACACAACGAATCGCGCGGTGAAGTGAACAGCGTCTGCCTCACATTTTTCACAACACCTAGTGACGTTTTGGGCCAACCATGACTAACCACGACGAAGCCAGTTGCAACATCATCTCCAATAGGCCGCCCCGATGGCGCAGTGGTCTAAGGCGCTGGCCTCTGATCATTCGTCCGTAAGGGGTCCGGGTTCGAATCCCGGTCAGGCATGGATGTTGTGTTTGTCTTACGGCACTGGCTCTCTCCCTTCCCTGGACCCAGTGACCCTAAATTAGGGACGGGCGACTGCTTATAGCCCATTGAGTTGCTCACGGTGGTCGTTAAACCTCCAATCAAAAAAAAAAAAAAATCTCGAATAGAAAGTCTCAGAACTGCTTTGTGACGTCAGAGCTAGCAGTCCGAGCTCCGCTCTTTAACGCCGATCGAGTAATGCGTTGTCTCGGTGGAGAAATATTGTGGCAAGTGCGACACTATACACTGAAGAGCAATTGAATTAGAAATATCTGTCTAGTAACGTGTAGCACCACCTTTCGCCCTGATGACTGCGGCGATTCCTTTCGGCTTGAATTTGACAAGACACCGGAAGCGTTGGGAAGCCATACGGATCCACGACCCTTGAACAAGCTCCCACAGTTCGCGAAGATTTGATGGAGGGAGGTTAGAGCCTCGAACATCTCTCTGGATGGCATCCAGATGTGCTCGATGGGATTGAGGTCAAGTGACCTAGCTGGCCAAGGAAGCGAGGTCACGTCGGTGTAGTGTTCATCTAACCATTCGGATACAATTCGGGAGCGATGGCGCAGTGCATTGTCTTGTTGCAGGATGAGGTCCCCAGTGGGATGTTGAAGACGCACAAACGGGAGCAAATGGTCTTCCAGGATATTCCGGTAACGTTGACCTGTGAGGGACAATGCCACACATACCAAGGGTTCCCATTTCAGTCCACGTAAACAGTCCCCAGACGAGAATGCCACCCCCACCAGTTTGAAGAGTATCCTGCTGGCAAGAAGGATCCATCGCTTCATGTGGTTTGCGCCGTACTCGTATCCTACCATCCGCATGTACCAACGTGAATCTCGACTCATCAGTCCAGGCAACATTTTCCCACATGTCTAGGGTCCAGTGGCGATGTTCCGGCGCCCATGCTAATCTTTGCACCCTGTGATGTGCGGTCAGCAGCGGTACCCTCGTGGGACGATGGCTTCTGTACCCCATAGCGAGGAGATGGTTCTGGATGGTGTGGCTGCTTACATGTTTTTGTGCACCAGCGTTAAATTCCCGAGTGATTTCTTGCACTGTGGCCCGTCTATCCGCTGTTACAATGCGTGCTAGCCGACGATGACCCCGCTCATCCACACGCAGTTGTCCACGGCAGTTGGCCCTTGCAGGGATAATTTTACCGGATTCGATGTACTCACGGTGCACCCGTGACAAAGTGGCTCGTGAAAATTCCAGTGCCTGCACGACTTTCGAGATGGGGTGACCCATTCGCCGGGCCCCGACAATTTGCCCACGACCAAATGCGCTTAGATCCTTCGTCTTACCCATACTGCGTCCGACTCTTACTGATTCCCGTCGCATCACTCCTTATATTGTCGGATCGCTGCATACGTCATGTCTTTTCCGCGTACAGGGCCGATCACAGCGCCACATTTGCATAACGCCAGCTGTCCAATTGTCTAATTCAATTGCTCTTCAGTGTATAACACTAGTCAAAATATTGGGGGGGGGGGGCGGAAAATAATGTCTATTTTGGAAAAGAAGAGAAACACTGTTTGTAACAGAAGACATTTATTTCTTAATAAATTACATAATCGGGATCATTATCGATCACACTTGGCCATCGTGAAACCAAACTTTCAATGCCGTTTTTATAAAAAGACGTTGGCTGTGATGAAAAGAAGTCCGAGAGCCCTGTTTTGACATCAACAATACTGTGGAATCTTTTCCCATTAAGAAAGTGCTGCAGAGATCTGAACAAATGGTAATCAGATGGTGCAATGTCAGGGGAATAAGGGTGATGGGGCAGAACTTCCCAGCCAAAATCTCTGATCATCTGCTGGGTCCGTCTCGCCGTGTGTAGTCTCGCGTTGTCATGCTGAAGGATGGCACCTTTTACGTTGACCAGTGCTGCAGGATGACACCTTTTATGTGGACCAGTGCTGAAGGATGACACCTTTTTTTGACCAGTGTTGGAGGATGACACCTTTTTTTGACCAGTGCTGGAAGATGACACCATTTACGTTGGCCAGTGCTGGAGGATGACACCTTTTACGTTGACCAGTGCTGGAGGATGACACCTTTTACGTTGACCAGTGCTGCAGGATGACACCTCTTCTGCTGACCAGTGCTGGACGATGAAACCTTTTATGTTGACCAGTGCTGGTGGATGACACCTTTTACGTTGACCAGTGCTGGAGGATGACACCTTTTACGCTGACCAGTGCTGGAGGATGACACCTTTTATGTTGACCAGTGCTGGTGGATGACACCTTTTACGTTGACCAGTGCTGGAGGATGACACCTTTTATGCTGACCAGTGCTGGAGGATGACACCTTTTACGTTGACCAGTGCTGGTGGATGACACCTTTTACGTTGACGAGTGCTGGAGGATGACACCTTTTACGTTGACCAGTGCTGGAGGATGACACCTTTTATGTTGACCAGTGCTGGAGGATGACACCTTTTACGTTGACCAGTGCTGGTGGATGACACCTTTTACGTTGACGAGTGCTGGAGGATGACACCTTTTACGTTGACCAGTGCTGGAGGATGACACCTTTTATGTTGACCAGTGCTGGATATTTTACAGTAAGAGCTTGCTTCAAACGGTCCAGTTGATGACAATAGAAGTCTGCTGTTAAGGTCTGTCTGGTTTCCAAGAGCTCAAAGGGAGCTATGCTAACGGTAGTTCACCAAACAGAGAGCAAAACTTTATTGGGGTGTAGGCCTGGTTTTGGCGTAGGAACTGGTGTCTGACCTGGAGAAAGCCGCTGGCGTTTGCGTTTGTTATTCACGTAAAAAACCCACTTTTCATCTCCAGTGACAATTCGATGAAGAAATGGATCCTTTTTCTGTCGGCTGAGCAAGGAGTTGCAGATGGTGGAACGCAGGGCTTTGTTGTCTGGTGAGGGTTGGTGCTAGACCCAAACTCCTTGTCTATAGAAATTCCCTATCTGTTGCAGGTGCTCTTGAACAGTAGACCACGATGCATTAAGATGTTGGGATAATTCATCAATGGTTTGACGAGGATCTGCCTCAACGGCTTTACGCGGTAGGTCATTGTCCAGCTCCATGAGCCTTCGTGCACGATGGGCATCACAGAGGTCAAAATTGTCCGGCATGAATTGGACAAACCAACGCTCGCACTTGCGGACATTTAACGCATTCGGATAAACAGCGCAAATGTTATTGGTGTCTACGGTTTCACCGCACGTCTTGTGAAATTCATACAGCATACAATGACCAACATGGCTCTCCTCGGGTTTTATGTCACTCATTTTGTTCTGCAAATCTGGAAGACAAAAACAACCACATAAGTTAAAGGCGAATAGTTCATTCACTTGTACGTACACTTACTTTGCGTTGAATGTACATAAACACCTCACAACTTTTCACAAAACTTAGCCCCTTAAAAAAACAACATTACTTTCCGGTTAACCCAGTGTTATTCAAAAGGCCTGGGAAAGAATTAACAAGAAAACTTGCGACCAGTTCCAAGTCTTTAATATGTCCACCACTGGATCGTCAAGTTCTCATACACTATATCCTTCATTATATCGATATCAATAACAGCATAATGTAAATAGATTTCGACACATATATACACTATCTACCAACAAGTAATTGGACACCCCTGCAATCGACGATATCTGCGGCCCTGATACACGTCACGGCCGCCGCCGTTAAATATCGTGTGGGAAACAACAACGCAACCAGTCGCATGCAAGATGCCACGCAGCTCGGAGCTCTCTGATTTCGAGAAAGGTGTAATCGTCGGGTATCACAGAAATGGCCGATCCATACGTGACATATCCAGAGAGCTGAAGTACCCAAAATCGACAGTGGCCTACGTGATTGGCAAGTGGAAGATGAGAGGTGACTGTCGGAATGTGCCCCGACCCGGCAGACCCACAAAACTGGGAGTTAGAGACCGACGCGACTGGTGCTGGCCAGAGAAATTCAGAAGAACCGCACCTAATCGATGAGCCACATCCGCGAGGAGTTTCAACAGGCATCCGGGAGTGTTCTGCCGATGAATACCATCCGTAAGGAAGCCCACCTGCTCGGTTATCATGCACGTGCTTCCGCCCACAAGCCTTTGTTCATCAAGTCCAATAGCGCTGCTCGGCTAACGTGGTGCACGTCGACAGTGAACCGTTGAACAGTGGAAACAGGTTCTCTGGCGCGACGAATCAAGGTTCACACTCTACCGTTCGGGTGGCAGGGTCTGGGTTTGGCGTCTGCCTGGTGAACGCCTCCTGCCGGAATGTATTGTGCCAACTGTGAAGTTTGGCGGCGGTGGAATTATGCCATGGGGGTGTTTCTCCTGGTATCGCACGGGACCCTTGGTCGCAATTCCTGGTAGACTCAACGCCGAAACCTACTGCACCATTTTGGATGACCATGCGCTTCCTACGTTGTGGCAGTTTTACGGGGTGGACCCATGTTACTTTCAGGATGACAATGCCACCTGTCATGTTGCGAGGTCCACCATGGCTTGGTATGGTGACAATGGGGTTAATCGAATGGACTGGCCTGCGCAGAGTCCGGACCTTAACCCTATCGAGCACCTCTGGGACGAGTTGGAGCGTCGACTTAAATGGTGCCCCCACCGTCCGAAATCGGTGAAGGAACTGACCTATCTTCTCCAAGCCGAGTGGAAGAAAATACCGCTAGCCGTTGTACAACGCCTGGTTGAGAGTATGCCCCTGAGGGTCGCAGCTGTAATCGCCGCTCGTGGAGGCTCCACCAACTATTGAAGGTGAATAAACTTCGTTTTCCTTCGCTATCACAGGTGTCCAATTACTTGTTGGTAGATAGTGTATGTATGCAGTGGAACCTCGGTTACATGTTTTTTACTTTTATATGGAATTCTGCGTTAGTGTCCATAATTTATCTATCGCTTTATCAATTCGGTTATACGTAATTTATTTATCCGACTTTGGTGATTATAAGTTAAATTTTGAGTTTATCAAAAATGCACTTTTCTTTGATTCTTTTATACGTAACCTGGTATATTATTAGGTGTGTGCAAAAGTTCTACCCGTTTTTCATGACGCAAATTCCAACTAAAAAATTTAAGTAACAGATGCAGTAACAGATGGCGAGCCAAAAATGCTTCGAGAAGTAGGCCGTAAAATGGCGCCAAGTATGCTTGTGCATCTCCTTCCGAAACATATCACACATGGGCTAACATGTCAAGCAATAAGGAACACATTAGGCATTGTTTGCTTTATGAGTTCGGCAAAGACAACAACGCAGCTAACGACTGCAGCAACATTTGTGAGGTGCATGGCGAGAATGTTGTAGACGAAAGCACATGTCGCCGTTGGTTCCGGAAATCCCATGCATCAGATCAGATCATATGTAAAGAATTTTAGGAAGGGAGTGTCTGACCCCAGGTCTTAAACAACCCTTAGAAATAGGATGCTAGGAGATTTGGGATAGAGTGCCCGATAGGAAAGTGACACGGAAACGAGTTAGAAAGGGGAAGGAAGACGCCCTTATTTATTGGCGGGGGGCCAGTACCCTAGGTTCGGCGGCTTAACGTGCCCATCCGACGCACGGTGTATATTTAGTGGTTTGAGCGTTCGTACCTGCCTGGGATTGAACCTGAGGCATAGAACAAGAGTAGAAAGAATGATGCATGCACTTGGGTTTATTTCACAAAGTTCGACCAGTGGGTACCACACACTGTAAAAAATAAGTGGTGTGAAGCCACGGAAAATTTCTGAAAAAAAAAACGTGCAGCAAAGTTGTCGGTAGATATCCGTGTTTTTCAGAAATTTCCGTTTTTAAAAGTGCCCCTTTACTTAAATTCCGTATTTTCACAGATTTTCCACAGAGAGAAATTCGTTTTATTTCAGAAAAGTTCATTTCAGGTTTTTCCGTATTTAAACTGAAATTCCGCAAAATCGACAAACCTGTACTTTTCAGCACTTACTCCAAATAATCCTTCTGCTGAGGTCAGGAAAGAACACCCGTCATTACAGCTAGCTCCGCAGGTAAGTCGCGCCTTTAACAACTGAGCCACAAGCGCTCGGTAATGGAAGTCACGTACATCGTAAAACGAATTCCGCGACGATGAAAAATTTTGTTTTTATCATTTATGTGAGTGATTTAGTCATTTTGTTTTCTGTTGGAGCTTATTATTTTTCTGAATAGTTTGGGATCTTTTATTTTTCCTGCAGTAGGGCTTTTCACAAATTAAGCATTTTTCATCGGGATTTGTCGAAGCAACAAATGCTTTGCAACTCAATTTTTTTAAACTGGCAGTGACTTTCAGTTATCTTTAAAAAGGTGAAATGTACTTTTTACAGACACTTAATTATAAAATTTAGATTTTGTCCTAAGTTGTCCAAAGACATAGTATAATCATCTGTACAATAAGTACCCAGTTTCTTACAGTAACAAAATACACACTATCTACCAACAAGTAATTAGACACCTGTGATAGCAAAGAAAAACGAAGTTTATTCACCTTCAATAGTTGGTGGAGCCTCCACGAGCGGCGATTACAGCTGCGACCCTCCAGGGCAAACTCTCAACCAGGCGTTGTACAACGGCTAGCGATATTTTCTTCCACTCGGCTTGGAGAAGACAGGTCAGTTCCTTCACCGATTTCGGACGGTAGGGGCACCCCTTAAGTCGACGCTCCAACTCGTCCCAGAGGCACTCTATAGGGTTAAGGTCCGGGCTCTGCGCAGGCCAGTCCATTCAATTAACCCCATTGTCACCATGCCAAGCCAGGGTGGACCTCGCAGCATGACAGGTGGTATTGTCATCCTGAAAGTAACATGGGTCCACCCCGTAAAACTGCCACAACGTAGGAAGCGCATGGTCATCCAAAATGGTGCAGTAGGTCTCGGCGTTGAGTCTACCAGGAATTGCGACCAAGGGTCCCGTGCGATACCAGGAGAAACACCCCCATGGCATAATTCCACCGCCGTCGAACTTCACAGTTGGCACAATACATTCCGGCAGGAGGCGTTCTCCAGGCAGACGCCAAACCCAGACCCTGCCACCCGAACGGTAGAGTGTGAACCTTGATTCGTCGCTCCAGAGAACCTGTTTCCACTGTTCAACGGTCCACTGTCGACGTTCTTTGCACCACGTTAGCCGAGCAGCGCTATTGGACTTGGTGATCAAAGGCTTGTGGGCGGCAGCACGTTCATGATAACCGAGCAGATGGGCTTCCTTACAGATGGTATTCATCGAAAGAACACTCCCGGATGCCTGTTGAAACTCCTCGCGGATGTGGTCCATCGATTTGGTGCGGTTCTTCCGAATTTCTCTGGCCAGCACCCGTCGGTCTCTAACTCCCAGTTTTGTGGGTCTGCCGGGTCGGGACACATTCTGACAGTCACCTCTCATCTTCCACTCGCCAATCACGTAGTCCACTGTCGATTTTGGGTACTTCAACTAGCTGGATATGTCACGTATGGATCGGCCATTTCTGTGATCCCCGACGATTACACCTTTCTTGAAATCAGGGAGCTTCGTACTGCGTGGCATCTTGCATGCGACTGGTTGCGTTGTTGTTTCCCACACGATATTTAACGGGGGCGGCCGCCGTGACGTGTATCAGGATCGCAGATATGGTCGATTGCAGGGGTGTCCAATTACTTGTTGGTAGATAGTGTATAATAAGTAGCTGGTGCACCAAATAGAGGAAAGGAGAAGAAATATCCTGTGCCACAATAAACAAAATCCATGCGATATGCTTTTCACAATATCCGATCTCGCTACGGAACTTCAAAATTCAACAGACGATTGAAATTTAAAAGTTAATCAAACCCCAAGTATTCTCACCTATCGCTCCTATTACCGGTAATTTCTCGTCATACGGATACGGAAAAAGTGAGAACGGAGATTTCCCGTTAATAACGAAAGCAATTGCTGAAGGGTTTCTGAAAATTCAGAATTTTTCGTTAACGCATCTCTAAAACGGTAATTTACCGTCTATATAGGAAAGAAACTGCGGAATGATTTCTGAAAATTCAGAATTTTCCCGTGGTACGAAAAAATCCGTGACATTCAAGTTTCTTTCCGTCATTTCACGGAAAAGGTTATTTCAGAAATATGCTTCGTTAATTCACGAAAGGAATGAAGGAAACTTGCCCGTGAATTTCAGAATTTTTTTTTACAGTGCTTGACCTATCTGCAAGCAATCGATCGGACAGAATGACCACTTGTCTTTCTTTGCTTGCGCGTTACAAAAATTAACCTTTCTTGGGACGCTTAGTTACGGGTGATGAAAAGTAGGTCCTTTACAGAAATGTAAATCAACAAAGGACTGTATGCCGAGTTGGTGAGCCTACTCCTTCAACTTAAAGAGAGGGGACTGCATCCGAGGAAGGTCACATTAAGTGTATCCTGGGATGTCACGGGGACAATCCACTGGCAGCTGCTTGCATCTAACCAAACGATACTGTAGACAGTTGGAAAGGCTGAAAGAAAAATTGAAATCTAGGTGTCTATCAATGGTTAATAGCAAAGGCGTCATCTTGCAACCTGAAAACGAAAGACCCCATACAGCTTCAGCCATGATTGAAATTTTCAAGTTTTCTGAGAAGTGTTACATGGATGACCAGTTAATGGTACAAACAAATTCTGTTTGCTTTGCTTGAATATTCAGTGAATTTTCCATGTATCATGAAGAATATTTCTTCCTTTCATTGAAAATTATTGGACATTGGATGGGAAATATTAACCGTATTTATCAGACCTCACACCTATGGACTTTTGCCTTTTTCGATCTCTTCAGAACAACTTCGCTGAAAAAACCTTCGATGAAGTTGAAGATGTCCAAACTGCATTACAAGAGTGTTTTGACTCCAAAACGGAGGGGAATTCAATTACTACCAGAAAGATGACAAGAGGTCATAGATAATAATGACAATTATGAAAAGGGAAATTCAGTTCCTACCAGAAAGATGGCAAGAGGTCATAGATAATAATGACAATTATGAAGAGGGGAATTCAGTTCCTACCAGAAAGATGACAAGATGTCATAGATAATAATGACAATTATGAAGAGGGGAATTCAGTTCCTACTAGAAAGATGGCAAGATGTCATAGATAATAATGACAATTATGAAGAAGGGAATTCAGTTACTACAAGAAAGATGACAAGAGGCCATAGATAATGATGACAATTATGAGGAGGGGAATTTAGTTCCTACCAGAAAGATGGCAAGAGTTCATAGATAATAATGACAATTATGAAGAGGGGAATTCAGTTCCTACCAGAAAGATGGCAAGATGTCATAGATAATAATGACAATTATGAAGAAGGGAATTCAGTTCCCACCAGAAAGATGACAAGAGGTCATAGATAATAATGACAATTATGAAAAGGGGAATTCAGTTACTACCAGAAAGATGACAAGAGGTCATAGATAATAATGACAATTATGAAGAGGGGAATTCAGTTCCTACCAGAAAGATGGCAAGATGTCATAGATAATAATGCCAATTATGAAGAAAGGAATTCAGTTACTACAAGAAAGATGACAAGAGGTCATAGATAATAATGACAATTATGAGGAGGGAAATTCAGTTACTACCAGAAAGATGGCAAGAGGTCATAGATAATAATGACAATTATGTAAAAGGATAAAGATGTTGTTTTTCAAATTAATTTGATTTTCTTCTCTACTGAAAACACGGTAGAACTTTTGCACACATAACAGAATCGAGACAGCGCATTTTTTGCCGGCATGAAATATACGGTGCAACTAAAATTTTACTAAATAACGTTTGCAGTTCTCCCTTTTCTCTGAATTCCAGAAATTTGAAACAAGCAAAGATTAGTGAATTATTTTGCCCGGCACTAATGGCCAATCAACTAGTGGACCAACTGCTTTGAAAACAGCGACGCTCTAAGTAAAGAATGTATTGTAGGGGCACTGCATATTAAACAAAAGCGTATTCAAATATGCTACCTAATTTCTCAAAGGTAAGATTTCTTTTGCCGCCTCGGTGGCGCGGTGGTCTAAGCGCTGGCTTCTGATCATTCGTCCCAGATGGGTTCGGGTTCGAATCTCAGTGGGGTATGGATGCTGTGTTTGTCTTACGGCACTGGCTCTCTCCCTTCCCTGGACACAGTGACCCCTAAATTAGGGACGGGCGATTGTTTATAGCCCATCGAGTTGCTCACGGTGGTCGTTAAACCTTAAAAAAAAGAATTTGGTTTTCATATTTTGAAAATATGAAATCGTACAGAATTTCTTAAATTAGTTTTTAATGAAATCAAAATAAAAAAACAACAACAATACAAAATTCAATATCTACATAGGCTTAAGATAGCAAACAAAGTATTTATGTACGTATGTATATCTTACATTTTAAATTAGCGTGTTCTAAAATTATCAGTTTACGCCCCCCCTTTTTTTGGAGGCTTTCAGGAATTTAAAATAATATTTATCATTTTGAAATTTCTTTTGCACGCTTTCTACATTGTGAAAACCCAAGTTTGTCCTCGAGGCACCGAAGCCGTGTCCTCTCACTCCGGAGTAGGCCGCTCTCCCAACTGAGCTACGCGGACAGAATGTCACACTGCAGATTTGTCGTCTTAACACATGTTTTCACTTCTGTAGTACGTTACATCACCTCCAATTTCATTTTTTTTGAAGCGAAGTAGGAATTTTTCATTCATTCCAGACAATGTGTGGAACAAACATCACAGATTTTTCAGGAGAACCCAACAGCCAGTGGATCCATTTTCCACAATCGGGCGCCAATGTGAAAACACAAGTTTGTCCGCGACGGACATCGAAGCCGTGTCCCCTCACTCCGGAGTAAGTCACTCTTCCAACTGAGCTACGCGGACAGGATGTATCGCTGCAGATTTTCGTCTTGACACATGTTTTCACCTCTGTAGTGCGTCACAACATTTGTACGTTTTTTAAGGTTATCATCTAGAAAAACGTATAAGCAAGGTTTTACTGTTAATACATGGACAAGTACAGATGAAGTATGTATCACAATCCTCTATCCACCCTCTCTCTCTCTCTACTTTCAATGTTTACAATACATATTGCTCCGACTCACTGTTAGTGATGCTAAAATGAAAACGCTCTTCGGGGAAGTAATGTATCGTTCAGAAGGAAAGCGTTTAACAAGGAGAAACTAAATTTTCATAATAAAAGAGAAACTCAAATGGTAGGTTATTTAGAGGCATTAGTTCTTGACTAATTAAATTAACAAAAACAAAGTACATTTTTACTTTGTTTTTTGTTAATTGCAGTTCAGAAATTGGACACTTATTACGCACAATAGATTATACCTTTTAGTATTGGTCTGCTGTAATAAAAAATGTGTTACTCCGTGAAACACTCTGCTTTAGAAATTCCACATTTTTCTTATAGCCTAAGTTTCCGTATAGTTTCTGAAACATATTTCCAAGAAATGCGTTCGTATTCTGAGAAGGCAGATTTTTATTACATGAATTCACTGATATATTTTTAAAATCCTTGGACTTACCACGGAATTTTGTGAAGTCAAATATTTTCTTCCTACATCCTGACGCGATAGTCATAAAGCCCCTCGCCATGAGAGCAGAATTCAGTTTCCATTGGCTATTGATCCCACGGGGAAAACCTTCCTCAAAGGATTGCATTTTCAGAAGGAGACCTTATTAAAATCATAAATCTCCCAACCCAATACGAGAAACATAAGGCAGCAGCTTTAATTTCAACATACTCACATGTTCCGCGAGAGTTCTCTATTTGCATAAATATCTCAGAACATCCGCAGCTATGGAGATATTTATGGTAGATTCCCTGGGTTTGCGGTTGGATGAGGATTTCCTTTGTGTTTGACAATTCGTCGCATGAGGCACGCGAGTAAATAAGTAATGATAAACGAATCTGTATTTAAATAACCAGAAATTGGATTACGGAAAATGCAGGAATATTTTGTTTCTTTGAGCACTGTAAAACACGCCAATTTTTTTTTTTTTTTTGCTTAATGCTTTTCAATATTTCTTTAGACGAAAAAGTTAATACGTTGAAATACATATTAGAGAATAAATTGTGAACACGAGAGGAATCATGGGAAGGTACTGAAGTTCATTCTACAAATATGAGGTATATTAAGATGATAGTACGGAATCAGAAGTTAATCCTCTTCGAGATAATTTTCATCCGAACCACGCTTACTTCTTTTCATGCTTGCCAGTACTCGGCATTTCAGAAAAAGACGGAAAATCCCCGAATTTACGAACAACCTGCAATAGAAGCTTTAAAGAATAACCTAATGTATAAATTCCAAGCCTAGGAAAACACTTAAACCGACAGAAAATCAAAATGGCGTAAACGAGGTACAATGTAAAAAGTTGAATTTCAATATTTCACTTTTCGTGCCAGATACTATAAAGTTTCGGTATTGTTAAAGAAAGGATGACTAAAACTACACTCACGTGAAAAAAAGTTAAGGTGCAACAAGTAAGAAAAGGAATCAAACATATGATCTGTGGGAGACTTTAACAGGCTGCATAACAGACTGTGACGGGTATCTTAAGTAACGCATGATGACACATGACTCAAAGAGCCAATAGTCAATCTTCGCTGTTATCAAATTGCAAGTAAAGGATATGGGCCGCGGATGGCCTAGTGGTCAACGTTCGTGATTGCCGCGGGGAACTTTAGGTTCGATCCTGGGCAGGTACGAATGCTTGAACCACTAAACATCCGCCATGCGTCGGATGGGCACGTTAAGCCGTCGGACCCCGAGTACTGGTACCCTGGTAATAAATATGGGTGTCTTCCTCCCCCTTTCTACCTCGCTTCCGTGTCACTTTCCCATCGGGCACTCTAGCCCAAATCTCGTAGCTTCCTATTTCTAAGGGTTGTTTAAGACCTGCGTAGGGTCAGACACTCCCTTTCTAAAATCCTCTACATCTGATCTAATCTGAAGTAAAGGATACGTCTTGAAAACGTCATACAGACATCATTTAAGCGATAATATGCGATGGTGGGAGACGATTGGGAGACTGAAGGCCGGGCAATCCCAAGCAGAGGTGGCCACTTGGCTTCCTGTAACTGGAATGGTTGTCAACAGGGGATGATCCAGGATTTTCGTGAAGGGGGGGGCAAGCGTCGAGAGTAACCGGAGACCTTTCTGATACTTTTTCACAAATTAAAAAAGTGTTCTTAGAGTGTCTATACATTCTTCCAATTAATTAACAAAGGTAATATACTTTTAAGTAATACTTTCTTTCTCGAAAAAATATCCAGTTGGTTATTAAAACCTAACAAGTCGAAGCCCTTCCTTGGTTCCTGAGAGGGGGCGGGAGGGGAGCGTGCCCACCCTCTGGATCAGCCCCTGGGCTCTGGAGAGAGTTCCAAAATACAGGAAATGTTCGTTGACGAGTTGTACCAGGTCGTCTATGACCAAATTCCGTTCCGTGCCGCCCCGGTGGCACAGTAGTCTAAGCGATGGCTTCTGATCATTCGTCCGAGATGGGTTGGCTTCGATACCCCGTTGAGGCTTGGATGTTCTGTTTGTCTTACGGCACTTGCTTTCTCCCTACCCTGGCACCAGTGGTCCTAAATTAGGGACGGGCGACTGCTTATTTTCTTCTGAGTTGCTTACGGTGGTCGTTAAAATCCCCAATAAAAAAAAACAACTTCTGTCCCCGATGACCGCTTTCTTGCTTTAAATGCAAGATGCAGCAGAAGCATGACAACTCGTCAGCTAGCTTCAGAGCTGACAACAGCAGCAGTGTTCCGCTGGACAACGACCAGAAGGGTTCAGTAAAGCGGCCTTTATTCCAGAAGAGCTGTGGTGTGAGTGATCCTAACATCATCCCATAGGAGAGAACGGTTTCGTTGAGCTCGGGAACATCTGCACTGAACACGTGAACAGTGATCTAACGTTCTCTTCACGGATAAGTCGCGTTTCTCATTGCAAACGTAATCTCTGCGTGTATTCATCTGGAGAGGTCGTGGTATGAGTTACCATCCATTAAATACCCGAGAGAAGGATACATATAGAGACGGTGGTTTTATGGTGTGGGTAAGCATAATGCGTAACGGACGAACCGATCTGCACCTGTTTCCTAGGGGTTCCATCAATGCAATCCTCTATCTAGAATGGTAGCACCTTATGTTCGCTTGTCCGTAGCTGCTGTCAGCCCAGAATTGGTTTTGCAATGCCCGAATCCATACCGTTCGACTCGTGCTGGACTACCTCGAAAATATAGATGTTGCGGTCGTGGAGTGGCCAGCAAGGTCTCCGGATCTTAATCCTGTGGAACACCAATAGGACGCTTTAAGGAGACGGTTGGATGCCCTGAGACCCCCGCCAAGAAACTTACAGGAGCTACGAAGTGCTATTGTACAGCAGTAGAACAGACTACCCTTAGAATTGATTGACTCTCTTTTGGAGAGCACGAAGCGACGCTGTCAATCACGTGAAAGTCCATGTATGTCCTTCTGGTACGTTTATTAATTTGAAAACTTGTGTTTTTTTCGAATAACACGGTTTACGTCTTCATGTTGGAGCGTATTTCGTGTTGTTGCCCATGTTCTGCCGCGTTTCGATGTAATATCTCTAACCGTTTTTACACAATGTCGGTATTTGTGTTCGTAACTTAACCATTGCGCATTAGTGTACATCCTTACTAAGATCTGTAATTTTTATCGTTTAACGTCATATCCATGTACACGAATATAGTACCAAAAGGATTTTAAGAATCTTTAAGAGCAATTCTCATAGAATTACAATCATCCTGAAGTAGTTTACGTCAAAGAAAACAGCTTCGTTTTCAAAGGAACATTTTCCGAACAGGCGGAAGGTGTAGCCATTCGAAGCCCGCTATCGCTCAATATTTGCAAATTTTATTTCTGCCATTTTGGATAAAAACATTTTCAACTTGTCCTGTTCGATCTGTGGATCCGATATGTAGATAATATCTTCGTCCGCTGAAGGAAGCAAAATTGTGGAATTTTTACAAATTATTAGTAGAGCTTATAAATTCATCTGAATCCTCAAATGCAGTTCATTTATAAGATTAAAAAAATGGTTGTGTACCATTCCTTGACGCCCAGACCAAGAGTCGGTACAGACACTATAGTTTACCGGAAGCGTTCTTTTGGGGAAGCATTAAGAACAAATATGAGCAACTCGGGGAAGGGGAACTCTGGCGCCCGACCTTGACTTTGAACTATTGGTTTCAGGAAAGAGAGAGAGAGAGAGAGCCAGCGGCGAAATAGAAGCTCAACACCCATGCCTCATTCGGGACTTGAACAGGACTTAACTCAGAGGATTGGTCAGAGGCCAGTGCTTCAGACCCCTGCGTCACAGGAACGGCGTAAATAACTTCCTCACCCCAGTATACGAAGCTTACTCACCCAATTCAACACGAAAGCAGTGCCTTTTACGGTTACATGTATTGTGCAATACATATATCCTGAACTAAAGATTGGTTAGTAAAAAAGAGCTTGACTATCTTAAACGTGTCGAAGCACAAAGAAAATTCAGCGGTCCTGCGTACAAAAATTTAGAAAACCAAAACCACCTTCTCCACTGACATCTGTGATTGTCCGTCGTCAGAGAATTTTGACTACATTCCATTAGCTGAAAGTTAAAAAAAGTTCTCATGTCATTTAATTTCATGATGAGTTTTAAATACAAAGACAAAATGAACAATTAAAAACGCTTTTAGCGTAATAAAAATCCGTTATTTACTGGCGTCAAAAAGTGTATAGAATCACTCAGCTTTCGCTCTCAACTGGGAGCTTTTTTCAAGGCAGTAGATCGACATAAAATGTCTAACACAAATATTTGTAGTGATATTCATCTATCATAATAGTGATATTTATCTATAATAAATATCTATAGTGATATTTATCTATCATAAATATTTTATAGTGATATTTACCTATCATAAATATCTATAGTGATATATATATCTATCATAAATATCTATAGTGATATTTATCTATCATAAATACAATTCATAAAAGTCACCGGACACCCCTTCAAAAATAAAAGAACAGATCCGCTGCGTTGTTAAGATGCGCGGTACAGCTGCAAATTGTATAAAAACAAGCCTGCAGCTGACCGCGATCATATCGCACTGTGAGGTTGAGTGAAAATGTCGCGGCGGGAAAGAACTGACTTTGAGGAAGGAATGATTGTTGGGTGTTATATTAGTGGGTTCTCCATAAGAGAAACCGAGAGGCGAATAAACATACCCAATTCAACTGTTTTGGATGTACTGAATGAGTGGGAGGCACATGGCGTACCTGAATCAGCAAAGCGTACCGGCAGACCAAAGAAAATCAGGGATAGAGTACGTCGAAGTCTCAGGAGAGTCGTTACAGCTAATCGACGGAGTACTGCACAAGACCTCAATGCACAGGTGAGTAACGATGCTCGAACCTCGGTATGTACACGTAACCATTAGGAGAGAACTTCATTCCATGGGTTACCGTGGTCGTGCGGCTGCTCATAAGCCTTTTATTTCCACTCAGAATGCTACTCGTTGTTTAGCATGGTGCAGAGAACACTTATCGTGGATCGTAGATCAATGGAAACGGGTCCTATGGACTGATGAATCCATATTCAGGATCCATCAGTTTGATGGTCGTGTGTGGGTATGGTGGCAGCCGGGGAAACGCTATTTACCACAGTATACTGTTCCTACGGTCAAGTTTGGAGCTGGCAGTGTACTCGTGTGGGGGTGTTTTTCGTGGTACGGTCCCGGCCCACTGGTTATCGTGGACAAACCTGTTAACCAACAAGTCTACCTGGATATTCTGGACAATTATGCCCTACCAACTCTGTAGCAATACTATGGAACCGAACCTTGTTGGTACCAGCAGGATAATGCACCGAGCCATAAAGCAAGGACTGTTACGGCGTGGTTTGACGATAATTCCGTATCGTGTGTGGACTGGCCAGCACAGAGCCGTGATCTTAATCCCATAGAGTACCTATGGGATGAATTAAAGTGCCTCATAAGAAGTTTGGAACCAAAGCCTACTACTAAGAAACAGTTAGCGTCAGCATTATGTACTGAATGGAAGCACATACCTATCGCTGTGTTCCAAATCCTTGTCGAAAGCATGTCTCGAAGGGTCAGTGCATGTATTAAGGCCAAAGGTGGACCGACACCGTACTATTGTATGTCAATAAATGCTATGTTGTGTTTCTCTTCTTAGTGTCTGGTGACTTTTTTCAATATTGTGTATGTGTAGTAAATGTCTACCATAAACACCTGTAGTGATATCTATCTAACATAAATATCTATAGTGATATTTATCTATCAAAATATTTATAGTGATATTTATCTACCTTAAATATCTGTAGTGATATTTATCTACCATAAATATCTCTAGTGATATTTATCTATCATAAATATCTACAGTATTATGATATTTATGATAGATAAATATCACATTTTATGCCTATCTACTGCCTTAAAAAAGCTTCCCTGTGGAAAGCTTGGCTATTCTATATAACTTTCTTACGTCAGGTAAGTAAACGGATTTTTACTACGCTGTAAGCGTGTTTAATTGTGCATAATCTGGTGTACTCGTAACTAGTATTAGGGAGAATTGATTTCTTCAGATCAAAAAAGAGTGTAGAAGACGCAAATCTGGAAGGAATTCATCGAATTCCTCGTGAATCTGGCCTTTCATATACGTATACAGGTTAGACCTTGCAAGAACATACAACGTACATATGCCGACTCGGTGGCGCAGTGGTCCAAGCGCTGGTTTTTGACCATTCGTCTGAGAAGGGTCTGAGCTTGAATCCCGGTGAGGCATGGATGTTGTGCTGGCTCTCTCCCTTCCCTGGAACCAGTAGCCCTAATTAGGGACGGCGACTGTTTATAGCCGATTGAGTTGCTCACGATGGTCGCTAAACCTTCAATAAAAAAAGCAAAATAAACGTACATACAGAACTGTCAGCTGAAGTCCCCAATGATATGGCTCAACGATACATTGAAAAAACATTTTAATTTGCTAAACTGACTGACATGCCAGCCTCAGCCATGAAACTTCAAATTTTGGAAGTGCTTCATGCACACACTTGAACAAAATATCGATGCCCCTCGTAGCAATCTTCCCATCATAATGACAGTTAGAACATGCATTGTAGGGGAAGAGCTGAAGAAGTGATTACACTATCACGGCAGTAGAGCACTTAATTTTAGAAGCTTTGTACCATAACGGCTAAAGCTTAGTACCTAGTAAAGCCACCTCTGGCTGCAATGCATGCTGATATACAGCATTGTGGAGAGGCAAAAACAAAACAAAAAAAACTCTGATGTTGACATATGATCGTTGTGGCAAAGAGTCCTACAACTGCTGCACAAGATTCATAACATTCCGTGATGGGTTGCAGCTGACGTCCCAGAATGTCCCGGACATGCTTGATAGGAGAAAGATCCGTCGATCTGGCAGGTCTAGTGAAGTCTGCAACACTACGGAGGCACCTCGGAAAAAGAGAGTTGTGCGTCGCCAGACATTATCCTGCTGGTAAATGACCCCTGACAGATGTGATATGAATGGCAGAACGACTGGTAGCAGGATATAACGAAGGTGCTTCTGTGTAGCTAATGTACGTCTTCGATATCACGACTAAGGGCGTCCGGCTGTTATAAGAGATGGCTACTTTCATCATAACAGCACTGGTAGCTTCGGTGTGCTATTTCACACTGAGTCTAGATGTGAGGGCTGTCCTGTCCTCATGCACATGCGAATCAGCGGTCTTCCACTCTAAGGCACAATGGGAATTGGTCTAAAAAACTGGAAGGTCGAACATGATTCCCAGGCACAGCAGCACTCTTGATGGAACCACCATGATTCCTAGGCATCATAGCACTCCAGATGGGGCCGCCATAATACCTAGACATGACAGCACTCCAGATGGAACCGCCATGATTCACAGGCATAACACCACTCTAGATGGAGCCGCCAAAGAATGACACCACTCTAGATGGAGCCGCCAAAGCATGACATCACTCTAGATGGAGCCGCCATGTTTTCCAAGCATGGCACCACTCTAGATGGAGCCGCCATGTTTTCCAGGCATGACACCACTCTAGATGGAGCCGCCATGATTCCCAGGCATAACACCACTCTAGATGGAGCCGCCATGATTCCCAGGCATAACACCACTCTAGATGGAGCCGCCATGATTCCCAGGCATAACACCACTCTAGATGGAGCCGCCAAAGAATGACACCACTCTAGATGGAGCCGCCATGTTTTCCAGGCATGACACCACTCTAGATGGAGCAGCCATGATTTCCAGGCATGCCACCACTCTAAGTCCGCCAGGATACCCAGGCATGATAGCACTCTAGATAGAGCCTCCATGATTTCCAGGCATGCCAGCACTCTAGATTGAGTCGCCATAACTTCCAGGCATGACATCACTCCAAATACAGCCGTCATGATTCCCCAGGCATGACACCACTTCAGATGGAACCGCTATGATTCCCAGGCATGACATCTTTCCAGACGGAGCCACCGATGTAGTGTGGTTAATGGGAGACGAGAATGGGGTCATGTCTCTGCAAGTTATCTCGCAATGGTGCGTAATAACACAGGATGTTACATAGAGTTCTCGGCATCTTGCTGGATGGCAGACAGAGAAGTCATCGGGAAGGTTCGGGCTTGTAGAACTCTGAGACGAACCTCTCACCCAGTTGCCTGCCTGGGACGACAAGAATCTTTTCGGTCTGTATGCGTGCCTTCACGTAACCACTCTGTCTCACTGCTATACCACTAAGGCTCAGATAGTGGTGTGACGTGCCTGCCAGCTGGGCGCACACGACATAAAGGCAGATAGCAGTCAGAACGAACGTCTGCGCAGCTCAATTGGTAGAGCGACTTATATCGGAATGAGAGGACCCGGGTTCGAGCCCCGGCGTGGACAAAAGTGACGGAGAAATTTACTTCGTTATAGTGGCGACAGTACTGCTAAAATGCGCATAGGGTTTTCTAGGGCTTCTGCGAGGAATGATTAGCGGCCATTGCAGTGAACATCCCTGATGACGCAGCCAGACTATTCACAGCAAGCGTCTCATTCCCTTATTTAGGCCACCGGATGATCCATTCAAATGCGTTCTGGTAAACACCTAGACATTCATCGGCGGCTGAACTTCAGTAATTTGCATGCTTATCCAAGAAGCATTTTCATACCGAATTTGATGGTCCATGGTTGAAATTAAAAGAGTGCGTTGGTTTCTTAATCTAAAAGTGCATATAAAAATTCATTAAAACTTGCTAATGAGATAGCATCCACTCCCTTTTTCTGTTGCCCTGGTTGTCGATTGGTCAGAGTCTTAGGTTTCTGGCTAACCGTCCGAGCTGGCTCTTGGCTCGAGTCCCGGATGAGCTATTGGTGGAGTACACTTTCTCTGGCTCTCTTCTTTCTCTTGGAACTAGTGGGGTAAAATTTTGGACGGACTTCTGCTTACATCCAGGGATGGATCGAGTCAAAAGTTTTTGACCCGACCCGTATACATTCATCGAGACCCGATCAAGCTCGGAATTGATCCGACCTGAATAATTTGAACTATAAATACAACTAGTAATATTACACTTATACATAACTTACCTATATTCAGGCATTTCGAGTGAGTCTTAATGTACTAATATATCAAACTTAAAATAACAGTTGCTGTTATTGCATGAAATGTCCGAAAAATGACTGTGCACTGAAAATAACACTTACCATGTTGAACTGGTTCCTACAGGAGGTGTTGGAAATGGGCCCCACCAACGTCCGGACATGTCTGCACACGCTTCTGCATGTTGGTGATGACCTTTCTCAGGGTATGTGGTGCGTTCTGTTGGATGTGGGTCGTTATTGCAGCCTGTAGCTCTTGAAGTGTATGCGGATTACCTGCGTACATCTTCCCCTTCAGTCATCTGCACAGAAAAAAGTCAGGAGGTGTCAGATCCGATGACTGGACAGGCCACAGTCCCCGGGAGATGATGCGATTCCGAAGAATTCCTCCAGAAGTTGTATTGATGCGCCAGCGGTGTGAGCAGTTGCACTGTCTTGCTGGAACCATGCTTCGTTGATTTCCCGTTCCGTGAGTTCGGATATGAATGGTTGGATAATATCAGTTAATGGTTTCACTGAAGGTACAACCAACCATATGAATGGTTGGTTGTACCGTTCTGAGTTAATGGTTTCACTGAAGAAAATGGGCCCAATAATGCGCATACGAGTCATGGAACACCAAATACCGACCTTCTGGCTGTGGAGAGGCACTTCCTTAAATTCGTGGTCATTTTCAGTACCCCACAAACTGGACGAGTGTTTTGGCTGTTGATGCATCCGGATAGGTGGAGCTATGCCTCATCTGTAAAGAAAGTCAAGTCCCGAATGTCCTCACCTTCTTCAGACAGGAACTCTTGGAACCGCCTGCAGTACTGAACACCGGTCACGTGGTCTTTTACTTTCACCTGATGCACGACACATACTTTGTGCATGTGGAAACACAACTTCCTTTTCTGTAATTCCATTCAAAATTTCTTTCAGGGTGTCCGAATAATGACTGTGCACTAAATGCAATTCGTACATTTAGTGCACAGTCATTATTCGGACACCCTGTATATTTATACATTTCTGAATACGGGACAATTTATGTAACAGGTAATACTACTGGAATACGGAACTAATGAAGCATCTAAAATAGTAAATTACGCTAGTGGTGTGAATTTACGGAAAATTCCTGAAAATAACGTGCAGCGAAGTTTGCCGGTAGGTGTCCCTCTTTTAACGAAATTTCCGTATTTATACAGGAATTACGCAAATTCGGAGACCCTAATATTCCAGTCTTCCGATTTTATGATACCAGATGAACCGTTCACACCGGTGGGAATCAAACCGAGGTCGTTGGAGATGGCTCAGTAGAAACCGCGCGTCTTAACCACTGAGAAAGAAAAACTCCGAAGTCACACTCACATTCAAGGTAAAATTCTAATTGCGCGATGATGATTTTTTTGTGATTAATGCGAGTGAATTGATAATTTTATTTTCTGTTGGAGCTTATTGTTTTTTTTATAGGTTTGTAATAATTTTATGTTTCCTGTAGGACTTATTACAAATTAAGTATTTTTTTACCGTGATTTTTCGAAGCACGAAAATTGCTTTGAAACTTGAGATCTTATTAAACTAACAATAATTTTCAATTATCTTTAAGAAAAGGCGAAATGTATTACTTTATAGTATTACTAGCTAAATACCCGTTCTTCGAACTTGATGATATTAAAAATATTTCTATAATACAGGATTTCATACCATACCATAATATAATCTGTACCATAAATTAATATACTAATAATACACTTGATCGGGTTGTTCTATAACTTTATAACTTCAAGCCTACACGAAACAAATCAAAATACGCCGCTACTCTTCACTTTCATCGTTAAAGTATTAACAGGCAACAGAACAAAATAGCAACAGAAAACAGAACAAAATAATAATAGAAAACAGAACAAAAAAAGGTTGTTACTATCAACATAAATATAAAAAGAACCTTGCTTATAAGCAACAATTTCGTAAGCAATTTCGTTCGAAACTGTACATTTAAAAGCTAGCACGTCAGATGCTTTTGGAAGCGTGAGAAAAATTGTGTTGCCATCGCTAATATCTCAAGGGGGAACTTGTTTATTTCAAATTTCAATTAATAAGAAAATCTTCCCGCCTATTTATATTTATTGCAGTCACCTTACCACTTATATGACGCCCCCGTTGCTTCGGTGAAAGCGAATGTTGGTAGTTTTATTTTGACTCAAAAAACCTTGACATTCGATATGTCAAACGATAATATAAATGTTTAAATGCAAAGCATATTATGATATAGCGCTTTTTATGGGATATTTTTAAAAGGTTTTTGTTTTGTTAAATAAATTTAGAACAAATAAAATAACCTTGACATTCGATATGTCAAACGATAATAAATGTTTAAATGCAAAGCATATTATGATATAGCGCTTTTTACGTGATTTTCAAGGTTTTTTTGTTAAATAAATTCAGAACAAAATTCAGAACAAATAAATTTAGAACAAAATACATATTGAGCAGGTCAACTTAAGTCATTCAAAATTTAGGGCGGAGCTTCAGTTGCTGGGCAACAATGGCTCGATCATTGCAAATCGTCCTAGTGTTATCAAAGCTGGGTTATTTAAAAAACCCATTTCCACCAACTTAAAGTTATCGTAGGAAACAATATTTTCTTAGTGCGCCTCTATGTTGTAAAAGGAACATTCCTGCCAAATATGAAAGTTCTAAGTTCAGTAGTTTCTGAGATTCGGTGATGAGTCAATGAGTCAGTGAGGGCTTTCAGTCTTATACAGTATGTACAGATTTCACAAAACTCCTAAATATAAAATTTACTCTTAGGAGCTATAATCGCTTTTGTTTTAAGGAATCCACAGATTAAAACATGGACATCATCGTACTATAATTTAAATACCCTGTTTCTTACGGTAATAATAGCTGGAGCACAAAATAGGAAAGAGGAGAAGAAATGATCTGTGCCACAAAAACCAACATTTCATGGAATTTGCTATCCACAATATCCGATCTCGTTTAAAATCATATCCTTCGACGGACGATTAAAATTTAATAGTTAATCAAACCGCGAGTATTCCCGTGGATCTCTCCTCTTATCGGAAATTTTTGTCAAATGAATACGGAGAAAGTGAGAACAGAACTTTCCCGTTAATATACGAAAGGAACTGCGGAAAGGTTTCTGAAAATTCAAAATTATCCGTTCACACATTTTAACAAGAAAGATGACATCGAATTTTCGGGTGAAATAAGCACGTCTTCTGAATCCGTTCTGACGCAAATTATATTTATCAAAGCTATTCAAAGTCAATGGAACCGGTATGGAAAACAATAGATCTGACGAAAGAAAGAAGATTTTCAATCGGGTTTTTAATCCCTCAGATATTGCTGTAAACGGAATCGTGAGCTTACGAACTCTTAGAAACAGAGATATCGACAAAAATAAGATGTGACTTTACGTCCCCTGGTGGGAAAACCATGCATTATTTTAGGAAGAAAGTATTCTCAAAAGGTGTATCCACATAAGCGGTATCGGTCGAAGAAAAAAAATTAGTCGAGTTTTCAGGAGCCCAGATTTTGCAACAAATACTTCAGAAACAGAAATTAACACTTATGACCCCTGGTGGCTAAACCATTCTTTAATAAACATTAGAAATTATGTGAAAAATATTTTCCATCAGGTCTTGTATGCGATACAGGAAGAATTTTTCAAATCAGATCTTTAGGAGCAGAAATAACGCAGAAAACGCAATTTACCTTTGTGCCCCCTAGCGGAAAGTCTATGATTCACTTGAAAATTTTGAATTTATAGGAAAAACATTTCGCATCGGAAACACTATCCAACAAAGAAAGAATTTTTCAAAACGTACTCTTAGAAGTAGAGATATTGACAAAAATATGATATACATCTACGGCCCCTGGCGTAGAAACCATGCATTTTTTCAAGAACAAAATTTTCCTAAGAGGTTTGTCGACATGAAAAGTAGTATCGGTCAACAAACGACTTTTTTTCAATCGATATTTTAGAAGCTCATATTTTGCTGCAAATACAACAGAAGCGGAAATTAAGACTTACGCCACCTGGTGGCCAAATCATTTCTTACAAAAAATAGAAAATTTGTGCAAACGATTTCCCATCAGGAGCTGTATGCGGTGCAGAAAGAATTTTCAAATCGGAGATTCAGAAACAGAGATATATTGGGAAACGCAATTTACATTTACGCCCTCTAGCGGAAGTCTATGAATTACTTGAAAATTTTGAAATTATATGAACCACATGTCACACTAGAAAGAAAGAAGGAATTTTTCAACAAAGAAGGAATTTTTCAAATCGGACTCCTAGAAGTAGAGATATTGACAAAAATAAGATATATATCTACGCCCCCTGGCGTAGAAACCATGCTCTATTTCAAGAAGAAAATGTTTCTAAAAGGTTTGTCGACATGAGTAGTATCGGTCAACAAACGACGTTTTTTTCAATCGAGAATTTAGAACATCATATTTTGCTGCAAATACAACAGAAGCGGAAATTAAGATTTACGCCCTCTGGTGGCCAAACAATTTGTTTTACAAAAATTAGAAATTATGTGAGAACGATTTCCCATCAGGAGCTATATGCGGTGCAGAAAGGAATTTTTCAAATCGGAGATTTAGAAGCAGAGATATAGGGGGATATAGATATAGGGGGAAACGCAATTTACCGCTACGCCCCCTAGCGGGAAGTGTATGAATTACTTGAAAATTTTAAAGTTACATGAAAAACATATCATACGGAAAGAAACACTATCCAACAAATAAGGAATTTTTCAAATCGGACTCCTAGAAGTAGAGATATTGACAAAAATAAGATGCACATCTACGCCCACTGGCGGAGAAACTGTGGAATATTTTAAGAAGACAATATTCCGAAAAGGTTTATCGACGTGAGTGGCATCAGTCCACGAAAGAATTTTTTCAATCGATATTTTAGAAGCTCCGCTTTTATGGCCAATACATCAGAAGCAAAAATTAACACTTACGCCCCCTGGTGGCCAAAGCGTTCTTCACCAAAAATTTGAAATTATATGCAAAAGATTTTCCATCAGGAGATGTATCCGCTGAAGAAAAAAATTCAAATCGGAGTTTTAGAAGAAGAGTTATCGAGGAAAAGGTAATTTATTTTTACGCCCCTAGCGGATAATCTATACGTAATTTGAAGAAGCAACTATATCTAAAATACTCTTCTATATAAATGGAATCGAAAGATAAATTTTTTTTAATCGAATGTTTAGAAGCAAATATGTGGAATAAAACGTATTTTTGAATTCGACATCATCTGCATTTACGCCCTCTACCGGCGAAATTGTACATCGTAAAAAACAACAACAACAAAAAAAAAAAAAACGAAATGAAGGATCATCATTTGCATATTTCAAGCTTTCCAATGCAAAAAGAATTTTTAAAATCAGACTAATAGTTGGGAGAGATATCGTGGGTACAGACAGACGGACGAACAAACCGATAACAGAAGCACTATCATTTTTTACAAAAGACGTGCTAAAAACAGCAGTTTACCGTCAATATAAGAAACGATTGCTGTAAGGTTTCTAAAAATTCAGAGAGCCGCGGATGGCTTAGTGGTTAGCAGTTCAGACTATCGATGCAAGGTCCTCAGGTTCGAACCTGTCCTGATCTTTCAGAGATGGTGTGATTTGCTAGCAATCGCCATCTACTGTACGCTAATTTCACTACAAACTGTTCTGTCATAGTCGCTAGACTTGCTCTCATTCCTTCCGTTTCTGTGTCCTGCCCAAAAGGCGATCTCGCTGTAGGTGGCTGGGACCTAACCTCTACTCACTGTGGACGGAAGTCCTACAAGAAAACGACAAATACTGTGGTAGGTTTCTAAAAATTCAGAAATTGCCCGGCATACAAAAAATCAGTACAATTCAGGTTTCTTTCTGGGATTTCACGGAAAGGGCTTTGCTAAAAATATGCTTTGTTAATTCAGGAAAGGAATCACGGACAGTGACTCGTGAATATCAGATATTTTTTACTGTATGCAAACAAATAAATTATCGAATACTTCAAGGCACCATGTAAAATAAACCTACACTGCTGGCCACCCAAAATGCAACACCAAGAAGGACACGAGATAGCAAAGCCAGATTTACTGGACACATAACAACAGATACAAAGAGGAAACGATTGAGCTTACAGGCCCTTGCAACTTGCGGGACACGCAGACATCAATAGTTCGTGTGACCTCCATGGCTGGCAATAACGGCCGCTACACGCCGCGGCATCGAACAAAAGAGGCTTTGGATGTGGGCTTGGGGCATGTTGGTCCAGGCTTCTACCACACGTTGCCACAGTTCATCAGGCGTAGTCGCGGGTGGTGCTTGTCGGGCCACTCGGTCGCTGATGGGCGACATATCGGGAGAACAGGCGGGCCACGGCAGCAGTGACACCTGGTGGGCCGCGAAGAATTGTTGCCCGATGCGTGCCACATGCGGGCGCGCATTGTCCTGTTGAAACGTGGCCGCTGGCAGGTCCTGCAGGGAAGGGAGGACTACAGGCTCCAAAACGTCGGAGAAGTAGCGGTGGCTGTTGAGTGTACCGGCGATGCGTACCAGAGGGGTGCGGGTGTCATATCCAATTGCTCCCCAAACCATAACGCCAAGGGACAGACCGGTATGGCGATCCATAATGCAGGCGTCATACAGTCTCTCGCCGCGGTGCCGCCACACGAAGATCCGACCATCGTGGTGTTGCAGGCAGAAGCGGAATTCGTCGGAGAAGACAATGTCGTGCCATTCCATAATCAAGGTGCAGCGTTCAACAGCCTACTGCCGCCTCACTCGCCGGTGGTGTAACGTCAATGGTAATCGGAGCAATGGGCGCCGTGCGACAAGTCCCCGCTCATGCAGACGACGTCGAACGGTACGTGCTGACAGAGGTTGTTGCGCAACACACCCTAATTCCTGCGCTAACGTTCGTGATGTGGCGGTGCGAGCCGTCAATGCCCGCCGCAGAACATGCCGGTCCTCTCGTTTGGTGGTGCGCCGCGGCCGCGGCAATCGCTCACGTTGGTCCGTCCGTCCCTCCTGCACCTACCGAGTTCATACTCGCCTCACTGGGACTGGATGTCGTCCCACACAGGCGCCGATGTCTCGGTACGATAAACTGCTGTCGCGATAAGCCACTATTTGTCTTCTGTCGAACTCCGAAACGTGCTAGACTGACTACCGTGTTCTGCGACGAGGCATCAGGAAGCTTCCCATGCACAGATCCGGCAGCACAAGACACTTCCACTACTTACACCCCGTCTTCTGTGCATCCTTCTTATAGTGCTTCTCGGTGGCGTGCCGGACGCACATGATCTGCATATGCCCTGCAATGCTAATCGTTTGCATGTCCTCTCGCGGGCGACGCATGCTGCGAATTTCGGGCCAATCGGATGCTTCCTTCTTGGTGTTGCATTTTGGGTGGCCAGCAGTGTATTTCATCTACACTGAAAAGCAATTGAATTAGAGATACCTGTCTAGTAACGTGTAGCACCACATTTCGCCCTGATGACGACGGCGATTCGTCTCGGCATGTACTCGACAAGACACCGGAAGCGTTGGAAAGCCATACGGATCCACGACCCCTGAACAAGCTCCCACAGTTCACGAAGATTTGATGGAGGAGGGTCAAGGCCTCGAACATCTCTCTCGATGACATCCCAGATGTGCTCGATGGGATTGAGGTCAGGTGACCTATCTGGCCAAGGAAGCGAGGTCATGTCGGTGGAGTGTTCATCCAACCATTCGGATACAATTCAGGAGCGATGGCACGGTGCATTGTCTTGTTGCAGGATCAGGTCTCCAGTGGGATGCTGAAGACGCACAAATGGGAGCAAATGGTCGTCCAGGATATCCCGGTAACGTTGTTCTGTAAGAGACGATGTCACACGTACCAGGGTTCCCATTTCAGTCCACGTAAACAGTCCCCAGACAAGAATACCACGCCTACCAGCTTGAAGAATACCCTGCTGGCAAGAAGGATCCATCGCTTAATGTGGTTTGTGCCGTACTCGTATACTGCTATCCGCATGTACCAACGTGAATCTCGACTTATCAGTCCAGACAACATTTTTCCACACGTCTAGGGTCCAGTGGCGATGTTCCCGCACCCATGCTAATATTTGCACCCTATGATGTGCGGTCAGCAGCGGTACCCACGTGGGACGATGGCTTCTGAACCCCATAGCGAGGAGATGGTTCTGGATGGTGTGGCCGCTTACACATTTTTGTACACCAGCGTTAAATTGCCGAGTGATTTCTTGCACTGTGGCCCGTCTATCCGCTTTTACAATGCGAGCTAGCCGACGATGATCCCGCTCATCCACACGCTGTTGTCCACTTCAGTTGGCCCTTGCAGTGATGGTTTTACAGGATTCGATGTACTCATGGTGCACCGTGAAACAGTGACTCGTGAATATCCCAGTGCCTGCACGACTTCCGAGATGGAGTGACCCATTCGCCGGGCCCCGACAATTTCCCCACGATCAAATGCGCTTAGACCCTTCGTCTTACCCATACTGCGTCCGACTCTTACTGATTCCCGTCGCATCACTCCTTATATTGTCGGATTGCTGCATACGTCATGTCGTTTCCGTTTACAGGCCCGTCCACATCGCCACATTTGCATAACGCCAGCTGTCTCTAATTCAATTGCTTTTCAGTGTATAATTCATATAAATGTTACGTTAGATATCAAAATATGTACAATAACTTGCACATGTATAATTCCCTGCACAGGAGAATTCACATGTACAATTCCCTGCAATTAAGAAAAAAATACCGGGGGTTGGACAACGAAACTGAAACACCTGCACAAATATAATAGCAGCCCACGTGTCATGCCTCTGTACGCGCTACTAGGTGTCCAGCCTGCATTTATTTCGCAGTCAGTCAACGCGAGCGGAGTGTGAAGGTTGCATTAGCAGAGCAGTAGCACAGCTGAGCGTCAAAAAGTGCGATCCACACAACATAATGGGAGACATATCCGAGTTTGAAAGAGGACAAATTGTTGGTGCGTGTCTCGCCGGTGCGTTTTGTCCAAGACAGTAAGTCCTTATGGTGTATCGTGAGCCAGGGTATCCAGGGTCATGTTGACATACCAGCAAGAGGGAAGAACCATATCCATTTGGAGTAGCTGTCGAGGTAAGAGGAAGCTGTCTGACAAACACGAATGGTAGCCCAAAAACATAAAACCGCAGCTGCCCAACTCACCGCAGAGATGAATACGCACCGTGACTCACCTTTTCCCATCAAAACTGTTCGTCGGGAGCTTCACTGGATCAACATCCACGATCGTGTTGCTTTCACTAAACCCTGGATCACCAGTGAGAATGCCAACCGTCGGTTGCAATAGTTCCAGCAGCGGAAATCGTGGACGTTGGACAACGTGAAATGTGCATTGTTTTCCGATGAATCGTCCTTCACTGTCTTTCCCACAACCGAAATGGGATCTATATCAAATTGTTTTCCGATAAATCGTCCTTCACTGTCTTTCCCAGAACCGAAATGTGCATTGTTTTCCGATGAATCGTCTTTCACTGTCTTTCGCACACCCGAAATGTGCACTGTTCTCCGGTGAATCGTCCTTCACTGTCTTTCCCACAACCGAAATGGAATCTATATCAAATCGTTTTCCGATAAATCGTCCTTCACTGTCTTTCCCACAACCGAAATGTGCATTGTTTTCCGATGAATCGTCTTTCACTGTCTTTCGCACACCCGAAATGTGCACTGTTCTCCGGTGAATCGTCCTTCACTGTCTTTCCCACAATCGAAATATGATCTATTTCAAATTGTTTTCCGATAAATCGTCCTTCACTGTCTTTCCCACAATCGAAATGTGCATTGTTTTCCGATGAATCGTCTTTCACTGTCTTTCGCACACCCGAAATGTGCACTGTTCTCCGGTGAATCGTCCTTCACTGTCTTTCCCACAATCGAAATATGATCTATTTCAAATTGTTTTCCGATAAATCGTCCTTCACTGTCTTTCCCACAACCGAAATGTGCATTGTTTTCCGATGAATCGTCTTTCACTGTCTTTCGCACACCCGAAATGTGCACTGTTCTCCGGTGAATCGTCCTTCACTGTCTTTCCCACAATCGAAATATGATCTATTTCAAATTGTTTTCCGATAAATCGTCCTTCACTGTCTTTCCCACAACCGAATTGTGCATTGTTTTCCGATGAATCGTCCTTCACTGTCTTTCCAACAACCAAAATGTGCATTGTTTTTCAATTAATCATCTTTCACTGTCTTTCACACAACCGAAATGTGCATTGTTTTCCGATGAATCGTCCTTCACTGTCTTTCCCACAACCGAAATGTGATCTATATCAAATTGTTTTCCGATGAATCTTCCTTCACTGTCTTTCCCACATCAGGGAGAGTTTGAAGTTTGGATACATCCCTCACAGGCTTACCACCTGGACCGTTTCCTGCCCACAGTGAAACACGGAGGTAGATCGGTGATTATTTAAGCCGCAATATCGTGGTAGTCTGTCGACCCGCTGATTGCTCTTTAGGGGCACATCACCACCAAGGACTATCGGACAGTTCTAGAGGACCAAGTGCAACCGATGGTTCAAACATTGTACCCTGACTGTGGTGCCGTGTATCAGGATGATAACGCACCGATACAGAGAGCCAAACTGGTGAAAAGGTTGTTTACTGAGCATAAAAGTGAAGTTGAACATCTGTCATGGTCTGCAGAGTCACCCAACGTGAACCTTATTGTGCCACTCTGGGGTGTTCTAGATTAGCGAGTCAGGAAACGTTTTCCTCCACTAACATCATGTCGTGAACTAGCCACATTTCTGCAAGAGGAATGGCTTCAAATCCCACCTGAGCACCGTACGGGACTTGTATCGATCCTTCCCACGACAAATTGCAGCTGGCCTTCAAAGGAGGCCCTACACCGTACTAATAAATTGCTGTGTCTTAAACCCATGTGTTTCAGTTTCTTTGTCAATCTCCTGTACATTAACGTATGGAGTTTGAAACTAGTTTCTTATGCCTGGAAAATATTAATGCACAGAAAAATATGATTACGTAAATCACACTTTCATTTATGACAAACCCCTTTAGAAAATGTATGAGAAACCTTTCTAGAAAAGTCTTAGATGAAATGTGTCAAATGAAGACAACTATTGACTTGCAGATAATTATAGCAACCCATCAGCAAAATTCCGGTTGTTTGAACTCTTTATTAATACCAGCTGTTTCGGCTTTGCTTTAGTTTCGTAAGATCAGTGTTCTTTAAATTTTCTGGAACTGCCAGCCATATTATTCAGCCTCGAGCAACGGATTTATAAAAGGAATGTGGAGACGTCCGATCCTCCTAAGTGGATGACTGAATGTCAGTCACTCACCCCTTTTAGTAAATAAGTGAAACTGCTTTCCATCTGGTGAGTACAGAAGCGACGTTCTGTCAAGTGGATGATCGAGTAGATGTCTGGCGTTCTGTCGGTTGGATGACTGAAACGATTTTGGAAACGTGCCGCATGAGAAAACAGTTGGATTTGAAACATCGATTTAAGCCTTAACAAAGAGGGCAGGGAACACAAGGAATTGCCCTCGGTGCGCAAACATGGCGGAATCGTCTGACCTTGGTTGACAGATTTCATCTGCTTGTGTCATCTCTCTTAGAATTTAATCAGAACTTTCACAGATTAGATTTCTTTCGCCGCCTATATCCAGGTTTGGCTTTTAAGCAAATTTCGTAGTAGTATCCTGTTTACGAGTAAGAACATTAACGTCATGCTACCTCACTGGTAAATGCTTTTAAAATGATGCGAAACACGCTGTGCAGCTATACCGAATGAAAAGAATACACCCTACATACACACGCATACTAACAGCAGATCAGATCATATGTAGATAATTTTAGGAAGGGAGTGTCTGATCCCAGTTCTTAAACAACCCTTAGAAATAGGAAGCTAGGAGATTTGGGCTAGAGTGCCCGATAGGAAAGTTACACAGAAGCGAGTTAGAAAGGGGAAGGAAGACGCCCTTATTTTTACCGGGGGCCAGTTCCCGGGGTCCGACGGCTTAACGTCCCCATCCGACGCACTGCGGATATTTAGTGGCTCGAGCGTTCGTACGTGCATGGGATCAAACCTAAGGTTTCCGCTGTGGCAGTCACGAACGTTGACTACTAGGCCATCCGTGGCCAACTAATAGAAGCTCTTTCTGTTGGTGTTCTTATAAATACGCGCATACAAACACATACTCTTCTCACAAGTACATATAAGCGACATTATTTGTGTGGTGTGTGTGTGTGTTCGTATATTCACTCAGTAGACAAAACATTAGAGATATGGATGAAGAGTAGTAGACATGGGTAACTCCCGTGCACACGCAAACCAAACACAGACGATATATAGGCGGATAGCAGGGCATCCCAACAGCGTATCGGAATCGACAAACATGAGTAAACGTGGTGATCTGTCGGCGCAAGGCAGATGGTTCATTCTATCACCCAAGTGGTAAGAACCCGAGGACAACCGTATCATGGGTGTATCGCGATTATACCTTCGAGGGAAGGTATACTCGCGGTACACTCATGATACAGTCTCTCCATCTCTCTCTCTTGCACACACAACTTAACTTAGAATTTATAACCATATATAAATATTTCAAATTTCAGTTGTTCATATCTAGTAATTTCTTCTATGTCCAGCCTATTTATAAATATGTTGTTGTTAAGTTCCATCGAGCCATTTTTGACTCTTAGTGACTGTATGAACAAAAGCTCGCCATCTTGATCTGTTCTTAACAAGATCTCGCAACTCTTCTATCGTCATTGCACAAGCAACATTGATCCAATCCAACCATCTTGTTCTCTGTCTTTCCCTTCTGCTTCCTCCGACCTTGCTAAGCATGATCATTTTTGCAAGCCCGTTATTGGTACGCATAACATGTCCAAAACATATGAGTTTTTGCTTACAGATCATTGTCTCAAGGAAGCAGCTGGGCTTCATTTGGTCAAGTATTGATTAATTACAAATAGACAATGACATCGCTCTGTCCACGTTATTTTATAAACCACGCATAGCTACTGAAAAAAATATATATATTATTTTTGTAATTTTGTAGTTTGCACCGTTAAATGCCACCAGGTGGCGACACATAAGTTCCTGTGCACATCAATTTGGATTTGTGTAGTCAGATGCTGACTGATAAACCACGCATAGCGCTGTGAGTTGTTTTCACTGTGGCGTAAAGGGAACGCACTGGGCTAGTTAGCGAGGGCTCTGGGGCTCGATCCCAGCGGCGTCGGATGAACACTTTTTCAGTAGCTATGCGTTGTTTATAAAATAACGTGGACAGAGAGAGGGAGGTCATCGTCTATTTGCATTTTCTCCACGTCTTTCGGATTAATTCACTGATTAATTAGCTCTTCTTGCAGTCCATGGAATTCTAAGTAGCAGTGTGACGTATACTCTAATCTAACTTTCCGTTTTAGTTTCTTTCTCTATGTAAATTTGAGTTCGTTCTCCTTAGCATTTAAAAAACTTGACGTGATATGTTCTCTCTCGCAAGAGTATGGTTGGCAACACCTTGAGAAGAGTGAATGTGTCCAATGAGAACTGAACGTTATATAATGTTTCAGAAGAAGCAGTGTGTGGAGATGGTGGTAGTATGATGATATAATAGAAGTTGTGGAAGTTGAAGTATTTGAAGTTGTGATTTCTTGACGTTTGTGTATTTAATATTTAGAATATTTAGAGTTGGTGTTTTTTTCCCTCGTTAAACGTTCTATAACAAGAATTGGATTTTTTCACTAATGTCGCGTAAAGAAGTTTTTGCTGTGTAAGGACTAATAGTAAGTTATCTTTTCTGAAGTTATTTGGAGTGACTCATGAGTCGCTTAAAAGTGAAGTTATTAAGAACTGATTTGTGTAGTGTTCAAGCAGCTATACTTAAACGAACATCACAGCAGTTCCCAGGTCCGTAATTAAAAAGCATCAACCTTCGTACTCTCACTCTTCCTCAATGTCCAGATTTCACAAACATACGAGCATTTTACCACAGGAAAGACCATTGCTTTAACAATTCTAATCTTTGTTGTTAAACATCACGACATGCCGTTTTTAAAACAGTGGTTCAAATCAAAACAATTGAAGTGGAAAGAACATTTTTTTATGCAAAAGAGTGGTTCGCAAAAAAAAAACAGCTGAAGTGGAAAGAACATAAAATTGTCTACGACCTCCAATTTTTATATAACTTATTTATGCGCTATAGAAAACCTCCTACTTTGGCAATGCCTCATAAAACATCATTACATGCTGTTTTTAAAACAGTGACTCATATGAAAACAGCCGAAGAGGGAAGAAAATTTATTTTTACCCTGAACTATATATGCAATAACTTTCCCGATATAATTCCTTCTATATTACTCGTTCGTCATCTCTCAACCAAGATATGGTTCGTTTCAGAGAAAAATATCTTAAATTACGTATGCATACGCTTGTGCACTGCTTTTGCACTTCTGTGCTGGAACAAAAGGATTTCCCCTCACGATGATCGCTTTAGAATGTCTAAAGGTTTAAAAACACCCTGTGCCAAGTGGAATAAGGAAGATTGAGTATAGTTCTTAATTCGTAGTTTCGTGACAACTAGAAGTGTTTCTCACGGGTATTATAATAAGACACCATCAAAAATACAGAACTTAACGTGAGTTCTGTGGATTGTCCATAATGTCGCCTGTAGAACATGTTTCACTGCATAACAGCAAATCGATTCAGTAAAGCGACACTCAAGGAAACATGCTGCTCAATGCCTCGTTCGGGGCCGTCCATAAAGTACGTCCGAGATCACAGGGAGAGAGGGGGTAGGAGGGTTCCTGACAACGGGATCGAATGTGACATGGGGAGGGGGAAGTTTAAGTAATTCGAACGTCCAGGGGAAAACTATAGTGGAATTGCAATATTAAAAAACTCCCCGTTTGTTCACATTGGAACTTAAGTATGTTTGCAGACATGTCTTTATATCATCGTGGGCGATAGTGTTTTTTTTTTTTCTGTCCTTTATGAGAGAGTCTGCAGTATCTTTTATGCTTCCTAGAATTAATCTCTTTCAATTTAATTTACTGAGAGAAAGCAATGCTTATTGCTTTATTATATTTTACCTGAAATATACGTCTGCAATGTGTATTTTCAGGGTGCGAGGCGTCTCCGGGCCCCACTCTGTGTTTTATGCCTAAAATCTAAGTTGCTTCGAGTTGCAAAAAACAAAACAAAAACCTAATGGCTAATGCTTTGTCGACAGAGCTGTTTTGAAAAGGGTTGTGCACCCTAGGTAGCAGTGTAGGAACAGCACCGAGCGAAGGTAAATGAGTCACAAAACGTTTTGGACTGCGTGGGATATTTTGAACGTCAATGAAACTTGATCGCTGTCGTGGTGTAACAAAAACAAACAACTATTGGTGCCATTATGGCAGAATTGTTCACTTCAGGTGATTTATGTGTCATTTCACCTTAACAGAGTATGAACAATAAAGCACGCCGTCAAAGTGAATTCAGTGCTGAGTTAGTACGGTTTTATATATTACCGGCTTCTTAATTCCGAATGGATAAGCAGAAGTTATTTCAGCAGCTGCATGCAGGATATAAAACAGCACATCCATGTACAACAGTGAAACAACAACAGGATGACGTTGTATCCATTTGGAACTCAACAAAGGCAGATTTAAATTTACCTGAATTAGTAGAAAAGAACTTAAGTGAGTGGAAATCAAAAGAGGTACAGAGAAAAGCTTCACTGTTGTCATTCTGGAGAAAACAATCCCAACAAACTTCTATAAAAAAAAACTGCATCTTTTGATACTTCTCAAGATGCATCTTCGAGTATTGAAGCCAACTGTCTTCCCGGAACATCTACAACAACAAAAACTGCTGTTGTTTCTTCTGATAAATAAATGATGAAGAACAAAACCCACGTTCGTCAGAAATTAACTCAGGAATATCCACTCGATTAGCACCAGAGCAATAAGCTCTGAATCATGAAATCGATGTTTTAAACGCATATGTAGTTGAACTACTGAAATGGAAGCAAAGTGGAATGTTAACGGAAGTACAGACGAAAGAACTAACGGTAAAAAAGCAGAAGCTAAGGAACTTCAAAAAAGAGTATGGGGAAAAAAGCGTGAAATGCAGAGGAAATCAAAAGACCGAGCTGCAAAGAAAAGTAAGGTACGTGAGCTTTGTGAAAAATATCCTGAACTCAAACCCAAGCTTAAAGTCCGGGCAAAAATAGACCGTCCTTCTTCAGAAAACGACCAGCCACTACTTTTGAAAGCAATTATGGATATAGCTACATTTGGCTCTGCTGCCCACGAGAAGCGCCCTGAAGAATTGTATGGTTCGGTAAAAACGTTATCTGAGTTAACGGAAAAGCTGAAGGAGGATGTATATTATGCTATTAGAAGCACTGTTTATTTACGGCTCCTTCCACCACGAAGCTTGTTATCAAAAGGAAAACGCCATGTTTGTACTGCACCTGTAAAATTAATTCGAGCAACAGCTGAATCACATGCAAAACATATAGATACCGGTTCTGCAATGGCAACAATGTTGCTTCTTGAGCAGCTTGCCATTAAAGATATTGTGGTCACACGAAGTGTCTTTTCTGAGCCAAAATGATAAAGCACGCTTACCTCTAGAGATAACAGCAGCCAGTAAGCAAGCGCTGATACTAATGCACGTGGAATACTGAGTGACTTTGCCTGATCATGACTGGGTAATTGCAAATCGCCATAAACTAATACCATCAGTGTATGCAGGTATGGTTATTAAAGACCGTCTGTTTGGAGAACGAGACGCTGTTAGCTACTCTGGTCCAACATTCACAGCAGTAAGGTCGGGAAACCATTCATCATCCACCACATCATCTCACGCACGTGATCTCAACAGGGTATACGATCTTCCAGAGTTTAGGATCATCATGAGAACTGTACCAGGAAATTTACCAGAACCAGTGCTCGTAATCACTGTTGATGGTGGCCATGACAAAAATCCACGCTACGAAAAAAGTTATCACGATAAGTATACATCATTTTTAACAAGTAATTTGGATGCTGTATTCATTGCCTGCAATGCTCCTGGACGAAGTTCTTTTAACAGAGTCGAACGAAGATTCGCTCCTTTAAGCAGAGAACTCGCAGGTTTGATTTTACCGCATGATCATTATGGAAGCCATTTAGATGCGCAAGGTCGAACACTGGATATCGAAAAAGAGGAAATGAACTTCGCGTTTTCTGGAAAACCCTTGTAGGAGATTGGTCTAACACTGTAATCCATGAGTATCCAACAATCACGGAGTATATAGATTCCCCGGACTCTGAGCTAGTTGAACCCCTTCTTGAAACAGATACTTCATTGAGAAACAAACACGTTGATGAAAGCCTGTATCTTTTGCAAATAGTAAAATGTCAGAACACAAAATGTTGTCTGCCGTGTCGAAGTTCATTCTTCCTCGTCCTTCAAGATCGCATTTTACCACCACCTGCTAATCTGGCTCAAACACCGGATGGCCTAAAGTTTGCAGACCTAGAAGGTACAGGTCTACATCAATATGGATCACTCTTCGTAAATCTCTCTCTGGATATTTCAGAAATGCTACCACGCTTCTATCGAGCTTTCAGGCCAACACCATACGACCACTACTGTCCTTCACTGCAATCCAAACTTTCCTCCCGTATTTGTAAGGATTGCGGAAAATATTTTACTTCAATCAGCAAAGTGAAGGCTCATGCAAAATTGCGTACCGCTCAGTGTGGTCAAGCTAAAGCAGAAGTAAAAGAATACCCTGTGCCACTTGTTGCGCGCCAATAGAGTGAGCTTATGGCAATTTTGCCATACGACATGAATTTGACTGATACTGAATGGATCAATGAGTGACCTGGATCTAACTGATGTTAACGTTCCTAAAGTAGGAAGTTTAATCTATTTAGTCTATTTAACGTCCTCCCAAATGGGATCTAGATCTAGATGCTGGATGTTGGGATCTAGATGCTGGCCAACGTCCCATAACGGACGTTGGCCAGCATCTAGATCCCATTTGGGGACGTTAAATAGACAATTTTAATATAATTCAGATTGTCAAGTTGCTTTTTAGATTTCAAGAACACAAATACATAATTGTTTATACCACAGTCGTAGTCATGGAAGAGAAAATAACAAGGGACAGGTGGAAGGTAATGTATCTATTCAACTGAAAGGACATTCTCGTCTGTTTAAATTAGAAAAGTGACAAGCGAAGATAAATTCGCAATTCCTCAAAAAGGCTTTTATTCACTAAATATTTTAAAGTATTACTTTATTAATATAAAACATAATATTTTTAAAGAAGAGCCCTATAAAAATGAACTGTACTTTATTGTTCATCATTGTTTAGCTAATTTGCAACGTGAAAATTTCATGTGAACATAACAAACAGTAGGTGGCTTTCATTTTCAGATTTTTATCACCTTTGGGAGTTTATTTGGATAAATTGAGAACTGGAAACATGGGCGTAAATCAAACTATTATATATAGCCAAACTGAAAATTATAATGCAATAAAAACAGTTTTAAATTAGCCTCGTTTACTGCAAAAATGCATCCAGTGTAATAAAAATGAAGTATTTGTTGAAATTGAAAAATTGCGTTTTGTATCGTTTTATGAAATTTGTTAAAATATTTGCCGAGAATACTTTAAACACACGACATAAAAAATTAAACACTTAAATAATTACTGCAAATTTTAAAGTAGTTATTGCAAGATTTTAGTAACACTTTAGTAATTATTGCAACTCAACTTGTAATGATCAAACAATGACGACTTTGTTTTATGCAAAATGGGGCTGATTTTTATTAGAACTTGAGCGTAATGAGAAAATTCGCTTCATGGTATTTCTTCGTTTTGTTTTCTCTTTTTTTCTTGTTTTTTACAGTTAAAAAAAGGTATGAAATATTTCAGATTTCCGAAGATATTTAGCTAAATCAGAACATTGATATCAAGTTTTCGTATTTGTACTACAATATCTGTTGTGTTTCATGAAGATATTTAGTTAAATCAGAACATTAATATTAAGTTCTCGGATTTGTACGACTAAATCTGTTGCAAACTTTCAGGCGTGCGTTTATTCGTAGATCTTTATTTCAGAATAATAAAGTTCGGGTAGCATTTGGGAATAAATTAATGCCTAAATAATAAATATTTTCTGAAGCAAACGTGCAAATATATGGAAGTTCTTTTAAATAATTACATGTTTTCTTTCTGTTTCTCAACGGACTTCTAAAAACAGTCGTCAAAAATAAAGGGGGTTGCGGGAATTAGGACGTAAGTTTTAGGGGGGGGGCGTTGTCAACAATCGGACAAAATAGGACATGGGGGAGGGGAAAGTCTAAAAATAGTAAAAAAACCACCGACGTACTTTATGGACAGCCCCTTTCACAGTAGTCTTTCCGATATTGCAGGAAAACTTTCTTGTCACTTTTAATATTTTCATTTAAACCACCCACGTACCTTTTAAACTGTTTCGTTAAATCTACGAAGCAACACACACATGTCTCTGTAGTGAACAGCTGCTGGAGGCGTTATGGTGTGGGGTGCTCTTGGGTCTCGTTCGCGTTCCCGTTTCATGCGCATTGCCGTGACTCTGAACAGTTAGAAGGACATGGAAGCCATTTTGTAGGTTTAAGCCCTAGCTTATCTCCAGATGGTCTCTTACTTTACCTTTCAACAAAATACAGTTTTGCCACCTGTGCCGCTGAATGTGTTATGTCTCTGGAATGACTGACATGTGACATTTCTTCCTTGGACTCACCAGATTTATCAACCAGTGAATATGTCTATGATATACAGAGTGTTCCACTCGGTACTTTATCCAAGTTTTTATTATTAACATCGTGAATAATTACTGTAATTGAATGATATTCGTTAAGAACATACCTTCATCCATGGAAAACAGAACCATATCATGAGAGATGTTGAAAGTGTCCGTCCTGTGGATCGAGACAGGCTTGAATACGAGACTCCATATTTCGGAAAGTTCGCGCCAGTTGCTCCGGCGTAATCGCTGTCACTACCTCGCAAATGTTATTTTTCAATGCCTCAAGGTTTATTGGATTGTTTTGAAACACCACTAATTTGAGATACTCCCAGTAAAAAAAATCAGGGGGTGTTAGATCAGAAGATTGAGGGTGTTAGGTTTGGGATTTCTAAAGGAATGGGTGGCCACATTCCTTTAGAAATCCCGCGACCTCCAAAGAATGACTCGATTTCAGCTATACTTATACATGTGATGTATGGCAAGTTGCTCCATCTTGTTGAAAATATCCAGTGGTTAGCTCTTCAAAGTGCAGTTGGGTAACGAACGCCTGGAAAATTTCAGCGTAGACGGCTGTTCTGACCGTATCCTGAAAGAAGATGTGTCTAATGATCCGCCGACGGGACAATGCACACCAGACTCCAATTTTTTGTGCTTGAAGTGGTTCCTAGATACATGCGTGAGGATTTGCTGCTGCCCACATAAGCGCGGGTTCTGCATTTATGTATCCCGATAAGTGAAGCCACACTTCGTCGGAAAAAGGTTTAGTCCAAGATGTCCGGTCGTTCCGCAACAAATGGCTTGAACCACTGACAGTACCTTTCTCTTGGTCTGGCGCATTCAGTTCGTGAACACCAGAAAAACGGTAAGGATAGATTGCAGCCTTCTTCGCTGCTGTATGCAAGAAGGTTAGAAGAAGAAGGAGATGGCAACAGCCCCTCTCCCTGTGCTTCTGGCGTGACGCCACTTTTGATCAGCTGACTACGCCAATGAGCCAAACCCGAGAATCTTCTGTATACCTCTATGGGGAAATCGCGATTTTGAACGGGTTTTTCGGACTTTTACTGTATACCCATACAGTCATGAAAAAAAATTTAGGCTGAAATATTCCTTCCCATAATTAAAAATATTTGGAAAAAATAGGAAAATATGTGTTGGTATTTCTTTAAAAAATTGAACAAAATAATGATCTTTTGAGCGGAAGTGCATACTGCGCATGGTTACTTGCAAACTGCGTACGTGCAAGCAACCATGTTTAAAATATAACTAAAAACCTAATGTTGAGAAAAACGAAGTCCGAAATATTCCTTGTTTGCATCCTTGGTTTGCATGGGCTAAGCGAAACTGCTTCAGGCACAAGACGTCACGTTTCCGAACTTCCCCGGACTCCCACCATCTCAGAGAGAGGATTAAAACAGCTGATCTGTTTTGTATTTACTCAAAATGGGTTCTTTCACTTACTTCTAACCGCCACGGAGAAAACCTCAGGTTCGATACCTGGCAGGTGCGAACGCTCGAACCACTAGTTATCTGCCGTGAGTCGGATGGGCACGTTAAGCCATCGGACCCCCGGTAATAAATAAGAGCGTCTTCCTCCCCGTTTCTACCTCGCTTCCGTGTCACTTTCCTATCGGGCACTCTAGCCCAAATCTCCTAGCTTCTTATTTCTAAGGGTTGTTTAAGACCTGGGGTCAGACACTCCCTTCCTAAAATCTTCTACCTGTGTTCTGATCTTATCTCTTCTAACCTCCTTGGCTCTATGACACGTGCTCTTTGACCTACCGGTTTTTTGGCAGGTCTACGCAAATATTTCCGTGGCGAAGCAAGAAGTCTTTTAGACGTCCTGCATTACTGTTCCTGACATTTCGGAATGGTTCCCTCCATGCAAATCATGTAATGTTCCATGAGTCTCCAGCTTCTTAACCACTTGCAGAATACACGGTTTACTTGGTACTGTCCGACACCCGAATTTCCTACGAAATTCACTCTGAACTTCTTTATCGACTTACTCTCCCAATAAACACGGACAAGAAACACACGCTCGGCCATGGTGAACCGAGAGGACATTGTTAACGCATATGATCAGCCTCGTGACGAACAAACAACTGAACTAACCTCGGGGAATCACGAACCTGACATACGCGACGTCCAAGGTCACAACGAGCGCGTCAACAGGTATGGAAGAACAAAATGTGCGAGGCAGTGGCAGCGATTACGCGGGAGTAACTGGCGGAAACTTTCCGAAATATGTATTATCGTGCTCAAGCCTGCTTCGATACACAGGGCGGACACTTTTAACATCTCTAATCATAGCCCACTGGAAATAAGCGGCCCTGAAACGAACGGTTTCCACAGAGGTCATGTGACCAACTTAGTCCGAGATCTTACCCTCACAACCGTGTGCGCGTCGTCACGGCTATCAGTATGTGTTGATGGGCTGACAGAATAGCGGGATAATTTCACAAAACGTGAGCTGATGGAAACTTCGAAGATTGTGTTGCAATATGCATAAAATGTGCTAATATTTAGTTCACAAATTACTTTGAAAGTTTTCACACAAAATGAAAGAAATGCTAATCTTTTAACGAAACTGACAAAGTATTTGCGAAGTTTTCACTTAGAATTCCAGCTGATGGGAACTTTGAAACTTGCCGCACAAAGTAAATGAAATCTGCTGTCGCTTTATTGACAAATTACTTAAAAATTTGGGGCAAGAAATGCGAATATTTTAATGTTTTTGATGGCATATGTCTGCGTCGATTCCAAAATGGCGGCTTATTTGCAATTTTTGTTTCGCTCCTGGTGAACTCCCTGTTAGATTTAGGGGGGAAGTTTTTCAATTTCCTTCTATTTTTATAAAAGGACTTTGTTCCGCCGCCATTGCCGAAGTTCCTGCGTCAGTATATTTGGTTTCGGCCTATACCTGTGAAGTTAAAATTACCGGTGTGCGGTGTCAGTGTGTTCCTCATTCATGGATTTCTCAAGGAAGAAAACTTAAGTACTTTTTGCATTTCTTTTACTTGACGTGAACATATTTACAGATTTTTTACTGTCGTTATTTTCTTGAAAGGCGGACGTTTGTCCTTTGAACTTATAGCACATAGCAAATTTACCCCTAAAGAAAACAAAAGCAGTGCAAAAAACGTTTCAGTAAGATATATACACCTTACCGAAATGCTAAACCGTTAAACAACTGAGATGGCTTTCCCAACAAACCGCATGAGTACAAATTTTTTTTTCAATGTACCGAGTGATCTAAAAGTCTTGCACATTTTAAAAACGTAGTAACTCGTGGAGTTTTGAGAGTAGGGAAACGCGGTTTGCGTAGAAAGGATCAGAATGACATCGGGTTTTTTATGAAATCACATAAATGTTTACTCATTTTACTTACATTTTTCATCGCCAGATGGCGTCATAGGCGAACAGGTCTAGGATAGTGGGTATAAAAGCAGCAGCTGGGAAGAAAAATTTAAAAGACCGAAGGCTATTTTAAGTAAAATTCCTGAAAAAAATCCAGTTCACAGTTATACTTCCAAAAAAGTTGAAAATAACTGGGACTAAATTGAAGTTATTCTTCACACATCGGAAGAAAGCAGGAATTGAATTTCAGGAGTTTTGGGGAAGAAAACAAAATAAATAAATAAAAAGGCCCTTTTAAGGGCCGAGCAAAATGTTGCTTAAAAGATTTATCCTTTTTGTACTGAATATCTCTCCCCTAACTAACAAGGTGTTCTTGGTCTTGCCTTTTATATTAATAATAAATAAATAAATAAAATAGAACTTAATTTTTTCCGCTGTTGCACACAATTGTGCAACAAGCAGACAAGTATCGAAGAAAAAAAAATGATTGGCTCTTATACTACCGGCTCCCTAAATAAGGAATAAAAACCCTGATTGTGGCTGTTTTTATATTTTTGTTTTTCTGTTGTTTACTCAAAATGAGTAACTTAAACCTCGATCGGTGTAATCTTGTGATCACACCACCTCCGCTATGGTTACTGTGACTTGTCAGGCAAGAATCAACAAAAGTAAACCTGAGAAAATTTTTTAAACCAATGGGGAAAAATCTTGTCTCTCATTGGCTGACGAGTAACGAAGCAAATAGCGGACCCGAGAGAAACACTGAGAAAATGGCCAGTTTTGTCTTATCCGGTGTTGAACGTCGATTTTCCTCTGGGAAACTTATTCTGTGAGTGATGTTTTTTTTCAGGTTCCCCTTTCCCTTGTCCTTCCCTCCTTTTCGCCCTGTACTCATCCGTGGCAGCGGTGTGCCGGGCATTTTTCTGCGGAGAGAAATATCGCTCGGAACGGCTTGTTGTTGCAGGCAAGTATGTAGGGCAGCTTATAATTTCACTACTTAACGGGAAACCGTTTACTTCTTGTACTCTAATATTTCCTTACTTTTCTTTCGTACTATTCTATCAGCGCAATCTGTTCCTAACTCTCTTTGATTATCTTTCACCTGCCAAAAGGCGCAGAGCGCTGTGGGTTCGGGTCTCTCAACCTCGGATAGGAAATCTCTCTCTCTCAACTGCAAGTCACAGTGGTCCGTGTCAGTATGATTTCATTACCGGACAAAGCGCTATTGGTGAAATTGTTCTATTGCAACGCTGAATGTGCGAGTACTGCGTTGAGAGCCAACCTGTCACTGAAAGGTGGTCGCAGTGGGAAATAACCGATGGAAAGTGCTATGCTGCGACGAATGGTGAATAAATTCGAGGAAACGGGGTCTTTGGCAGCATGCCCACGAAGCAGTAGACCACGAACACGTGCTGCTGTAGCAGAGACGATTACGCAGGAAATGGATGTGATTGCAATGTCATCCGCACATGGCGACTCCAGTGCTCGCCATGTTTCTCGGCAAACAGGCATTCCACACGGGACTGTATGGCGAACACTACGACGGATTATGCACAGATACCCGTACAAACTGCAACGGCGTCACGATCTGAAAGCTGGCGATTACGTGCAGCGTCAGGAGTTCGCAGCATGGTTTTTTCGACAAATGGATGACGACGAGAACTGGCTGATGAACGTTTTATGGACTGATGAGGCAAACTTTTCCCTAAACGGAGCGGTAAACACGCACAACTGCCACATCTGGACCACGGAACATCCCCGAGCAGTCGTTGAAGCGCCTCTTCATCAGCCGAAAGTGACAGTGTGGTGTGGATTCACAGCTTCCTTCATTATCGGTCCTTTTTTTATTTTTTTATTTTTTTTGAAGTGATCCGCGGCTCCTCCTTCGAAACCGTTTCAGTGACAGGTGCACGTTATGCGAACATGTCACGAACGTACGTTATCCCTAGCCCGCAAGAGCGGGATGCAGCGAATCTGCGCATATTTATGCAGGATGGAGCACCACCCCACATCGCACGTTCCGTTAAGCAACTGCTGCAAGAGACGTTTGGCACAAATCGTGTGTTGAGGTGACACTTTCCGAAGGCCTAGCCTCCTCGGTCACCAGACCTGACACCCTGCGATTTCTGGCTCTGGGGTTACCTAAAATGACAAGTGTACAGATGTCGCCCCACTTCATTTGCCATGCTGAAAAATGCCATTCGACACCACGTGGAAGCTATACACCGGACATACTCTTCAATGCCGTCCATGGTGTTTTCTCTCGTCTGCAGGCAGTGCTGGAACAGAACGGCCATCACATTGAGCACCTGGTACAATGAGGTGCCTAACCTGGTACAATTAGGTGCCTATTTTTTCGACACTTCCAACCTGTGGCTGCTGCACCTTCTGGCGATGAAAAATGTAAGTAAAATAAGTAAAAAGTTATGTGATTTCATAAAAAAACCCGATGTCATTCTGATCATTTCCACGCAAAAGGCGTTACCCTACTCTCAAAACTCCGCGAGTTATTACGTTTTCAAAATATGCAAGACTTTTGGATCACCCGGTATATATAAATAACTTAACTTTGCACGTTATATTACTCAAGACAGAAAAGGAATCTTACTTGTATATCATTTACAGAAGGAACTAGCAGGTAGAAGTAAATAATCCTTTTTTTTAAATAAAACGCTCTAACATTTTCTTCTGTTGTAGTGGTAAATGAACGTTATGTGTTATAACGAGTGTTAATTTTTTCTTTGGAAAGAAAATCACAATTAAAAATCAAAATAATGAAATATAAACAAATTCACAGCAACATACTAACGGACTAATAGACTTCACCTGCAGTTCAGAGCATGGAAGTTGATACCTTCTTGGTCACATGACTAAATCGTTTCAGGGCCTCTTGTTTCCAGTGGGCTATGATCTCTTACTATATGACTCTGTTTTCCGTGGATGAAAGTATGTTCTTACCAAACATAATTCAATTACTGTAACTATTCACGATGTCATTAATAACAAGTTAGTAAAATCATGCAATGCATTGATTATGATACGCTTTCCAACATACCAGAAATCATTACTCAAGTTATGAGGATAATGGCTGTGGAATAAATCTCGGTCCTGTGCCCTGATCTTTGATCCCATTTCGATGATATTCTACAGAACCGGTTTGGTCGACCTCCGAAATAACATGATAAAGTTTTGTCGCAATCGAAGCATTCTTACGTAAGTTATGATGCGTAAGGGCTGTGGAATAGATCCCGCTGCTGTATCCTTACATTTGACCCCAATTCGCCCATTTTCAATAGGAATTGTTTCCAGGCAGACCCCTACAACATACTAACATTTCATCCAAATCGAAGCATTTTTACGTAAGTTATGACGCATAATGGCGATGGTAGTGAGTCCGCTCCTATGTCCTGACCTTTGACCCCATTTCGCCCATTTTCAATAGGGTTCGTCCCCAGGTTGTCCCTTACCACATACTAAAATTCAATCGAAATTGAACCATTTTAACGCGAGTTATCGTGCGGACAGACAGACAGACGGACACAGCTGGAGCATATACGCTTCTTCAACCTACGGTTGGAAAGCGTAAAAAACTTGGGTAAAGTAGCAAGTATGACACCCCGTAATAGCTGGGAGACTGGCCCTAAGTCCACCACGGCATTTTCCAAGCATGATCTTTGGGTCCGAATAGATACAACATAACAGGACATCCCACAATCGTATATTCATGACGCATTCAGTTCTAAGTCACGCAGCTCGTTTTGAGTACACCGGGTATTAAATACTGTGTCTTCCTCTGCACATACGGCGCTGTATATCTGATCGTTCTCGTTTTGTATCATCAATAATCTACGATATACATTCCACTATGTTATTCCATGTCTATCTTGGTGATGTGGGAGTTTTTGTAAGCAACAGTTTATCCCCCCTCCCCCCAAAAAATCATAAAAACGAATATTAGCAATGATGAGAAAATTCTCCCTTTAGATAGACTTGAGTGCACAAATACATTACTGCGTTCCGTCTTTCAGTTAGTGGTGTTTGATGATGCCGTATTAAATATTCATCAACTGAATTTTACACAAAAAAAAAGCTCATTAAAACAAAAAGTAAACTTGAAATTTTTGTTGTGTTATGCTTAAAGAAAAGTGCTTCATTCGTAAAGTGCTTCCTTCATTCTGCCTTTTAACTTCGGTTTACGCACACTAAAAGTGCGACTTCAAGAAAGTTCTATTTTAACGTTCCCTCAGGAATCGCCATGGAAATCCATAGTATGTAGATCTACTCACTACACAAAGGAAGGATCCCTCAGGAATCACCATGGCAATCCATAGTAGATCTACTCACTACACAAAGGAAGGAGTGGGTACTATGCCCTTTTTTTGCGCTTTCCAACCGTAGGCCTCCTGAACCCAACCTTGTTAATAAAATTGTGTTGAACTGAAGAAGCGTATATGCTCCAGCTTTGTCCGTCTGTCCGCACGATAACTGGCGTAAAAATGGTTCGATTTCGATGAAATTTTAGTATGTGGTAGGGAACCACCTGGGGACGAACCCTATTGAAAATGGGACAAATGGGGTCAAAGGTCACGACGTAGGAGCGGAATCATTCCATTGCCTTTATGCGTCATAACTTGCGTAAATATGGTTCGATTTCAATGAAAGTTTACTATGTGGTAGGGGACCACCTACGGACGAACCCTATTGAAAATGGGACAAATGAAGTCAAAGGTCACGACGTAGGAGCGGGATCATTCCATTGCCCTTATACGACATGAATTGCGTAAATATGGTTCGATTTCAATGAAAGTTTACTATGTGGTAGGAGACCGCCTGGGGACGAACCCTATTCAAAATGGGTGAAGTGGGGTCAAAGGTCAGGACATGAAATCGGGATGCATTCCATTGCCCTTATGTGTCATAACGTGCGTAAAAATGGTTCGATTTCGATGAAATTTCGCTATGTAGTAGGGGACCACCTGGGGACGAACCCTATTGAAAATGGACGAAATATGGTCAAAGGTCAGGACATAGGATTGCGATCCATTCCATTGCCCTTATCCCATATTATTAAGGTGGACGTCTAGTAGTTTTGTTTCCTATACTTTCAATGGAAAAACTTTTGTAAACATTTCCTGCACAATTAATGTGTTCCCAAGGATGTAAATTTGAACATCGATTAAAATAACTTCATATTATAACTTGGAAAACTTAATATTTTCGAAAACATAACCATAATTATATTAAAAATCAATAACTTTTCCTTTGGTGGTGTTGAAACCAGAGAAAAGATGGCGCGACCTGTACTTTGATGACGTCAGTGAACAAAAAAAAAGGTTGGATTGCATACTTACTGTTATGGTTTAGAAAATATTAAGTATTCCAAGTTATGAAATGAAGCCATTTTAATCGATGTTCAAATTTTCATCCTTGTGAACGCATTAATTGTCCAGAAAAAAGATGGCGCGACCTGTATTTTCATGACGTCAGTAGACAAACAAATGTTGAATTGCATAATTATGGTTATGTTTTAGAAAATATTAAGTATTGCAAGTTATAAAATGAAGATATTTTAATCGATGTTAAAATTTTCATCCTTGGGAACGCATTAATTGTGAAAAAAATGTGTACAGAAATTTTTCCATTGGAAGTATAGGAAGCAAAACTACTTGACCTTAAAATAGCAATAATTACTTGACCTTAAAGCAGCAATTCTTGTATGTATGTATGTATGTACATTTTATCTTGAAAACGGCTCTAAGAATTTTGATAAAATTCGTTAACCTACCGTTTTCTGGTACTAGAAATCGATTTAGCTTGATCTCGACTTTAGGAAAATTCGTTTAGTGGGTTAAATAACCACCCCGAATTACCACGTTTTTAGTGTAGTGTCATGGCGTTGAGCCATTAAACGCTGGCGCGCGGGCACGCCTTCTGTCTCATTACGTCACGCGTTGTGCGTGGATCTTATTAAAGTTTTATGACGTCATACTCTTGCGGCAAGCAGATGGTCGCGATTCTCATCTGCCTCATTACGTCACGCGTTGTGTGCGTATGTCCGTCCGCACGATAACTCGCGTAACAATCGTTCGATTTTGATGAAATTTTAGTATCTGTTAGATAATCACCTGGAAAAGAACCCTATTTAAAGTGAACGAAATGGGGTCAAAGGTCAGTACATAGGAGCGGGATCCATTCCACTGCTGTTATAAGTCATAACTAACGTAAAAAAGGTTCGATTTCGATGAAATTTTAGTATGTGGTAGGGGACCACCTGGCGACAAACCTTATTGAAAATGGGCGAAATGGGGTCAAAGGTCAGAACATAGAAGCGGAATCACTTCCATCGCCATTATGCGTCATAACTTACGTAAAAATGCTTCGATTTGGATGAAATGTTAGTATGTTGTAGGGTCTTGCCTGTGGACGAATTCTATTGAAAATGAGCGAAATAGGGTCAAAGGTTTGAACACAGGAGCGGGATCTCTTCCATAGGCCTTATGCATCATAATTTATGCAAAAATGCTTCGATTGCGACAAAATTTTATCATGTTATTTCGGAGGTCGACCAAACCGGTTCTGTTGAATATCATCGAAATGGGATCAAAGGTCAAGGCACAGCACCGATATTTATTCCACAGCCATTATTCTCATAACTTGAGTGATAACTTGAATAATGATTTCTGGTATGTTGGAAAGCGTATTTATAATCAAAGCATTGCATGATTTTACTAACTTGTTACGCTTTCGAACCGTAGGTTGAAGAAACGTATGTGCTCCAGCTTTGCCCGTCTGTCCGCACGATAACGCGCGTAAAAATGGTTCGATTTCGATGAAATTTTAGCATGTGGTAGGGGACCACCTGCGGACGAACCCTATTAAAAATGGGACAAATAGGGTCGACAGTCAGAACATAGGAGCTTGATGCATTCCATTGCCCTTATGCGTCATAACTTGCGTAAATATGGGTTGATTTCGATGAAATTGTAATATGTGGTAGGGAACCATCTGGGGACGAATCCTATTGAAAATGGATGAAATGTGGTCAAAGGTCAGGACATAGGGTCGGGATTCATTCCATTGCCCTTATGCGTTATAACTTACGTAAAAATGCTTCGATTGAGAAAAAACTTTTCAGATTGTTCCGGAAGTATACCTAACCAGTTCTGTTGAATATCATCGAAATGGGGTCAAAGGTCGGGTCATAGGAGTGAGATATTTATTCTGCAGCCATTATCCTCATAACTTGAGTAATAACTTGAGTAATGATTTCTGGTATGTTGGAAAGCGTGCCCTAATCAATGCATTGCATGATTTTACTAACTTGTTTGTTCTAGCTGCGTTGTCAAGCACACTTCTGTAATCTCAGCCAAATTACGAGAAAGCAAAAGACTCTAACGAGTTTTTCTATTTTTCTTGGTTCACGTGTTGTCAAGCATACTCATGTGATCTCACCCAAACATTGACAAACAAAGGCCGCTGAGAAGTTTTCCTATTTTTGACGTAGGACTACGTCTAACTCCGCGGATAGTATGGGGCGATTTACGGCCGACCGCCCGTGATAAAAATAGGTCCCAGTTGAAATTATTATAGCATTAAAAATACGTGCCGCACACTAATCGTGGTAGCATATTCGTAAACAGCATCGAGTCCAATTCACGCACTGCGCAATACATCGTGCGCGCGACGCTCCACCTGTTTCTTGTGCTCGAGGGAGATGATGCAATATTTCTGGGTATGCCGCCGCGTTTGACCGTGACCTTCGGTTTGACTCAGTCTATCTCGGCAACCGCGAGCGCAACACGACTGTACATCGTATCGTTTTAAAGCTCCCGACGCTCTATTCAAACATATGAAGAACATTTCGCGGTGGTTTGAACAGAATATTTCAAAAATTGTTTTCCTGTGAACCGGTGAACAGTTTTGAAAATATTGCGGTTTAACCGCGAGTGCAAAACGACTGCGCGTGGAATCGTTTTAAAGTTCTCGACGAGATCTATTCAAATATATAAAGGATATGTAGTAGTGATTTAAACTAAAATAAAAAAAAAATGTTTTCGCGTGAACAGGTTAATATTTTCGACAGTGCCGCGGAATTCGCAGAATGAACGCAAGCAAAAGTGGAGAAAATCAAAACGAGAGACAAGAGCAAGTGATGAGGAATGTAAGAAGCCCAAGAAGACAGAGCATCACGTTTGGTAATTCGTGTATCGTTCTACTTTGTGTTCGCAATGTATCCAGCATTATTTGTAAAAATTATGTAAGCTACTCTTCATATCGCAGAGCTATGTCGGCCATAACGAATTAAAAAAACGCTTTAAAACCATACTCAACTAGCTCATTTCACCTTGTAACGTATACTCTAGATTCACTTTCCTTTTGATTTTTACTATCTCTGATTATTTTATTTTACTATGTAAATTATCTTCTTACTGAACGAGATGTTATTTCTCCCGCTGAATGAGATCTGGCAATGAGTGTAAGTCATGACGTGGTGGTAGCCAGTATAAATAGGCGCGTTCAACGATAGCTAAGAGAGCTTTTTGTTGATGTGCGTAGGAAGAGCTGTTGTTGTATGGTGTTTCGTGTTTCGTGTGTAAAGAGATCTTCGTTTATGTGAGAGCCAGATATCGAGTAGTTGTGTGACCGATGAAGTGAGTGTGGATAAATAACAGAAGTTGCCTAATAAAAGATTGTCTTAGTAAGTACGTCTTTCTCAGTTCATAGTTTTGTCAGACCTCTGTCTGGCTGTTAGGTTTATTTCATTAGTTGTTATTATTAACAACCAGCATTAAGACTTTATTCATCTTAATTACTACTACAACATTACTAGCAGTTAAAAGCTGGTTCATTATTATTACTACACTACTAGCAGGCAAGTTTATTCATGATATAATTAACAAACAACAAGTATTAGTAGAAGCTGAATTCATTATAATTGGCGCCCGAACTTTTCTCGAATACGAGATCTTGACAAATATTACCCATGTCTTCACTACCAGAGACAACTTCAATGTTTCACCCTAAGACAAGTTTCGGTGGTGATGGGATTAATTTCGACCATCTGCAAGAAGCCTGTGGGGCTCACTTTGATATAAGTGATCTACATGTACCCAGACATTCTTCACAATTTCGTAATTCACCAGCTTCCTATCACTCTGAGTCGCGGGTCGTACCTGAGGGAGTTCAATCCTCTCAGCGAAGCAGAATGCTTGCCCATTTCGTGCCGCATGCAGGAACAATTCTTTTCAATGGTTTGGAGGGGTCCTTAAAATTCCTCCAGGATTTGGAAGATCATTTTGATCTATACAACATTCCTCAAGACTGCAAAGTGCAAATAGCAGGCACTTGCTTGAAAGATACCGCTAACACCTGGTATCGGCAGTGGAGAGTGTCGAACCCGGATTCTCATTATGAGAATTTCCGTGCAGAATTTTTGGAAGTCTTTCCTTTCGGCCTCAGTCGAGCTAGCCTTGCACAACAACTTTTTTCTCGTCAGCAAGGACCCAAGATAGCCCTGTTGCATTTGCGTTGGAAACAACACGCTTGTATAACTTATGGGATCCACATGCCAGTCATGTCGACATGTTGGACACCCTATTGCAGCAGCTCGATCCATTTCTACAAGATTTTCTTGAGGTTCGACACCCTGCTACAATTCATGAATGCCTTCGCCTCATACGAACGTATGAAGAGCGACACGGCAAACATGGTTCAACTCACCATGCTCGGGCACCCCGCGAGGCTTATTACGAAGACCCTCAGCGGCATAATAGGCCTAATAACTTTCAACGCGAGCGTACACAAGTGCACGCCCAAGCTTCATACGTTCCACCGCATAGAAGAGTGGTACACCAACCGCTTGTTTCTGAACAATTTTCTGGATATCGTACAAATGCACAGTATGCTCGACCCCGTTCCAATCCGCAGCAGTCGGAACATTTTCATGCTCAGGGCAATGATTTTTCTGCCCGTGCGGAGGGAAGAAGTAATAGATATGAAAATGTCAACAGACATGCGGAGTCCCGCAACAGTTTTCACGCAGTTTTCCTCATCGTGAAACTTTTCCCGATACCCGGCAGGGTCGAGGTTTCAGACCGCATGATAATCCAACCAGGAATCCTTTAAACTTCCAAAGGAAGTAGACCAAGGGTCGGTCCTGCTTCCTGATACCAAGCATTCTGACCCTAAAACAGTATTAGTGACTGTCCAAACTCCTCAGTTGCCTGATGTGTTCTTGACAATTGAAGATATTACTGTCGAGACAAAGTTCGACACTGGTTCTGAAATATCAGCCCTAAATACGAAGTTTTGCACTGACAATTTTCCTGCAATACACGTTCAGCCTGCGACGCAGTATTTGCGAGGTGCAAATAACGAAATCTTCAGTATCACAGGAACTGTCGCATAATCTCTAGGGCTGGGAAAGGCTCGTTTTACGCATTATTTCCTGCTTATAGACGAACTACCTGCTAAATGTCTAATGAGAATGGACTTTATTGATACGTTTCAAGTTACTCTGAATTTCGTACAACATGTGATTTCCTTTCCGGAACCTATCGAAGTGATTCCTACGGTTCCTATAGATATAACGAGTTTGTTATTGAGTAACCAATTGAATGAGAGGCAACGAAACCATCTTTCTCTACTTTTGCAGGAAAGCCCTGGTTTCATACAGGTGGTTTATCATGTCATTGACACTGATGGTTCGAAACCGATAGCGATGAAACCTTACCCTTGTGCTCCCCATAAGAAACAGGAAATGCAACGTCAAATTTCTGAAATGATTAAACAGGGCATAATAAGGGAATCAACAAGCACCTGGGCTGCGCCTGCCTTTTTGGTTCCAAAGAAACAACCCAATGAATTTCGTTTCGTGACAGATTTTCGCAAGCTCAACCAAGTCACAAAACGATCAATTATCCACTACCTGTCATGTCGCATATTTTGCATGAATTGTCATCAACTAAATGGATGTCAACTTTGGATTTGGCGAGTGGATATTGGCAGGTGGCGGTACATCTGGACTCTGTCGATAAAAAAGGCTTTGTGACTCCTTTTGGGGCTTATGAATACCTACGTATGTCCTTTGGACTAGCTTCTGCGCCTGCTACTTTCCAAAAGCTTATGGATACGGTTCTCAGACCTGTTCTGGGTCCCCATGTGCATGTATATTTGGATGACATTATTATTACATCCGAGACTTTTGACGAGCACCTTTCTCTGCTCAAACAGGTGTTCCAACTCATATACAATGCTGGCTTGACGTTAAAACCTAGTAAATACCAGATAGCGAGGGACGAGATTGTATATCTGGGGTTGAAAATCACTCCCCACGGCTTATTTACAGATAATGAAAAAATTAGGCCTATTGTTGACTTTCCTCTGCCTAAAACAGCAAAAGAACTATCACGCTTTCTGGGAATGACCGGATGGTATCAGCAGTTCGTCCCCGCTTATGCTACAATCTGTGAGCCATTGTATGCTTTGAAACGTAAATACAAGAAGTTTGTTTGGACACCTGAGGCTAACGCTGCATTTGAAACACTGAAGTCTGCGTTGATTGAGCCTCCTGTGTTGGCTTTCCCGGATCATACTAAGGAATTTGATATTTATACTGACGCATCCGGAGTTGGTCTTGGTTGCGTTTTGTCACAAGCTGGGCATCCAATAGCTTTTGCGTCTCGTACTTTAGCCAAAGCTGAACGCAATTATTCAGCTACGGAACGTGAATGTCTTGCTGTTGTGTATGCTCTTGACAAATTTCAATGTTATCTTAACGAATTGACAGTTAACATAATTACGGATCATTCTGCCCTTCAGTATTTGAATTCAGCTAAGCATCTCTCTCAAAGACTTATAAAGTGGGCTCTGAAGTTACAAGAGAGCAATATCAAAATTTCGTATCAGCCAGGTCATAAGAATCAATTACCGGACGCATTGTCTCGCGTCCCGATTAGTGGGGTCCCCACAGAAACTACTCCTGGATGTCAGCCTTTACTTCTAATAGCTGATATAATATCCAGAGAGCAGATAATGGCAGAATTAATAAATGATCCAGATTTCGGGGATATCTATAATTTTTTGCTTGCGGGTTCGCCCCTACAAAGTGATCCTTCTCTGGCTGGGAGGTCACAGCATTTTGAAGTCATAGAGGGTCTTCTTTACTATACGAAATCTAGGACTACTAGGCAGAGTTTCGCCCATGCATTCCGCGAACCCTTAGAATGGCCCTTTTAAACGAATTTCATGACAAACCTCTTGCAGGCCATTTAGGTATTCGCAAGACCCGTTGCAAATTGCGGGATGTTGCCTATTGGCCTGGCATGTACCAAAGTGTGCTCGCATACGTTCAATCATGTCACTTGTGTCAGATTAATAATTACCGTAATGTAAGACCGGCCGGTCACTTGAAATCTAGTTCAAGTTCTCATGTTTTTGACATTATTTCAATAGATTTATTGGGACCTTATCCTTTATCTGTTAAAAACAAAGCTCGTTACGTTTTAGTATTAACTGATAATTTTTCTAAATGGGTTGAAGTTTTTCCCATTAAAGCCGCTACGGCAGAAGTTATTTGTAATGTATTAATTAATGAAGTATTCTCTAGATATGGTGCACCTAATAAAGTAGTTTCGGATAATGGTCCCCAAATTAATTCTGACATTTTTGAACGAATGTGTGCGAGACTACACATTAAGCATAAATTCATTTCCCCATATCATCCCCACAGTAATCCTGCGGAACGAGTAAACCGTACGCTTGTTAAAATGATTGCTACATTTGTCATGGATCATCACGAGCGATGAGATGAACATCTTGAGCTTTTCTCGTTCGCCCTCCGCTCGTCTGTTCACGAATCTACTAAAATTACTCCTGCAGAACTTTTTCTGGGTCGCAAAATTAAGACCCCTTTTCGAAAATTTAACGGGGATTATCGACGAACTAAACCAGCGACCAACTCCGCAATCAGTACGAATCAAGGCAGAAAAAGCTCGTTTTGCAATGCTAGGAGCACAAGCGGCTCAAGCAAGATATTATAATACTAGGTGTAGGGAACCATATCTTGTCGTTGGAGATCTCACTCTCGTGGTAACGCACTTCCAGTCTTCTGTTTCTCATACTTTAGTGAAGAAATTTGCACCCAGCTACGAAGGTCCATATCGGGTGGCAAATGTGTTTGAAAATAACATTGTTCTTGAAAAACCTGACAATCAATTTCAATACGTACACGTTGCTCAGTGTCGCAAGTATCATGAACGAAATATCGATTTTATAATCAACCCTACTCAACCTTCTGTTCCACAGACTCAAGAGTCTATATCTCACGATCAACCTCCAGAAATTTGGGACGAACCAACAAACATTTTTGAAGAATCTCCAGTGATTTTTTCTTCACCCTCCCCTCCTCAAGACGGGCTTCCAAACACGCAACCTGATTCTCCCATGAGACGAAGGCTCGAATCAAGTTCTTCAAATACTAGTATCGTTCCTTTTTCTCCAACCATTGCCAAGACTATTGCTGCACCGTTTCCTGATAACTCTGCAACACCACAAGCTCCTACTTCTTTGAATACCTCGTCAGAGAGTATTCCTATAGGCAGAAATAAACATCGCCCTGCACGACCACTAACTTACAGCAGCGACTCAGAGTCTTCAGATATTTCTGATTTATCAGTTATGGACAATAATTTGACGATTCCTAAACGTCAAACACCAATTACAAATCGTCCAGCAACACCAAAAGCTGGTCGAAAACGTAACTTGTCTCCCCAATCTGCTTCGCCGCAACAGCGACGAAGGCAGAGATCCTTGCATCCGCCCGGGTTTCGCTCCTGGAACCTACGCTCAGGGCAAACAGGGCCGATGCCTGCTTCTACTCTCATGCCACGAGGTAGAAACAACCGATGTGGCCGGAGCCACGTCCGTCCAAAAGAATGCTGGAAGGACACCACGGGCCCCAGCACAAAGGGACTACATATCAAAAGCCTGGGAGAGCCCGTTCCTGTCAGCCGCAGGGATTTCCTGACGGACAGACTTCAGCCGTTCCGGACAGACGGACTTCAGCCGTTCCTGACCGTTCCTTTCAGCCGCAGGGATTTCCGGACCGACAGACTTCAGCCGTTCCTGACCGACAGACTTCACCCGTTCCTGACCGACGGACGTCAGCCGTTCCTGACCGTTCCTGTCAGCCGCCTGGATTTCTTGACCGACAGACTACAGATGATCCAGTCACGTCCTTAAAGAGATCTACGCCACCTGAATTTACCAGTCCGATTAGGCCTGGAAAACGTTTTCGTACTAGAGTTTTTTATGCGTCTTCGAGATAAGTAAGTTCTCGTGGACAGGTTCTTTTCTCCGTTTGTTGTTTTTCCTGCACGACCAGTTGGCGTGTCAGAATTTCTTTTTTTCGTGTGGGCCTATGCATTCTTTTTGTGTATATATGTTTTTTTTTCATATTTCTTCTATGTCCATCTACTAATCCAAATTTTTTTTTTATATATATGTGCTTAGGGGTAAAATAATAAAAATTGTTACTGTTAGGCAGCTACAGGCAATCTTCGCTGCTGATACAGTTGGTTTGTATTCAACGATAATATGAGAACGTAATTTGAAATTAAAAAAGTGATTCCTGCTAGGCAGAATAAAAAGGAAGGTATGCAGGTTTGTTTTGTTCAAGTACACAAAGTGTTTTATAACGAAGTAAATTTCTCCGTCATTTTTAGTCTACGCCGGGATTCGAACCCGAGGCCGCTTATTCCGGAACAAGTCGCTCTACCAACTGAGCTACGCAGACGATTATTCTGATTCCTATCTGCCTTTATGTCGTGTGCGTCCTGCTGGCAGGTACGTCACACCTCCTGGTACGTTACATCATCTCCCCCTTCTTTTTTCTTTTTTTTTTTTCGAAGTGCTGCTCTTATTTTTCCTATCTCGCGGTGTGGAAATAACAACACACCATTGCGAGATTGTGAACGGTCGGGTCATCCGGATAGTTCGGGCGCCATTATAACGAAGTAAATTTCTCCGTCATTTTTATCCGCGCCAGGATTCGAACCCGGGTCCCCTCATTCCGGAATAAGTTGCTCTACCAATTTAGCTACGCGGACAATTATTCTGATTCCTATCTGCCTTTATGTCGTGTGCGTCCTTCCGGCAGGTACGTCACACCTCCTGGTACGTTACAGTTTCACAGACGAATACAGATTTCTTGATTTTGTCATGCCAAGTTTGAGATTGTACATACTGCTGCCACCAAAACAACAACAAAAAAGAGGTCGATAAACGTCAGTCAACGAAGAGTAAGACTTACACTCCAAAATTGATAGGTTTTTCGAAAAAAAAAATTAAGGGGGAGATGATGTAACGTATACTCTAGATTCACTTTCCTTTTGATTTTTACTATCTCTGGTTATTTTATTTTACTATGTAAATTATCTTCTTACTGAACGAGATGTTATTTCTCCCGCTGAATGAGATCTGGCAATGAGTGTAAGTCATGACGTGGTGGTAGCCAGTATAAATAGGCGCGTTCAACGATACCTAGGAGAGCTTTTTGTTGATGTGCGTAGGAAGAGCTGTTGTTGTATGATGAGAGCTTTGTTTATGTGAGAGCCAGATATCGAGTAGTTGTGTGCCCGATGAAGTGAGTGGGGATAAATAACAGAAGTTGCCTAATAAAAGATTGTCTTAGTAAGTACGTCTTTCTCAGTTCATAGTTTTGTCAGACCTCTGTCTGGCTGTTAGGTTTATTTCATTAGTTGTTATTATTAACAACCAGCATTAAGACTTTATACATCTTAATTACTACTACAACATTACTAGCAGTTAAAAGCTGGTTAATTATTTTTACTACACTACTAGCAGGCAAGTTTATTCATGATATAATTAACAAACAACAAGTATTAGTAGAAGCTGAATTTATTATAAACTCTCCGATCTGCAAATCGTAGTCCTACGTTTCAAAATTTACGACTCAATCAGAACTGAGACTACCTATATTTTCTTGGTGCGCAAGTTTCCACACTAGCAGCGGGGAGATGTTAGAAAAGAACGCAGGATATTATCAATATAATACGTCCGTAGGTACGAAATCTCCCTTTGCCTCAGATGTTTTCAAAAGAATTAGTTTTCGTTTTTGGATGCGGTACAAAATCATTCCTTGTGAAAATCTAAGGCTGTAAAGAGTCTCATCGTCTCTAATTTAGAGTCACTGGCTCCATGAAAGGGGTAGAACCATGGCTTATTAATTAAGAATTACTGAAATACATGTAGTACGAAGGATTCTTCTGTACCTCTTTTTCATTAGGAATTATATTTAAATTATCTGTTCCTTAAAAAAAAACATAGTTTCATTTGAGTTTGCAGAGTATAATAAGCTGCGAAGCACCTCTATAATCTTATGCAAAATCAAAAACCTCAGTTTTTAATAGGATTTACCTAAGTGTGTGTGTGTGTGTGTTCAGACAAATGCCATAAACAGACAAAAGAAAATAACAACTACGATAAAAATTCTGAAACTTCTCTGTGCATATATTAATCTCGGCATAATTTTGAAATGGGAAGGCAAAGAGTCTTTTCTACGTAATAATTTAACCTCTTACCTTCACTTTTTAACAATGAAGTTATTAAGACTGATATAAACATGAAAAACAAGATTTTTTTCGAGTATTGCTCATTAGGAAGAGCAGTGGCATTTTTTTTTCAGTTATTATTGCAACTGAATAGTTCTTAAGTAATCTCTTTTAATTAAGAGTACACAGCCGCTAATTATCAAGCTCCATGCAACTGAAACATGAGGGGTTTTTTTCACCAGACACCTCAATTAAGCAGTGCTCATTTATCGAAGCATTACGTGTCTTGCTGTTATTTGATATGGTTCATTAGGAAGGATTAAAAAGAATTATACGACCCACTAAAGACGGTTTGGTAGCCTGTATAAGCCTCCTGATGATTCTGTTCCGTAAAAGCGAATGAATTATAATTGTTATTCTATATCACATTTTCTTCTCCATAAAAAATGAGAAAACAAATTCGTAAGCTCACCAAGAGGTTATGCTAGAAAATGAAGAAAAGGTATAGTATTTCATTACATCCACGCCACAATTTTCGAAGCTAATTCGTTTCCAAGGAACCTTACTACATCGAGGATATCATAAAAGGATGCTTATTTCTCTTGAAAATTAGTACAAAAAAACTCTTGAATTTTTTTTTCGGATTTAAAAACTTTTACTTTACACGAAGTTGTTTAGCATTAATTCACAGAATGTGTGTGTCTTAGAAAAAAATACAGGTAGGCTCAGTTCTGATCGAGCCGCCAGTTTGGAACGTAGGCCTACGACTTGCAGATCAGAGAGTTAAAATGAGCTAGTCGAGTATGGTTTCAAAGCGTTTATTTCATTTGTTATAGCCAACACAGGTCTGTGATATGAAAAGTACCCTTGTATAATTTTTACAAACAATGCTGGATACATTGCGAACACACAGCAGAGTTCGAGATCGGCCGAGTACGAGTTCGATCGGTGTGCTGGATTTTTGTTTGCCGGCGGCTACTTTCAGGCGCTTTCGATACTCTCTGCAGTGTTCTTGGACTTCTTACATTCCTCATCACTTGCTCTTGCCTCTCGTTTCGATTTGCTCCACTTTTGCTTGCGTTTATTCTGCGAACTCCGCGGCATTATCGAAAATGTTAACCCGTTCACAAGAAAACAATATTTTAAAATTTCAGTTTAAACCACAGCAATATGCCCTTTATAAATTTGAATAGATCTCGCTTTAAAAAGATACCACGCACAGTTGTTTTGCACTCACGGTTAAACCGCAATATTTTCAAAAGTGTTCACCAGTTCACAAGAAAATAATTTTTGAAATATTCAGTTCAAACCACTGCGAAATTTTCTTCATATATATTTGAATAGGTCTCGTCGAGAGCTTTAAAACGATACCACGCAAAAGTGTTCACCGGTTCACAAGAGTTTTTGAAATATTCAGTTCAAATCACTGCGAAATGCTCTTCGTATATTTGAATAGATCTCGTCGAGAGCTTTAAAACGATACCACACATAGTCGTGTTGCGCTCACGGTTGCCGAGATAGACTGAGTCAAAACGCGGCGGCACACCCAGAAATATTGCATCATCCCCCCCCTTGCACAGGGAGCGTCGCGCGCACGATGTATTGCACAGTACGCGAATTGGACTCCATGAGGTTTACGAATATGTTAATAGGATTAGTGTGCAGCATGTATTTTTAACGCTATAATGATTTCAATTGGGACCTATTTTTGTCACAAGCGGTCGGCCGTAAGTCGCCCCATACTATCCGTGGAGTTAGACGTAGTGCTATGTCAAAATCTGAAATACATCGATACCATTCAGGAAAGAGATTGTTCAAATCGCAAACTTCTTATTCTTGTACGAAGTGCACTAATTAAAACCACGGGTATGCGGTCTATTATAAAGAAACTTACCCTTTCTGTAAGTGATGGAATTCAAGCCCGTAACTTGATTCTTCGGAGTCGGGCATTCTACCAATTGAACTATGCCGGCAAAAGCCTATGCAGGCGTTTTTGCATGTGTGTCACCTCTGAGGTAGGTATGTCACATATATTCCACAGGCTTGAAAAAGCCGGGTGCACGAAATCGCAGGCTTTCGGGTTAGCCGACAAAATATTCTTGAAGGAGCTCTCTATAGAGGAAGGAATTCTGACTGATTCCAGACGATGCGTGGAAGAAGCATCACACATTTCTCAAAAACTTCGCGGCCAGAAGATTGATTTTTGTGTTCGGTCTACAATATGGCGAAAGTGCGCCTTTCTGCTGGAGTTACGATTGGAACCCACAAGATGTGGGTTCGAATCGTAGCTTTCTACCACTTGAACTACGCCGGCAAAGGCTTATCGATACAACTTGTTGTTTTGACACGCGCGTGACCTCTGAGGTAGGTACGTCACAATATCATAAAATGTAATTCAGGTGACTCTGTACTAGTCCATGTAAGTTGGTGCGAATGATATGTCCGGCGCGAACGAGCAGTGGATACAGGACCTCATCACAACGGAATGGAACCACCCACAGGTGTTGCGGTTATTACGTCGCAGAGTTACTGTAAATAGCTAGCAGGTGTGTGAAGAACAAGGTTCAGGCGGGGTTTGTTTGGACGTAACGTGGCTTGCAAAGGAAACATGCAGATACCGGATTTGAGAGTCATCTTCCTGTATCAATTTAAATTGGGACATTCTGCAGGAATTGCCGCTCGAAACGTTCACAAAGCGTTTAGGGAGAAAACAGCCAATTCGGCGATTGTTTGTGAAGTTTCGAAGCAGAGATACAAACCTGCAGAACGAACCACGTGGTCGCCGACTTGTTGCTGTTTCTGACGATGTTCTGTCACGTGTGCTTGAAGCGGACCCCAGAAAAAACGCGACAGTTGTTCGGCGTCTAGCTGCGCTGGGTAAAGTCGAAAAACTGGACATGTGTCTGCCGCATGAGTTGACAACTGCCAACAAGACTAGGCGTTTGGAAGTCTGCACGTCGCTGCTTGCCAGGAATAAACAGGAACCTCTACGGCATCGAATCGTCACCTGTGAAGAGAAGTGGGTCCTTTACGATAATCGGAAACGCTCTACACAATGGTTAAGCAAGACACAGCCTGCTGGAGGGCATCCTAAGCCACCCCTACACACCAAGAAGATGATGCTCCTTGTCTGGTGGTCCACAGCCGGGATAATTCATCGGAATTTCTTGGCAAGAGTCCAAACCAGAGCTGCAGAACATTATTGTGCTGAATTACACCAGATGCACCGGAAATTGCTGCGGAAACAACCGGCTTTGGTCAACAGACACGGTGTTCTTCTGCTCCAGGACAACGTCTGCCTTCATGTCGCACAACGAACGATGCTGGCACTAAGTGCTTTGGGCTATGATGCACCCCTCCTCATCCTACCTATTCCCCGAACTTGTCTCCGACGGCTTATCATCTGTTTCGTCGCTTGGATCACTTCCTGTACGGGAAATAGTTCACGACAGACAACGAGGTTTAACGTGCAGTTGATGATTTCTTCGGGTCCCAGCCACAATACTTTTTTGTTTTGGGATAATGGCCTTGCCGGACAGACGGTAACTATGTGTCGATGCCGAGGGGAATTATTTTGCCTAGGTGAGTTGTCCTACTTTTCCATTCTCGCCGTCCACGTGTGCTGGTCCTTTGCCGGACAATTCATTCGCACCATCCAAGAATTTTCCTTAGTCTCTTTAAAAAAGAAACGCAGATGCAGCCATGTGAACCTATTACATGCGCTAAGTTCATGGGCATTGGTCTTGGGATCCGTCAGCATTAGTTCGATGTTGCCTAGTTCTTCACAGTAGCACTACAAAAAAAATAATAAATGGAAGACATAATTCCGTCCAGCTTAGTAAAATTTTACATTCCAGGTATATCTGAAAGTTAGAATTCTCTGCCAAGTCAAGATTTTTAGGAAGAGGGTAACCTCCAGATATTTAAATTCAGGGATGGTTTTAATTACGTCATCGTTTCAACAAAGGAGTCAAGTTGCTGTGTACCCATATTAAGCTCAAATGAGATAGCAAACCTGACAAGAAAGTATAAAGAAGGAAGAAATATAATTGGTGCAGCAGTAGTGTCATTTTGTTGGGTTATAACGTGAAAGATAGCACCTTCGTGGTGTTGTTGCCTATGATATCAGTGGAAAGGGCTAAAAGAACGATTGTGTTGCCTTCATAAGGTTACGTAAAAGTGGAGATGATATGTTTTGGACAAAGTCATGATCGTTGATAAGTCCTAATCAATAAGTTTCTGCTAAAAAAACAAAGGACGATCATCGAGCATTACATGTTTTCTCAGAAAAGCACTTTGAACCAGTGATGTAGTTCCAAATAAAAAAGCGCCTTAGCGGTGATCGGACTAGGAAAAATTACCCTCGAAATTTTCAAAATCTGATTCATTGCTTTTATTATTTATTATTTTTTATTACTAATTACCAATATCAATTTGTATTAAAACTACGTAATCTGAGCAATTTTAAATACACTGGCGGATAGTGAAAAAAGAACACCAAGAAGGAAACGTCTGATACCAACGAAATTTATACAGCATAATAACGGAATACAGAGGATAACGTGATCAAAACATTATGGCAAAATACAGCTGTATTTGCTGGTAAACTGAAAAATAACATTTCCATGTAACATGGTTAGTACGAGGTTGAACCGCCATGAACTGCGTCACACTGTGCGATTCTAGCATGGAGTCTGTCGTACAGATGTTGGATGTAAGTTTGGGGTATTGAGTTCCAAGCATCCTTAACTTGGACGCGTAAATCGGGGATGGTCGTGGCTGGCCGTGGAGACCGGAAAACTCGTTGTCCCATAAAATCCCACACGTGCTCAATGGGGGAAAAATCCGGTGAACGTGCAGGCCATGGAATTTGTCTCACACCCTGAAGTGCATGTTGCGTTGCACGTGCCGTGTGTGGGCGTGCGTTATCTTGCTGGATAACACCACGATGGACCGACCTTACAAATGGCACACCAACAGGCTGAATGATGTTGTTGATGTAGGAGGTGCTGTTTAACGTACCCGGTATAAACACTAGTTGTGTACGGGAGTGATAGCTGATTGCTCCCCACACCAGGAGACCAGGTGTAGGCCCTGTGTGTCGCTGGCGGATGCAAGAAGGGTGGATACGCTCCCCTGTGCGTCTGAGAACACGCATACGGCCATCGGAGGCTCCCAAGCAGAATCTACTTTAATCGCTGAACACGACAGATCGCCATTGGGTTCTCCAGTGCAGACGTTGGCGATACTACTGCAGCCGTTCCTGACGGTGGGCTGAAGTCAGAGGCACACGTGCACGTAGTCCTGCATCCAGTAGACGGTTGCGGATTGTTCGCACAGTCACCTCAGATGCAACGGCAGCTCGGATTTGCGTCGCAGTGGATGTTCTGCTTGACAACGCCGCTCTTCTTATGCGTCGATCGGTCCGCTCATCAGTCCGTCTGTTACTCCCGGTTCCACGTCTTTTCGTGTGGGAATGTTCTTCGGACCATCTACGCCACCATCGTACCACCACCGATACTTCCCGTCCAATTCGCTCCGCAATACGACGATACGACCACCTGGCCTCGCGGAGTCCGACTAGACGACCTCTCTCAAAGTCCGATAACTGCTGAAATCGTACACGTCTTCCATGTCCAGGCATTGCAGCTTCTTCAGGGTCATCGCACGTGTCCGTACGCCGACGACTGATTACATTCACTTCGCCGTACTCCTTAAATACCACCAACGGTAATTTGAATATTATGCCGTGCTGTGGCGTAAGCGCTCACCAGTTGGTCCCGAAATTAACATCACACCTACGTAGACTCGACCCCATTAACATATGTAAATTTCATGATCGTCCGCCAATTCCTTCTTGGTGTTCTTTTTTCACTTTCCGGCAGTGTAACAGGAAGAATGTAACGTCGTGGGAGACATATGCTAAGATTATAAATTTTTAAATTTAAAGACTTCTCTCTATCGTTCTATTTGTGAACTAACATAGTAACATCAATTCAATATGACTACTGCGCCATTTTTGCTAAGATTATGTGGTACATGTGGAAGATTTTTGTGTTGCCCGTAAGGAGGCAGAGAGTGAGCTTAGGGGATTACTTTTATCGGAGCCGATAACAGTGGCGAGTTGTTTAATATAAATGTCCATCAGTACGATTTTCTTTCTGAGCACTGCAGTCTTAATCCCACCGAGTAGCCATCTCCTACAAATTTATTTTGACTGCCATCTGGACAAAGTAGTTCACATTCTCTTTGTGATAGACTCTCATGATTTGTGAGACACCCTACTGCGTGATCCAACTGTGTAGATTAATCTGCACAGTACTTTTCGTTTGTTTATTTCTGGGTTTAACAACTACCATGGGCAACTCGTATGGATATAAGCAGTCACTCGTCCCTAATTTCGGGTCATTTGTTCCGGGGAAGAGACAGATCCAGCACCTTTGACTATGCACATCACCCATGACTCATCCGGGATTGGGACTCAGTCGTAGCGCGGAAGAATGATCAGAAGCGTACACTTCAGACCACTGTACCACCAGGGCGGCCATTTATGTAGTATGAACATTCGGCTAAGATACGAATATGTTTGCATACAGTGCAGTTTTTCCTATTTTTACATACGTGGTTATTTGAAAAAGTTCCTTCGTTCAGATTCTTCTGCCATGTAACCACGAAAAGTGACTTGGCGGCGCTAAGCCTAGAAAAATAGTGCCTGAGCTCCTTCTAAATCGCTGCTTTGAACATTCCCTGTAAGAGGCATTGCCACATCAAATAAATACGCCTTTACCAACTATTTGTTCACATATTTTCTCAATGCTCTTTGGATATTCTGTGTAAGAATTCCACATCAAGTAATTATGCCTTTCCTAACATTTTGTTAACATATTTTCTCACACAACGATCTTTGGATATTACCTATAAGAATTACTACATGAATCTTTTCCAATTTTTTGTTCACATATTTTCTAACAACGCTCTTTGGATACTCCCTGTAAGAGGAATTACCTCATCAAATAAATATGTCCCTTCCATTTTTTTTGTTCACAGCATTCTTTGGACATTCCCCATAAGAGGAATTTTCACACAACATTCTTTGGACATTCCCCATAAGAGAAATTCTCACACAACGCTCTTTGGACATTCCCCGTAAGAGGAATTCTCACACAACGCTCTTTGGATACTACCTGTAAGAGGAATTACCTCATCAAATAAATATGTCCCTTCCATTTTTTTTTGTTCACAGCATTCTTTGGACATTCCCCATAAGAGGAATTTTCACACAACATTCTTTGGACATTCCCCATAAGAGGAATTCTCACACAACGCTCTTTGGACATTCCCCGTAAGATGAATTCTCACACAACGCTCTTTGGATACTCCCTGTAAGAGGAATTACCTCATCAAATAAATATGTCCCTTCCATTTTTTTTTGTTCACAGCATTCTTTGGACATTCCCCATAAGAGGAATTTTCACACAACATTCTTTGGACATTCTCCATAAGAGGAATTCTCACACAACGCTCTTTGGACATTCCCCGTAAGAGGAATTCTCACACAACGCTCTTTGGATACTCCCTGTAAGAGGAATTACCTCATCAAATAAATATGTCTCTTCCATTTTTTTTGTTCACAGCACTCTTTGGACATTCCCCGTAAGAGGAATTTTCACACAACGCTCTTTGGACATTCCCCATAAGAGGAATTCTCACACAACGCTCTTTGGACATTCCCCGTAAGTGGAATCTTGGACGTTTCTCCGTAAGAGGAATTCTCACACAACGCTCTTTGGATACTCCCTGTAAGAGGAATTCTCACACAACGCTCTTTGGATACTCCCTGTAAGAGGAATTACCACATCAAATAAATATGCCCCTTCAATTTTTTTTGTACACAACTCTCTTTGGACATTCCCCGTAAGATGAATTCTCACACAACGCTCTTTGGATACTCCCTGTAAGAGGAATTACCACATTAAATAAATATGCCCCTTCCATTTTTTTTATACACAACGCTCCTTGGACATTCCCCGTAAGATGAATTCTCACACAACGTTCTTTGGACATTCCCCGTAAGAGGAATTCTCACACAACACTCTTTGGATACTCCCTGTAAGAGGAATTACCACATCAAATAAATATGCCCCTTCAATTTTTTTGTACACAACTCTCTTTGGACCTTCCCCGAAAGAGGAATTCTCACACAACGCTCTTTGGACATTCCCCGTAAGAGGAATTACCACATCAACTAATTATGTCTTTTCCATTTTTTTTCACAATACTTTTTGGATATTTTCCATAAGAGGAATTACGACATCAAATGCCTTTCCCAATATTTTGATCACATATTTTGTCAATGGTCTTTGGATATTACTTGTAAGAGGAATTACCACATCAGCTATTTTATGCCTTTTCTAAATTTTAGTTCAGATATTCTCTCAGACATAACTCTTTCGGCATTCCCTGTAAGAGGAATTACCACATCGAATAAATATGTTTTCCAATTTTTTGTTCCCAACGCTCTTTGGACATTCTCCGTAATAGGAATTATCTGGCTACACACTCTTTAGACATTTCCAGTAAGAGGAATTACCACATCAATTAATTATATCTTTTCCAAGATTTTGTTCACAGTTGTAATGCTAAGTCGATTGTGGACGAACGACGGTGTAATATGCGATGAGAGGTTTGTCGCACTGTATGATGTCATACTGAATTTTGAGAACTGAATCTGCTCTGTAAACATTACAAGATATAGAAAAGTCTTGGATCGAACTATGTTTGATGCCCAGAAGATTTTGGTCGTGTCCTTTGACGCATTCTTTGGAGCGAGAAGATCATATCCCCAAAGAAAATATGATGTATAATTTCAGTGATTTTATCACACGTTCATTTTCGCCAGCTTTCAGTATGATTTTTTTAGCACGTCTTTTGTAAAAACGGTTGTGCTTATGTTATCGGTTTTGTCCGTCCTTTCGCTTATGGACACAATATCTCTGCAACTAATAGTCCGATTTAAAAAAAAAAATCTTTTTGCATTGGAAAGCTCGAAATGTGCGAATGATGATCCTTGCTTTTGACTTTTTTCCGATGAAAAAATTCGTCGCTAGAGGGCGTAAACGCTGATGATATCGAGTTCGAAATATATTTTATTGCATATAATTACTTCTAAATATCCGATTGAAAAAAAAATATTTTTCCATTCGACGCCATTTAAAACGGAGATAAATTTAGGTACAGTTCTTTTTTAAAGTAGTGCACAGATTTCCCGCTAGGAGGCATAAATGGGAATTAGGTTTTCCTTGATATCTCTGCTTCTAAAGGTTCGATTTGTGAAATTCTTTCTGCTTCGGGAACAGTTCCTCATGAGAAATGTTTTGCATATAATTTCTAATTTTTGGTAAGGAATGATTTGGCCACCGGTAGGGGGGGTATTTCTGCTTCTGATGTATTTGCAGCAAAAAAATAGCGCAGAGTTTTTCAATCAGGGGGAGTAGATGATACATATCTCATTTTTGTCGATATCTTTGCTTCTAAGAGTCCGATTTAAACAATTCTTCTTTTGTAGGAGAGCGTTTCCGGCGGGAAAATTCTTCTTATATAGTTTTAAAATTTTCAAATAAGGCACAGATCTTCCGCTAAGGGAACGTAAATCCTTTCTCCCGATATCTCTGCTTCTAAAACTGCGATTTCAAGCATTCGTCCTGCAGTTGATATAGCTCCTGATGGGAAATGTTTTGATTATAATTTTTGATTTTGTGAAAAAGAATGGTTTGACCACCAGAAGACGTAAGTGTTTATTTTCGTTTCTGACATGTTTGCAGCAAAATCGGAGCTTCTGAAAACTCGACTGAAAAGTTTCTTTCGTGGACCGATACCGCACACCTCGGAAAACCTTTTCAGAATACTTTTTTCTTAAAATAATGCAGTTTTTCAGCCAGGGGACGTATATGTATAACATATGTTTTCAAAATCTCTGCTTCTAAGAGACTGATTTGAAAAAGTTTTTCTTTGTTCGATAGTGTTTGCTCTGCGAAATGTTTCTCATATAATTTAATATTTTTCTTAGCAAAAGCGTTTCCCACTAGATGGTGCAAGTTCACATTCCGGTTAATGCAATATCTACGGGACTAAAAACTGGATTAAAAAATCCTTTTCCAGCCAGGTACTACTAACTATGAAAACCCTTTGTGTGTATTTTCTTCCCAAAATAATACACAATTTCGCCGCTAGGGGCCCAATATTTATTATGTTTTTGTCAGTATCTCTGTTTTTACATGTGTCATTTAAAAATTTCTTTGAACACTGGATGTCATTTACCTTATAGAACACTTTAGGCTATTTGAGTTTTATAGTTCACAGTTCTGTCGCTAGCTGGTGTTTGTGTTGTGACGTACCTGCCAGCAGGACGCACACGACATAAAGGCAGATAGCAATCAGAATAAACGTCCGCGTAGCTCAATTGGTAGAGTGACTTATTCCGGAATGAGGGGATCCGGGTTCGAATCCTGGCGTGGACAGAAATGACGGAGAAATTTACTTCGTTATAATGGCGCCCGAACTATCCGGATGACCCGACCATTCAAAATCTCGCAATGGTGTGATGTTATTTCCACACCGCGAGATGGGAAAAATCAGAGAATCCCTTATCCAGCGCTTCGAAAAAAAAAAATTGACTGGGAGTTCTCAAGTGCACGTTCTACAGTGGATGGCTGCCTGCAACGATTCATGGTCACGGCTGGCCCGTGGGCCATGCCCCCTGCCCTCTTTCGGGGGAGATGTGACGTACCTGCCAGCAGGACGCACACGACATAAAGCCAGATAGCAATCTGAATAAACGTCCGTGTAGCTCAATTGGTAGGGTGACTTATTCCGGAATGAGGGGATCCGGGTTCGAATCCTGGCGTGGACAGAAATGGCGGAGAAATTTACTTCGTTATAGTGTACCTCTGTTTGCAGCTGTATCTCCGCTTTTAAAAACCCCATTGAGAAATTTCTTTTTACTGTATGCCGATAATGGGGCCTAAAGTGTCCCAAGAAGACATCGCCCACAGCATTACACCACCGCTGCCGGCCTGTTTCGGCACAACAGTGCATCCAGGTGCCATAGCCTCCTTTGGTAATCGTGGCATCTGCTCTCGGTCGTCTACGTGATGCACCAGGAATCTTGTTTCGTTAGACCAAGCCATTTTCTTCCAGTCATTCACGATCCAATCTCGATGATCTTGGTCCCATTTCATGCGTTGTTGGCGACGACGTGCAGTCAACATGGGGTTGCTATGAACTGTGTGCTGTGACACATTGCCCTGATCACAACTGTTGTAGCTGCTGGTGATTTGTCGCACTGGCCCTGCGGTCGCTGTGAACAATGCGTGACAGTCTCCGCTCCCCTCTGGCATCAATGAGCTGCGGAAGACACACGGCTCGTCGACGGTTCGTCGTTTGGCAATCTGTGCACCACGTTTGATACGTACTCACTACAATGGCACGTGAACAACCCACAACCCTCGCTGTTTCCGAGACTCCGATAAATCGGAAGCTCTTCCGATTCTGACTCCTAGGATTCTACTAACCGAAAGCCGGTCCGCGGGTTGTATATATACTGCTCTGTGAACTTCACCTGCGCCACCGTTCGGTTTCCAGGTGCCCACATTTCTCTAGGCTGGGGGTGGTCATAAGGTAATGGCTCATGGGTGTATGTTGAAAGGTTCTTCATTATTGGTGAAGAGACATTCGTTGCCATATTGCGTGTTATGTGATACTGTGTGTTATGAGCTGCCGTTTATTCTGCTACGAAGTAATAATAGTTGAAGTGACTTCTGATGTGCTGACGTAAATAAAAGTTTAACTGTAAGTAGCTCTCTCTTGAAGATTCCTGAAGTGATATTGCTGTCTTCAGGTAAGGACGTTAATTGTTAGGCTATCTAGGGTTTCAAATAAAAGGCTATCTTGGGTATGTAATGTCAATGTTCTGGTTAAACTGATATTTTCACATATAGTTACACTCTTAAAACCTAAGAACATTACAATCATGAGTCTTTTTCGTATTGCTACTACAGTGGATGTTCACATATTTCTAAAACGATTTTCCAGCAACATAATTAATGTTTAAAATAAAATTTTTTCTTCATTAAATGTTCCAATAGCCCTTTTTCTGGACTATAAAGCTGCATCCAGATTTCCAATATAACAGGGCATTTCTTAAAATTGGTAGTGGTATATTATTCCACTCTTCTTCCATCGCTTTCCATAGCAAAATCATTGTTTTAGGTCTACGTATAGAAAGACCTCTTTTTAGCAGACCAAAGATACAACAGCCCATTGGTGTCACATCAGGGAACTTTGAAGTAATATGAGCGAATGTTATAGACGTAATACGCGTCTCTTTCATTTTTTCAAGAAATACACTGTAAAAATTTTTCTGAAATTCACGGACGACTTTCCGTCATTTCTTTCGTGAATTAACGAAACACATTTCTGATACAACCTTTTCCGTGAAATGACGAAAAAAACAACAACCTGAATTTAACGGATTTTTCGTACCACGGGAAAATCCTAAATTTTCAGAAACCTTTCCGCAGTTTTTTTCTTATATTGACGGTAAATTACCGTTTTAGAGATGGATCTATATAAGCGTTTTAGAGATGGATCTATATAAACGTTTTAGAGATGGATCTATATTAACGTTTTAGAGATGGATCTATCTAAAAGCAAAGTTGCCAATAAGTGTCTGTCTTTTAACGAAATTTCCGTTTCTTATAACTTCCGTATCTTGACAAAACTTCGGTAGTCAGAATTCCGTTTATTTCAGAAAAAATCTGCTTCAGGTTTTACTGTAGTTTTACCGAAATTTCGCACAATTTTGACTTCTTCAGCCCTTTTCTTTCCCTTAGAACTAAGGTAACGAACTGTTTCTATTCATCCCAGGCAGAATTTCATGTAGGAACTTCTTGCACGAGAAATGCATGTCTTACAGTTGATCCAGAAAGTGACGCAGAGAACTCAGATATTAGGTAGAACTCTAATTGCTCAAAGACAAACTGTTTTTATTATTAATGTGGGTGTATTAGTCCTTGTGGAGGACTTACTACACAATACGCATTTTTTTCATCGTGATTTTTCGAAGAAACAGAATGCTTCGGAACTTGAGATCGTATTAAATTGACAATGACCTTCAATTTATTTAAGACAAGGTGAAATGTACTGCTCTAATATTATTTCACAAACCTCCTACATCTAAAATTTATTCTTTATAGCCGTAACAGCTTTTGTCTCATAGACTCATACATAGACATCGTTCCATCAATTTAATAAAATGAAATAGTAATTAGTTAATTAAATGTTGTCGTATGCTGGTTTGCCTTAGTGTTTGTAGCTATTTTCTTCAAGGAGAAGAGGGCTATGTTAGGCCTAATGGTCTTTTCCCTCTTTCTTCCAAGTTGTCAACAATCATTAATTGTCACGTTAATATCCGTTATCACTTTCTCCGTACCCGTAAAATTAAATAGTAATTAATTAATTAAATGTTGTCGCATGCTGGTTTGCCTTAGTGTTTGTAGCTATTTTCTTCAAGGAGAAGAGGGCTATGTTAGGCCTAATGGTCTTTTCCCTCTTTCTTCCAAGTTGTCAACAATCATTAATTGTCACGTTAATATCCGTTATCACTTTCTCCGTACCCGTAAAATTAAATAGTAATTAATTAATTAAATGTTGTCGCATGCTGGTTTGCCTTAGTGTTTGTAGCTATTTTCTTCAAGGAGAAGAGGGCTATGTTAGGCCTAATGGTCTTTTCCCTCTTTCTTCCAAGTTGTCAACAATCATTAATTGTCACGTTAATATCCGTTATCACTTTCTCCGTACCCGTAAAATTAAATAGTAATTAATTAATTAAATGTTGTCGCATGCTGGTTTGCCTTAGTGTTTGTAGCTATTTTCTTCAAGGAGAAGAGGGCTATGTTAGGCCTAATGGTCTTTTCCCTCTTTCTTCCAAGTTGTCAACAATCATTAATTGTCACGTTAATATCCGTTATCACTTTCTCCGTACCCGTAAAATTAAATAGTAATTAATTAATTAAATGTTGTCGCATGCTGGTTTGCCTTAGTGTTTGTAGCTATTTTCTTCAAGGAGAAGAGGGCTATGTTAGGCCTAATGGTCTTTTCCCTCTTTCTTCCAAGTTGTCAACAATCATTAATTGTCACGTTAATATCCGTTATCACTTTCTCCGTACCCGTAAAATTAAATAGTAATTAATTAATTAAATGTTGTCGCATGCTGGTTTGCCTTAGTGTTTGTAGCTATTTTCTTCAAGGAGAAGAGGGCTATGTTAGGCCTAATGGTCTTTTCCCTCTTTCTTCCAAGTTGTCAACAACCATTAATTGTCACGTTAATACCCGTTATCACTTTCTCCGTACCCGTAAAATTAAATAGTAATTAATTAATTAAATGTTGTCGCATGCTGGTTTGCCTTAGTGTTTGTAGCTATTTTCTTCAAGGAGAAGAGGGCTATGTTAGGCCTAATGGTCTTTTCCCTCTTTCTTCCAAGTTGTCAACAATCATTAATTGTCACGTTAATATCCGTTATCACTTTCTCCGTACCCGTAAAATTAAATAGTAATTAATTAATTAAATGTTGTCGCATGCTGGTTTGCCTTAGTGTTTGTAGCTATTTTCTTCAAGGAGAAGAGGGCTATGTTAGGCCTAATGGTCTTTTCCCTCTTTCTTCCAAGTTGTCAACAATCATTAATTATCACGTTAATATCCGTTATCACTTTCTCCGTACCCGTAAAATTAAATAGTAATTAATTAATTAAATGTTGTCGCATGCTGGTTTGCCTTAGTGTTTGTAGCTATTTTCTTCAAGGAGAAGAGGGCTATGTTAGGCCTAATGGTCTTTTCCCTCTTTCTTCCAAGTTGTCAACAACCATTAATTGTCACGTTAATATCCGTTATCACTTTCTCCGTACCCGTAAAATTAAATAGTAATTAATTAATTAAATGTTGTCGCATGCTGGTTTGCCTTAGTGTTTGTAGCTATTTTCTTCAAGGAGAAGAGGGCTATGTTAGGCCTAATGGTCTTTTCCCTCTTTCTTCCAAGTTGTCAACAATCATTAATTGTCACGTTAATATCCGTTATCACTTTCTCCGTACCCGTAAAATTAAATAGTAATTAATTAATTAAATGTTGTCGCATGCTGGTTTGCCTTAGTGTTTGTAGCTATTTTCTTCAAGGAGAAGAGGGCTATGTTAGGCCTAATGGTCTTTTCCCTCTTTCTTCCAAGTTGTCAACAATCATTAATTGTCACGTTAATACCCGTTATCACTTTCTCCGTACCCGTATGATGAGAAATTACCGGTAATAGGAGCGATTCCTGAGAACACTTGAGGTTTGATTAACTTTTAAATTTCAATTATCTGTCGAATTTTGAAGTTCCGTAGCGAGATCGGATATTGTGGATAGCATATAGCATGGATTTTGCTTATTGTGGCACAGGATATTTCTTCTCAACCCCACTTATTTGATACACCAGTTGTGTTACTGTAAGAAACGGGGCATTTATTGTACGGATGATTATACGATGTCTGTGTATCAGTCTTTGGACAACTTAAGACAAAAGCTATTATAGCTGTCAATAGTAAATTTCATATTTAGTTTTGTTTTTCTTTGTGAAATAATACCATAAAAAGTACATTTCACATTTTTTAAAGACAACTGAAAGTCATTCTCGGTTTAAAAAATCAAGTTACAAAGCCTTTTGTTGCTTCAAAAAAAATCTGGATGAAAAATGCTTAATTTGTGAAAAGCCATCCTACAGAAAAAAATATTACAAACCTATTCAGAAAAATAATAAGCTTCAACAGAAAATTAAATACTCAAATCACTCACATTATTGACAAAAAAACAAAATTTTATCGTCGCTGAATTCCTTTTACGATGTACGTGAGTCGGACTGCCGGGCGTTTGTGGCTCAGTTGTTAAAGGCGTGAGTTACCTCTAACGACGGGGGTTCGATCCTGACCTCAGCGGAAAGGTTGTATCGGGTAAGTGCTGTACAGGGTCGTCGATTTTGAGGAATTTCAGTTTAAATACGGAAAAACCTGAAATGGACTTTTCTGAAATGAACGGAATTTCTGTCTAGGGATAATCTGTGAAAATACGGAAATTAAAATAAACGGGCAGTTTTAAAAACTGAAATTTCTGAAAAATACAGATATCTACTGGCAACTTTGATGCACGTTATTTTTAAAAATTTTCCGTGAATTCACACCACTTGTTTTTTACAGTGATAAAGTGGCTGATTTGGATATATGACTGGTAGCCTTATCCTGATGAAGTTCTATTCTTTGAAAGCCCTGTGGATAAATGAATGGTATTTTCTCTTTAAACATAGGAGTTAAAACATTATTTTGGTAATAGGCAAAATTGATTTTATCATTCTTTTCAACTTTTTGAATTGTAATTTCCTATTGTTCGAGAAATCAGTAACAATCATGAATCTTTTATTGAAACTAACTTTGGATTCTTGGAACCAAGTTTGTAAGTCATTTTCTGCTCTTTTGCGATAGTAAATCGACATTTTTTTGTTACAGTCGTTTAGATAGATCCATGCTTCATCAATAGACATAATAAATTTCCATCTGTCTCCGGCTAAGAGATTTTCACAAAGAAGTATTAAAACACAAGTTTGTCCGTGTCCCTTCGCTCCGGAGCAAGTCGCTCTCTCAACTGAGCTACTCGGACAGAATGTCTCGCTGCAGATTTTTCGTCTTGACAGATATTTTCACCTCTGTAGTACGTCACATCATCCCCCACTTAAGGTTTTTTTTTTTTTTTTTTTTTGAGGCGAAGTAGGAATTTTTCGTTAATTCCAAACAATGTGTGGAACAAACATCACACATTTTTCGAAAAATTCAACGGCCACTGGATCAATTTTCCACAAACGAGCGCCAATGTGAAAACACAAGTTTGTCCGCGACGGGCATCAAATCCATGTCCCCTCGTTCCGAAGTAAATCGCTCTCCCAACTGAGCTACGCGGACAGAATGTCTTGCTGTAGATTTGTTGTCTTGACTCATGTTTACAATTTTGCAGTGCGTCACGAAGTCTACACCGTGGTTTGAGCTCAGCCACATACCTAAACAAAAAGCAGTGAACATGTTTTTTTTTTTTGGTTTTTTTCCACATTCAAATCTTTGTATATTTCCTTGTTTATACACTATCTACCAACAAGTAATTGGACACCCCTGCAATCGATGATATCTGCGGTCCTGATACACGTCACGGCCGCCGCGGTTAAATATCGTGTGGGAAACAACAAGGCAACGAGTCGCATGCAAGATGCCACACAGTTCGGAGCTCTCTGATTTCGAGAAAGGTGTAATCGTCGGGTATCACAGAAATGGCCGATCTATACGTGACATATCCAGAGAGTTGAAGTACCCAAAATCGACAGTGGCCTACGTGATTTGCAAGTGGAAGATGAGAGCTGATTGTCGGAATGTGCCCCGACCAGGCAGACCCACAAAACTGGGAGTTAGAGACCGACGCGACGGGTGCTGGCCAGAGAAATTCGGAAGAACCGCACCAAATCGATGGGCCACATCCGCGAGGAGTTTCAACAGGCATCCGGGAGTGTTCTACCGATGAATACCATCCGTAAAAAAGCCCATCTGCTAGGCTATCTTGGACGTGCTGCCGCCCACAAGCCTTTGATCACCAATTCCAATAGCGCTGCTCGGCTAACGTAGTGCAAAGAACATAGACAGTGGACCGTTGAACAGTGGAAACAGGTTTTCTGGAGCGACGAATCAAGGTTCACCCTCTACCGTTCGGATGGCAGGTTCTGGGTTTGGCGTCTGCCTGGAGAACGCCTCCTGCCGGAATGTATTGTGCCAACTGTGAAGTTCGGCGGCGGTGGAATTATGCTATGGGGGTGTTTCTCCTGGTATGGCACGGGACCCTTGGTCGCAATTCCTGGTAGACTCAACGCCGAGACCTACTGCACCATTTTGGATGACCATGCGCTTCCTACGTTGTGGCAGTTTTATGGGTACTTTCAGGATAACAATGCCACCTGTCATGTTGCGAGGTCCACCATGGCTTGGTATGTTGACAATGGGGTTAATCGAATGGACTGGCCTGTGCAGAGCCCGGACCTTAACTTTATCAAGCACCTCTGGGACGTGTTGGAGCGTCGACTTAAGGGGTGCCCCCACCGTCCGAAATCGGTGAAGGAACTGACCTGTCTTCTCCAAGCCGAGTGGAAGAAAATACCGCTAGCCGTCGTACAACGCCTGGTTGAGAGTATGCCCCGGAGGGTCGCAGCTGTAATCGCCGCTCGTGGAGGCTCCAACAACTGTTGAAGGATGAATAAACTTCGTTTTCCTTTGCTATCACAGCTGTCCAATTACTTGTTGGTAGATAATATAGTTGATAGAGATATTCTTAACGACTTAGCGATTGCACTTTGGGTCGGTGAATTTTCTTTTTTTCTTTTAAGACCAGGTACCTCACTTTTGAAATACCCGTGAAAGTACGCACCTTCTTTGGATATTCGTTTGATGTTTTTCTTTTCCTGTTAAAAGCAGTGCTTGATGATATTTCCCTCTATTATTAATACCATTGCTTATTTTACATTTAGAAATGCTAATTCCATGATTTTTACAGCGTGTTTTTAATTACAGAATACGAATATTTCTATTCTTAAAGGGTAAAAACATAATTTTCTATCTACAGCCTGTTTACGTGTGCCATTTTCTTAGCAGATGATACCTTCATGTTCATCTAGCACGCTGTTGGAAGTTTGAATTCTTTGTACTTCTTTCATTTTCTGTAATTTCGTAACAAAAAACGTTCTAAAAATGTGTGAATATCCTCTAAGTTCCTTACAAGTGTGGATCATTTGCAGTGAGCTGTATATAAAGCCTTCTCAACGTTATGGTTGCGTAGGTAAGTGAGGACGGTGCATGTCTATTGTGCGCTCCTAATAATTTGTTACCTCAGTGTGTCAATGTTATCCATATTTATGTAGGTTATGACCGCCTTCGTAAGCCAAACATTTTGGTATTTCAGAATAGAAAAATGTATCTGTTGCAATATAACATATTTTATTTTTCAACGCGGAATGGAAAGTAATATTTTCCATTTGAATTTCAGAGCCATAATTAATCCTTTACTTTGCCAGTAATATGGCCTTCCTTTGAATTACTTATAATGGCATGAATACTGAGCTTTTAAATCTTTCATGGGGGTTAAGCATATTCGAACAGCGCTGTCTTCCTCGGAAGTGCAATTTATGAGATTGTCGTGCAGTATTTGGATAAATTACGGGGCACTTTCCTTTCAAGCTATCCACTTAAAGATAATTTGTATTCAGCATAAGCGGTACCGTATTTCACTTTGAAAACCGCACTCATATAATCTTTTAAAAGTTCAATGATTGTTTGGAATTTTTTGTTCCGTATCAGAAAATAAGGACTGTTAGGATATGGCAGAGAAAGATGGCGTTTATAATTCAGATAAGAACTCATTTTGAAGTTACGTGACGAAAGTATAAAGAGGAAGAGGTCAGATGTTCTGCATGGTAGAGATTTGAAAAATATCTGCATCGGAAAATGCTTCCGTATCTTAAAATACTTTTCATAGTTCATATGCATTTGAAGATAAAAAATAAAGATACTTCTGTGAAAAGCCTCAATGGAGATTTCCCAGAAAATGTATGAATAACATATAAAGGTGCTTTTAAGAAGTGCCTTCGGAGAATTTTAATTAGAAAGACATGGAAAAATAAACATTTAATTTATGCGTGCGTTACGTAAGGCAGAAAAGCAGCATTTTTCTCTGACATGATTCTCAACGACTCGATTTAAAATTGGCGAAGCAGTAATTGTTTGTACTGAGAATTTACATAAATAAAAAGAGAATGTTTTAACAGAGAAAACGTTCCGCGGACATTGAAGACGTCTTGAACCCATGTAGCGTTGTAGCTATTTCCAACTGCGAGATATATTTCTTATCTAAACAAACATATCAGCAGGTAACACAGTCTAATTTCACATACTGAACTGTTCAAGAACGTAAAATCAGGGACAGCAGAATATACACTATCTACCAACGAGTAATTGGACACCTGTGATAGCAAAGGAAAACGAAGTTTACTCTCCTTCAATAGTTGGCGGAGCCTCCACGAGCGGCGATTACAGCTGCGACCCTTCGGGGCATACTCTCAACCAGGCGTTGTACGATGGCTAGCGGTATTTCCTTCCACTTGGCTTAGAGAAGACAGGTCAGTTCCTTCACCGATTTCGGACGGTGAGGGCCTCAGAGGTGCTTGATAGGGTTAAGGCTCTGCGCAGGTCAGTACATTCGATTAACCCCATTGTCACCATATCAAGCCATGGTGGACCACGCAACATGACAGGTGGCATTGTCATCCTGAAAGTAACATGGGTCCACCCCGTAAAACTGCCACAACGTAGGAAGCACATGGTGATCCAAAATGGTGCAGTAGGTATCGGCGTTTGGTCTACCAGGAATTGCGACCAAGGGTCCCGTGCCATACGAGGAGAAACACTCCCATATGATAATTCCACCGCCGCCGAACTTCACAGTTGGCACAATACATTCCGGCAGGAGGCGTTCTCCAGGCAAACGCCAAACCCAGACCCTGCCATCCGAACGGTAGAGGGTGAGCCTTGATTCGTCGCTCCAGAGAACCTGTTTCCACTGTTCAACGGTACACTGTCAACGTTCTTTGCACCACGTTAGCCGAGCAGCGCTATTGGAATTGGTGATTAAAGGCTTGTGGGCGGCAGCACGTCCATGATAACCGAGCAGATGGGCTTCCTTACGGATGGTATTCATCGGTAGAACACTCTCGGATGCCTATTGAAACTCCTCGCGGATGTGGCCCATCGATTTGGTGCGGTTCTTCCGAATTTCTGTAGCCAGCACCCGTCGGTCTCTAACTCCCAGTTTTGTGGGTCTGTCGGGTTGGGGAACATTCCGACAATCACCTCTCATCTTCCACTTGCAAATCCCGTAGGCCACTGTCGATTTTGGGTACTTCAACTCTCTGGATATGTCACGTATGGATCGGCCGTTTCTGTGGTACCCGACGATTACACCTTTCTCGAAATCAGAGAGCTCCGAACTGCGTGGCATCTTGCATGCGACTGGTTGCGTTGTTGTTTCCCACACGATATTTAACGGGGGCGGCCGTGACGTGTATCTGGACCGCAGATATCGTCGATTGCAGGGGTGTCCAATTACTTGTTGGTAGATAGTGTATAAAATGTTTCTAAAATACATGAAATAATAACTTTAACTTGTTATGTAGAACTATGTATTATTTCTAATGCTATCTTCACTGCACCGATAATGTTACCTATTTGGTAACTTAGCTTTACTTTGCTACCTGGATTAGTACAAATCATTCGTAATAGCTGAAATCTTAACTACACTGTAAATCAACAACAACAACAACAACATATAAGCAAAACATGTAGGCTCAGTTCTGATGGAGCCTTCAGTTCGGAACGTATGGCAACGACTTACAGATTGGAGAGTTGAAATGAGCTCGTCGAGTATGGTTTCAAACCGTTTGATTAATTTGTTATAGCCAACACAGGTCTATGATACGAAAAGTAGCTTACCTAATGTTTACAAATAATGCTAGATACATTGCGAACACAAAGCAGAGTTCGAGATGGGCCGGGTACGGGTTCGATCGGTGAATTGGATTTTTGTTTAGTAGAGGCTGCTTGCAGGCGCTCTCAACACTCTCGAGTTCGTTGGACTACAGTCTTCTTGAGCTTCTTACATTCCTGATCACTGGCTCTTGCCTCTCGTTTCAACTTTCTCCACTTTTGCTTGCGTTCATTCTGCGAATTCCGCGGTATTGTCGTAAATGTTAACCGGTTCACACGAAAACAATTTTTAGAAATTTTAGTTTAATCCACTGCAACATGTTCCTTACATATTTGAATAGATCTCGTCGAGGGCTTTAAAACGATACCATGCCCAGTCGTTTTGCACTCACGGTTGTCCAAAAAAACCACGATATTTTCAAAAGCGTTCAACGGTTCGCAAGAAAACAAATTTTAAAATGTTGGTTGCTGAGATAGACTGGGTCAAATTCGGTGGCACAATCAGAAATATTGTATCATCTCCCCCGCGCACAGGGAGCGTTGTGCGCACGATGTATTGCGCAGTACGTGAATTGGACTCCATGCTGTTTACAAATATGCTAACACGATGAGTTTGCGGCACGTATTTTTAACGCTATAATGATTTCAATCGGGACCAATTTTACCACAGGCGGTCCACTGTTAGTCGCCCTATACTATCCGCATAGTTAGACGTAATTTTACGTCAAAATAAGTTGCGTGAATTCACGGAAAATTTCTGAAAACGAAGTCCAGCAAAGTTGCCAGTAGGTGTCTGTCTTTTAACGAAATTTCCGTTTCTTATAACTTCCGTATCTTGACAGAATTTCTGTAGTCAGAATTCCGTTTATTTCAGAAAAAAAATCTGCTTCAGGTTTTTCCGTATTTTTACCGAAATTTCGCACAAATTTGACTTCTTCAGCCCTTTTCTTTCCCTTAAAACTAAGGTAACGAACTGTTTCTATTCATCCCAGGTGGGATTTCATGTAGGAACTTCTTGCACGAGAAGTGCATGTCTTACAGTTGATCCAGAAAGTTACGCAGAAAACTCTGATATATGAGGTAGAACTCTAATTACTCAATGACAAACTGTTTTTATTATTAATGTGGGTGTATTAGTCCTTGTGGAGGACTTACTAAAAATTACGCGCTTTTTCATCGTGGTTTTTCAAAAAAACAGAATGCTTCGGAACTTGAGATCTTATTAAATTGAAAATGACCTTCAATTTCTTTAAGAAAAGGGAAATGTACTGCTCTATAGTATTATTTCACAAAACTCCTAAATGTAAAATTTATTCTTGATAGCCGTAACAGCTTTTGTCTCATAGACTCATACATAGACATCGTTCGATCAATTTAATAAAATGAAATAGTAATTAGTTAATTAAATGTTGTCGTATGCTGGTTTGCCTTAGTGTTTGTAGCTATTTTATTCAAGGAGAAGAGGGCTATGTCAGGCCTAATGGCCTTTTCCCTCTTTCTTCCAAGTTGTCAACAATCATTAATTGTCACGTTAATATACACTGAAGTGCCAGAAAAACTGGTACACCAGTCTAATACTTAATAGGTCCCCCACGGGAGCGCAGGACTGCAGAAATACGACGGGGCGTGGACTCCACTAGCTTCTGGAGATATGCTGTAGGCAATGTAAACCATACTTCCTGCAGAGCGTTCCACAATTGGGGTGTATTCCGAGGTCTCGGACTCCTGTGCTCGATAGCGTGTTGCATGGCATCCCAAATGTGTTACATCACGTTCAGATCTAGGGACTTGGGTGGGAATGGCAACACCCCAAACTCAGATGAATGCTTCTGCAACCATAATGTGGCGTCCCGACACTTGTGCGGAGGTGCATTGTCCTATTGGAATAGACCCAATCCATCAGCATGAATGAAGGACATGAACGGGTGTACCTCATCAGAAAGGATGCGCACATAGCGTTGGCAGGTCACAGACGTTCGTAAACGTACCATGGGGTCCCAGTGAAGTCCAGCTAAACACACCCCATACCACTACGGACCCCCACCAGCCGGTACAGTTCCCTGTTGACAGGCGGTATCCATGGCTTCATGGGGTTTTCGCCACACACGAATCCTTCCATCTGCCCGATACAGTGGGAAACGTGACTCGTCAGACCAGGCTAGTTGTTTCCAGTCATCAAGTGTCCAGTGGCGGTGTTGCCGTCCCCGAGCGAGGCGCGTAGCTCTGTGTAGTGCACCCATCAAGGGGACTCGAGTTGGGCGTCGGCTCCCAAAGCTTATATCGTGCAGGGTACGATGCACAGTCCGGACGATGATGCTTGTTGAGGCTCCAGCATTGAATTCCGATGATACCTGCGAGAGTATTGCATGCCTATCACGTGAAACGATTCTTGACAGCCGACGATGGTCACGTTCACCAAATGTCTTTTTACGGCCACACTGGTATCGTAGGTTGGAGGTTTTGACGGAATTCTTGCAGTCACGATATACCCTTGCGATAGTCGTCCGTAAAAATCTAAACTTCGTTTCTACCTCCGAAATACTATGGCCCATCTCACGAGCGCCAACTATGACACCGCGTTGAAAATCGCTTAAATCGTTATTACTTGTCATTCTCTTGCAGAAAACAGCTCTGACAGCTGGCAAGGATGTCTATCGCTTTATATACGCACTGGCGAACGCAACCGAGTACACACGTAGGTGGCGTTGCTATGTATTTTGCATAAGCTCGTCTGTACCAGTTTTTCTGGCAGTTCAGTGTATATGTTATGTATCTTGATGCAACAACTAAATAAACGAAATGAAAATAGTTAATCAAACCTCAAGTATTCTCGCGAATCGATCTTGTTACTCGAAATTTTCAGTCACATGGATACGGAAAAAAAGAGAACAGAATTTTCCCATTAATGTACGAAAGGAATTGCCGAAAGGTTTCTGAAAATTCGAAATTTTTCTGGGTACCAAAAATCCGTGAAATTCGGGGTTTTCTCCTCATTTTGGGGAAAAAGTTGTACCAAATAAGGTTGTATCATAAATTTACGAAAGGAATCGCGGAAAAAGGCTCGCGAATTCTTAATTTTTTGCAGGGTCATTTTTTCCAGTGTAAGCATGGAAATCTCTAAGTAAGCTTCACTTAAATGAACGACCAGAGTAATTTATTGTATAGAACTTTACTGCGTTGGAAAGAAAGTGATGTCTGATGACGAGGGCCTCGAATTCGAAGCCCCGCCCACGGGTTATATTGCCCACTGATATTGCGAAGCACACTGGAATGTATGATGAGGTAAATTACTCTATCATGTTTATGCCAGGGGCGAGATTCGAACCCGCAACTCTCGGCTGCGGATCTCCGAGTACCATCCACCGTACTACACTGGCATGTGCGCTCGCTGCTATCTGCCTTTATCTCATGCGCATCCTGCGGGGCAGGCACGTCACATCGCCCCCCCGAAAGAGGGCCGGGAGCATGGTCCTCGGGTCAGCGGGGACCATGTGTCGCTGTAGTCATTCATTCGCTGAAGAACGTGCATTTGAGAAATCCCAGACAATTTGGTGTGTGGAACGTAACATCACACTGGTTTATTTTTTCGAAGCACTGAAGAAGGCATTCTCTTTTTTCTATCTATCGGTGTGGAAAGAACATCACACCATTGCGAGAAATCTATCAGCCAAGTCATCCTTGAAGTTCGGGCGCCAATATGATGAAGTAAATTTCTCCAGCATTTTTACCCCAGGGGCGAGATTCGAAACCGCAACTCTTGGCTCCGGAGCTCCGAGTGCTATCCACTATACTACACTGGCATGTGATCTCACTGCTATCTGCCTTTATCTCATGTGCATTTTTCGGAGCAGGCACGTCACAAATGACATCAGCTGGTAGGTGGCTTAAGTCAGTTGAAGTTAGCCGTCAGACGACGAAAAGTGTAAGCGTCAGCCAATGTGGAAGTGGACAACGAGTACATCTGCCATTGCATGCTGTATCGGTATCATCGCGGTAGCACCCTCGAAAGTGCTGTAAGAAACATCACCTGTATGTACCCCAACTGCCATATCACATCGTCACTGCTATCGTTAGTTTGAACGGTTTCGAGAAGGAAATTGTGACCTGCCAGAACGTCCCAAAACCGAAAGACCCGCAATAGTGGATATGGACATACTGAAGAACTTAGAGGAGACCAACCCACGTGTGACCACCCGGGAGTTGGTCGAACATCTGGAGCTATCCGCACAAGATTTATCACCCACATGCGTCAACTTGGGAAGGTGCACAAGAGGGGAGTTTGGATACCTCATCAACTCACAGTTGAGCAGAAAGCAAATCTCATGAGTGCATGCATTTCCCTGCTTGCACGTGACCAAGTTGAAGCGTTCTTGCAAATCTCATGAGTGCATGCATTTCCCTGCTTGCACGTGGCCAAGTTAAATCGTTCTTGTAAATCTTATGAGTGCATGCACGTGACCAAGTTGAACCGTTCTTGCAAATCCCCATGAGTGCATGCATTTCCCTGCTTGCCCGTGACCAAGTTAAACCGTTCATGCAAATATCATAAGTGCATGCATTTCCCTCCTTGCACGTGACCAAGTTGAACCGTTCTTGCAAATCTCATGAGTGCATGCATTTCCGTGCTTGCACGTGACCAAGTTGAACCGTTCTTGCAAATCTTATGAGTGCATGCATTTCCCTGCTTGCACGTGACCAAGTTGAACCGTTCTTGCAAATCTCATGAGTGCATGCATTTCCCTGCTTGCACGTGACCAAGTTGAACCGTTCTTGCAAATCTCATGAGTGCATGCATTTCCCTGCTTGCACGTGACCAAGTTGAACCGTTCTTGCAAATATCATAAATGCCTGCTTGCACGTGACCAAGTTGAACAGTTCTTGCAAATCTCATGAGTGCATGCATTTTTCTGCTTGCACGTCACCAAGTTGAACCGTTCTTGGATCGCACTGTGACAGGTGAGGAGAAATGGGTCCTGTATGACAATGGCAGCTCCCAGAAACAGTGGTTGGACTCAAAACAGAAGTCCATGCCGACCTCCAAACCCGGCGTACACCCGCGTAAGGTCCAGCTGTTTGTCCGGTGTCGTGTTTTTTCAGCTGCTGCCGGACAATACCACTATCACCTTCGATGACGATTTGCACGCATCTCTCACGTCGAAACGACCAGCACTGCTGAACGGCAAGGGCGTCCTCCTACAACAGGATGGAGCAACACCTCACACAGTACGGGTGACCTGTCACAAAATCAGAGACCTGGGCAGCTGCCACACTGTTAATAATTGGTACTAAAAAATAAGCAAAATGTATTCGTTTTAGAGGGCATTCTGGGTTTATCATAGCTCCGGGTACTTGTGTCTCATTTTTGGAAAAGACACGTACTCATTTTTGAGTACATACAAGGAATCAACTGTGAGTATATCTGGTATTTCTAATTTGGAATATATGTGCTCATTTTTGAGTAAATATATGTACTCCAAAAAACCCATATTTTTCAAATATATGTGCTCTAACTTCATTCAGTTTCTGTGCCCTTTCGGGCAGGGTACAGGATCTGAAGGAAGTTAGAGCGAATCTAGCGATTCTGACGGGGTAGTTTGTAAGTGAGAGAAAGTACACTAGATGGCGCCACAGTACGGTTTTGCACATACAGGGTGTCCACAATGTCTTGTTACTCCCCCTGTAATAAGAAATGTAAGTGAGCTATATATCTGTTGTATAATGTATATGTTGAGTTATATGTTGAGGCATCCTTAAACATCTGGTGGATTCGTTTGGGCTCCGTCGTTCTCGTGACAGAGAATAATTTTACGCCATGTTCTGTGGGACATTTTCCGAAGCAGTTGCGGGGTGATACGAGAGAAAGCATGTCTCACTGCTTGTTTAAGTTCATCAGTGGTTTGGTAGCGCTGCTGTGCAACAACCACCTTTATGAAACCCCAAAGGGCATTATCACACCTTGAGAGGTCTGGGCTTCAAAGTGGCCATTCAAGTGGAGCTGGCAGCGCTACCGAACCTCGGCTGATTCAACGATCCCGAAAGACCTCACCAAGGTATTCCCGAAAAGCGATTGCGTAATGGACGGGTGCCCCATCCTGTTGAAACCATACGTCATTCAGAATGCCAAGATTTCCAAGTTGTGGCACAAACCAGGTTTGCAGCATGTCCGGATAAGTTGTCTGATTCACTGGACCATCAAAGAAATACGGTCCAAACAGATGTCGACTATTCATTGCAGCCCATATCGTGACATGCGGGGGATGATGTTCCAATTCTTCGACATAATGTGGGTTTTCCTTAGGATCAGAACACAACGTTCCGTGATCGACAGCTGCGGTATATGGCACATTCATCACTGAAAATGACCTTTCCACGTTTTGGAATTATGGCAAATGTCTGAAGCACATGCATCCCGTCTGCGGTTTAAATCGATGTCTGATAACTCCTGAACGAACATTGGGCGATATGCGTGCAAATTCAGGCCATTCTTCATGTGCCTATGCAGTGTCGATCGTGGTACTCCAAGCTCCGCTGATCGTTTGCGGAGCGACTTCGTCGGTGACCTGATAACTGATTCCTCGACCGCTTGATACTGTTGTACTCTGGTTGATGGTCTTCCCGTTCGTGGTTTATCCTTGATGTTGCCTGCTTCGAAGAGTTTATGTTCCCACCGCAGAAGAGTCTGTTTTGGAGGGGCCTCTTTGTCCAATCGTTGTTGGAAATCGGCACGCACGTCACGCATTGTCTTCCGTGTGTGTGTGGACGTTCGTGTACCCAGACACTCACAATAATCCGCTGTTCCAGGGTGTATTCGCTGGTATCACACATAGTTCCGGTACCTAATCTGTAAATAAACACAATACAGACCATAACTCAACATATACACCATACAACAGATACATAGCTCACTTACATTTCTTATTACAGGGGGGTAACAAGACATTGTGGACACCCTGTAGAAGGCAGAGAGAAATTAGGGATGGGGCTTAGGAATGAATACCTTTATATGCAACCGGGGGATTCCTACCTGGGGACCGTCACTTAGCGCGTTTATCCGATGCACGGCGGATATTCAGCGATTGTTGGAAATTCACACCACCACGGAGGTTCAAGCCTATCAGACTAAGTTGGAACCTGGGGTCTCTCCATCAGTAGTCTAAATATCTAACCAGTAAGCCATCCGCGGATCAATTTAAAATTTGGAATACGTGTCCTCCATACATACTCATTTATTCAAAGAATCAACTGGAAGTGCATTATTTGATGTCACTGGGATAATAGATATACTCGTTGTCACATGCTGGGCAAATTGACCGCACAAGTTTTTGACAAATATAGTGATGAAGCGACAATATATTATTTATGAGATTGACACAAATATAGTTAATGTAAAAACGTACACAAAGATACTTTATGCATAATTAAATTACTTGTGATCAGTGACTTTGTTGTACTAATTATTTATGTGTGCCACTTTACACATTTATTAAATAATTTCTCTTGAAATCTATAATATCTAAAATGAAGTAATACGAGATTATTTTTATATCTATTGACGCAGTTATTTGCAAGTACGTATGGTTACTTATATTTGATCATGTCATGTACTTGTTTACGATACGATTGTACCTAAAAAAAAAAACGAGTTGGTTCAGGTTCTCATTTTTTAGTAGATTCTTTTTAACAGTGTACCGCTCGCACTCTATTTCCCACACATGGCTCCAAGCGACTACCACCTTTTTCGATCGTTGCAGCCTTTCCTGTACGGACAGCGGCTCACCAACAGGAACGACGTCGAACGCGCACTTGCTCCCTTCTTTGCGTCTAAGCCGCAACAATTCTACAGGGACGGTATCCAACAGCTGTGCAGAAGATTAGAGCAAGCTGTGGCAAACGATAGCGACAACATTTTGGACTGATTTGTATTTGTATATACGGTAATGAGCACTTTTCTGTTGCCTTGCATTTGCAGACATTACTTTCTTTCCAACCCAATAAAACCAAATTTACGTTTATTCAATAATCCAGCAAGCCAGTTAGTCGACAGTAATCACTTCGCTCTCAACAACCAAAAGAACAGACTTCATATATCATAACATCACCCTCAACTCTGAATACAATCTGCTAAATGAATGCAGCTCTTTTAATATAAAAATAACTGTATTCCCTCCACACTGAACATCGCTCTAACATCTGCTCTTACATTGCTCAAAACATTCAGTCCTTTTTATCTACGTTTGATTGTACTTTAACCCACTGTCAGGTTGCCAACGTTTACACAGCTCATGGAGAGAACTTTGTGGCGTTAATTCCGAAAATATTTAAACAGCAGAATCCAAACTCACTTGAGAATACAATTAGAAGGAAGTTTAAATTAGAGGTATACGTCACCAAATTTTGGCCAAACAATGGGAATTCGTTCTACCGCTGATTCTGATGAAAAACAGTCATATACACATAGTGCCAGAAACACACTTTCCAACAGAGATATTTGCCGCCCCGGTGGCGCAGTGGTCTAAGCGATGGCCTCTGATCATTCGTCCGAACGGGGTCCGGGTTCGAATCCCGGTGAGGCATGGATGTTGTGTTTGTCTTACGGCACTGGCTCTCTCCCTTCCCTGGAACCAGTGACCCTAAATTAGGGACGGGCGACTGCTTATAGCCCATTGAGTTGCTCACGATGGTCGTTAAACCTCCAATAAAAAAAAAACAAAACAGAAAAACAACAGAGATACAAAATGGCTGTCCTCCCTGTGTACGCAAGTGTGTGCAGTTGGCACGGTGCTACGGAAAAGAACATCATTTGCGTGCCACTTGGCCTGGGTACGAATGTAAATGTGTGACAAAATCGTGCAACTCCAATCTGTGATATGGCTACTTAAAGTGAACGGGCAGTCATTTCGTTAGGCACTCGTGTTAGATGACGTTACGTGCAGGTGAAAGAATAGCATAGTTGTCATTGTCAACTAGGTTCAACTGTGAACGTGAACATGTATACTTCCGAATGGGCTGACATTCATTTCACGTACGGACGAACGAATGGAAATTTCAGGAACGCGCAACGCCTTTGCAGGATAGTTTTTTGTCACGGATAATGTCTTACCGAAGCTGCATTTGCGGCCATCGTTCAGAGTCTAAGAGGAATGTGATCAACGGCGCTTCGCACCGCAGATTGCAGAGGACCCAGACATGTGTGTACACTTGCGTAAGGAGAGAGGTGTTGGACACAACGGCGGCGGAGGTGTCTGAAACTAACACAAGACAAGCAGACGCAGAGGTAAGAACAACAAATTCCACTGTATGGCGTATCGTCCTCCCGATAAACTGTATCCTTACCACGTGGAACGGGCACATGGCACTGTCACCAGCGGATTTCTGCCCCTACCACGAGTTACCTTTGCTCAGTGGCTTTTAACAAAATGTTTTCACCATGGTATGCCTTTTGCAAATGAACATGCATCACGGGGCGGGAAAGTCCGCATGAAGTCCGGCTGTCTCGGCATCAACAATGGTTCTGTGTAAATATCTGGATCAGTACCACTGGAGACTATAACATCAGTCCCTTGTTCTTATCCCTGACACTCAACGATCAACGGTGCCAGCACCTTTTTGGAGGAGGAACTTTTTTAATGTGTATTGAGTTTATAGCCTTGCAAAAACCAGACGGTCGATGCGCGAAGGCTCGGCTTTCGGTAAATACACTGCTGGACACTCAAAATGCAACACCAAGAAGGACACGAGATAGCAAAGCCAGATTTACTGGACACATAACAACTGATACAAAGATGAAACGATTGAGCTTACAGACCCGTGCGACTTGAGGGACACGCAGACATCAATAGTTCGTGTGGCTCCATGGCTGGCAATAACGGCCGCTACGCGGCATCGAACTAAAGAGGCTTTGCATGTAGGCTTGGGGTATGCCGGTCCAGGCTGCTACCACACGTTGCCACAGTTCATCAAGCGCAGCCCCGGGTGATGTTTGCAGGGTCACTTGGTTGCAGATGAGCTACCAGACGTGATCGATGGGCGACATATCGGGAGAATAGGCGAACCACGGCAAAAGTGACAACTGTTGGGCCGTTAAGAATTGTTGCACAATGCGTTCCACGTGTAAGCACGCATTGTTCTGTTGAAACGTGGCCGATGGCAGGTCCTGCAGGTAAGGGAGGACTACAGGCTCCAAAACGTCGGAGATATAGTGGTGGCTGTTGAGTGTACCGGCGATGCGTACCAGAGGGGTGCGGGTGGGATATCCAATTGCGTCCCAAACCACAACGCCAGGCGACGGACCAGTATGGCGATGTATAATGCAGGCGTCATACAGTCTCTCACCGCGGTGCCGCCACACGTGGATCCGACCATCGTGGTGTTGCAGGCAGAAGCGGGATTCGTCGGAGAAGACAATGTCGTGCCATTCCGTAGTCCAGGTGCGGCGTTAAACGGCCCACTGCCGCCGCACTCGCCGGTGATGTAACGTCAATGGTCATCGGAGCAATGGGCGCCGTGCGACAAGTCCCCTCTCATGCAGACGACGTCGAACGGTACGTGCTGCCACAGGTTGTTGCGCAACACACCCTAATTCCTGCGCTAACGTTCGTGATGTGGCGGTGGGAGCCGTCAATGCCCGCCGGACAACATGCCGGTCCTCTCGTTCGGTGGTGTGCCGCGGCTCCGGCAATCGCTCACGTCTGTCCGACCGTCCCTCCTTCACCCACCGAATCCCTACTCGCCTCACTGTGGCTGGATGTCGTCCCACACGGGCGCCGATGTCTTGGTACGATAAACCGCTATCGCGATAAGCCACTATTCTTCCTCTGTCGAACTCTGAAACGTGCTGGAATGACTGCCGTATTCTGCGACGAGGCATCAGGAAGCTTCACACGCACAGGTCCGGCAGCACAACACACTTCCACTACTTACACCCCGCCTTCTGAGCACCCTTCTTATAGTGCTCCTCGGTGGCGTGCCGAGCGCACATGATTTGCATATGCCCTGCAATGCTAATCGGTTGCATGTCCTCTCGCGGGCGACGCATGCTGCGAATTTCAGGCCAATCGGATGCTTCCTTCTTGGTGTTGCATTTTGGGTGGCCGACAGTGTATATTTATCTACACCAATAAATAACAGATCGAAACTACCAATTCCTTGTAGATTTATAGTTGTACTAATTTTTTGTTCGATGTAGCCAATGCTCGATATCTGTTGTTCAAAGTATTAATAGATGTTGGCATCAGTTACTTCTAGATTTTCCCCATCAACGTCTAAATCTTCAGTTCTTGTAAAAGCATTGTTCATCGATCTTGTTTTCTGGAATATTGATAATAATCAGGTCGTTCGGAAAATAATGGCTGATTTTCTAAGGTGCCACATTCTACTCGCCCACAATATTTGCAGGCCAACCCGCGCATAGCGCCATTTGTACGAGTTAAATGGGTGGCTCAGACACGACATACACCTATAACGAAGTAAATTTCTCCGTCATTTCTGTCCACGCCAGGATTCGAACCCGGATCCCATCATTCCGGAATAAGTCACTCTGCCAATTGAGCTACGCGGACGTTTTATTCTGATTCCTATCTGCCTTTATGTCGTGTGCGTCCTTCTGGCAGGTACGTCACATCTCCTGGTACGTTACATCATCTCCCCTTATTTTTTTTTATTTATTTATTTTTTTTTTTTGAAGTGCTGGAGAAAGGATTCTCTTATTTTTCACATCTCGCGGTGTGGAAAGAACATCACACCAATGCGAGATTTTGAACGGTCGGGTCATCCGGATAGTTCGGGCGCCATTATAACGAAGTAAATTTCTCCGTCATTTCTATCCGCGCCAGGATTCGAACCCGGGTCCCCTCATTCCGGAATAAGTTGCTCTACCAATTGAGCTACGCGGACGTTTGTTCTGACTACTATCTGCCTTTACGTCGTGTGCTTCCTGCTGGCAGGTACGTCACATCTCCTGGTACGTTACACACCCCATAATCAGTTGCGCTGCCGTCGCTGCTACTCGTGTGAGAGTGGTCTGTACAACATGTTAGGAAGGAGTGTGTTGCGTGTGATTCAGCTTCACCAGTTCAAATTGGGTCGTAATGCGGCACAAACCTACCGTAATGTGGTCGAGGCATGGAGCGAGGAAACATCTGAACGTACTGTTCATAGGTGGTTTAAAAAGTTTCGTTCTGGTGACCCGAGCATGAGAGATGAGGAGGGCTAATGACGACATTCGTCATTGATAACGACGCTCTGAAGGCAAATGTGGAGACAAATCCTCGCGCTACAGTCAGAAAAGCCGTCCTGGGAGGCGCAGTGGTCTAAGCGATGGCCTCTGATAATTCTTCCGAAAGGTGTCCGGGTTCGAATCCCGGTGAGGCATGGATGTTGTGCTTGTCTTACGGCACTGGCTCTCTCTCCCTTCCCTGGAACCAGTGACCCTAAATTAGGGGCGACTGCTTATAGCCCATTGAGTTGCTTACGGTGGTCGTTAAATCTCCAATCAAAGAAAACAAAAACAGGCAGAAAACTCGCCAAACAGTACAGTGTGTCGGTGTCAACCACTTCCGAACATCTCCACCAAATTAGTAAGGTCAAGAAGCTCGAAACGAGGGTCCCACACGAAATGACGAAACATAGAAACAGCAACGGTTTGAGATGTGCAGGAACCTTCTGCTTCGCAACGAAAAGGAGTTAGTACTTGATAGCATTGTAACTTATGATGAAAAGTGGGTGCCATACGACAACCGTGAGCGATCTAGATAGTGGTTGAACCAAAGTGAATCGCCGAAACAACATCTTAAACCGATGTTGATGCCGAAGAAGGTTTTGTTGACAGAGTGGTGAACAGTCTACCACATTGGGTTCTTGAACATTGGTGAAAGCATTACCTCAGTTACATATTGTGTGAAGAAACTGACCGGATGCACCAGAAGCTTTGTTCTAAACTGCCATTTTTGTTGAACAGGAAGGGTCCTCTCCTCTTCCATGATGACGCGAGACCGCACGTGACACAAACGAAGAAACAGAAACTACACGAATTGAAGTTTGAAGCCCTCCCACCTACAGCCAACTCGCCTGACTTGCACTTACCAATTTCCACTTGTTCACGCATTTTACCGAGAGGAGGACGAAATTGCATTCCGGAACTTTCTTCCATCCATGAGCCAGATTTCGTCTGGACTGGCATTGGAACACTTGTCACCCGCTTGGAAAAGGTGTGTAACTGCTGAAGGTGCCTATTTCGATTAATACGCTATGAGGGATGTCTCCTTCATTTTTACCCTCCAAATAGGTCATTATTTTCCGAATGAACTGGTATTAACATTTTAAAGTGTGAAAAGGAATGAAAATTCCCTCTTTGGTATTATTCCATTTAGTAAAACATGCAATCTTAACTATAGGGATATGCATTTTCTCCCTGCCAGCTAAAGAAGGGCTCATCGTTGTAATTCAGATTGAGGTATGTAAAGAAAGGCTCATCGTTGTAATTCAGATTGAGGTATGTAAAGAAAGGCTCATCGTTGTAATACATATTGAGGTATGTGAAGGAAGGCTCATCGTTGTAATTCATATTGAGGTATGTAAAGGAAGGCTCATCGTTGTAATTCAGATTGAGGTATGTAAAGGAAGGCTCATCGTTGTAATTCAGATTGAGGTATGTAAAGGAAGGCTCTTCTTTGTAATTCAGATTGAGGTATGTAAAGAAAGGCTCATCGTTGTAATTCAGATTGAGGTATGTACAGAAAGGCTTATCGTTGTAATTAAGATTGAGGTATGTAAAGAAAGGCTCATCGTTGTAATTCATATTGAGGTATGTAAAGGAAGGCTCATCGTTGTAATTCAGATTGAGGTATGTAAAGAAAGGCTCATCGTTGTAATTCAGATTGAGGTATGTAAAGAAAGGATCATCGTTGTAATTCAGATTGAGGTATGTAAAGAAAGGCTTATCGTTGTAATTAAGATTGAGGTATGTAAAGAAAGGCTCATCGTTGTAATTCATATTGAGGTATGTAAAGGAAGGCTCATCGTTGTAATTCAGATTGAGGTATGTAAAGGAAGGCTCATCGTTGTAATTCAGATTGAGGTATGTAAAGGAAGGCTCTTCTTTGTAATTCAGATTGAGGTATGTAAAGAAAGGCTCATCGTTGTAATTCATATTGAGGTATGTAAAGGAAGGCTCATCGTTGTAATTCAGATTGAGGTATGTAAAGAAAGGCTCATCGTTGTAATTCAGATTGAGGTATGTAAAGAAAGGATCATCGTTGTAATTCAGATTGAGGTATGTAAAGAAAGGCTTATCGTTGTAATTAAGATTGAGGTATGTAAAGAAAGGCTCATCGTTTTAATTCAGATTGAGGTATGTAAAGAAAGGCTCATCGTTGTAATTCAGATTGAGGTATGTGAAGAAAGGCTCATCGTTGTAATTCAGATTGAGATATGTAAATGATTCTGTTCCCTGAACTAGACTATCTTAGAGCAATGGTTACTCATACTGCAGAATAAGCAAGAGATGCGGGTTGTCAGAAAATCCTGAGAAAGTGCAAGATGTTAACATCAGTTTTAAATCAGATTTCGAAAACATGAAAACTAAAAATGTTAGACTCTGCAGTGTTTGAAGTATAATGCTCCCATATTTAATTAGTTTAAAATATGTACAGTAACTATTTTCTGGATGAATTTGAGTAAATATTTAACCACTTGTGAATAATATTCTTTAAGATTCTAACACAACTCAAGAAAACCATTTCGCTGAAGCAAATAATCATCTCGTACATTTCAGTCTCCTTATTCCTGAAGCTTGTTAAATTAGCCGAATATTTTCTTGTTCAACAGAATATTTTCGAGATATCCAAATGTAAATAAGAATTTTTCAGCATTTCTGCTTAAACATTTCGAAGAAGATTATATTTATTGAGGTGAATTTCAGAACACAAATGGGGGATGTTTAAAGCTATCCACCACACAGCATAGCAACGCAACGAAAGTATGAATTTACAGGATAGAGCTGGTTTTCTTCGACTAATTTGGGCAAAGCCAGGTAGTAATTAAGCAGGAGGGGAACAACGCTTTATGAGAAAAGAGAAATCAGTCTAAAGTCACTACAGGTGTAATTTAATTTTTACCTAATGAAAACATCGTATATTGGTGAAAAAACTTCCTTTATACTTGTATTAGCATATTAGCGCAGGTACCAGGAGTTGCTCGGGTTTAGCAAAAAATACATGAATAAGCTTTTAGGCCAGCGTTTCCCGAGCTTTCCTGAATTTTTAAATAGGATATATTGCACGGAAACATTTAACTGAAATGTGTTCCAGTAATGAAAAAGAAAGGACTAAAAATAAACGAACGTAGTCTGTACTTGTGCCCTCACAATTGGTTTAAACCAGCAGTCTTTATTTACTGTGAATATAAGAAATTGGTATCTGAAACATCTACATTTTTCTGTCGTGTCGTGGTCAGCGTAAAGTACAGCTAATTCGAAGCGCAAGTAAATTTATCCTTGAAGAGCTTCTAAGTCAGGGACGTTGAGTGTTTTTTTATTTGGAACCAACACGAAGAGGTTTTTATTTCTACCAACTCGGGAGCAACCAACATACACGGTCGTATCAGAATAATATGACCACCCCCGGAATCACAGTGTACCCGCCCAGGCGCGTCACAGAGTGCACGTGACAAGGTCGACCACTCGGAGATATAAGAGGCCGGATAAGACAAATGAGCCATAGTGAATTACGTGAGCACAATGGACAGAGGTGGTGATCTGACGGACGTTCAAAAAGGAATGATCATCGGCTGCCACGCCAAGGGTGGAAGCATCTCAGAAACCGCTTCGCGGGTTGTTAGCGAGGTGCTGTATTAAGGGTGTGACAAGAATGGACCGCTGGCACACCGAGTACCCCGTGACGTCATAATTGCGGAGCCCCAAAAGCCATTGACACCAGAGGAGAACGTCGCCTTCATCGACTAATAAAAGGAAATCAATGCCCAAAAGTACAGCAATTGATAACGCAAATGAACGCTCGGGAACCAAAACACGTGTCTCCGATAACAGTCGAGCGAAATCTGTTACGCATGGATTTTCGGAGTCGACGCTGCGTCAAGGCGCCCATGTTAATCCAGGTCCATTGGCAACGACGCCTGCAGTTCACATGGGAATACCGTCTTTGTACAGTGGAAGAGTGGGAAAAAGTAATCTTTTCCGACCAATCGGGGCTCTACTCCACAGGAGTGATGGGGGCGGTGGCGGTGACGGCGTCAGACACATGAAAACCAACACCCGCACAGGCTGGTCGGTCAAGTACAGGCTGGCGACCGCTGGTATCACTGGATGGGTCCCTGAGCGCCAATGGCTACCTGTTCATCCTCGCTGATCACATGCATCACTTCATGTCAGACGTTTACCCTGGTGATGATGGTGTCTACCAAGAGGACAATGTGCCGTGCCACGTCGGTAAAGGGGTGCATGGCTTGTTCCAGGAACACGACAACGATGTCTCCGTTCTCCATTGGCCGAAGAAACAGTCCGACCTCAATTCCACAGAGCACTTGTGGGACTATTTTGGATTGGCTAGTTCGACGTGCGGACCCACAACGACGTAATCTCCGGTATCACGTGCTCTTCTGCAGTCCAAATGGGCATGTGTGCCTCGGGCAACCTTCCAGGGTCTCACTGCGTCCACGCCACGCCGTCTCGCCGCTGTTATCCGGGCCAAGGGTGGTTATTCCCATTATTAGGTAGTTGGTCATATTATTCTGATACGACTGTGTAGAGCTGCCTATGGGAAAAGCATGAGTTTTGCAGATTGAGACCATTTGTTAACTACTGAATCTTGTTGATGCTCATGGCAAAACTGAGGACAGGAAACTGTAGGCGTTTAAACTAAAATGCAAGGTCAGATAGGAAGATTGGGACGCGTGGAATAGAAACACAGTTTTCTGCAGCATGCGATGCATGATGGTAGTTTCGATGGTATTTTACATACGTTTCTTGACAGCCAGTCATGTTTCATTGCTGACTTTTGCTGGATACAGATTACAAGATTAAAGAAAAGGAGAAGATGAGGTGGGAGAATGCGCAATGGAGAAATGGCAATGCTACGCTTTGAAGAAATGAAATGCAAGAATCCACATTTGCAAAGTCAGGAAGAATCATTTCGCTAGAGTAAATAACCTCACAACTCACGAAAGATCATTTCGCTGGAGCAAAATTTTCACAACTCAATCAAAATCATCTTGCTGGAGCTTATTCTATTTGCATATTATGTATTATGTTGGCATTTCATTGAAATGTACACTATCTACCAACAAGTAATTGGACACTTGTGATAGCAAAGGAAAACGAAGTTTATTCACCTTCAATAGTTGGTGGAGCCTCCACGAGCGGCGATTACATCTGCGACCCTCAGGGGCATACTCTCAACCAGGCGTTGTACGACGGCTAGCGGTATTTTCTTCCACTCGGCTTGGAGAAGACAGGTCAGTTCCTTCACCGATTTCGGACGGTGGAGGCACCCCTTAAATCGACGCTCCAACTTGTCCCAGAGGTGCTCGATAGTGTTAAGCTCTGGGCTCTGCGCAGGTTAGTCCATTCGATTAACCCCATTGTCACCATACCAAGTCACGGTGGACCTCGCAAAATGACAGGTGACATTGTCATCCTGAAAGTAACATTGGTCCACCCCGTAAAACTGCCACAACGTAGGAAGCGCATGGTCATCCAAAATGATGCAGTAGGTCTCCACGTTGAGTCTACCAGGAATTGCGATTAAGGGTCCCGTGCCATACTAGGAGAAACACCCCCATAGCATAATTCCACCGCCGCCGGACTTCAAAGTTGGCACAATACATTCCGGCAGGAGGCGTTCTCCAGGCAAACGCCAAACCCAGACCATGCCATCCGAACGGTAGAGGGTGAACCTTGATTCGTCGCTCCAGAGAACCTGTTTCCAGTGTTCAACGGTCCACTTTCGACGTTCTTTGCACCACGTTAGCCGAGCAGCGCTATTGGACTTGGTGATCAAAGGTTTGTGGGCGGCAGCACGTCCATGATAACCGAGATGGGCTTCCTTACTTACGGATGGTATTCATCGAAAGAACACTCCCGGATGCCTGTTGAAACTCCTTGCGGATGTGGCCCATCGATTTGGTGCGGTTCTTCCGAATTTCTCTGGCCAGCACCCGTCGGTCTCTAACTCCCAGTTTTGTGGGTCTGCCGGGTCGGGGCACATTCCGATAGTCACCTCTCATCTTCCACTTGCCAATCACTTAGGCCACTCTCGATTTTGGGTACTTCAACTCGCTGGATATGTCACGTTTGGATCGGCCATTTCTGTGATACCCGACGATTACACCTTTCTCGAAATGAGAGAGCTCCGAACTGCTTGGCATCTTGCATGCGACTGGTTGCGTTGTTGTTTCCCACACGATATTTAACGGCGGCGGCCGTGACGTGTATCAGGACCACAGACATCGTCGATTGTAGGGATGTCCAATTACTTGTTGGTAGATAGTGTATTTACTAGCTAAAAAATTGCTTTACTAAATATTTTAAATAGTGGAACTATTTATAGAGTGCAGTAACGCACGTAGAGCTGCTGTCTGGAACGTAAAGAAACCCGCTGCCAACTGCGCAGGAAAGATACAAGCATTGGAAGTTTAACACAGTAAAAAGCTAGATAAAATTTCAAATTTTAAATCGCATCTTGTGTCAGATTCGAAACAATGGCTGAAGGAACCTCGTCAAAATGAGGAAGAGTGGTTTAAGATGATGAGCAGAATCATAGCGGTTGAAAAATCTTGCCAGTGAAGAAAGAGTAGTTCAAGATGATGAAGAGGACGAGAACACAAACAAGGCACAGAAACCCATATCGACCGAATATGGAGGCTGTATGAACTGTGGAATATTGTGTTTAGCAATAAATTTCTCCATACGTTGAATTATGATTGGTTTACATCTCATGAATGTGGATGTAGCGTGCCAGAATTCTCAAAGGTTAAAATGATGTGGTGCACATACAAGAAGTTAGTTTCATTCTTCATGGCTATTTTGTGAGCAGTCATTCTTAATTCATTCTGCAACAAAATTTGTACATGGTCTCTGAGTCAATGATATGCACTAGATCAGGTACATTCTGTTGGATAATAGCTAAATAAAGGAATGTCTGTAGGTTACAACTATTACCCTAATGTTAAACTTTTTTGTAAAGTACTACACAACTTACCTCACTAAAGGCTTAATCTGCCACAGTAATTTGGCTTTACGATAAAATTACACTTAAGGTGGACGCCAAGTAATTTTGCTTCCTATACTTTCAATGGAAAAACGTCTGTACATATTTTCTTCACAACTAATGCATTCCCAAGGATGAAAATTTGAACGTTGATTAAAATAGCTTCATATTATAACTTGGAATACTTAATATTTTCTGAAACATAACTATAATTATATTAAAAATCTATAACATTTCCTTTGGTGGTGTTGAAACCAGAAAAAAGATGGCGCGACCTGTACTTTGATGACGTCAGTAGACAAACAAATGTTGGATTGCATAATTATGGTTATGTTTTAGAAAATATTAAGTATTCCAAGTTATGAAATGAAGCTATTCTAATCGATGTTCAAATTTTCATCCTTGGGAACGCATTAATTGTGAAGAAAATGTGTACAGAAGTTTTTCCATTGGAAGTATAGGAAGCAAAATTACTTGACACCCACCTTAAGACTTAAGGAATTACTTTAAGTTGAACCATACGTTAATATCACATTAGCTTTACTGTAAGGCACAGCAGTGTTAGAACTCGTTAGGCTTATCGTACTGCAACCTTCGCCGACCCGGATAGCTTAAATCGTAATTTAGCTGAAAAGTCCTTAACTAGATATACAATCAACTTCCATATACGACCAAAGGTCAGCAAGATGACAGATAACTTACGTTAATAGTTCAGTCGATGTGCGTTCGAGTGTCGCCACTGGCAAATTTGGGTTTCACATAGGCACCCGAACATAAAAATGGCGAATGTGGTACTTTATTGACTGTGTAGCAATTCCTGTTTAGTTTGAAATCGGTTTATTGTAACTAGGCATGATACCCATCGGCAATACCCGTCTTTGAGCTCCGAATGTCGACCGCAGTAACGTGTACGATTAGTTGTCGAACTGGATGTACATAGCTATTTATACACAATAAAATATTTAGGTTTAAAGATACTTATGAGATATTGGTTAGGTTTTATGTGTAGAATAATAGTTGATTTATGAAACAGTTCGTACGTTCTAACTACGGTATTACCCTAACACCAAGTTTGCTGTAGAGCACTACAGCGTTTACAGACTAAGGCTTACTTGTCGAAGTAACCAGCTTCACTGTAAAGCTTACTGAATAACGTCAGTTAAACCCTGGATAGCTTCAACTTTCGTTTCACCTGCAATCCTTAATTAAACATGAAAGAGATAATTAAGGACAGTAAGAAATATAACGTTCGACTGCTTTCCCAATTAGGCTACGCCGGCAACGGCCTATCACTGCAACCTGCGGTCTTGATATGTGCGACACCTCGGAGGTAGGTACCTCACATATACACAACCACATTGAGAAAAGCATGAAATCGCAGGTTTCAGACAGTTACTTTGAGCATGGTTTCCACCACAAACGATGTTTGAAGTAACTCTATGTAAAAAAAAGGAATTCTCACTAATTCCAGACTATGAGTGGAAAAACATTATACATTTTTCGAAGCGAAGAAGGAATTTTCATTCATTCCAGACGACGCGTGGAAGGAACATCACACATTTTTAGAAGAACCCAACTGCCAGTAGATCCACTTTTACGTTCGGGCGACAACGTGAAACAAATTTGCCGGTGACGCTCTCTAACTCGCATCCTTCCTCTCTGCCATTGGCGACCTCGAACCCACATCCTCCCCTTTGCTGGTTGAGACTCGAGCCCACATCCTCCCTCTCTGCCGGTGGCGACCTCGAACCCGCATCATCCCCCCTCTGCTGGTTGAGACTCGAGCCCACATCCTCCCTCTCTGCCGGTGGCGACCTCGAACCCACATCATTCTCCCTCTGCCGGTGGAGACTAGAACCCACATCCTCCCTCTCTGCCGGTGTCGCATCGAACCCACATCATCCCCCTCTGCTGGTGTCGGCATCGAACCCACATCCTCCCTCACTGCCGGTGTCGGCATCGAAGCCACATCCTCCCTCTCTCCCGGTGTCGGCATCAAATCCACATCCTCCCTCTCTGCCGGTGTCGGCATCAAACCCACATCCTCCCTCTCTGCCGGTGTCGCACCGAACCCACATCCTCCCTCTCTGCCGGTGTCGACATCGAACCCACATCCTCCCTCTACCGGTGTCGACATCGAACCCACATCCTCCCTCTCTGCCGGTGTCGACATCGAACCCACATCATCCCCCTCTACCGGTGTCGGCATCGAACCCACATCATCCCTCTCTGCCGGTGTCGGCATCGAACCCACATCCTCCCTCTCTGCCGGTGTCGACATCGAACCCACATCATCCCCTCTACCGGTGTCGGAATCGAACCCACATCCTCCCCCTCTACCGGTGTCGGAATCGAACCCACATCCTCCCTCTCTGCCGGTGTCGACTTCGAACCCACATCATCCCCTCTACCGGTGTCGGCATCGAACCCACATCATCCCTCTCTGCCGGTGTCGGCATCGAAGCCACATCCTCCCTATCTGCCGGTGTCGACATCGAACCCACATCATCCCCCTCTACCGGTGTCGGTATCGAACACACATCCTCCCTCTCTACCGGTGTCGACATCGAACCCACATCCTCCCTCTCTGCCGGTGTCGGCATCGAAGCCACATCCTCCCTCTCTGCCGGTGTCGGCATCGAAGCCACATCCTCCCTCTCTCCCGGTGTCGGCATCGAAGCGACATCCTCCCTCTCTGCCGGTGTCGGCATCGAAGCGACATCCTCCCTCTCTGCCGGTGTCGGCATCGAAGCCACATCCTCCCTCTCTGCCGGTGTCGGCATCGAAGCCACATCCTCCCTCTCTGCCGGTGTCGGCATCGAAGCCACATCCTCCCTCTCTGCCGGTGTCGGCATCGAAGCCACATCCTCCCTCTCTCCCGGTGTCGGCATCGAAGCGACATCCTCCTTCTCTGCCGGTGTCGGCATCGAAGCGACATCCTCCCTCTCTGCCGGTGTCGGCATCGAAGCCACATCCTCCCTCTCTGCCGGTGTCGGCATCGAAGCCACATCCTCCCTCTCTCCCGGTGTCGGCATCGAAGCGACATCCTCCCTCTCTGCCGGTGTCGGCATCGAAGCGACATCCTCCCTCTCTGCCGGTGTCGGCATCGAAGCGACATCCTCCCTCTCTGCCGGTGTCGGCATCGAACCCACATCCTCCTCTCTGCCGGTGTCGACATCGAACCCACATCCTCCCTCTCTGCCGGTGTCGACATCGAACCCACATCATCCCCTCTACCGGTGTCGGCATCGAACCCACATCCTCCTCTCTGCCGGTGTCGGCATCGAATCCACATCCTCCTTCTCTGCCGGTGTCGACATCGAACCCACATCCTCCCTCTCTGCCGGTGTCGACATCGAACCCACATCCTCCCTCTCTGCCGGTGTCGGCATCGAAGCGACATCCTCCCTTTCTGCCGGTGTCGGCATCGAACCCACATCCTCCTCTCTGCCGGTGTCGGCATCGAACCCACATCCTCCTCTCTGCCGGTGTCATCATCCCACTCTGCCGGTGGAGACTCGAACCCACATCCTCCCTCTCTGCCGGTTTCGACATCATCCCACTCTGCCGGTGGAGACTCGAACCCACATCCTCCTCTCTGCCGGTGTCGACATCGAACCCATATCCTCCCTCTCTGCCGGTGTCGACATCATCCCACTCTGCCGGTGGAGACTCGAACCCACATCCTCCCTCTCTGCCGGTGTCGACATCGAACCCACATCCTCCCTCTCTGCCGGTGCCGGCATCGAACCCACATCCTCCCTGTCTGCCGGTGACAGTCTCGAACCACATTTTCTCTCTCTGCTGGTGGGGGCCTCGAACTCACATTCTCTCTCCGCAGGCGAGGGCCCCGAACCCACATCCCCCATCTCTGCTGGTGACATTCTCGATTCCACATTCTCCCTCTCTGCCGGTGGGGTCCTCGCACCCACATCCTTCCCCTCTGCCGATGGAGACTAGAACCCACATCCTCCCTCTCTGCCGGTCTCGCATCGAACCCACAGCATCCCCCTCTGCCGGTGTCGGCATCGAACCCACATCCTCCCTCACTGCCGGTGTCGGCATCGAAGCCACATCGTCCCTCTCTCCCGGTGTCGGCATCAAATCCACATCCTCCCTCTCTGCCGGTGTCGGCATCGAACCCACATCCTCCCTATCTGCCGGTGTCGACATCAAACCCACATCCTCCCTCTACCGGTGTCGACATCGAACCCACATCCTCCTCTCTGCCGGTGTCGACATCGAACCCACATCATCCCCCTGTATCGGTGTCGGCATCGAACCCACATCATCCCCCTCTGCCGGTGTCGGCATCGAACCCACATCATCCCTCTCTGCCGGTGTCGGCATCGAACCCACATCCTCCCTCTCTGCCGGTGTCGCCATCGAACCCACATCCTCCCTCTCTGCCGGTGTCGACATCGAACCCACATCATCCCCCTCTACCGGTGTCGGAATCGAACCCACATCCTCCCCCTACCGGTGGCGGAATCGAACCCACATCCCCCCTCTCTGCCGGTGTCGACATTGAACCCACATCATCCCCCTCTACCGGTGTCGGCATCGAATCCACATCCTCCTTCTCTGCCGGTGTCGACATCGAACCCACATCCTCCCTCTCTGCCGGTGTCGACATCGAACCCACATCCTCCCTCTCTGCCGGTGTCGGCATCGAAGCGACATCCTCCCTTTCTGCCGGTGTCGGCATCGAACCCACATCCTCCCTCTCTGCCGGTGTCATCATCCCACTCTGCCGGTGTAGACTCGAACCCACATCCTCCCTCTCTGCCGGTGTCGACATAATCCCACTCTGCCGGTGGAGACTCGAACCCACATCCTCCCTCTCTGCCGGTGTCGACATCGAACCCACATCCTCCCTCTCTGCCGGTGCCGGCATCGAACCCACATCCTCCCTCTCTGCCGGTGTCGACATCGAACCCACATCTTCCCTCTCTGCCGGTGTCGGCATCGAACCCACATCCTCCCTGTCTGCCGGTGACAGTCTCGAACAACATTTTCTCTCTCTGCTGGTGGGGGCCTCGAACTCACATTCTCTCTCCGCAGGCGAGGGCCCCGAACCCACATCCCCCATCTCTGCTGGTGACATTCTCGATTCCACATTCTCCCTCTCTGCCGGTGGGGTCCTCGCACCCACATCCTCCCCCTCTGCCGATGGAGACTCGAACACATCCTCTCTCTCTGCCGGTGACAGTCTCGAACCACATCTTCCCTATCTGTTGGTGGGGGCCTCGAACCTACATCCTCCCTCTCTGCTGGTGGCGGTCTGGAATACACATTCTTCCTCTCTGCTGATGGCGGCTCTCCAATCCACATTGTCCCTTTTTGCCTGTGGTGGTATCGAACCCACATTCTCCCTCTCTGCCGGCGGGGGCTGCGAATCAACATTCTTCTGCTCTGAAGCCGAATGCTTGGAATATTTGATCACAGAACATATGCATGTAAAACACAGTCCTCTCTATACTTAGCAGTCTTACAAGACTGCACTAGCTTTGGAACAACTGCAAATAGCTGTCGTAACAATTCAAACTATAGTACTCAAAATATCGTGAACGTAAAACAACTGAGACTGATAAAAAAAATGCTACTGCAAAAAACAGCGCTACAGCAGTGCTAGTCATCCACTCAGAACGCCAACTCTTATCTCCAGCTTTCGATTACGTAATTGTTTTCAGACCTGTTGACAGGGTTGCTAAACACAAATTCGTCGAGAGAGAAAATGATAAGTGAGACTGACCCAACAAAGTGCTACTGCGAAAAACAATGCTACATCAGTGCTAGTCATACACTCAAAACATCAGCTATAATCTTCTGCTTTCGATTACGTTATTGCTTTCTGACCTGTTCTCAGGGTTACTGAAACACAAATTCCACGAGAAACAAAATGTGGCTTAAGCTGAGAAAAACGTTTAACGAAAAAAAACCAAAAGTGCATAAGACGGCAGGAATCAAAATGGAAGGTTGAATTAGAGTATATGTCACAAACGGTTTGTAGTCAGTTAGTTGAATTGTACTAGTAGGTTTTAGGTTGGTACTATACAGTAGCGCCCATATTAGTACTTTTAGAAGGGGAGGAGGGGTAAGCGAATCCTTACCTCATTGAAGACTGTCAGACAATTTAGTAAATGTACAAGTTACTAAAATACAACAAAAATAATTGATACAATCAATCATTAATATCTTATTATATTTAAAAATGCTTTATAAAAGGTTTCGTCTATTTTAGTGTTTTAAATTTATCAAAAGTTTAGCTATACCAACGGCGGGGGGGGGGGGATAGGGGGAAGAGCCGCCTGACCCCCTTATGGGCGTCCTTGGTACTATAAGTTGTAGTTGTACGTTTTACTTGCTGAAATGGTAACGTTGCAAAAGCTATGAACTTGTGAACATAACATCAATTGCTAGTAATTACCGAAACCACCAGCCAATGATATGAATCAAGATGAACTTACGATTAATCCACTCTTTTATTCTCTGTTACGGCGCTTCAGCCCTGGTAGATGACAATATCCCGAATACAAACTTGTTGGCTTCAAATCATCTACTAGTCACAATAATTTGTAACATGAGTTTATTACACGTCCCTATATCAAAAGTCTCTGTCGTCAAGTGAACCTCTTATCTCATCGCTTTCATCTAACAAATCTTTCTCATTAACTGCACACTCACTACGTTCAGTGATTAGGTTTTATTGACTTCTGACCTACTGCCAGTGATGCCAAACTTAGAAAACTCATCGGGGAAACTAACGTGTCGTTATGTCATTAAATGTTTAACGAAAAGAAACCGAACTCACGTAAGAACATAGAAACTCAAAAGGAAGATTAAATTAGAGGAATATGTCACAACACTTATTTGACTGTTCGTTTTAAAACACCAAGAAATTCGACCACGTCCTTTTAGCCCTACGAAATGCAATAACGATTTTTGCCACACAATCACGTGTTACGTTCTGCTCATGATTCACGTCAGGAACATCTTGTAACAGGCACTCCACTGGAAATGACGACACTGCATAGCAAATCGAAGCTGATATATCTATATGTAGAGGAACCTCTGTTATACGATTTTCACTTCCATACGCAATTCTGCGTTACTCCCGGTATTTTTCTGTAGTTTCTATTGCTTTTCTAATTTGATTATATATAATTCATTTATACGCTTTTTCACGATTATACGTTAAAATTTGAATTTCATGCTATAAAAATACCGGTTCTTTGATTCTTTTATACATAACCCAGTATGTTACAACTCTGAAGAAATCGAGACAGCGTGGCAGCGGTCCTTCTTCTTACAACCCCAGTTGAATCTTGATCCCATCAGAGTTGTTTACTTTCCGTTTGGATGAAAAATTGGTTTCGCAATTCAGTACTCACATGCACTATTTAAAAATTGATAAATCGCAGGGACGTAATTTTGTGGCTCCAGCATTTTGCGGTGTTCTAGAATAGAATCCTACATATATCATAAACATTCAACGTTCCAGTTACAAATGCATGTCCCCCGGGTCCCCAAAGAAATAGCTCTTAATTCATGTGTTGCGTGTTGAAGCACTGTTCTCAGATGCTTACTAGTAAATATTTCATTTAATCTAGAAATAGGATTTTTACAGACAGATAGATTCCTCAAAAGAGAAGCTTTATTTTCATAGGCTTTATAATTTTTGAAATGGGATAAAATCTGCACATATAAAACTAAAAGCCCTCACTGACTCACTGACTCATCACCGAATTTCAGAAACTACTGAACTTATAACTTTCATATTTGGCAGGAATGTTCCTTTTACAACATAGAGGCGCACTAAGAAAGGATTGTTTCCTACGATAACTTTAAGTGGGTCGAAATGGGTTTTTTAAATAACCCAGCTTTGATAAAGCTAGGACGTTTTGCAATGATTGAGTTATTGTTGCCCAGCAACTGAAGCACCGTCCTAAGTTTTGAATGACTTGAGTTGACCTTCTTAGTATATATATTTTGTTCTAAATTTATTTGTTCTGAATTTATTCAACAAAAAAACCTTAAAACTCAAGTAAAAAGCGCTATATCGTAATATGCTTTGCATTTAAACATTTATATTATCGTTTGACATATCGAATGTCAAGGCGTTTTGAGTCAAAAATCAAGTTGAAGGTCTGCTTTGCTATGACGATCAATAAATCACAAGGACAGTCCTTAAAAATAGCTGGTATTGACTTAAGAGAAAACAGTTTCTTTCATGGCCAGTTTTATGTAGCATGCTCAAGAGTTAGTTCAATTAGCAGTTTGGTAATACTCGTGGATGATTCCATAACAGCCAACGCAGTGTACAAAAAAGCACTAACATAAGTCAATATATTCTTTTTATTTTTCCATTCGTTCATCGCTATAAAAATGTTTAGTTACAAATGACAACACTCCGCGTCTTATAAGGATGCAGAAATTCATGCTATAAACATTATGTATTTGAATCCATTTTATTACCGATATAATATAATAATGTTATAGAACAAACCGATCAAGTGCATTATTAGTATATTAATTTATGATAAAAATTATATTATGGTATGGCATGAAATCCTGTATTATAGAAATATTTTTAATATCATCACGCTCGAAGAACGGGTATTTAGCTAGTATATTATAATTTGTAACTTTTTTTTCTCTTTCGCCGCAAATTCGACTTTAAACAAATCTTTATTCACAAATATCTTGTGCTCCTTCAAAGAATGAATTTCTCAATAATTATATTTAACATTTTGAAAGTTTTTCTTTAGGTTTTTTTACATTTATTTGTTTTTTTTAAGGATATTCTCTAATAAAGCATATACTGTAGTATCCCCGGTGACGCAGTATTATAAGTATAAGCGCTGGCTTATGACTATTCGTCCAAGTGGGTCCGAGTTTGAATCCCGAATGAGGCATGGATGGTATGTTTGCCTTACGGCACTGGCTCTCTCCCTTCCGTGGAACCAGTGCCTCTACATTAGGGGCGGATGACTGCCCTTCGAGTTGCACACAGTGGTCGATAACCCCCTCCTCCCAAAAACAACAAAAAAAACAACAACGTATAACCGAAGTTCCAGTGTATAAAATGGAACCTCATTTACATGTCTTTCAAGGGATCATATAAAATTACCTTACAACTGGAAAACCGCGTAAACAAAGCAGGGAATATTTAACATTAGGGGAAATTCAGAATTTTCGGATCGGCGACAGTTTACGTATATTTGAGGAAAACGTACAAGTGAGAAACGTATAAACACTGAAGAACAATTGAATTAGAGATACCTGTCTAGTAACGTGTAGCACCACCTTTCGCCCTGATGACGGCGGCGATTCGTCTTGGCATAGACTCGACAAGACACCGGAAGCGTTGGGAAGCCATACGGATCCACGACCTCTGAACACGCTCCCACAGTTCATGAAGATTTGATGGAGGGGGGTCAGAGCCTCGAAAATATCTCTCGATGGCATCCCAGATGTGCTCGATGGGATTGAGATCAGGTGACCTAGCTGGCCAAGGAAGCGAGGTCACGTCGGTGGAGTGTTCATCCAACCATTCGGATACAATTCGGGAGCGATGGCACGGTGCATTGTCTTGTTGCAGGATGAGGTTCCCAGTGAGATGTTGAAGACGCACAAACGGGAGCAAATGGCCGTCCAGGATATCCCGGTAACGTTGACCTGTGAGGGACGATTTCACACATACCAGTGGTTCCATTTCAGTCCACGTAAACAGTCCCCAGACGAGAATGCCACCCCCACCAGCTTCAAGAGTACCCTGCTGGCAAAAAGGATCCATCGCTTCATGTGGTTTGCGCTGTACACGTATCCTGTTATCCACATGTACCAACGTGAATCTCGACTCAACAGTCCAGGCAACATTTTCCCACACGTCTAGGGTCCAGTGGCGATGTTCCCGCGCCCATGCTAAGCTTTGCACCCTGTGATGTGCGGTCAGCAGCGGTACCCTCGTGGGACGATGGCTTCTGTACCCCATAGCGAGGAGATGGTTCTGGACGGTGTGGCTGCTTACACGTTTTCGTGCACTAGCGTTAAATTGCCGAGCTATTTCTTGCACTGTGGCCCGTCTATCCGCTGTTACAATGCGAGCTAGCCGACGATGACCTCGCTCATCCACACGCTGTTGTCCACGGCAATTGGCCCTTGCAGGGATGGTTTTACCGGATTCGATGTTCTCACGGTGCACTCTTGATACAGTGGCTCGTGAAACTCCCAGTGCCTGCACGACTTCCGAGAGGGAGTGACCCATTCGTCGGGCCCCGACAATTTGCCCACGATCAAATGCGCTTAGATCTTTCGTCTTACTCATACTGCGTCCGACTCTTACTGATTCCCGTCGCATCACTCCTTATATTGTCGGATCGCTGCATACGTCATGTCGTTTCCGTTTACAGGGCCGCCCACAGCGCCATATTTGCATAACGCCAGCTTTCTCTAATTCAATTGCTTTTCAGTGTATAGTGTTACATTATCGCAAGCGCGACATCTATTGGTGATTCATGGTAGCGCTATCGACTGGGTAGGGGTGATTAATTTTTTGGTCTGGTGTGCTTATGTGATCATTATTTCATGCGATGGTCGATGATGACTGGAAAAATTGTAAGACAATTTTCAACTTAATTACATATTGGGTGACAGTAACTAAACTCGACGCTTATTGCACTTCATACAATCGGGAACTAAGTTGAAAATTTTACTCTTTATTTTGTTTTTATTAGGGCTTTAGCGACCACCGTGAACCACTGAATGGGCTATTAGCAGTCGCCAGGCCCTAATTTAGGGCCACTGACTCCAGGGAAGGGAGAGAGCCAATGCCGTAAGATAAACACAACATCCATGCTTCAACTGGATTCGATCACAGACCCATCTCGGACGAATGATCAGAAATCATCGCTTAAACCACTGCACCACCGGGGCAGCAGACCTTTAGCTGATAACACGACCATATAACGAAGTGAATTTCTCCGTCATTTTTATCCGCGCCTGGATTCGAACCCGGGTCCACTCATTCCGGAATAAGTTGCTCTACCAATTAAGCTACGCGGACATGTATTCTGATTCCTATCGGCCTTTATGTCATGTGCGTCCTGCTGGCAGGTACGTCACATCTCCCCCCCCCGAAAGAGGGCCGGGGGCATGGCCCACGGATCAGCCGTGACCATGAATCGCTGCAGGCAGACAACCACTGTAGAACGTGCACTTGAGAACTCCCAGTCAATCTGGTGTGGGATGCAACGTCACACACATTTATTTTTCGAAGCACTGGAGAAGGGATTCTCTGATTTTTCCTATCTCGCGGTGTGGAAAGAACATCACACCATTGCGAGATTTTGAACGGTCGGGTCATCCGGGTAGTTCGGGCGCCATTATAACGAAGTGAATTTCTCCGTCATTTTTATCCGCGCCAGGATTCGAACCCGGGTCCACTCATTCCGGAATAAGTTGCTCTACCAATTAAGCTACGCGGACATGTATTCTGATTCCTATATGCCTTTATGTCATGTGCGTCCTGCTGGCAGGTACGTCACAACCAGAGTTGCTTGCAAGCGTAATTTGAAGGATTTTAACTTGATTTAATATTGTGTAATGATAAGTAAACAGAAAGTTCAGTTAGCTTCACAGAAAATAAAATTAAGTACAAAAAACCTAACTCTTATCTCAGGCGGTGGTCGATGGCGTCTAAAACATATTAAGAACATTTTCTATTTTGTTTCAGATTGTGCGGAGATAAATAACCATCATATTGCTAAAAAATTTTTTTATTGTTTAAAAGCAAATACTTTAATTGATATAAATTTATTTTCATTTTATATATTTTTCACTCATTTGTGTACGCCACACTCATACTTCGTCCGAAGAAGGTATAAAAAAATACCACTCAGAATCGAGTAGTGAAAGGTCTGGGGTTCGTATGGGAACTCTTGAAAGCCCTTTCCTCAATCTATCAATTTTAGAATGTCACGTGATTGACGTTCTACATACTTTTCGTCGGTCTATCTACGGCCAATTGAAGACTTAGACTATCAGCTGGAGAAGTTTCGCTTTCACATGAAAGTAAGCGTTTCGATTTTTTCCTTTCCGAAGTCAATGAAAGGGAGAGGGGAGCGAAATGAGAAGTAGAGGGCGTTGCTTTCCGTAGTATTGCTAAGGGGGATTTGGGGAATCGCAATTTTCCGCGCTGGGTCCCTAAGACTTCGGGCTGAGCTTCCAGGTAGAAATGTGTGCGCGTGACAGATAGAGACTTCCCGATGCCTCCAGGAACGTACAGACGATGAGCCAACCTGGTTTATTTCTTCCCCGCTTTTCTTCTCATCTAAGTATATATATATATACACGTATATATATATATATATATATAAGCTTGAAAAACGGGGACTGAAAGTAGAGCCGGAAAACGGGGAGATTGCTGCACCGAACAAAAGCGAACTAGAAACTCGGCTTTCTATCATTCGTCAGACAAAAGCTATTTACCTCAATTTTTTACTTTACCTCCTGTCGAACAAGCTATTTGCCTTCAATTTACAAGAAACTAAAATGAAATATGGTACTTCCTTTAGCTCCGCTGAAATTTTTTTATTTCATTCACATTTTTTCCATTCACTTTGAGAGCTTTGATGAAGTACATAAAAAAAAAAACCCCAAAAAACTCGTAGATTTTTACCCTACATTTATTGATTTTTCTTTTAGAAATACCACATGCAGAGTTTTTTAAGTATTTCTGTTGGAAGCAACTGAAATGCGCAAAACGTGGTGATTCATTAAAACATTTGAATAGGAATGCCGCTCGGTACTTAAATGGGATGGAGAATTGAAATTAGGTTGCAGTTCAGTGTTTTGTCAGATGAAGCATTGGACCGAGAAATGTGACATATTTTGCTGGGGGGGTGAGTTCCTATTTTATTTCAGTATTTGTTTTGATTTTTTGGTCATCCTGAGGTTTATATCTTGATTTTACCTGGGTTTGGGATGATTTCTCATATTATTAGTTCATCAGTAGGCAAGCAATTATAATTTTGGGGCTGATCCGAACACGGGCCTGGACCCCCTTTTCAAAAATTATTTCTAATAGTCGTAATCGAACTTCTTATCGTATATTATAATAATCGTAATCGAACTTCTTATCGTATATTATAATAATCGTAATCGAGCTTCTTATCGTTATTACGAGGGTTATTTCAAACATTTTGCACACTGTGGTTATCTCTTAAAACATTTATTTATTTCACAACATGCCTTTATAGACCTTCGAAGTAATCTCCGTGTTTCTTTATGACAACGACCCAACGTTTGGGCAAGTCTTGTATTCCAGTCGGGACACCTCCATTATTGAGGCGTGCGTCGGATTACTCAGGTGACGTCATTAGAAACATCCTGAATTGTTTCCCGCGGAGTGGCTTCTTCATTTTTCAGTTTTGGGAACAAGAGGTTTTAGTGCTCTAAATTTGTATCATCATTTTTGTTATTGGCTGTATTTCTTTTAATTACATATTTTGTGTTTGATGGCGAATTGTGTTCCAGACTATGTAACAGTTGCAGAATTGCAGGGCTTGATTTCATCGAATACTTACAGTTTGAAATTTTTACACTTGAAGTCTATCTTGTAAGTTAGATGCTTTGGTTTGCTTGCTGCATGACATAAATTACCAATTTGATTTTATACGTGTCTCAGAAACCTGGTATGATGCTGATGCTGGTTCTGTATGTAATATACCTGGTTACCAGGTTTTCGCGGCTTTCCGTTCTGGGTTCCGGCGAAGGAGGGTTGCGATATATGTTAAGCGTTCCATTACCGCATTATTACTTGATAAATACACTGTCATAACTGAAGATTATGAAATACTTTCAATTGTGTTACAACAATCAATAATAAGTGTTATGTACCGTCCTCCACACGGTAATATTGGATCTTTTTTGGACTTTTATTCTGGTTTGTTGGATGACATAAACTTCACTGGTAGGACACTGTACTCTTTTGGTGACTGGTGGATATGAATTCCTCTGGAACGGGTGCCGCCTTATTTAGAGATGTAATTATTTCTTCTGGAATGTTAAATGTAATAACTATTCCCACTAGAGTTACAGATTCAACTTTTCCTTTATTCGATTTGTGTATAACAAATAACTATAGTACATGCTCGGGGATTCTCTCATTTCATATCAGTGATCATCTACCGATTTTTCTTTTGGCGGACTGTTCAGTAGTACACAGATCTAATTCATGTTCTATGTTAATAAGAAATTATAGTTATGATAATTTACTTTTCTTTCGTGGGGATTTATCACTAATTGATTGGACTTCTGTACTTCAGTTGGATGATCCAATTGAGCCATATCATGAATTCTGGAGAATTTTTTGGAATTCTTACGATGTTGCGTTTCCATTTCGTAACTTAACTCGTACGTCGCGTAGCAGGAAACCTTGGTTTAACCGGAGTTTTTTACGTTGCTTAAATAGAAAAAATCAATTATTTGCTGTTTTCCTCCGTTCCAGGGACCCAATTCATTTGTCTAATTTTCGTAGGTATAGAAATTGGTATAATTCTAAATTAAGACAGGCAAAAAAAACTATTATTTAAATTATTTCGGTACTACTACTGACGGTGGGAAAATCTGGCGTTCAATTAATGAACTGTTGGCAACCTCGAGGGATGCCCAATCACCAACTATAATTGAATATACTGGAATTAAGACGTCTAATTTAGAGGAGGTTGTTGATATTTTTAATAAATATTTTTTGGAGTTGCCGGACATTCTGTTGTCTGAAATTTCCCATTATACTAACCATTTCTCTGATTACCTGCCTCCGTCGTCTGATTCCTCATTCTTTTATAAACCAGTGGATGATGACCTCTTGAAGGTAATGAGTGAATTGGACCCGTCCAAAAGTGCGGGGCCCGATAACGTACATCCTAGGGTTATAAAATTTGTTTCAGGGGAGCTACTTTTTCCGTTGACCCATATTTTTAATCGTATTTTGTATACAGGGTGTATCCCGTTGCCATTGAAATTAAGTCGTGCTACTGTTATACATAAAAAGGGATCAATAACAGATGTTGCAAATCATCGACCAGTATCTGTAATTCCTGTGTTTGCTAAAATTATGGAGAGATTAATACTGATACAGTTGTTATCTTATATTGATAAAAAATATTTTAAATAAAAGCCAACATGGGTTTCATAAGGGGTTTTCGACTGAAACTGCTATTTTAGATGTATTAAACTATTTACATTTTAGTCTTGATAATGGCTTTAATGCGGTGGGGGTCTTTTGTGATCTTTCCCGCTCTTTTGATACCATTTGTCACGACACATTGTTATCTAAGTTAGAAAATATTGGCATCAGGGGGTTGTTAACACTTTATTCAATAGACCGGAAGCAATTTGTGCAAATACATGGTGTTCTATCTTCTGCTCTTATGGTTCGTCATGGTGTTACCCAGGGATCGGTTTTGGGCCCGATATTATTTTTAATTTATGTTAATAATTTATTTACTATTACTTCAAGTGCTATTCCTATTTTATATGCTGATGACACAAGCCTATTTTTTTCCGGGGACACTCTATCTGAGTTCAAATCTGGAACTTCAGGATTACTTTCGTTGGTTTTGCTGTAATTCCTTAACTATAAATTTTTCCAAAGCTGCTAGTGTACTATTTTCGCGATGTAGGCGAAGAGTGGAAATTGCAAATGGGATATTATTTAATGGAGTGCTTCTTGACTTTCAGGCTGTTGTAAAGTTCCTGGGTGTATATTTACAAGATACTTTGAGATGGGATGCACATGTTAATGAAATTGCGGTTGGGCTCTGATCCCGCATTGGGGTCATTTATAGGATTTCAAGTTTGTTGCCTGCCAGGGTTAAGTTGCTATTGTATTTTTCATTTATTTATCCAATTCTATCTTATTGTCTTTTGGCTTGGGGTCGCACAACTATTGGGAATGTTAATAGAATTTATGTTTTACAAAAAAAAAAAAAAAAAAAAAAATTACGTTTGGTGAATCCGTCTTTACAGGTACATTCTCTTTTTCTCAGTTATCAGATAATGTCATTTGATAAATTATACAGTTTTCGATTATTAGTGTTTATGCATGAACGTATATATGCTAATAAATATTCAGATCTAATCACCTTGCATTTCCGTTCCCATTATCACGACACTAGTTTTTTAGTATCTAGAGCGCGTACTAATTTATTATTTAACAATATTAACTTGACCTGCCCTAGGTACTGGAATGGGTTGCCGCTTCGAATCAAGACGATGACACATTTTTCGGTATTCAAAAGAGAGTTAGACATTCAAAATTAATGGTTGACTAACGTTTGGTTATATATTACGTATTATTACTTTAATTTACTGCATAATGGGTAAATTGTTCTTTGACTTGACTATTTAGATTCCTTCGGGGGGGGGGGGACTAGGGGCTCGTCAAGCTATTGTTAGCCTTTTCCCTTGTTCCCTTGCCACGATGCATCGCGCTGATTTGTTTTTAAGAACCTGTTGTAGTGCTTCAATTTACTTAAACTAAAATTAACAAGTTAGTAAAATCATGCAATGCATTGATTATAATACGCTTTCCAACATACCAAAAATCATTACTCAAGTTATCACTCAAGTTATGAGAATAATGGCTGTGGAATAAATCTCGATCCTGTGCCCTGACCTTTGATCCCATTTCGATGATATTCAACAGAACCGGTTTGGTATACCTCCGAAATAACATGATAAAGTTTTGTCGCAATCGAAGCATTTTTACGTACTTTATGATGCATAAGGGCTATCGAATAGATCCCGCTCCTGTGTCCTAACCTTTGACCCCACTTCGCCCATTTTCAATAGAATTTGTCCCCAGGCAAGACCCTACAACATACTAACGTTTCATCCAAATCGAAGCATTTTTACGTAAGTTATGATGCATAATGGTGATGGAAGTGATTCCGCTTCTATGTCCTGACCTTTGACCCCATTTCGCCCATTTTCAATAAGGTTTGTCGCCAGGTGGTTTTCTACCACATACTAAAGTTTCATCGAAATCGAACCTTTTTTACGCTTTCCAACCGTAGGTTGAAGAAGCGTATATGCTCCAGCTTTGTCCGTCAGTCCGTCTGTCCGCACGATAACTGGCGTAAAAATGGGTCGGTTTCGATGAAATTTTAGTATGTGGTAGGGGACCACCCGGGGACGAACCCTATTGAAAATGGGACAAATGGGGTCAAAGGTCACGACGTAGGAGCTGGATCATTCCATTACCCTTATGCGTCATAACTTGCGTACATGTGGTTCGATTTCAACGAAAGTTTACTATGTGGTAGGAGACCACATAGGGACGAACCCTAATGAAAATGGGACAAATGGGGTCAAAGGTCACGACGTAGGAGCGGGATCATTCCAATACCCTTATGCGTTATAACATGCGTAAATATGGTTCGATTTCAATGAAAGTTTACTATGTGGTAGGAGACCGTCTGGGGACGAACCCTATTCAAAATGGGTGAAGTGGGGTCAAAGGTCAGGACATAAAATCGGGATCATTCCATTGCCCTTATGTGTCATAACGTGCGTAAAAATGGTTCGATTTCGATGAAATTTCGCTATGTAGTAGGGGACCACCTGGGGACGAACCCTATTGAAAATGGACGAAATATGGTCAAAGGTCAGGACATAGGATTGCGATCCATTCCATTGCCCTTATCCCATATTATTAAGGTGGACGTCAAGTAATTTTGCTTCCTACACTTCCAATGGAAAAACTTTTGTACATATTTCCTTCACAATTAATGTGTTCCCAAGGATGAAAATTTTAACATCGATTAAAATAACTTCATATTATAACTTGGAAAACTTAATATTTTCTAAAACATAACCATAATTATATTAAAAATCAATAATTTTTCCTTTGGTGGTGTTGAAACCAGAGAAAAGATGGCGCGACCTGTACTTTGATGACGTCAGTGGACAAGAAAATGTTAATTGCATAATTGCGGTTATGGTTTAGAAAATATTAAGTATTCCAAGTTATGAAATGAAGCTATTTTAATCGATGTTCAACTTTTCATCCTTGTGAACGCATTAATTGTTCAGAAAAATGATGGCGCGACCTGTATTTTCCAAGGAGGTTAGAATACAACAGGAGACGCCCTACGCAGTTTCCCGTGAAGCCAATTAGCTGCGACCCCCACCCACACAGCGGCCATCTTGTTTGGTACAAAACAATCTATTCTGCTGCGTGTGTGAAAACAATCTATTCTGCTGCTCGTGCTTTTACACGTTTTAGTTATTTCAGGATCGAATAAAAGTTTTATTTTTAAAAAGCAAAGTTATGGGGTTATCGACTGCAATAACAGATAATCTGGGGAATTAAATTTAGGACGTTCTGATATCTGGATAATTCTCAGGATCACGTTATAGTGGCTTATCCGCAAAATGCCGGGATGTGTTGCTATAGGCTGCGCTAATCGATCTTCCAAAAAAAATGCCAGGGATTATCTTTCGCATGTAAGTACTTATATTTTTTATATTGGACTAAAATATGGTATGGATGTTTGATTAAGAAATATGGTATGAATGTTTGGCAGTGGTGGAAATTTGGAAATGCATTTTTCATAATAAATTCGGGTGTGTCCTCACGTGGATCTACTTTGAAGTTAATGCAAAATCAATCGACTGCACAAAGTTCTGTTTTGCTGCAGTACACCAAAGATCGTCAGAGTCCATTTAGCGAGGGGAAGGGGGAGGGGGCTGTAGCCCCGGGCCCTACATTTTCAAGGGGCCCCAAAAATAGGCAGGATGATTGAAGAATTGACAGAGTTCTGCAGGTTTTTTTGGTTTTGCCTTGTGAAAAAAAAATTATTTTTCTTTCCGCTTTTTTAGGAGGAGTCCGCAAAAAATATAGTCGCCCACAGTCCATCCCATATCTTTGGAAAGCATTACAGAATTTTTTTATTTGTACACATCTGCAATTGGGAGAAATTTTCATAGATTAAGAATTGTTTGAATCATGATATTTGGATCATATTCTTTTGCCCACTACTTTGATATAATTTCAACAAGGTGAACCTAACCCTGAGAGAAGAAAGGGGGAGGGGGGGGGTTAAAGCAGAACTGAACTGGTATCCATTTTTCAAACGTGCATTTTTACATTTTCTTGCTACCACTGATTCGTCCATGAATCATGGGAATATGACGGTGATATTTTTATCGCTTCCTCATAATATTTTGGGATTGTTTTCTCATGGGTATTTTTATTCTGCTGCCCAATGTGAAATCCTAGATGTGCCACTAATACTGGGGCCCCACAATACTGCCCAGTCCCCGGGCCCTCATGTCCTTAAATGTGCTCTCTGGGTATCATCTTACCATATTGCAGCTAAAAACAACCTTTTTCATTTTCGAATTTTCCTGAACGCGAAATTACGGCAAGGGCCCTGCTCGTTTTACCAACTTCCTTATTCTTTGTACTGCCCTAGTAACAGAACAGTAAAAATAAGGCAATTATTTTTTGCATTGATTGAATTTTTTTCAGGGATAGTATGTTGTTTGTTTATATGGTTTAAAGTATGTGATTTCTCTTGTGAAACCAAAGACTTATTTTGTGCAAATATATTATGGATGTTTTTATTTACAGTGTATCTGTACATTATATATGCTTTGCCTGAAGACTACAAGCTTGTTGCCACAAGCCTCCTGCTTTAATTCAGACTATTTGAGATAGAAGGTTGTGGTGCAGAGATGTTCATATGAATACTGCACTCATATTTCTATTTCTAATTGTTGTAAGGATTCATCTTGTAAAACATCAATGATCAAAAGACATAGGATTTATTAGGAACAAAAACCTGCAGTATCAAAGATTTAATGGTAAGTTGATTGTTTACAGTTGCATTTTTTAAGGGATTTTCAAGGTCTTAGAAGTTGATTATGTATTGCATGAAAATACAGTTTGTTTGTTAGTCTACTCCTATTTTAAACGTTACATTGGATGATGTGTTTAGTGTTTGCACCACGACCATCAGCTACACACAAAGGGTTGTGGCACGTGAGCTTACGAGTTATCGGGTCCAGGGAAACCATGCGTATGTGTCAAAATGAAGAAGAAAAGAAAGTCCCTCATTCTTGTTAACATGTAGGCGAAATAGCTTGCAGAGGAGAATAACACAATCCCAGAATTCCTTGTGGTAATTAGCATGTGCCTTTTTTTTTTTTTTTTTTTTTTTTTGTTATTGAAGGTTTAGCGAACACCGTGAGCAACTCAATGCGCTATAAGCAGTCACCCGTCCCTCATTTAGAGTCACTGATTTCAGGGAAGGGTGAGAGCCAGTACCGTTAGACAAACACAACATCCATATCTCACCAAGATTCGATCCCGAACGCCACTCGTAGAAATGATCAAAAGCCATCGTTTAAACCACTGCGCCACCGGGTGGCCTTGTTTTTCTTTCTTTTTTTTTTTTCTGCTGGTAACCATTATGCTTTAGCTGTATCTATCATTCTTGTATTTGGAGCATAAATTTTGTTTCAAGGAATGCATTTATCAGGTGTCACCAGCTATGTAGCTGTGAAACACTTTGGAGGAGATAAAGATCCAAGCTTTAAATGATATATTTCGAGTCACTAAAAATTTGTTAAAAGTCAACAGGAAAATCACGGAATTGAAGAAAAGAAATATCAACACCTCTATGGTATCTAAAATATAGTATATCTGAAAATCAATATGTAAATAAAAATTTTTATATATGAATTACCCATGCTGTTTGCCTTTGGACTTTCACAGCAACTCGTTATACATAGTTTCATTTGTGTGTACAGTAGTTTGCTGTCTTTAACATTAGGAAGAAAACAACAGTTATAACGAAGTTAATTTCTCCGTCATTTTTGTCCACGCCAGGATTCGAACCCGGATCCCCTCATTCCGGAATAAGTCACTCTACCAATTGAGCTACGCGGACGTTTTATTATGATTCCTATCTGCCTTTATGTCGTGTGCGTCCTTCTGGCAGGTACGTCACATCTCCTGGTACGTTACATCATCTCCCCCTTATTTTTTTTTTTTTAATTTTTTTTTCGAAGTGCTGGAGAAAGGATTCTCTTATTTTTCCTATCTTCGCGGTGTGGAAATAACATCACACCATTGCGAGATTTTGAACGTTCGGGTCATCCGGATAGTTCGGGCGCCATTATAACGAAGTAAATTTCTCCGTCAATTCTGTCCACGCCAGGATTCGAACCCGGATCCCCTCATTCCGGAATAAGTCACTCTACCAATTGAGTTACGCGGACGTTTGTTCTGACTACTATCTGCCTTTATGTCGTGTGCGTCCTTCTGGCAGGTACGTCACATCTCCTGGTACGTTACATCATCTCCCCCTTATTATTATTATTATTTTTTTTTTTTCGAAGTGCTGGAGAAGGGATTCTTTTATTTTCCTATCTCGCGGTGTGGAAATAACATCACACCAATGCGAGATTTTGAACGGTCGGGTCATCCGGATAGTTCGGGCGCCATTATAACGAAGTAAATTTCTCCGTCATTTCTGTCCACGCCAGGATTCGAACCCGGATCCCCTCATTCCGGAATAAGTCACTCTACCAATTGAGCTACGCGGACGTTTGTTCTGACTACTATCTGCCTTTACGTCGTGTGCGTCCTTCGGGCAGGTACGTCACATCTCCTGGTACGTTACACAGTTTTCAATTAATAACAGATCTTCACTCCACCCTTATGTGTTCAGTGAGAAAAGTAATTTCTAGGAACTATCAAGCCAATTTTTATTTATTTATGCAAGAAATTCCACCAATAAGTTCACAAGCACCATGTGCCCTTCTGTGAATCTCAAATTTTGGAATGAACAGAGAAGAAGAATAACATCTAAGATATGACCGTGCACAAAAGTGCTTTTGTTATTTTTGGCTGTTCGAGGGCAAAATTGATGCGCCAATGTATGAATATATCTTTTCTTTAAAAGTTATCTTCCACAGCAAGCTGACTTCTTATTTATCAGCTTCCTACAAAGTGAACTTGTGTGTTCTTGTGTCCCCTAGCTTTATATAATAATGGGTGGTTAGTTAACCACCCCGAATTATATAAGAATTATGGGGTGGTTAAATAACCACCCCATAATTTGGGGTGGTTATTACCACCCCATAATTTGGGGTGGTTATTTAACCCACTGAACGAATTCTCCTAAAGTCGAGATCAAGCTAAATCGATTTCTAGAACCAGAAAACGGTAGGTTAACGACTTTCATCAAAATTCTTAAAGCCGTTTTCAAGATAAAATGTATATACATACATACAAGAATTGCTACTTTAAGGTGGACGTCAAGTAATTTTGCTTCCTATACTTCCAATGGAAAAACTTATGTACACATTTTCTTCACAATTAATGCGTTCCCAGGGATGAAAATTTGAACATCGATTAAAATATCTTCATTTTATAACTTGCAATACTTAATATTTTCTAAAACATAACCATAATGATGCAATTCAACATTTGTTTGTCTACTGACGTCATGAAAACACAGGTCGCGCCACCTTTTTCCTGGACAATTAATTAATGCGTTCACAAGGATGAAAATTTGAACATTAATTAAAATAGCTTCATTTCATAACTTGGAATTCTTAATATTTTCTAAACCATAACCGTAATTATGCAATCGATCATTTTTTTGTCCACTGACGTCATCACAGTACAGGTCGCGCCACCTTTTCTCTGGTTTCAACACCACCACAGGAAAAGTTATTGATTTTTAATATAATTATGGTTATGTTTTAGAAAATATTAAGTTTTCCAAGTTATAATATGAAGTTATTTTAACCGATGTTAAAATTTTCATCCTTGGGAACACATTAATTGTGAAGGAAATGTTTACAAAACGTTTTCCATTGGAAGTGTAGGAAGCAAAATTACTTGACGTCCACCTTAATAATATGGGATAAGGGCAATGGAATGGATCGCAATCCTATGTCCTGAACTTTGACCACATTTCGTCCATTTTCAATAGGGTTCGTCCCCAGGTCGTCCCCTACTACATACTGAAATTTCATCGAAATCGAACCATTTTTACGCAAGTTATGACGCACAAGGGCAATGGAATGCATCCGGATCTTATGTCCTGACCTTTGACCCCACTTCACCCATTTTGAATAGTGTTTGTCCTCAGGCGGTCTCCTATCATATAGTAAACTTTTATTGAAATCGAACCATATTTACACAAGTTATGGGGCATAAGGGCAATGGAATGATTCCGCTCCTACGTCGTGACCATTGACCCCATTTGTCCCATTTTTAATAGCCTTCGTCCTTAGGTAGTGCCCTACCACATACTAAAATTTCATCGAAATCGAAGCTTTTTTCGCCAGTTATCGTGCGGACGGACGGACGGACACGCTTCTTCAACCTACGGTTGGAAAGCGTAAAAAACAAAATTATTCATATTATCATACGTGTTTTTATATTTCTTATTATTTCATTTATATTTTTTAATATATGTATAATATTATTGTGTAATATTTGTATTTGCATGTTTGATGTTTTATGTGTTTGTATTAGTTGTATTATTATTCATATTTTTGCATTTATGTGTTGTATTAATTCTTTTTTTACATATATCTACTGTATTTCTTTTGTGTTTGCATAGGGTGGGATTTGTATTGGCTCCATATTTTTTTCTTTTTTTGGTACAGAAATTGTATCTGATTTGATAGTGTGGTTAAATGGTGTAATGTAACAAAAACTAAAATTAAATTCGAAAAATTCAGACAAAAGTCATAGTCTGGCGGGCTCATGTAAGGACTGTATGGCGCGTGGGAGAACAATTCTCGTCCATACATTTACAGAATGTCTCTTACTATTCGGGAAACATACGGCCTCGCGTTGTCGTGCAAAATGATGACACCAGCTTCGAGCATGTCGGACCTCCTTTGGCGAATCTTTGGGCGCAAAACATTTTGCAGAAACTTTCTGTAGTGTTCCGCTGTTAAACTGGTCCCCTCGGGCACTTTGTCTGTTGCTATCACTCCAACCTTTGCATAGGCCAAAGTCATCATCAGCTTAACCTTCGATTGTTGGCGGCGGAACTTCTTCTGGCGACATGATTCTGGATGTTTCCACTGAGCGGACTGAGATTTCAGCTCTGGATCAAAACCTTGTATCCAAAGAAGCCCACCCTAACACTGTGCTACGATCCACTACACTAATCCTACAAACATCACACTAAGCGGACTGAGATTTCAGCTCTGGATCAAAACCTTGTATCCAAAGAAGCCCACCCTAACACTGTGCTACGATCCACTACACTAATCCTACAAACATCACACTAAGCGGACTGAGATTTCAGCTCTGGATCAAAACCTTGTATCCAAAGAAGCCCACCCTAACACTGTGCTACGATCCACTACACTAATCCTACAAACTTCACACTAAGCGGACTGAGATTTCAGCTCTGGGTCAAAACCTTGTATCCAAAGAAGCCCACCCTAACACTGTGCTACGATCCACTACACTAATCCTACAAACTTCACACTAAGCTTTATGAATTTCGGTAGGAAATTTTTCTCGTAAAGTTACAATTTTAATGTAGGATCACTGTTCGCTACGCGAAATCAGACCTGACTCACTTTCTTCCTCCATTTGCAATTTTTGCGCACCAGTGTATATACATTTTTTTTTATAATTTATACACAAATTATATTTATACTCAACTTTGGAAGATACCTATAGTGGTAATATAAAAAACATTCATGTGAAAACGAATGTAATGTCGTCTGCTTAAATTTATCAGATTTTTCTTTCAGAATGATTTTTTATAAGTTCTCTTTTAGCTCACAGAATAGTTTCTTAATTTCCCTCTTTCAGTATTGTCATAAGATCGCATTAAACTAAACGATCAACTTCCTTCAATGTCTCTTGAACTGAAATTTTTGAAATGGTATCAATTTCCTCATCTGAAATTTTATCCAGAGATTCTGCAAGAGTGTCTGGGAAGAAAAGGGATATGTCAGTGCTATGATGATTATCTTGGGGGGTGATGCAATTTTTACCGTATTCTAAAAATAAAATAACTTACCACTGATGCAGTCTTTCAGCAAGCATCGCTTCCAGCTCTCACTCATGTATTTACAATAATCTAGATAGTTTTTAGTTTTCTTTACGTTACTACGTAAGTCATTAGAATTACCTGCCCCATCGCCGAGAACTCCTTCCCACACCCCCACACCCCAGTTCACTTTCGTGCAGGAGGAAACTTCCTAGCCGTTTAAAGTGACCCCTCCATACTAATGCACATTTGTTTAATTTATTGTTTCATGGTTCCAGAGTATAGAGACAATTTTCAGCGGGAATGGTAATCCAAACGACGCTCCCAGTTCTCACTCATGTATTTACAATAATTGATATGACCTACGTATTACGTATAAATTTTATTTGTTTTTCTCATCTGTAGCAAGGATATCTGTATGGCCCGCGTATCAGTATGGACATATCTTTCATGGATAAAAATTGCTGTATAATCGTGCAGGTATAGAGAATCACTCTCTTATGGAATTTGGACTTCCGGTACAGTAGACACAAAACATCAATGCAAGCTTTAAGAAATCCTTGAAAAATGTTACACAAAAAAAGGATATTCTCAGACGCGTGTATAAATATTACAAGGGCAAAAAGAATCGGACGCCTTCAAGCGAACGAACCTTAATTTAAAAAACATTACTTCCAATTTAAGTTCATAAGCAAATCACACAACACACACTATCTCTCTCTATCAATGGACAAAACAATAGAAATACGTACTTAATAACTTATAGGTCCTTCTCTAGCGCGAATAACAGTCTGTACACGCCGAAGCATCGACGCCACCAGACGACAGAGGGTTTATGGAGGTAATGCTAGCCATGCCTGTTACAGCATTATCCACAACTCCGCCCAAGACGTTGGTCCAGGATCCATGAACCGAATGTTCCGATTCACAGTACCCCACAGAGCTTCCACAGTGTTTCAATCAGGGGACTTGGATGGTTCGAAGCTGAGATGAGTGTTCCTCGAGCAATACCTGGGTGCCTGCGGCCTGGTGGAGAAGTGCTTTGCCCTGCTGGAACAGACCATCAGCCGCAGGATGTGCGAAGGCTGCGAAAGCGTGTAGGTAATTATTCAGCAAATGGTGATAGCGAGGAGCGGTTAAGGACCTCTCCAGGCACACTAAGAGACTTAATGTGTTCCATAAGAAGGCTCCCCAAACCAACACAGAGCCACCACTGCGTTAAGCAGATCCGACCTTGCACGACGGGGCCATGGCCTCATGCTGCCGACGCCACACCTGCATATTCCCGTCAGCTCGGTACAGCTAGAAACGGGATTCATCTGGCCACACGACGCGGCGCCACTCTGCATAGGTCGAGTTTTGTTGTTCCCGACACCAGGCGAGGCGTAATTTCTGATGATGATAAGTCAACACTGGCACACGAGTAGGGGTTTCGCTCCCGTAGCTCAGAGTACACCACACCGTTCGTTCTCCGAAGCTGCTTCGGCCTCCAACATTTTACCTGGATGTGATTTGCGCTGCCGTTGCCAAGGGACAGCGAAAATCCCATCCAGGTAAAATGACGAGCTAGGATGATGTACTACGACCCCGGTCTCCAACGGCGTGTGGTCGGCCACCGCTTGGTCTTTGGGCGCTGGTACGCTCGTCGATGGTATACTCACGGTACACCCTTGATACCCATGTGGTTGAACTTTAGAGTTCTTACCACTTGGGCGATAGAATGACCGTTGTGTCTTGCGCCAAAAATGCGTCTACGATCAAAGTCGTTCAGACAGTCTCGTTTACGCATCTTAGTCAATTACGATGCACTGTTGGGAAATCCTACTCTCCAGCTAATTATTGCCTGCGTTCGGTTTGGATCTGTCCCACTCTGCGCGAGGGATGCCCATATCAACTTCCCATCACCCTTATCCCTAATGCTTTGTCTATTGAGTGTAGACACTCGTATGAGAATAATATGACCACCTACCTAATAATGGGAATAACCACCCTTGGCCCGGATGACAGCGAAGAGACGGCGGTTTCCCGAGGCACACGTGCCCGTTCGGACTGCAGCAGAGCACGGGGTCCCGGAGATGACGTCATGGTGGGTCGGCAGGCCAAACCTGTTGATTCAAATAGTCCCACAAGTGCTCTATGGGACTGAGGAGGGGGCGATTTCTCCGGCCAAGGGTGAATGGAGACATCGCTGCTGTGTTCCTCGAACCAGGCACGCACCCCTCTAGAAACGTGGAACGGCGCATTGTCCTGTTGGTAGACACCATCACCACCAGGGCAAACGTCCAACATGAAGGGACGCATGTGATAAGCGAGGATGGACAGGTAGCCATTGGCGTTCAGGGACACGTCCAGTGGTACCAGCGGTCCCAGGGAAACATCCCCCATATATGTACACTGCAACCGCCGGCATGTACTTGACCGACAATCGTGTCAGGGTGTTGGTTTTTCTGTGTCTGACGCCGTATCCTCCACCTTCCGTCATTTTTGTGGTGTGGAAACCCCAATTCGTCTGAGAAGGCAACCTTTTCCTGCTCTTTCACCGTCTAAGGACGGTATTTCTAAGCGAACTGCAGGCGTCGTTGCCGATGGACCTGGGGTAACATGGAAACCTTGACGCAGAGTCAACTCCGGAGACCCATGCGTAATAGGGCTCGCTTTACTGTTATCGGGGACACGTACCTGGGGGCCCCAGCGTTCATTTGCATGGTCAATTCCTGCAGTGTTGCGGATCGATTGCGCTTTACCAATTGACGGGGGCGATGTTCTCCTCTGGGATCTATGGATTTTGGGGCTCCACAGCTATGACGTCGGGAGGTATTCGGTGTACCGGCGGTCCATTCGTGGTACATCCTTTCTAGAGCACCTCGCGAACAGTCCGCGAAGTCTGCTGTTTCTAAGATGGTTCCACCCTTGGGGTGGTAGCCGATTATCATTCCTTTTTGAACGTCTGTCAAATCACTACCTCTGCCCATTGTGCTTACGTGACGCACTTTGGCTCAACTGTCCTGGCCGGCCGCTTATATATCCGTGTGGTTGACCTTATCATGTGCAATCTGTGACACCCCTGGACAGGTACACTGTGATTCCGGGGTTGTCATATTATTGTGATACGACCGTGTATAATCCAACTGAGGCTGCGCGCTGCGGAATGTATTGTGTAACCTTGCTTTTCTTCCCTACCATCCACATTACCATTGGAGCCTTGATCTTGTAGAAATTTATTTCATGGGAAATTCGAGATATCAGGCTTCTGATTCTCACCCTGTCAAATTTGAAATGCCTCGTAAAACCTATCGGTTCCAGCTTAAATTTAAATATTTACTGTATTGCACTACTCCGTTTTATTTGCATAAATGCAAAATGCTGTAAAAATAAAATTATATTGTTTGTTTCCGTGATAAGGTAAAACGGCTCTTGTCACATGCATTAGCGCCCTGGGCCATGGTCTGGTTGGCCAAACGGTAAACCCACCCCTGGTTATTCTGAAATCATGACTTCGGTCCAACAGCTGTAAGATTTTAGCAAGTTGTTTAGAATTAACTCAATCTATTGCTTAGAAGGATGTAGACACGGGTTTTCTTTAATCATAATTTAAAAATTCATTGTTTCCTCTATAATGGGAATTTTCAAATGAAGACTGATTTGCAGTTTTACCAAATGAGATCTTCTCGACTTACTTGCATGTTATGTAAAGTTATATAAAAGTTTTACAATTTTAATGTTTATACACCCCGATATTGTTATGTGAAAATCAGAATCATGTTGTGTGAGTTTATTAACAGCTTTCTATTTCGTCATTTGTCTTCCCGTTTTGGTAGCTATAGCTTTACATAAAAATATTCGAATGAGAAATGGTTAATGTTTTAATTCCCAGGTAGTATCACGTAAATAATTTTATCTCTCTCCCATAAGACTGCATATTCTTTATCTCCGCAATTTCTTCCCATACTGACTTTGGCCATGCAGGCCCATGGGGGGGGGCACGCACACTACCCATGCCTCAGCTGGGGTCCGTACCTGGGTCAGCTCGGACTAGTTATCCAAAACTCTCACCTCACACCGCTTCGCCATCGGGGAGGATGTTTCATCAGGAGGGTTTACTGAAATGACTTCAAGCCAAATCTGAAACACCAGTACGCACAACAAATAGGAAAGAATAGAAAGACACACCTTCTGCTCAAGAATCGAAGGACAGGCGCTTTCTGTTCAAGAATCGGACAGACATTCTGTTCTAGAACCGAAGGACAGAAGTTCTGTACAAGCATCGGACTTTTTCGAATCGATGGACAGACGTTCTGTTTCACGGTAAGGTGATTCCACACTGGTGCAATCCAACCTACCTGTGATTTATCGGGGATTTTTATATGAATATTTGGTTCATTTCCTCTGCGGCAGCGGTCCTGGGCAAACTATAATTTACGCTTCCTTTTTTAGCAAACTCACACGGGAAGCAAAACTATTCCATACCTGAACAAGATGACACATTGCAAAATTGAGCATGAAACGGATTTTTTGAGGCATTAAACAGCTTCAGCGCAATCACCTCGACTCAGGAGTGTTAGTGGAAAAAAAAATGAGCGACATGCCATTTCTGTGTAGCTATTAAATCACCCGAAGCGACCGCCAGCAGTCACATGTGACAAGTGCTGACCAATGACCGTGAACTGCGCAGTTAAAAAAGAAATAACTGACGCTATCGCGAACCTAGACTGAAGTGGAAATATGAGTGTTGACATCTGACTCTGTGTGTGTTTTTGTGCGTATACGTTAAAAAAGATAACATATTTTTTGTATTCGCTTTAGAGGTATTCAGTGGTTTCCTTTTTTTGCATCACAGCATGTATAAAAAAAATATAAAAATGAAATTATAAATAAATCTCCTGTGATGCTTTGTCAGAATGGAAATAGGCCAGTCGCACCAATCTTTCCATTTCTTTCTTTTATGCGATGCTTTTTAGAGAAAGTTCATTTTACTTACGACAGGGAGACCATGTGATTTCACAGACAGGTTTTCTGATAAATATAACGCATAACATTAAGCAATGTCTCAAGAAGAGTTACAGAGTAATCATCGCAGAGATTTTCACGATATTGAAGTGGGTGCTAATATGTGAATTGCGCGCACGCAATGAACTTCCTCAGGGTAACTGGGGACCACAAATCTCGACATGCGACTGTTTGTGGCCCTATGAGGTGCTCATGGTGTTCGTTGAACCCCGATACAAGAAAAAAATGTTTCATGTTTCAGTTTTTCTTCGAACAAAATTCAGAGCGAAAGTATTTGATGCAAATTTGAATTAGTGCTTCATAAAAAAATAGATGTAAAGTTTTATTAATAACGAGGAGCTGTGCACCAACTAAGTATACTTAAAATAGTAAATGTAACTGTACCAGTAATCCGAATTTATTGGTATAAAATTGAAATCAAAGTTTACAAGCTTCCCCAAAATCAACCAAATGGTATTTTCAAAGAAAGGTAGACGGTAAATGCAAACTGAATAATAGAGCGTTTCAACAATTCGAACTCAGTGACTTTTGTGACTAGACCAGGGGTAGCCAAACCGTCGATCGTGAGCTCTCTCGTACGGTCGATCGTTTGCTTTATCGCGCTGGCGTATGCTGTTCCATACGAAATGCCTGAAACCAGATCAAAGAAGAAATCAGCCAGACTCCCTTCCCAACCCTAATCGCTGCACATGGTCATCGCGCATCTGTAGTCTGTCGCATGAGGCATGTTGTTATCTCCCGCTCTGCTAGTCGTCAATCGCAACGCCTACACTTACAGGAAGACCGATCTGTAGACATTATTATTTGTGCATAAAAATTAGTTTACTTATTGAGTGCAGATATATGTTAAGTTATTAAGATTTGTTTACATATTAAAAATGAGTGGAGCTAAGAAACCGAAAACGTATCATTTCCACACTGAATGGGAGGAAACTTATTTTTTCACAATGTTTCGTGACAAATTCAGTTGCCATTTCTAAAAAAGGAAATCTAGAAAGACATTTTTCGAGTGTGCATAAGTGAGAACACGCAGTGTCAAGTATCAACATCTAAGAATTAAATACTGTAAATAAAGAATCTATAAGTAAAATTATATAATTTTCTTGAAAAATAGTGTTTCAGAAATTAAAAAAAATGATTTAAATATTATTTTTCTGTATTTATTTCCAAACTTACAAAACATCACACACTAACAAAACACTTGTGACATAGGCTTATCCCTATTTAACTATGCCTATGTCACTGCGAAAACCATGGTAGGTCACAGTAGGGGATGATAGCTTAAGGTAGATCTTGGTTCCTCAAAGTTTGGCCACCCCTGGACTAGACGATTAATGAATAAATGCGAATGTGATTATTCGTTCAGAGAAAGGAGGTGTCATGTCGGTTGGGCACGCGGTACCGTGGAAGGAAAAAATCATTATTTGAAGAACCGATTCCAAATTTGTGGCAATTCTAGAGAGACACTATCATTGAAAGCCACATTTTTGGTAATGATCTCTAAGGTTTCGCGAATGTCAGTAGATTTAGGGGTGGGGTAGATAGCTAATATCTTTATATCATCCCACATAGGATAAATAGACTTGAACTTGACTTCTCTGGATAAGGAAGTGGTTACTTTTCTGTCCTTTGTGTTTTTTTTTTATATTCGTTGATTCTAATTCTAAACGAACGTTTGATCATTCAGATTTAGTTTTGCTTGGAAATTTCCAGATATTGTAGATGGATGGCATAAACCCCCGCCTCGTTGATATTATTCAGTTTTCTACCTTCCTTGAAAAAGCCATCTGGCTGATGTGTGAAAGCACGGAAATTTAAATTTCTATTTTACTACAATAAACTCGGATTACTAATATAGTTATGCTATATTAAATAAAATCTTATTTTGTGCGCAAAAGCTGAGATAAGACGAATCACAAAAAATATTATTAAAATGCCAAGAATCACATAATTTCAATAGCTAAGATCACATAATTTTGCCGAATCAGTTGTATAATCTATTTACGCTATGGCAACACAGTGGTGCTCATTTTACTGTTGCTAGTAAACAGAAATACCCCTAATCCTTTGTAAGTACGTATCCTATGAACCTCGCTGAAATACGTGCATCAGAATTTCTCCAACTGACCTTGCTGACTATCGTGCTGTGCTCTTTTCACATTCACTGTTATTTAAATTTCAAATTTTTCTTATTTTAAAACAATATCATCCAAGCGATCATTAAGTGGGGGATACAATAACGCAAGTCCTGAGAAACAGCCCCCAAAATCAATAACATTTGTGACTGAAGTTGAAGGTGATGAAACGTTACGAAAAAGGCGAAACTACTGTCATGATAAGCCGTGCAGTTAAATTAAAATAAAGCTCTCTGCGATAGATTAGAGATAACGTTGAAGGAATTAAGAAACACCATTAAAGTAGATGGTCCTTTAAGCTAGAAAGAATCGGGATATGACGGGGAAAGATGATTGAAAAAAATGGATGATAAAAAAGGCTGCCATGTTGCTTAAAAATTATCCGTGTTTCTCTAATCTAAGCCAAGCTATCGTCTGTGCAAGATTCCAAAGTATTTTTGATGCGAAGAAAGGAGATGGTAGTGATACAAAAGGCTTTACCGCAAGTGTGAAAACACAAGTTTGTCAGTGACGGGGGATCGAATCCCGCCCCATCACTCCGGAGTAAGCTGCTCTCTCAACTAAGCTACACGGACGGAATGCACCACTGCAGATTTGTCGTCTTGAAACGTCATTCACCTCTGTAGTACGTCACACGAGCCATGGCTTGCATTACAATTTAGTAATTGTACTGGTTTCAATAAGTTACTGAACGAAAGAAAAATTTGAAATGTTTACAAAGCTATGAAGAATCCTCACATGAAATTTGAGCAAAATATATACCGTATTTTTCGGTTGAGAAGTCGACATGGAATATAAGCCGAATAGGATAAATTTCTCAATTCCTTTATCTCCATTCACAGAGAAGTCGATCCTGAGTATAATACGAGGCTAGAACAAAAGTAGTAAGCGTTCCGCAATTCTGCAACTATGTTTTTAATGTTTCAGTAAATATAACAAGGAAGAGAATGTGGGGTAATTACCGCATTTTTCTTCTCAGCAAAAAGTTGAACTTCGTAAGCTCATTTTTTCTTATGAAATGAAGCTCCCGTATTCCTTCTCTCCGACCGATCAGTAGAAGCCGCCGCTCAAAGGTAAAAAAATGAACAAACAAGGTCACACGAGTGTTTCAAATCAGAGCGATGCTTGGAACATGAGTTATCATGCGCGGCTTTCTCACAGAGTCCTATTGAAACCATAAACCAAAAGAGTTTTTCATTTCAATCAGAAACATGAAATAAATTAAGGCTGTCTTGGAATGAGTGTTAGGGTTTATCATCTGCGATAGATGGCGCAAAATATCTCTCCTTGGGAGTTGCTTGTACGTTTTAAATGACTGTCTCAGAAGTTGGCGTCAGCGAATTACTGCAGACCTCACCATATTCAGGATGAAAGCGGTCTCTGTTTGGCTCCAGAATGAAAAGACGAAATACGCGCTGTTACATTTTAACCAATTACGTTCTTTAGGGGTGGAGCTTCTATAGCTCAAATTCAGGGATTCTCTGCTAATGTACACATTTTCTCTTCAAAATAAAAACGTGCAGTAGGATCTACGATGATTTATGAAAAAAAAAAAAGATTCCAATCTCACTTTTGTCCCTATTCATTGATTTATTTCTATTGGGCTCAGATAATAAGAAAAATCAGACAGAAATGAGAGATTTCGTTTCTTCCAGGAAGAAACACTGCTAAGCTAACTTATCGCTCCATTTAGTGCCAAACTGGAATACTTTCGAGTCAGATAAATTGAATTTAAAAAAAGATTCTAACAAAATTTTCGGAAAAATAACTGTGGCATATATTAACTATGGGTCGTTTATATTTGTGCTCAAAATTTCAAACACTGCCATGTTATAGACTTCCGGAAAATGTGTACAAAAACATTTACATTGCAGATATGGGATACAAGATTAACTCTAACACACATTCAAAGACAGCCTTAAGATAATTACTATAAATGAAGGCAATCCTTGACTTTAATTCAGTTTAGCGATGCAATTCAAAGACTGACAAAGTGAAAAAAATACTGTTTTCTCTAACCACTGGTCATTGCTGTACTTAAAGCGTTTGCAATGCCGGATATCGTAATGATGGTCGCCAATCAAAGACAGGGAAATTTCTCATAGAGACTACCCCTTATTACGACCGTTTTTCTGTGAAACCTATTTCAAAACCCATAGCGCTAATGCCAAGCTTCCCTCTATTAAAAGACCCCTAACCTCCCCTTAACGACCATCTTTGCGTAAGGACTACTGCGCAAAGACTGCGTTGTTTGGATTACCATTCCCGCTGAAAATTGTCTCTATACTCTGGAACCATGAAACCATAAATTAAACAAATGTGCATTAGTATGGAGGGGTCACTTTAAACGGCTAGGAAGTTTCCTTCTGCACTAAAGTGAACTGGGGTGTGGGGTGTGGGAATGAGTTCTCGGCGATGGGGCAGGTAATTCTAATGGATTACGTAGTAACGTAAAGAAAACTAAAAACTATCTAGATTATTGTAATTACATGAGTGAGAGCTGGGAGCGATGCTTGCTGAAGGACTGCATCAGTGGTAAGTTATTTTATTTTAAGAATACGGTAAAAATTGCACCTCCCCTTCCCCAAAGTTAATCATCATAGCACTGACGTATCCCTTTTCTTCCCAGACACTCTTGCAGAATCTCTGAATGAAATTTCAGATGAGGAAATTGATACCATTCCAAAATTTTCAGCTCAAGAGACATTGCAGGAAGTTAATCGTTTAATGCGGTCTTTTGACTATACTGAAAGAAGGAAATTAAGAAACTATTCTGTGAGCTGAAAGAGAACTTATAAAAAATCGTTCTGAAAGAAAAATCTGATAAACTTAAGCAGACGACATTACATTCGTTTTCACATGAATTTTTTAATAAGATTACCGCTATAGGTATCTTCCAAACTTTTGTGTATTAATAATAAAAATGTGCATATGTATATACACAGTGTGGCAAAGAATTTTTAAGACTGGGTTTGTAAAATGAAATAGAAACAAGAAATTATAATTTGCTTTGGTTTGTTATTCAAAATAAGTCCCTCCGGCTTCAATACACTTGTTACAGCGATTTAATAATGATTCGAATGCCTGTTCCAGTTCACTTTGCGGAATTGCCTCCAAAGCACGCGTCGAAGCTGTTTGTATGGTCGAAATTTCATCAAAATAACACCCTTTTAACGTCATTTTAAGTTTTGGGAATAAAGAAAAGTCGCAGGGTGCTAAATCAGGCGAATACGGTGGATGATTCAACACACACGTTATTTTTCGCCAAAAATCTCCAAACAAGAATTGAGGTGTGACTGGGTGCATTATCGTGCAACAAACACCAACTGTTTTCATCCCGATATTCTGGACGAATGCGACGAATTCTGCCCATCAAACGCCTCAAAACATTTAAATAAAGCTCACCAGTAATTGTTTGTCCACTTGGAACAAATTCTTTGGGGATAATAACCCTTACTATCGAAAAATGTAATGAGCATTGTTTTGATTTTCGATGGAACTTTTCTGGTTTTTTTGGCTTGTGGGAGTTTTTTGACTTCCATTCCGCACTTTGTCGCTTTGTTTTAGGATCATATTGAAAACACCATGTTTCATTACCTGTAACAATCGATTTTAAGAAGTTTGGATCATTTTCAGCGGCTGAAATAATGTCTCTGCAATGTGCACTTCTCCTTGATTTTTGTTCATAGGTCAACATGTGTGGAACAAATTTAGCACAGACTTTTGTTTTGCCCAAATCTTCATGCAGGATGGTTCGAATCGTTTCTTTGTTGATGTTTAAAGACTCTTTCATCATTCTTAGTGACGCACATCGATTGTTTGCCACGAAATCACGCACTTTTTCAATAATCTCAGGTGTCCTAAATGAACTTGGTCTTCCGGTACGCTTATCATCTTCTAGCGTATCTTTTCCGTCCAAAAAACGTCTGTGCCACAGGAAAACATTTGATCTACTTAAACAAAACTCACCGTAAACTTGTTTCATCATTTGGTACGTTTCCGAGGCACTTGTACCAAGTTTTGCGTTAAATTTAATAACAGCCCTTTGTTCCATCTTAATAATTCAACATGAAAAAAATTTTACTTCTCTAAAGAACGGCCATTTTGTTTGAGTTACTTTAACAACTGCGCAGTACTTTTGACAGAAAGCAAGCAGATGGTCACGGTTTATAACGCATTTGCGATTACACTGGTGGCGCCACCGTAGGCTGAAATCTAGCACCAGTCTTAAAAATTCTTTGACGCACTGTGTATGTACATATAGTATCGTATTTTTTTCATTATTTATACACATTCATACATACTGTGCTGTACATATACTAGAATGCGTCTAGCGCGTATAAAACTTTCCTTTACTCAGACCCAGTGACGCGTCTTGCGCGTACAAAGCTGTCCTTTACCCAGAGCCAGTGACACGTCTAGCGCCTGCAAAGCTTTCCTTTACCCAGAGCCAGCGACGGGTCTCAAGCGTGGAAACTTTTTCCAACTCTTTTCATGGACGTTTCGTCCATGACACTGAGTTAAACAAACGTTTTTCGTCCATGACACTGCGTTGGAGAAACGTGGGAACGCGCTAAATGCGTCGCTTACACTGGGTGAAAGAAAGCTTTGCATGTGCTAAGCGTGTCGCTGACATTCAAAGGGTTACAACGAAAACACAATAAAATTCTACATTTATTAAAACGCAAAATTGGTAATGAAAGAGTTAAAAGATGAGCGTGTGTCATTGGTTCTCTCTAGATATGTCTACGCGTGGAGTAATTGTGGAGATCAAACCTGGACTCATCTGTAAAGAGAACAGAGCTCTATTGATGTTCAGTCCATTTGACATGATTGCGGCACCAGTCGAGAAGTTTTCTTTTATGACGACAGGTGAGAGGAATGCACACCATTGGCATTCTATCATAAATACTATATTCACTGCGCACCGCTGTACAGGATACCATATTTCATGTTGCTGTTAAAACATATGAGCGCAGTTGCATAGGGGTGCCGGACTTTCTTCTTCGATCACTTAGCTGCAGATAACGGTCATGTCCTGAAGTTGTTACTCGAGGTCTTCAATCTACCATTTGTGTCATTTGGAATGTTACCTAAAGCCGATGGACTCCGGAACGACTCACATTGAGACACTTGGCTACTTCGGCTTGAGACTGGTTGACGTCGAGCTTTCCAATGGGTCTCCATTTTGATTCTCCTAAATGGTGTCTAGACGATTCTCATGAACAGTAGAACGCAAACTGTCAGAGTAATGTGTTCTGCTTGCAACAACAAGACTCCCTCAAATGCTGACTTTTAACCTAAGAAGAAATGACAAGACCTTTTAACTGCCTACTTTTAACCTAAACCTGATTAGCATATTTAGACGCACTTTATGTTAATTTGCGTATCATATTCGACATCATCGGTCAAAATATATCTGCTACATTAGGTTCATCCGTTTTCACTGTGAATTATTTACATATGTAAATTTCCGAATTTCATGCTTTTCCTTAATTTATGGAAACCAGTGTATTTACAAGGCGATGCATAATTCTAGACTAATGTACCTCGCTGTAGGAATGGCAAGACAAAGAAACAAACAGAAAGAAAGGTTTCCAGAAGCCAAATATAATTTGGTTTTATACTTCCGAAATGTTTTTATACGGTAAAAGAGAAAAAAACAAATAAAAAAGCAGCCACCATTGAACTTAAGTTTTGCCTTTGGCTTGCTCAAAGCTAGTGAAGTTCGACAAAATAACAATACTAACAGACTGAGAAAGGTTTGTAGTAGCTAAATACAACAGGTCCTTATACACCAAAATGTTTTTATTGGGGAAAGGAGAACTTAATAAAAAGAAACAAACATTTACGCAGCCACCGTAGAACTTACTCTTTTTTTTGGCATCTTCAATGCTAGTAAAGTTCAAAAAAATAAAATTAATAAGAAACAGATAGGTAAAGGTTTGCAGTGACTAAACAGAATCATTTTTTTATATTTTTCCGGAATGATTTCATTGCGGGAAAAAGAACTAAAAAATGATACGTACGCTGCCGCCGTTGTACTATAACGAAGTAAATTTCTCCGTCATTTTTATCCGCGCCAGGATTCGAACCCGGGTCCCTTCATTCCGGAATAAGTTGCTTTACCAATTGAGCTACGCGGACGTTTTATTCTGATTCCTATCTGCCTCTATGTCGTGTGCGTCCTTCTGGCAGGTACGTCACATCTCCTGGTACGTTACAGTACTTACTGTTTGTTTAGCTGCGGGATCATGATGCACTAATATTTTTACCAGTTTGCTCTTGTCATAAAAAATCTACAGAAAATTCGCGAAGGAATTCTCAAATTTTACTCAATCAGTCAATTCAAGTTCCACTGAGAACAACCTTTACTTAGGAGCTGTATGACATTCAGTGCAGAGCTCAAGTGTCGGCGCCATATCAATTTTTACTACTTCGCATACGTACGGAGTTCAACACATTGCCCAACCGAAAGAAAGTAAGTTTCTAAGTTTTTCCCTTCCAATAAAACATTTCGGAAATATAAAAACTTATTACTGATTGAGCATCTCTTATCTGAAATGCGGAAGTTTCTCGGATTTTTTCGGTTTTTGCAGTATTTACATACGGTATATCTACAACGAGTAGCTGTGCATTAAGAATACCTACCTAAGTTTCTGCGCAATCTCAGCTTGCAGGTGCCTAGGAGCAAATTCTACAAGGTGTCGATCTTCGTCCATGCGTAACTTGACCCAGCTCCGTTGCTGCAGCTCCGTCAGTTCACACTCATTTCGTGGAGAAGGATCAGCAGTTCTCACACCACGTTTTAGCATCTCCCACAAATGTTCAATTGCGTTACAATCAGGGGAGTTTGGGAGCAACTTTTCCATCATGTTCCTCCAACCACTCAGTGGTTATTCGAGCCCGACGACACGGTGCGTTGTCCTGCTGAAAGATGGTACTGTGGTCCGGGTCGACACGGTGCGTTGTCCTGCTGAAAGATGGCACCGTGGTTCGGGTCGACACGGTGCGTTGTCCTGCTGAAAGATGGTACTGTGGTCCGGGTCGACACGGTGCGTTGTCCTGCTGAAAGATGGCACCGTGGTTCGGGTCGACACGGTGCGTTGTCCTGCTGAAAGATGGCACCGTGGTTCGGGTCGACACGGTGCGTTGTCCTGCTGAAAGATGGTACTGTGGTCCGGGTCGACACGGTGCGTTGTCCTGCTGCCTGCTGAAAGATGGTACTGTGGTCCGGGTCGACACGGTGCGTTGTCCTGCTGAAAGATGGTACTGTGGTCCGGGTCGACACGGTGCGTTGTCCTGCTGCCTGCTGAAAGATGGTACTGTGGTCCGGATCGACACGGTGCGTTGTCCTGTGAAAGATGGCCCCGTGGTCAGGGTAAACCTCATGCAGATATGGATGGAGAAGGTCGGCTAACAGGTCCCTGCAGCGTACAGCGTTCAGTGTTTGTGGGATTATGATTATGATAATAAAATTATGTCCAGCGTTCAGTGTTTGTGGGATTATGGCTTGCTAAGGAACAGTTCCACAGACCAGAACACCACATCCACCTGCTTGTTGAAACAGAACTGTGCAACCAGAGGATATGGTACGATTTCATGCTGCTAACGTCATATGCGAACCCGGCCATCAGCATGCTGTAGCAATAAAAGGGACTCATCACTCCAGACGACCTTCTTCCATCTGTCGAGGGTCCATTGCAGACGTTCCTTGGCATATGCGAGGCGTTGTTTGCAATGACTAGGGGTCATCATGGGTGCCCTCGTTGGTCTCCAGCTGTGGAACTTCAGGGACCCATCACTCCAGACGACCTTCTTCCATTTGTCGAGGGTCCATTGCAAAAGTTCCTTGACCCATGAGAGACATTGTTTGCGACGACTGGGAGTCATTATCTTTGGTCTCCAGCTGTGGAACCCCAGGCGAATTAAGGTACGGTGCGTGTTGCATGTAGAAATAGGTAGAACTGCACCGCTGTTGCGCTGGTGGGTGAGCTGGGTGACGTCATTGCTGAGATACCAGTCGTGACACCCGACGCTCACCTCTGGGATCAACAGCGCGTCGTCGTGGCTGACCAATGTGAGCCCTTCTGACGGATGTCTGCGCATGGTAAATCCAGTTGTGGTACACCCTTGATGCAATAGTACGGGAGCAGTCAACAATTGTGGCTGTTTCCGAAATACCTGCCCACCAGGCCTTAACTATCTGGCCGCAGCCAAATTTGCTGAAGTCGTCATGGGACCAAGTCTGAACACTAAATCCACTTATATTTCAAGAAGCGAAAGTCGTTCGCGAACTATTCTTTTTTGAAAAGAATCGATTCTGCGAAAGAGCTGTTTCCTTCAAATAATCGGTCAGAAATACTTTTCACTAAATATCAGATTTTAACCAGAGTGTCTCTCGGTGAGGTTGGGGTTCCGGTCAGAAAACGTAACCTTATTCAGAAGTGAAAAAAATGCGATAAATTTCACGAACGTTTCAAAGCCAACTTACATGAAACTAAGCAAATTTCTTTTCCGTGATATTTAAAAAAAAATTTAAACTAAAAATCCTATACTAAACCGAAGAGTCAACGAATGACACAAAACGGATCCGATTCAGAATCCATTCTCGACACTCATTTCCTCCGGAGATATTTCACAGGAAGTGTCATCGAACGAAAAAGAGAGCGTCCGAATCGGCTGACGGATCACTTTGTCCGTGTTCATTTCGTCCACGGTTCACTTTCCCACCGTTCACTTTGTCCGCTGTTCATTTAGTCCACTGTTCATTTCGTCCACCATTCACTTTGCCCACATTCATTTCGTCTAACATTCACTTTGTCCACATTCATTTCGTCTAACATTCACTTTGTCTACATACATTTCGTTCACCATTCACTTTGTCCACGTTCACTTTTTCCACCATTCACTTTGTCCACATTCATTTCGTCCACCATTTACTTTGTCCACATTCACTTCTTCCACCACTCACTTTTTCCACATTCATTTCTTCCACCATTCACTTTGTCCACATTCATTTCTTCCACCATTCACTTTGTCCACATTCATTTCTTCCACCATTCACTTTGCCCACATTCATTTCGAGCTCAAAATGAATGGAATACCGTGAAAGTTTTCTGCTATGATGAAATGTTTGTTACGAGGCACGAAAAAAGGGACAGCGGACATCGCTTACATGCGATTTGTTTCTTGTTGAAGTTTTTCAATTAAAATATAACGATTTTAAATATTATTTGAAGTTAAAACGAGAAACTGAACTTTGAAGAGCTTTTTAACTCTTTTGTGTGGTACGATGTCAAATCACGGTTACATAAATCAAAGTTTAACGAAAATCTGTTAATGTTTTGAAATACGCATTGTATATTGCTTTTATATAGTTCTTAGCTTTTCAGTATATTTATTTTTTATTTTGATTATTAATTGTTTGAAATTTCCGTGTTGCTAATTTCATACGAATGAACTATAATGCACTCTATATGTGTCAGCTATTTAACGGGAGGAAAAATATTCGTAAATGAACAATGGTGAAGAAAAGTTTAGAATGATATTTACTGTGAATTTGCTGTGTGAAAGAAGGAAAATAGAGACTTTTTACATAAAAGAGAAAGGGGGACTAATATTTTCCTCTTGAATTCAACACATTTATGGCCATTGGAAGAAACGTTTTACAATTACAATTTCAATTATTTTGTTGCTCACATTGAAAACTTAGTCATATGGAAACGCAATACACCAGGAGGAATCTGAGCATATTGGTTGTAAGGCTCCCCCTATGAGATGTAAGAAAAGGAATAAAATATATAAAGGCAAGTAAGATGGTTATAACAGAAACGTCACTGTTAGCAGCATAGCTTGGGACTACAATTTAATGATAGGGTTGAGATTCATGATGGAGATCAGGAGGATTTACAAGGTAATTTGGCAGAGACAAGGAAAACTTTTTGATATTTTCCAGAGATCTGATGCTCTCTGGGAGATTATTCCATAGAATAATGGCTTTATACTTTAGGCTATTTAAACCATAATTAAGTCTAACAGACGGTAGACATAATTTCTTGTTAGCAACCGATCTGGTGCAGACAGCATAATCCAGATATCTGATGTCAGATTGAAAAATAGGCATTTTAAGATGCATTATTTTAAAAAACATGATTCCTAGTTTCAAGGTAAAAATTTCATAAATGTTTAGAATATTTAGTTTTAGAACTACTGGTTTTGAATGAGATATACAATCTGCGTTCACCATATAGCGAGCAGATTTCTTCTGTAATTTAAGCAAGCATATCTTATTGTTTGCACTAATTTTTGAATACTAGGATTCCAGACAATAGGAGAGATGGGTATAAATAAAAGTATAGTAAAATGATTTTACGACATTGATAGGGAAGAGATACTTAATTTTACTAAGTAGGCCAAGCTATAAGGAAACATTTTTTAAAACGAACTGAACATGAGTATTCCAGTTAAAGAATTCATCAAACCAAACGCCTAGATACTGTCTAACGTACCAGGAGATGTGACGTACCTGCCAGAAGGACGCACACGACATAAAGGCAGATAGGAATCAGAATAAAACGTCCGCGTAGCTCAATTGGTAGAGCAACTTATTCCGGAATGAGGGGACCCGGGTTCGAATTTTGGCGCGGATAAAAATGACGGAGAAATTCACTTCGTTATAACTGAACTTTGTCTACAATTTTAAGTGGCAGAATATTAATCCTGACTGAAAAGTTATTTACGTCATCTTTTTTATGAACATTTCAGAAATATACAGATTTGGTTTTTAAAATATTAAGTGATAATTTGTTAGAGCATAACCAATAAGATAAATTTGATAGATCATTATTGACCATTACCTGTAGCTTATGCACATTATGACATTTTTGAAAAATGACAGTTTCATCAACGTATAACAAAGCATGAGTTGACTGTAGGCGCATAGAAAGGTCATTGATACACGACAGGAACAGTAACGGTCCCAACACCGAACCTTGAGGCACTCCACATGAAATATGAAGTAAATCAAAGTTTATATTATTTACAGAGACATACTGTTTGCGATTAAAGAGGTAGCTCATTAAGAGGGAAAGTATTTTGCCACGAAAACCGTATTTGGTTAATTTATGTAACAGAATATCATGATTTACCGTATCGAAAGCTTTCTAGAAATCAATAAAAACACAAATAGTATAACAACTCTCATCTAGTGCTTCGGAAATGAAGTTCGACAACTTAGCACCAGCCATTTAAGTAGATCTGCTTTTTTTGGAAACCGAACTGATCTAAAGAGAGCATACCATGGTTGTGTAAAAAAATCAACCATTCTGCTATGAATAGCCTTTTCAATAATTTTTCTCAAAATAGGTAACAAAGCTATCGGTCTGTAATTACAAATAGATTTCCTATCTCCTTTTTTTAAAAAGAGGAATAACCTTAGCGATTTTCAGACTGCCAGGAAAAGGACCTGAATAAAAACTCAGATTAATAATATATGTTATAAGTGGTACCAAAATAGAGACTGAGTCTTTTATGACTCTGCTATTAATATTGTTTGAGCCGGAACTTCTTTCTAGGGGCAAGGAAGTGATAATATGATAAATTTGAGTATCACCCACAGGGCGTAGAAATATTGAAAAAGGGACACCAAAAAAAAAAAAAAAAAAAACCAGTCACCATTACTTTCTGTGCTGATCGCTGACTCTTGAAGTTCTTAGGCATTGGTGAAGAGGTGTGACGCCATTCCATGGATTGATTCTTCGTTTCCGGATCGAAAAGATACGCCCACGTTTCATCCCCTGTCACCAGATCGAAAAAAAAAACGTGTTTTCATTGGCTTCAAACGCTTCCAGAATATCAGAGTAGACTTCCACCCTTCTGTCCTTCAAATCGGGTGCCAACTTCCTAGGTACCTACTTTACACACACTTTCCGATACCCCAAGTCTTCCAGCATTTTCGTATGGCATTGCGACCACAGTCCAGTTGTGCAACAAGCTCACGGATTGTGACTCGCCTCTGCGCGAATCAATTCATGCACTCGTTGACGATTCGTGTCAGTGGTCGCAGATGATGTTCTCCCACTGCTTGGTTTGTCTTCAATGCTGATTTCCCCTTCTTTAAACTTCTTCATCCATCTGTGCACATTGCTCTTGTCAATGGTGTCATCTCCGTAAACATTCTGTAGCCTTCTGTGAATGTCGGACAGCCTGCACCCTTCCTTCGTCAAGAACTCAATGACGGCACGTTGCATCTGCTTGGAATCCATTATTTACCTGCAATGAAGAAGCATTACTATAGAGGAAGAGATACTCTACCAACATGTGCAATTTGAACGACTTCTGTCAGTTAATAAAAAAAGCTGTGCCCACTTTCGCATTACTTTCGGTACAACTCTTGTATTTTTATCCAAAGAACTTTAACAAGAAAAAAAAAACCGTATGTAAGCAAGATATCTTCTGAGATTTTTGTTTCTGCCTCGTAACAAAAATGCCATCCAAAGAAAAAATTTCCACTGTGTTCCATCCATTCTGAGGACCAATGAATGTGGATAAAATGAACGACGGACGAAATGAACATGGAATAAATGAACTGGACCAAGTAAATGTGGAAGAAATGACAAAGTGATAGGGAACCTCCAAATCCCACCCAGGCTATGCGAGGTCACGTGTCGTAACCGTTTGGGTACGGACGGATTATGTCATGATGTGGCCAGGGGCTGTCATTGAATTGCCGTCCCTTTCAGAACACTTTCCCTATTTCTATAAGCTATCTTACTGCCAATTTGTTTTAGTGAAACATAGTCAGCATATCTTTGTTGGCGCGGGGAGGGGATATTATCAGAAAGAAATCATTATATCACTATTATTATTGCTGAAAAGTCATAATTGGTATTTTTAGTTATGTTAACTCAAATTCGGCTTTATCTAGCTAACCGTTTGTACATTAACTGTATTTTTATTTGTTTTACAATACTGGACTACCCAAATCAATCGGTAAAAATATTTTAAAGACTAAAAATTAAAAGGAGGAGAACTTTAAATTATATTTAGGCGTACTTAAATCAATCTTCATAGACAAGAAAAATGTTTCCGTTAGTATGTTGTGAACAAAGCTTTCAGTTTATAGCATAAAATATTCATATTTGCCTTTAAGTGGTAGAAATGATGAAAATATCCAAATATTTCATAAGTAAATTTTTCTTACAAAATTAATTTTTAAAGTTATCATTGGAGGTCCCCTCCCATCGAGGTTTGGGCTCGGGTTTCAGCCGCCAAGGCCTTTTCTTCCTTAATACGGTCGTGAGTTTGGGGTTCGCAGATACCTGCGCAATGCCTGGATATAATCTCAGAACCTTCTGGAATTTTCGACGTATGTTAAAGTTTCGGATTTTGGAGGTTTTCAGTTTGGGAATTTTCGTATAAGGCATGCTCTGTCTATATATATAGTTAATGCGAACTTTTTCTGTTGGTTGGTATTCTTATTTTATCATTGCGGTGTTCTTACGACGAGATACTTACAAAATAATACATTCATCCTTCGAAGTACGAATAATTACCGCCAATTTAAAGCCTGTCATATTTTTAAGAATGTAAAAATAATTGGAACTTGCATCGGGCATTTCAAAAGTTTTCCGAAGAGCTGAGTATAAATGCTACTAATATGTATGGACATTTCGTTAGACAAGTGTGTAATATGGACGAGGATGGAAAATAATGCCTGAGGAAAAAAATGGGTCCCAGTAAAAAAAGAGGTATAAGGGTTGTACACAGGGGTGGATATAAGATTTTTTTAGGGCGGAGAACGAAGGAAAATGGAAGTTTTTGAAATCCTTCAGGACGTAATGAAAGTTAACGAAAAATAAACATTATTTTCTAATGTTAAGTTGATGCACTTTTGTTAAGTTAGATCATTTTTCTCACGTAAGTTGATTCATTTTATTGTTAAAGCATTTTTTCTACTGTAAGTTGATGCATTTTTGTTAAGTCAAAGCAATTTTCTAATGTAAGTTGATGCATTTTTGCTAAGTTAAAACATTTTTTTAATGTAAGTTGACGCATTTTTGTTAAGTTAAAACATTATTTTCTAATGTAATTTGATGCATTTTTGTTAAGTCAAAGCAATTTTCTAATGTAAGTTGATGCATTTTTGCTAAGTTAAAACATTTTTTTAATGTAAGTTGACGCATTTTTGTTAAGTTAAAACATTATTTTCTAATGTAATTTGATGCATTTTTGTTAAGTCAAAGCAATTTTCTAATGTAAGTTGATGCATTTTTGCTAAGTTAAAACATTTTTTTAATGTAATTTGATGCATTTTTGTTAAGTTAAAGCATTTTTTCTAACGTAAGTAGCATTTTAGCGAAAAATGAAACTTTCTTATTTTGAGGGATCAAGGGACCAACAAGGGGGTCATTTATTGTACATTTATGCACTCTGAAAACGAAATCACCCCCTCCCCCCACCTCAAATTTACTTTTGTCTCTGTGATGAAGTTAGCCTTAAATTGGGCAAAATCATCAAGAATCCATTCCTCGCATAAAAGTAACCGCCTTGCAACATAAAATTGTTGTATTATGTATAACTGTGATTCGTTTTCAACATCCAAAATAATGTTTAATGCAGTCCACAGATTATTACAAAATACTGCTAAGAAAGCAATACTATCCAGAAGAAGCACTTTGTAGAAATTCGTTACTGTACATCTCTACTCGCTTCTGCTGATCCCATGTCCGAGGTAATTGAATCGCATTAATTATTCCCTGCGGTCTCATAACGCGAGAGGACTTGGGCAGTTTCTGCTGAAAGAGTTTTGTCCTGCAGCGGAAAAGGGGCTTTGGACGAGTTGTAAGGGCATAGAGAGACTATCCTGCGAGCTCCATTTCCTTACGAAGCTCTGTGAACTTTCCACGCATTTCTCAGAGTTACATGTTGTGAAGCTCTAAGCCGACTTTCGCGAGAAAGGGGCAGTTCCGGGAAGATCACTGTATGGCTTCCAAGAAATAATGCGCCAAAGTGGAATTGCCTTTGAGCGGATCCGTGTCACAGAAAAGCCGAATGCAGGTGTGGGAGCTTATGGCTTAATGCTCAGGGCAAATGTGTGTTGCATATAACATGCGAAGTTTAGAACTCAACTAGGCATTATTCCTTCCTCATTTTGCAGGTTTTTTTTATGTCCGTACTTAATTTAAAAATTAAAGCAGATTTTATTTGTAATCTTTAGTAGATGTAGCAAGTTAACAGCTGTTTTCACTTTTATGTTTATTTCATATTTAAATTTTCATATGCAATTGGGTAACGAATTTCTCCGAAGAAATAATTCTTCATAAATACATGGTAGGCATTGTAATGCTATTATTGGTATTTTCACTGTATTCCATATAACCACTTCCTTCAGAAAACCGGAAAATTTTCATCGTCCTGGGGCGGGAATCGAACTCGCACCTCCCGATTTAAGGTCGAGCATGCTAGTCATTACACCACCCAAGACAAGGAAATCCCGAGCAACTGAACAAAGATATCTGAGAAGCTTCGACTAGCACAAATCTAAAGGTTCTCAGACATCTTTGTTCAGTTGCTTAGAATCTTCTTCTCCTGGGTAGTGTAGGGTACTAGCACGCTCGACCGTGACTCAGGAGGTGCGGATTCGATTCCCGCTCCAGGACGATGAAAATTTTCCGGTTTTGTGAAGGAAGTGGTTACATGGAATACAGTGAAAATATACCAATAATATTTAAACTTATGAACGGATTTTACCTAATTTCTGATAACGTCGGTGTAATTGGATCAAATGAGCAACGTTTATTCATAATAATTTTTTTATTTTATGGTCTACTCTAGTTTTGCAAAGCGTTTATTTCTAATCTTCAGTAGTAGACGGCAAATTAACATTTTAGTTAAAGTAGACCTTAAAATGAAAAATAATAATTGCTCAACTGCAGTACTTGGTATCAATACCATATATTCCAGGCTTGTCTTACGTCCTGAAAAATGCTCTAAAGTAAATGGGGTAGGCATAAGGGCCCCAAAATCCTTGCACAGCATCCTTTCAAAGTTCTCTGCCAGTCCTACGGTGAACAATGAAGCTGGCGTTTATTCCATACCCTTATCGTACCCTGACGGTAGGCATAGACATTACATCCGAATGACAAAACGCTCATTTGGAACCCGAATCAGAGAATACAAACGGGAAGCAAAAGAAGGAAGATATTTTACGGCACTATGTAGAGGAGTGTGTTTCAGGTCCACGGTACCTATGTGAGAAGCTATTAAAAAATTAGCCCCATACACTAACCCGAAAGCAACGGCATTCAGAGAGTCTCCGGAAATTATAACCAGCCGTGAAGCTTGCAACGACAGTGCCTCCCTGTAGTTACCAAAAATCTGGATTCAATGAATGAATGATTTTCCCTCGTGAAAACCGCCATGTCCCAAACTAAAACATCTCGCGACTTCATTTTCAGAACACGATGCGTCACGTATTTAATCATTCGTTATGTCTCGTGAAACCATTCTCATATTTAAATTGTAATCGTTCTCATTTTCAGTTTGTTTACGCTTTTAGCCTTGACAAAGCCATTCGCAGATGAGCAAAAACTTGGCAAATTGTATTTTGTTTCTTACGCCAATTAAACGTTGATGATTTAATCTATCTCAAATCACATAAGTTGTAATCAAAATCATTTTTAGTATCGGAATAATTAATCTCAAATGTTCTTGGATATATATATAGCGAGTAAGAAAGATAATTGTCTAAAAGTTCAGCATGAGACTTTGTGACGTATATATTATATGTTATTCATAAATTCTTTTTGAGTCTCTGATCTTATGTAAATTATGTTACTTCTCCGTTAGATTATCTTTCTGAACGGCAGGTCACTTCCCTGAATTTTCTTATACCTATTGATAATTTATTTAATTGTATCCCTACAGACAGTAAATCTAGTTACACAGATTGCTATGCTATCATCGTGTAATGTAAGTAACTATAGGTGAAAGCACATCAATAGTGAAGGGGAAAAATAGGATATGCAGAGTGATTTTTTGAAAACCAGGTATTTTCTTTTTGTTTGTGAACTTAAAATTCCGCAAATTGCAAATGTTAAAATGTTATGGTAGTTCATGCGCAGAAGCATAAACAGTATTTTTTCTTTCCCTTTTTTCTTTCTTTTTCATATCTTCTACAGATATAAATAACAGAATACCTGGGTATATTCTGCGAAAGTTTTTTAGTTATATTCTGAGAATGTCGAGGTTTAAGGAAACAGAAAGTTTACATTATATTTCTTCAGCATACGCAAGACATAATAATAATACACTGTTACCTACTATATTGGAACTCTCAATTTTTGGACTTAAATGAGAAAAGAAACCGGTTTGACAATCCAAAATAATCATTTTAGGTTCGCAAGAGGAATCTTGAAAATAAATTTCATACTATAGGATTCTAAATGAAAAATTCTTTATGTCGTTTATGAACGACAAAGTAGAACCAAAATCATGATAAATAACACAGCAATCAGACATCGCTGAATTGACTGTAATTACTGTTCCACACGTAATATCAATCACCTCAGGAAACTTGAAAATTACATCGCCCTGGAGCGGGAATCGAACCCGCATCTCCCTATCACCGTTCGAGCATGCTATCCGTTACAGTATCCAAGACGAGAAAGTCACAAGTATCTGAGTGCTAAGAGCATCGGAATATTCTCCGACCGCATTCTTAACTAAAAGTTTTCATTCTTAACTGATGTAATTTACAAGTTTTCTGAGGTAATTTATATTACGCGTGAAACAGTAATTACAGTCAATTCAGCGGTCTGATTGCTGTGTTAATTATCATGACGTATTGACTACGTATTATGAGAAGAATACTTCTTCCACACTGTAGAATCAAAATTCCTGACGTAACGTTTTCCTGTTTCGAAAGAGTAGATGAAACGAATTTAATCTTGTGATGCAACGCATTTCTGACGTCATGTCAAAATGATTTGGATGAGATGTCGTCATACCAGCAGCTGTGAAAAATCAGTGTTTGTAGCTATGAAAAGAAAGCAAAAAGGTGAAAATCATCTAAATACGTGGCGTCAGTTGAATAAACAAATCCGTCGCTCTTTCCACGTTAAGCAACGCACAGCAACTGAAAAAAAAAAAAATCCCCGACGGCGGCTGAAAAACAATTTTTCGGTTGCTGTGCTTGCTTAACGTGGAAAGAGCGATGGATTTATTTATTGAAACAAAGAGGTACACACGCACGCTGTGTTGATTTGCTACATTTTATTGCTGTAAGAATCTTAACTTGATATGGAGTGTCACAAATATACGTGAAACAATGTTTCGTCAAAGTAAAACAATGCACATTGTAAAAATGAACACGAACATTACAACAATAAAAAAAGGTATAAAGTATTGTTTGAGTCAGAGATTCAACAGTTAAATCAGGCAAGCACTAGGAGGCGCGAACAAAATGGAACAAACGTTCAAACAAAGGAAATTATGTACATTTCGATAATTACGTTTTTTAAGACATGCTTTATGAAGGTAACTATGATTGGAGGTTAAACGACCACCGTGAGCAACTGAATGGGCTGTAATAAGTTCCCCGTCCCTAATCTAAGGCTACTGGTTCCAGGGAAGGGAGAGAGCCAGTGGCGTAAGACAAATACAACCACCATGCCTCACCGGAATTCGAACCCAGACCCCTTTCAGGCGAATGATCAGAAGCCATCGCTTAGACCACTGAGACACCGGTTCGGCAACGAAGGGAAAGGAAATCATAATTTACATTAATAAGATCAGGACAGTCTTTAAGTGAGTTATGAAGTTTAAACGTTTTGCATAACGGAGAACTTTTCTCAGCTACAGTCATGCAGAATGGCGCGGCAAATACTTGACATTTTATAATTGGCACACCTGGCACACGGAACTTTAATCGGTTTACGATTAAAATGTCATCAATCTGTCTATTGAAGACACCGTACAGTAACTTAAATTGGAGAGCTTACATCTCGAACGCAGAGAGTTCATCTCGAGAGGTGACAGAAGCTCATCAGTCGGGATATCTGCGATATATACTCCAGTAGCTACAGCACAATAGATCATATCCATGTACTGAGAGAACTAATTGAAAGAGCGAGGGAATATGAACTTCCATTGTGCATGGCTTTTATCGATTATGAAAAAGCCTTTGATTCGGTGAAACCATCAGCAGTTGCAATGGCTCTGAAATCCTGCGGTGTTGAAGATGCATACATTAATATTATTAATAACATCTATGAAAATGCAAGTGCAAAGATTCGGCTGTTTGAAAATACAACACACATAAAAATTGGAAAAGGAGTGAGACAAGGTGACACCATATCTCCGAAGCTCTTTAATGCCACATTGGAAAATGTCTTTCAATCACTGAACTGGGAAAACAAAGGGATAAAGATTAATGGAGATTATCTAACCCACCTTCGTTTTGCTGATGATATAGTCATTTTTGCAACTACCCCATCAGAGCTACAGAGATCCAGGAACTTGCTGACAAGAGTAAAGAAGTGGGATTAAAAATGAACTTTCAGAAGACAAAAGTGATGTACAATGCTTTTACAAGAAATGAAGATTTATCGATTGATGGAGAAAAGCTGGAGATAACAGACACGTACGTTTACCTTGGACAGCAGATATCAAGTGAGGGTCACATTGGTGAAGAAATTAATCGGCGTACAAAACTTGCCTGGAGAGCTTTTGGAAGAAACAGCATAATTTTCAAAAGCAATATGCCATTATGTCTTAAAAGAAAAGTGTTTGATCAATGCATCCTTCCAGTGGCTACGTATGGTGCATAGACGTGGACCTTAACTAAAAAAGACATACAAAGGCTGCAGACAACTCAAAGAGCCATGGAGAGGTACATGCTTGGTGTAACCAGGAGAGATAAGAAGAGAAACTCATGGATCCGAAAAATGACAAGAGTGGAAGACATCATGATCAGAGTTAAATCCCTGAAATGGCAATGGGCTAGACATACTGCCAGAAGAACAGACCATCGATGGACAGCCGAAATTTTAGATTGGATTCCAAGGGACAGGAAAAGACCCAGAAGAAGACCACATGGAAGATGGGTGGATGAAATTCGAAAGTATGCGGGAGTGACATGGAGGAAACTGGCACAAGACAGACCGTTGTGGAGGAAACTTGGGGAGACCTTCGTCCAGCAGTGGATTGATAATGGTTGACAATGATGATGATGATGAGATCTGCGAAAAAGGTGTCGCACAAATCTTTTTACACTTTCTCTATTTCACTTATTTGTGTTATAAGAGTAGACTTCCAAACAGAGCAACATACTCAAACGATCGTAGTCTCAACAATCGAATAAGTGCCTGAGGATTAGAAGACACTTAGTAAGTCGCATCGCATAATGAATCCAAAACTTTAATGCACAATTCTTCGAATATGGCTTCTAAAGTTCAAGTTAGAGCCAAATGTAACTTCGAAATCCTGGATACTGTCGGGCTTAAAGTATAGTCTCTAGCTTTGTAAGCAAAAAGAATAGCGTTTCTTTTCTGTGTGAAGGAAATGACACTACATTTGGAAATGTTGAGATAGAGGTGGTTTAAAGTACAACATTGAAGCGGGCTATTGATGCTACTGTTGTAGTGTGATATAAAAGCCGGATATGTATGTATCTACAATTGCCTTTATATATATATAAAGCTATGTTCCAATGGACCGAATTGATACTTTAGAAATCATTGTACGCGAATAAAATGTCTCACCCTTAAATAAGATAATCCAATAAATGAAGATGAATTCTGCTTTAAGAATTTTGACGTATTCTCTAATTTAACTTTCATTTTTAGTTTCTTTCTCTATGTAATTCCTCCGAATACGTGGCGTCAGTGAATAAACAAAAACATCGCTCTTTCCACGTTTTAGCAACACACGGCAACCGACAAATTGTTATTCGGTCACCACCGGGGAATTGAATTCCGCATCTCTCGATATCTAGCCGAGCGCGTTGGCCTTACACCTCGGTGGCCAACAATCCAATGTGCTATGGATTGTTGGCCACCGAGGTGTAAGGCCAACGCGCTCGGCTAGATATCGAGAGATGCGGAATTCAATTCCCGGTGGTGACCGAATAACAATTTGTCGGTTGCCGTGTGTTGCTAAAACGTGGAAAGAGCGACGTATTTCATTATTCTCTATGTAAATTTGAGTTCGTTCCCTTTAAGCAATTTCAACTTTAAAAGTAATATTTTCTCGCTCACGGAGCGATGTTGGCAACAGTCTTGAATGTAGAGTGTGTGACGTGTGTGTGTTGACAGAGATAAGAAAAGAAAGATATAATGTTGAAGCAAGCAGCGAAAAAGTGCGTGTGTGGCGATGTTGTGTATAGATTAATGTTGTATTACGCTGTACTATTTCACAATTTTCTATATGCAAAGACGTTGTGGTTTTCATTGAAAAGTACCCGTTGTCTTGCGGCTGATGGTTATCGTAGGTTCCTATTTGACTTGAAGTGATATTTGCATAATAAAGGACAGTGATTTTCGTAAGTTGAAATCGGCACTTTTCTGGCCTCTGAACATTCGTCTGAAAGGGGTCCGGGTTCAAATCTCGGTGAGACATGGATGTTGTGTTTGTCTTACGGCACTGGCTCTCTCCCTTCCCTAACCAGTGGGCTTAAATTAGGGACGGGCGACTGCTTATAGCCCATTGAGTTGCTCACAGTGGTCGTTAAACCTTTAATCGAAAAAAAAAAAAAAAAAAAAAGCCGCCCCGGTGGCGCAGTGGTCTAAGCGATGGCCTCTGATGATTCGTCTGAAAGCGGTCCGGGTTCAAATCTCTGTGAAGCATGGATGTTGTGTTTGTCTTACGGCACTGACTCTCTCCCTTCCCTGGAATCAGTGAGCCTAAATTAGGGACGGGCGACTGCTTATAGCCCATTGAGTTGCTCACGGTGGTCGTTAAACCTCCAATAAAAAAAAAGCCGCCCCGGTGGCGCAGTGGTCTAAGCGATGGCCTCTGATCATTCGTCCGAAAAGGGCCCGGGTTCGAATCCCGGTGAGGCATGGATGTTGTGTTTGTCTTACGGCACTGGGTCTCTCCCTTCCGTGGAACCAGTGACCCTAAATTAGGGACGGGCGACTGCTTATAGCCCATTGAGTTGCTCACGGTGGTCGTTAAACCTTCAATCAAAAAAAAAAAAAAAAAAAAAAAAAAAAGCCGCCCCGGTGGCGCAGTGGTCTAAGCGATGGCCTCTGATCATTCGTCTGAAAGGGGTCCGGGTTCAAATCTCGGTGAGGCAAGGATGTTGTATTTGTCTTACGGCACTGGCTCTCTCCCTTCCCTGGAACCAGTGGCGCTAAATTACGGACGGGCGGCTGCTTATAGCCCATTGAGTTGCTCACGGTGGTCGTTAAACCTTCAATAAAAAACAAAAACAAAAAAAAAAAAAAACGTCTGCAACTCAACGCTACGTAGAAGAGATCCTGCTGCCACATGTGCTGCTTTCCTGGCGAGGCAGCCCGGAGCCATTTTTCAACAAGATGACGCCCGTCCGCACACGACTCGGGTTTCCAAGGACTGTCTACGTCATGTTTAGACGCTTCCGTGGCCTGCCAGATCGCCAGATCTCTGGCAAATCGAGCCCGTGTGAGCCCAGATGGGATGCCAGTTTTCTCCATGTCCCAGTGTTTGTGATTTAGAGCGTCAGTTGCAAGAAGTGTGGGCCGATCTCTCCCAGGATAACATACGGGGCTTGACTCCATGCCTGACCGTATCACCGCATGTATCCGAGCACGAGGTGGTCCGACGTGGTACTACTGCAGACCAGAATGTGTACCTTACATCAGGGGGAAATCGTTCTGCTGCTGTGATATTGTAATCACTTCTGTCCTTGGTATGTACCATCTCACTACTAAAATCTCATTTCAATCCGACGCCTCCTTATTAGTGCGTGGATTTTTTATGACAATGAGTGTATAAATGAAAACCCTCCAAATACGTGGCGTCGGTGAATAAACAAAGACATCGCCTTTTCCGCGTTTAACAATGCACAGCAACCGAAAAATCCGGGTTTAATTCCGAGAGATCCGAGATTCAATTCTTCGGCGGCGGCCGAATAACAATTTTTCGGTTGCTGTGCGTTCTTAAACGTGGAAAGGGCGATGTCTTTGTTTATCCAATGAGTGTATAGAAGGAACGACACAAGGCGTCTAAATATTCGTGTAAAAACGCCTGGTCCTCTCTCACCAGGCGTTTTTTCACGAATTGATCACATAATACGGTGTTAGCACTTTAACGCAGCTAACACGGGGCAGCAAGAAAAAATAAATAACTTTTTCTAGCGCGTGGATACAATATTTGCGACTGCTGTGAGACATACTTCGACGTAGTGGTAAGGAAGGGTGGTGCCACCTGTATGCAAGCACAATAACTACATCACAGTAAAATTATTGATTTTCATATAGCTCAGGAAAGTTTCTTTTTTGCCAAAAACATCGATTTTACAATCTAATATGGGGCATTCACGATTTGTTGTGAATTCGATCGTTGAAAATGCATAGCACCAATCGATAGAGCACCTTAAGGAACCTCTAAAGAGATAACAATTATCGGCGGACCGCTGATAAGAAGAAAGCTACAGATGTTCAAAGTTTACAGAATAACTGGTATTATTGCATTTTGTTTTGATGACTGGAGGTTTAACGACCACCGTGAGCAACTCAATGGGCTATAAGCAGTCGCCCGTCCCTAATTTAGGGTCAATGGTTCCAGGGAAGGGAGAGAGCCAGTGCCGTAAGATGCCTCACCGGGATTCGAACTCGGGCTCCGTTCGAACGAATAATCAGAGGCCATCGCTTAGACCACTGCGCCACCGGGGCGGCTTATTGCATTTTCAACGGACATAAACATGTTTAATTGCAACTATTGTGTACCGCATGGATGATTGTGTGGTTCACACAAAAATTGGAAGAACGGTGAACACATTTTAAGAACTGTAGCGCAGTTTCTGCAGTTCGTGTTGACTGCAGCGCCTTTAGTGGCTAAAAAAAGACAAACCAAAAGAACAATTTCGTCGAACTTTGAACTCATTTATCGTCATCCCCATTTAGGATTGACCGATAAAAATCCTGGTTTTCTGTGTTTTTTAGGTGTTTAAACCAATGATGATAAGCATTTTCAGTGATCGAATTCACGAAATCCCAAAGGTCCCTTGTAAGTTAGGATGTATTTTTTTTTTTTTATCAGTGAACCAATTTTGAAGTATGGGAAAACTTTCTGCGCTGAGGAGAGGAGAGAGGATCAAAATTTTTTCCATAAATGGGAAGTGTAAAGACCAAATTACCTTTAGGACCAGGTGCACTCTACACCGGTGCATAATATGGAAGACTTACGCGACAGAATTTGGGCAGAAATCAGCAACTTGACATCACAAATGCTTCTCAACACGTAGGTTGAGGTAGAATACCGGTTGAACGTTGGCCACGCCACCAGTGCGGTTCATGTTGAAGTTTATTAAACATGTAAAAAAAACATTCTGTTTCTGTATATGGAACAATACGTGTCGCTAAAAAATGTGGTAAGTTCAGAATTTATGATACTTCCTTTTATAATGCGTCTAAGCGGAACGCCCTGTATAGAATTGATTCCCAGCTCTGATTGATAATAATAGAACACTACGTGATCAGTCGCTTTGTACGTTACATTGTTTTTTTGATTGGAGGTTTAACGACCACCGTGAGCAACTCAGTGGGCTATAAGCAGCCGCCCGTCCCTAATTTAGGGTCACTGGTTCCAGGGAAGGGAGAGAGCCAGTGCCGTAAGACAAACACAACATCCATGCCTCACCGGGATTCGAACCCGGACCCATGATCAGAGGCCATCGCTTAGACCACTGCGCCACCGGGGTGGCTGTTACATTTCACCTCTAGGTCGATTGTTCGTGACATGATGTATAATGAATAAACTCTTTCTACCAGCTAAGCTAATTATAATGAATAAAGCTTTCAACTAAGCTAAGTATAATGCTTCTGCTACTGAATTATATGCTTGTACTAAGCTTCAAATAGTGAATTCAAATGGTTGTTGTTACTAGTTAATTAAGATCATGAATAAAGTCACCTGCTAGTAGTGTAGTAATAGTAATGAACAAACTTATAACTGGTAGTAATGTTGTAGCAGTAATTAAGATAAATAAAGTCTTATGCTGGTTGTTACTAGTAATATTAATTGAAATAAACCTAACAGCCAGACAGAGGTCTGACAGTACTATGAACTGAGAAAGACGTACTTACGTAAAACCTTTTATTATGAACTTCTACTGGTATCATCACACACAGCTACTCAAATAACACGTAGCTCCTTGCACATGAACGGAGCTCTATACTCATAAACAAACGCTCTCTTTCACATAAACCAACACTCTCCGTACAACAACCAACGCTCTCCCTACAACAACAAACGCTCTCCTTAGGTATCGTTGAACGCGCCTATTTATACTGGCTACCACCACGTCATGACTTACACTCATTGCCAGATCTCATTCAGCGGGTGAAATAACATCTCGTTCAGTAAGAAGATAATTTACATAGAAAAATAAAATAACCAGAGATAGTAAAATCAAAAGGAAAGTGAATCTAGAGTATACGTTACAGATGTGCATATGGAAACAGACTGGAGCCGAATCTCACAAGAAACGATGCAGTTAACTTACGAAGGTAACAGAACGTGAATCGTGAATGGAGAGTTTTGCAAAGGGTTGTCTTGCTCAAAACGCAAATCAACATTGTCACGTATTGAAGCAAACGTTACGTGACTACTCAACAAGACCGTCTTTTGTAACTAATTGCCAGACGACACAGGCAGAGTACAACAGGGGGCCTTACCAGAAACCTTTCAGCTGCCACAGAGACCTCGGTTTCAAGGCATACCGTGTAGTAGTGTGCAAAGGCCCGGGCCGGGTCGGGCCTTTGCTTATTTCTAAGTTGGGAAAACGGGCCGGACCTTCAATATTTAATGTGAAACAGAACAATCGCTGTACGGTGTCAATCGCAATACACAGCAGCAGGATAAAATTGAATAATTTCCGCTGATGGAAAAAGTAGAAGTTTTACGACATTATCCCCTCCTACAAAACAATTGGAGTGGGCCAGCTCCCCTAATGTGAATGTGGTCCCTCCTCTCTCTCTAACGTTCACCCTCCTCTCTCTCTAACGTTCACCCTCCTCTCATGCTTCAGGGCAGGCTATTGACTGCAGCATTTTTAAACCGAGCCACCGCTAGCAGACTATATTTTTTATTGTTCTGGTCGGCGGCACTTTGTTCTCTAGAGGTGTGAAAAGCTTTTAAGTTGTCTTAAACAGAATGGGAAAAATGAGCTGGGAGAAATTACTTCTGTGTATAAATCTGTGCAGTATGTCTCCAATTTGTACTTTCAGGCAGCCGTTTTCAAAACTTCTGTGACACTGGTTACCTGGACAGTCTGTCGTTGTTTTTTTACCCTTAGCATATGCTCAGTTCAGTGTTGCTGATAAATATTCTTCCATACTTATTATAGAGTTTAAGAAAGAGAAAGATTTTCGCGAAAAAATCGCTTCCGGAGAATATGTGCTAGTAGACAATGTAAAGGGGAAAAGCGATATTTGGAAATATTTTAAATTACTGTCCCGTTCTGAAACAAGTCGGCCGGAAAACATTATGCAGTGCACTAAATGCAAAAACTTTTTGAGTTACGATAGCACAAAATCTGGATCATCGCATCTTGAGCGGCACAAATGTGCCCCCCCCCACACACACGAGAGAGACATATTGGGTTCCAGCGATATGGTATTCCAGTAGAGATAGGTGCAGTTTATAAAGACATAAAATCTTCTCCCAGTAGAACGATCGGACTCATAATTCTAGATATCTCGTAGTTTTCGAATTAACCCCTTCCCTTATCCCCAAGGACATTTCCGGGTCCGAAGGTAGGGAATTATAATTTGAAAACCTAGAAAATTTGAAAGGCATGGAAATTCTCCTTTACATGCAATATTTTTGAGTATACAAGCCCACCCCCTCCTCGGACGTCACGTGAGTTATACAGAGTCTCAGAAATATTCTGAATTAACGTTTGTTGTAATAGAATACGTGTAGCAATCACGAAAACTCTTCAGGAGTCGAATGACCGAGTGCACCAGGTGTCAAATTCGTGTTTTGGTAATTGTTAAAATTTTACAGGTCGGCCCGGGCCTTGGAAACAGGAGAAATATACGGGCCGGGCCCGGCTTTCCAAATTAAGGCCCGTGCAGACCTTTAATACCGTGTACAGACGATTAATTGAGTACGACCTGCATGCCCGCAGAGCTGCCAGATGCATCTCGTTAACTGCAGTTAATCGACGAGCCCATGTAGCCTGGTGCAGAGGACATCGTGCTTGGACACCCAATGGGCCTGTGTTTTGTTTACTGACGAATCCCGCAGTGTCTTCATCTGGAGAGCACCTCGGACTCGGTACAACACGCCCAACATTCTTGAATATCACCGTTTTGGCGGCGGTGGGATTGTAGTGTGGAGCGAAGTAATATTGGGTTCACGTACAACCCTCCATGTGTTTAAAAGAGGAACCGTGACAGGCCAGACATACCGCGATATCATTCTGCAACAATATCTCCTACTATTCAGGGGTGAATGGGACCTGAGTTGGTGTTCATGGATGACAATGCACGTCCTCATCAAGCCACCGTAGTGAAGGAATACCTAGTAAGTGAGGATATCACCCGCTCACAGTGGCCAGCTCGGTCTCCCGATTTAAACCTCACCGAGCGTGCAAGGGACACACTCGGGAGACGTATTGCAAGACGTCGTCCACATCCTAGAACTCTTCTGGAACTTCGAACAGCATTGGCGTAAGAGTGGGACTCCATACCTCAAGCACAGTTTGATAATCTGATAGAAAATTCAAAGCAAACAGAATATAAGTTCTGAATTTGCTTGTACCACTTACTGGTCATCCATGTAACGCCCCTCAGAAAACTTGAAAATTTCATTGCCCTGGAGCGGAAATCGAACCCGCATTTCCCGATTTATGTTCGAGTATGCCGACCGTTACACCACCCAGGACTGTGAAGTTCCAAGCAACTGAGACTAAGCAAACTTAGCTTAGGAATCTGAACTTCCTCAGATTTTCGCTAGTCGAAGCATCGTTGCTTCATCATAGCGTTTTGGCCCATCTCCCATCCAGAAACGGATGTAGGTCGGAATTCACCAATACCACAGATAAATCAATCAAGGAAGAAGTATTCCTCATAATACGTGGAAAATCGATAGAAATCGATTTCTCGATTTCCCATGTATTATGAGGAATTTTCTTCCAATACATGGGAATTAATCGAAATCGATTTCCCATGTATTATGAGGAATATTTCTTCCTTTATTGGTTGATAATCTGATGCTGAGTATTCCCAGAAGCGTGCGTCGCTGTGGCAGGCCAACATACAGAATATCGAGCACTTCCTTCACCATAAAACATTTGTGTTCTGCACGAGATGTGCATTGCAAATTAGCTCCAGGAAGCTGTTTTTCTTTAGTTTGACGACTACAGCGGATCCTCTAGTGCTTCTTACGTTCTGAATTTTTCATTTAGTTTAATGTGCTTCTTATCTAGAACATTTTGTTTGCAGTCCTAAGGGTGGAAGAGTCGAAACCGACATTATCCTTAATTTTCGAGCATGAATGTATTTCACGAAAAGACTAGAGGTCATCATAATGGCCAATGGTTTCATCACACAATATTAAGTTTTTTTGGAAATAAAGATTGTTTGTAGATATGCAAGTGTTCGGATATTAATGACAGTGCGGTGTATATATACTTGTGTTTTGCTCGTTCACCAACATTGAGCCGCTGCCATGGAAGATATAGTAGAACCTCGTTTTTACGTTTCTCACATATACACGTTTCTCATTTATACTTAAAATATCGTCGATTCTAAAATTCTGACTGCCCTGATGTTAACCATTCTCTGTGTCGTTTATACATTTTTTCAACTGTACGTTAATTTGTGTTGGTCCCTTGAGAAACGTATATACAGAGTTCTACTGTATTTAGAAGGTGTCTTGAGAGAATTCTGTTTGAGAAGAACGAAATGTTATTAAAAATATTCTGGAACCTCATTTCTACGTTTTTCAAAGAGCAAAGTAAAATTAACGCATAATTGAAAAACGTATAAAGGAATCAGGGAAAATTTAACATTAAGAGAAATTCAAAATTTTTGGATCAGCGAAATTTTACGTATAAATGAGAAAAACGTATAAGTGAGAAACGTATCAACGAGGATCTACGGTTTTTTGCAACTTAAGAGATAAAATATTCTTTTTAGAAACACCACTTTCTTGCATACGTACTCTCCTAGGATGGGGAAAAACATTTTACTTTTCTATATCGTAGCACTGCATCTGTAGCAGGAAGCAATTGTTTATGATTTTAGACTCACTTTGTAGGCCGCAGAAATATGATTTCTCGCTTCGGAACGTTTTCTGTAAAAAAGGGAGCAATTTGGGTTTCAATGCTTTCTTACATTTTTGTGAGAAAGAAGTTCCTTCCTGTGCTTTCTTAGACCTTCCGTAGAAACTCAATTGTCTCTGCTTTCTTATCCTCTCCATTGAAGGCAAAAATTAACTGTCTTCTATATTCTAGGAGGTGGAGAAATTTACTTTTCATATGCACTCACAGAAGAGAAAACTTTTATGCTTCCCGAGTGCTTAACATTCCTTTTTTTGTAGACTTTCTTCTGAAGACCAATTTTACTTTTCTATGCTCCCTCAGACTTTCCTAAAAGGGTTAAAGAAAAAGATTTTAAAATAAAATGGAAGAAGGCAACTGCAAATTGTTCATCAGCTACCTCTGTAACACTAGAAAAATCAGATATGAAAAATCTGGATACTAGAACGCTCCGACCCTGCTCAAAACAATGCCAATGGAGGGTCTGAGGTTAGGGTTAGTACAAATGGAGACCCGCTGATATTCATCACAGCAATCGCCATATCACCAGAGCGCTTCCGCCAACCTGCTTCTGTTCCAACTGATGAGTCGAGATTCACGTTGGTACATGCGGATGGAAGGATACAAGTACGGCGCAAACCACATGAAGCGATGGATCCTTCTTGCCAGCATGGTATTCTTCAAGCTGGTGGGGGTGGTATTCTCGTCTGGGGACTGTTTACGTGGACTGAAATGGGACCCCTGGTATGAGTGACATCGTCCCTCACAGGTCAACGTTACCGGGATATCCTGGATGACCATTTGCTCCCATTTGTGCGTCTTCAACATCCCACTAGGGACTTCATCCTGCAACAAGACAATGCACCGTGCCATCGCTCCCGAATTGTATCCGAAGGGTTGGATGAACACTCCACCTACGTGACCTCGCTTCCTTTGCCAGCTAGGTCACCTGACTTCAATCCTATCGATCACATCTGGGATGCCATCGAGAGAGATATTCGAAGCTCTGACCCCCCTCCATCAAATCTTCGTGAACTGTGGGAGCTTTTTCAGGGGTCGTGGATCCGTATGGCTTCCCAACGCTTCCGGTGTCTTGTCGAGTCCATGCCAAGACGAATCGCCGCCGTCATCAGGGCGAAAGGTGGTGCTACACGTTACTAGACAGGTATCTCTAATTCAATTGCTCTTCAGTGTATATAAGCACTGGAGGACGCAACCGAGTACGCGCATAGGTGACGTTGCTGTGTATTTTGCATAAGCTCGTCTGTACCAGTTTTTCTGGCACTTCAGTGTATATATATATATATTTATTTTTTGGAGTGGCGAAACTATGTAAAGTTTAAAGATTTATGGAGAACAAGATAGTTGAAAACTTCTGCATATTAGGTGGATTCAGGACGTTAATCGAAATTTCATTAAAACGATTGAAGTGCCAAAAAGAGATCTGCAAGTTGCACAAATAGGCGATCATTACCGGATAAAATTAATGATAGGATAAACTTAAGTTCTAAAACAATCTTGAAACCAACTTCTCAAAATCTGGTCCTTTCTATAAATCTCAAACACGCTTCAGAGTTTGGTTCTTGACAGTATCTTCCGCTTGCAATGAACTGACGCAATGCACCTTTGTTTATTATAAATTCATTCGAAGATAATTTCGGTTCATCACAGAAGTTCGTGGTAGTCGCGGTGTTATCCTTCCAGAGCTATCTATTTGCTGCGAAGTCGGCTTAAAAGTACTTCAAAACCGCGCGCTCAGAAATGCAGGAAGTGCATTCTGCCTTGAGCTAGTCTGTTAAGCTTTGCAAGGAAATGGAGAAAGGGGGGATGGATGCAAAGACACACAAATCCTTGGAACCTGAATCCCTTTCTTCCCCTGTTCCGAACCCTTCTCGCTTTGGAAGACAAAACTCTTCTCCCAGAATCTGCCGAAGTCTACATAATGTGGCCGCGGGGATTAATTAATTCGATTCAATTATCTGGGATTACGAATGCACGCCGAAGTTTTAGAGGAGTAGGAGGCTATCTTTCCTTACCTTTCCTCGCTCTTCTTCTTCAGACGGACTTTTCTTTCGCTGCCAGCAAAGTTCTGAACTCATAAAATACGCATTGTGGGATGTGGAGTTCCAGTTTGAACGATACTCAATTCAGAAAAACATTCAAGAGTTCTAAAAATCTATAATCATCACTCTTCTGCAAGTAGAAAATCGGTGAGACTTAGGGTTCAGAATTGAATGAGAGTAGAACTGGTAATCATTATATTCTGACAAATATTTATTTACCTATGCTATTAAAAAGATTATGATAGCTTATTTTCTAAGCATTGCATCAGAAAAAGCAGAAAACCTTCCATGCTAATGGTGTCAAAAATTTAGAACAAACATCGAGATCTATAATACTTTGACTTCCGAAACTTTTTATGACCCCAGAAGAAATTTCATTTTCTAACATTGAAGCTCGGCATTTCAGCTGCAGGACAGCAGAAAAGTTTACATAAAATATCCTATTTTAAATAGCTCTAAAGAGAAAATACATCATATATTGCAATTTACAAGAAGCGTAGTTTTAATCCGTTTTTTTATTGATGTAGATCAGTGGATTCCAAAGTTTTTTTGCTCCACTTCCCCAATTTCAACCAAAAAAATTCGTTGCAAACTCCAGGTATAATAATGACTAAAACAAGGTTCAAAATAGAACTTACAATACACGTTAAACTTATAAAATTTTACTACACATAATTATGAAAGTTCTAAAATTTAGAGTCTAAATATAAAATAATAAAGCCGCCCCCGGTGGCGCAGTGGTCTAAGCGATGGCCTATGATCATTCGTCCGAAAGGGGCCCGAGTTCGAATCCCAGTGAGGCATGGATGTTATGTTTGTCTTACGGCACTGGCTCTCTCCCTTCCGTGGAACCAGTGACCCTAAATTAGGGACGGGCTACTGCTTTTCTATGCGTTGCTCATGGTGGTCGTTAAACCTTCAATCAAAAAAATAATTAATAAAATAATTTATCCGTAAGACTTCATATTAAATTTCTTTACTGAGCAAATTTTGTTGGATATCTTACATTTAATATACGAGATATGACCACTTAATTCCCGGAACGGCTGCGCAGTGTCGCTCTTGTGGCGATGCGGGTAGAATCACGTGCCTGTGCGTGTCTGGACATGTTTCAAGTAGCGCATGTGTTAACCACACACCAGTAGTGCCATTCGTGAGCAAGCAGTTGCGAAGGCTGTGTGTGAGTTTTGAGGTAGAAATGAGTGACAGAAATTTGGAGCAGCTCTTATAAATTCTGCGTGCAGATGGTAAAAGTACTACAAAATGCTGCGTTAGAGCTATTTAAAGTGGCGTATGGTGAGGATCAGTGGTTTATAAAATCTTCACTAAAGTTCTTTCACACCGCTTGAAGGTAACACTGGACATGGCTCAACCGAGAGAACAAGCTGGATTCAGGAGTGGCTACAGCACAATAGATCATATGCACGTACTGAGAGAACTAATTGAAAGAGCGAGGGAATATGAACTTCCATTGTGCATGGCTTTTATCGATTATGAAAAGGCCTTTGTTTCAGTGAAACCATCAGCAGTTACAATGGCTCTGAAATCCTGCGGTATTGAAGATGCATACATCAATATTATTAATAACATTTATGAGAATGCAAGTGCAAAGATTCGGCTGTTTGAAAATACAACACACATAAAAATTGAAAAAGGAGTGAGACAAGGTGACACCATATCTCCGAAGCTCTTTAATGCCACATTGGAAAATGTCTTTCAATCACTGAACTGGGGAAACAAAGGGATAAAGATTAATGGAGATTATCTAACCCACCTTCGTTTTGCTGATGACGTAGCCATTTTTGCAACTACCCCATCAGAGCTGCAGAGTATGATCCAGGAACTTGCTGACAAGCGTAAAGAAGTGGGATTAAAAATGAACTTTCAGAAGACAAAAGTGATGTTCAATGCTTTTACAAGAAATGAAGATTTATCGATTGATGGAGAAAAGCTGGAGATAACAGACACGTACGTTTATCTTGGACAGCAGATATCAAGTGAGGGTCACATTGATGAAGAAATTAATCGGCGTACAAAACTTTCCTGGAGAGCTTTTGGTAGAAACAACATAATTTTCAAGAGCAATATGCCATTATGTCTTAAAAGAAAAGTGTTTCATCAATGCATCCTTCCAGTGCTTACGTATGGTGCAAAGACGTGGACCTTAACTAAAAAAGACATACAAAGGCTGCAGACAACTCCGAGAAGCATGGAGAGGTGCATGCTTGGGGTAACCAGGAGAGATAAGAAGTGGATCCGAAAAATGACAAGAGTGGAAGACATCATGATCAGAGTTAAATCCCTTAAATGGCAATGGGCTGGACATACATACTGCCAGAAGGACAGACCATCGATGGACAGCCGAAATTTTAGATTGGATTTCAAGGGACAGGAAAAGACCCAGAAGAAGACCACATGGGAGATGGGTGGATGAAATTCGAAAGTATGCAGGAGTGACATGGAGGAGACTGGCACAAGACAGACCGTTGTGGAAGAAACTTAGGGAGACCTTCGTCCAGCAGTGGATTGATAATGGTTGATAATGATGATGATGATGATTGCGAGGATACTATGAAAAAGTCAAGTGTCTTGAAGTGCAAGAGATAGAACTAAGGCCACTAAGTTTGCTGATGACCAGGCAATAGTTTCAGGGTCAGCCAAGTCATTACAGTGCATGTTGTCAAAAATACACAAAATTGCGGATATCTATGGAATGAAGATAAATAAAAATAAGACAAAACTAATGGTAATAGGGAAGGATCCAAAACAGGCTTTGAAGAACATATAACGAAGTAAATTTCTCCGTCATTTTTGGTCTACGCCGGGATTCGAACCCGAGGCCGCTTATTCCGGAACAAGTCGCTCTACCAACTGAGCTACGCAGACGATTATTCGGATTCCTATCTGCCTTTATGTCGTGTGCGTCCTTCTGGCAGGTACGTCACATCTCCCCCCCCCCGAAAGAGGGCCGGGGGCATGGCCCACGGGTCAGCCGTGACCATGAATCGTTGCAGGCAGCCATCCACTGTAGAACGTGCACTTGAGAACTCCCAGTCAATCTGCTGTGTGGAAAGCAACATCACACATTTTTATTTTTCGAAGCGCTGGAGAAGGGATTCTCTGATTTTTCCTGTCTCGCGGTGTGGAAATAACATCACACCAATGCGAGATTTTGAACGGTCGGGTCATCCGGACAGTTCGGGCGCCATTATAACGAAGTAAATTTCTCCGTCATTTTTGGTCTACGCCGGGATTCGAACCCGAGGCCGCTTATTCCGGAACAAGTCGCTCTACCAACTGAGCTACGCAGACGATTATTCTGATTCCTATCTGCCTTTATGTCGTGTGCGTCCTTCTGGCAGGTACGTCACAAACAATACATCGAACAAGGGAAATCATTTCGCTATTTGGGTCAAATCTATATATTAATTCTATAAGGTTTTTTACTGTGAGTCCTATTTTGAGACAACGGCTGAATGTAAAGATATGGTTGAGGTATCAAAATAAAGGTCTTACCATGTGCCATTCGAAGAGGAAAATGAGACTGTGGAAACGGATCGGGATTTGTGGGGCGGAAAAGTTCCCATGTAAAGTCTATGGAAGAAGCGTGCGGTTGACTCACGCGCTGTTGAAGGCGGAGGCCTGGATGGACCGAGATAGTCTGAAGTTTTCTATTTTCTGAGCGAACCGTTGCGCAAAGCAAAGCTAGCAAGCATTCGCATCAAAGTTCTTCTCACCGGAACAGCGGACACTCTCGAAGACCTGATTGCGTTATGCCGTTGGACTGTGTGATGTATACATACAATTTAATATTCCTTCGATCCAATTTATTCATGTAGGTAAGACGTTTCCCATTATGTAAAGATGTAAATAAACATTCCGTTGACCATTGTTAGTGAAAGCATTTAGAATGTACATATTGAGTTTTTTACTGTGAGACCTATTTTGAGAGAACGGCTGAACGTAAAAATGTGGTTGAGGTATCAAAATAAGGGGTCTTACCATGTAGATGTGCCAATCGAAGAGAAAAATGAGATTGGGGCAACTGTTCGGGTGTTGTGGGGCGGAAAAATTCCCACGTAAAATATATGGGAGAAGCGTGCGGTTGATATTGGATTGTCTACGGTTGAATCACGCGCTGTTGAAGGCGGAAACATGGAGGGCCTGAGATATTCCAAAGTTCGAAGTCTTCTCCATTCTGAGCGAACCGTTGCGCAAAGCAACGCTAGCAGGCATTCTTATCAAAGTTCTTCTCATCGGAGCAGCGAACACTCTCGAAGACCTGATTGCGTTATGCCGTTTGACTGTATGATGTATATATACAATTTAATATTCATTCGATCCAGTTTATTCACGTATATAGGTAAGACGTTTGCCATTATGTAAAGATGTAAATAAACATTCCGTCGATTATTGTTAGTGAAAATATTATGGGCGACTGCTTATAGCCTATTGAGTTACTCACGGTGGTCGTTAAACCGTCAGTCAAAAAAAAAAAAAAAATTACGAACCTGGACTATTTTCTTTACTGAAGTGGTTGAATGAATTTGTCAATCAAATAAAGTTTACATTTGTTGTTTCATATGAGTTTATTCTCTCCAAAAAAACAAAAAAAAAACAAAAAAAAAAACAAACTAACCGTCGATTCCGACGGGTTTCGTCTAGTTATTACTGAAGATGCGAGATGTTAAAAGGAAATTAGAATGAGACTGGGGATGGCAAAAATGGCTTTTAGAGAGAATCAAAGACTACTGACAGCCAAAAATATAGATCTAAAACTGAGGAAGAGAATTTTAAAGGCGTATGTTAGGCCAGTAGCTCTCTACGGTTCTGAGACATGGACATTGACGAAGACGGAAATGAAAAAACGGGAGGCATTTGACATGTGGAGCTATAGAAGAATGGAGAGAATAAGCTGGCTCGATAGAAAGACTAATGAGGAGGTCCTGGAGAGAGTGGAAGAACCCAGGAATCTGATTAACATGTTTAAAAGAAGAAGAATGTTAAGGATGGGGCACACATTGCACCATGGAGGCCCGATTCTGAAGGTTTTGGAAAGGAAAATTCAAGACAAGGGAGGGTAAGGACGGCCAAGGAATAGTTTTGTGGCACAGCTACTCCAAGACACTAATACCAGGACATACTATAAGGCAAGAGAGGAAATGGACGGCCAAGGAATAGTTTTGTGGCACAGCTACTCCAAGACACTAATACCAGGACATACTATAAGGCAAGAGAGGAAATGGACGGCCAAGGAATAGTTTTGTGGCACAGCTACTCCAAGACACTAATACCAGGACATACTATAAGGCAAGAGAGGAAATGGACGGCCAAGGAATAGTTTTGTGGCACAGCTACTCCATGACACTAATACCAGGACATACTATAAGGCAAGAGAAGAAATGGACGGCCAAGGAATAGTTTTGTGGCACAGCTACTCCATGACACTAATACCAGGACATACTATAAGGCAAGAGAGGAAATGGACGGCCAAGGAATAGTTTTGTGGCACAGCTACTCCAAGACACTAATAGCAGGACATACTATAAGGCAAGAGAGGAAATGGACGGCCAAGGAATAGTTTTGTGGCACAGCTACTCCATGACACTAATACCAGGACATACTATAAGGCAAGAGAGGAAATGGACGGCCAAGGAATAGTTTTGTGGCACAGCTACTCCATGACACTAATACCAGGACATACTATGACTTGAAGAGAACGGCAGAGAATAGAGAGGAATGGAGAGACAGAGTACATCCACTGAACAACCAGTCCTTGGACTGAGTAACCAATAAGAAGAAGCTCTGCAAATGTAATCAGTAATCTACTGTAATGTGAGGAATATGTGATATAAACTTCATTAGAATAGTGCGATACTTTCTTTTTATTGCAATTTTAACAAACACTTGTGTAGCTCTCTTCACTATGCATCTAAGCTATGGTAAGGCCTTATTTCAAGGCATTCGGATGTACCTGTAACATGTGTGTAGGCTTGTTTGCTCAGAAGTTTAGCGACCGGAAAGACATTAATGTTATAAACATTATCACACTTAATAATTCACAATATTTTTTTAGAAAAGCAATGCAAAAATAGAAACAATTTTTAGATAAGGCTGTAATGAGATTTATTGATAAAAGGAAGCAAAAATAGTGTTTTCAGTTCATCGTTGGGCATGTGAAATGGATATTACACATTTTTTGAAAGAAATACAGTGTTAGATGTGTAGATTTCTGTGCGTTGACGAATCTGCATATTTAATATTCGTTTCTTTATGGAGAATCGCAAATTTAGTTTACAATGCAGCGCTTAGAAAACCTACATCGCCACATTACTTCAATCGGAACACTCAGCAGAGAAACTTCATGGAATTAAAAATCGATACTTTGAAAAACAGAATGTCGGGGAAGCAAACGATAAAATCTCTGTTTTGAAGATTTAGTGATCGGTTAAAAAATGACTACGTGCGTTTTCCTAAAAAAAAAAATGGGTATTTTATTTTTATTCGAAGATAAGAAGCTAGTTACATCCCCAACAAGACATGTTCTGTTAATTATACGGAGAAGATTTATGACCGAACATGAGTTCCTAAAGCCACGCTATTTTTTTTTCTATGTAGATAGGAGATCCAGTTAAGACAGTAAGGGAGTTGGTAATTTATGAAAAACTTAGGGGAAAAAAGTGGGTGCAGAAATACAGATAAATCCTCCTCATTTCATAACAAATTTCTTTTCTCATTCTTGGCTTAAGCTTATCAGAGCTTAAGCTTCCATCTTACATACTTACGCATATGAGCAAAGAAAAACGTAATGAAAACTGTCATCGTGACACGTTTTACAACGTTTTGTTTTTACAAAGTAAAAGGATTAGAAAATGATTAGAAAGAATGGAAATTTAGTAACCACTACAATAATGTACAAGCCTTGCGTTCTTTTTTTTTGCTACGTATACATAACAAATGTGAGTCTGCATTTGCATCCTAACACACGGCTCTGGCACTAATATGCGGACACTCCTCTATTGATAGTAAATCAATCCCACGCAAGCACCATACCACAGACCTAATTATGAATATTCTTGAACGGGCTATGATGACACAATAGCACGACTGTGAATACAAGATGCTTCCCTCTATTGATAGTGAATTAGGTCCTAGGTAAGCACCATATCACAGGCTCTACTCTAAATATGCTTGTAGGGCTAATACGAGACAATACCACGACTGTGAATAAAAGATGCTTCCCTCTGTTGACAGTGAATTAGGTCCTACGTAAGCACCAAATTACAGACGCAACTCTAAATACGCTTGTAGGGCTAATATGAGTCAATAGCACGACTGTGAATACAAGATACTTCCCTCAATTGATAGAGAATTAGGTCTCACGCAAGCACCAAGTCACGAATCCAACGATAAATATGCTTGTAGGGCTATGATGAAACAATAGCACAATTGTGAATAGAAGATGCTTCCCTCTATTGATAGTGAAGTGGGTCCTACGTAAGCACCAAATCACAGACGCAACTCTAAATACGCTTGTAGGGCTAATATGAGTCAATCACACGACTGTGAATATAAGATGCTTCCTTCTATTGATATTGAATTAGGTCCTACGCAAGCACCACGTCACAGACCCGTATGCTTGTAGGGCTATGATGAGACAATAGCACGACTGTGAATACAAGATACTTCCCTCAATTGATAGAGAATTAGGTCTCACGCAAGCACCAAGTCACGAATCCAACGATAAATATGCTTGTAGGGCTATGATGAGACAATACCACGACTGTGAATAAAAGATGCTTCCCTCTGTTGACAGTGAATTAGGTCCTACGTAAGCACCAAATCACAGACGCAACTCTAAATACGCTTGTAGGGCTAATATGAGTCAATCACACGACTGTGAATATAAGATGCTTCCTTCTATTGATATTGAATTAGGTCCTACGCAAGCACCACGTCACAGACCCGTATGCTTGTAGGGCTATGATGAAACAATAGCACAATTGTGAATAGAAGATGCTTCCCTCTATTGATAGTGAAGTGGGTCCTACGCAAGCATCACGTCACAGGCCCAACTATAAAATACGTGTGTAGGGCTATGATGAGACACCAGCAAGCCTAGAAATGCAAGATGCCTCGATCGACAGAGTTGATTGATTTCCTGAGCGGATTGATAATAGGATGTCAGGTAAGCAATCACTCCGTGTATGGCATTTGATCGGCATTGAAGAACCGTAGCTCAACGGTTGGTGGTGTGATATGTAAATGAGTGCCAACTGGGGCTGAACCTGCGAAGAGAAGACCAGGTGTTCCGAAGCTAACAGAATGTGGCAAGAGAGCTCTGTAAAAGACTGTTCACTGGGAATGCAACTCAGCGTTGTCTCAAAACACTCACACTCTATGTGAGACTATTGGAGCTGTTGTTAGTGCAAGTTCAGTGAGCGGGATGTTGCACGACATGGGTTACCAGCGTCGAGCAGACATCCGCAATCCGCTGATCACTTCGATTAATACCACACTCTAGCAGTCCTTGTGGCGCAAAGGTCTAAGCGCTGGCTTATGAGCATTCGTCTAAGATGGGTCCGGGTTCGAATCTCGGTGAGGTATGGATGATGTGTTTGTCTTACGGTATTAGCCCTCTCCCGTTTCTAATTTAGGGACGGACAACTACTTACAGCCTATCGAGTTGCTCACGGTGGTCGTTTCATCCTTAAACTAAAAAACACAAAAATATCACACGGGGATAGAGTGGGGTAAGCAACCTCGATCTTGGACATGAGATTAATGAAAACTGTGCTCTGGACAGACGGTCACGATACACAGTCTAGAAGTTCGGTGATCTTTCCTGGCTATGGCTGATGTCAAGAGAAAGGCACCTTCTGGACAGCATCGAAAGACACAACGTTGGTGAGCGTACAACACAACGTTAATGAATGCAAGACCGATGGTGAGCGCAAGATACAACGTTGGTGAACGCAAGACGAAACGTTGGTAAACGCAACACACAACGTTGATGAGCGCAAGACAACATTGGTGAACGCAGGACTAAACATTGATGAACGTAAGACTGATGGTAAATGTGAGACACAACGTTGGCGAATGCAAAACCGATGGTGAAAGCAAGACATAATGTTGATGAACGCAAGAGCGATGGTGAACGCAAGACCGATGGTGCAAAACTAATGGTGAAAACAAGACGCAACACTGATGAGCGCAAGACACAACGTTGGTTGGCTAAATTCCATGAATTAGCAAATCAAACATACATTAACTCAACCTATTGGAACGAATCACTTCGGGGTTAAGGAAATAGGGTGAAATTAGTTCGAGCATACAGTATATACTCGCTGTCTAAGAAAGTAGTGGTACGTGGCTGGCGGGAGTGAAACTCGCTCTTCAGGAAGCATGGCTTTTACCTTAGCACTCTTATTCAAAAATGGTCACATAGGGGGAATGATTGACAGTAATATTTTCTGACTGATTACCTGCTAAAACGGTTATCATAATATAGCCGAGCATAAGAAATGAGAGGGATGGTGTTTGAATCACTTATGGCATGATGTCCGTATCAAAGGGACTTGCCCTTCCTCATTACTTGGATCGTGGAGCACGGAACAGAGGACTTGAAGCAAGCTTTTATCACCAAGGACAGGTTTATGGCCGGTACTGCTGAGATGAAAGGGGAACAGAAATTGTTTTTCAGTAGCTTTTGTGAAACCCGGCCGCTATGTGAATATTTCTGTTCAGGGAGCACAAAAAAATTTCATTGCCATTTGGTTCAGGTACATCGGCCGGTTAAAGGTTTAAGAAATAAAATAAAATATTGAAATCTCTAGAAAACTATGCGGAATTCTCATATGAAGTTTGAGGATGCTTTTTCATATCATATGTACAAAATAAGAAAACTAATTAGTAATTAAAGAACAAATAGCATGTAAGCATATAGTATGGTCACCCCTCACAGGAATACATGCTTCAGCGACTTTTCATGCTCATAATGAAAGTGTCCAGAAGCTGTCCTAGTTAATATAAGGAGCATTGCTCCACCAATATGCTTCGAAGATCCTGCAAGATTGGGGATGGGAGTTGAAGGGCTGCAACACTTCTGCATAATGCATCTCCAACCTGCTCACTTGGGATTCAGGTTCGGGGAATGAATGAGCTCGCCATTCCAGAAGGTTGATAGTGTTCAGCTCAATATATTGGTCAAGAATTCTGGTTCCGTGTGGACATGGATTGTGAACCTATAAGGAAAACCTGTAATCCTATATAAGGTCCTATCAAGAGTGACCTAGTACTCTTTGTAGATAATTTATGCAATAAATCATTAGCATGCCAAGATCTTGTGGGTGTGAAATAAAACGAGTGATTCGAGAGTATACATTTATTTACATACAACATATTCCCGTCGCTCACGACCATACCGAGACACAGTCCGTTTCATACTAAGCGGAATTAAATCATAACAACAAGCACTAAATTTTACCAATTTCTGACATCGAGTGGTACTTAGGTAGGTGGGTTAATGACTGTTATTGTCGAAAAACCAATGAAAGAAGATACACTATATTAACAAAAATCACCACACACCCATTCAAAAGCAAATAAACTGACCCGCTGCGTTGTTAAGATGCGCGGTACAGCGGCAAACGGTATAAAAACAAGCCTGCAGCTGACTGCGATCATATTGCACTGTGAGGTTGAGTGAAAATGTCGCGGCGGGAGAGAACTGACTTTGAGAAAGGAAAGATTGTTGGGTGTTATACTGTATTAGTGGGTTGTCCATATTAGAAACCAAGAGGCGTTTAAACATATCCAAGTGAACTGTTTTGGATGTACTGAGTACTGAATAAGTGGAAGACACATGGCGTGACTGACCGGAAGAACACAGAAAATCAGTGATAGAGGACGTCCAAGCCTCAGGAGATTCGTTACAGCTAATCGACGGAGTACTGCACAAGACCTCAGAGTACAGGTGGATAAAAATGCTGGGACCTCGGTATGTACACATACCATTCGCAGAGAACTTCATTCGATGGGTTACCGTGGTCGTGCGGCTGCTCATAAGCCCTTCATCTCCACTCGAAATGCTACTCGCCGTTTAGCATGGTGTAAAGTACATTTATCGGAAACCGTAGATCAATGGAAACGGGTCCTATGGACTGATGAATCCAGGTACACGATGCATCAGTCCGATGGCAGTGTGTGGGCATGGCGGCGTCCGAGGGCACGCTATTTACCACAGTTTACTGTTCCTACGGTCAAGTTTTTAGCTGGCAGTGTACTCGTGTGGGGGTGTTTCTCGTGGTATGGTCCCGGCCCATTGGTCGTCGTGGACAAACCTGTTAACTAGCACGTCTACCTCGATATTCTGGACAATTATGCCCTGCCAACTCTGTGGTAATGCTATGGAACCGAGCCTAGTTGGTACCAGCAGATAATGCACCGTGACACAAAGCAAGGACTGTTTCGGTGTGGTTTGACGATAATTCCGTATCGTATGTGGACTGGCCAGCACAGAGGCCTTATCTTAATCCCATAGAGCACCTATGTGTTGAATCAGAGCGCCGCATAAGAAATTTGGAAGGCCTACTACTAAGCAACAGTAAGCGGCAGCATTATGTATTAAGTGGAAGCGCATACCTATCGCTGTGTTCCAAAACCTTGTCGAAAGCATGGCTCGAAGGGTCAATCCATGCATTGGCCAAAGGTGGACCGACACCGGACTAATGCATGTCAATAAATGCCATGTTGTGTTTCTCTTCTAGGTGTCCGGTGACTTTTGTCAATATAGTGTATACGAGTCATAAAACATATTTGCTAAACTATGGTGGCGGCAGTAGTAGTAATACAGTATTATAATTGTACAGTATGTTATTCAGATTTAGACGAACGTAAGAAACGACCCTAACCAATGGAATATGATGTATCAAGTCCATCTGCGTATGCGCAAGCTAAAATCTGACCTCAAGATAGAAAGAAAAACTTAATCGCAAGGGTGTTAGTGGGAAGGATTGGTAACTTTTGGTTTCGGATATCTGCAGGTCACACCCGATCGCGTTAATACATCATTTTGAAGCACTCATCAATAGCAGGTCGACAGGAAGACAACTTTCGCTACGATGCATACTTTACTACTGTCATCAAAGATGCGTAGCACCAAAAATGCACTTTTGTAATGGCTTTTATCATATTTGGCATGAGGTTCTCGTAATGTGCGCAGATTGAAATGAGATATTGTTACGTTTATGTAAAACCTGATGAAATAATGTTCAGCGGTAGTATAGTAATAATACAGGGTGTCCGAGAATTATTGGACACATTACAGAATTATATAAAACAAAACATTAAACAGATAGAAAGAAACTGACTGTACTAACTTACAATGTAACTGCACAAGTTAATAAATTTCGATGTCAGATCCCTTGGTTGCTCGTAGTACGTTCAAGAGATACTCGATTTCATGTCATGTATTGGCAAGCATCTGAGGAGTAATGGAATTAATAGGAGCTATGATACGCTGCTTCAGCTCCTGCAAATCAGTACAAGGCGTCTGATAGACACAAATTCTTCACATAACCCCACATTAAATAATCCAATGGAGTTAGATCTGGAGAGCGAGGAGGCCACCAAATAGGACCACCACGCCCAATCCAACTGTTGGGGAAATGCTCATTTAGGCACTTACGTACACACGTTGACCAATGCGGAGGCTTTTTAGAAAACGACGGTCTTATTGGAAAACGACGTTGTCATATCTTTTGATCTGGGGTATAGCGAAATTTTCTAGCATATCCAAGTAAATGTCACCATTTATGGCTTTTTCGCAGAAGAAGAAAGGGCCAATCACTTCTCTTTTTGATAGGGCACACCACACATTAACTTTTGGAGAATCACGTTCCAGTTCAATAGCAGCATGAGGCGGTTCACTGCTCCATATCCTACAGTTGTGACGATTCACAATACCTGATACATGAAATGTGGATTCATCACTAAAAGTTACAGTACTGAGAAAGTTTTCGTCTTTTTCCACTCGACTCAGCATATCCACAGCGAAATCGTATTGCAGAGTGTGATCATTTACATGCATCTTTTGCACTATTTTAATTTTATAAGCATGAAACTTTAATTTCTCGTGCAAGATATCGTGAACTGTCGATTTCGGAACGCACAGTTATCTGCTCAGGCTTTACGAGAGGATTTCCTGGGGCTTCGTCGGAAACTTTCATTAACTTGGTCAACCGTCTCACCGCTGACGCTAGGCCTACCGGCTCCTCCACGATGTCCCACATTGCTAGTTCCTTTAAACTGTTTCATCCACCACTTAACTGAATTCGTTGACGGAGGATTACAACCATACTCTAAACGGTACCGTCTTTTAACTTTAATGACAGACTTTAATTCCGCAAACCATAACACCCACATCGCCTTCTGCTGTACGGATGACATGACTACTGATTGAGCATTTCTGCTACATTCTTCATCAGGCCACACCTAGCGCCATCTATCGGATTCTTGGAATAACAATTATGCAAAACAAAAATATAGAGACCGTGTTAGTAATACGCGACAGAGAAAAACAGACAATGCTCATAGTTTCTTTTGTACATAGTTTTGTAACGTGTCCAATAATTCTCGGACACCCTGTATATTGTTGAGTAACAACGAAGTTAACTGCTGTTACGTCACTTCCTGAGATAGCTTTAAAAAATCAGATTTTAATAATATTTTTGACGACTTCTGTTACTTATTTTCGTTACATCGAAATTTTTTACTTGGGCTTTACTTCACAACTGTCGAAAAAGATGCATAGCATCAAAAATAGTTATCTTCAAATTCGCGAAAGGTATTGTGTTTTTACAGGAACGTTTAGTTTTTAATTTAAGTATAATAAAATTAATCTTTCTGCAATGAAAGAAAATGAAAGGCGGAGGTGGAGAAGGAAATGAGATATGTTTTTATACTTACGTTATTTGAATGTTAAGGTAAGGGATACTGTTCTTGCAGAATTAATAATAATGTGGAGGCATCCGAACCAAATACAGTTTAACATTGTTTATACACACGATGACGTGAACTCAACGTCATGCAAATTGCAGGGTGGGTGCAAACGTACAAGTTATGCAAATGATTGCATTTGCAGGTCAATCGCACGAACGCCGGGCGGGATATAAGTTGACAACCAGCCCGTGAGGCCACCAGTCGAGATGCCATCAGGGTTGCAAGAAGTGAGTGGTTCTGCTGCAACCGTGTCTGGAGAACGAACAAGGGGTGCCAATGCAGTTAAGACGCCGTCGTACGCGATTTCGGCAAAAGTGTGAGTTCACGAGCGGTGTCATCACAGTCTTCCGTACCGCCGGACGGTCCTTGCGTCGTATTGCGGACGTAACGCGACGTGATGCCACAACCGTCTCTCGCATTTGGAGACAGTCGTCCCGGAAAGGATCTGTGCAAGGTCGTAGGGGGACCGGAGCAGGGAGACGGACGTCCGAGTTCATCGATCGTCGCGTTTGACGTCATAGCGTAGCGGATCCACGGACCACAACGGGCGACATTTTACGGAGTGTACAGGGAGGCTTGGATGCTCCGATATCGACACGGACACTGTCGCGCCGATTGGCTGCGTCTGGTTTACTGTCCAGCCATCCGTTGGGAAGGCTACCCTTAACAGCAAGCCATCGTCGTCACCGCTTGACATGGTGACGCTCCAGAGCTGCGAGGGGTGCCGAATGGAACAGTGTGGTGTTCAGTGACGAATCGTGGTTCTGTCTCACCACAGATGATCGCCGTGTGATAGTCTGGAGACGACGTAGCCAACGGGTGGATTCTTCCGCCATTGTGGAGCACCACACGACCCGGCAACGTGGGATCATGGTGTGGTGTGCTGTCAGCGCCAACAGCCGCTCACCTCTGGTACTCATTACGGGCACATTGATGGCACGCCGCTATGTTGACGAGGTGCTACGGCCCGTGGCACTAACGTCTCTGCAGGGCATCCCAAACGCCGTTTTTCCAACAGGATAAAGCCCTGCTGCATATCGCTCGGATCAGCTTTAATGCTTTACACGGTGTACGGATGCTTTTCCGGCCAACACGATGCTCCGATCTCTCGAGCAACTGCGAGTCACAGTTGGACGTCGGTTGAGTACCCTCTCACTCCCGTAAAATAAAGATGAACCGTGGACTCGGATCAACACCACGTGGTCCACGATACCTCAGGACCCTATTCGGACTCTCACTGCCTCGATGCCAAGTCGGATTCAACGCTGTATCGCCCAAAACGGGGGCCACACTCCTTATTTATCATCCTGTATATTCGGCCACTGGAGCCTAGTCTGTATGTGAGAATTACATAATCTGTTCAGGACCTATTTGGCCATTTGTGTGTGTAGTGTTTTCGAGCATTCCTTCATGGTGTGGCATTTTCTCTGTCAGGCAGTGTATATACAGGGATTGGACAGAATAATGTGAACACCTAGGAAAAGAAGGTTTTACGTACTTAATAGGGTGTGAGACCACCTTCGGCATTCAAAACCGCTCGAATCCTTCTTGAAATGGACGCATGAAAATCCTGGATGGTAGTTAGTGCAATGTTACATCATTCTTCATGCAGAAATCGCTCCAGGTCCTTGAGAGATGCAGAAATTGATCCAGGTCCTTGAGAGATACAGAAAAAGGATAACGGGATTTTACTCTGTTTTTCAACACAAACCACAGTGCCTCGATGATGTTTAAGACTGGTGATTGGATAAGCCAAAGAAGGTGTTAAAGTTGGTCGTCATGTTCCTCAACCATGATTGGACATTCCGAGCTCTGTGAATTGGGGCGTTATCATTTTGATAGATGGCATCCCTTACAGGAAACAATGCCTGAGCCATTGGATGGATTTGGTCAGCCAAAATGGTTTCATGCGCCCTGACAGTCATCCGTCCTCTCAAGGTGATCAGGTGACCTGCTGAAAACCACGATATGACCGCCCAGAGCATGACAGAACTACCACCATGCTGCACTGTTGGGAACAGACAGTCTAGGTTGTACGCTTCTGATGGTGTTTTTCACTCGTAAACACGTCCTGCGGTGGGGAATAGTGTGAACGAAGATTCATCCGACCACATTACACTCTTCCATACATCGGCAGTCCACGTTGTATGCTCCTGGCACTACTACCGTCGCCGTTGTGGATTGACCCGGGTCACCAGATGTTTTGCAATAGCAGCTCTGCCATGAATATCTTGTTTATGCAGTTCCCTGCGCACTGTTTTCGTTGATACTGGGGTCTGGAGATGCAGATTGAGCTCCACACTAATTTTCGGCGTCGTAGTCTTCTTATTACGGGTAACAATCCTTTTTAATGCTCTCCTGTCTCTATCAGTCAAGGTCGTTTTCCGGCCGCTTTTGTGTTTCGCAGACGAGGGTTTTTTTTGCCACGAACACGGTATGCTGTCATGACAGAGTGGTTCTCGATATCTCCACTACCATGGCGACTGTTGTCACGGAGGCACCAACTAGCCGGCCACGAACAATTATCTTTCTTTCAAAGTCCTTTAGGTAGCTCATTTTGTGGTCACCCTGAAAGAAATTTTGCAACAAGGGGTTCTACTTCAATTCGTCGCGTGCGTCAATTCGTCGCCTGCGTCAATTCGTCGCGCGTCAATTCGCCGACCACGACGATTCGTCGAGCGTCAATTCGTCGCGGACAAATTCGTCGACTTCGTCAATTCGTCGACTACGTCAATTCGTCGCGTTTACAGATTTTGGTTACATACAAAACGAATGCAGGAAAACGTACGATTTCGAACGCCTTCCTCCCTGATCAAATATTATAAAGTTTGGATACTCAGACAGGATAGGAATATTACGCTGTTTCTTTGGCACTAAAAATATTAAACAGTAGACGGTTTTTGGAACGGGTCAGACGCCCGGTTGGTCAGAGCCCCCCATACACAAAATATTCGTAAAATCTACATTTCAAAAATTGCCTTTATTCTTCAGTAAAATAACATTTCTATGTACATGACAATGGAATTCTGCCAATAAATACAGCGGTATATACATCAGCTGGAAAGTTCCAGTGAAACGTAAAACAAAATATTGTTAAAATCATAAAAAAATATTTCGCCACGTAGGGCGAAGGAGAGGCAGACAATAAAGCACGAGCGATACAAACGAAAATGTTTACCTACAGTATTGTAGACAGGGCAAGACATGATTCTATACTATGCACAAATTCCAATTAAGCATTACTACCATACTAAAGATTAAACATTAGGTACTAATTCACAGAAATGCAACAGTGATGCTACATTCAAAATTTACAACATATGTACAGAAGTATTCAGTGACAAGGGGAAATAACGCTAAATGTACTCAGAAGGGCATCTTGTTGCATTAAATTATACACACAGTGACTAATATTTTAAAAAATATTCAACATAATGAAGGGGACATTGCGTGGGCAGTAAACTGTGCAGAAGGAAGAATTATATACAACAACATAAAACCCAACATTATCGAAGAGAACATGGGAAACATATTGAGCTATCTTCAATGGCACATTAAAACAGAAAAATCACAAATAGCGAAGCACCAAAATTAATACGTAAAAACATGATTTGTTACAGTGAACGTGGGCGACAACAAAAATCCCACTTATAGGTTGAGATGTAACTGCAAATTGTGGATATGGAACCACCCAGCCGATTGAGCCCAAGTGGATTGAAAAACGCTATCGGTGTTTGTTGAGGCAGCACGAGAGTGCTCCATTTGGAGGCGAGTGGTTAACCGTGCTAGGAAGCGTCTCCGAATGATAGCACTTGCCTCCTGAGGAGGTGGAATAAGAGCGGGGAAGCGTTGTTGAAGATGGAAAGCATAGACAGTGAACTTCACAAGAAGAAAAATATAACGGCACACAGGAGGCAAGTGAGTAGGTGGATGCTTTGTTTGGAGTAGCCAAGCATATGCAAGAAATGGTAACGATCGAGCACAAATTCGATCAGCAAGACGAAATGCTGTGTTTAGGACTGGCAGGAGAACGGGGCAGAATAGGTATTGATGTTGGACGTCGCTGACTTCAGGGCAAAAGGAGCACTGCGGAGAGGTGAGAAGGGTCATGCGAAACAGTACTGATGGGGCGGGGAGACGAAGGTGAAGAAATTGCCAATGGACATTGAGTTCAAGAGGGGAGGAAAGGGGGAGGTAGATGCTGTCCAGATGGCGGGGAGAAGAGAAGGAGGAGCAGAATGAACAGAAAGTGGAAGTGCGGGAGGGGAAAGAAGAAGCCAATAAAGAGAAGAGGAGGAGAGAGAAGTAACTAGAACCGGGGAGCTACGAATGAGGAGAAAGAACGGTAGGGAAAGAGGAGCAGAGGGGACCGAGAAGAGACCATCAGGTGAAGCGAGGAGTGGAAAGAGGCTCCAAAGCGCTGTGCGAAGAAGAAGATATTCGTTAGCAAAAGTAATGGTTGGAGATAGAAACAGGGAAGAACAGTTTTCAATTCAAAACCAACAAATCAGGTATCCTATCTCATGGTACTCTAACTTAGACGGTTGTCGGTTTTTGGAACGGGTCAAGGCCCAGGGAGTCAGAGCACTCCCCCCCCCCCACATACATACAAAATTTTCGTAAAATCTAGTTTTCATTTCAGAACCATCAAATTTGGTATCATGAAACTCTAACTTACACGCTAGACGGTTTTGGGAAGGAGTTGGAGCCCGGGGTGCCCCCCTCATAAAATTTTGGTAAAATCTACAGTTTTCATCTTAGAAGCACCAAATTTGGTATACTATCTCATGGTACTCTAACTTAGACAGTAGACGGTTTTTGGAACGGGTCAAGGCCCGGGGGTCAGAGCCCCCACATACAAAATTTTCTTAAAAACTACATTTCAAAATTGTCTTTATTCTTCAAATAAAAATAGCATTTCTATGTACATAACAGTAGAATTTTGCCAATAAATACAGTGGTATATACATCAGTTTTCAATTCAGAACCACCAAATCTGGTATACTATCTCATGGTACTTTAACTTAGATGCTAGACAATTTTCTGAAGGGGTTGCAGCCCGGGGGTAACGGCCCCCCTCATAAAAACAATTCGCAATTCGCAAAATCTACAGTTTTCAATTTAGAACCACCAAATTTGGTATACTATCTCATGGTACTCTAACTTAGACAGTAGACCGTTTCGGAAAGTTTCAAAGCCCGGGGGTCAGAGCCCCCCACATACAAAATTTTCTTAAAAACTACAGTTTTCAAATCAGAACCACCAAATCTGGTATACTATCTCATGGTACACTAACTTAGACGCTAGATAGTTTTTGGAAGAGGTTGGAGCCCGGGGGGTAAGAGCCCCTACCATAAAAATGCCGCAAAAACTACAGTTTTCAATTTAGAACCACCAAATTTGGTATACTATCTCATGGTACTCTAACTTAGACGGTAGACAGTTTTTTGGAACGGGTCAAGGCCCGGAGGTCAGAGGCATTCCCCCCATTAATTTTTTTTGCAGAATCTACAGTTTTCAATTTAGAACCATTAAGTATGTTATCATGAAACTCAAACTTAGACGCCAGACGGTTTTTGGAAGAGGTTGGAGCACAGGGGTCAGAGCCCCCCCGAATAAAAAAATTCGTAAAATCTACATTTCAAAATTGCCTTTATTCTTCAGTAAAATAACATTTCTATGTACATGACAATGGAATTCTGCCAATAAATACAGCGGTATATACATCAGCTGGAAAGTTCCAGTGAAACGTAAAACAAAATATTGTTAAAATCATAAAAAAAAATATTTCGCCACGTAGGGCGAAGGAGAGGCAGACAATAAAGCACGAGCGATACAAACGAAAATGTTTACCTACAGTATTGTAGACAGGGCAAGACATGATTCTATACTATGCACAAATTCCAATTAAGCATTACTACCATACTAAAGATTAAACATTAGGTACTAATTCACAGAAATGCAACAGTGATGCTACATTCAAAATTTACAACATATGTACAGAAGTATTCAGTGACAAGGGGAAATAACGCTAAATGTACTCAGAAGGGCATCTTGTTGCATTAAATTATACACACAGTGACTAATATTTTAGTTTCCAATTTAGAATCACCAAATTTGATATTCTATCTCATGGTACTCTAACTTAGACGGTAGACCGTTTTTGCAAGCGGTTGCAGCCCGGGGAGGGGGTGGGGGCCTCATTAAAAATCGCAAAATCTAGTTTTCAATTTAGAACCACCAAATTTGGTATACTATCTCATGGTACTCTAACTTAGACGGTCGACGGTCTTTGGAACGGGTCAAGGCCCGGGGGTCGGAGCCTTCACCCTCCACATACATTCAAAATTTTCGTGAAATCAAGTCTTTATTTCAGAACCATCAAATTTGATGGTTCTGAAATGATAGACGGTTTTTGGAAGGGGTTGAAGCCCGGGGGTCAGTGCCCCCCTCATAAAAATCTCGTAACATCTACAGTTTTCAATTTAGAGCCACCGAATTTGGTATACTATCTCATGGCACTCTAACTTAGACGGTAGACCGTTTTTGGAGGTGTCACGTCAATTCGTCGCGTGCGTCAATTCGTCGACTACGTCAATTCGTCGCCTGCGTCAATTCGTCGCGCGTCAATTCGTCGACTACGACAATTCGTCGCGCGTCAATTCGTCGCATGCGTCAATTCGTCGCGCGTCAATTCGTCGACCACGACGATTCGTCGCGCGTCAATTCGTCGCGGACAAATTCGTCGACTACGTCAATTCGTCGACTACGTCAATTCGTCGCGTTTACAGATTTTGGTTACATACAAAACGAATGCAGGAAAACGTACGATTTCGAACGTCTTGCTCCCTGATCAAATTTATAAAGTTTGGACACGCAGACAGGATAGGAATATTACGTTTTTCTTTGGCACTAAAAATATTAGACGGTAAACGGTTTTTGGAAGGGGTTGGAGCCCGCGGGGTCGGCCCCCCCCCTCATAAAAAATTTCGTAAAATCTACAGTTTTTATCTTAGAACCACCAAATTTGGTATACTATCTTATGGTACTCTAACTTAGTCGGCAGACCGTTTTGGAACGGGTCAAGGCCCGGGGGGGGGGGGGGTCAGAGCCCCCACGTACAAAATTTTCTTAAAAACTACAGTTTTCAATTCAGAACCACCTAATCTGGTATATTATCTCATGGTACTCTAACTTAGACGCTAGACTGTTTTTGGAAGGGGTTGGAGCCCGCGGGGTCAGCCCCCCCTCATAAAAATTTCGTAAAATCTACAGTTTTTATCTTAGAACCACCAAATTTGGTATACTATCTTATGGTACTCTAACTTAGTCGGCAGACCGTTTTTGGAACGGGTCAAGGCCCGGGGGTGGGGGGTCAGAGCCCCCCACGTACAAAATTTTCTTAAAAACTACAGTTTTCTATTCAGAACCACCTAATCTGGTATACTATCTCATGGTACTCTAACTTACACGCTAGACGGTTTTTGGAAGGGGTTGGAGTCCGGGGGGTCAGACCCGCCCGAATAAAAACTTTTTCGTAAAATCTACAGTTTTCAATTTAGAACCACCAAATTTGGTATACTATATCATGGTACTCTAACTTAGACGCTAGACTGTTTTTGGAAGGGGTTGGAGCCCGCGGGGTCGGCCCCCCCCTCATAAAAATTTCGTAAAATCTACAGTTTTTATCTTAGAACCACCAAATTTGGTATACTATCTTATGGTACTCTAACTTAGTCGGCAGACCATTTTTGGAACGGGTCAAGGCCCTGGGGGTCAGAGCCCCCACACACAAAATTTTCTTAAAAACTACAGTTTTCAATTCAGAACCACCTAATCTGGTATACTATCTCATGGTACTCTAACTTAGACGCTAGACGGTTTTTGGAAGGGTTTGGAGCCCGGGGGGTCAGTTTTCAATTCAGAACCACCAAATTTGGTATACTATCTCATGGTACTCTAACTTAGACGCTAGACGGTTTTTGGAAGGGGTTGGAGCCCGCGGGGTCGGGCCCCCCTTCATAAAAAATTTCGTAAAATCTACAGTTTTTATCTTAGAACCACCAAATTTGGTATACTATCTTATGGTACTCTAACTTAGTCGGCAGACCGTTTTTGGAACGGGTCAAGGCCCGGGGGTCAGAGCCCCCCACATAAAAATTTTTCTTAAAAACTACAGTTTTCAATTCAGAACCACCTACTCTGGTATACTATCTCATGGTACTCTAACTTAGACGCCAGACGGTTTTTGGAAGGGGTTGGAGCCCGCGGGGTCGCCCCCCCCCTCATGAAAATTTTGTAAAATCTACAGTTTTTATCTTAGAACCACCAAATTTGGTATACTATCTTATGGTACTTTAACTTAGTCGGTAGACCGTTTTTGGAACGGGTCAAGGCCCGGGGGTCAGAGCCCCCCACATACAAAATTTTCTTAAAAACTACAGTTTTCAATTCAGAACCACCTAATCTGGTATGCTATCTCATGGTACTCTAACTTAGACGCTAGACGATTTTTTGAAGGGGTTGGAGCCCCGGGGTCAGACCCCCGAATAAAAACTTTTTCGTAAATACTACAGTTTTCAATTTAGAACCACCAAATTTGGTATACTATCTCATGGTACTCTAACTTAGACAGTAGACCGTTTTTGGAAGGAGTTGGAGCCTGGGGGTAAAGGCCCCCATAAAAATTCTGCGTAAAATCTACAGTTTTCAATTTAGAACCACCAAATTTGGCATACTCTCTCATGATACTCTAACTTAGACGGTAGACGGTTTTTGGAACGGGTCGGGCACGGGGTCAGAGTCCCTCCGCCTATAAATATTTTTCGCAAAAACTAAAGCTTTCAATTTAGAGCTACCAAATTTGGTATACTATATAATGGTGTTCTAAACTAAACGGTAGACGGTTTTCAGAACGGGTCGGGGCAAGGGTGGTTACCCCCTCCCCTACACACAAACTTTCGTAAAATCTGTAGTTTTCAACTTAGAACTACCAAATTTTGTATATTATCTCATGGTACTCTAACTTAGACGGTAGAAGGTTTTTGGAACGGATCAAGGCCCGGGGTAAGACTCCCCCCACATACAAAATTTTCTTAAAATCTTTATTTTTCAATTCAGAACCACCACATTTTGTGTCATGAAACTCTAACTTAGCGGGAGACGGTAAGTGAAAGCGCAACATTATTAACTTGATTTGTTATGCAAACCTTATAAATACGACCACAGCGATTAAAAGTTACTAAAGAGTCCTTGTAAGTAATATGTTTTGACCGAGTGCAAGTACAATTTACGAAATGTCAACAGGTCAAAATAACTAAAGTAACAATGAAATTTGGAATATTCCTTTTTTCTTTCTTTTTATTTCAGTTTTGACACTTGTAATAAGTTTTAAAAACATATATTTCTCCTATCGTATACCTTCATTGTGCTTTAAACAGAATTTCTTACCATGTTTTGGGTATTTTGTTTCGTGTGGTTGCAGTTTTTTTAATGTTTTGGGCATTTCATTTTGTGTGGTTACTTCTTTTTATGTTTTGGGCATTTTACTTTGTATGGGTGTTTTTGTTATGTTTTTGTTCTTTTCTTTTCTGTGGTGGTTGTAATGTCGACAGGATGAAAAGGGGAAACTGTGGACAGTCACGATGCCTACTTGCTTCTAATTTTTTTTTCAAATACAGCACATGATTTTGTATTGAGTTATACCACTTACTCATTAAGCGACTTCAGGTTTCTTTAAATATGAACGTTTTCTTAGAGCCTTTTGTTTCCTCTACCTAGCTTTTTCGGTTCCGCAATTTCTTTTTTTGGTTTTAGAATATTTTCCTTATTATTAATCTATTTTCTCATGCAAACTCTTTATGTAAGGTATGTTTATTCTATCGAAGTATTTTGCAATTATACGTGAAGCCCTGTTGCTGAAGTAAAAAAAAATATTTCCAACTGAAACAACGCAGTTCAGATATTTTCCCGCTGTTAACTCAAAGAATGAAAACAAAAACAACAAATCTGCGCAATGGTTGAGGCATGAGACAGTACTTACTGGTAACCAGGCAAAGTTTTAAGGAAGAATGAGCTTAAGAATTTCTAACTGCAACAAAAAAGAGCATCCGCACTGTATCCCTCCCCATCCCCTAGTGCCGGCCTTTGGACGTCTTGAAAGAGAAGTCTTAAGGACACATCTGTATCGTAATTGCCTGAGCATTCGCGACAATCTTCTGGTGTCGTAGTAGAAAAACACACTTCCTACTTCGCCTAAATTGCTTGGATGTAATGCCAACGAACAAAGTTTTGCTCTCGCATTGGATTTCTGTTGCTTTTGATGGAATACTTTTCCCCTGGGGTTCACCGCTTTCACTATAGTCTTCAGGACAGGCGGCAATACACCCCAGCGTAAAACACCAATTTCACGGCAATTAACTGCAATTAGCGAAAGAGAGGGGCGGTACAGGAAATAAGTCGAACGAGACAGATCTGAACTTAGAAAGTCGGTGGAAGATGTTGCATGAAAAACTGTGTTTGGCTTACAGATCATTTGGCACGTAGGGACGCAGGTTTCGTTTAATATGTTACGGGGTAAACAAATTGTCTTTTCAGTATAACAATTTTCTTTCATACGCATGGTGCAACACAAAAAATTTGAATTTATTTTTGAGAATTAGCATGACGCCTACCGGTCCAGAGTACAGCTGCCCAGTCCGCGCCTGCTGCCGCCTCCGGAACCTGGCTCCCGGGTTCTTCGCATCGTTGATCCCCCGCCTGGAGCGTCCCAGCTGTAAAATACATGTACCTCTGCGTTTTGGAAAAACAAAGGATAAGATGCCGATCCTTAAAATTAACCACTTCTTGTGACCGCAGGTACGAAAACCTTGAACTTCGCTTAAACCCTAACTGGAGGAACAAGCTTCACGTGATTGTCTGTATTCTGAGTGTTTTATTGAATGGTTGCTCATTAGTTCGTAGTTGACTGGAGAACAGAGAACGTGCTTGTTGAAACCTTTGTTGTGCGTTGTCAAGTGATAATAGTGGAAATATATCATTCTAAATATTTTGGAAAGAGAAAGTGCATTGTTTTCCGAAGGCACTATGCAGATGAAGAATGCAACATAAATAGTTCTCACAAAAAGAAAATGATTTGCTGAAATGGAAAGGGTATTAATTTTGCCATAACAGAGTGCGAGGTGATTTACGGTATTGTCACTGTATTGAAAGAAATTATGGAAATTGTACTGGCTTTGCTAGTACTATTCTTATTGGAGATGAACACAGGATGCGCAATGAGAAACCACATAATCATGCTCCAAGACCGGAGAAAAGTGATGTTGCTGTTGCAAGAGCGCAAATAAAAGAACGAGCGAGAAATACGGACGAAGCCCCTGCACAAATTATTCAAACCGTGACAAAGTCAATGGCTACAGTAAATGCAGCTTACATGCCTAATATGGATGCACTAAGGCAAGTTGTAAAAAAGAGAAGACATGCCAAGACATGCCTGCGGAGCCTACGACTTCAGAACGGATCGATGCCCCAATAAATTTACAGGAGAAGATGGTGCAAAATTTCTTGGCAGAGATAGCGCATTTGGACATCAAATAATTATTTTATTTTTAACAGAGAATAATTTACGAAAGCTTAAAGAAGCACCCCTCTGGATTATGGATGAGACATTTGAAACTTGTCCAACCCTTTTTAGGCAATTATGTTCCATTCATGCTATGGTTGAAACGAATCCACAGATGCACAGACTTGTCCCACTAGTTTATGGGTTACTTTCCAGCAAGTATAAATAATATAATACTATTATAAAGTATTTTTGTAGGATTTACAAGACTATGCATCAGACTATGATATTCAGCTGGCACCACAATATACGCATAATAATAGATTTTGAAATAGCTGCCGTTATAATGCTGCTAAAAAGGAATTTGGAAGCAGCACACACAAATGTTGTTGGTTTATCTCGGAAAAAAATGTGCTGAGGAATATCCATCCTCTGGCATAGCCTTGGAATATAAGGAAAACAATGAGTTTGCTCTCAAAGTCAGACATTTGCAAGCACTCGCATTTTTTTCATCTGATGAAATTCCAGCTGCTTTTGAAGAAGTGAAATCAATTTTACTAGAATATGCAGATTCTGTAGTTCAGTGGTTTGAGGAAAATTATGTTCTTGGAAAATTTCGTGGAAGCAGAAGAAACAATCCAAGCAGAAGCCCTCCGCTGTTCCCGCCAACAATTTGGTCAGTTAGTGAAAACAATTTATTTGGCTTTCCCAGAACACAAAACGAACTTGAAAGATTAGACAGACGCTGGAATACAATTCTGGGAGAGAAAAAACTGTGACTGTACGAAATAATCAGTGAAATTGCGAAAGAGCAGAGAACGACTATGGCTAAAATCGAAAGAGTGATAGCACAGATTCCAACAAATCCACCCAGAAGAGAAACGCTGGCAAGATAAAAAGGAATTCGAACTTCTTTGGTGTACAGAGACAATGTTAACATGCTGGACATTTTAAGAGGAATTTCATATAATTCTACCCTTTACTAAAATGTGCTGGTATTTCTCACTAATTGAATTATACCTTTTACTAACTTGTATTTGAATTTTTCAAGAATGTAATTCCGCCGAAGATGCAAGAATGTAAAACACAACGCAAAATTAAAAAAGTCAAAATTTTCAAAATAGCATGTCAAAAACATAAAATGTCAAAAAGTAATCCAAAATGTGAAACATATAAAAATTCAAAATGCAATCCAAAATGTGAAACAAATAAAAATTCAAAATGCAATCACAAGTCACAAGCATTACAAAAATGCGAAACGCTATGTAACAAGTACAACACAAAATAAAACAAATGCCAAAAAAAATGCATACGCTTTGTAAAATGTACAAAATAAAATAAATGCCATATTCACAAGGATTTCATGACGAGTCAAGTTAAAAATGAGCTTTTACTTAGACTTCAAATAATAATTACTAGCCTCTACACCTTTTTAAGTCTTTAATAAGTGCAACATCATTAACCTGACTTGTCATCAAACATTATCAATATGACCATAGCATACAATCACTTAAAAGACTTGTTAATGGATGAATTGAGGAATCACCAAGTTCAGCGGGTGAAAGTTAATGGCTGTTTATAGTTTTGTACTCGAGTAAATGCGCAACACAGTAAACTTGACTTTCTCTGAAAATTTTATGTATATGAGCACGGTTGATTGAAAACTGATAAAAAGGCTTAAGGCCTGTTTATTAATTTTTGTGCCTCAGTCAAAACGCAGTACCATAACCTTGGCATGTTATCGAAACCTTATGAATACGTCGGACTAAAAATTCCTAAAAAACGTTAACGCCTAAGGTCTTGTAACTGAAGTTTTGTGACAGGGTAAAACTGCAACATTAATAACTTGACATGTTATGTTAACGTTGTGAATATGAGCACGGCGGATTAAAGATTTCAACAAATAGCCTTTGGGATTAATGTGTTGTAGCTGAGTAAAAATGTAACATTATCTTGATTTTCTATATAAACCAAACTACGTGCTGAAATGGCCCAACTATATGTACGTATACTTCAACCATATACCAAAGCGCTGACAAGGTGAAAACAAAAGTGCAATTTGTTTTATGGCCAGCCTACATGGAAGTGGACACTTTGATATCAAAAACATACTTTTTGTACGGTGTGAACAAATAGCAATGGACACGTCGCAATCTTGGGGGGGGGGGGGGTTAACGACCACCGTGATCAATTCAGTGGGCTATAAGCAGTCGGACATTCCCAATTTTGGCCACTGGTTCCTGGGAAGGGGGACAGCCAGTGCCAGAAGTCAAGCACAACGTCCATGATTCACCGAGATTTGAACCAGGATCCTTCTCGACAAGTGGTCAGAAGCCAGCGCCTAGAACACTCCGCCGCCGTAGCGGCACACGTTGAAATGTATTTTTCATACGGCCCTAAACGCTCTTATGGACATACTAGATTGAACTGGACGCAAATAAATCATTAATATAATTTGTACTAGCAGGGATACCAGTTATTTGCCCGGTACATATTACTCTTTGTGGAATCACCAATTTCAGCTGGTGAAAGTTAATGAATGAAAAAGATATTCCTGCAATTTTCCAGTAAACTTATTTTAAATTTTTTGATTTAGTTAATTTAATTTTGCGAAACAAAAAAGAAAGAAAAAGGAATGGGAATACTTACCTTCTAGGAGACATCTATAGAACTGCCGTACATCTGGCGTGTGCTTCTGTGAATCCCGCGACACAGAAATGCAATGTACCTATGTGATGTCGCATGCATACGACTTCACATTGGCATTGATCATCTTTTTCTTACCGTTTTGAATTTTTAATATCTGGAACTCTCTGTTTACATTACATTATATTTCTTTCTGATAAGCCATTCGTTCGTAGTGAAAGCTAAACTATATAGATTTGTGTTTTTAATACACCATTAAACGCATATTTTTGCACTTTATTGTTATCTACAGTCCCTAACTTAGACCGTAGGTTGGTTAGTTGGTTGGTTGGTTGATGATTTATGGTGCAAGGCCCTCAAAGGGCCAAAGAGCGCCTTAGAACGTAAATAGGGTATCCTTAAGAGTAAAAAACTGAACTTTTTACGAAAACTTTGCGTGAGGCTACCTTGACCCGGGCCCCGACCCCTTCCAAAAACCGTCTACCGTCTAAGTTAGACAACCATAAGTAGTATACCAAATCTGGTTGTCCTAAATTGAAAACTGTAGATTTTACGAAATTTTTATGAGGAGGGGAGGGGCTCTCACCCCGGGGTTCCAGCCCCTTCCAAAAACCGTCTAGCGGCACTAACTTAAACGTTAGACTTAAACGTTAGATTTAAACGTTAGACGGTTTTTTGGAACGGGCCTTGACCCGTTCCAAAAAACCGTCTACCGTTTAAGTTAGAGCACCATGAGATAGTATACCAAATTTGGTGGTTCTAAATTGAAAACTGTAGATTTTACAAAAAATTTTTATGAGGTGGGCTCTGACCCAGTGTCCGTCCCGTTCCAAAAACCGTCTGCCGTCTAAGTTAGACTACCATGAGATAGTATGCCAAATTTGGTGGTTCTAAATTGAAAATTGTGGATTTCACGAAAATTGTTTTTGGGGGATGAAACCCCACGTGCCCCGACCCGTTTCAAAAACCGTCTAAGTTAGATTACCATGATATAGTATACCAAATTTGGTGGGTTTTAACTGAAAACTGTAGATTTCACGAAATATTTGGGGGGGCTGAAACCCCCCGTGCCCTGACCCGTTCCGAAAACTGTCTAAGTTAGATTACCATGATATAGTATACTAAATTTGGTGGTTCTAAATTGAAAACTATAGATTTTACGAAATTTGTGTGTGTGTGGAGAGGGTTCTAACCACCCGTGCCCCGACCCGTTCTGAAAACCGTCTACCGTCTAAGTTAGAGTACCATGATGTAGTATACCAAATTTGGTGGTTCTAAATTGAAAACTGTAGATTTCACGAAATTTTTTTAGGGGGGGGGGGGGGCTCTGAACCCCGAGCTCCAACCCTTTCCAAGAAACCACCTACAATCGAAGTTAAAATACCATCACATAGTATACCAAGTTTGGTGGTTCTAAATTGAAAACGGCATATTCAAAGAAAATTTTGTACGGGGGGAGGGCTCTGACCCCCGGGCCCCGATGCGTTCCAAAAACCGGCTCCCGTCTAAGTTAGAGTTTAATGATACCAAATTTGGTGGTTCTAAATTGAAAACTATGGATTTTACGAAAATTTTGTATGTAGGGGGCTCTTACCCCCGGCGCCTTGACCTGTTCCAAAAACCGTCTATCGTCGAAGTTAGAGTATCATGAGATAGTATACCAAATTTGGCGGTTCTAAATTGAAAACTGTAGATTTTTCGAAAATTTTTGTATGGAAGGGGGTGGCTCTGACCCCACTGGCTCCAACCGCTTGCAAAAACCGTCTACTGTCTAAGTTAGAGTTTCGTGAGATAGTATACCAAATTTGGTGGTTCTAAATTGAAAACTGTAGTTTTTACGAAAATGTTTATGGGAAGGGGGGGGGGGGGGCTCTGACCCCGTGCTCGACCTGTTTTAAAAACCATCTGCCGTCTACCGTCTAAGTTAGAGTACCATGCGATAGTATACAAAATTTGGTGGTTCTATATTGAAAACTGTAGATGTTTTGGGGGGGGGGGGGGCTCTAAACCCCAGGTCCCCGACCCGTTCCAAAAACCATCTACCGTCTAAGTTAGAGTACCATGAGATAGTATACCAAATTTGGTGGCTCTAAATTGAAAACTGTAGATTTTACGAAATTTTTATGAGGGGAGCTTTCACCCCCGGGCTCTAACCCCTTCCAAAAAGTGTCTAGCGTCTAAGTTAGAGTTTCATGATGCCATACTTAATGGTTCTGAATTGAAAACTGTAGATTTTACAAAAAAATTATGGGGGGGGGCTCTGACCCCCGGGCCTTGACCCTTTCCAAAAACGGTCTACCGTCTAAGTTAGAGTACCATGAGATAGTATACCAAATTTTGTGGTTCTAAATTGAATACTGTAGATTTTACGACTTTTTGTATGACGAGGGGGGTCTTACCCCCGGGCTCCAACCCATTCCAAAAACTGTCTAGCGTCTAAGTTAGAGTATAATGAGATAGTATACCAGGTTTGGTGGTTCTGAATTGAAAACTTTAGTTTTTAAGAAAATTTCGTATGTGGGGGTGGGGGGCTCTGACCCCCGGGCCTTGACAGGTTCCAAAAACGGTCTACCGTCTAAGTTAGAGTACCATGAGATAGTATACCAAATTTGGTGGTTCTAAATTGATTACTGTAGATTTCACGGCATTTTTTATGACGGGGGCTCTTACCCCCGGGCTCCAACCCCTTCCAAAAACGGTCTAGCGTCTAAGTTAGAGTACCATGAGATAGTATACCAAATTAGGTGGTTCTAAATTGAAAATTGTAGATTTTGCGAATTTTTTTAGGAAGGGGGCCCTTCCCCCTCGTGCTGCAACCCCTTCAAAAAATCGTCTAGCGTCTAAGTTAGAGTACCATGAGATAGTATACCAAATTTTGTGGTTCTAAAATGAAAACTGTAGATTTTACGAAATTTTTTATGAGGGGGGGGCTCTGACCCCCTGGCTCCAACACCTTCCAAAAACCGTCTAGCGTCTAAGTTAGAGTTTCATGATACCAAATTTGATGGTTCTGAAATGAAAACTAGATTTCACGAAAATTTTAAATCGTACGTTTTCCTGCATTTGTTTTGTATGTAACCAAAATGAGGTAGTTGACGAATTTGTCCGCGACGAATTGACGCTCGACGAATCGTCGTGGTCGACGAATTGACGCGCGACGAACTGACCCAGGCGACGAATTGACGCGCGACGAATTGACGTGACACCGCAACAAGGCACTTTAAATTCACTTAAACAGGACCTTCAGGTTCTAAACAAAGCTATTACAACCAAAAAGTGTTTTGCGTATTTTGACGTACGCAGCTGCATTAAAAGTGATGTCTCTGAGCGTGGTGTTCACATTATTCTGTCACAATCCTGTATATTTAATATGATAAAATTCAAGTTTTATATTAATTTAGATTTAATCCATATAATCGTTTTACCTGTAGCATGCTCGCCCTGTACGATCTGACCAAAAAAAAAAAAAAAAAAAAAAAAAAAATGCTTCTGCTGATAATTTCACCCGCTGCCAAAACATCATTTCGACGCCTATGGTTCAGCCAATTTCGCTGTAGATATTTTAAGAAAGCTCCAAATTTAACATTCTTTAGATAATGAACACCAACATATATATATATATATAGAGAGAGAGAGAGAGAGAAAATTTTGGCCAGGCGTGCGTTTATCCGTTTCCAAAAGAAAATTTCCCAGTCCCTCTTCAAGAAAGATATGTATTGAAATAAATATAAACTATGCATAAAAACTTCACTGAGCTGGAAAATCCTACGAAAAGGAAAGCATGAAAAATCTTGAGCATGATTACCTTTATTCAGCTCAAATATTCGATTCGTAGGCATTGGATTGGAAACATAATATTTGCGATCCATTTCATATTCGCCGTGCTATCACAACAAACGTAAATAAATGTACGTTAAGGTACTGAGTGAGAAATTCGTTCACCAGGAGAAACCATACGACCAATATAAAAACCGCGGCTTTCCTTATATTTAAGAATTTTTTCCAGTCGTAGCCTTTCTCGAAGCAATGAAAAACGCGAGCATACGTTCATGGATTTTAAATAGAAACGTTTACTTCGGAGTGGATAATACAGGGTGATTCATAAAGAAGTATACATTTTCAACGCATTATAAAACAAGAACAATGTAAGAAATTTTATGTTACCTGTAACAGAATTGTATGGGAATGTTTCAAGTTTTTTTAGAGACAGTCACAGATGTTCTATGTGTGCACACTTAGCCACACGACACACATTGGGCCGATAATCCATTTCCGCCCAAATGCGAGGTAAGATATCTGAATCAAGTGCAGTGATTCAGATATCTTACCTCGCGTTGTATGGAATCATTTTCAGCTTCTTTCTCAAAATTCTCCAGACAGTGGGCTGTGAAATCTGCACTTCACGACTCACCCTCCGCGTTGATTTTTATTCGGGCTTCGTTGAATGGCGGTGCAAACACTATCGACGACTTCTTCCGACACAAACGGTCCTCCAGGACTTTTAAGTTTGCACAAATAGCCCGTAGTTTAAAATCTTTTATGCCAATCGTAGATAAATTTTCTGGTTGGAGGTTCTTTTCCTAATCGTGATCAAAAATGCCGTTGCACAACAGTTACAGATTCCGGTTTGCTCAATTCAAGAACACAAAACGCCTTCTCCACTGCAGACGCTGCCATTTTGACTGACTAGTCACGTGATACGCGCGCTATCGCCTTCGTCACTTCCCTCAGTAGCGGGACACAAACTCTGAGTACATCTACCTGAAGGTTCGCAGCTGTGGTCCGTGTCTTCAACTGTTACTGTTTTACAGCATCTGGAAACTGTATACTTCTTCATGAATCAGGGTGTACATTAAAATCCTGTTCATGATACACTTGTTCTATGGAAAAGGTTATTTATCTAGACTGATTTCCATACCCGAAAATACCTATTTACATACGGACAGAAAACTCGATAAATGGACATTTCATTTTCAGCACTTCTTTTGATGAAAAAATGACACACTTGAGTCGTCACTATGTATGTCCCTAAATATCAGCGCCTATTAGACCGATTTGAAATTTTTAAGATTTAGAATGTCTAACTGATGAGAAAGATGGCCTTTGCCTTATTTTTCAAATGCACAAATCGTTTCTAAGGAACGTTAATGTAGATGGTATCGAATTCAAAATGCATATATTTAATTCGCTACTTCTAAATACCCGATTGAAATCATTCTTCGCTCCTTCGATACCGTTTTTACAATGAATATTACCTTCCCTACATTTTCTTCTATAAATAATGTGCAGCTTCCCAGTTAGGAGGCGTAAAAATGTACTGCATCGTCCCAATATCTCTACTTCTGAAATTCCGATCTGAAAAAGAATTTTGACTCAGATTTCGTGATGAAAATTGTTTTGGATATAATTTTTCATTTTTCCCCCTAGCCCACAATTTAGTCACAAGGGGACGTTAGCAGCAGTATCTGCACTCCAGATGTTTCGTTTGAAAACATTCCTTTTTTTATTGCGACGGAAAACATCCTATGCATATTCTTTGCTTAAGTTAATATACAGTATTGCAATTAAGAAGCGTAAATTAATAGAGTATTTTTTTTTCAGTATCTCTGCTTCTAAAAGTCTGATTTGAAAAAAATATTTTCGAACTGGTTATTCTTCGTTGTGAGGATTATTTTAAATTTAATAGCTAATTTTCTTAACACACAATAGAGGGCGTAAGTCCCTTGTTTTTAAAATATTTTACAGCTTTATCTGCGCATCTAAACAACCGACTAAAGACATTTCCTATCGAGTAGATACAGCTCAACACGAAGACATTTTCACGCAAATTTACTGCCCAAACAAATACGCAATCTCCTTGCTAGGGGCAGAAATGCTTAGTGCTTTTTTCGATATATCTTCTTCTAAAATTCCGATTTGAAATACTTTTTTAGCATTTACCTTGTGGAGTATTTTGCACATGCTTTTGTATTGTTGATAATGCACCTTTCGGACGCCAGATTACGTCAGTATGTATTGTACCACATATTGCTGTCCTTTGCTTTAACAATCCTATTGAAGAAATTCTTTTTCGGCTACACACCACTCACTCACTACCATGAAGATCGAGAGCATTACCCTCTCTAATTAATGCGCAGTTTCCCCGCTATGGTTCGTACATTTAATAACTAGGGATATGACATTCAAATTCTCGAATCCAGCGAATCTTGAAAAAGATTCGAGATTCGAAAAACTCGGATCTTCGAGCTTTTTTCGTCATTCGAATCTTAACCTAAAAAAACTTGGCGTTTGGTGCTTGTTGTAGAGCGGTATTTGTTCGAATTTTTGTCAGCATGAAATCTCCATTAAAGGTTTCTGATTTTTTTACATTGCTCTGAAAGAGTTTAGTGTTTAGTGTTTCTATTAATTCTTAAAACAAACATGTTTTGGATTTTTGTTAATTTTCTGGAAAGAATTTACTGAATTTAGTTTTCCATGTTTAGTGTTTATCTACATTAACTCTTGAAATAATCCTCCCCACCTCTACACTTGCTTTGATTTAAAAAGGTTTTGGAACTTTTGTTATTAAAGAAAAATGTCAAAAATGTGAATTGTTACTCAAATATTTTTTTGTCAAATTATGCTCAGAAAGTGGAAATGAACCTCAAGAGATTTGTACTTCATTTAGTAAATGCAAATTACAAATTTCATTTGTATCTTCTTAATAAGTATGGGTACATGTTTTGAAAACTGTATTCTTGAATTGTTTTTCATTAAACACAGACTTCAAATTTTGCTTCAATTAAAAACTTTTAATTTTAAGTAGAAGTATTTTCTTTCCCTGTTTTTTCTTTTAATTATTCCTATATGAAGGATTTGTGAGATTCGAGGAATTCGAGAACCTTTTAGGATTCGGATTCGGATTCAAGAAAATTTAGGATTCGTCTCATCTGTATTAATAACTATTTTATTGCTCTCTCTTCTTTTGAAAGTCGTAGTTGAAAAATTCTTCTCCCATCTCATAGCTCTTGTCATGAAGAACATTTGCGCATATTTTCTGCTATTTCAGAATTGGCAGTTCTGCCGCTAGAGGGCGTTGTGCAAATTTCTATTAGAAAGTGTATCTTCGATTCTAAAAAGGTCTTGGAAATGTACCTTTTATTATCAGGAATATTTTTCAACCATTTTCTTCTTCAAATGAGGCACAGTTCTTCATATCAGGGAATAAAATTAAACCGCGTTTTCTTCTGTATCTCTCATTCAAATTGTTCGAACTGAGAACTTCCCTTTGCCTTGGATGTCTTCCGCTATGAGGGACATTTGGTGTACATTTTGGGATTTCACACAATGTGTGTTTCAGCCGTTAGATAAGTTACAACGGAGGACGTTTACACATTTTTAGAACGTTTTTGAAAAGAAAGTACAGAAAATAAAAGAAGTTCAAGGAGTTGAAATTGGCAACATCGTGTTAGGTGAATACGAGAGAAATATTTGCTGAAGTTAAATACCGTCTGCTAAGAAAATGGCGGAGGTAAACAAGCTGTGAATAGAAGGTAATGTTTTTGCTCTTTACGAAGATAAATATTCGTATTCTGTAATTAAAAAACGCTGTGAAAATGGAATTAGCATTTCTAAATGTAAAATAAGCAAAATTATTAATGATTAAGGGAAAAATCATCAAGCATTGTTTTTAACAAGGAAAAGAACAAACGAATATCAAAAGAAGGTATGTACTTTTACGATTATTTCAAAAGTAAGGACTCTAGTCGTAAAAGAAAATCCACCGACACAAAGTGTAATCGCTAAGTCGTTAAAAATCTCTGTTTCAACTAGAAACAAGGTAATAAACAAAGATTTGAATATGAAGAAAACCAAAAAAAAAAAAAAAAAAAACATTATGTTCACCACCTTTTACCCAGGCACGTGGCTGAGCGCAGAATGCGGTGTAGACTTCTTTATGAAAATCACTAAGTCGGAGGCATATAGAAATTTATTGCGACCACTTATAAAGCATGGATCTACTTAAGCGACAGTAACAAAAATAGATCGATTTACTACCGCAAAAGAACAGAAAAAGGTTTACAAACCGGGTTCCAAAGAATCCAAAGAAAGTTTCAGCAAAGTATTTATGGTTATTGCTGGCTTCTCGTACAATGGGAAACTAAAGTTAAGAAAAGTTGAAAACAATGGTAAAATCTATTCTACATATTACAAAACTAATGTTTTAATTACTACATTTAAAGAGGAAATACCATTCCTTTATCCGCAGAACCTTCAAAGAGTAGCACTCCATCAAGATAAGGCTACATCCAAATCTACCACTCTATTTCTTGAAAAAATGAAAGAGAAAAAAAAAAAATTAAATTTGCCAATGGATTGGCGAAAACGTTAAACAAGAAAGATGACACCAAATTTTCGGGTGTAATAAGCACGTCTTTTGAATCCGTTCTGACGCAAATTAAATTTATCAAAACTATTCAAAATCAATGGAACCGGTATGGAAAACATTAGTATCTGACGGAAGAAAGAAGTTTTTCAATCGGGTTTTTAATCCCTCAGATATTGCTATAAACGGAATCGTGAGCTTACGCCCTCTGGTTGCAGACTTGTGCGTTAAGAAAAACATGAATTTATATGAGAAACATTTCGCACCGGAAACGCCCTCCAACACAGAAATAATTTTCAAATCGGACTCTTAGAAACAGAGATGTCGACAAAAATAAGATGTGACTTTACGTCTTTTGGTGGAAAAACCATGCATTAGTTTAGGAAGAAAGTATTCTCAAAAGTTTTTCAATATGAGCGGTATCGGTCCAAGAAAAAAAAAAATTAGTCGAGTCTTCAGGATCCCAGATTTTGCTACAAATACATCAGAAGCAGAAATGAACACTTATGACCCCTGGTGGCCAAACTATTCTTTGCCAAACATTAAAAAATTATATGAAGAATACTTTCCATCAGGTGTTGTATGCGATACAGGAAGAAGTTTTCAAATCGGAGTATTAGAAGCAGAAATAACGCAGAAAACGCAATTTACCATTGTGCCCCTAGCGGGAAGGCTATAATTTACTTGAAAATTTTGAATATATAGGAAAAACATTTTGCATCGGAAACACTATCCAGCAAAGAAGGAAAATTTCAAATCGGACTCCTAGAAGTAGAGATATTGACAAAATCCTTATACATCTACTCCCCCTGGCGTAAAAACCATGCATTATTTCAAGAAAATATTCCTACAAGGTTTGTCGACATGAGTAGTATCGGTCAACAAACGACTGTTTTTTCAATCGAGATTTTAGAAGCTCACATTTTGTTGCAAATACATTAGAAGCGGAAATCAAGATTTACGCTCCCTGGAGGCCAAACCATTTTTTTTTACAAAAATTAGAAATTATTTGCAAACGGTTTCCCAACAGGAGCTGTATCCTGTGCAGAAAGACTTTTTCAAATCTTAGATTTAGAAGCAGAGACATAGGAAGAAACGTAATTTACCTCTACACCTCCTAGCGGAAAGTCTATGAATTACTTGAAAGTTTTGAAATTATATGGAAAACTTGTCACACTGAAAACACTATCCAACAAAGAAGGAATTTTTCAAATCGGTCTCCTGAAAATAGAGATATTGACAAAAATAAGATAAAATCTATGCCCCCTGGTGGAAAAACTATGGAATATTTTAAGAAGAAAATATTCCGAAAAAGTTTATCGATGTGAGGGGCATCATTCCACGAAAGAAGTTTTTCAATCGATATTTTAGATGCTCAGGTTTTATGGCAAATACATCAGAAGCAAAAATGAACACTTACGCTCCCTGGTGGCTAAAGTATTCTTTACCAAAAATTTGAAATTATATGCAAAAGATTTCCCATCAGGAGATGTATTCTCCGAAAGAAAAAAATTTCAAATCGGAGTTTTAGAAGAAGAGTTATCGGCAAAAATGTAATTTAATTTCACGCCCCCTAGCGGAAAATCTGTGCGTAATTTGAAAAAGTAACTACATCTAAAATACTCTTCGACATAAATGGAATCGAAAGATAAAATAATTTTTTCAATCGGATGTTAAGCAGCAAATATGTGGAATAAAACGTATTTTTGAATTCGACATCATCTGCTTTTACGCCCTCTAGCGGCGAAAGTGTACATCGCAAAAAAAAAAAAAAAAAAAAACGAAATAAAGGATCATCATTTGCATATTTCAAGCTTCCCAATGCAAAAAGAATTTTTAAATCAAACTATAGTTGCGCAGACATCGTGTCTACAGACGGACGGACGGACAAACCGATAACATAAGCACGATCTTTTTTTACAAAAGACGTGGTAACAAGCCAGAGTAACCACTGTGTAAGTAATAACTTTTCAAATGTACGTAGTACTGAAAAAATGGATACGAACCTCCATGGCTTTTAACAAGTTATTATTTCTTCGCAATTTTAGCTTACTTACGTTATTTTTAATATTTGTTGTGATAAGGCAGTTTATGAATTTTAGTTTGTAACTTGACAATAAATACCTCTTTTTAAATTATAATTACGAAAATGGTGTCTTTCTACAACTCTCCTAGACATTCACTCAGAGGACTCCCTTAATTTCGCAGTGCAACACTAAATTTAACAAACGATTCATTTTCTATAACCAAATTTTTGTGAATTGCACACGCCATATGTTCTAACTGCTTAAATATTTTGGGGAACGGGCTCAAAGAGAAGTTGGGTGGACTGAAGTCCATTCGTAGCGTCGGACCTGCTGCGTAAATTGTGCATTCTAAACATTGCGTGTTTTTTACGCTTTCCAACCGTAGGTTGAAGAAGCGTATATGCTTCAGCTTTGTCCGTCCGTCTGTCCGTCCGTCAGTCTGTCCGCACGATAACTGGCGTAAAAATGGTTCGATTTCGATGAAATTTTAGTATGTGGTAGGGGACCACCTGGGGACGAACCCTGTTGAAAATGGGACAAATGGGGTCAAAGGTCACGACTTAGGAGCGCGATCCATTCCGTTGCACTTATGCGTCATAACTTGCGTAAATATGGTTCGATGTCAACGAAATCTTACTATGTGATAGGGCACCCAATTCACCCATTTGAAGAGGGTTTGCTTGGGGACGAACCCTCTACTGAACCATGAAATCTTACTATGTGGTAGGGAACCCAATTCACCCATTTTGAAGAGGGTTCGCCTGGGGACGAACCCTCTTCAAAATGGGTGAATTGGGGTCAAAGGTCAGGACATAAGAGCGGGATGCATTCCATTGCCCTTATGCGTCATCACGTGCGTAAAAATAGTTCGGTTTCGATGAAATTTCAGTATGTGGTAGGGGACATCCTGGGGACGAATCCTGTTGAAAATGGGCGAAATGGGGTCAAAGGTCAGGACATAAGAGCGGGATGCATTCCATTGCCCTTATGCGTCATCACGTGCGTAAAAATAGTTCGGTTTCGATGAAATTTCAGTATGTGGTAGGGGACCACCTGGAGACGAATCCTGTTGAAATGGGCGAAATGGGGTCAAAGGTCAGGACATAAGAGCGGGATGCATTCCATTGCCCTTATGCGTCATAACGTGCGTAAAAATAGTTCGATTTCGATGAAATTTCAGTATGTGGTAGGGGACCACCTGGGGACGAATCCTGTTGAAAATGGGCGAAATGGGGTCAAAGGTCAGGACATAGGATTGCGATCCATTCCATCCCCCTTATCCCATATTATTAAGGTGGACGTCAAGTAAGTTTGCTTCCTATACTTCCAATGGAAAAACTTTTGTACACATTTTCTTCACAATTAATGTGTTCCCAAGGATGAAAATTTGAACATCGAATAAAATAACTTCATATTATAACTTGGAATACTTAATATTTTCTAAAATATAACCATAATTATATTAAAAATCAATAACTTTTCCTTTGGTGGTAATGAAACCAGAAAAAGGATGGCGCGACCTGTACTTCGATGACGTCAGTAGACAAACAAATGTTGGATTGCATAATTATGGTTATTTTTAGAAAATATTAGGGATTCCAAGTTATAAAATGAAGATATTTTAATCGATGTTAAAATTTTCATCCTTGGGAACGCATTAATTGGGAAGAAAATAGGTACAGAAATTTTTCCATTTGAAGTACAGGAAGCAAAATTACTTGACGTTCACCTTAAAGGAGCAATTCTTGTATGTATGTAAATTTTATTTTGAAAACGGCTCTAAGGAATTTGATGAAAGTCGTAAACCTACCGTTTTCTGGTACTAGAAATCGATTTAGCTTGGTTTCGACTTCAGGAAAATTCGTTTAGTGGGTTAAATAACCACCCCGAATTACCACGTTTTTAGTGTAGTGTCATGGCGTCGTCTCATCAGATGTCGGCGCGCGGTCACGACATCTGTCTCATTACGTCACGCATTGTGTGTGAATCCTATTAAAGTTTTATGACGCCACACTCTTGCGAGCAGATGATCGCAATTCCCATCTGCCTCATTACGTCACGCGTTGTGTGCGTATGTTCGTCCGCACGATAACTCGCGTAAAAATCGTTCGATTTCGATGAAATTTTAGTGTGTGGTAGGGGAAAACCTGGGATGGAACCCTATTGAAAGTAAACGAAATGGGGTCGAAGGTCAGGACAAAGGAGCGGGATCCATTCCACTGTTCTTACGCGTCATAACTAACGTAAAAAAGTTTCGATTTCGATTAAATTTTAGTATGTGGTAGGGGACCACCTGGGGACAAACCCTATTGAAAATTGGTGAAATGGGGGTCAAAGATCAGGATATAGGAGCGGAATCACTTCCATCGCCATTATGCGTCATAACTTACGTAAAAATGTTTCGATTTGGATGAAATATTATTATGTTGTAGGGTCCTGCCTGGGGACGAATTTGAAAACGGGCGAAATGGGGTCAAAGGTTCCGATGATATTCAACAGAACTGGTTCAGTATACTTCCGAAATAACATGATAAAGTTTTGTCCCCAGGTGGTCCCCTACCACATACTACACAGAAACGGGATCTATTCCATAGCCCTTATGCATCATAACTTACGTAAAATTGCTTCGATTGTGACAAAACTTTATCATGTTATTTCGGAAGTATACTGAACCAGTTCTGTTGAATATCATCGGAATGGGATCAAAGGTCAGGGCACAGGAGTGAGATTTATTCCACAGCCATTTTCCTCATAACTTGAGTAATGATTTCTAGTATGTTGGAAAGCGTATCATAATCAATGCATTTTATGAGTTTACTAACTTGTTTACCTTTATTGAGAGTAAATGCGTTCTTTTTTCCGTTGATTCTTTCTTTTTGTTAAAAATCAGCTTGGAGAATATTTTTCTTGTCGGGGAAGATTCAAAAGTTGTGCTCATTTCACCTTAGGATTTGGTACCTATGCAGAAATGCAGAATAAAACACAGAGCAGCATAGAACGAATGACTATCAGGTACAGAACGTAACAATAAAAGACGCTTTCTAGGTAAAGCTGGGAAAATTTCTGTTCAAGGCTAAAGGCTCACAGGAGTTTACGGCGACATAGCACAAATGACTAATTAGTTCTTCATGTGTACCGGGTATTAGGAAGGGTCATTAACGTTCGGCATATCCGCATATTGTTTCATATGCTTATATCCGCTGTTTCGGACAATTCTGTCGGGAAAGGATTCAAAATACGTGCTCGTTTCACCTGAGGATTTGGTACATGTGCAGAAATGCAGAACAAAACATAGACCAGCATAGAACGAATGACTTATGACGCATAAGGGCAATGCAATGGATCCAGCTCCTATGTCATGACTTTTGAACCAATTTCGTCCATTTTCAATAGGGTTCGTCTCCAGGTGGTTCCCTACCACATACTGAAATTTCGTAGAAATCGAACCGTTTTTACGCGAGTTATCGTACGGACAGACGGACGGACAAAGCTGGAGAATGTACGCTGCTTCAACGGTTGGAAAGCGTAAAAAAGAAGCCCGCCCGAGATGTAGGTATTTAATAATGTTATTCGTAGCTCTTCCGAGCCCGTGATGTAATTAATATGCTATTCGTAGCTCGATCGAGCCCACCAGAACCCGCCTGAGCCCGAGATGAAACTGATGATGCTATTCTTAGCCCGCCCGAGCACGTCTTGGTCCCGGGCTCAGGCTCGGGCCCATCCCGTCTCATCTCTAATTCACACTGCATATTTGAAACCGCACCGCACGACAGAACAGTATTTAAAGGGAAACTTAGTATTCTTAGCATCTAGCTCTCACGTAACTTTTATTAGCACGTCTTTTGTAAAAAAAGATCGTGCTTATGTTACCCGTTTGTCCGTCCGTCTGTATCCGCGATATCTCTCCAACTATTAGTCCGCTTTGAAAAATTATTTTTGCATTAGAAAGCTTGAAACATGACAATGATGATCCTTTATTTCGTGTTTTTTTACGATTTACAATTTTGCCGCTAGATGGCGTAAATGCAGATGATGTCGAACTTAAAAATACGTTTTATTCCACATATTTGCTTCTAAACATCTGATTGAAAAAAAATCTTGTATCATTCGATTCCATTTATGTCGACAAGTAATTTAGATATAGTTCCTTTTTCAAATTACGCATAGATTTTCCGCTAGGTGGCGTAAAATTAAATTACGTTTTCCCCGATAACTATTCTTCTAAAACTCCGATTCGAAAAAACATTCTTCAGCGGATACACCTCCTGATGGAAAATATTTGGCAAATAATTTCAAATTTTTGGTAAAGAATACTTTGGCCACCAGGGGCGTAAGTGTTAATTTTTGCTTCTGATGTATTTGCCATAAAATCTGAGCTTCTAAAATATCGATTGAAAAAATTCTTTCGTGGAGTGATGCCACTCACATCGATAAACCTTTTCGGAATATTTTCTTCTTAAAATATTACACAGTTTCTCCGCCAGGGGGCGTAGATGTATATCTTACTTTTGTCAATATCTCTACTTCTAGGAGTCCAATTTGAAAAATTCCTTCTTTGCTGCATAGTGTTTTTAGTGTGACATGTTTTTCATATAATTTCAAAATTTTCAAGTTTTTCATAGACTTTCCGCTAGGGAGCGTAGAAGTAAATTGCGTTTCTCCCTTTATCTTTTTTGCACATAATTTCTAATCTTTGTAAACAATTGATTTAGCCACTAGGTGGCGTAAACACTAATTTCGCCTAATGTATTTGCAGCAAAATATGAACTTCTAAATTCTCGATTGCAAAATAAGTCGTTTGTTGACCGATACTACTCATGTCGACAAACCCTTTAGGAGCATTTTCTTCTTGAAATAATGCATGGTTTCTACGCCAGGGGGCGTAGATGTATATCTTATGTTTGTCACTATCTCTACTTCTAGGAGTCCGATTTGAGAAATCCCTTCTTTGTTAGATAGTGTTTCTGATGCTAAATGTTTTCCTATGAATTCAAAATTTTCAAGTAAATCATAGACTTTCCGCTAGGGGGCACAATGGTAAATTGCGTTTTCTGCGTTATTTCTGCTTGCAAAACTCCGATTTGAAAAATTCTTCCTGTATCGCATATAAGACGTGATGGAAAATATTTTTCACATAATTTCTAATGTTTGGTAAAGAATGGTTTGGTCACCAGGGGGCATAAGTGTAAATCTCTGCTTCTGATGTATTTGTTGCAAAATATGGCCTCTTGAAAACTCGACTAAATTTTTTTTTCTTGGACCGATGCTGCTCATATGGGAAAACCTTTTGAGAATACTTTCTTCCTAAAATAATGCATGGTTTTCCCACCAGGGGACGTAAAGTCGCATCTAATTTTTTGTTGATATCTCTGTTTCTAAGAGTCCGATTTGAAAAATTCTTTCTGTGTTGGTGAGCGTTTCCGGTGCGAAATGTTTCTCATATAAATTCATGTTTTTCTTAACGCACAAGTCTGCAGCCAGAGGGAGTAAGCTTACGATTCCGTTTACAGCAATATCTGAGGGATTAAAAACCCGATTGAAAAACTTCTTTCTTCCGTCAGATACTAATGTTTTCCATACCGGTTCCATTGACTTTGAATAGTTTTGATAAATTTGATTTGCGTCAGAACGGATTCAAAAGACGTGCTTATTAGATCCGAAAATTCGGTGTCATCTCTCTTGTTTTTTATTTAAAATTGCTCTAATTAAGCAATTTTAATAAAAGTTGGTAATGATAAATAGTAATAAAACTTTATTAAAAATACTAACTAATGAAAACAACAAATTAGATTTGTTTCACCTAACCAGTTCACCGCCAAGGCACCTTGTTGTTTAGAAGCACATCAGTGGCTGGAGAGAGATAATAAGAGAGCCAACCTGCTAATGATTAATTCTTTCACGTTGAATATCGTTCTTTGTCGATACCGAAGCCTTAAAGTGTTGTTGAGTTCATACGAGACTGGTGAGGTATCATGTACATTGAGAACTATTGCTGCAGAAGTACTAGATGATTACATACGAAGTGAATTACGTTTAGATGCGCTGGCTAGATGCATACTTATGGAGGCCAATAAAAGGTTAAATTCGTAAGTAGACTTTATTTTTCTGACCGTTAGTACTATTTATTTCGAAAGCTTGCTGTAATGTTTATTTAGTTAAGCCATCCGGAACACGACTTTACGGAATGATTCCGTATGACGAGTATTTACATTTAAGTAATCCTACTCTTTTGGTGTAACATATAGACATTTAACTGGTATCACTAAAAGCATTACATAGAAGCAGGCGGAAAAGAAATCACAGCAAGAACAGACACAAACTGCATTAGTCAATTTAACAATTGTTAATTCAGTCTTACAAGAAGGGCAGTATTTGATGTTATCGCATAAAAAGAAAAAAAAAGACGATAAGGACTCCGAGTATTGATTTCTTTAGGAATTAAGTAATCGTAAACGATTTCCTGCTGGGGGAATCACGAGAAAAAAAAAAAGACGATGCTAGCAAACATAAATTTTCCTTTTAACGGATAATGCAACTTCATCTTTTAGAAAAATTACTTGCTTATTATTCAAAGCTTTATCAGTTGAGGATCAAGAAATGACGCAGTTTCTTTGAAAATGTTAGAGAGTATGAAATACAGTTATCAGCATTATTCCCCGAGATGCGCGCTAGTAAAAGTATTACTACTTTATACTGCGCATATTCAACCGCTTCTCGCGTAAGAAAAAAAAGAAGTTGCCTTTGTTCCCCTTTAATCGGAGGAAAGTAATCCCTGTTCGGAGAAGTTAAGAATAAAAGCAAATACTCCCCTGTGATCATTACGCGAAATCCCAGAGCGCATGCGCTGTACGAGATGCTGAAGCCAAGACACGTGGGTTCAAGAGGTCGACAAACTGTGCTCTGTGAATGCGATTTATGAGGAAAGACAAATCAGCGACATTTGAATCACCAACTATGTGCGAAACAGCCTTCGCTCAGAGTTGTAAATACAGTAGTTCCGACTTAATGATGTGAGAAGTCTAGTAAGAACCACGCGCTTCCATCTAATCCTAAAAAGGTATTGAAAATATGTTCTTGTCGTTTCCTATTAAGACGGAAAAAAAAGCAGTTGTGACTTTGGAAAGAAAATGATAGAAGTTCGGATTAAAATGCGGTTTATCAATAATATGAGTATAAGCGCAGAATAGGAAAAAAAAGCTGCGGTATTTTGTGGATGTTTTAGTTTTATATGGCGTTTTAAAGACAGGTTTTTATTGGATAGACGCAGAAATGCGTAACTACGCATTTCTGCGTCCGGGGCAAACCGTAAAATATTGTGCTCCCACCTACCTATATTATTGCTAACTTAAGGGTTAAATATATATAATACTAATTTGATAGTTATATACTGTGAAAACACAAGTTTCTCGAAGCCGTGTCCCCTCACTCCGGAGTAAGTCGCTCTCCCAACTGAGCTACGCCGACGGAATGTCTCGCTGCAGATTTGTCGTCTTGACACATGTTTTCACCTCTGTAGTACGTCACATCATCTCCCATTTATTATTATTAAATTTTTTAGTCTTTGAAGGGAAGTAGGAATTTTTCATTAATTCCAAACAATGTGTGGAACAAACATCACACATTTTTCGAAGAACCCAACGGAAAGCGGATGCATTTTTACGCAATCGGGCGCCAATGTGAAAACAAAAGTTTGTCCACGACGGGTATCGAATTCGTGTCCCCTCACTCGGGAGTAAGTCGCTCTCCCAAATGAGCTACGCGGACAGAATGTTCCGCTGCAGATTTACCGTCTCGACACATGCTTTCACTTCTGTAGTACGTCACAATACACTACATTTTCAAAAGTATTCGGATACCACAATGTTTTAGAACAAATGGGTTTATCATTGTAATCAGTAGTTAGTCGGTCCACCTTTTGCTTGTATTGCAGAAGCAACGCGTCCAGGCATACTATCAACCAATTTCCGGTAGGTCTCGACATGAATGGCTCGCCATTCGTCCTGCAAAGTAGTTGGGAGAGTGGAGAGTGAAGTCAGTCTTTGTGGTCCATTTCGTATCAGTCGCTTCAGTACATCGCAGAGGTGTCCTATGGGATTAATATCAGGACTCTGAGGAGGAAAGTCTAACAATTCCATTTCATTTTCAAGAAACAAGTCTTACACAAGCTGGGTAGTGGGGCAGGGAGCTCGATCGTGTTGTAAGAGACAACGGCCATTTGCATAATACTGCCACATTATGGGTAGCGCAGAATTATCCAGAACGTCGAGGTATACTTCAGAGTTCATGGTTTGTGGTATAATAATCAACGGGCAGAGTTCCATTCACGAAAAACAACTCAATACCATGACGGAGCCTCCACCGAACTTAACAGTTGGAAGAACACAGTCCGACGAAGACCGTTCCCCGGGCTTTCGCCAAATCCAAACTCGTCCATCAAATTGAAAGAGTGAAAAGCGTGACACATCACTCCAAAGAACAGCTTTCCAGTAGCCCACAGTCCAGGAACGATGGGAGACACACCACTCCAAAGAACAGCTCTCCAGTCGCCTACAGTCGGGGAACGGCGGGAGACACACCACACCAAAGAACAGCTTTCCAGTCGCCCACAGTCCAGAAACGACGGGAGACACACCACTCCAAAGAACAGCTTTCCAGTCGCCCACAGTCCAGAAACGACGGGAGACACACCACTCCAAAGAACAGCTTTCCAGTCGCCCACAGTCCAGAAACGACGGGAGACACACCACTCCAAACGGTGCTTCGCATTCACAGTAGTTATGTGTGACTTGTGTGCCGTTGCTCTACCATAATAACCCACACTGTGCTACTCTCTGGGGATAGTTATGGTACTATCCGAGCCATTAACAGCATTACCTACTTCAGCAGCGATGGAAACGACAGGAAGAACGGGATTTTTTACCATTTCGTACCACGGCTCTTGTGTCACGTTCCATTAGTTTGTGCGGCGTTTCTGAACTTTTTTGCTGTTCGTCATGGGAAATGTTCTGCACATAATTTTTAATTTTTGGTTAAGAATGGTTTGGCTACCAGGAGGCGTAAGTGCTTATTTTTGCTTCTGATGTATTTCCAGAAAATTTTAAGCTTCTGGAAACTCGATGGAGAATTTTTTTCGTGGACTTATACACCTCACATCGGAAAACCTTTTGTGAATATCTCCTATTAAAATAGATCACAGTTTTCTCACCAGGAACGTAGATCTATATCTCATTTCTGTCAATATTTTTGCTTCTAAGGGTCTGATTTAAAAAAAAAACACTTCCTTTGTTGGACAGCGTTTCCGCGCGAAATGTTTCTCATATACACTGAAGAACAATTGAATTAGAGATACCTGTTTAGTAATGTGTAGCACCACCTTTCGCCCTGATGACGGCGGCGATTTGTCTCGGCATGGACTCGACAAGACACCGGAAGCGTTGGGAAGCCATACGGATCCACGACCCCTGAACAAGCTCCCGCAGTTCACGAAGATTTGATGGAAAGGGATCAGAGCCTCGAACATCTCTCTCGATGGCATCCCAGATGTGCTGGATGGGATTGAGGTCAGGTGACCTAGCTGGCCAAGGAAGCGAGGTCACGTCGGAGGGAGCTGCATTGTCTTGTTGCAGGATGAGGTCCCTAGTGGGATGTTGAAGACACACAAACGGAAGCAAATGGTCGTCCAGGATATTCCGGTAACGTTGACCTGTGAGGGACGATGTCACACATACCAGTGGTCCCATTTCAGTCCACGTAAACAGTCCCAGACGAGAATGCCAACACCACCAGCTTGAAGAGCACCCTGCTGGCAAGAAGGATCCATCGCTTCATGTGGTTTGCGCCGTACTCGTATCCTGATATCCGCATGTACCAACGTGAATCTCGACTCATCAGTCCACGTAACATTTTCCCACATGTCTAGGGTCCAGTGGCGATGTTCCTGCGCCCATGCTAATCTTTGCACCCTGTGATGTGTGATCAGCAGCGGTACCCTCGTGGGACGACGGCGTCTGTACCCCATGGCGAGGAGATGGTTCTGGATGGTGTGGCTGCTTACACGTTTTTGTGCATCAGCGTTAAATTGCCGAGTGATTTCTTGCACTGTGGCCCGTCTATCCGCTGTTACAATGCGAGCTAGCCGACGCTGACCCCGCTCATTCACACGCTGTTGTCCACGGCAGTTGGCCCTTGCAGGGATGGTTTTACCGGATTCGATGTTCTCACGGTGCACCCGTAACACAGTGGCTCGTGAAAATCTCAGTACCTGCACGACTTCCGAGATGGAGTGACCCATTCGTCGGGCCCCGACAATTTGCCCACGATCAAATGCATTTAGATCCTTCGTCTTACCCATACTGCATCCGACTTTTACTGATTCCCGTCGCGTCACTCCTTATATTGTCGGATCGCTGCATACGTCATGTCGTTTCCGTTTACAGGGCAGCCCACAGCGCCACATTTGCATAACGCCAGCTGTCTCTAATTCAATTGCTCTTCAGTGTAGTTTAAAAATTTTAAGTAAAGCATAGATTTTCCGCTAACAGGCGTAAAGGTAAACACCGCTTTTCCCGATATCTCTGCTTTTAAAACCCCGATTTGAAATTTTTTTCCTGCAGCCGATACAGCTCCTGATAAAAAAATGTTTTAATTATAATTTCTAATTTTTGATAAAGAAAAGCTTGACCAACAGGAGGCGTAAGCGTTTATTTCCGTTTGTGATGTATTTACAGCAAAATCTGAGCTTGTGAAAACTCGATTGGAAAAATTCTTTCCTGGGCCGATACCGCTCACCTTGAAAATGTCTGCAGAATATTTTCTTCTTGAAATAAAGCATAGTTTTTCCTCCATGGAGCGTAGATATGCATCGTGTTTTTGTCGATATCTCTGCTACTAAGGGTCCTATTTGAAAAATTCTTTCTTTGTTGTAGAGCGTTTCAGCGGCGAAATGTTTGTCACATAAATTAATATTTTTCTTAGCGCACGCGTTTTCAGCTGTAAGTTCACGTTTTCGTTTTCTGCAATATCTGCGGGACTAAAAACCTGATCGAAAAATCCTTTTTCAGTCAGCTACTACTAACTATGAAAACTGTTTGTGTGTATTTACTCAAAATATTGCACAATTTCACCGCTAGGAGCGCGAATGTTTGATCTGTTTTCCTCAATATCTTTGCCTCTACATGCGCGACTTAAATACTTCTTTCAACACCAGATGCCATTTACCTTGTGGAACACATTAAGTTAGTATTTGAGGAATTTTATAGTTCACAGTTTTGTCGCTAGGTGTTGTTTGTGTATTTCTGTTTGCACCTGTATAACCACTTTTGAAAACCCTATTGAGAAATTTGTTTTTTACTATACAGTAGTGGCCAAAATTGTGGAAACCTTTTGGAAATAGTGTATTTTTGAGGTTTGATGGCTCATAACACCACTTTTTTTAGAGTAATACCATAAATCATATATCAATGGAATATATATATATATATCAATGGAAAGATAATTTCATCAGGAATGTAATGCAATGACTTTTATGAAGGATTTTGTATTAAAACAGCAGTTATAAAGAAGAAAGGTGAAACACATAGAACACATGAGATATACAATAATTCTCACCTTGTCAGTTTATACTTAGTTGGGTAATTGCGTTAATTACGGCCTTACAACGGCTTCCCATGGAATGAACCAAGTTTTTTAGTTCTGCATCTGTTATAATGTGGAACCAAGATTAAATTATTGCTTCTATTAATTGGGTTTTATTGCTTCTGACTAACACGTTTCTTTAGTCGGCTCCATAGATTTTCGACGGGGTTAAGGTTTGGGTGTTCCCAGGCCATTCCAGCAGTGGAATATGATTATCTTAAAACCACTTTTTGCACACAGCCGCAACATGACATGGAGCTGAATCCTGTTGAAACATAAATGCTTCATTGTCTTGGAAATGATCACGTGCAGAAGGCTTCAGTTTGGGCTCAAGTATTTCATTAAGGTATTTTGGCCATTTATATTCCCATTAATCACGCAAATTCTGACAACACCTTTTGATGTCATACAATTCCAGATCATAACACTAACTGGGTGTTTCACGGTACATGTAATGCAATCAGGATGCAAATCTTCTCCTATTCTTCTCCTTAGGTATTTTATGCCATCACTATCAGGGAGATTTTGGTCTCATCACTCCAAACAACATAGTCCCATTGTTCCGCTGTCCAGTTAACATGGGTTTTAGCCCAGTTTAATCTTTTCAACCTTTGTTTGAGAGATAAAAATGACCTTTTTCGTGGAATGCTAGCTTTTAGACCAAATTCCTGCAGTCTGCACCGAACAGTCCTTGCACTCAACTTCACATTGCATTGCGGCATTTCATCTTGTATACACCCAGATGATTTTCTTCTGTCACCTAGGCACAGTCTCGTAATTCTTCTATCATCACTTGCTGTTGTTCACCTTTTCCTTCCTTTACTAGTCTGGTTTTGTAGTGACTGAGTCTCCTTATACCTCTTCAAAAATTTAGAAATGCCAGCTTTGGTTAAGTTTCCACCAATTTGTCTTCTAATTTCTTCATAACGGAAGCCTTGTTCACCTAATAGTACTATTTTACATCATTTTCTGTGTGACCAGTCAACTCGTCGTGCTATTTCTTTAATTTTATTACGTTTTACAAGCTCACTAAATGAAAGAACACAAAAAAAAGCTAACCAATTTTTTATTTTTTTTTTTTTTGGTTGGAGGTTTAACGACCACCGTGAGCAACTCAATGGGCTATAAGCAGTCGCCCGTCCCTAATTTTAGGGTCACTGGTTCCAGGGAAGGGAGGGGGCCAGTGCCGTAAGACAAACACAACATCCATGCCTGACCGGGATTCGAACCCGGACCCCTTACGGACGAATGATCAGAGGCCAGCGCCTTAGACCACTGCGCCACCGGGGCGGCCTAACCAATTTGATAGCAATCACATAACACACGGACACATGTCCTCCTCTCAGCTCCAATACACGACATCAATAGCTGAATCCTACTGTGACCTGCTTCGCTCATAGCCAAAACAAGATGACACCTGATTGGCTCTCTAAACACTCATGCTCATTGGCTACATTCAAACGAAGGAAAGCTACTTCATATCAATCTAAGCAAGTTGTGCTTCCTTTTTGTGGTTATTTGGCTATAACTTTTCGTAGAATACAGATAATTGAACAAACGTTGTTGCATTACATTCTTGATAAAATGTTCTTTCCATTGATATATAATTTTATGGTATTACTCCACAAACCAGTAGTGTTATGAGCCATCAAGCTTCAAAAATACACCTTTTCCAAAAGGCTTCCACAGTTTTGACCACTACTGTATGCTGTTCTTTACAATAGAGATGTGGAGAATTATCCTTTTTAAATAATGCACAAATTTCCCGCGAGGGGGCGTCAAAATCTTTTTCTCGCTATCTCTGCTTCCTGGAGACGTGTTTGAAACGTTCCTTTCCCTAGCATAGCTTTTCCCATGAAGAATATGTTTCGTCTATTTTCAACATTCCCATTATGCAAAAATCTTCCGCTAGATGGCATATAATTATACCATGTTTCGTTCTATATCTCTTCTGTTAACTTTTCGATTTGAAAATCATTTTGTTTCCCATACCTCCCTTCTGCTATGAGAAACATTTTTGTGCGCCATTTGCTAATCTTCGTAAAATACTTTTTAGCCGCTGTTGTAAGTAAGTAGCTGTTTCGATTTCTGGATGCTTCATTGATTGTAGAAATCGGGTTAGTTGTTTTTCTAACTATTTGCATTGACGATGAATAACTTTGATAAACTGAGTTCGTATCAGAAGGTATTCAAAAAACGTGCTCACAACAGCCAAAAATTCGGTGTCATCTTTCTTGCTTTTATTTCATCGTATTTTTTTTGTTGGGGGATATAACGACCACCGTGAACAACTCGATGGGATATACGCAGTGAAAATCCCGCAAATATGTGGCGTTAGTGAATAAACAAAGACATAGCTCTTTCCACGTTTTAGCAACACACAGCAACCAAAACATTGTTACTCGGTCACCACTGGGAATCGAATCCGAGATCTCTCTATATCTAGCCGAGCGCGTTAGCCTTACACCACGGTGGCCAACAATCCACGGTGCTATGTGTGTTTTCCTGTCTGCTTCTGACATCATAAATCCGTAAGATGGGCTCAGCTACTGAGACGTCTCCATCTGGTGGGCATTAATGGCATTGGGTATATACACTGCTGGACAATTGCTAAGGACGGATCATAAACGGCTATATATCGCATAAAAAAGTAAGTGTGGTTGAATGCCAAGTGAAATAAAATAATGTCAGAATGCCAGGACATTACAAGAAAGACAATTTATTGTGCTCTGAAATCCAGAAGGCTTTTTTTTTTTTTTTTTTTTTTTTGATTGGAGGTTTAACGACCACCGTGAGCAACTCAATGGGCTATAAGCAGTCGCCCGTCCCTAATTTAGGGTCACTGGTTCCAGGGAAGGGAGAGAGCCAGTGCCGTAAGACAAGCACAACATCCATGCCACACCGGGATTCGAACCCGGACCCCGTTCGGACGAATGATCAGAGGCCAACGCCTTAGACCACTGCGCCACCGGGGCGGCCCAGAAGGCTTTAGAACGTGTTCAAGGGACAAACAGGCCATTTTGTGCAGAATACGTAAACGTGAAAAAAATGCAATTACCGTCCGCAGGCGTTCCGGCGTAAGATGTCAATACGGGATATGGCCACCATGGAGGGCGATGCAAGATTCCACACGTCGTGTCATGCTTTGCACAACATTATCAAGCAGCTGTTGGGGTAATTTATCCCATTCCTCTGTCAGTGCACGGATGAGGGTGTCCTTGTTTATTGGAGGGCATTGGCGACCAGCAAGACTCCTCCCCAAAGCATCCCACACATTTTCAATGGGATTCAGATCTGGAGAACGTGCTGGCCATACGAGGCGTTGAATATCCTTGCTCTCAAGACACTCCTGGACAGCGACTGTTCGATGACATGTTGCGTTTTTGTCCATGAAAATGAATCTATCACCGACAGGTAGCAGAACATCATTAATCATGAGGTAGCAGAACATCATTAATCATGAGGTAGCAGAACATCATTAATCATGAGGTAGCAGAACATCATTAATCATGAGGTAGCAGAACATCATTAATGTATCGTTGGCCAGTCATAGTCCCAGGTGGAAGCACATAGAGGGACGTACGGCCATTGATCATGATGCCAGGCCATACCATGACACTACATGTCGGATATCGGTCCCTTTCCTGTATGTTTGCTGGACAATATGCAGTACCACTATCACGCCAGATCAGTTGTCGTCGACAATCAGACGATAGACTGTATCTACTCTCATCTGAGAAGAGGACAGCAGACCAGTCGTTATCAGTCCAATTGCGATGTTGATGGCACCATTGCAAACGGGTGGTACGGTGACGTCTGGACATTAGGATGCACACAACAGGGCGGCAGGCGTATAGTCCTCCTTCATGCAAACGTCTGGCGACAGTTTTTCGGGAGATCCGCTTGCCAGTAGCAGCCATAAACTGATTTGTTACCTCACTAGCTGTGCTGAGCACGTGTCGTTTTGTTGATAGCACTATGCACCGATCTTCTGCAGGTGTCGTACTGCGAACACGACCTCCCCCGTGACGTTTGTTACACTCTCCATTTGTTTGAAATGATTTCCAAAGCCTTGAAACAACACTGTGGCTGACGTCGAACTCCCTGGCAACATCTGTTATTTTTCTCCCTTCTTCAATCTTGCCAATAATACGGAACGCGTAAAATCATCTAGGTGATGTCGGGAAGACATACTGAAAATTGCAAGTTCGTCAATTGATTCTTTCCCTTTTAACTTTGCGTTTGAACAACAACGGTTAATACGCGTCAAATCATTTATATCTCTTATCAGCGCTATGACGTAACGAACAAGTTCGGCAATCCAAAATTTGCATACGCACAACACGTCTTACTGTATCCCGCACTTATGCTAATTTCCACATTTTCCTGCCTTCCATTTTATGGTTGCTATCGTTGCTATTGTCATCCGTCCTTAGCAATTGTTCGGCAGTGTATTATGTGTACAAATAAGCTTTAAGGCTTTTTTTGTGTGACGTATACCGCTAATTTAATGCTGGATGAAAATTCGTCTCAAATGCAAAAAGAAGTAGCTGAACAACTGGGGCAACTCAGCAAACCATTTCCAATGGTTTACGCGCAATGGGAAAGTTTCAGAAGGAAGGAAAATGGGTGCCACATGATCTAATCCAGAGGAACAAGAATGAGCGTGTCATGAAGTGTTTGAATCTGTTGAAATAATAACACAGTAAGTCGTTTCTGTGGAAAATAGTTATAGGTGTTGAAAAGTGGATACGGTACGATAATCCTAAATGAAAAATGCACTGGGTAGACTCCGGTGAAGCAACGACTTCGACACCGAAACGCAGCATTCTTTTTTTATTGTTATTGACGCTTGGCTGGGAAGTTTTGGAGCTCCCGGCGTATAGTCCCGACATAGCTCCTACAGACTATCATTTATTCCGATCGATGCAACGTGGTTTGTCTGCTGTACGGTTCCGGACATGTGACGAAGTGCAAAAATGGGTTGACGACTGCATCGTGCCACACGACGAAGTGTTCTTCATGGCTGACATCCGTTAGCTCCCCGACCGATGGCGAAAGGTGATAGATAATGTCGGCGCATATCTTGATTCGTAAAGGTATTGTTGCTTTCTCTCAAATTTCATGTTGCGTTGCCTTAAGCGCTTTAAAATCTATTTGTACACCTAATACATTTTCCTTTACGCAGTGAGACCATAAATTTTTGCTTTCACACCCCTACAAAAAAATCTGCTGGAGCCCGTGGAGGATGCTGTGATATTCTTATCAGAAAAGCCGTTCTTTTAGTATGAGAAGATATTTGTCAGCAAGGGAGAAGAAAGAATGATTTCTGGACAGAGTTGTAGTATAACGTCTTTAAATGAGAACGCGAAAGCGACGGCCAAGAGTTTCGGGAGCGGGAGTTCAGTGGAATAATCCGTAGAGGAGAACGTAGGGGTCTTTGGCGAAAGATTGGATTATCGGGATAAATTAAGAACAACGGAGGAGCGATAAAGGAGATTGCAGGACGAAAGAAAGTGAGCTCCTTGCAATCAGCCTAAGAGTAACACTTTGAGGTTTGAATTAAGAAGACTTTATGAAAAGCAAAGATCAACTCTCGTAGCTGTGATTGAGCTTGAATTGCAAAAGACAAACATGCAATCGAATGAATGAACCCAAAAAAACTTACAGCAAATACAGACACCCAACACTACGGCACACATTTACTACAAATAAAATTTGCTCGGTACCGAGATATTCACCAAAGATCCAAAACATTACTACCAATGTGTCCTTTTATTTTCAGTTTTTTCTCTATGCAAATTTCAGTTCATTCTCTTTTAGCGTTCTCAACCATAACGTTTGTGACGTGCCTGTCCTGCAGGACGCACACGACATAAAGGCAGATAGCAGCGAGAACGAACGTCTGCGTAGCTCAGTTGGTAGAGCGACGTGTTCCGGAATAAGAGGACTCGGATTCGATCCCCAGCGTGGAACAAAAATGAAGGAGAAATTCACTTCGTTACAATGGCGGCCGAACTCCCGGACGACCTGGCCGTTAAAGATCTCGCAATGGTGTGATGTTCTTTCCACCCACCAGATTGACTGGGAGTTCTCAAGTGTACGCTCTTCAGCGTATGGCTGCCTACAACAATACATGGTCTCGGCTGACCCGTGGGCCATGCCCCTGGCCCTCTTTGGGGAGGGGGTGACGTGCCTGCCCCGCAGGACGCACACGACATAAAGGCAGATAGCAGCGAGACCGAATGTCTGCATAGCTCAGTTGGTAGAGCGACTTGTTCCGGAATCCCGGCGTGAACCAATCAGTTGGTAGAGCGACTTGTTTCGATCCCCGGCGTGAACAAATATGACGGAGAAATTTACTTCGTTATACGTTATATCTTCTCGCTCGCAGGATGATGTTGGTAACAATCTAGAGGTAAAACAGCGTGACATATGCATGTTGACAGATAAGAACGAGATACATATTGTTGAAGCAAGCAGCACTAGTGTGGTGGAAGCTGCATTAGACTGAAACGTTTACTTAAAGTCTGCTTCTTCGAGTTGTGTTGCTACATACAGGGAGTTCCAAAATTATCTTTACAACCTTGATTCTCAATAAAACCTAAAAGAAATAAGATAGCGAAGTTCTGTTTTTTGTACACGTAACAGCAACGCATAAACTTTTATTGCTACTCAAAATGTTTTTGTTTACTTTCAGGTACAACCCTGAACTCTGGCTACTGCAGAGGGAAAGACCCAGTGTATGACATGGTTCATGGAGACGAAGTCAGATACACAAAATCCAAAGGAATTTCCGTACCAAATACCGACGTAATCCACCATTCAGACCCTCAAAACGCGAGTGGCCCAAGAAGTTAATGGAGGCTGGTAATGTGCTTCATAAAAAAGGGCGCTGAGCGGCCAAGCATAAGTGAAGAGGTAACAGGACGTTTTCGAGAGAGTTTCCTACGAAGTCCAGAGAAGTCCATTCGTACGGCCTCCAGGCAGTTTGGGTTACCACCTACAATGATACACAGGGTGCTGCACAAGATTTTGCACCGGATTGCCTACAAAGTGCATTTGACACAGGCACTGCAGCCCTTGGGATAAACCGAAACGTTTCGATTTTGCTGTTTACATTCTGCACAGGACTGATAATGTGGAAGGCTTTCCGGAACGTGTGTTATTCAGCGATGAGGCAACATTTCATGTCTGTGGTGCTATCAACGAGTATAACTGCAGAATTCGGGGGTATGAAAACCCACATGCCGTCCGTGATATTGAACGTGGCAGCCATAAGGTTAACGTCTGGTGCGGTCTCCTGTACAACTGCGTCTTCGGCCCATTATTTTTCGCCGAAATCACAGTCATATCCAATGTTTATTTGGACATGCTAAGTGAGTTTGTTATCTCCGAACTGGAGGGTCTGAAACGGGCTATCATCCTCCAGTAAGACGGTGCACCCACGCACCGGGCACTTCGTGTTCATCAGTTTCTTGATAAAACCTTTCCGGAGCGATGGATTGGACGGCATGGTCCAATATTTGGACTCCACGTTTACCGGATCGTACCCCCTTAAACATTTTTCTCTGGGGCTATATGTAGGATATTGTGTACCGCACAAAGGTTTTCGGATGTGGATGAGCTGAAGCACAGGACTACAGTTGCCATCACAATAAAACATGCTGGGAAGAACGTGGCAGGAGGTCGAATATTATCTCGATGTTATTAGTGCAACCAACGGTGCGCATGTGCAGCTCTACTAGCATCCCAATTAACTTTGAAACGTGCTGCTCAATATGCAATAAACCGATTTTCGCTCTCTTATTCCCTTTCTGTTTTATTGAGGGGTTAACGTTGTGAAGATAATTTGGAACACCCTGTATTTAGTGTTGGAGTGAATAAAGTTTCCTGCTTACAAACTTACGTTAGTTAGTTTTAAAATATTAGTAGTGTTGTGAATTAGTTCCTCACGAGTTTTGGAATATTCGAGTGAAGTGCTTATACAATATTGATGGAATAAAAAAGAACGGTAAGTAGGTCTTCCTGGGACAGTGAGTGGCTGTGTTTCACTTTGATTGACTGAATAAGAAGAGCTCTCAAAACTATAGACACACGTTTAAAATAGAAATAAACGCTACAGCAATTCGAAGCAACTGCTGGTAAACGACGGCGCGTGTCAAGGTCATGAAAGGATATATTAGGTGTATAAATAAGTTTTGAAGCATTTTTTGTGTGACGTATACCGTTAATTTACATATCCGACATTCCCCCGCGTTGTTGTCATGTGACCGTAACTGGTCCAGAGTATCAAATGTGACACAGAAGTTTGCCCAACAGTCAAATGCACTTGCACATCGGAAGGTGAAAGATGGCAATCGATGCTGCATTTATTCGACACTACATTCGTTACGAATTTCATCAAGGAAAAAATGCTGCAAAAGCATGTGCATCCATCTGTTCTGTTCTGGGGGAGAATATTGTATCGAAAAGCACGTGTGAGGTTTAGTTTAGACGGTTTAAAACAGGTCAGAAAGTCTTTCCTGTAGAAAATCATTAAGGGTGATGAAAAGTGGATATGGTCCGACAATCCTAAACGCAAAAAAAACACTGGATAGACTCCTGTGAAGCAACGACTTCGACACCGAAACGCAATATTCACCCCAAGATAGTTCTGCTGTGCATCTTGTGGGATATGAAGGGTGTGCTCTATTATAAACCATTGGGACAGGGTAAAACTGTTACTGCTGATCGCTACAAGCAACAATTGTTGCGATTGAACCAGGAAATCTGTCGGTAACGTCCACTCACAGGCAAAGGATTGCTTCCCGTGAAACTACTGCATGACAACGTTAGACCGTATGTCGCGAAATCGGTCAAGAAAACGTTACTGACACTTGGCTGGGAAGTTTTGGAGCATCCGGATTATAGTTCCGACATAGCCCACTCAGACTATCATTTATTTCGATCGATGCATCATGGTTTGTCTGCTGTGCGGTTCCGGACATGTGACAAAGTGCAAAAATGGGTTGACGACTTCATCGCGTCACACGACTTCATGGATGGAATCCGTCAGCTGCCCGACCGATGGTGGAAGGCGATAGATAATGACAGCGCATATTTTGATTCGTAAATGTATTGTTAGTTTCTCCCAAATTACACGTTGCTTTGTCTTAAAATGCTTTAAATCTTATTTATACACCTAATAAATAACATCTCTCCTGAGCCCTCTTAATCATCGTTATTCTTGTTCTTCAGATGGGAAAGACAGCCAGTTTGGCAAAGGACAAACTGTAATGGCCATACGATTAGGCCAGAGCATTTCAGACACGGCAAGGCTTGTGGGTGCTGACGGCAAGGCTTGTGGGTGCGGACGGCAAGGCTTGTGGGTGCTGACGGCAAGGCTTGTGGGTGCTGACGGCAAGGCTTGTGGGTGCTGACGGCAAGGCTTGTGGGTACTGACGGCAAGGCTTGTGGGCTGCTGACGGCAAGGCTTGTGGTTACTGACGGCAAGGCTTGTGGGCTGCTGACGGCAAGGCTTGTGGGCTGCTGACGGCAAGGCTTGTGGTTACTGACGGCAAGGCTTGTGGGCTGCTGACGGCAAGGCTTGTGGTTGCTGACGGCAAGGCTTGTGGTTACTGACGGCAAGGCTTGTGGTTACTGACGGCAAGGCTTGTGGTTACTGACGGCAAGGCTTGTGGGCTGCTGACGGCAAGGCTTGTGGCCTGCTGACGGCAAGGCTTGTGGTTGCTGACGGCAAGGCTTGTGGTTACTGACGGCAAGGCTTGTGGGCTGCTGACGGCAAGGCTTGTGGGTGCTGATGGCAAGGCTTGTGGGCTGCTGACGGCAAGGCTTGTGGGTGCTGACGGCAAGGCTTGTGGGTGGCCTATATGTTACCGGCAATTTTAGACATTGCCGGTAACATATAGGCCTATACTAAGCACTTGACAACATTACTTGACATCAAATGGCACGTAATTTTCTTTCGCATGCATAATTGCAACGATTGTGCTCTTGAAGTAGCAGCTGAAAGTTGTGATTGTGAACTTTCACATGTTATTAGTGACGTTTTTAAATTCCAGTATCCGGCATTCACCGAATACGTGAAAAATCAGTGGCGAAGTCAAATCTTCGATGCGACGTGGTGCTGCATTTAATAACGAGCAGACAAGTTTATCGCATTAGGGTTCGCCTTTGAATTTTAAGCTACAATATGCGAACGGCAAGTTAAGGATACAAAAACGAAATGGGGCAATTCTTAGAGCGTAGTAGAAAGTGTTGAGTTAGAATGCTTTCACACACATTTTTATGGCGAAAAAAAAGTTACTTTCAAATCTTTAACTGAAAAGAACACAAAGATAGAACTTAAACAGAGCAAAGAATATATTAAAGGGTTTTAGAAAAGCTGTTATGGAATTTTTATTTGTATAACTTTGTATAATACTTACACCATGAAAATAAGGAAAAACAATCTTTCATATAATCCGCTGGCCGTCAAATTCAAGAAAAAAGCAGCGTATAACTCTGAGCAGTAAATTTGTACAGAAAAGTCGCGATTCACGGAATGACCCAGCAGTCCAAAAAATCAACACACACACACACGCAGACACACACACACACACACATTCTCATTTAAAATACACCTGTCATTTTAAAATGCTTTTCTCTGACTTTAAAGTGTATAAAAAGTAAAAGTTATAAGTTTTCTCAGCATTACCGTGGAATATCTTGGGGACGCTGTGGAAAGGTCCGTTCGAGCTTGGTATCCTCCACCCTGAAATGCGACGGAATTATGAACACTGTTGCAGCAAGCATGGGTGGAGATACCTGTAGAACGCTTTCGTGACCTAGTGAACTCAATGCTTTGCCGTTTGAATGGTGAAAGATGGGCCAACCCGTTATTAGGTAGTATAACGAAGTAAATTTTTCCGTCATTTTTGGTCCACGCCGGGAATCGAACCCGAGTCCACTGATTATGGAAGAAGTCGCTCTACCAACTGAGCTACGCGGACGTTCGTTGTCGCTGCTGTCTGCCTTTATGTCGTGTACGTCCTGCTGGGCAGGCACGTCATATCTCCTCCCCCCCCCCGAAAGAGGGCCGGGGGCATGGCCCACGGGTCAGCCGTGACCATGAATCGTCGTAGGCAGCCATCCGCTGTAGAACGTGCACTTGAGAACTCCCAGTCAATCTGGTGTGTGGAATGCAACGTCACACACATTTTATTTTTCGAAGCGCTGAAGAAGGGATTCTCTTATTCTTCCTGACTCACGGTGTGGAAAGAACATCACACCATTACGAGATCTTGAATGGCCGGGTTAACCGGGAAGTTCGGGCGCCATTATAACGAAGTAAATTTCTCTGTTATTTTTGGTCCACGTCGGGAATCGAACCCGAGTCCACTGATTCCGGAAGAAGTCGCTCTACCAAGTGAGCTACGCGGACGTTCGTTGTCGCTGCTATCTGCCTTTATGTCGTGTGAGTCCTGCTGGGCAGGCACGTCACAGTAGGTATACCGTGATTTCAGCCCATTCAGTGTATATTATACAAACGCATTTCTTTGTAAGGAGGAAAAAGACTTCCCCTGCTCTTCTTTTCCGTAATTGTTTCCCTCTTGCAGCTGTCATCATGTGGCGTTAGAATGAAATGATTTTTACCCATCAAAATGATGTTACTTCGAGGTGTTTAGTTTTAGTTTCAGTGATAGTTAGCATTAATATCTTTTTTAACATCATAGTTTGAGTTGGCATCTAAGGGAAATAGGAGATGGGTCTTATTCGCCTTTTATTGTTAAGGAAATCGTGGGTCGTGGGGAGTGACCACAAATATCTTCTGGAGAAAAGTATTTTCATCTGCCTATCATGAACTTCAGCTGATATTGCCCATCACCTGCCTGGGAGAAGCTTTGAATACATGGCCCCATTTTAGAGTTTGTGAGGTGCCTGTCCCGCATGACGCACATGAGGTAAAGACAGACAGCGGTCAGAGCACTTGCTAGTGTAGTGTAGCGGATAGCACTCGGAGCTCCGGAGCCGAGAGTTGTGGGTTCGAATCCCGCCCCTAGCATAAAAATGATGGAGAAATTTACTTCTTCATATTGGCGCCTGATTCAGGAGTGGCTGCAGCACTATAGATCATATCCACGTACTGAGAGAACTAATCGAAAGAGCGGGGGAATATGAACTTCCATTGTGCATGGCTTTTATCGATTATGAAAAGGCCTTTGTTTCAGTGAAACCACCAGCAGTTACAATGGTTTTGAAATCCTGCGGTATTGAAGATGCATACATTAATATTATTAATAACATCTATGAAAATGCAAGTGCAAAGATTCAGCTGTTTGAGAATACAGCACACATAAAAGTTGGAAAGGGAGTGAGATAAGGTGACACCATATCTCTCAAGCTCTTTAATGCCACATTGGAAAATGTCTTTCAATCACTGAACTGGTAAAACAAAGGGATAAAGATTAATGGAGATTATCTAACCCACCTTCGTTTTGCTGATGACGTAGTCATTTTTGCAACTACCCCATCAGAGCTGCAGAGTATGATCCAGGAACTTGCTGACAAGAGTAAAGAAGTGGGATTAAAAATGAACTTTCAGAAGACAAAAGTGATGTTCAATGCTTTTACAAGAAATGAAGATTTATCGATTGATGGAGAAAAGCTGGAGATAACAGACACGTACGTTTATCTTGGACAGCAGATATCAAGTGAGGGTCACATTGATGAAGAAATTAATCGGCGTACAAAACTTGCCTGGAGAGCTTTTGGAAGAAACAGCATAATTTTCAAGAGCAATATGCCATTATGTCTTAAAAGAAAAGTGTTTAATCAATGCATCCTTCCAGTGCTTACGTATGGTGCAGAGACGTGGACCTTAACTAAAAGAGACATACAAAGGCTGCAGACGACTCAAAGATACATGGAGAGGTGTATGCTTGGTGTAACCAGGAGAGATAAGAAAAAGAACTCGTGGATCCGAAAAAAGGATAAGAGTGGAAGTCATCATGATCAGAGTTAAATCCCTGAAATGGCAATGAGCTGGACATACTGCCAGAAGGACAGACCATCGATGGACAGCCGAAATTTTAGATTGGATGCCAAGGGACAGGAAAAGACCCAGAAGAAGACCACATGGGAGATGGGTGGATGAAATTCGAAAGTATGCGGGAGTGACATGGAGGAGACTGGCACAAGATAGACCGTTGTGGAGGAAACTTGGGGAGACCTTCGTCCAGCAGTGGATTGATAATGGTTGACAATGATGACGATGAATGATTGGCGCCTGAACTTCAAGCATGGCCTGGCTGATAGGTTTGTCGCAATGGTGTGATATTCTTTCCACACAGCGAGACAGGAAAAATGAGAATCCCTTTTTCAATGCTTTGAAAAAATAAATCAGTGTGATGTTACGTCTCACACACCAAAAATTGTCTGGGATTTCTCAAATGCACGTTCTTCAAGGGATGACTGCCTACAATGACACATGGTCCCCTCTGACCCGTGGACCATGCCTCCGACAATCTTTCGGGGGAGCTTGGGGGGAGGGTGAGATGTGACGTGCCTGCCCCGCAGGACGCACATCAGATAAAGGCAGCTAGCAGTGAGAGAACTCACCAGTGTAGTACAGTGGATATGCTCCGGAGCCGAGAGTTGTGGGTTCGAATCCCGCCCATGGCACAAAAAATGATGAAGAAATGTACTTCGTCATAAGTTCTTTGTCTAAATTGGAAAGATTTCATTACCTTTTCACAAGGATTAGCAAAAGAAATGGTGTAGATCACATGTGGAAAAAAAAAATTCATGGCCGTTAGGCTAATGAGAAGAGCTGAGATTAAAAGGAAGAGCATGAAACTGACCAGTAGCTAGCAAAGGGATGCAAACGGGAGGCGGTAAAGGGAGAATCCCGCATATTTTTGCTGAGGTGAAGGATGTACAATCGTCCTAAAGAGGAGAAGAAGTAGAATCTCTCTCTCGAATCGGACGAGGAGAATAAGTTTGGCGTCCGGCTGTGACAGCGTTCACCTGCACCTCTCTGGGCAAAAAAGATTACACATTTACAAGAGTACACAGTAATACCCCGAAGTTACGTAAAAATTGGTTCCCAGACCGACGACCTGATTCGAGGCTGATTTTTCCGTAGGCGCACTGTTAAAATAGGGAGGGTCTTGTACCGGACAATTAATTATCACAAAAAAAAAAAAAAAAGACCATATTTGTTTGTACTTAATGAAAAATTAGAAATCACATGAATAGAATTAAAATGTATGACAGTTGTCAGTATCACTTACAAAGATCATTAATGCTCACAATGATCTTTGTAAGTGACACTGACAACTTTACATTCATAATTATCAAATTGGACGAATTTGTGGCGATGCAAAAGTCTTTGAATACTGGAAGAAATTCAGCACTGAAGTCTAGACTGACAAAGACATATTTCTTTCCCTTAGAGCCTCCTCATAGCAGTAAGTATCCTTTTGATTCCTCTTCTGGTTGTTGCTGCTCGCTGCTCGTCAGAATCAATTTCTTAAGGATCTTCATCCCAGCTTCAAAGAGATTTAGCCTTTCGTCCAATTTAGAAACTGTCGATAGGCTTAGGGCCAGATTCCTCGGTTTCTTCAAAAACGCTTTAGTTCCGAACTTTTAGATCCCCATGTGCTCCGCTCACATACGCATATGGGATTAATACCTACCCAGGGATTAATACCTACCCAGCATTCCAAACACACTAACTGCGTCTGCGCATTACCCATCAACGCCATTCCTACAAGACGGCGCGGTGAAACATAAATCAACCCTCATTTCCTCCGAGAGCGTGATGTCAAAAGCGTACAAAAATATCGTAAACCCCATCCTTTTTGTACAGTTTGGGCCAAATGACGTAAGTGCGGGGTGACGTAAATCGAGACAACGTAAGTCGGGGATTACTGTACTGTCATATAGCTAATAACTCATTTGTTTTAAGTAGCCGAAGATTATATAGGTAACTCAGGGTATGGTAAATAAGTTTTCAGCGAAGTCGTGACGAATCCTTGAGAGGCAAGTAGGAAACACTATAAAAAGCCGTGTGGTAATGTATACACTATATTGACAAAAGTCACCGGACACCTAAAAGAAAAACACAACATAGCATTTATTAACATACATTAGTACGGTGTTGGTCCACCTTTGGCCTTAATGCATGGAACACAGCAATAGGTATGCGCTTCCATTCAGTACATAATGCTGTCTCTAACTGTTGCTTAGTAGTAGGCCTTGGTGCCAAATTCTTATGTAGCGCTCTAATTCATCCCATATGTGCTGTATGGGATTAAGATCAAGGCTCTGTGCTGGCTAGTCCACACACGATACGGAATTATCGTCAAACCACGCGTAACAGTCCTTGCTTTATGGCTCGGTGCATTATCTTGCTGGTACCAACAAGGTTCGGTTCCTTAGTATTGGCACAGAGTTAGTAGGCCATAATTGTCAAGAATATCGAGGTAGACGTGTTGGTTAACAGGTTTGTCTACGATAACCAATGGGCCGGGATCATACCACGAAAAATACCCCCACACAAGTATACTACCAGCTCGAAACTTGACTGTAGGAATAGTACACTGTGGTAAATAGCGTTCCTCCGGCTGCCGCCATACCCACACACGGCCATCAGACTGATGGACCGCGTATCTGGTTTCATCAGTCCATAGGACCCTTTTCCATTGATCTACGGTCCACGATAAATGTTCTTTACACCATGCTAAACGACGAGTGGCATTCCGATTGGAGATGAAAGGCTTATGAGAAGCCGCACGACCGCGGTAACCCATGAAATGAAGTTCTCTGCGAATGGTACGTGTACATACCGAGGTTCCAGCATTTTTACTCGCCTGTACACTGAGGTTTTGTGCAGTACTCCGTCGATTAGCTGTAACGACTCTCCTGAGGCTTCGACGTCCTCTATCACTGATTTTCTTTGGATTGCCGGTAAGTTTTGCTGCTTCAGGCACACCATGTCCTCCACTTATTCAGTACATCCAAAACAGTTGACTTGGGCATGTTTAAACATATCTCGGTTTCTCTTATGGACAACCCACTAATATAACAGCCAACAATCTTTCCTTTCTCAAAGTCAGTTCTCTCGCGCCGCGACATTTTCACTCAATCTCACAGTGCGATATGATCGCGGTCAGCCGCAGGCTTGTTTTTGTACCGTTTGCAGCTGTACCGCGCATCTTAGCAACGCAGCGGATCAGTTCATGTTGTTTTGAAGGGGTGTCCGGTGACTTTTGTCAATATAGTTCATACGTGCGCGCGCTTGCCACACACATCACGTGACGTGAACGTCAGCGCTTTTTTTCTTAGACACGCAAACAGTAGCTGACGTCTTCCGAGAAGATCGCGTAGCAACACTTACCTCATTTGATTAGTTAGCCAGTGATACCAAATTACGTTGACTTCCGGTTTTAGTATTGATGACTCCGCAATTTATTTTTCGAACAGTCTGCGCCTGGCGAGTTTCAGATGAGATCAGATCATATGTAGAGGATTTTAAGAAGGGAGTGTCTGAGCCCAGGTGTTGAACAACCCTTAGAAATAGGAAGCTAGGAGATTTGGGCTAGAGCGCCCGATAGGAAAGTCACACAGAAGTGAGGTAGTAAGGGGGAAGAAGACACCCGTACTTATTATCCTGGGGCCAGTACCTGGGGCCCGACTGTTTAACGTGCCCATTCGACGCACGGTGGATATTTAATGGCTCGAGCGTTCGTACCTGCCTGGGATTGAACCCGATGTCTTCTCCGTGGCAGATACGAACGTTGGCCACCCGCGGTCCCTGGTTGGTTTAGGAGATGGGCGCACTTTTAATGAAATGTGAAAGGCAGGAAAGCAGCTCATACAAAAAGGAAAATTGAAATATTCTTGAAAAGTTTTAATCCATGGTAAATTGATGCGTTGTTGTTTTGACTGAATATCCATATGATACCGTTTTTGATTTTGTAGGTTCAAAAATTAAATATGATATGTAATGTCAGCATTCATATTCATATGCAATTCGTTATTATAGGTGAATGTTCTTATACCTTTGGCGGTGGTTAATTGCATTATTTGTTGGTGGTATAATTGAACGTGCTGTGACTGATTCCATTATGTTGATGTACACTATCTACCAACAAGTAATTGGACACCCCTGCAATCGACGATATCTGCGGTCAGTATTGTTGTAAGTAGTTTTACTGAGGTCATATAGCGTATTTTTTTATTTTTTGTGTGGAATATATGTAATAGTGTGTAATTTTGTATAGAATGCATGTAATTGTTGAAAGTATTTTAAAAAAGGTCAGCATATTTTTTCAAATTTTGATATGAAATATATACACTATCTACCAACAAGTAATTGGACACCCATGCAATCGACGACATCTACGGTCCTGATACACGTCACGGCCGCAGCCGTTAAATATGGTGTGGGAAACAACAACGCAACCAGTCGCATGCAAGATGCCACGCAGTTCGGAGCTCTCTGATTTCGAGAAAGGTGTAATCGTCGGGTATCACAGAAATGACCGATCCATACGTGACATATCCAGCAAGTTGAAGTACCCGAAATCGACAGTGGCCTACGTGATTGGCAAGTGGAAGATGAGAGGTGACTGTCGGAATGAGCCCCGACCCGGCGGACCCACAAAACTGGGAGTTAGAGACCGACGGGTGCTGGCTAGAGAAATTCGGAAGAACCGCACCAAATCGATGGGCCACATCCGCGAGGAGTTTCAACAGGCATACGGGAGTGCTCTTTCGATGAACACCATCCGATAGGACGCCCATCTGCTCGGTTATCATGGACTTGCTGCCGCCCACAAGCCTTTGATCACCAAGTCCAATAGCGCTGCCCGGCTAACGTGGTGCAAAGAACGTCGACAGTGGACCGTTGAACAGTGGAAACAGATTCTCTGGAGCGACGAATCAAGGTTCAGCCTCTACCGTTCGGATGGTAGTTTCTGGGTTTGGCGTCTGCCTGGAGAACGCCTCCTGCTGGAATGTATTGTGCCAACTGTGAAGTTCGGCGGCGGTGGAATTATGCTATGGGGGTGTTTCTCCTGGTATGGCACGGGACCCTTGGTCGCAATTCCTGGTAGACTCAACGCCGAGACCTACTGCACCATTTTGGATGACCATGCGCTTCCTACGTTGTGGCAGTTTTACGGGGTGGACCCATGTTACTTTCAGGATGACAATGCCACCTGTCATGTTGCGAGGTCCACCATGGCTTGGTATGGTGACAATGGGGTTAATCGAATGGACTGTCCTGCGCAGAGCCTGGACCTTAACCCTATCGAGCACCTCTGGGAAGTGTTGGAGCGTCGACTTAAGAGGTGCCCCACCGTCCGAAATCGGTGAAGGAACTGACCTGTCTTCTCCAAGCCGAGTGGAAGAAAATACCGCTAGCCGTCGCACAACTCCTGTTGAGAGCATGCCCAGGAGGGTCACAGCTGTAATCGCCGCTCGTGGAGGCTCCACCAACTATTGAAGGTGAATAAACTTCGTTTTCCTTTTTTATCACATGTGTCCAATTATTTGTTGGTAGACAGTGTATAATACATTTATTTTATTAGTAAAAGGATAACGTGGACCATTATTGATATAAAACACACGACATACGCCTTGTCTTCTCAAGAGCTGAGACGCTAACGTTATTGTTTGTAACAGTATGAGCCAATTACATTGAAATGATAAAATGTGACGTATAATATTACGTCATGCGCCACATATCCTTATTTTGGTAGCAGAGAACGTTTCCATAGATCTTTCTTGTTTGGGCTAAATGTAAGACAAACAGATTCACGACTTCAGTTTGCAAAAGCTGTTTTTTGTTCTACAAACGTTCACCATTATTGACGTGGCACATTAACAACAAATTAAAGTTATTGCTCAGACGTCCAAGGGGGCAAGAAACGCAGTCACGGGCCAATTGTTAACCACTGAAATTGATAATTCTCTAACTGAAATATTCTACGGCGTCGAGGAAACTGTCTGAAGAAAAAAATGACCAGCACCCTCTGAGATTTATATAATGGTTGAAATTCGTGATACATTAAAGGAAGACAGCGAATAAATCCGTTTTTATTTAACTCCGAGAGGTTTTGGGGAAATCATTGTCCAAGCTCCGCAAAACTTCTTTTTCAACGTTTCTTCGAAGCGAAGTTAATCCGAATGAAATGCTGCCTTTCGATTACATGCCATCGAGGGTCGAAAAACACATCCAATTTTGGTTCTGGCGACGGTTGAACTTAATTGTCTGAAACGCAGTAGTGGTCTCCAAAACTTCCCGAGTAGCCAAAGTAAAGGAGAACGACACACCATTGCCACTCGAGAAAAATAAAATAAAATGAAATGAAAAAAAAAACGTAAAAGGGAATAAAAAAAGGAAGAAAAGCAGAAAAGAAATCGATTACAATGATCCTATCTCGTGAATTTCATCCATGAGGTCGATGCTTTTCCTTTTATTTATCCGACCTCTAGATCCGTGAAACGTTCGATAAAATAGCAATCAAACTGAGATTCAAGTCTAGGACACACCTACACTCTTCAAACCGATAAGTATTCGACTATCTTTGCTTCGAATCCTCTAAAAAAGGTATATATATATATATGACATCTACAGAGCAGATTTCTGCCCTCCAAGTTTTTCAGATGTTATTCTTCTGATACCGTTAACAGGATTTTGGAAAGAAAAAAAGATCAGTAACTTAAAAAGAAATCAGCGCCACTGAAAAAGAAAACATTGTAAAATTGAGTAACGGTGTCTAATGCCCATGTCCGATATACTGAACATTTTCAACCTGTCTCCAGGTAGTTTTATTTAAAAAAAGAGAAAGCTACAGGAGAGAGAGAGAGAGAGAGAGAGAGAGAGAGAGAGAGAGAGAGAGAGAGAGAGAGAGAGAGAGAGAGAGAGAGAGAGAGAGAGAGAGAGAAGAAAATGCAAGCTAGAAAAGAATGAGAAATGCGGAAATAGAGGGAGAGAAGTGAAGCAGCAAAAAGAAAATATTGCAAACAAAGAGAAAGAGAAAGATAGGAAGAAACAAGGAGAGAAAGATGGAGATATTTAAAGGGAGGGATTTCCAACATGAAAGATATTATACAAAAAGAAAGCGGAGAGATTGCGGGAGAAGAGAATGAGAAGCAGGACAGATGGATAGAGGAAGAGAAGAGAATTAGCAGCATAAAAGAAGGATGGAAGAAGAAAAGAAAATGAGAAGCAGGAAAGATGGATGAACGAAGAGAAGAAAATGAGAAGCAGGAAAGGTGGATAAAGGAAGAGAAGAAAATGAGAAACAGCAAAGATCTATGGACTGATGAAAGAAGATAACGAGAAGCAGGAAAGATGGATAGTGAGCGAAAGAAGAGAAGGAGAAGCAGGAAAGATGGATAGCGAGTGAAAGAAGAGAAGGAAAAGCAGGAAAGATGGATAGAGAGTGAAAGAACAGAGAAGGATAAGCAAGCAAGATGGATGTGAGAGAGGGGGGGGAGGCGGTGTGAAAGAAGAGAATGAGAAGCAAGCAAGATGCATAGAGAGGAATGAAAGAAGCGAATAAAAAGCAGGAAATATTAATGAAGGTGAGTGAAACAAGGAGTTGTTCGTATGACCTAATGATTATTTTGCACAACGTTGGAACCACGCTATTCATCGTGCAACTGTCAAACAGTCTTACACAAAAACCGTTTCTACACGAGAAACCCATCTCTCTATATTTCACCGCTGGAATATACACTATATTGACAAAAGTCACCGGACACCTACAAGAGAAACACGAAATGGCATTTATTGACACACATTAGTACGATGTTGGTCCGCCTTTGGCCTTACAGGTTTGTCCACGATAACCAATAGGCCGGGACCATACCAAGAAAAACTCCCACACGAGTACACTGCCAGCCCCAAACTTGACCGGAAGAACAGTACACTGTGGTAAATAGCGTTCCCCCGGCTGCCGCCATACCCACACATGGCCATCAGACTGATGGATCGTGTAACTGGATTTTTCAATCCATTGGACCTCTTTCCATTGATCTACGGTCCACGATAAATGCTGTTTACACCATGCTAAATGATGAGTAGCATTTCCAGTGTAGATGAAAAGCTTATGAGCAGCCGCGCGAGCACAGTAACCCGTGGAATGAAGTTATCTGAGAATGGTATGTGTATATACCAAGGTTCCAGCATTTTTACTCACCTGTACACTGAGGTCTTGTGAAGTTATAACGAAGTAAATTTCTCCGTAATTTCTGTCCACGCCAGGATTCGAACCCGGATCCCCTCATTCCGGAATAAGTCACTCTACCAATTGAGCTACGCGAACGTTTTATTCTGATTCCTATCTGTCTTTATGTCGTATGCGTCCTTGTGGCAGGTACGTCACATCTCCTGGTACGTTACATCATATCCCCCTTATTTATTTATTTATTTTTTTGAAGTGCTGGAGAAAGGATTCTCTTATTTTTCCTATCTCGCGGTGTGGAAAGAACATCACACCAATGTGAGATTTTGAACGGTCGGGTCATCCGGATAGTTCGGGCGCCATTATATCAAAGTAAATTTCTCCGTCATTTCTGTCCACGCCAGGATTCGAACCCGGATCCCCTCATTCCGGAATAAGTCACTCTACCAATTGAGCTACGCGGACGTTTTATTCTGATTCCTATCTGCCTTTATGTCGTGTGCGTCCTTCTGGCAGGTACGTCACATCTCCTGGTACGTTACAAAGTACTCCGTCGATTAGCTGAAACGACTTCTTTGGTCTGCCGGTACGTTTTGCTGCTTCAGGCACGCCATGTGTCTTCCACTTATTCAGTACATCCAAAACAATTGACTTCGGTATGTTAAAACGCCACTCAGTTTCTCTTATGGACAGCCGATTAATATAACACCCAACAATATTTCCTTTCTCAGAGTCAGGTCTCTCCCGCCGCGACATTTTCACTAAATCTCACAGAGCGATATGATGGCGCTGTGTGAAACTTATAAGTTTCCAAAAGTGAAACTTATTCGTTCCTTGAAGAAAATGAGGCCAAAAACAGTTTTCTGAATCAGGAGTATCCTACAAGGATTTTTCAAAGAGATTGTTAGAATCGTAGAAACGCCTTCAAAAAGAAATATACGCTCATTGCCCCTGGCAGGTAGAATAGTGAATATTGGAAAAGCGGGAAATATACGGAAAGTAGTTTTCAAAGCAAAATGTATGCGAAGGAAAAAGAATATTTCAAACATGACTTCTAGAATTAGATATATTGAGAAAAAAATTGTATTTATACGCCTCCCAGCGGAAAAATCGTGCATAATTTGAAAAGGATGCTGTGCCCAAAACTGTCTTCCTTGTAAACGAAAACGAAGGAGACAATTACTTTTTCTGTAGGATACTTAGAAAACCTTATATGGAATAAAATGCATTTTGATTTCGATAACGTCTACATTTACGTTCTCTACCGGAAAAAAACCGGAACGTAAGGGTCGTGGTTCCCACAGTTCATGCAACCCAATGCAAGAAGGATTTCTTAGATCAGTTTGATAGGAGCAGGAAAGATAGACGACGGACAAACAATAAGCAAGTCATTTCTTTTCCTAAAAAAATAGTTCAACAACAAACAACTCTCAAAGGTGCATCAGAACGTGACCAAAGAATCATAGACCACGAATCAAAATGAAATCGCCAAAGCACCTCAATTGGGAGTGCCGTCATCTCTCACATCAGTGCAGGCCCTACAGCGATGTTTCATGATGTTGATGATGGTGTCTAGAAGATTAGTTGGTAGAAACAACCATTATTTGTTCAAAACTTGCCTAGGCACCCTCCAGGTCTTGCGGAGGAGGGAGTTGAGAGCAACAACACGTCTCCCTAGAGCATCGTAGGCATGCTTGAAGGGATTAATGTCGGAAGACCTAGCTGTCCAGTCCACACGGACAATGGTATCCTCTTGAAGATATTGCTCTACCTCCCTCGTTCGGTGACGACGAGCGTTATCATCTTGTAAAAGAAATGCATCTCCTATGGCACATGCAAAAAGAAGAACATTGGAGTCGAAGACATCATTCCTATAGCGTCGACCATTTATGTTTTCTCCTGTAAGTACCCGTGAAGTCTATTCGTTCACCTTATGAGATACCGCCACAAACCATCAGGCCAAGAACCCTCCTTTCACAAGACATTGACGGATGATGATGTATCCATCATTCCTTATACACTGTTAAAAATTTGATGGCAGGTGGCACCGAAAAGTGGTGCTACACCAGTTGCATCACCTTCTTAGAAAAGATACACCATTCTGTGGTGCAAAATAAACCCAACAACATGGTGCAACCTTGTACCATAACGTGGTGAAAAGTTGAACCACGTTGTTGGGTTTTGTTTGTCAAATACGATGGTGCATCATTTCTCAGGGAATGATGTAGCCGGTGTAGCACCACATTTTGGTGCAACCTAGCACAAAATATTTAACAGTGTAGATCAGAACACGCGTGGAATTGATCTGCTAAACAAACCTGAACTCATCTGTGAATAGTCCTGGCCTCCATTGATTTTTCAGCCTAATTAACGTGAAGTCTTGGCCAATCAAACGTTCCCCTTGCGAGGGGATAAGGGACTAGCAGAGTCTGGTCGCCTAACATAAAGGCTTCCTTTGTGAAGCCTTCTGCGCAAACAGGAATCCTATTGGTCCGTTCCCGTAGCCGAAGAAAAGGCCAAATCGCAGCTGTGTCGGGGTAGCCGTCCTGTTTCTTCTCTCAGGTAGTAAGAGATGCCAGTCATCCACGGATGATGTAGCCCTTGGCCTTCCTTCGCCGTACCTTTGGCAAGCTGACTGCGTATTTTCAAATTGGTTCCACAGTCTGTAGATGATAGAAGGACTTATATGGAGTCATCTTGTAACTTCCACTTGACTTTGGCCGGCCTCTAATCTTTCGATCGCTCACCACCTCAGTTTATCTCTTAAATGACGTCTCGAAGCCATTAGAACAAATCTGCTATCTGGAAATCCTTTCTTTTCACTTCGAAAACGATGTAACGTCCACCTCCGCAACAGCCCCTTTTATGTTGCGGCTCTTTTGCATAAACTGATGCCATCGCCACGTATTTTCATACAACACGCTGACTCCGCATTATATTTTACGTCATATACCCAAGTTTCGTGCATTTCCAACTCTTATTTCACAAATATTCGTGACTTTTTTCTGTTTTTTTTCCCTATTCTATGTTTTTCGGCTCATTTGGCTCACTCTGATTGGGTGGGGCAATTTCAATGTCGAGCAGTGTATCTATGCAAATGAAAATTATAATAACGGCCAGGATGAGTGCGGATAGGACTATTCCTACACGTTTGTAAATAATCGTTTTCATAAAAGTTTCAAACAACCTTTAATCCAGAAACATTTCAAAGAAACACCATGGGAGGCATTGCTAATCGACTGATTTAGTAGTCACAAGTTAAGGTCTTAACATTAAGAACTGCCATGGTCCGACCCTGTTTCCAATAGACAAACTGGGAAAATATAAGAATTCCACAAAGAAACTTAAAAATGCTTCAAAATTCGAAATAAGAAATTCAGATGTTAAGGCAGTTGTTATGCACAGACTGTAAATTGTCAAATGATATCAAGCCACTAGCGGAACAAGCGGGGTGCGACTGGGGCTGTCACCCCCAAGCAGGCTTTTCCTTTTTAAATAGTAATATCTAAATAACTAATGCATTAGTTTTTAGCACGTCTTTTGTAAAAAAAGATCGTGCTTCTGTTATCGGTTTGTCCGTCCGTCCGTCCGCCTGTACCCACGATATCTCTGCAACTACTGGTCCGATTTGAAAAATTCTTTTTGCATGATGATCGTTTATTTCGTTTTTTTTTATTTCGCCGGTAGAGAGCGTAAATGCAGATGATGTCGAATTCAAGAATACGTTTTATTCCACATATTTGCATCTAAACATCTGATTGAAATTTCTTTTTATCTTTCGATTCCATTTATGTCGAAGAGTATTTTAGATGTAGTTACTTTTTCAAATTACACATAGATTTTCGGCTAGGGGGCGTAAAAGTAAATTAAATTTTTGCCCGATAACTCTTTTTCTAAAACTCCGATTTGAAAATTTTTTTCTTCAGCGGATACATCTCCTGATGGAAAATCTTTTGCATATAATTTCAAATTTTTGGTAAAGAATACTTTGGCTACAATAGGGCGTAAGTGTTAATTTTTGCTTCTGATGAATTTGCCATAAAATCGGAGCTTCTAAAATATCAATTGAAAAAATTCTTTCGTGCATTGATGCCACTCACATCGATAAACCTTTTCGGAATATTTTCTTCTTAAAATATTCCACAGTTTCTCCGCCAGGGGACGTAGATGAACATCTTATTTTTGTCAATATCTTTATTTCTAGGAGTCCGATTTGAAAAATTCCTTCTTTGTTGGATAGTGTTTTCCGTGTGACATGTTTTTCATATAATTTCAAAATTTTCAAGTAATTCATAGACTTTTCGCTAGGGGACGTAGAGGTAAATTGCGTTCCCCCTATATCTGTGCTTCTAAATCTCCGATTTGAAAAATTCTTTCTGCACCGGATACAGCTCCTGATAAGAAATCGTTTGCACATAGTTTTTAATTTTTGTAAAAAAATAGTTTGGCCACCAGGGGGCGTAAATCTTTATTTCCGCTTTTGTTGTATTTGCAGCAAAATATGAGCTTCTAAATTCTCGATTGAAAAAAACGTCGTTTGTTGACCGATACTATTCATGTCGACAAACCTTTTAGAGACATTTTCTTCTTAAAATAGTGCATGGTTTTTACGCCAGAGGGCGTAGATGTATATCTTATTTTTGTTAATATCTCTGCTTCTAAGAGTCTGATTTGAAAAATTCCTTCTTTGTTGGATAGTCTTTCTAGTGTGACATGTGGTTCATATAAATTCAAAATTTCCAAGTAAATCATAGACTTTCCGCTAGGGGGCACAAAGGTAAATTGCGTTTTCTGCGTTTTTTTCTTGCTCCTAAAGCTCCGATTTGAAAAATTCTTCCTGTATCGCATACAAAACCTGATGAAAAATATTTTTCACATAATTTCTAATGTTTGGTAAAGAATGGTTTAGCCACCAGGGGTCATAAGTGTTAATTTTTGCTTCTGAAGTATTTGTTGCAAAATCTGGGCTCCTGAAAACTCGACTAATTTTTTTTTCTTAGACCGATACCGCTTATATGGATAAACCTTTTGAGAGTACTTTCTTCCTAAAATAATGCATGGTTTTCCCAGCAGGGGACGTAAAGTCACATCTTACTTTTGTCGATATCTCTGTTTCTACGAGTTCGTAAGCTCACGATTCCGTGTACAGCAATATCTGAGGGATTAAAAACCCGATTGAAAATCTTCTTTCTTTCGTCAGATCTATTGTTTTCCGTACCGGTTCCATTGACTTTGAATAGCTTTGATAAATTTAATTTGCGTCAAAACGGATTCAAAGGACGTGCTTATTACACCCGAAAATTTGGTGTCATTTTTCTTGTTTAAAATTATGGTAATAAATCAACAGGGTTTCGTAAAAGTTTTCATAACAAGTATGATTTGCTGTAAGTTTATAAATAAAATGGTCTGTTCTATTTTTAGCAAAAAAAAAAAAAAAAAAAAAAAAGAAAGAAAGGGCAATAAAAAATGTAGAGGTTCGGAAACAGAGAAAGATGAGAGCCGAAGGGAAAAGAGATTTTAACTGATCATGAAGAGCAAACTTTGTTCTGGCTTTTTAGTATTGTCTGCTGTCATTAGTAATTAGAAGCAGGTGAAAGTTAAGGCGAGGAGTTGACTTTGGAGCGTGTGTCAGACAGTGTGGTTGACAGAGCGAACGAAGTACGTACCTCGATTGGGTTATAAACAACAAGTTAGTAAAATCATGCAATGCATTGATTATGATACGCTTTCCAACATACTAGAAAGCATTACTCAAGTTATTATTCAAGTTCTGATGATAATGGCTGTAAAATAAATTTCGATCCTATGAACTGACCTTTAACCCCATCTCGATGATATTCAACAGAACCGGTAAAGTATACTTCCGGAACAACATGAGAAACCTTTGTCTCAATCGAAGCATTTTTACCTAAGTTATAACGCATAAGGGTGGTGGAATGGATCCCGCTCCTATGTCCTGACCTTTGACCCCATTTCTCCTATTTTTAATAGGATTCATCCCCAGGTGGTCCCTTACCATATACTAAAATTTCGTCGAAATCGAACAATTTTTACGCAAGTTATGAGGCGTAAGGACAATGGAATGGATCCCACTCTTATGTCCTGACCTTTGACCCATTTTATCCCATTTTGAATAGAGTTCCTCCACCAGGTGTTTGCCGACCACATACTAAAATTTCATCGGAATCGAACCATGTTTACGCGAGTTATCGAGCGGACAGGCGGGCAAAGTTGGAGCATATACGCTTCTTCAACCTACGGTTGGAAAGCGTAAAAAACTAGTAACAAATTTCCAAGCTGGAAAAATTTCTATTAAATTAACCCATCAGGGATCAAACTGTGTTTTGACAAGCGTGTAATTTAAAAAGCAACAAGTTGGTTTCCCAGAAAGCGGGAAATTGAACGCCATAAAGATAGTGATGATTTTTCAGTTCTCGTTCCAAATTTGTGATTTAAAAATTTAGAACAATTTTTTAATGGGGACTTTAAAAAAACTTTGCAATGGCCAGGAAGGGGCAACGTTGCAAGTTTATAGTCTGTGTGTGTGCGTGCGTGTGGTCTCTCTACAAAGTATTTCCCTTTTTTTGGCCGGAGCTTCCTTCTCCACTCAAAATAACTTCTAGATCAGCTACAGCATCAAGCTACATGTGCTTATCAGCAATGCTTCTTGCTGAAAGCCAATAGCTACATGAACACATTTGACTCCACTAAGTAATTTATTTATCATTATTTTATTAAAAAACCTCAACATTTCAAACCTCTAAAGAAATTTACCTTTATAAACACATTATGAAAAAGTTAACATTTAAAAAATTCCGTCTCAGAAACTATCCTCATTTAACTAAATTTTTATTTTCGAGTTTATCGAAAAATTAAATATTCTCTTACCATTACTTAAAAATGGATATTTAAACTAAAAACACGCAAAAAAAGAAAAAGAAACAGAATTTGAATTAATAACTTTAATCATGTCGTTCATCTTTAACGCATACTCGTATGATATAATTTATCAGAACATCATATTAAAAAAATAATTTCAAAAATTTAATTTATTTAAGTGTACTGAAGATTTTACTTTCTTCTTCATGGCTCATCCTGCTTTACAGATATGAAAATTTCATTAAAAAAATTGCCTTAAGGACTTTATTTTTTCAAACTGAAATGCTTCCTTACTTTTAATTAATTTCTGATCTCAGCACCGCGTCAACACCTCAAACACTAATCGGAGGCTTGGAGCTTAATCCATTTCCTTTAAACGCTCATTAAAGACAAAAGTGATCTTGCCGTAACGAGAATTTCAATTACAAGAACACAAACATAATTACCAAAACTTCAATGCTATATAGAAAGTACTGAAAAAGTATTTATTTTTTTCATAATTATTACAACTGCCATGAGAGGAATTCAGTGAAACAAATTCCCACCTATTAAGAATGCAATTAGCGCATTGCATTTCTTTCCCACAAAAGCAAAAAATAAATTAAAATATTAGTAATAAATGTATATATTAAATAAATACATTCTGCTCTATAAATGTTTGGTATAAATTTTGCATATATATATATATATATATATATATACAATTTAAATTCAAAGACTCGAACCAAACTTGTGTAAACTACTAAACTCAGTACTAGAGAACAATATGTCTTTGAATTTAAATTGCATTTCTGGCCAAGCTGTATGGTCTGCTGCTGTAGCGCTTCCATTAGTCGTGGCTTTGCTGATATTCCTGTACGGCGAGACTTTAATCTTCCCTTCCTAGTCTGAGTTTTAATGTTTAATTTTCAGTCGGTGTTTTTTTTCATTTGTAATACGTTAATACGTCAGGTTTCTTTCGTGGTGTTTTTTTATTTTAACTTTTGTGTCAATGCCTTCTTCAATTATATTGGTTGGATTTTATTTGCCTTTTTATGATATATATAGTGAATCTGCTGTCCAAGATAAATGTAGGTATTGGTTATCTCCAGGTTTTCCCCATCAATCGACAAATCTTCAGGGTCACATTGATGAAGTAATTAATCAGCGTATAAAACTTGCCTGGAGAGCGTTTGGAAGAAACAGAATAAATTTCAAGAGCAATATGCCATTATGTCTTAAAAGAAAATGCATCCTTCCAGTGCTTACGTATGGTGCAGAGACGTGGACTTTAACTAAAAGAGACATACAAAGACTGCAGACAACTCAAACAAGCATGGAGAGATGCATGCTTGGTGTAACCAGGAGAGATAAGAAGAGGAACTCGTGGATCAGTAAAATGACAAGAGTGGAAGACATCATGATGAGAGTAAAATTCCTGAAATGGCAATGGGCTGGACATATTGCCAGAAGGACAGACCGTCGATGGACAGCCGAAATTTTAGATTGGATTCCAAGGGACAGAAAAAGACCCAGAAGAAGACCACATGGGAGATGGGCGGATGAAATTCAAAAGTATGCGGGAGTAACATGAAGGAGACTGGCACAAGACGGACCGTTGTGGAAGAAACTTGGGGAGACCTTCGTCCAGCAGTGGATTGATAATGGTTGACAGTGATGATGATGATATATAGTGAATTGAAAGAATATATAGTAAGTTGAAGGAATATATAGTAAGTTGAAAGGACGTGGGAGTATGAATTTCCATTATGCATTGCTTTTATTGATTATGAAATGGTCTTTGATTTTGCGGAACCATCAACAGTTACAATGGCTTGAAATCCTGCGGTATTGAAGATGCTTACATTACATTATTATAGCATATATGAAAATGCAAGTGCAAAGGTTCGGATATTTGAGGGTACAGCACCAATAAAAATCGGAAAGGAAGTGAGACAAGGTGACGCCATATCTCCCAAACTCTTTAATGCCACAATGGAAAGTGTCTGTCAATCACTGAACTGGGAAAACAAGGGGACAAAGATTGATGGAGATTATTTAGCTCACTTCGTTTTGCTGATGCCGTAATCATTTAGGATAAGTCTAAATGGCACCGTTATTGATTAAGCATGTTTGACAGAGAGAACAAATTAGGTGGTGAAATTAGTAGGCGAGTGAACTCTTGATTAAAAGTCATAGCTGCTTTAGGAGGATTTCAGAGGAATGATGTGTTCTCAAGAAAGTGTCAAATGGCTGTATATGAAAGTGTAACAGTTCCTACTCTCATGTATGGCAGTGAAACCTGAGTTCTACAGAAAAGACATAGGAGTCGTTTGTGTGCTGGTGAAGTGCGTTACTTATGGGGGGGGGGGTAAGACACACCCTGATCATGTGAGGAATGAAGATGTGCTGCAGATGAGTAACGTGAGGCAATATGTTGTTAGTAAGGTGGAGACTGATATTCCTAGTTGGTTTGGCCATGTTGAAAGAATGAGTGATGAGGTGCTGACTAAGAGAATTTTTTTCAGCCCAAGTGGCAGGAAAGAAAGGTGGAGGAAGGACAAGGAAATCATGGGAGGACCAGATTCAGGAATATCTGCATGAGAAAAAGATAATGTGTATGAAGTATAAAAGGTCTTGTGTACGGCGTGTGATGGATGTCAATGAAGCTCGAGCTGTGTGCCAAGATCGCTGTAATTGGAGACGCCTGACACAGCAACAGTGAGCTATTTCTGTGAGGAGCTAACCTCTGAATATCAGAGAACAGCTTAGTGATATGTATGTATGTATGAAATAATTTTTTGCAACTACTCCTTCAGTGCTGCAGAGTATGATCCAGGAACGTGCTGAAAAGAGTAAAGAAGTAGTATTAAAAATGAACTTTCAGAAGTTAAAACTGATGTATAATGCTTTTACAAGAAATGAAGATTTGCGATTTATGAGGAAAAGCTCGAGGTAACCGATACCTATACCTTGGATTACAGATATCAAGCAAAGGTCACATTGATGAGGAAATTAATCTGCGTATAAAACTTGGCTGGATAGCTTTCTGAAGAAATAGTAGAATTTTTAAGAGCAATATACCATTATGTCTTAAAAGAAAAGTTTTTAATCAATGCAACCTTCCAGTTTTTACATATGGACCAGAAACATGGACCTTAACTAAAAATACATACAAAGGTTGCAAAGAACTGAAAGAAGCATGGAGGAATGTCTGCTTCATGTAACCAGGAAAGATATGGAGAAGAACTCGTGGATAAAGAAAATGACAAGAGTGGAAGACATCATGATCAGAGTAAAATCCTTGAAACGTTAATGGGCTGGACATGTTGCCAGAAGAACGGACGACCGGTGGAAAACTGAAATTTTAGACTGAATACCAAGAAACCGAAAAAGACCGAGAAGAAGACCACATGGGAGATGAATGGATAAAATTCGTAAGCATGGCGGAGTAAAAGGAAGGAGACAGGCTCAAGACAAACACTTGGGGGGCTTTATTCAGCGGTGGATTGATAATGGTTGATAATGATGATAATCATGGTATATAATGAAACTGAAGTTTCACAAAGTACGTGTATCACATACCCACGGTCATTGCTGGATTACGTTACGACATTATCCTCTTTCACAGGGAAATTGGTTTTGGCCATCTACGCCATGCGCTCGCTGCGGTATATATGGATATTGTGCGAAACTTACGCAGTGTTCCGCGATTGAGCGTTTTTCGAGCAGCGCGTTAACATTAAGTTTTCTGTTCGTTTGGGAAAAAGTCCAACAGAAATTTATGAGATGTACTGTAGAAGCAGATTTGTGGCGAAAACACCTTGTCGCGTTCGATTGGCATCGACGCTTCAGAGAGAGAGAGCAGACAGGAGGTCAAAGACGACGAAAAAAGCGGACGGCCAATGACAGCTTGCACTGGTGACAACATTTCAAAGGTTGCGGCCATCGTACGCGCCAAAAGACCATCCAGCAAATAGCATAGGCTGCTGGGATATCAGAGAATACGTTTCAACGGATTCTAACAGATGATGTGAAGATGCACAGGGTATGTCAGCACCTTGTCCCACAGATGCTAACTGAAGAACAGTTCATCTACGGATGTCAATGGCGGTTGATCAAGTCCCACAATTTCTTAGAAGAACCACAACGGGGAATGAAGAATGGTGCTTCCTCTGCAACCCGCAGACTACGCGGGCATCATCTTCGTGGAAATCGCCATCGTCTCCAAGCAAGCACCGCAGCAAAGGCAAAAACGTGCTGGAGGTCTTCTTCGACATCCAGAGTACTGCTCTTCTTGAATTTATCCCTAAAGGACGCACAGTTTACAAGGAGCTCCTTCTGGGCACCATGAGACGTCTCTGCGTGTCGATCAGCTAGAACAGGCCTGAACTGTGATGTGATCAGTCGTGGGAACTGTTGCACGACAATGCACTGGCCCTCGTTCGTGAGTTTTTCGCCAAAACAAGAGCTGTTGTCCTTCCACATCCACCGTGCTCACCTGACCTCACCTCCTGCGATTTCCACCTCTTCCCTGACTGACTCGTCGACTTCAGGGTCGTCGGTTTTTGGTGCGCAGAAGAAGTGAAAAACGCATAGCTGGTTGTCCTGTAAGACATTGCAAAGAATGGGTTCCACAAGTGCTTCGACGAACTCTACAGCCACTGGCAGAAGTGTGTTGCTGCAAGAGAGTCTTATTTTAAAGAAAGATGTGCTTCAGCTGGTTGCACTGAAGGACACTGCAAAGATGGGTTCCAGAAGTGTTTCGAAGAACTCTATAACCGCTGGCAGAAGTGTATTGTTGCAAGAGGGTCTTATTTTGAAGGAGGATGTGCTTCAGCTGGTTGCAATGAAGAACACTGCAAAGAATGTGTTCCAGAAGTTCTTCTATGAACTCCACAGCCGCGGGCAGAAGTGTGTTGTTGAAAGAGGGTCTTATTTTGAATGAGGGTGTGTTTCAGCTGGTTGCACTGAAGAACATTGCAAAGAATGGGTTACAGAAGTGCTTTGACAAACTCTACAGCCACTGGCAGAAGTGTGTGTTTACAAAAGGGTCTTATTTTGAAAGAACCTGTGTTTCAGCTATCTAACCCCAAATTCTATGGACCTACGGACCCAGCCAGGAATTTTTTGCATCCTATCTCTATATATATCATCATCATCATCATCGTCAATCATCATCAATCACTGCAGGACGAAGGTCTCCCCAAGTTTCCTCCACAACGGTCTGTCTTGAGCCAGTCTTCTCCACGTCACTCCCGTATACTTTCGAATTTTATCCACCCATCTCCCATGTGGTCTTCTTCTGGGTCTTTTCCTGTCCATTGGAATCCAATCTAAAATTTCGGCTGTCCATCGATAGTCTGTCCTTCTCGCAGTATGTCCAGCCCATTGCTCGTTCGTGAAAGACGTAGTGTAGGTGGCTCCAATATTTTATGCATTTTAGTGTGGAATACCCGTCCCTCACTCACCTGTTGCGTGACCCGGCTGTCTAAAGATACTGTGTACGTATTGAGCTACTTTTCTAGCGTTCTCCTCTTCATATTAGCTCATATTCATCCGTTTTCTTATCGTTTGCTCGTTTGTTTACGTTTGGAAGCTACCAACATGGCGGCTTCCGGTATTTCCTTATCATCTATGGGCGTGGCGGATGCACGTCACGTCACACTTCCCACGTCCATGGAAGTTAACATACTCTCATCCACAGATGTGTCTGCTCAGATGCCTTCCCAACGTTCTGGTACTCCTGCACCGGTGCCTTCACTGGACTTGGCTGCACTTTCTTCTTCAGCTCCTGCATATGCCTCGGTGCCCTCCCTGGGTACTACTGATTCTACTGCGTTGCCTTCGGCCTGTGCTTCTCTTCCCTCACAGCCTTCTGTGCCTGCCGGATCCGAACAGACTTCTCTTCCGAGGATGTCATTTGCCTCTATAGTGCAACGAGGCGCTACTTCTACGTCCGATTCCTCTCAACCTGATGGTCTTTTGCAAGCTACACCTATTATTCAGGTATCCAACCACAAGGTGAAGGTAACGATAGATGACAATTCGCAGATTGGCCTTGAGTTCCATAACATCCTGGATAGAGGTGTGCTCTTTCATGCTTTACCAAATACTCCATTGCCACGCTACGTGGAAGCATTCTCTGGAAATGTGTCGTCTGCGTCTATTGCAGTAATTTCCCGTACTCCTCGGGGTATTTCGGTACAGTTCAATCACAAGGAGGATGCTGACTTTTTTCTTGCAAACGGACTTTCGATTGGGACAAACCATCTCATCCCGTCGCCTCTTTCCAAGCGACCGGTGAACATCACGTTCTATCCTGTTCCACAGGAAGTGCCTGATACTGCACTTCCTCTCCTTGTCAGTCATGTTTGTAAAATTGTTGGCAAGGTCCATCACCTCTCTGACGCTCCCCGGAACTCGATTTGCACATGCTACCGGTACCTCATCGTCAGTTATTGGTCGTCTTTCCCACCGAGAAAGCCTTGGCGGATTGTCCTACAGAAGCTACTGTTGAAATTGGCGCACGAACGTACAGTTTCAGGATTTTCACTGCTCACTATTGTACACACTGTTTAACACAGAATCACACCACTGCCTCTTGTGACCGCGTTCGACGTGGACGTACATCAAGTTCGTATCCCACTGCTGACCACATTGGTCTTTCTACTATCCCCACTACCGGTAGTTTGCCTGACGCGAATTCTTCGTTTCTCCGTCAGACGAACATTTCCGTCACGGACAATGCTGCCTTTCCTCCTCTCCCGACCCTTACGATTGTGCATCCACCTTCAAGATTGGCAGAGTTGTCTTCGACTACAGATGTGTCTACAGCGGAGTGTTCCAATCTGGGTGTGTTGAGTGGTGGTTTAGCAGATCGGTCGTCTGGCTCTTCTCCTAGCCTCTCGGATATCGGATCTCCAATTACAACCTTGTCTACCATACCCTTCTTGCAACATCTTCCTAAAGCCTCGGCTGTTGTACCAGTCTCCATTAAGGCAGCTCACCTACGTACTGTTTCTTTGGCGAAGTTGGTTTCCTCGTCTCCTGACTTGGGAGGTGAGCCTGATCCACTAATGGATACATCCGCCTCAGCTTCTTATTCGAAGCGGATTGGAACTTCCAAAAGCGCTGTAAAACAGAAAAAGTTAAAACAACTTTCTGTGCCACATTCTGAGATTTCATCTAGTCTTCCGGAGGTTCCCGGTTCCGGTGTTTCTCCACCTGATGATTCTTCAAACAGTATGCTTCTCCGCTCAGGTCCTGTCAATCCTCTCTCTGATGCTGGGGTTCTACAGGCCGTTGATACGTTTCCTCCAGTTCCTGGACCACTGTCCAGACAGCAACTTTTACGTCTTTTTCAACCTGCACGTACGATTGTTTGTTCTGAAGAATTCCTTCACTCACCAGATCTGGACCTGTATGCAGCGGTAACGCAATTCGAAGCTTATGTGTCACTTTTTAAATCTCTGTGTGCCACCGATCCTCGGTATCAGCCTTTTTTGAGACGTTACACGCGCCGTTTCGCCTCCTTGAAGGAGCTCGTTGAGAAGCATATATGTGATACCTTCTATCCTTTTACCGATGACCTTTAACTCTCTTCCTCACACCGATTACTTTTTGTTCTCTCAATGCTAGGGGATTTGCGAACCCGTTCGCAGATTCCCTGGTTTTGCAGACTTAGTGCTTGTTGATTCTGGTGTTTTCATTGTGTGTTTTTACTGTGATTCACAAGAATGTATTGCAAATTTGCTTTATTTGTGTTTTTGGCTGTGTTTCACAAGGAATGTATTGCAAATTTGCTTTATTTGTGTGTTTGGCTGTGTTTCACAAGGAATGTATTTTAAATTTGCGATAGTTGCGTGTTTTTGCTGTGTTTTCACAACTAATCGGTCTCGTTACTTGTGTGATTTCCTCATTATCTCATTATCATTATCTTATCTGTTGTTTCCTGAATTTGTGCCTGCTTTTTAAATTACCTATAATTGTGAGAGTTTGCTGTGTTAGTGCTTTCCTCTATCGCGGATTATTATAGTGGTACGTTTGTTACCTTTGTTATTTTTATAAAGTTGCTGAGGTACTCAATGTTGTTTTGCGCTCTAACCACATTTTAGTTCCGTTCGGTTGATTTATCATAGCATAGTACATTTCATACATTTGTGCACATGTGTTATAGCATAGTGTTTGACATGCCGTTCGGCCATTCATTGTTCGTGTGCATATTCATTTCCTTTCTGTGTAACGTTGTGCTGCATCGTGGATATACTGACTTTCCGCACTGTTGTTTTCTGTACTGCAGCTTTTAATGAATCTCCTATGTCTGTATTTCGTTATAGCAATAAACTGGGTACCACTATGGTACCCACAGTTACCAACCAATCCCAATACCATTGCCATCTCAGGGATTTAACTCTGATCATGATGTCTTCCACTCTTGTCATTTTTCGGATCCACGAGCTCCTCTTCTTATCTCTCCTGGTTACACGAAGCATGCACGTCTCCATGCTGCTTTGAGTTGTCTGCAGCCTTCGTATGTCTCTTTTAGTTAAGGTCCACGTCTCTGCACCATACGTAAGAACAGGAAGGATGCATTGATCAAACACATTTCTTTTAAGACATAATGGCATATTGCTCTTGAAAATTATACTGTTTCTTTCAAAAACTCTCCAGGCAAGTTTTGTACGTCGATTAATGTCTTCATCAATGTGACCCTCACTTGATATCTGCTGTTCAAGATAAACGTACGTGTCTGTTATCTCCAGCTTTTCTTCATCAATCGATAAATCTTCATTTCTTGTAAAAGCATTGAACATCACTTTTGCCTTCTGAAAGTTCATTTTTAATCCAACTTCTTTACTCTTGTCAGCAAGTTCCTGGATCATACACTGCAGCTCTGATGGGGTAGTTTAAAAAATGACTACGTCATCAGCAAAACGAAGGTGAGTCAGATAATCTCCATTAATCTTTATCCCTTTGTTTTCCCAGTTCAGTGATTGAAAGACATTTTCCAATGTGCCATTAAAGAGCTTCGGTGATATGGTGTCACTTTGTCTCACTCCCTTTCCAATTTTTGTTGTGCTGTATTTTCAAACAGCCGAATCTTTGCACTTGCATTTTCATAGATGTTATTAATAATATTAATGTATGCATCTTCAATACCGTAGGATTTCAGAGCCATTGTAACTGCTGATGGTTTCACCGAATCAAAGGCTTTTTCATAATCGATAAAAGCCACGCACAATGGAAGTTCATATTCCCTCGCTCTTTCAATTAGTTCTCTCAATACGTGGATATGATCTATTGTGCTATAGCCACTCCTGAATCCAGCTTGTCCTCTGGGTTGAGCCATGTCCAGTGTTACTTTCAAACGGTGTGAAAGAACTTTAGTGAAGATTTTATAAACCACTGATAGGAGGCTGATAGGTCTGTAGTTCCTGAGATCCTCAATGCCACCTTTTTAATGTAGCAGGATCATTGTAGCGTTGTTCCAATCTTCAGGAATCTTCCCTTCATTAAGGCATCAAGTGAAAACTTGGGCGAGTCCTGTTTTGATTTCTCCACTTGCTTCCGGTATGATGTCTACAGTAATTCCATCTTCTCCTGGAGCTTTTCTCCGCTTCATGTTCTTGCTTGCATGTGCAACTTCTGCTGAGAGTTATATACACTGCTGGCCACCCAAAATGCAACACCAAGAAGGACACGAGATAGTAAAGCCAGATTTACTGGACACATAACAACAGATACAAAGATGAAACTATTGAGCTTACAGGCACGTGCAGCTTGCGGAACACGCAGATATCAATAGTTCGTGTAGCCCCCATGGCTGGCAATAACGGCTGCTACACGCCGCGGCACCGAACGAATGAGGCTTTGGATGTGGGCTTGGGGTATGTCGGTCCAGGCTGCATTCACACGTTGCCACAGTTCATCAGGCGTAGCCGTGGGTGGTGCTTGCCGGGCCACTCGTTTGCCGATCAGCGACCAGACGTGTTCGATCGGCGAGATATCGGGAGAACAGCCGGGCCACGGAAGCAGTGACACCTGGTGGGCCGGAAAGAATTGTTGCCCGATGCGTGCCACATGTGTCCTGTTGAAACGTGGCCGCTGGCAAGTCCTGCAGGTAAGGGAGGACTACAGGTTCCAAAACGTCGGAGATGTAGCAGTGGCTGTCAAGTGTACCGGCATTGCGTACCAGAGGGGTGCGGGTGTCATATCCAATTGCGCCCCAAACCATAACGCCAGGCGACGGACCGGTATGGCGATGCATAATGCAGGCGACATACAGTCTCTCGCCGCGGTGCCGCCACACGCGGATCCGACCATTGTGGTGTTGCAAGCAGAAGCGGGATTCGTCGGAGAAGAAAATGTTTTGCCATACCGTAGTCCAGGTGCGGCGTTCAACGGCCCACTTCCGCCGCACTTGCTGGTGGTGTAACGTCAATCGTAATCGGAGCAATGAGCGCCGTGCGACAAGTCCCCGCTCCTGCAGACGACGTTGAACGGTACGTGCTGACACAGGTTGCGCAACACACCCTGGTTTCTGCGCTAACGTTCGTGATGTGGCGGTACGAGCCGTTAATGCCTGCCGCACAACATGCCGGTCCTCTCGTTCGGTGGAATGCTGCAGCAATCACTCACGTTGGTCCGTCCGTCCCTCCTGCACCCACCGAATCCATACTCGCCTCACTGTGGCTGGATGTCGTCCCACACGGGCGCCGATGTCTCGGTACGATAAACCGCTGTCGCGATAAGCCACTTTTCGTCCTCAGTCGGACTCCGAAACGTGCTGGAATGACTGCCGTATTCTGCGACAAGGCATCAGGAAGCTTCCCACGCACAGGTCTGGCAGCACAACACATTTCCACTACTTACACCCCGACTTCTGTTCAACCTTCCTATAGTGCTTCTCGGTGGCGTGCCGGGCGCACATGATTTGCATATGCCCTGCAATGCTAATCGTTTGCATGTCCTCTCGCGGGCGACGCATGCTGCGAATTTCAGGCCAATCGGATGCTTCCTTCTTGGTGCTGCATTTAGGGTGGCCAGTAGTGTATATATATGGACAAAATATTATGAGATACCTACCTAATAGCGTGTTGGTCCTCCTCTAGCGGGGATAACAGCCTGTGTATACTCCGAGGCATCGACTTCAGATCCCGTAGGGTTTGCGAAGGTAATACCAGCCATGTCTATTGCATCATTGTCCACAACTCCATCCGAGACATCTGCCCAGGATCCATATTGTTCGATGTTCCTCTATGGATTTCCGAAAGCTTCCACAGGGTTTAATCCGGGGACCTTACGAACATGGGTAAACGTGGTGATCTGAGCTACTTTGAACGCGGATACATTATCGGCGCAAGACAGATGGGTATATTGTATCGCCCAAGTCGTAAGAACCATAGAGTTCCCGATGGCAACAGTATCAAGGGGTGTACTGCCAGTACACCATCGACGAACGACCGGCGCCCAAAGAGCAAGCGGTGGCGATCGCACGGCATTGATGAAGGCGGTCGACGTAGACACTCTAGGCTCGTACAGACTGACCGTTCGGCAACGACGGCGCAATTTACATCCAGATTAAATGTCGGAAGCTGAAGCAATGTCAGCGAGCAAACAGTACGGCGGACGCTGCGTAACCCGGGCTACGGGAGCCGATGCCCTACTCGTGTTCCACTGTTGACTGCTCGTCATCGGACATTACGACTCGCCTGGTGCCTGGGAAAATCAAAACAGGACCTCTGCAGGGTAGCGCCGCGTCGTATGGTCAGATGAATTTCATTTTCAGCTGTGCCGAGCTGACGGGAAAGTAGTCCCACAAGGTTTCAGGATTTAAACATGGAACCTGGACGGACATCTCGGGCGGAGTTGTGGACAATGCAGCAACAGACATGGCTGGTATTACGTCCGAAAACTCTGCTGCATTTGGTCGAGTCTATGCCTTGGCATGCACAGGCTGTTATTCGCGTTAGAGGATGTCCGACACACTATTCGGTACAGGTATCTCAAATGTTTTGTCGATTGTGTGTGTGTGTGTGTGTGTGTGTGTGTGTGTGTGTGTGTGTGTGTGTGTGTGTGTGTGTGTGTGTGTGTGTGAATATGTAAAAATAAAATTTGTATTACCTTTATTTTCTTTCTTTACCAATTGATGTTAAAATCTACAAAAAATATATTATAAAGGGTGTTCGTAAACTGTTTTGACAAAAGAAGAGGGGTAATAGTCTACCCATCAAGACAAACACTATTTACAATGGAACCGAGGGTCGCATTCCACTCTGAGTGTCAGAAAAGAGTAACTTCGAAATACGTCCAACAAGCACAAGTCGTCACCTCAGACGTCATTTCTTTCGTGCCGAAAAAGTAGCACATCGCCAGAACATCACCGTCAAGCATTTACCGTATGCAAATTGCCAGAGAAAAGACGCAGAATTGCAGCTGATTGGCTTATCAAGGTGCGAAAGACACTTCCTGAATGTCACATATCCCGCACGTTAAATTGGACGTGGCGGACCTGTGGCATGGCCTCCACGCTCACCGGACTTAAACCCGCAGGACTTCTTCTTCTTCTGGGGGCACATGAAATCATTGGTGTACGAGACGCCTGTGGACTCCGTGGAAGACCTCGTCGCGAGAATCGTTGTTGTAGCGGACAGGATAAACACGACACCAAGAGTATTCGAGAAGGTGCGCCAGTCTTTCATTCGCCGGTGTGAATTGTGCAAGGCCGCCACTTTGAGCATCTACTTTGAGTCTGTCCCTGATCTCCATAAATGGGATTGTGCAACTTATGATGTCGTTAATTCTCTTTCTTTGCACTGTTGAAAGTTCAACTTGGACATCTAACTTTACGCTTTTCTCTCACTCAGAGTGGAATGCGACCATAGGTTCCAATGTGAACATTGTTCGTCTTGATGGGTACTATCACCCCTCTTCTTTTATCAAAACAGTTTACGAACACCCTGTATAAAATTGCTAGTGATTGAAAAATCTTTTCTTTAGACTCCATATTCCAACAGTTTCTCAGTTCTCATGTATTTTAAAAGCCGTCTTTGTGAACAAAATTTTCGCCTTTCTTTGTCTTAATGGGACAATAATGTACTGCACGAGTCAATATTCTGTTGTCCCATTAAGACAAAGAAAAGCAAACATTTTGTTGACGAAGATGGCTAGTGATTACCTGATTACCTTAGCATCCGATAATGTTGTCTTGCATAAATTCAATTTAGTGTCCCACTCACTCGAACGCCCATCTTAGAGAAGAGGAGACATATGTAATTATTTTAACATTCTTACTTTATTTTCTTGTTCTTATATACATTTTGATGTCTCTTAGGTGAGTTTTCAATTTGAACATCATGTCAGAACCGCCAAGTTTCTCAGACATTTTGGCAACGGCTGGTAGTTAGTCAAGAATTAAACACAATGCTCTCGATGTGGCAGAATTGAGGTAACGAGCTAGGCTATCTATCGTGTATTATTACGCTTACCCGCTATTAAAAGAATTGCAAATGAGAATGGTTCTGCTAACATCATACATCAAGTTGTTCCTACTAATATTATCATGGTTTAGACTGTCAACGTTCGAACTGTGATGTTGCATTCAGTCCGAATTGATAACTAAGGACAGAATAAACAAGAAAGACGACATCGAATTATTGGGTGTAATAAGCACGTCATTTGAATCCGTTCTGAAGCAAATTAAATTTATCAAAGCTATTCAAAGTCGATGGGCAGCCCCGGTGGCGCAGTGGTCTAAGCGATGGCCTCTGATCATTCGTCCGAATGGGGTCCGGGTTTGAATCCCGGTGAGGCATGGATGTTGTGTTCGTCTTACGGCACTGGCTCTCTCCCTTCCCTAGAACCAGTGACCCTAAATTAGGGACGGGCGACTGCTTATAGCCCATTGAGTTGCTCACGGTGGTCGTTAAACCTCCAACTAAAAAAAAAAAAGTCAATGGAACCGGCATGGAAAACAATAATATCTGACGGAAGATATTGCTGTAAACGGAATCGTGAACTTACGCCCTCTGGTTGCAGACTTGTGCGTTAAGAAAAACATGAATTTATGTGAGAAACACAGGTCCTGCTCCGGAAACTCTCTCTCTGAAACACAGAAATAATTTTTCAAATCGGACTCTTAGAAACAGAGATATCGACAAAAATAAGATGCGACTTTACGTCCCCTGGTGGGAAAAACCATGCATTATTTTAGGAAGAAAGTATTCTCAAAAGGCTTTTCCATATGAGCGGTATCGGTCCAAGAAAAAAAAAATTAGTCGAGTTTTCAGGATCCCAGATTTTGCTACAAATACATCAGAAGCAGAAATTAACACTTATGCCTCCTTGTGGCCAAACCACTCTTTACCAAACATTAGAAATTATGTGAAAAATATTTTCCATCAGGTCTTCTGTGCGATACAGGAAGAAGTTTTCAAATCGGAGTTTTAGAAGCAAAAATAACGCAGAAAACGCAATTTATCTTTGTGCCTCCTTGCAGAAAGTCTATGATTTACTTGAAAATTTTGAATTTATAAGGGAAAACATTTCGCGTCGGAAACAATATCCAACAAAGAAGGAATTTTTCAAATCCGACTCCTAGAAGTAGAAACATTGATAAAAATGAGATATACCTCTACGCCCCTGGCGTAGAAACCATGCATTATTTTAAGAAGAAAATGTTCCTAAAAGGTTTGTCGACATGAGTAGTATCGGTCAACAAACGACTTTTCTTTCAATCGAGATTTTAGAAGCTCATATTTTGCTGCAAATACAATAGAAGCGGAAATTAAGACTTACGCCACCTGATGGCCAAACCCTTTTTTACAAAAATTAGAAATTATGTGCAAAGGATTTCCCAATCCGGAGCTGTATCTGGTGCAGAAAGAATTTTTCAAATCGGAGATTTAGAAGCAGAGGTACAGGAGGGAAAGCAATTTACTTCTACGCCCCCTAGCGGAAAGTCTATGAATTACTTGAAAATTTTGAAATTGTATGAAAGACATATCACAATGGATACACTATCCAACAAAGAAGGAATTTTTCAAATCGGACTCTTAGAAGTAGAGATATTGGCAAAAATAAGATGGCCGCCCCGGTGGCGCAGTGGTCTAAGGCGCTGGCCTCTGATCATTCGTCCGTAAGGGGTCCGGGTTCGAATCCCGGTCAGGCATGGATGTTGTGTTTGTTTTACGGCACTGGCTCTCTCCCTTCCCTGGAACCAGTGACCCTAAATTAGGGACGGGCGACTGCTTATAGCCCACTGAGTTGCTCACGGTGGTCGATAAACCTTCAATAAAAAAAAAAAAAAAAAAATAAGATGTACATTTACGCCACCCGGCGTAGGAAACATGCATTATTTTAAGAAGAAAATGATTGTAAAAGGTTTTTCGACATGAGTAGTATCGGTCTACAGAAGAGGTTTTTCCCAATCGGAAATTTAGAAGCTCATATTTTGCTGCAAATACATCAGAAGCGGAAATTAAGATTTACGCCCCCTGTTGGCCAAACTATGTTTTTTAAAAAATTTGAAATTATGTGCAAACGGTTTCCCATCAGGAGCTGTATCCGGTGCAGAAATAATTTTTCAAATCGGAGATTTAGAAGCAGAGATTCATGGGGAAACGCAATTTACCCCTACGCCCCCTAGCGGAAATGTCTATGAATCACTTGAAAAATTTGAAATTATATGAAAAACATATCCCATTGGAAACACTATCAAACAAAGAAGGAATTTTTCAAATCGGACTCCTAGAAGTTGAGATATTGACAAAAATAAGATATACATCTACGCCCCATGGCGGAGAAACTGTGGAATATTTTAAGAAGAAAATATTCCGAAAATGTTTATCTATGTGAGTGGCATTAGCCCACGAAAGAATTTTTTCAATCGATATTTTAGAAGCTCAGATTTTATGGCAAATACATCAGCAGCAAGATTTAACACTTACGCCCCTGGTGGCCAAAGTATTATTTACCAAAAATTGAATTATATGCAAAAGATTTTCCATCAGAAGGTGTATCAGCTGAAGAAAAGGTTTTTCAAATTGGAGTTTTAGAAAAAGAGTTATTGAGTAAAATGTAATTTACTTTTACGCCCCCTAGCGGAAAATCTATGCGTAGTTTGAAAAAGTAACTATATCTAAAATGCTCTTTGCCATAAATGGAATTCAAAGATAAAATAATGTTTTCAATCGGATGTTTAGAAGCAAATATGTGATATAAAACATATTTTTGAATTCGACATCATCTGCACTTACGCCCTCCAGCGGCGAAATCCATCGTAAAAAAAAACGAGATAAAGGATCTTCATTCGTATATTCAAGCTTCCCAATGCAAAAATAATTTTTCAAATCAGGTCTAATAGTTGCAGAGATGTCGTGGGTACAGACGGACGGACGGACAGACGGACAAACCGGTAACATAAGCACGATCTTGTTTTGCAAAAGACGTGCTAAAATAAGACTTGCCTGTAAAAGCTGCAAGTCATTACTTGTTTTATATTATCCTGATTGTTAGACGGCTCAAGTGCTAGTGTTTATGCATTTACAGGGAAAAATTTATTAAGCAAACTTAGGTTCGCTTCCTTAGGAAGGAATGACTGTTTAGTAACCACAGATAATTTAAAAATTTTACACATTCCAGCGGTTCATCGAATTCTCAAGTCACTGACCAGCATACAGGTTTCATGCTTGGCTAGGTTTCGAATGCGAATGCCCCGTTCTCATCTCAGCATCCAATTACATGGACAATATTTGCATTGCTCAATCAGTGTTGAATTCTGTGATTGGTCAGGTGGTTTGTCTCCCAGTCAGAGAAAATGGTGAGCCATCACTAAGGGAATGATGTAATTTCGTGCTGGAAAAACACTATCAAATCTTTCTCCCTCTCTCTCTCTCACCAAAGGAAAGTGCATCATGAATAACTCAAGTTGTGGCAGAAATTTCTTACAGTCTGTATCATTTTTACACATAATTAACAGTTCTGCACCTCTTCACCCTGTGAGAAGGCAATAACTTGATTTCGCAGTTCAGAACCACATGCGTATCAGCTTAAGGACATATTTCTCTCCGCAAAGTCATCATCATGATTAAAAAAACAGTACATTCAAATTTTGTTACCAACGTTTTACATCGTAACTCTTGAGATATTGGTCAAATTTGTTCAGTTTCGTAAACACGTGTAAGAACAACAATATAGAGGTATAATAATGATAAACCCTATATAACGTATTACATCCGTTTATTTTTGTGGTGTAATCAGCTCAAAGATTGTAGTCTACCATTGCCTTGAAAAAGCCTCCCAGTTCAGTGCGAAAGCTTGGCGAATATTTGTGTTGACTACACCACAAAAATAAACGGATTTAATACGTTATATGCGTTTCATCATTATTATTCATGTTTAGTGTATTTAAAATAAAATATAGAGGTCGTTTTTCCTTATAAAACACTGTGCAATGTCTTTTTTCGGAAAACATCTTAGAGTCTATTCATAAACTAAAACATCGCATTATAGTGAGTGTTGAAGTCTAAAACATCGCATTATAGTGTGTGTTGAAGTCTAAAACATCGCATTATAGTGAGTGTTGAAGTCTAAAACATCGCATTATAGTGTGCGTTGAAGTCTAAAACATCGTATTATAGTGTGTGTTGAAGTCTAAAACATCGCATTATAGTGAGTGTTGAAGTCTAAAACATCGCATTATAGTGTGCGTTGAAGTCTAAAACATCGCATTATAGTGTGTATCTTGAAAAAGCCTCCCAGTGCAGTGTGAAAGCTTGGCGAATCTTTGTGTTGACTACACCACAAAAATAAACGGATTTAATACGTTATATGCGTTTCATCATTATTATTATTGTCTTTTGTATTTAAAATAAAATATAGAGGTAGATTTTCCGTATAAAACACTGTGCAATGCCTTTTTTCGGAAAACATCTTAGAGACCATTAATAAACTAAGACATCGCGTTATAGTGTGTGTTGAAGCGTTCTACTCTTCCGATGATGTTTTACACGATTCCCGATATTGATATTTATCGAAACCAAAATTTATATGTCATTACAAAAAGGTTGGTCTCTACAACATTGATTCCGCCATCACACAGCACAATTACGGGAAGATATGAAAACAAATTATTGCTGAGGCATTTAGATTTTTGTTCGAAAATGTTAAACCCTTATTTTTTTCTCCACGATTATGATTATTATTTCAATCATTAAAACTTCTCACAATAATAAAACCACTGAAGTATTATTTGGTGTTATTTCTTAAATGACATATACACTGAAGTAGTAAAAATTGTTAACATCTAAGAGCAGTCGACCGCCTGCTGTCCTTACGTACGCAACTATGACGTTGAGATAGCTTTATAAACTGGCCTGGTACGATTCGTCGAACGACGACTGGTTCAATACCGATTAGTGCAATAACGATTCGCCCATTCATACGATTAATCCTTATCAGTTCGTCCAGTCTCTAAATTGTGGAAATAAAACGCCTTGAACCACAAGGATCGCAGTGAGCAGAAATAGCCTGAGGATGACGTCCAAGTATTTCGTGTGCTTCTCTGGCTTGCAAAATTCGCCGACTTACGTAGGTCATTTCAAAAGTTTTGCACTCTGCGCAGGCGCTGCCCGTAGGATGATGCAATCTCTCCAATCGTTGCGCCAGTTGTGAGTCAGACTTCAATATACAAAGTTGTGTCTATGTTTGCTGGCTGATTTGTCCCTGTTGTGAAAGATTCTGCCTAGAAATGGAGGAAGAAAGTGAGTCGGGTCAGATCTCGCGTAGCGACCAACGATCCTACATGAAAATTAAAAGTTTGCGAGGAAATCCCCTACAGAACTACATAAAGCTTTGTTTGACGTTTGTGGGGTTAGTGTAGCGGATCGTAGCAGAGTGCCACGGAGAGTTTCTTGTTTCCGCCAAATCGGGAAAGCATCGAAGACGACCCCAAAGGCGGCTGACCATCAGATGCAACGGACGACAAAAGACAAGGTTGTAGTGATAAGGACCACTATGACAGGAGATCACTGAACAACGGCCTTAAAGTGGTCCGAGGGGTCTACTGTAACAGCAGAATACTACAGAAGGTTTCTGCAAAATGTTTTGCGCCCAAATATTCGACAGAGAAGGCCCGACATGCTCGAAGCTGGTGTCATCATTTTGCATGACAACGCAAGGCCGCATGTTACCCGTACAGTAACAAACATTCTGGAAAAGTATGAATGGGAATCGCGTGCCGTCATTTTACACGACAACGCGAGGCCGCATGTTGCCCGTACAGTAACAAACATTCTGGAAAAGTATGAATGGGAATCGTGTGCCATTATTTTGCACGACAACGCGAGGCCGCATGTTGCCCGTACAGTAACAAACATTCTGGAAAAGTATGAATGGGAATTGCGTGTCATCATTTTGCACGACAACGCGAGGACGCAAGTTGCCCGTCCTGTAAGAGACATTCTGGAAAATTATGAATGGGAATTGCTTTCCCTCGTGCCATACAGTCTTGACGTGAGCCCACCAGACTATGACTTCTTCCCAAAACTGAAGAAGCCACTCCTCTGGAAACGATTCAGTACGATTCAGGATGTTTCTAATGAGGTGACCTGAGTAATCCGACGCCTCAACAATGGAGGTGTCCTGACTGGAGTTCAAGACTTGCCCAAACGATGGGCCGTTGTCATAAAGAAACATAGAGTTTACTTGGAAGGCCTGTAAAGGTATGCTATGAAATAAATTCGTTTTTTAAGAGATAACCCACAGTATACAAAACTTTTGAAATGACCTTCGTAAATCCCATCAAACATTTGTAGAATGCACTGTAACAACATCGCTTTATTGTTGAACATTGGGATGTCATTCTATCCAGCTTGACAATTGAGATCACCTTCCGCGGTGATGATGACAACTTTTATTTTCTTCCTGTTTCTCGAAAAGGATTAGGCATCAATTATCAATTTGAGATTTCTTTCTTTGAAACCTGTGCTGCCAATGTTCAAAAATTACTTTCACCTTGTTTAGTTCAACTGGCTCAATCGAGTTATTCTCAACTTTAAAATCCAGTCTCCAAGCAAGCCGTTTTCCTTTGCTTCAATTGCAATAACAGCCTGGCCAGTTTCAAGTATTACATTGGTCTTCTAAACCTGGGCAGTCAAGCACAAGATGTTCTATGGTATTCGCCTCAGATGTGCATAGTCCACAACTGTCCTGTATTTCAGTAAATCTGCTGATTCTATGGTTCGTTTCTAATGCTCTAGCCCTGGCTTTACATAGAAGAAAACTTCCAGTACTTCCAGTCTTCTCTTTTATTTTTATCTTTGAAGTTATATAATTTCTTTAGTGAACTTCCATGTAGGACTTCTTTCTGCCAGATGCTTTGAGCAGTCTCTTCGATGTTGGATCTTGTTCTACTTTTCCGTCCTGTCCAGCTATAGGAATTCCATGCCGTGGATTAATTATTAAACTTATGATTTAAATATAATGTTCATTTCAACCTGAGTTTCTGAGTATAGGATTATCAAAGTTTCCTAGTCGTAGCAACTCTATGGGTTAGAAGCAGTAGTCCCTAATTTAATTTAGGGCCACTGGTTCCAGGGAACGGAGAGAGCCAGGGCGGTAAGGCAAAACGCAACTTCCATGCCTCACCAGGATTCGAACCTGGATCCATCCCGGACTAATGATCAGAAGATAGCGCTTAGAGCACTGCGGCGGCGTATGTTTTCCGACATAATCGGCTTTCATTTAAATTTCGTTAGAGGATATAGTGTTAGGTGTACAAATAAGTTTTAAAGCGTTTTTTGCGTGACGTATACCGCTAATTTACATATCCGACATTCCCTCGCGTTGTTTTCATGTGACCGTAACTGGTCCAGAGTATACAATGTGACACAGACGTTTGTCCAACAATCAGACGCACTTGCACATCGGTAGGTAAAAGATGGCAAGCGATAATGTATTTATTCGACACTGCATTCGTTACGAATTTCATCAAGGAAAAACTGTTGAAAAATCATGTGCATCGATCCGTTCTATTCTGGGGGAGAATATTGTATCGAAAAGCACGTGTGAGCTTTGGTTTAGACGGTTTAAAGCAGGTGATTTTGATGTTTCCGGTCGAGAACGTAGCGGCGCCTCGCATAATATTGCGCATGAGGAACTGCCAGTATTGCTGGATGAAGATTCGTCTCAAACGCAAAAAGAGCTAGCTGAACAACTGGGGGTAACTCAACAAACTCTTTCCACTCGTTTACGCGCAGTGGGAAAGATTCAGAAGGAAGCAAAATGGATGCCACCTGACCTGAGTCAGAGGAATAAGGATGAGATTATCACGAAGTGTTTGAATCTGTTGAATTAACAACACAGAAAGTCTTTCCTGAGGAAAATCGTTACGGGTAATGAAAAGTGGATGTGGTACGACAATCCCAAACGAACAAAGCACTGGGTAGACCGGTGAAGCAACGAATTCGACACCGAAATGCAATAATCACTCCAAGAAAGTTCTGCTGTGCATCTTGTGGGATATAAAGGGTGGGCTCTGTTATGAACTATTGGAACAGGGTCAAACTGTTACTGCTGATCGCAAGCAACCATTGCTGCAATTGAACCATGTCGGAAACTTCCATTCATAGGCAAAGGATTGCCTTCCGTGAAATTACTGCATGACAACGTTAGGCTACATGTAGCGAAATCGGTCAAGGAAACGTCATTGACGCTTGGCTGGGAAGTTTTGGATCCCCCGGCGCATAGTCCCGACATAACCCCTTGAGACTATCATTTGTTCCGAACGATGCAACATGGTTTTTCTACTGTATGGTTCCGGACATGTGACGAAGTGAAAACTGGGTTGACGACTTCATCGTGTCACACGACGAAGTATTCTTCATGGCTGGAATCCGTCAGCTGCCTGAGCGATGGCGGAAGGTAATAGATAATGACGGCGCATATTTTGATTAGTAAAGGTTTTGTTGTTTTCTCTCAAATTACATGTTGCGTTGTATTTAAACGCTTTAAAACTTATTTGTACACTTAATACATTAATTTTCGTTGCGCTTCCCTCGCCTGAAAGGTAATCCAGCCTAAATCCCCTTGTATTACGCTGTTCGGAACTAACTCCGCTTTTAAGGGCAAACTGGCCAATGTTACACTGGGCTTGATTTAGTATATGGGCCGTCCGAATGAAACATAGACTCGGGTAGACGGGTGGAGCTCCAATATCCGCCGAAGCGATGGCAGCGCTGAAGTGACCACACATAAAATAGGAATGCAGTGTGTGAAGCATTTAGTTGGTGGGAAGCATTTGATATGAGTAACATCAAAGGAACAGAAACGACCTATCTCATCGATACGTCCAAGCGAGAACAGCTCACCGTGATCCAATTTTTGAGAAAAGAGGGAAGCAAATTGGTAGAAATCGTACGACGCATGCACCTGGTTTACGGGAATGCGTGCCTGGCACACAGTACGATCTTGAAATGGGGCAAAGAATTACAGGGTGGTCGTGAAAGCACTATGGATTTGCCGAGACCTGCCCACGCACACATCGTCATCACACCGGGCACAATCGCTGTAGGAGACAAACTGGTGAAAGTTAACAGCATAATAACGGTTACAGAGAGATAACAGTTATAATAGGTATCAGCAGGGGCTTCATTTGCACAATCTTCTACCAAGAACTGGGGTACTCGAAAGTGTGTGCGCAATGTGTCCCAAGGCACCAGGTAGAGGGATCCATAAACTTATCAACCTATTGGGTATATGCGTGAATGTTAAGGGTGCCTTTTCTAGCACTACCCTGTTAAACATTTGTGGTAGGTTTCACCAAAAAGTGGTGCTACACCAGCTGAACCATTTACGCAGAAATGATATACAATTTCCCGGTGCAAACAAAACTCAACAACATTGTTGAAAACTTGCACCATAGTGTGGTGCAACCTTATACCATAACGTGGTGCTCAGTTGCACCATGTTGTTGGGTTTTGTTTGCACACAAGACAATGGCGTATCATTTCTCAGGAAGTGGTGCAACTGGTGTAGCACCACTTTTTGGTGCAACCTACCCCCAAATTTTTAACAGTGTAACAGCACTCGTGTGTTATGTATATACGAGGTCCGATTAAAAACCGAGACTAGGCCGATACACAACAAAGTACTTACGTTACTTAAGTCTGGCTATCATATCCCTCAAAGTGGTCTGCTTGGGCAGCGATATACCGCTGCCAGCGTTCTTGCTACTGTTGGAACGCTCCCTGGAAGTCCTGTTGGCGAATCGTGTCAACCACCGTCTGCGATACGCGCTGGATCTCGTCCACGGTTTCAAAACGGCGACCCTTGAGTTTCTGGTTCATCTTCGGGACAGAAAAAAGTCACAGGGGACCAAATCCGGCGAGTAAGGCGGATAAGGAAGGGTAGTCACGCTGTTGCGGCTGCAAAACTGGCGTGTTGCTAACGCTCTGCGAGCTGCTGCATTATCGTGATGGAGCAGGAAATCGCCCCTGCGCCACATTTCAGGTCGTTTGCGGCGAATGTCCTCCCTAAGGCGCCGCAGAACATCGCAGTAAAAAAGGGCGGTGACGGTCTGGCCCTAAAGGACGAATTCACGGTGCAGAACCCCACGAATGTCGAAGAACACGATGACCATGATTTTGGTAGCGCTCTGGACCTGCCGGGCATTTTTCGATAGTGGAGATGCCGGGCTCTTCCACTGCGACACCTGTTGTTTGGTATCCGCGTCGTAACCGTAGACCCAAATCTCGTCCCCAGTGATGACCACCGACAGGAACATCGGTTCATTCACCACCTGCTGACGAAGATCTTGACAGAGTTCGACATGGAGCGCCTTCTGTTCGGGGATCAGAATCTTTGGCCCAAACTTTGCAGCAATGCGGTGAATGTTCAAAATCGACGTTTGAATTTCTTGCACTGTTCCGTATGACACATAAACGATGGTACCAATGTCTTGAATGGTTCTCCGACGATCCTCATGCACCAGTTCCCTGATGTTGTCCACATTTTCGGGATTTTGCTCGTGGACGGTCGCCCTGACCTCTCGCCGTCTTCCGGTGCCGTTCTGCCGCTCTTAAAATGTGAGAGTGCCACTCAAAACACTTCGCACGACTCATTGCTTCAATGCCATAAGCCTTCCACAACATTTCATGCATCTCCTTTCCCGCTTTGCCGAGTTTGACGCAGAATTTGATGTTCGCTCGTTGCTCAAGTTTGCAGTCCATACCAAAATCGCAGCTGTGTTCTGCACGTGGTCACTAAATATCGTGTAGCACAACTCCCGATGTTCACAGCATGACGCCATTCGGCACAATGATTAATGAAGATCACTGCCCTCGACAGCTGCTCACGCATCCGCGTACTCCCATCTGTTGGCGCGGTACGTACCTAGTCTTGGAACTTTTTGATCGCACTACGTATTTACTTGTGTACATATTCTTATGCTGTAACAAAGTACACTTAACTCCAGCAGTTGGTCTATGTTTCATTTGGCCGGCCCTTGTGTATATTCCTTATCTGGGTACGTATGACTAGGATACCTTTGCTATAGGTCAAATACGACACAGCCACACATTTCCACCTTCTGTGATCTAACAGAGTTGATGCGACGCCGGGCGCATGGGGTTTTGGCTACGATAAGCGATAAGCGATCCAACACCTTTTCAGTCATGTAATGGGTCACATTTTGCTTATAGTGAATGATTCATCGCATTTTAAGTTAGTAATTCGAAGTAAAGTAAGCCGCCCCTATGGCGTAAGAGTTGGCTTATGACCGTCCGTCTGAAATGTGTCCAGGTTCGAATCCCGTGAGGCGTGGGTGTTGTGTTTGTTTTACTGCACTGGCTCTCTCTCTTCCCTGGAATCAGGCGCCCTAAATTAGGGATGGCTGGTTGCTTATGTTTTTTTCTTTTGATTGGAGGTTTAACGACCACGGTGGGCAACTTAATGGGCTATAAGCAGCCGGCCGTCCCTACTTTAAGGCCACTGGTTCCAGGGAAGGGAGAGAGCCAGAGCCGTAAGACAAACCCAATATCCATGTTTTAACAGCATTCGAACCCGGACCTTTCTCGGACGAATGGTCATAAGCCAGCGCTCAGACCACTGCGCTACCGGTGCGGCGTTGACTGCTTAGCCCATTGGGTTGCACGGTAATCGTTAAACCTCCATTAAAAAAAGATAGAAGTAAAATAAATTTGTAATGCTGGAAGAGTTTGACCGAGAAATTCTTTCTTTGCTGATTTCAAACTCATACGAAATGTGACCCACAAATCCATATAATTCACGAAATTTGATTCATTTTCATTTTCGTAAGTAACACAAACACACATCTCTTATTTCGTTTCGCTTCTTCGCTAGTATACGCATGCGTGCTTGATCTAATTAAGCTAAGTTGCACTAAAAATTTACAAGTTCTGTTCCCTACTACTCGCTTGACTCCTGTAAAGCGAGTAGTAGGGAACAGAACTTGTAAATTTTTAGTGCATCATTCGAGGTGATGAAACGAACTCCGCGCGTTTACACTCAGAAGATCTCCATTTGGAGCGCAAAACCAATTTAACGAATGACAGCATTTCACGAAATTGAAGTCTACGTAAAATTAAAAGGAGGTCTTGTATTTGTTGGCAAGCGAAAAGGAGAGGAAGCAAAATCGAATTTCGTCGTCACAGGTCTTTACCCCCACCTTTATGCTAACAACAATTTTCTCAATCAGATCAGCGGCATTTGCTGTTGGAATTGGTGTGTGCTTTTGACCGTCAGAGCGAAATAACTTCGCTCTCTTTTCGCGAAGAGCGGAATTGAGGAATGTTTGCTTTTTGGTAGTGCTGCTTTGAACATGGCGGCGACATGGCTCTGACAAATCCTGCGTCCTTTGTTCGGTTGTTTGCATTTAGCTAAAGGATTTGCATTACTCTTCAAGGTAGCTAGTTTGCTGAATCGAGAAAGGGGGAATCAGTCTTGTTAAGGTCCTCTCTAGATTTTAATGGCTCTGAAGAGCGTGTGCGCTATTTCCTTTCGTACCCGAAGGCTGGAAGCACAATATTCACACTCTGGTTAAGATTTCGTACTCGATACAGATATCGATTCACTCCTTGGGAATGCGTTACGCTGAAATGAATACACTTTTTTTTAGGATAAAGTGAAATTCAAATAAAGGGGCGTTGCAAGGGGCCTTTCGACGAGCGTTGCAAGGGACCTTACTACTAGCCAGGGACTTTGGGGAAGAAGCACTGGGGGCTGCTGAAAGGGGCTGAAAATATTTCACTATTTCGTATTCACCCCATCCGACACTCTTCCGTACTGAAAAAAAAATAAACTGTAAAGTTTTAAAGTTGAGCGTTGTCGTTTTTATTTATTTGCGTTTTAAATTTAATTTTTTTTTGCTCAGCAAAATAAATGAATTGAATTGAAGATAATCAAATTAATTTAATTTCAGATACAGACAATGAAAACAGAAAAAGGGTAAGACTTTGTCTTACCATATAAAAAGCAAGACTTGCGACGACATGAATCCCTTTTTAACCATAAACAAACAACTACGTATTCTGTTTAACAGAAGAAGACGAACATTTATATTCCGGTGTTCACGCCGTGTTATCCGTAACCGTTCCTGTTTAATGTTTTGTTTATATATTTTTTTCGTTCGAAGTTAGAGTTTTTTTACGGGTGCTATGGAAGTGGAAGCACACAATTGTAGGCTGTAAGATTTTTTACTTTACTGGCGCTGAGTAAGACAAGGGCAAACGTTACTGTCCTTCGCGGACTTGACTGTTGTTTTAACTCTCGCCTATGCCGCGCCAAAAAAGAAGGTTACCACTTTCATTATGTGAAGAGATTAATGCGACACGCCTCAAAGCCGATTACGATTGAGCAAGGCGGTAACAATGCATTGCAGTAGGAAGACAAGAAGTTAACCGCCGCAATGCCGAACATGCCAGAAAAGAGAGACAAAAATGCAGTGCAGTTGAAAGAAATGCTGATATTCGACATTTGTGTGGTCGTCGAAGTAATAGGACGCAGCAACATATTGGCTTAATCTCAGCGCATGAGTAATGTTCCTATTGCAGAGGCACATAGTATCACCCCCGAACAAAGGAAGAACGCTGCGCTCGAGAGGTTCAGAGGCAATTTAACGAACCGACAACAACAAAGAAATGCTACACTTCATGTGGCTTTAAAGGTTATAGACGATGAAAAGACTGCAGTGAGACACTCATGTGGCACTCTTGAGCAGATTTGTGAATTTTGTAAAGCCAAACACTTTCCAGGAGGGAGAGCTTCAGATGGTAAATTTTCTAAATGTTGCTCAAAAGGTGCAGTAAAATCAGATCCCATTCGCATTTTCCCATTAATTGAACAACTTATGAACTCTCAGCATGAGCATTCTAAAAACATTATGGTTAACATTCGGTCAATTAATAGTTTTCTTGCATTTGCATCGATGGAAGCGCAAATGGCTCCTCTATCAGGTTATGGGCCTTATTGTTTTAGAATAAATTGATCAATCTATCATCGTGCAGGAACATTGTCTTGATAATGCTGAGCAGTGGAAATACGTGCAATTGTACATATTGGATCTTGATGAGGCTGCTGCCCAAAGAATGTAAATGCGAGAAAACAACGGGTGCAATGAAGGTCTGTTACAAACACTCAGTAATGAAAAAGTAATACATTCATGACAGACGAGGTTTATGCAATAGAACAAGACTGATAGATAGTTAAAGAACTAAAACCCAATTTGATCACTGCAGAGACACTCACACGCTCAGCACGTGAAAAAAGTGTTTTTATTCCACAAATTGACCTCGCACCTACTGATACAACAATATATATATATATATATGTGAATATTGTTATTCCATAAATTGACCTCGCTCCCATTTACATTAAGACGACGACAATTTCCTGTAAAACTCGCCTTTGTTATGACCATTAATAAGTCTCAAGGTCAAACACTGGAGAAAGTAGGTACCTACCTTCCTGAACCAGTGCTTAGCTATGGACAGCTCTATGTTGCACTGTCAAGAGTTCGGCGGTTTGATGATGTCACAGTTAAAGTTATCCATGGGCCTGAACAATGAAAAATACTTCCAGATTCCGAAAATGTATTTACAAAAATATCGTTTACAAAGATATAGAAAAATATCATGTACAAAGATGCTAAAAAATCATAAAAAACAGAAACCAAAAGAAAACAAGTAATACAAATAAATAAATATATAAATAAAAATGGGGTAGCTCGCGAAAGGGAGTCCACGTCCCTTACTAAGGGAGGATTATCATCCGGCAAATGCTTCCATATTTTGCATTTCTATGTATGAACAATGAAGCACATCAAGGGTATGTTTCAATACAGACTCATTATTTTTGGCCTTTCCGCAAAAGATAAAAATAAACGCTTGAATAGCAATAAATGATTTCTAGAACCCGTTGTATTCTTATATCAACGGGCTTTACAGCTAGATCATACAAAATCTACCGAGCTTTCGCTCGCCAACGAGCGGCTTTTTGACGGAAAACGTCTTACCTAGTGGGTCCGGTATATGGAAAGAATGTCATGCGAGATTAGCCTTGAGCGCGTGACGTCACACGCCACCACAAGATGGTCACCAAGTTGGAGTGGAAAATTACCGGTTTGCCGCGCGGCAAAATTAGTATAGCTCGGAAACGCGTACGTGTAGGACGTTGTGTAAGGTGTCGTGTAACAGAGCTCGACGATTACTATAAAATAAAACACTCATAGTGACAATAGTGAAAGAATTTGAAAAAATATACAGTGACAAAGTGTTGAACTTGGACACATTTTTGTTAAAATTTCAAAAATATCGAAATATATTCAAAACAAGAAGATAAATACCTATCGTAAATCCTTACAAAGTGAAAGACGAATAAATGAGGAATCCAAAAAGGCCCCTATGACAGCAGCAGAACGAATGCGGAGGATGAGACAACGTCGACAAGTTGAGGCGAGTACCAGTCGCGCAGACGCCGCAACGCCTAACACCAGTCACAGGCAATGGATTCGGACAGTGAGATAGATCCGATGGAATGCGACAAAGTACAAGCAGACGAGACGTTTGAGAATCGAGATTTAGCGTTTATGACCCATTGGCGTCTGGCGACGAAGCACTTTGAAAAGTCGTTCTGTGGTAACAAGTTGAGTTTTGTTTGTGGAGTTTGTGATCGCATATGTTTCCAAAATGGTTTTAAACGGCCCAATGATGCTATGTTGCAATTCTTACAACAGGAATTCACAGAGGAGGACGTTCAACAGTTTATGTTGGGCTCAAACTGCTGGACATCAGTAAAGCAAGGAGAGGTGCCAACGTTGAGTAAGAGTAATGGCTTCACGTATTCACTTGCTGACGAGGACGACGACGCCAAAAAGTCTTTCATAGTGTGTACGTTTAACATTCAAAGTTTGGTGGCACACAACTTCGACTTGAACAGAGACCAAGTCACTTCACGCTCCGACTACTTGGCACTCACGGAGACTTGGATGGATAAAGACAAAATCGTCGACATACACGGCTTCAAACACATTGAGTCCAAAGAGTGCGACATACGACCAATAGCCCAGTACGATTCGTGGCAATGGCAAGAAGAAGCATAGTGGACTCTACAGTCTTCAAGAATCAGAAAACATGCAGAGCTCATGTTGCTAGACCCGTTCCACGGCACCCGATACCCAAGTATTTTGGATTCAATTGTCTACAGGATATTCATGCCGGCGAAGGCGTACTAGTGGAAGTTGAGATACCTAACCAATTCAAATTCGTTCTTGTGTCAGTCTATATTCATCCACAGACACCACTCAACTACATCGAGATGTTACTCTTTCAACTAATGCTTTACTACACAGAGCATGTCATAACAACAGTTAACGACTGGACCTGTGATCCCAACATACCGCTTCTGCTCACCGGGGTCTTTAACATTGAGGCGTCAAACGATCGTCTGAAACAGTTTCTGAACGACAAGTTCAGATTGGTGTTGGCCACGGATCCAACTGACTTCACAACTTTTAAGAATACCACGATAGACTTAATGTTCTCTAGCGATATAACTGCAGCATGTAAGTCTTACATATCGTACTACCGGTACCATTGTCCTGTCTTCAATAAAATTTTACAAAGTAATCAGCATTGTGAGAAATAAATAAAATAAAAGACACGACAGTTCGTTGCGCTCATTTCTTTCTTACCAACCCTACAAACACCCCGCCCCGACAACACCGCCTGGGTAAGACGTTTTCCGCCAAAACCATCAGCGATAGTGACCCGACACTACCTACCACGAATTTTTTCAAGGAACTATAACAACATTCAGACTAAAACTGTAAAAAGTAAGTAGAACAAGTGGTTAAAACTCAAATAAAATAAAGTGAACACTGGTTGCCTGATATTACATAAGCGTAATATCTCGCGATGTACACACACATGATAAAGTTATTTTGTGTTTAGCTTTAAAACCGCAGTCCATGCACATGGTAGATCCATCGATACAAAATCATCGCACGTATCTCTGTGAGATGGAATTTCTATGGTCTCCCTTAGTAAGGTCTCTTTTGCTGTGGCGTACGGAGCAATGTCCTTGATGTCACTCCATAGCGGGGTTGCTTCGTTATTTAATACTTCTCTTGACAGTGCAGTCGCCAGTTTCCTATATTTGATGTCCCTTTTATGTTCGTTGAGCCTTGCAGCAAAAGACCTTTTTGTCATTAATATGTATAAAATTTAAGATCCATCAGGGTATACTATGGGAATGGAGTACACTCCAGTATGCTCAGACATGATGCATTGGAGACCACGGCGTGTGTTATATCGGAAATGCATCTGGGTGACTTTATCGCCACGTCATAATTAAACCTTTTCAAGGTTCTTTTGAACCAGAACAAAAACCTCGGTATATATGGGATGGATTCGATGAATCTTGGCGTAAATTGTTAGTGAGTGTACTACTCTTGTTATCTATCTTTCTCGCTTATACTGAGGACTGTATGCTGTTCGTATCCACAGGAGGCTTAGTATACTTTTAATTTCAGTTTTTAAAATGCAACCTAGAGAGCTTTAGTTATAACAATTTTTTTATTGAAGTTTTAACGACTACCGAGAGCAATTCAATGGTATATAAGCAGTCGTCCGTCTCTGATTAAGAGCCAATGGCTCCATGGAAGGGAGAGCCAGTGCCGTAAGACAAACACAATATCCATGCCTCACTGGGATTTGAACCCAGACCCAACTCGGACGAATGATCATAAGCCAGCGCTCATACCACTGTTCCACCTGGATGGCTGTAGCAATTTCAGCGCAGCATTAATATTAATTAAATGTTGATTATTTCCCCACTTTCGGTGGGTTTTTGAAAAACTGGAGGCGGCCCCCAGCTGCTTCGCTGCGGTGAAGAGTATTGAGCAGTGCTGTAGTGGGCTCGCCTTTCTTCTTTTTAGGAGGATTTTTATTTGTGGCCTTTGTTAGGACGAGCAACTGATCCAGTATGCACACAGCATGGAAGCCAAACATTTTATTTTATAACCTCCGCGATTTTAACAAAGGACAGAGTGAATAGAGGATCCTATGTGTTTCTGTGCGTTCTGGCGAGGTTGGGGAATCTGCTTTATTGAAGTGGCAAAGCCGCGGGGTGCCAGATTTCTCTGATCTGATTGGAGGCTTGGCGACCACCGTGAGCAAATGAATGGGCTATAAGCAGTAGTCCGTCCATAATTTAGGGTCACTGGTTCCAGGAAAGGGAAAGAGCCAGTGCCGTAAGACAAACACAACATCCATGTCGCACCGGGATTCGAACCCGGACCCCTTTCGGAGGCCATCGCTTAGACCACTGCGCCACCGGGGCGGCGCCAGATTTTGGAGACAGAGCACCCTAAGTTAAGGGCAGTGAAAGAAGAGACTCCCAACAGGGCAAGAAAGACAGCTAGCTCTCTAGCATCAACTTTAGTGTACCAGATCGAACATCAACTTATGAAAAGAACCTATAGAAAAAAATTAAAATAAAAATGAAATAAAATAAAAATACAAACCGCATTACACATCCGACGATTCTCAGGGTGTTCTTTAAGCTGAAAATGATTCCGCATGCGTCCTTTTCTTTATTTCGGGGTTTAACGACTACCATGAGCAACTCAATGATCTATAAGCAGTCGTCCGTCCCTAATTTAGGGACACTGGTTCCAGGGAAGGGAGAGAAACAATGGCGTAAGGCAACACACAACATCCACGTCTCACCGGGATTCTAACCCGGTCCTATCTCCGACGAACGGTCAGAGGCCAACGCTTAGACCAATGTGCCACCGAGGCGGGCCATGCCCTTCGGTAGCATATAATGGTCAAATGTAAACTGTCTTTGCAGATTTTGCCTTTTTTTTTTTATTTTTGGGGGGATTATGGATTTAAAGAATGTAATTTTAATATTATTCCAAAATTGGTGAAGGTTCACGAATTTTTTTTTTTAACTTCGACGAAAAACTTTCGGGATTGTCCTAAGATTATTGGAGAGGTACTAGCCACCTCCGCGAAATGATTTAGCGACGCCTCTGTTACTAGCCTACTAACTTCTCCTCCCTCAGAGGACACACCCACACACACATGTGAATATTTGAACTCGAACTTGGCTAAATAAAGTTTGTGGGTAATTCGAAGGACAAAAGTTTACATGCAATTTTGAAATTTTAATTGCTTTTTTTCTATTTTTTTTTTATTTTAGTTTAATCGAATTCCATAACCTGATTATTTTGGTTAATTCGGATTCTGTAGATTATTGATGTAAGTTTGGGGTGTTCTGATTTGCTGTGACACTGAACTTATTTGTTCAGTAGGGCTTTCATGATCTTGCGTAATTAAGAGATGCACCTAATGAAAATACTTTTAGCGGTAATTAAAGAAGATGGAGACGATGACACTGGCCGCCGCCGTCTTTGCGAACAATGCCAAGACTAAATTTTGAATATGTGAATCCGTTTTTTGTATAAATATGACATGGATGGTAAGTCAGATTCAAGTTTTCGGATATTATCTGACTTACCATCCATGTCATATTTACACACACACACACACACACAAAACGGATTCACATCTTCAAAATTTGCATTGTGTGGTGTACTCCTGTATTCCATTCATGATATCAAGAACAATTCGTTTTTGTCACAGAAAAGCTACCGCGTAAAAGAGCGTAAGCTAAAGGCTTCCGAAAGAGGATAGCTAAATGTGCGAATTGCACATTCGCTATACTCTTCCTAGGGAGCATACTGTAAGATAATTAACTACATTTGAATGGGGAACTAATTCGACCCGAAATGATTTTGTGCACGAATGTTCTACAGCGATGAGCAAAACTTAAGGACGAAGTGGGAAAAGTAACATAACGCCGTAAATAGCAGCAGCACCCGAACACAAATTAACTCAACTGGGTCTGGATACAAAAGCAATAGCACATGCGTAATAAGAAAGCATGGCGTGTGGTTTGCGCGTCGTGTGAACAAAATGCACTCACGTAGTCCAATAGCAATAACAATAAAGCGTGGTGTGTGGTTTGCGTGTCGTGTGAACAAAATGCGCTCACGCAGTCCAATAGCAACAGTTGGAAATCTCCGGACGGTGTGCATAAATGTTATAGGCGTTCAATTGTGTTTCTTTTGTGCTAGAGACAACGAAATGGCCCATCGAGAACTTCTTGGTGATTTCTTTAATGGTCGAATAACTGGAAGGCTCGTGGAGGGACAAACTGTGATGAATGTTGCCCAAGAGTTCGATATCGCCTATAATTCCGTATCGCGTGCGTAGTCGGCTGTCAGTATTACAGGTACAGCAGTGAGAAAGACCGGTGGTGGTTGCATCCACCAACCCCCATCCTCCAGTGAGGACTGCTATGTGCTTCTACAGGAGAAGGCTTAACGACCACCGTGAGCAACTCAATGAGCTATAAGCATGCTCCTACAGGCCAAGAGGGATTCACACTAGACTGCAAGTAACTTTGGAAAATAACTAAACACGAGCACAGGAAGTACAGTATCGCGGTTCACAGTGGACATGAGACTGAACAAAGGGGAACTGTTTGCCAGGCATCGAGTATGCTGCGTTCCACTAACAACTGCTGACTAGAAACACCGTTTACAGTGGTCCACAGAACATAAGAACTGGACTGCAAAAAAGTGGAGCACAGTACTCTTTACCGATGAGAGTAAATTTTATCTCTCTAGCGATTCTGAACGTCAACTCATCTTGCGTGAGGTAGGCACTCGGTATCCCCCTCCCCCGAAATCTCCAATGAAAAGGATATATATGGTGGCAGGGGTATTCTCTAGGGCGAGTCGTAAAAAAACAATTTTTGAAAATTGTAACTCCAGTGATTCCATGCGAAGCAGTATGGCAAAAAGTATGAAATCCCCCCAAAAATTGAAATTGGACAATACCTAGACCCTGCTCCTCGATCGCAAAGTTTTTACCATTACGCGCCATAGCGTAGAAATAGTATATTGTTACATACGACCTATACTCAAGTATAATCAATTTAAATCGTTTTAAAAATGCTTAATTAAAATGCTTACTACAAATGCTTTATTAAAAACTGTTTTGGGTGAATTATAGAAAGAGCTTATGGTGTGACATTCATGCCAAACGATTATTTTTTGTGTAAAATATTGGATACATGGATAAGTATTAAAAATCCCTCATTATTTCAATTGAAAGTCTTTCTTTGTTTCTTGTTTAGGAAACTTTGCTCGGATTTGGACAGCTGTCTTTACTGTAGCATCACGTCTCTCTGGAGTGAAAACTTTCAGTGAAGCTCTCGTAACTTCTTTTACCGCCCGTTCAACCATCTGGGTGTGACACATGAACTTTGGTACGACCAAAGGTGTGGCAACTATTGCTAAAATGTCATTATAACTTAGGTTCTTTACCAGAGGAGGTTCATATACATCAGTGTCACTTCATTTGATTATGAGGTGCCACCCTTTGGCTTTAAAATTTAGTGGGGGAACACGGAAGAGCCGAACAGAACTTGAGTCCTGGTTCCTTGTTCTTGCGTCCATGATGGTACGAACGGCGTCAATTCGATCTGATTTAAGTGAGGAAGCTAGCTGGGAAAGTAGAATGTTCTCAGAAAGTGCGAAGAATGCATTTCGCTGAATGCAATTCTGAGCAACGTCCTTTGCCCTAATGTTCTCAATTACTTCGCTTTTTTTTCATCAAAAAGAAGAGATTCTCTGGACCGTTGATGGCGAGTTCATGGTATTTCACCAGGAACTACATTAGAGCATAGGCATTGACAATGTAAGAAGTTAGCATGGTCAACACTTTTTTTAATTGGAGTTTTAACGACCACCGTGAGCAACTCAATGGGCTATAAGCAGTCGCCCGTCCCTAATTTAGGGTCACTGGTTCCAGGGAAGGGAGAGAGCCAGTGCCGTAAGACAAACACAACATCCATGCCTCACCGGGATTCGAACCCGGACCCAGTTCGAACGAATGATCAGAGGCCATCGCTTAGACCACTGCGCCACCGTGGCGGCAGGTCAACACTTCAGAAGGTTTTTTTTTTTTTTGTACAAGCGTACAGCCGACATATACGACACGTAGTGGTCAGCTAACGACTATGACTATATGATTTAATCCTAAGTAGTTTTAAGTCCTCGGAAAATACTCCAGTGATGAGTGCCGATACTATTCTCCACATGTATATCTGATCGCTCGATAGATCTTTCCAAATATTCTCTGGCATTTCTGAAAGAGGTTCAGATCGAGGAAATCGCTTAAAATGCACAATGGGCATCTCTGTAACGTCTGGCGGCAGCTTACCTATTGGTCCTGAAAAAGTATTTGCCCCTAACGTAGGACCTTCAAGTTCTATTATGAGATGTCTGAGGGGCAATTTATTTGCATGCAAAAGACAGATTTTCCACTGTACAGCTCGAACAATGGCACTTTCAATGTGATGGTTAATACCTCTCTCAGCACCAACGTTGGTATTTGTTCCATCACAAGCTATTGCTTCAATATATGCAAGGCAATGTTTACTTTCAAGTAAATTCAGAATGCGTGTGGCTATTGTTTGTGCTTTTCCATTCTCAGGAGTGACGTGACCTAAGAAGTTTTCATCCGGCAGAGAAACAAGTGAAACATGTTCCTCTGTTTTTCTGGACTGATATAACTTCCCATCCGCTTGTTTTTGGACCAGAGTGACATCCTTCCTACCATCATAGTAGAAACCACCCCCAAATACTGTTGGTGCTTTATCTACTTCTACAAATTTCTTAGCTACAGCTCTCCAAACCATGGACTTATCAATGATCTCGGGAATGTTGCAGCTGCTAAGTGTTGCATTGATAATAGCTGAAGCAGCTCGATCTGAAACATTGTTCCTCACTGTTGTTTCTGCAATATCTCCAAGATATCGTCCTCGTTTCTTCACCGGCACTTTCACGAAACTAGACTGTCCTTTAGAAGTGGAAGGAACTATCACAAATTGTTCTTCAGGAATTGAGTTGTCTTTGTCTTCATCACTATCAGTAAGATCTCCTCCAGCTTCATCAACAGTGCTATATGGTATTATTGAAAGTGCAGAACTTTTTTCTTCTCAGCGGCTGCTCTTGCATCAGCAAGTTTTTGTTTTGCCTCTCTTTCTTGCAATTTTCTTGAAGCCTCTTTATAAATTATGGAAGTTATTGCCATGCGTCTTGCAGAACGTTGATCCTCAAGGAATTGTACTTCAAGTTTAGGAACCTTCTTATAGTCTGCGACTTCAAAGAGAACTGAAATTTCTTTATTCAACTCCTCCTTTTTCTTAATGAAGAATGGACTTGGTGTTTTCGCAGATTCATCCACGAATCGTCTTTTAGCTGGTACTTTCTGCAGGATCAGACGTTTCATGTACACTTTAATAACACGATCCTTAATTAAATCTTTGCGAAATGTAGGGATACCAGCTAGCTCGTATTGATGTTGTACTTTCTTCACAACAATTTCCGCGATAACATCGTTATCAGGTTCCTTTTCAGTCTGATTTTCAATCATCCATTGCCGTTTTTGAAAAATAAAACACTTTCCACCATCCAGCTGAGTTGGCAGGGTGATGTCAGGTAGATCCGCTGGTTGGCCAAAAATCATATCTTCAGTAGCCGTTCTTGTAGCCATTTCCGCACAGTTTAATGTCCAATTCAGTCAAGTATTGCGAGGTTGACAAACAAGCAATGGGATATGTCTATACTTGCTTGAATGACTGTGAAATGGAATTCACTCCCAGAAGAGACAGTATTTTGGTGCCTGAAAATAAAATAAAACATAATTAATTTAGCTAATCAATATTCTGATTCACACCAAATAAGTTCTGTTAAAGAGTTAAAGCATATTTTAAACAATTTAAATTGATTATACTTGAGAATAGGTCGTACGTAACAACATACTATTTCTACGCTATGGCGCGTAATGGTAAAAACTTTGTGATCGAAGAGCAGGGTCTAGATATTGTCCAATTTCAATTTTTGTTTTTGGATTTCATACTTTTTTTGCCATACTGCTTCACATGGAATCACTGGAGTTACAACTTTCAAAAATTGTTTTTTTACGACCCGCCCTTGTGTTCTCGTGTAGGGAGGCATTCTGATCGATGGATGTACGGAGCTCCAGATACTGGAAGGAGGTACTGCAATCGGTGCGCGCTACTGTAATGAGGTAATTCTTACCCATGTTCTTCTGCTCCGAAGCGACTTTGGCCCTCAGTTCGTGTTAATGGACGATAATGCCACATCGTGTCGTACGATGGCTGTTGATGAGCCGTTGGAAAGTGAGGACATTCACCCAATGGATTGGCCAGCAGGTTCCCCCGACATAAATCCCATGAAACACGTGAGAGACGCACTGGACAATCGCGTTGCGACACATCAACACACTCCGGAAGCGGTCCAACAGCTGAAGACGGCGCTGACGGAAGAATGGGTGATGTTACAGGAATAATTCATAAACAACCCAGGGTTAAGTATGGACAGACGGTGCAAAACATGCATCGAAGTTAGGGGGATCACATCCCTTATTGAGGACCGTCTTTCACTTCGTACCATCTTTGGCAGTGATGCATCTGTATCATGGTATCCAGTGCTTTATAGCCAATTCTGAATAAAGTTCCACTATATCCTTTAGTACTGAGGACTTCCTGTTCCTTTCAGACCATCTTTGGCAGTGGTGCATCTGTATCATGGCACTCAGTGCTATGTAGCCAATTCTGAATAAAATTGTGCGGGTGATCATACCGCCAACTGAGGACCTCCTCTTCCCTTCGTACCGTCTTTGGCAGTGATGCATCTGTATCATGGCACTCAGTGCTATAGCCAATTCTGAATAAAGTTCCACTATATCATTTAGTATCTGCAGTTGTGTCGGGTGATCATATCCCCTACTGAGGACCTCCTCTTCCCTTCGTATCGTCTTTGGCAGTGATGCATCTGCATCATGGCACTCAGTGCTATGTAGCCAATTCTGAATGAAATTCTATTATACCCTTTAGTAACTGCAGTTGTGTCTGGTGATCATATCGCCAACTGAGGACCTCCTCTTCCCTTCGTACCGTCTTTGGCAGTGATGCATCTGCATCATGGCACCCAGTGCTATAGCCAATTCTGAATAAAGTTCCACTATATCCTTTAGTATATGCAGTCGGGACGGTGTTGTTTCTGTCATCATTTGGGTAATTAATGTAGTTCTTACGGTTCGAATTTCACATATGCAGGCCACTCCTGTGCCATGCTACAGGTCAAAACCTGGCTCGTCCTTGAGATTTGTAAAACAGAGTACTTGAGGTCCTGATCAACATACAAAAAGTCCCAGGCCATCCGGGTTGTGCTACGGCGGCCATCGTGAGGGAAATGGAGAACGGACAAAGGTTTCGTGCGGTGTTCCTTATTTTTCTCCTTAACCGTTCGTTCCACGCGCACCATGCAATAGACCTTTGTGCAGGGCATAAAATTATGCGTAGAGTGACACCAAGAAAGTAATGATTAGTATATTGGTAACTGGAAAACTTTCTGTTTTCTAAAAATAAGATAAATAAAAAAATATTTTTTTCATGTGTGCTTTACTCGGCTTCCGTTGCTCCTACGTAAATGTTGCAAACGATCGTTTCCAACACCATGGATTTACTTGAGATTTCATGTGAAATGAGACCAAGAATGTTATGACTGGTTTATTAGTAACACGAAGAGCGACGATTTTCGGAAAACAGGAAACACAAAAATTTGATATAAATTAAACTCCCTCTTATCCGGCACTCAAATAACTGGAACTCTCCAGCAAGCGGTATCCGAATGGTGGTTTGTTACCATCGGCTGCCAAGTGCCAGGAGCGATCAGTCGCTCATGTGTTTCATTTACTGTTTTTCCGCACTCCGGTATTTACGTTAATTTTCTCGGAACATGTCAGGCAAGAATCAGCAAAAGTAAACCTGAGAAAATTTTTTTCAACCAATGGAGAAAAATCTTTTCTCTCATTGGCTGATGAGTAACGAAGCAAATAGCGGACCCGAGAGGAACGCTGAGCAAAGTGCCAGTTTTGCTTTATCCGGTATTGAACGTCGATTTTCCTCTGGGAAACTTCTTTTGTGTGCGATGTTTTCTTTTCAGGTTCCCCCTTTCCACTGTCCTTCCCTTCCTTTCCCCCTGTGCTCACCTGTGGCAGCGGTGTACCGGGCATTTTTCTGCGGAGAGAAATATCGCTGGGAACGGTTTGTTGTTGCAGGTAAGTATGTAGAGCAGCTTACAACTTCACTACTTAACGGGAAACCGTTTACTCCTTGTGCTCTAATATTTCCATACTTTTCTTTCGTGCTATGTTATCAGGGCAATCTGCTCCTAACTCTCTTAAATTCTCTTTCACCTAACAAAAGGCGCATAGCGCTGTGGGTTCGGGTCTCACAACCTAAATTAGGAACCCCCCCCTTGCAACGCAGTAACGATCTATAGCAATGTCTTCAGCTGGTAAACGCTAGAGAAGTTTTTTTTGTTTGATTGAAGGTTTAACGACCACCGTGAGCAATTTAATGGGCTATAAGCAGTCACCCGTCCCTAATTTAGGGTCAATGGTTCCAGAAAAGGAGAGAGCCAGTGCCGTAAGACAAACACAACATCCATGCCTCACGGGATTCGAACCCGGGCCCCTTTCGGACGAATGATCAGAGGCCACCGCTTAGACCACTGCGCTACCGGGGCGGCCGCTAGAGAGTAGTACTCACCTTAAGCAGAAAATGGATGTATGTTCTCGCCTTGAGAAAGGCGAAAGTCGTAAACAGTTGATGAATAAATATAACATCGGTTCGCCTACATCGTAAGACATCAAGGCAAAGAGCAGAAAAATGAAAGCATTATTCCTGAGGTCGGAGAGTCCAAAGAAAGTCGAAGGACATCACACACTGCATTACGCACGAAGTGAAGACCTCGACAAAGTATTGTATGAATGGTTTTCAATTAAAAGATTGCAAGGAGCATGTATTTCGGGTTTCATGATAATCGAGAAAGCCAAAAATTTTGCGGATAAAATGAATATTCAAGAATCGTGTACGTTCTCATTCGGACGGCATACAAGATTTAAGGTCGATGTTGCAAGATTTAATTCTCGATGTTTCGGGAGAAAAAACAGGCCGCTAATTTGCTTTATGCAGAGGAATTTGTGAACAAGTTTTCGCAGCTAGTTAAAAAGCAGAATTTATCTCCCCATCAAATTTATAACGCCGATAAAACTGTACTGCTTTATTGGTGCTTTCCGTCGACGACATTGGCAAGTTGGAGTGAGAGTAGTACTTCGGGCTTTAACCCTTTAAGCGGCCGATGCATCTGGACCAAATTCTGCCTAAACTTTTCTGCGCTTCTCAAATCTATATGTTCTCATAGAGGTCTGGATTTACGAAAACTATGGCAAAACGAATTCTTTGACCTTCTCATCTGAGAAGTACCAACCACAAACCTGTCACTTTTCGTAAATTCTCTCTCTCTGACTCTGTTTCTGTCTCTCTGTATCTCTTTCTACATGTCTGTGTCTATCTCTCTCTCTGACTCTGTTTCTGTCTCTCTGTATCTCTTTCTACATGTCTGTGTGTGTCTCTCTTTCACTATCGCTCTCTCTGTTCTAGTACGTTATTCCTCGCTTCATGACTAAAGTCCCGATGGGGAACGATTAGTTTCTCTGGCGCGGACATCGTGCCATTGGGTAGAAACAAGTTATTCAAACATGCAGCGCTCTCTAATGGGTAAGATCACCCGTTTCAGCCGCGTTCGGTCCACTTCTTAGACAGATAATTCATTCGTTCGAGCTGATATCAACCCATTTTGCTAACCCCGAGTTAATTCGTTCCAGCCGGTTAAGGAGTTAAGCAGAGTAAAGATAGATTAACTGTGTTGGTGAGTAGTATTTCAGAAGGAATCCATAAAGTGAAATTATGTGTTATAGCAAAATATAGAAAATCAAGATGCTTCAAAAACATCACAAGTTTGCCAGTGTTCTATCACTCGCAGTCAAATACCTGGATGACATACGAAACATTTTTGTGGTGGTTTCCAGAAGACAGTAGAGTTGTGTTAGTGTTGGATAACTGTAGGCTCCACCCACCTGCTGAGGAGGTCTCCATAGGCAATATTTTTTGTACTTTTTTTACCTCCAAATGTGACAAGCCTAATCCAACCAATAGACCAGGGCCTCATCCAAAATTTGAAAATGCATTATCGTTGTGATTTCATGAGTCACCAGGTGAACTATGACAAAGGGACTATCGAAGATTTCTAAAAAAATATTCAATGTAAAAGATGCCATACGTACGATATCCCTTGTATGGAATAGTGTAAAAACTGAAACTTGTCAACGTTGTTGGAGAAAATTGTGGCCGCTGGCAAAGTTTTACGGATGAAGAGGGTGAGTCTGATTTTGAGAGTTTACGAACCAGATCGTTACCCAAAGTGGTTAGGGAGATACGTGAATTGGCGAAGACGAAGCAAGACATGAGTGAGAAAGAGATTGAACGTTGGATAAATACTGACAGCGATGTTCCTATCACCATATCTTTGAACGATGATGAAGAGGAAGAGGAAGCAATGCCTAAAGGTTCATGGAAGGCAGCGAGTGAAGCGCTGGATACGTTCATTTGTTTTGCAGAGCAATCAAGGTACATAAATACTCATGGCGTCATGCAGCTTCATACTATTAAGAATTATAGTAATTTCTTCGTGAAAGAGCAAAGCATCTAGGTAAAGTGATATACAGGAGCTGTTGAAGAAATTTACAAAAAAAAAAAAAAAAAAAAAGATAAAAGAAATACATGCTGAATCCATCTACCATTACGGACGCTGCTACAGCTTCAACAGCTGATGTCGGAGATCCTTCAACCTCACCAGTCGATGAGCCTGCCACACTCCCCGACTACGAACTTTCAGAATAATTGTTATTATTTTTATTATAATGCAGTTTAGTGTTAGGGTAGTTCCACCTGAAATCTTTGCCTTATGCTTCCAATGGTTAAACTTTACATATTTTCTTCTCAGTTAACGTATTTCCAAAGATGAAAATTTGCACATCGATAAAACAAACTTTAAGTTATAGCATAGGGTACTTAATACTTGCTAAAACATAACCATAATTATGCAATCCAATATTTCTTTAAGTCATCAATGTACAGGTCGCGCCATCTATTAACAGGTCTGAACATTACTCAAAGACAAATAATTGATTTTTTATATAATTATGGTTATGTTTTAGCAAGTATTAAATATGCCATGCTGTAACTTAAAGTTAGTTTTATCGATGTGCACATTTTCATCCTTGGGGATACATTAATTGCGAAGAAAATATGCAAAGAAATTTCTCTATTGGACACATAAGGCAGAGATTTTAGGTGGAACCACCTTAAGTGGTTAAAAATTTGAGTTGTAAAGATAACTTTATTTTCGTTACATATTCAGTTTATATTTTATGTATTAGTTAATAAAACTTGTTCTTTACTTAAATTACACTTTTATTTCTTCACTAGCAGCAGACACTATATAGAGTTTTAATGAGTTTTGCAAGACGCTATGGTAATTTAAACAGTGATGATCAGGTATTCGGAAAATTCTATTTTCCGATAACCTTCCGGTCTCAGTGGGGCGGGATAAGAAGGGTTTATTTTACTGACAACCTTTGATGTAATGCCCCACCATTAACTGCCACCCTTGCATTACGCCGCCCTTTGGGTCTGAACAAACGTGCTCTATGTAAAACTTTCCTTGATATACCACCACACACTTCGCATCCACCAACCGTCAATATACACTATATTATCAGAATTATTCGGACACTACCAAATATTGGCATAAGCGCAAAGAACAGCTGAGCAGGAAGGTGCTCTGTAAGCGGGAAGGTACGTATGTAAAGCTGAGATGTTCTGTTGTGTAATCAGTAACTTTGAAGCGGATATACCGCGTGGACGTAAACTTTCCGAGTTTCAGCATGTGTTGGTCATTGGGTGTCATTTGAGTAACGTTTCCATACGGTGTATTGCAGCTAAACCAAACATACCAAAATCGACTGTAAGAGATGTCGTGAAGAGATGGAAACAGGACTGTAACCCAACAGCAAAAAAGAAACAAACAAACAAACAAAAACCTTCAGGAAGGCCGTACACATTGGTGGAACGTGACAGAAGAGCCACGATTAGAAATGTTAAGAAATCTCGTTCTTCTTTTGTCTTTTCCATAGCTGCTAAAGGAGGAAATGCTTGTAATGGCTCGGTAGTACAGTAACTATCCGCAGAGGGTTTCACGGTGTGGGCTATTACGGTAGAGCAGCGGCACACATACCGCACATCACTACCGTGAACAGGGCCGCATTAAGGGGGGGTCTAACGGGGCTATAGGCTTAGGGCCAACCATCACCGAGGCAGTAAAAAGAAATAGTTGTAGTTTTTGTCTCGTAAGATTTCTACTCGATCGGAAATTGAGACAAGAAGAGGAACATACACTATATTGACAAAAGTCACCGGATGCCTACAAGAAAAACACAACATAGCATTCATTGACATACAATAGTACGGTGGCGGTTCACCTTTGGCCTTAATGCATGCACTGACCCTTCGAGACAGGCTTTCGACAAAGTTTTGCAACACAGCGATAGGTATGCGCTTCCATTCTGTGCATAATGCTGCCGCTAAGTGTTGCTTAGTGGTAGGCCTTGGTTCCAAACTTCTGATGCGGAGCTCTACTTCATCCCATAGATGCTGTATGGGATTCAGATCAGGGCTCTGTGCTGGCCAGACCACACACGATACGGAATTATCGTCAAACCACGTCGCAACAGTCCTTACTTTATCCCTCCGTGCATTATCCTGCTGGTACCAACAAGTCTCGATTACATAGTATTTTCAAAGAGTTGGTAGGACATAATTATCCAGAATATCGAGGTAGAGGTGCTAGTTAACAGGTTTTTCCACGTTTACCAATGGGCTGGGGCCAAACCACGAAAAACACCCCACACGGGTACACTGCCAGCCCCAAACTTTACCGTATAGGAACAGTACTCTGTAGTAAACAGCGTTTCTCCGGCTGCCGCCATACCAACACACGGCCATCAGACTGATGGATCGTGTATCTGCATTCATCAGTCCATAGGACCCGTTTCCATTGATCTACGGTCCACGATAAATGTTCTTTACACCATGCTAAACGACGAGTGGCATTTCGAGTGGAGATGAAAGGCTAATGAGCAGCCGCACGACCACGGTAAGTCATGGAATGAAGTTATCTGCGAATGGTACATACCGAGGTTCCAGCATTTTCACTCACCTATGCACTGAGGTCTTGTGCAGTACTCCGTCGATTAGCTGTAACGACTCGCCTGAGACTTCGACGTCCTCTATCACTGATTTCCTTTGGTCTGCTGGTACGTTTTGCTGCTTCAGGCACGCTATGTGTCTTCCACTTATTCAGTACATCCAAAACAGTTGACTTGGGTATGTTTAAACGCCTCTCGGTTTCTCTTATGGACAACCCACTAATATGACATCCAACAATTTCATTTTCAGCATTTTCATTTTCACTCAACCTCACAATGATCGCGGTCAGCTGCAGGCTTGATTTTATACCGTTTGTAGCTGTACCGCGCATCCTAACAACGCAGCGGATCCGTTCATTTGCTTTTGAAGGGGCGTCCGGTGACTTTTGTCAATACAGTGTATTTCAAGGCAGTGACTTATTAAGGGTAAAAACTTCATGCCGCTTTGTACAACGGGGTCAGCGATAGAGAGTTTCAGCTTTTTCATTACCAGTTACGTACCCACACCTCACTGCTTGCACTTGGAACCGTTAGGGTGGATCCACCTAAAATCTTTGCCTTGTATTTCCAATGGACAAAACTTTTGTTGCCATTTTCTTCTCAATTAATGCGTTCCCAAGGATGAAAGTTTGAACATCGATAAAAATAACTTTATATTATAGCCTAGTGTACTTAACATTTTCTAAAATTTAACCATAATTAAGTAATCCAAGATTTATTTATCTACCGAAGTCATCAATGTGCGCCACCTATTTTCTGGTCTCAACATCACTAAAGGAAAAGTTCTTGACTTTTAATATAATTATATTTAAGTTCTAGAAAATATCAAGTATCCTAGGCTATAATCAAATTATTTTTATCGATATTCAAATTTTCATCGATGGGAACGCATTAATTGGGAAGAAAATGGCTACAGAATTTCGCCCATTGGAAATAGAAGGCAAAGATTTTAGGTGGATCCACCTTAATGGACGAAATCCACTGTGACCTCATATTGAACACCCAAAAAAAAAAAAAAAAACATGCCCCAAGAAAAGTATACAGCGCTAAGTTATTAGAAATTACCACACAAAATCTAGCAATATTAAGCTTAGCAAGTGTCATGTTTTTGTGAGATCAGTGGAAAATACAATCTTTTTATGAAAAGTTTGCAAATGATTTATTAGTTTGAAGAATGCATTACACACTAATTATCACAAGCATATCGCTACAGATTCGTGTTTCAACGGACTTTAATAGTGATTCTCCGTCATAAGTTCCTTGGGGGGCTTACTCAGATTCCTTTGCCTTGTACCCCACTCACATGTCTTCTTTTTTCTTTTTTTTTTATTGTAGGTTTAACGACCACTGTGAACAACTCAAATGGGCTATAAGCAGTTGCCCGTCCCTAATTTAGGGTCACTGGTTCCAGGTGAGGAGAGAGCCAGTGCCATAAGTCAAACACGACAATTCTTTTTTTTTTTGGTTGGAGGTTTAACGACCACCCTGAGCAACTCAAATGGGCTATAAGCAGTCGCCCATCCCTAATTTAGGCTCACTGGTTCCAGGTAAGGGAGGGAGCCAGTGCCATAAGACAAACACGACATTTTTTTGATTGGAGGTTTAACGACCGCCGTGAGCAACTCAAATGGGATATAAGCAGTCGCCCGTCCCTAATTTAGGGTCGCTGGTTCAGGTGAGGAGAGAGCCAGTGCCATAAGACAAACCCTTTTTTTTTTTTATTGGAGGTTTAACGACCACCGTGAGCAATTCAAATGGGCTATAAGCAGTCGCCCGTTCCTAATTTAGGGTCACTGGTTCCAGGTAAGGGAGAGAGCCAGTGCCATAAGACAAACACGACATTTTTTTCATTGGAGATTTAACGAGCACCGTGAGCAACTCAAATGGGCTACAAGCAGTCGCCCGTCCCTAATTTAGGGTCACTGGTTCCAGGTGAGGAAAGAGCCAGTGCCATATGACAAACACGACATTTTTTTTTGATTGGAGGTTTAACGACAACCGTGAGCAACTCAAATGGGCTATAAGCAGTCGCCCATCCCTAATTTAGGGTCACTGGTTCCAGGTAAGGGAGGGAGCCAGTGCCATAAGACAAACACGACATTTTTTTTTTGATTGGAGGTTTAACGACCACCGTGAGCAACTCAAATGGGCTATAAGCAGTCGCCCGCCCCTAATTTAGGGTCACTGGTTCCAGGTGAGGAGAGAGCCAGTGCCATAAGACAAACCCTTTTTTTTATTGGAGGTTTAACGACCACCGTGAGCAACTCAAATGGGCTATAAGCAGTCGCCCGTTCCTAATTTAGAGTCACTGGTTCCAGGTAAGGGAGAGAGCCAGTGCCGTAAGACAAACACGACATTTTTTTATTGGAGGTTCAACGACCACTGTGAGCGTCTCAAATGGGCTATAAGCAGTCACCCGTCCCTAATTTAGGGTCACTCGTTCCAGGTAAGGGAGGGAGCCAGTGCCATATGACAAACACGACATTTTTTATTTTGGTTGGAGGTTTAACGACCACCGTGAGTAACTCAAATGTGCTATAAGCAGTCGCACATCTCTAATGTGGGGCCACTGATTCCAGGGAAGTGAGAGAGCCAATGCCGTAAGTCAAACACAACATCCATGCCTCATCGTGATTCGAATCTGGACCCCTTTCGGACGAATGATCAGAGGCCATCGCTTAGACCACTGCGCCACAGGGGCGGTAAACACAACATTCATGCCCCATCTAACACGTGTTAGTCTAGGGGCCCACTAAGGCCTTAATCCGGCTTTGACAGTGAATGAGAAGCACTGTTTGAAGTGGTATGTCTCCCGTCGTTCCTGGAATGTGGGCGACTGGAAAGCTGTTCTTTGGAGTGATGAGTCATGTTTTTCGCTCTTCCAATTTGATGGGCGTGATTGGATTTAGCAAAAGCCTGGCGAACGATTTTCGTCGGACTGTGTTCTTCCAACTGTTAAGTTCAGTGGAGGCTCCGTCATGGTATGCAGTTCTTTTTCGTGAATGGAACTATGCCGGTTGGTTATTGTGCCACAAACCATGAACTCTCCAGTGTACCTGGACATTCTGGATAATACTTTCCTACCCACAATGTGGCAGTATTATAGAAATGACCGTCGTCTCTTACAACACGATCGAGCTCTCTGCCACACTGCGCGGCGCGTGCAGGACTTGTTTCTTGTAAATGAGGTGGAATTGTTAGACTGGCCTTCGGAGAATCCTGATATTAATCCCATAGAACACCTCTGGGATGAAATGGAGCGACGGATACGAAATCGACAACAACGACCGTCTTCACTTTCCACAGTAGTATATAGGGGGTACTATGGCACACCCCAAAATCACATAAAAACCTCAAAATCAGGCATTTTTTGATTTTCAGACCTCAATAATCACGAACATTTTAAGGCTTTTTATGATCAAAAACACCATATTTTCATTAAAAATCATTGATTTTTGGGCATAAAATAGTCAAAAACATCAGATTTTTGAAAATTGAAGTTTTTACTCTGTTTTTTCATAAAAACAGACATCATAAAAACACGCGTTTTTGATAATATTTGACGACTTTTTTGAACAATTGCAATCATTTTGAGCTTTGAATAGCTTTGAAAGTGATGAAATGATGGATTTAGTGATCAATAGAAAAGTTGTAAAACAAACTACTTTGCAAAGTCCTTTTTAAAAATGCATTAAAAAAGGGGCACCCAAAATGGATACCCCTTATAGAAGATTAAAAATTTAGGAAGATAAAAAGTGTAGGAAGATTAAAGTTCTAATTCAAATGGAATTAAAAGTATGGTATTTTTTCAATTTCTAAGTAAGGTTTAAAAATGTTTAATTCTAAATAAGACATGACTTGTATGCTTAATTCATCATTCTTTTTCCTGATGCAAAGAGTATTAAAGGTTTATCTGTGTAGGCATCACCATTAAATAATATATTCTCCCCAAGTGTAATTAAAACTTCTGATTTCCCATTAGTATAATTAGGACGTAAATAAAATGTAATTTTCATATCCATATTTTCACTCAGTTTCATATTTCTGTCAAGGAGATTGCTACTAAATTTCATAAAAACGACTGTTTCCCAGTAACGCATAGCACCAAGAGTATTATATGCTTTTTTATCTTCTTGAATTGTTGCATAACATTTTTGATTATCCACGTAATTTTTATTAACTGCGTCATACATATCCTGAGGAGATGGAATATTCACTAGTCTTTTATTTTGAACATCAAACTTTTCATCTTTTAAAATTAAAACATTGTTTTCTAAATACCTCTTATTCACTGCATTCTTATCTGCTGTAGGATCAGCAACATTTCCTATTCTTTTACCTTTTGCATTAATTACATTCCCATCTTGAATATGTAAATATTTTTGATCCAAATTACTTAATTCACCTTTAAGTACAGCATCTAAATCTCTTATTCTTACAGCAGTTTCTTGAACAAAATCTGAAAAACTACCATTAATATTTTTTTCTATTTCACTTTTAACTTCAGATTATTCTCTCTCATTTGTTTTAAAACATATTCTCTTGTAGTAACATCATGTTCATCTATAGGTTCTTTACAATTTTTTAAATTTTTTTCTTCCATATCATAATTACCATCATCTGTTAATTTAAATCCATTTCCAGGAGGTCCAATTGGTCCAATTCCAAATTCTTCATAAGACGAACCAAAAGGGTACCAATTCATTTATTTAATCTAAAGTTTTCAAAGTTTTAAATTCCTTATTAGCCATATTAAGTGATCCTCTTTTTGTTTCATTCACGATGAAATAAAATCTATATAGTTTACCTGGATTTGATCCTAATCTCCAGTTAAATTCTAGTCTTAAATTCGAAATATTAGTATACTCTGGATGATTAGATAAATTAAAATAAAAAGATTGGATACAATCTCGCATAATTTACATAACTTATAAGACATCCACTTTCAGTATTATGAGTATTTAATCCAGCTGCTAATAATTCAGAATAACATCTATTATAATCTAACTGCCCATCTTTAAAATTCGTTTTATAAATTTCTTCTGGAACTTTTTTATTATTACATAATATCCAGCATTCAAGGAGATCTAAATTATCAAAAACCATATTGTTCTGATTTTGATTGCTTTCTTTTTCTACATACTGTGGAATGACAAGAACACTTAACACCTCATCAGATGTTGTTCTTATATGACATGCACCACTTGATGTTGTTTGCTGATTACTTTTCTCAATTGAAGCAGAACACCAAGTAATTTCAATAGGTGTAGAATTCAAAGCTATACTTTTAAATTCAGCCTCAATGGATGGGTACAACTCTACATAAGGTAACCATAATTGAAAATCAGATATAATAACTTTATAATTAGGATTTGCAACATCTGTGTATAACATATCATTATGACTATTTCTTTGAAATTCAAATGTAACTTTTATATCAGAAATTAATCTTCTAAAATCGTTGAGGAACCCAAACAGTTGTCTTAAAGGAATCCAAAATTTTATTACATTACTGTTTTTTTTGTTAAAAGCCATCTCTGTCTAAATCCTTTATTATAAGAGGCATTTTCTTTTAATTTGATATCTGATCCTTTCTTTACATCTTTATCAGGATCATCTATTACTATTTTATCTTTATCAGCTGATTCTGATGTATCAACATAATACATCATATTTGTAGCCTCTGAAGTGGAATAATCTTTTGTGAAATTTATAAGTCCATTAATTTGATGAATTAATGAAGCACATTCAATATTAGAATCAGTTTGTTCTTTTCCTATAGTTAATGAAGCGGATCTAAACAGATTCCCGCCATTTACAAATGTAACATTATCAGTTCCTATAGTATCATTATTATTTTTTACTATTTTACTTTCTAAGCATATATAACCGTTACTATATAATATAGGTGAATTTGTATCTTTAATAGTAAACTTATATTGATCAGATTCTTTTACATTAGTACTATCTTCATTATGTTTTATATATTCATACTTAGCAATTTTATTACTATAATAATCTGGAATAGCTTTCAAGTCCCAAAGTTTTTCCATTTATTAGGATAAAAAACTCATTTATACCATTTCAAACCAGATCCATCCTGAATTTTCGTTTTAGCTAATATATCATTAACAGTTACAGGAGGTTCAGATAATATATTTTCAAGTTTATTTTGAATAACTTTTTTAGCTTTATCTTCAATTGCTGATTTACCTAAAACTTCTAATATTTTTTCCAATTCCTTCAGTGAAGATATTACCACCATATCGTTTTGCATATAATCTATGTTTGTTATAATTCATTTATTAAGCTAAAATTAATCTATATAAAACTCTCATATTATTCAAGTCTATCAGTTCATTATCTTGATTCGTGATATACATTCGAATTCTATGAATATAATTTCGTCTATTAATGGGTAAAAATAAAGGATTTATTTCATCAATTTTTATTAAACTACCAGGAGGATTAGATGGCGTAAAGGAATACAAAATATCTGAATTAATATTATTATATAGAGCTCCTGTAATTACATCACAATGAATGTGTATGTCATCAACTCCTCTAGAAATGTTTGCCATATATTTTCCTTCTTGATGATTATCTTCATATATTTCTGATTCAAATCCTAAAATTTCATGTAATTTACTCTCTCTAAGATCAATTTTATATTCATCTTTTAATTCAATTATAAAGCGCTGTGTAGCGAAATTAGCTTTGAATTTAATTGGTGGTTCATCTCCAAATCGTTTTATTAAAAAGTTATTTAATTCCCTTAATGTGTAATTTCCATTATCTAAAGTTATTTCATGCCATAAACTACCATCAAAATACTTAAATGTATTATTTTCTTCATCAATATTGTTCCATGAAACCCACATAGACATAGATTTTAAAGCTATTTTTGAATTTTCATTAACAGGAATAGGTGGGACATATTCAATTGTAAAATCTTCTGATTTCTCAAAATTTTTGAATCTAAAATTAACATTTATTAAGCACAAAATCTTCATTATAACCACTTGGTTCTTGGGTAAAAGAATATAAAACTTCAACAGGTGATTTACCTTTATTCCTTTGAGTTATGTATTTCATACAATAAAAACCACATTTAACAGATGTTGGTTCTTGTAAAAAACTCGAATTATATCTAATTCCTTTATTAGATGTTTCAAGATATTTTACAATATTTTTAGGTATGAAAATGTTATTCAATTTAATGTCTTTATATTTATATTCTCCAAATGGATCAAAATATTCCACAAAATTATATTTAGGATCATTATAATAACAGACCCAATGAGTCCCAGGTCCTGTAGATATATCTAAATTAATAATTCCACTTTCAAATTTCTTAATCGTTTTAGGTAATAAATCTGATGTAAATATACCTCTGAATCCTTTTACATCTTTCATATTTTGTTCTATCGTTTTATTGGATATACCTCGTAATTCTGAAGAACTCCCTTTCCAGAATGTTTTTTTTAAGGTGTGAACCTTTCGGTTTACAACCTGATCCAGTTACTTTACTTAAAGCTTTATTCACACCAAAACTAGCAGCACCAGATAAAGCACCAGTACCAAGAGCAGCTAAGATAGGGATCAAAAAGGGTAAAATACCTCCGTTTTTCTTTAATTGTGTCTTACTTATAGTTATTCGTTTACCATTTTTAATTTGAGTAATTTGAGTTTTTGTTAAATACATATCATGATTAGCACTTTTAGTTTTATCAATTTGCAATGTAATTTCTTCACCTTTCTTAACTGCTGATTTTAATTTGTTTTTCTGACCTTCACTCAAATAAATTCTTGATACAATATAATTACTCATTTATTAAGATAGAAACTTTGAATAATATTGTTTTACTTGCTCATTAGTCATTTTACCCTCTTTCAATAATAAATCTAGTATTTGAACTACTTGGTTATATACTTTCTTATTTTTAGTTCCCTTACATATTTTATCTGTTAATTTATCTAAAATATTAAGACCCTCACCCATATAGTAATTCCCCATTTTGAGAGCTTCTAATGCTCTAATATATTTTCGCACCTCAGCCATTTTATAATCGAAACGATCAATTTTTTTCTGTAATTTTTTCTTTTTTCTTCATCTTTAGCATTATTAAGTGCTTTTACTTGAGGACCTTTTAGACGTCCGATTTCACTGATTTTTTCATTTGCTTGTTTTATTTTTTCATCAATCTCTTCATCAGATTTATTAACTAATTCTGAAGGTAAATCAAATCCTAACTTTTTTTAATAACTGATACATTCAAGTTTTTGTTTAAGTTAATTTTATGAATTCCTGCTTCTCTCTCATACATTTCTTTAGCATCTGAAATAGGTTCTTCAACATCTTCTAAGGCAGGAAATCTTGAAGATTCTGCAATTGGTTGAAATGAAAGTTCTTCAATTGCATCTTGAATAGCTTTTAAATTTTCTTTTCTAGATACATCTTGATATTCTAATTTTTCAACTATAGGTTTATGAAATTTTGTGATTGCCTCTTCATATCCTAAATCTTCTAATTGCTTTTCCTTATTTCGTTTTCTTAGTTCAGCATTTACTTTTGCTAATTTTAATAAATCTTGTATCACTTTACTCATTTATTTAACTGAAAATTTGCTTCCAAGCAAATTATTTTACTTCCAAGCAAATTATTTTACTTCCAAGCAAATTATTTTACTACCAAGCAAATTATTTTACTACCAAGTAAATTATTTTACTTCCAAGCAAATTATTTTACTTATATAAATGGAAGAACAAATTGAAGAATATTTATCTTTTGCTGAAATGGCATTATATCTAGCTGAATGTTATTTATCTCAAGGAATACCAGCTGAAGATTTATTATTTGAAGCTGAAATGTTTATTGAAGATGCTGAATTTCTATTAAATAAATATGATTAAGCCTTGCAGCATTAAACTAAAAGATTATTCAGAACCAGAAGAATTTATAGATCCAAATCAAAATCCAATATTACCTATTCATCCTTTTAAACTTTTAATAACAGGATCTTCAGGATGTGGAAAAACAAATTTACTATTAAATTTAATATATGATCATTTAAATTTTGATGCATTATTCATATGTGCAAAAGATATTAACGAACCTAAATACTCTAAATTAAAAGAAAATTACTGAATGTTTGATGATATAGAAGAGGAAGACATTTTAAAAATAAAGGGAAAGAATAAAAATAAGTTATTAAAATTATTTAAAAAGTTTAAGAAAGAAACATTATTTAGTTCAGACATAAATGAATTTATTACTGTAGATGACTTAGATCCTTCATTAAAAAATCTAGTTATTTTTGATGACTGTGTAAAAGAAAAAGATCAAAACGAAATTGAAAAATTTTTTATAAGAGGAAGGAAGAAAAATGCATCCATTATTTATTTATCACAGACCTATTATTCAACACCTATTGATATAAGAAAAAACTGTGATTACTTTATATTTTTTAAACTTCAGCACAGAGAAATTAAACAAATTATTAGAGAAATTGATGGTGATTTTAATATAGATCCTTATCAAAAAAGTATTAAAAAACCTTATGATTTCTTCATGTTAGATTTGAAAAATCCTCATATGAGATACAGACATAACTTTGATCCCATATAAATGGAAGAATATTTAGAAAAGAAAATGTATGTATACAGAAAAAGTTTTAATTACTATAATAAAATTAGTATATCACTATCAGTAGGCAAATTTATATTTAGTGCTTCAGGTTTATCAGCTTTTGCATTTATTCCTTTAGCAGCTCTTTCTTTAGGAGCAGGAGTCATTGAAGTTGTTGATAAAACTCTAAATATTTCAGAAAGAAAAGAAGAATATAAAAAAGCTTACAAATTTTATAAACAGATATTAAATTTAATAAACGCTAATTCAATTTCAGAACAGGATGCTTACGTTAGAGAAGAGGATTTTATAAAAAATATGAAGTATTTTCCTTTAGAGAAATATGTAAAACAAACGCAACTAAATGGTTATAGATATGTAAAATAGATTTACACTTAAATAAATGGAATTACAAGGAGGTGATATAGTAGGATGGTTACAAGATAAATTAAATCCACCTGAAATGCATATACCTGGTTACCAGTATTGTGGTCCATTTACAAAATTAGAAAAGAGATTAAAAAGAGGTGATCCAGGAATTAACAGAGTTGATAAAGCTTGTAAAAAACATGATGTAGCTTATAGTAAAACTAAAGATACTAAACAGAGACATATTGCTGATCAAGAACTCTTAAACGATTTAGATTCAATTGAAAATACTACAAGTGGATTCTATCCATTAGGAGAGAAACAAGCTAGAGCTGTTATAAAACCAATTATAAAAGCAAAGAAAACATTTGGTTTAGGAATTTCATCCTATATGTATTGCTTAAAGTGCAAACAGAAAACTGAAACTAAAGATATTCAAGAAACAGTAGCTAAAAATGGAAGACCGATGGCAAAAGGAAAGTGTAAAGTTTGTGGATCTAAAAAGAGTGTTTTTTAAAGACGTAGACCTTAAAAATATTTATTATACACCAGAAACTGGTTATTGTGGTATTAATGAATTACAAAGAAAAACTAAATTACCCAGGAAAGATATAGAAGAGTTTTTACATCAACAAGATGTATATACAAAACATAAACCACTTATTCATAGATTTAAAAGAAGAAGAATTTATGTTTCTCATGTCAATGACCAATTTCAAGCTGACCTTATAGATATGCAAGAATTTAAATCCTTTAATAATGACACAAATTATATTTTATCAGTGATTGATATATTCAGTAAATATGCTTGGACAATTCCGATTAAAAGAAAAACAGGTGAAGAGGTAACTAGAGCATTTAAAAAAATATTTAAAGAAAGAAAACCAGAAAAACTTCAAACAGATAAGGGTACAGAGTTTATAAATAAACAAACTCAAAAGTTATTCAAGGATGAAAATATTCACTGGTTTACAACTGAGAATATTGAGATTAAATGTGCTGTTATTGAAAGATTCAATAGAACTTTAAAGACTAAAATGTGGAAGTATTTCACAGCAAATAATACTAGAAAGTGGTTAAATGTACTAGATAAATTAATTAAGAATTATAATAATTCTTATCATAGATCCATTAAAATGACACCTATAGAAGCAAGTAAGGAAGAAAATGAATTAAAAGTTTATAATAATTTGTATAAAGAAAAAGAGAAAAATAAACCAAAATATCAAAAAGGAGATAAAATAAGAATTTCAAAATATAAAAGAAAATTTAAGAAAGGTTATCTTCCAACATTTACAGAAGAAATATTTATAATTTCCGATATATTGAACACAGATCCTCCGACATATAAAATAAAAGATTTAAATAATGAAGAAATTACAGGAACATTTTATGAAAAAGAACTGGTTAAATATGATAAGAAAGATGAGGTTTATAAGATTGAAAAAATTATTAGAAAGAAAGGAAATAAATACTTAGTTAAATGGTTGGGATATCCTGATGAATTTAACAGTTGGGTTGACGCTGTAATTTGAAAAATTCCCTTTCGGTGGAGGGTCTATGCTTCATTTTTTTTTATTTATTTGTACCTGGCCAGCTAGGTGGGCGTTAACTCTTTCGACCCTCCACCGCACACACTCTCTACCATCAGATGTTATTCACGCACACGCTCTACCGTGAACCCAAACTCTGATTTCAAAGTTTAGGACAGGGAGCTATTCTACCGTACCGAGATTCGAACCTGAGACCTTTTGCATGCATGCCTGACTCGCTACCAATCGGCCAACACAGGCCGATAAATTCTTGCTTGAAACATATATTTACGTTTCAAGCAAGAGAAACTTGGCGATGATCCAAAGTTGTTACGTAACGAAGAACTGCTTCTTTCCGAGGACATAATCGCGCGCCGTGGAGAGTATTTTGGCAGCTGTTCAACTCTGGTTATGTAAACATTTTCGCTCGCAGCTTATCAGTAATGACTACATCTAAGCAAGAAAGAGATTTAATTGCTTGTGCTACCATCTATATGTGAAAGAAAAAACTGTATTTCAGTATTTAAAGATATAATTTCTTAGGCAGGAATTATTAACGATTTAAAATAAGATATACGTGAAAAAGTATTTAATAACATGATATCTAATAAATGGCTTCATTAAAAGATGTATGTTATGAACAAATCAAAGATAATTACTGGTATGGTCTATTTGGAGATTTTAAAATTATAATAGATAAAAATACTGGATACTTTAATGCTACAAAATTATGCAAACAAGGTGGTAAAAAATTTAAAAAATGGTTAGAGAATAAACAATCTCAAGAATTAATAAAATATTATAAAAATTGTGGTGGCCCGAATTCGGGCCGCCATAAAAATGATCAAATGTATGAAATAAGAGAAGGAACAGGTAAGAATATTATTAATGGAACATATGTTAAGCAGGAATTAATTTTAAATATATCTTGTTGGGTTTCAAACGATTTTTATGATAAAGTTAACAAGATTGTTAAAGACTATTACATTAAAAAATTCAATGATAAATACAAGAATGATAATGAAAAATTAAATAAGAAATTAAATAAGATAAAAAAGAAAATGGAAAAATTAAAACTTGAAAATGAAAAATATAAAGAAGTAGAAGAGGATATAACACCTAAAACTGCTAATTCTAAAAAGCTTCATATGTTTACTATCATACAGAAAAATAAAGAAAACTCTGATTATCCTTATTATGTAATCAGATGTCAAAGAGATAAAATGAATAAAACTATTGGTAATTTAAAAATAAAGTATCCAGATTTAAATACAGTATATGAAATAAAATATAATCCTAATTCTATTAATTTATTTAACAGAGTTAAAGAAAATATATCATACATAGAAACTAAATTTAATCATCTTAATATTGTTAATGATCATACTATTGATAATTTAAAAGAGGCTATTAAAAGAATAACTAAGTTCTAAAAAGTTTTTAATAAAATGATATCTAATAAATGGATAATGATATTGAAGAAGCGAATTACTTTTCTTATTCAGAAGAAGAACAAATTGAAATTCCTGAAAATTTTAAAAAAGTAATGAAACAAATAAAAAGAATGAAATATGATGAAGAGGAAGACTGTTATTATATAGATTATAATAAATATTTAAAAAGTAGATATGTTAGTAGAATAAGATATTTTAATCAGTTTAAAAGAAAAAGTAACCTTAAATTTAATAAGGAAGCAGAAGATTTATTTTTAAAATTATTGGATTTTATGTACTATGAGAAAAATTTAAAATATGTATATTTTATTAAAAAAATTTGTGACTATTATAATATATCAAATGATATTAAAATTAATATAAATCCAAAAAATGAAAAGATCTGGGAAGACTTTAAAGCAGCAAGCTTAAAGCAAAGTATTTATAAAATTTGTTTCCTAATAAATGGAGAACAAAACATGCAAAAGTTGTAAACAAACAAAACCTATTGATGAATTTTACATTCAACGTCTTAAAGGTTACGTTTATAGACAGCACTATTGCAAGACTTGTGATTCCAAAAGAAAGTACCAAAAGAGAATTTGCGACTGTGGAAGAGAATACACTGTAACTCATTATGAAAGACATTTAAGAAGTAATTATCATAATAAACGTGTGCAACCTGTTTTTTAAAATCCCTTTATAAATTTACATCCCAATAAATGGAGTTAAAAAATCTGAAGCCTGTTATTGTGCATCTTAAAAGTGCTCTGAATGCTATTAGTGTTCAGAAACTTAGAAATGCTTTAAAAAGATTAAATATCAAAAAACGAAATGTAAAAAAAGATGATTTAATTAAATCGTTGATAAAATATATTAGAAATACAGGTGATTATAAGTCTGTTTTAGTAGATATCCTTGGATTAGATACATCAGAATATTTAGATCGAAAAAGAAAAATATTTATTAATCATCCAGAGAGAAGAAATAGAATTAAAAAATTATTTGATTCTTTTAATTTAAAATTCAAAGATAACAAATTGAAACCAAGAAAAGAAAAGAAAATTAAAACAGCTGTAAATCTTGAAAAATTATTTAAACCTGATTATGAAATTATTGAAACAAAAGGAAAATATATTAAAAAATATATGGTACATAGAAAGAATTATAGAGTAGCTGGAGTAAACATTAAACCTGAACAATATTTCAATATTTTACAAGATATATTTAGAAAAGCAATCGGTAAAATTCAAGGTAAAGTAGATATAATTGTATATAATCCTAAACTGAATAAACCATTTCATGATAAAATGATGTATACTAAGGATGCCTATGAGCTATATATTTATAAATTATCTGATCAAATTGAATATAAGGAATTAGAAATAACTGATTGTATATTTGATTTTAATGTAATTGAATTACCTTCAGGCGGTAAACATATAAAGATAATTAATGATGAAACAATAGAAAATAAAAGAAGTATCTGTCAGATAAAAAATGATGATAACATATGTTTAGCTAGATCAATTGTAACTGCTCTATCTATTCAAAATCCTAAGCTATTATGTGATAAATTGAATCATAATGAATTATCAAAAAATGATATTAGATACATCAAAATGGGTAGAGTTTTACAAAAATCATTAGCTGTAAAATTACATGAACTATGCAATATTCCATTAGAAGTATGTTGCTTAGAAGAGGTTAAAATATTTGAAGAATTCTTAGATATTCAGATAAATATATTTTGCAGAGAGAATTTTAATGAACGTATATATAGTGGTAAATATAAATCTACATGTATTTACATATTGAAAAATAGAAATCATTTCGATGTAATTACTTCTGTTAAAGGATTTTTAGGAAAAGAGAATTACTGTGATTATTGTCAAATAAGCTATAAAAGATCAGATCAACACAGATGTCCTCTCAAATGTGATAGATGTTTTAAAACAGATAGTAACTGTAATGGTGAAGAGATATTTTGTAAAAAATGTAATCGATTATTTAAAGGTGAGGAGTGTTTTGATAACCACAAAAGAAAAAATAAGAAAGGTGTTAGTGTATGTAAATGTCTATGGAAATGTTTAAAATGTAAAAGAATTATTAATCGATATGAGAGAAAACCCAAAGAGCATGTATGTGGTGAAAAGAGATGTAAAAATTGTTGGAAATATGTATTACATGATCATAAATGCTATATGAAACGTAAAGATGCTAAAGGTGGTAAATGTGAAAATGATTGTCCTAAGTTAACAAGAAATCGAAAAGATTGGTGTGAAAAATGTAGATATGAATATACTGAGAAATATATATTCTTTGATGTTGAAACTAAACAAGAAACAGGAACTCATGAAGTTAATCTAGTTGTATGTCAAATGTATGATGGTAGTGAAAAGATATTTGAAAATGAAAATGATTTTTGTAATTGGTTATTTCAACAAAAACATTTTGGATATACTGTACTAGCTCATTATGGTAAAGGCTTTGATTTTCAATTCTTAGCTAAATACTGTTTTAAAAACAAAATAGAAGTGTTTACTATATATAATGGAAATAAACTCAATTATATGCAGGCATCTGGATATAATATAAGATTCATAGATTCAATCAATTTTACTATGATTCCATTAAGAGATTTTCCAAAAACATTTGGGTTAGAAGAGATGGCAAAAGGTTATTTTCCTCATTATTTTAATAAAGAATGTAATCAAAATTATATAGGTAAATACCCTGAAAAACATTACTATGGATGTGATTCTATGAAATCTGAAGAGAGAAATGAATTCTTAAAATGGTATGAAACTGTTAAAAACGATACGTTTGATTTTCAAAAAGAATTTGTTAAATACTGTAGATCAGATGTAGATATTTTAAGAAGAGGATGTTTAGAATTGAGAAGATTATTCTTAGAAATCGCAAATATCGATCCATTTAAATATGTAACTCTAGCAGGTGTATGCATGAGTATTTATAGAGATAAATTCTTAAAAAAAGGTACAATTGCCATAGATGATGATACAATTCAAAAAGACAAATATAGTAAAAAATCAATTGCTTGGTTAGATTATCTGTCTAAAAAGAATAATATCAATATTCAACATGCATTAAATGGTGGAGAGAAAAAATTAAAATTAGGTAAGAAAATTTATAAAGTAGATGGATTTTATGAAAACACAGTGTTTCAATTTCATGGATGTCACTGGCATGGATGTAATAGATGTTATAGAGAATCAACTATAAATGAACAGAATCAGATATGTATGAAAGACTTATATAAAAGAACTAAGAGGATTCAAAAGAAGATTTTAAAAGCTGGATATGAATTAATTGTTATATGGGAATGTGATTTTAATAATAATAAAGAAATTAAAAAATATATAAAAAATGAATGGAATAGAGATTTCGTGGAACCTTTAAATCCTAGAGATGCATTTTATGGGGGTAGGTGTGAGCCTACTAAATTGAAATATGAATTTAAAAATAATGAAAAAGGTAGATATATTGATGTATGTTCACTGTATCCAACTGTAAATTACTTTGATAATTATCCAATTGGTCATCCTGTTAAGATATTTAATCCTGAAAAATTTGATAAAGAATGGTATGGTTTCATCAAATGTAAGGTCTTACCACCTAGAAATTTATATCATCCAGTGTTGCCAATTAAAGATGAAAAATTGATGTTTGCTCTTTGTAAATCATGTTCTAAAACTATCAAATGTAATCACTTTAAAACTGTTGTAGATAAAAAGAAATGTAAAGAATGCTTTGAAATTAGAAATAAGGAGTGTAATCATAAAAGAGACGAAAGATGTTTCACTAGTACATGGACTACTGATGAAATGAATTTAGCAATTAAAAAAAGATATAAAATTTTAAGAATATATGAGGTTTGGAATTTTGAAAATAAAACTGATGAACTATTTAGAGATTACGTTAAAATGTTTTTGAAAATCAAATTAGAAACAGATGATAAATGGTCTGAAAACTTTAAAAGTGAAAAAGAATATAAGAAGACAGTTTACAAGAAATTAGATATAAAATTAGAAAAAATAGAAAAAAATCCAGGAATGAGATTTATAAGTAAGATATGCTTGAACTCATTATGGGGTAAGTTTGGACAGAGAAAAAATATGAAACAGACTAAATACGTAATGGATTTAGATGAATTTTATAAAATTATATTAGATGATAATCTCAAAGAATTAAATATGATATTTATGAATGATGACTGTGTAGAAATGACTTATAAAATGAAAGATGAATATGTTAAAAATAACTTCAATTCTAACGTTTATATAGCAGCTTTCACCACTAGTTCTGCTAGAATTAGATTATATAAAATGCTTGATAAATTACGTGAAAAAGTGATTTATAAAGACACAGATAGTGTTGTGTATATAGATGATGGAACTAATAAAATCAAAACAGGATGCATGTTAGGAGAATGGACAGATGAATTGGGAGAGGACAAATATATGAAATCCTGGATAGCTGGTGCACCAAAAGACTATGGATACATACTAAATGATGGAACTGTAAAAGGTAAAGTTAAAGGATTTAAAATGAGCTATGAGAATGAAAATATTTTGAATTTCAATGATAGAATGAAAGTAATAACAGGTGAAACAGATTACTTAGAAATATCAAATAATCAGTTTAAGATACAAAAAGATAGAAATATAGCTGTAGATACACTGAACAAGAAATACATGTTTGGATTTGATAAAAGAAGAATTCTAGATGATTTGAATACTGTACCTTTTGGATATGTATTTAAAAAAAGTGAGTAAATATAAACAATGAATGATATAATTGTGATTATAAATATTCAAGGATTTGTACTCCCAAATCGTAAGATAGCAAGAGAGATAAGTTGGGTACACTCAAAACTGAATATTGGTGAAACAATATCAGTGTTCACACCTGACTGCAAATTAGATGAACAAGAATTGAATATCGTACGTAAGTGTGTTTTAGATGTGCATGGACTGAGATTTAAAAGATATCCAAATAGCAAAGAACTATGGATTAATAATTGTGAGGTAAAGAACTATATTAAAAACCTGTACCATATTTATGGTGGTACATTTGCATATAAAGGAGGAGTAATGGAAAAAGAGATGCTTGAAGATATTCCATCTGTTGATTTAGATATACCTAAATGTCCAAGAGTTTTAGGCCCCGGATGCTCTATGTATAGATGTATGCATTATAAGAATTATATTTCAAAAAATGAAAACTTATAAATGGATTTAATGGGTGACCTTAGAGCTCTATACTGTTCTTCAGATAAAAAATATAGTAACGAAATATCTCAATTCGCTCATTTTTGTGATGACTTGATTCATATGTATAGAGATAATTACAAGTTTTCAGATATTCTAACTATAGTTTATAAATATTTAAAAAAGATAAAAAGAATAATTGAAAAAAAGAAAAAAACGAGGAAATTAAAAACAAAGGATTAGAAATTTTAAATGAGTTTGTAAGTTATTGTAATTTACAGTTCTCATCACATGTATTCAAAAGCCTTTAAAAAAATAAAACCTTATAAATGGATGAGTTCAATAGCATCAGATTATTTACAGAAACACAGAAATTAAAAGATTTGAATCCTGGAGATTATAAATTGATGTCACTGAAAAAAATCCAAACGAAATTCGGAGATACAACTATTGCAAAAATAGAAGTCAATGATGAAGAAAAAGAATATTATCTTAGAAAATGTCACGGAAAACTATCTGACAGTGCAATTAAAAAAATTAATAAAGGTAATTATATATTCAGATTCAGAGGTAAAATTGATGATCTATATTATGATTATGAATTAGTAAAAACTTAAAAAAACGAATTCTATTAAAATGAAAGTTCACTTCGATCCTAATGTCATATATGTAGGAAATGAAAAGGTATATGGGAAACATATGCAGTTGATCGAGAGAGGTTCAAAAGAAGAATTACCGAAACAGAAAATAAAAATATCTTTAAAGAGAAATGAAGTACTACATAACAAAACCTTATATTATTGAATTCGTTTAAATCTTTGTAATATTTTTAATTAAATCTTGAATTTGTTTAATCTTCAACAATTTTTAATCTTCCTATAAGGGGTATCCATTTTGGGTACCCCTTTTTTTAATGCATTTTTAAAAAGGACTTTGCAAAGTAGTTTGTTTTACAACTTTTCTATTGATCACTAAATCCATCATTTCATCACTTTCAAAGATATTCAAAGCTCAAAATGATTGCAATTGTTCAAAAAAGTCGTCAAATATCATCAAAAATGCGTGTTTTTATGATGTCTGTTTTTATGAAAAAACAGAGTAAAAACTTCAATTTTCATAAATCTGATGTTTTTGACTATTTTATGCCCAAAAATCAATGATTTTTAATGAAAATAAGGTGTTTTTGATCATAAAAAGCCTTAAAATGTTCGTGATTATTGAGGTCTGAAAAATCAAAAAATGCCTGATTTTGAGGTTTTTATGCGAATTGGGTGTGTGCCATAGTACCCCCATATACTACTTTTTTTTCTGGCATCAAATTTGCAGGGGCGAGACATTCCTGTCGAGACCTACCGGTAACTGGTTGATAGTATGCCTCGACGTGTTGCCTTAGTCATGCAACCAAAAAGGTGGGTCGACTAACTACCAATTGCGATAATAAAGCCATTTGTAAAGATTTTTAAAGCCATTTAATAAAGCAATTTGTCCCAAAACCTTGTGGTGTCCGTGTACTTTGATAATATAGTGTATATTAATGTACCAACCTGCTTTTTCCAACACAAAACATATTCGATTTACTGCTACTTACAGGCTGTGTGTGAATCGATTTCCAGTTTTTTCCTACCATGATTCAATTGTGACGAACCTTCGGCTAAGAAAATGACAGACGTTCCCGGGGCAGAAGTCAGTTGCTCCTTCTGAAAACATGCCATTATAAAAGCGGGAGCAGTCGATACTGACTGCTCCCGTTTTTGTAATATGGCAGAGGAGTCAAAAGGAGAGGGATAACTTACATAGCTTTATCAGTTTGGAATATCATTACGACCTGGATTTAATACCATTTCAGGGGTTATTGTCTTTCTATTTATTAGGACTTAATGGATGTCTCACGACCCTATCTTTTCCCCTTCACCACCTCCTCCTTTTGCGTTCAGAGGAACATCAGTCTGCGGTGGGCCTGGTTACCTTTGATTCATGTGGCTGGCTTGTGAGTTGTGGGGTTGTCTTCTCAAGTCCGCTCTATCCTCTTTGGAGGAAAAGAAGTGCTTGTGTTCTTCCTCTGTGTGACGTGCACTCTAGTTCAACTTTCCTTTTTAATCTCTTTCTCTATGTAAATTTGAGTTCCTTCTCCTTACCGGTTTTCAAACTTAACGTGATATCCTCTCTCTCGTAAGGCTATGGTTGGCAACACCTTGAGGTCAGAACTTATGACGTGTGTGTGTGTGTGTCAGATGAGAACTGAGTGATAAACACAGTGAGTCACAATATTGTGACCACCTCCTATTTTTGACGTCAACAGCGCGTATCCAATGAAAGAAGTCACGCGTCGTGAGCTGGCTTCGAGGTGTGCTGAAGGCAGTCAGAAAACATATTACTCGTTGCTGTCATGAATAAAAGGAGCGTTTTATCAGATTTGCAAAATGGGATGGTTATCGGCTTTCGGGTCAAGGGTGGAAGTATTTCTGAAACAGCGCAGTTTGTGAACTGTTCGCTTGCTGCTGTGGTTAAAGTGTCTCGTGATTGGAGAAATGGCGCCATTGCGAATAAGCGACGTGGAAACTGTGGAGCTCCAAGTGCTATTGATGTGAGAGGTGAACGTCGGCTGCGAAGGTGCGTCAGGGCCGATCGACACGCTACAGTGGAGCAACTCACTGGCCGAATGAACCAGCGGGCTTCTCAAAGTGTGTCTATTAATAAAATGACAGTTCAGCAAACCCTGCTGCGTATGGGGCTCCAAAGCAGACGGATTGTCACTGCTCGTATGCTAACGAAGGTGCATCGGCAGAAAAGGCTTACATTTGCAAGGCAGTATCAGAATTGGACCTCCGCTGATTGACAAAGGACTGCCTTTTCCGATGAGTTACGTGTTCTGCTTCATCGTACGGATCGACGTTGGCATATCAGGCGAGAAACATCGGAGAACAAACACTCTTCAACCATTGCTGGAAGAACACAAGCTGGTGTGTGTGTGGGGGGGGGGGCAGCGTTATGGTCTGGGGAATGTTTTCGCTGCATTCTCTGGGTCCACTCACACCTGTGGAAGGCACTATGGACCGAATTCGTTATGAATCCATCCTTGCATACCAAGCACACCCGTACATGCTGAGTGTCTTCCCTGAGGCGGATGGGATCTTCCAGAACGGCAATGCGACTTGTCTCAGAGCTAGAAATGTCCAAGAGTTGTTGGAAGAGCACGATGAAGACTTCGAAGTACTTTCCTGCCCCCATAATTACCCAGACTTAAACCCAATTGAGCATCTGTGGGATCACTTCGATGGTGTTGCTCGCTCTATGGACCCTCCACCACACACTCTCCAGCATCTGCGAGATGCACTGCAGTCAGCTTGGCTCCACATACCTGTGAACACCTTCCAGCATTTTATTGAGTCACTCCCATTCCGTCTAGCTGCTGTCCGCGCTGCACACGACGGTAACTCTGGATACTATTAGCTGGTGGTCAAAATAATGTGACTCGACCTTGTAAAATGAGACGAAGGACGTTTTAATTGGCTTATTAGTAACACAAGGAGCGACGGTTTCCTAAAACCAGGATAAACGAAAAATCGATATATTTCACTTTGTGTGTGTGTGTGTTTATTCGGCTCCCGTTGCTCCTAAACAAATTTTACACACGATAATTTCAAAGATTATGATGATAGCCTTACAGATGCTCGTGGTGGTCGTTAAATCTCCAAATAAATAAATCTTACATAATTATTCAGTTTATTGCATCGAAAATGATATGCAGCCCCATAGCCAGCGGCGTATAAAAAAGAACTTGTCTCCCCCCCCCTCCCTGGAAAAATATCATCGAGACCCTTTTGTGAAAATATTTTAGTCTTTAATTGTTAAAATTTTTAAATTCCCTATTGTTAACTAGGTTTTATGAGCGTTTTAATCATTCAAACTCTTCGGAACCTACAGATAATTTTCGTTAAACCAAAATTACTGCACTTTATTGCAAACAACACAAATGAGCACTTTGTAACTAAAATAATGGCCCAGGTTTTATACCATTACAAAGTACCACAAAATACTTACGCCAAAGTTAATCATATCATGCAAATTTTGCTCTTTTAGAATACTAAGGCAAGTCTTTTTGAAATGCCTCGCGATGACACACACACACACAAGACGCGTAACTGCGACATGGCAGTGTCAAATGATCTTTTCCGATTTAAACTGAAGAGCAGAAAGTAAAGAAAGCAACTAAATAAGCAAGAATCAAGAATTGGAGCACACAAAAAAATTACTTAAATTATTTATTTTAGAACATACAAAAAATTAGCATAATGCGACAGAGATTTGCACATTGTAAAATTTTGTGCTATTGACTCTGTTATATTAAAAAAAATGAATGACACAGGTACTCGTTCCTTCAACTCCAGCAAAGGTCACCTTGCAGTTCATGATATTCTGAAGGATACGTAGTTATATGGAAACAATTGTTATACATAACACATTATCCTCATTAGTATAAAAAAATATTTTATTGAAGACACATTTGTTTGACATTCTCTTGTTAGCACATATGTATAGGGACTACTGCTATGGTTGTGAAATGAGGCCTCGTGGCGCCAAAGAGATTCTTTCCCATCATCCAGTTTTTACAAACTGAAACCGCGAAATGATTTCCAAACATTTTACTTACTTACTGGAAAAATATCAAAAATGTCTCTTTTTTTTACGCTTTTCAACCGTAGGTTGAAGAAGCTTATATGCTCGAGCTTTGTCCGTGTGTCCGTCCGTACGATTACGCGCGTAAAAATGGTTCGATTTCGCTGAAATTTTGGTATGTGGTAGGGGACCACCTGGGGACGAATCCTGTTGTAAATGGTACAAATAGGGTCAAATATCAGGACATAGGAGCGGGATCCATTTCATCGCCCTTATACGTCACTTACGTACAAATGCTTCTATTACGACAAAACTTTAGTAGGTTGTTCCGGAGGTATACTGAACCGGTTCTGTTGAATCTTATTGAAATGGGGTCAAAGGTCAAGACACAGGAGTCAGATTTATTCCACAGCCATTATCCTCATAACTTGACGAAAAATGCTTCTATTGCGACAAAACTTTAGAATGTCGTTCCGGAGGTATACTGAACCAGTTCTGTTGAATCTTATTGAAATGGGGTCAAAGGTCAAGACACAGGAGTCAGATTTATTCCACAGCCATTAGCCTCATAACTTGACTAAAAATGTTTCTATTGCGACAAAACTTTAGTATGTTATTATTGAGGTATACTGAACCGGTTCTGTTGAATATCATCGAAATGGGGTCAAAGGTCAGGACACAGGAGCGAGATTTATTCCACAGCCATTATTCTCATAACTTGAGTAATAATTTCTGGTATGTTGGAAAGCGTATCATAATCAATGCATTGCATGCTTTTACTAACTTGTTATACTTTATTCAAAGCTGCTGTAAAACATTCCTGGCAATTTCTTTAACCAGCTTGATATACAGTTTCCGCAAAAATATTTATAAACTCTTTTTCCTGAGGTTAAGAGGCCCTCTTGGCAGTGAGACCCCCCGCAGTACAGGGGTTGCAGGAGTTATCAGTACGTACGCCCCTGCAACCGTATCCTTCAGGGGATTCTATGAACTATCTGTAACGCTTTCTACGTACCAATCATAAAAGTTCAAGGTAGCAGTCTTAAAAGCACGATAATTAAAACATTACGATAATCATCTTCTTACGAAGTGAACACCATATTGAATGTAGAAGTTAAAAGGTTAAAAATAAAGCCATAAGAACTTTCGGTCTTCCTAAAGATCATCCTCAGATGGAAGTACAGAAGAAGTTGGGTGAGGAGACTTATAAGTGACCATACAGACAGAAAGTGACGTATCGAAACAGGGGATCATGTCGTCATATTCAGATAGGGCTAGATATACCTCCTAATATCATATGTTAGGGATATATCTACGTATCACCTGTTTAGATAAGTCACATTCTGTCTGTATTGCCACTTATATGTCTCCCCACCCAACAACGTCTTCTGTACTTCCATCTCAGGATGGTGTTTAGGAAGACCGAAAGTTCTTATGGCTTTATTTTTAACCTTTTAACTTCTACATTCAATATGTTGTTCACTTCGTAAGAAGAATGTGTAATGTTTTAATTATCGCGCTGTTAAGACTGCTACCTTAGATTTTATGATAGACTCATTCCTCACGAGAACCTGATGCCTTGACTTTCTACGCATTCCATATTTTCAGCTGGAATGAAATTGGTATAGAGAGAAATACATCATTAAATAAGGTGAGACGAATTGTTTGGTTATTTGAAACTAGATGAAAGCCCGTCAATAATGATGAGAAAAATAAAATTTATGATACAGAAATTTTTGACATTTATTTATTGAGTTCCACGTCAATAGATGGCGACGTTGGCTCACAGCTTTCTGAACATTTCCCGAGCAGTCTGTTACGGAATTTGATACGACGGGCTGTATGTTTGTTACGTGTTTTGTAAAACCTTTAGTCCCTATTTCTTCAACACTTCCTTGTACACAACATTTTTCGTATACACTGACTGTGGACCCTGTATCAATTTCCCCTGTTCCTTTCCGTGAACTATTTTTATCCTGACGTTGCCACATACAGATGGCTAAACACCGGTTCAGGTAATTAACCGAAATTCCTGATGTAAAGTTTTTTGTAGTCATCCCGGTGGCGCATTGAACTACGCGATGGCCTCTAATCATTCGTCCGAAAGGGGTCCGGGTTCGAATCCCGGTGAGGCATGGACGTGTTTCTCTTACGGCACTGGCTTTCTCCCTTCCCTGGAACCAGCGACCCTAAATTAGGGGTGAGTGATTGCTTATAGCCCACTGAGTTGCTCACGGTGGTCATTAAACCTCTAACCAAAAAAAAAAAAAAAAGGTTTTCCTATCTCTAGAGTTGACCGTGTGACGCAACGCATCTCTGATGTCATGTGAAAATGATTTGGATTAGATGACGTCACACCAGCTCCTGTGTTCTTTGTTGCTATGAGAACAAAACAAAGGGGTATACGCGTGAACTGCGCGTGTAGGTGATGGCCACCCTACACGAAAACACGAAAAGCTAAGCGTGACGTCACAAACTTCTGTTTCTCGGTTGTTGCTATGACGACTTAAAAAGTGGCATGGCTGTAGCAGATTATTATTAGAGGTGCCTAACTTAGAAGAACTGGGTTTCCTGCATTTGTTAACTCTCAGCTAGCGATTGACATTCTGTAGTGACTTCTAGGAAAGTGTGTATTTTGAGAAGCCGATTGCAGATAACAACTGGGATTGCACAGGAATTTGCTTCTCAAAGAGTAACTGTATTTTTTTTTTTTTTTGATTGGAGGTTTAACGACCACCGTGAGCAACTCAATGGGCTATAAGCAGTCGCCCGTCCCTAATTTAGGGTCACTGGTTCCAGGGAAGGGAGGGAGCCAGGGCCGTAAGACAAACACAACATCCATGCCAGACCGGGATTCGAACGCGGACCCCTTACGGACGAATGATCAGAGACCAGCGCCTTAGACCACTGCGCCACCGGGGCGGCGAGTAACTGTATGTACTTATAATCCTTGTGACGTACACCTCTAAATTAAATCTGAAGTTTTTTACTGACATAACGACACACTATCACTCCCGGCGAGTTTTTCAAAGTTGGCAAACTGACAGTGGGCATACTGACAGTGGGCATACTGACAATAAAAAGTCAGCGAAGTTTGATAAGAGTGTTGTTGATGAGAGGAGTGCAATGTACTATGAGGGGAGGGGGTACGATTTACGCTATGTGTTAGACCAGTGGTTCCCAACCTTTTGCATTCGCGGACCGGCAAAACGTGGAGGAAAATTTCGCTGACCGGCTACGCCGAAACAAAACCTTTAGGCTATTTTCGAGCATTTAATCTTATAATATTTATATTATAATGATCACTGTGTACCATCCATACTTTATATACCAGATTATTTCATGTCACGTACTTACAGCTAAAATCGTTTAATCTGTCAATATTCTTTAATGATTAACAAGTGCACTCCATAATCAATATACCATAATATTCTCCTTACCGTTAATATAACTTTTTCTGGGGCCAATGTGACGTCCGTTGCTGCTGCTTCGTGATGGTCTTCTCAAGCCGTGTTCCCAGCGGCGTCGTTTCTGCAAGGGCAGCATTAATGTCCATTATGTTGCTGTGCTTTGCTTTGATTGACAAAACGGCTGAAAGGGTTTCCTCGGAATAAATATGTAATCGAAAAAGTTACCAATAATTTTAGAGTCCTGTCGTTGAGACTCGGATATTCTTTCCCCATAATACACCAAAAGTGAGTCAGAGGTTTAGATCTGAATATCGATACCAGACTGGCATCAGAAGGAAGTTCAAAAAAGCTTTTGCTTTCCTGGTGAGTGCATATCTTCTGTTAAGAGATTATCGATCTAAGCTTCCTTTAACCTTCCCCGACAGGTGTTAAAAACATCTTGATCTAAATTTCCTCTTACTTTGACTCCATTTTGATTCAAAAGAAAAATAAATAAATTCACTGGTTTCTCGCAGACCTGCGGAAAAAAACCTTGCTGACCAGCGGTAGGGAAACACTGTGCTAGACGAAAAAGATAGGAGATTTTAAGAGAGAGAGAGAGAGAGAGAGAGAGAGAGAGATATGAATGGTACGATTAGAGATATGTGAATGCTATTTGTTACACAAAACAAACAGTTCAAATTGCTGGATTTTTCATCTTAGTATTTGTGAATTATCTTCAACATCTTGACGTGCTATATGTGATGAAAATAAAGCCACAATTGAATTAGTACCTAATACTTCTGCTGAGTAATTTACAATGGTTTCTCTAATTTAAAGTGCTTAATTAGGATTGCACACTGAGTTAGCTTTGTATTAGGAACGTCCCCCGTTTTACATATTCGGAGCGATGATGAAGTACCACGTGATATCAACGTCACGTGCAACTACTATGAATTATGCACTCCTATTCTCTGTAGGTAATCAGTAAGCGTTTGCCAGCAAAGCGGGAAACTTGGCGACTTAAGCTAATTTGACTGTGGGCAGATAGTTGGGGCCCACAGGGCAGGCGATGCGTGTGCCTCGGAAACAGCTGCACCTGTTGAATGCTCCCGTACTACTGAATCAATTGTGCACTAGGACTGGATTAAGCACGCATAGACATCCAGAAAAAGGACTCACATTAGCCAGCCACGAGCGGTTGATCCTAGAACGACGTGCAACAGTCACCCAGCTCATCCGTCAGTATAACAGCGGTGCAGTTTGACCCATTTCCACATTCACCGTGCTCCGTACCTTGCTCCGCATAGGGTTCCAGCCGAAGATCAACGAGTATACCCATGGTGACATCCAGTCATCGCAAACAACACCTCACATGGGTCAAGGAACATCGATGAAAGAAGGTCGTCTGGAGTGATGATTCCCGTTTCGTACTGTGCCATGCTGATGGCCGGGTTAACGTAAGGGGCAAACAGCATGACGCCCCATCCTGTGGTTTCATTAATACAGACATTTGTAGTAGACCAGGAACATCAAACAGAGGTCATATGATCATATGCAGAGGATTTTTTAGGAAGGGAGTTTCTGACCCTAGGTCTTAAACAACCCTTAGAAGTAGTAATCTAGGAGATTTGGGCCCGATAGGAAAGTGACGCGGAAGCGAAGTAGAAAGGGGGAGGAATACGCCCTTATTAATTACCGGGGGGCCAGTACCCGGGGTCCGACGTCTTAACGTGCCCATCCGACGCACGGCGGATATTTAGTGGATTGAGCGTTCGTACCTGCATGGGATCGAACCTGAGGTCCTTTCCGCGGCAGTCACGAACGTTGCCCAATAGGCCACCCGCGGCCCGTCAAACAGAGGTCATCGCTCTTTCCACGTTTTATAAGTGAGTCACAGAAAAATTATCAATGGCCGCCACCGGGAATCGAACCCAGGGTTTTCCAGTTACGCGCCGGATATGCTTCCACTGCAACACAGCGGCCTCGAATCCCTCCAGGCCGCTGTGTTGCAGTGGAAGCATATTCGGCGCGTAACTGGAAAACCCTGGGTTCGATTCCCGGTGGCGGCCATTGATAATTTTTCTGTGACTCACTTATAAAACGTGGAAAGAGCGATGACCTCTGTTTGATGCTCTGGTTTCACAGTTGGAGTTCAGCTGGCCGATGGAAGTGGTGTTTCGGTCTGGGGAGCATTATCCCGGAAAGCCCTAAGTCCTTTGGTTATCATCCCAGAAAACACTGAATGCTGGTTGTTACAGTTAGTCATCACCCGTTAGTCGATCATCTCTCTGTAAACACAGTTAAAACTAATTTTTTACCCGACAGAACCTAATCCAATATCAAGATATAACTATTTATTATTGTTGGTATATAAATAAGTTTTGAGGGATTTCCGTTCGGTGTTGTACTTATTACTGTTCGCATGTATTTAAGGTGGCAACACTGCGATATCGCAGTACGAGACGCCAGCTGTCAGAGTCAGTATACGACGTTCGATTGAGGTGCGAAAACGTGTTTGTTTTACTCGATGGAAAATGGCAACTTTCGTCCTAAAAAAAGCATTTGCGGGAAGTGTTAGTGCATTACTTTATTGTCAAGAAAAGTGCTGTCGACAGCTATCGCTCAATGTCAGAAATCTATGGTGAACATTCCCCATCCTTAAAAACATGTGAGTATAGGTTTAGACGATTCCGATGTCAGTGATAAAGAACGTTCTGGACCACCCCAAAAAATTGCTGATGCCGAATTGGAAGTTTTACTCGACGAAGATCCGTGCCAGACCCAAAAAAGAACTTGCAGCAGCATTAAATGTTAGTCAACCATGCATTTAACAACGTTTAGCTGCCATGGGAATGGTGCAAAAAGAAGGGGATTGGGTTCCACATGCTTTGCGGGAAAGAGACCTTGAACGTCGAAAAACCATTTGCAAATTGCTGCTTCAAAGGCAAAAAAGAAAGAGGTTTTTGCATCGTATTATTACTGCCGACGAGAAATGGATATGGTGCGGCAACCCTAAACGGCAGAAAGCATGGGTGAAGCCAGGTGAACCAGGTCCTTCAACGCCAAAACGCAATATCCATGGTTCAAAGGTAATGCTGTGTATCTGGTGGGATCAGAAGGGTGTGATCCACTATGAACTGCTGAAACCGTCAGAAACTATTACTAGTGATCGGTATCGAACCCAATTAATGCGTTTAAAACGAGCTCTCACGCAAAAACGGCCGGAATGGTAGAATAGGCACAACAAAGTCATCTCACAGCATGACAACGCAAGACCACATGTTTCTCGACCGGTGAAAATGTACTTAGAAGGATCCGACAGGGAAGTTCTACCCCACCCGCCATATTCGCCAGATATTGCGCCATCGGATTACCATTTGTTCCGGTCGATGCAGTGAGCACTTTCTGGAGAACGGTTTAGTTCTTATGAAGACATCAAAAATTGGCTGGACAACTGGATCTCTTCCAAGGAACCGGAATTCTTCCTTCGGGGCATACTTTCACTGCCCGAAAGATGGGGTAAAGTTGTAGCTTCAGAGGGAGCATATTTCGATTAATATTAAAATATCGTTTCTGTTCTCTAACAACGTGTTTTGTTCACCTCAAATCCCTCAAAACTTATTTATATACCCAATATAATAATAATAAAATTGTTATAGTGAATTATTTCAACTATGTGTGAGTAACACTACAGCCTAACTTAAAATGGGATCGACATATAGAACAAACTATTAATAATATATCTAGAAACATAGGAGTAGTTAGCCGAGTGCTTAATAATCTAACTTATAAAACCCTTAAATTGTTATACTGCACTCTTGTGCATACACACTTTAACTACTGTTTATCCTGTTGGGGACAAAGAACATAAACTAATATAAAAAAACTCCAATTACTCCCGAATAAATTTATTAGATTATTAGAATTTCAACTACAATTTCAACTACATACTAATACTAATAATATACATTATTCAAATATTTGTAATTACTTGCGAGTAGATGCTAATCAACATAACATTTTGAATATAAAACAATTATATCAATATGCTTTGGGATTAAATATGTTTAAAAGGATTAAACAAAATATCAATATAGATATCCTAGATATAAATAGTGAAACAAACAACAACCCTTAAATTAATATATATACATTTCAATCCTTTTTTAATTGTTACTAATATCTACTAATAACTAAAAATCCTCCAAATACGTGGCGTCAGTAAATAAACAAATACATCGTTCTTTCCACGTTCCAGAAACTCATACCAACCGAAAAATTGTTATTCGGTTGCCTTGAAAATGGGGGTTTCTATGACAAAGAAAATTCCCCACGGCTCCCGCTCACGTGTAATCCTCGACAAAGAAAGCCGTCCCCGGTTGTCCATGTGCTGCCTCACGGAGGGTTGTGATTAATTATGACGTCAACCGCCGCCATTTTTTTTATTTCCTCCACGTGGTTGATTTTGCACGCCACGCGTTTTTATTTGGTTAATTTTGCACGCCACGTGTTTTTATTTGGTTGATTTTGCACGCCACGTGTTTTTATTTCCTCCCACGTGTCTCACAACTATCTTTTGTCCACCATTTTATTTCCACTACGTTGTCATTTTGTGTGCAACGTGTTTTGTCTCATTTGTTTTGTCTCCGACGTTCTCATCGCCATCTTTTTTCAGTCATTTTATTTTTGTGCCCGACCATGACATTTTCCCGACTAGGAAATTTTATTTTCTCCAGAGGAAAGTTTACGACGTGACGTCACGACGCTGGGGAAATTTTCTTTCAAAGTGAATAAAAATTTTTCGCTGATCCGCTCAGGATCGAACCCCTATGCATTGGGTTACAAGACTTAACGCCTTATCCAATTCGACTATGAAATCAGGTACAGATCGCAGCTCGAAAGAGGGTGTACTCCCTCATCCCCCGAGCAATCATGACGTCACCAGTCCTCTACATGGAGGGATTATGTTGGTGTGGTCTCATGACATCACCACTCAAGTGGTCTGATCAGTACCGTTTTCTTTCATCACGTGATTGACTATGTATTTGTCATTTTCTTGTAGGACTTCCGTCCACAGGGCAGGACACAGAAACGGAAGGAATGAGAGCAAGTCTAGCGACTTTGACAGAACAGTTTGTAGTGAGATTAGAGCACAGTAGATGGCGCCACCGTACAAGTACGGTGTTGTACACAGAGTGGTGAGAGAAGAGATAATTTCAAGGGGGGGCATAGGAAAGGATACCCATTTAACCAGTGGGTCCAGCCTGGGGACCGTCACTTAACGTGCTCGTCCGATGCACGGCGGATATTTAGCGACTGTTAGTAAATCACACCATCTCTGAAAGATCAACCCAGGTTCGAACCTAAGGACCTTGCATTGATAGTCTGGCTCGCTAACTACTAAGCCATCAGCGACTTGTGATTGACTATGACGTCAGTGACGCCGCTTATCTCGGTTGCACAGATCTCTCGAAATCTAGCAGAGCGCGTTAGCCTTACACCACGGTGGCCAACAATGCACGGTGCTATGTGTGTTTTTAAGTCAGCTTCTGACATCATAAATCCGTTAGATGGGCTCAGCTACTGAGACGTCTCCATCTGGCGGGCATTAACGGCACTGGCTGTATATTAATTATAGCAGTTAAATCCAAAAGGCGAGATCCAAAGGGAAAATCCTCCAAATTCCCCGGCAGTGATCGAATAACAATTTTTCGGTTGCTATGTTTTTCTGGAACGTGGAAACAGCGATGTATTTGTTTATTTACTAATAACTAACTGATCTACTGCATGACCCACCTACTACGTACCTTCATTCTTTGACAATTTTTATATGACTCGGATCTCTTACATAGGGAGATCAGTGCTTTAGTCAGGTCATGTAAAGATCTTTTCCCTGATTTCCCTGGCTGTTATAATAATTACTTTTACACTCAAATATAAATGTAACAGCTAAAATAATAAAATTATTATTATTGTTATCTGTACCTGCAGGAGGTTTATCTGGACCACCGTGCCATCTTTCAACAGGAAAACACACCGTGTCATCGAGGTCATACAACTACTAAGTGATCGGAGGAACACCTCAACAAATTCGCCACATTGCCTATGCCCCCAAACTCTCCTGACTGTAACCCAATCGAACATTTGTGGGATATGCTACAACAGGGTATGAGAACTGCTGATTCTCCTCCACGGAATGAACGTCAACTGATGGCGCTGCTGCAGCAGACAAAGGTCGAGTTACACATGAAAGATGTTCGACACCTTGAAGAATCAGTTCCTAAGCATCTGCGGACAGTTATTTCACAGATAGGCGAATCATTATTGAACAGAAAACGCGTTATGAGGTAGCTGTTTCTAATGCAAAGCTAACTCAGGGTACAATGCTTTATTAAGTTTACAACTTCAGCTTCTGCAAGCGACGATACGAATTAAAACATATGGATTAAACGAACCGAATGAAGTCATCTAATAACCTTCAACATTAAAACCATTATTTATAGAGACGTAAACTCTTATTAATTTATATCCTTTAAACTGGTCACTTGTATCGACTATCATAAAAGAACAAGTAAATAATTTCTAAAACGAAAGGAAGTGTTCAAATATCATAAAAATATTTCATGCAATGTAATATAATTTAGCTTACTAATTGCTTCATTTTGTGTTTGTATCGTTGTGGCATCTTTTCGGTAACAATATGTCAAATGCGAAATGTCCTTTTCGCTCCAATTCAAGATTGAAGGCAAAGAGTGCAAAAACCATTGTTTTTTTTTTTTTTTTTAAAGTAACATAATACGATTTGTTCAGTGGGGAATGAAACATTTTGTGGTGTCATTCGAACAATGTGCATAAAAATTCGTAGCCCAGAATGCACACAAATATGAAGAATAATGAACGGTGGGGCGCACTTGTGTTGTGCTTTCATGTGAGGACAACACCAGGCCTACCAGATCGAGTGTTTTCTTAAATGCTGTTTGACTTGTATCTGGACGGCAGTGGACTCTTTTTGGAAGACAGTGGTCTGAGCGCTGGCTTCTGACAGTTCCTTCGCGATGGAAACGGGTTCAAGTTTTGAAGGAGTCATGGGTGATGCATTGGAGATGTTTTTCTCTCTTCCCTGGAACCAGTGGCCCTAAATTAGGTACAAGAGACTAATCGAAGATTTCAGGTTGGTCCTTTTGTCACATAGCCAATCATCTTGGCCGCGCAGTAAGCACTGTAGCACGGTTTGTGCTGAAATTGATGCGTTCACGTCGGCATGGCTTTGCTCTCCCCCCCCGCCCACCGTCCCAGGAGCACCACAGAAAAGAAAGACAGCCTCATCCGCAGTCGTGCCTGCACAACAGGACGCACATGAGATAAAGGCACATAGCAGCGAGAGCATACGTCCACGTAGCTTAGTTGGGAGAGAGACTTATTCCGGAGTGACAAGGGCCGAGGGGGGCCTAGTGGGCAACGTTCGTGACTACCACGGAAAGGACCTCAGGTTCGATCCCAGGCAGGTACGAACGCTCGATCCACTAAATATCCGCCGTGCGTCGGATACGCACGTTAAGCCGTTGCATCTCGGGTACTGGCCCCCGGTAATAAATAAGGGCGTCTTCCTCCCCCTTTCTACTTCGCTTCCGTGTCACTTTCCTATCAGGCACTCTAGCCCAAATCTCCTAGCTCCCTATTTCTAAGGGTTGTTTAAGACCTGGGGTCAGATACTCCCTTCCTAAAATCCTCTACATATGATCACATGATCAAATTCCGGAGTGACGGTACCCGGGTTCGATACCCGGCGTGGACAAAGATCATGGAGAAATTTACTTCGTCATTCCACAGAAAAACATCCATGACAATTCAGTATTTGTGGCGTCTACACTGCTTTCATCAGTATCCACCAGAACCATATTCCGACGTCGGAATAAAGTCGGACGAGAAGCACAGCGCCCTATCCGCAGCTTATCTTTGACGACTTAACATTTCCAGGAACGTTGGCGTGTAGAACTTCAGACATGGTAGCAAGAATGGCACTACGTCAGTTCCGATGAGTTTCGCTTCAGATTGGACGCAGATGCACCAGCCAGCGCTAAGATCTAGCACATATTCTTAAGAGGCACAATGCTCGCACAGCAACGGTTCTGATCTTGTGTGCCATCAGATATGACTCCATATCACGTGTTTTGTTTATATAGGAATCATTGCCAGCCCAGCAACATATCAGTGAGATTTCTCTGCCACAATTGCTTGCCATTTCTGCGAAGCACCCCCTCGTGCCATTTTGCAACGTGATGATGCGCGACCCCATTGAGTACGCGTCGTCCAGCTGCCTTTACAAGAAGTAAACACCCCTCCTTAGCACGCAGGTCCCCAGATTTATATTCTACAGAACATATTTGGGATGTTATTGGACGTAACCTCCTATAACGTCCGCAACCAGCACAAACACTAGACAGCCTACGTCACCAATTGGAGGAAGAATGATGGAGTGTGCCACTATAAAAAGCCTGTGCGCATCAGGGCCTTGACGTCTGGCGGCATGTATCGCCGTTAGACGGGGTTATACATCACATATTAAATGTCCCTAGTAGAAGACTATAGAATATTCTTTATTCCCGTAGATTTATGAGCGAGAATTCATGGGTACTTTGTAGCTGGATTTTGCAGACTCGAGCAGTTGCCAGGTAATTTAGGAATTAACACAGCTCACGATGTGACTTGTGATATGTAAATTTAAAATGTCAAGGTTGCATATAAAGCACTGGCCATTTTGTCAGTGGCATCAGTTTCAAGGAGATTGTGCTGCGGTGAAAAGAACGATGGATCAAAACAAAATTTGTATCATTTCTTTATATGAGTTTAAACTTGGGTACGGTGCATCGCAGACAGCTGGCAATATTAACGGGGAAGAAGCCGTTATTGAACGCAAGATTCCACGTTGGTTTGCTAAATTCCGGTCCGGCGATACGAGCGTAGAAAGTGAACTACGTGGCAGACCAGAAGGAGCTATCGATGATGCCAAATTGGAGGTCTTGATTGAATCCATTCCACGTCAAACAGTACCAGAACTTGGCGAAAAAATCCTAGTACACTATGTAACTGTTTTGTGACATTAACCCTTTAACGACCTTAACGCCCAAAACGCCCGTACATACAAACGGTCATAGCCGTCCAAACCGCCTGTCGAGAGTGAGTCAGATTTCCTACCCTTACCTGTTCTTCAAATTTTCTCGACGCATGAGGGATCAGTAGGAGTCACCCTCGGTCTGTATTGTTGTTATTAAACAAAGAAGGAAACCAAAAGACAGTTTGGGGTGTTATGGCATTTAGAGTGATAAAAGATTTTTGGGCGATGGTCGTTAAAAGGTTAACGGCCATATACAAAGTGAAGTAGATGGATAAATGGGGTCCCACTTGAATTGACGAAACAGAGCAAATCGCTACGATTTGATGCCTGCTCATTATGCTTATCCGTGACCAAACAAACTACATTTTGAGACACTTCGTCACCTGTGATGAGAAATGGATTCTGTACAACAATCGCCGACGTTCGGGGCAATGAAAGATACCCCGAAGCTGCTGTCCATCAAAAAAGAAAATGGTCAGTATTTAGTGGTCCGCAACTGGTGTTATCCACTCCTTCCGCTCATAACCTGGACAAACCATCATGGAGGATAGGTATTGTCAAGAACTTGACATTATGCATGCAAACCTATCCACCAAACAGTCGGCATTAGTACGACAATTGGCGAAGGTTTCAATGAAAGACACCTCAGTGCTGGTTGAGTATCCCAGAAAGACAATTGCCAATTTTTGGTGGTCCTCAGCTGGTGCGATCCACTCGTTCTGCTCATAACCTGGACAAACCGTCATGGCGGATAGGTTTTGTCAAGAACTTGACATTATGCATGGAAAAGTATCCACCAAACAGCCGGCATTAGTACGACAATTGGCGAAGGTTTCAATGAAAGACACCTCAGTGCTGGTTGAGTATCCCAGAAAGACAACTGCCAATTTTTGGTGGTCCTCAGCTGGTGCGATCCACTCGTTCTGCTCATAACCTGGACAAACCGTCATGGCGGATAGGTTTTGTCAAGAACTTGACATTATGCATGGAAAAGTATCCACCAAACAGCCGGCATTAATCAATCTCCGTGGGCCTATACTTTTCCCTGATAACGCGAGACCCGCAGTGTATGACAGACGATCCAGAAGCTGCTCTAGTTGAGGTATGAAACCTTACCTCGTCCTCCTTATTCACCTGTTCTGCTCCCAACTACTATTACTTTTTCAAACACCTGGGGAACTTTCTACAGGGTAAATCCTAATTAAACGTCAGTTGAAAGAGCATTCCGTGAATGAGTTTGGGTCATGCCAAAGCTCGACATTTTTTCACGACGGCATACTTGTATCTCGTCGACAAAAGCGTGTTTAATGATTTTTGATTAATAAAATTTATTCTGTGTCGCATTTTGGGCGTTTTAAGTTGAAATTAATATTCGACATTCCACTTTCAGCAACCTTATATAAATATAAGAAAAAATATGAGTAAATCGAATAACCTTTCCTTCTGGCGTTATTAAGAATTCTAATGTAATATAAGTGGGCAAAACTTTGGTCTGAAAAAATTTTCTAATGGCTTTCTGAGAAGTTGGTAATTTGACAAATTCCTGCTAGGCATAAAAGAGTGATTTAGTGAAAGTTATTACCGATTTTTCCGAAATCTCGCTATATTCTTCTGAGCTGTATTTAAATATTCAAGCTTGCCTCATTCTTCAATCAGAAAAATTAATTTGGCGTATTATCTAATTCTTCTAACTCTGCAGTTACTACTCTTTAACTCAGTTTAGTCACATAAAAGTAAGCTCTGAATATATTTTCCCACCGGACTTGAATAACGTTGCTCAAACTGTCTAAGCCCGATATCAATCCTCAGACTTCGTGGCAGCGTGTGTGTGTGTGTGCGTGTGTGTGCCTGTATTACGTTGTTTTCGTTGGAACGAAACATTTAGACGAGGTGGAAATTTTTGGAAGAAATGAGAGAGCAGTTTAGAAATGAGTCTCGCTCATTTTGGTGTCTACTTGAATCAGCGAACGAACGAAGCAACGCACGTACACTCGCACAATCCCGGGAGAACAAAACTAACCTCGCTTGTGCAATTTTAATGAATTTGGTGTTCACTGAAGCTGTCGACGCAACGAGAGCTCAAGGGGGTAATTTAAATATTTTGAGGCTTCAAGTGGAAAGAATGCAAACAGTCATAAACCAACTAATTAGAGAGGGCCAGACTAATTGGATCACCGAAAGGTTCCGTTGCAGATTAGGCGAGCGAATCCCACCATATTAAAAACCCGATTATCCTCGGAAGAGTAAATGATAAGGTGAGAGCTAATTAGAGGGAAATGAATGTTTGATTGGGGGATAAAATGATGTGATTAAGACCTGTCAATCATGTCCCTCCCGACTTAACGTTGTTGCTTTTGGACCAAGTGCTGTCCTGGTTTCATATCACGAGGAAGAGGCTTCGAAATGGAACATTCCTTCGAGAGACGATATTATTTTATCAGTTCGTGAAGATATTATTATAACATCTAATATTTAAGAATCCATTATTGAAATACTAGGACAAGCTGCCAACGGTAACCGATAACTCGGCTACAGTTAGCAAATTTTGAGCGAAGCTATTGCAAAATCTAAGCTCATTAATAACAAATAAAAAAAAAACGGAAGAGTAAAATTTATGACTGCCAGAACAAAAATACGAAACATTCCAAAAAAAGGAATGCCTAAAATTTATTATTAACTACTTTCCTTTACGCCTTCACGTAGATTGTGATCAGGTTGCATGTAAACACAGCGGAAAGACACACTCAGATCGAGAACCACGTGTTTTTCATTTTGCATCGCGAAAGGCAGACAGACACACACATACACAAACTTCCTTTTATTATTATAGATTAAGCAAGTGCTGAGCTAACAGACGGAGTCTTTCTATTTCTTCGTGTTTCAATTCAAACAATTTTTTTTTAAATTTAAGTTAGTGAGCCGACTTTCGTGAAACTGTTCAAGTAAAAGGCCATCTAGTTTTAATTAAAATTCCTCAATGACACGGAATTTCAGGAATAGGAAGACGTCAAAACCTGACCATAGACGATGTTCAATCGCATGCCAAAAATCACGGTAATCGGATGTGTCATGTCGTAGCTATGCCCGAACAACTAATTGTCCTGAGTCTCGTATAGGGAGAGGATTTTTTCAATTATTAAAATTGGTCAGTCATAAAAATAATGGTCATTATTTTTATACGACACGACCAATCACCATAATACAAACCCCATGTCACTCACCATGTCCTTCCCTGTCTCGGGGGCAAGTGTCACCGCTATCGGCTGAAGATCTTTGGAGGAGATAGGTAACAAACGGCCCCTTCTCGAAACCCGGGATCCCCCCCCCCAAAAAAAAAATGCGTGTTATTTCGAATATTTCACAACAGCAGAAGTTGAGGCATGCATAAGAAATATTAAATCAACGTCTGTGGGTCCTGATGACATACATCCAAGGGCTATTAAAAGGGTTTCCAAAATAATTTCTAAACCTCTCAGTCATACACTGAAGAGCAATTGAATTAGAGATACCTGTCTAGTAACGTGTAGCACCACCTTTCCCTGATGACGGCGGCGAATCGTCTCGGCATGGAATCGACAAGACACCGGAAGCGTTGGGAAACCATACGGATCCACGACCCCTGAACAAGCTCCCACAGTTCACGAAGATTTGATGGAGAGGGGGGGGGGTCAGAGCCTCGAACATCTGTCTCGATGGAATTGAGGTCAGGTGACCTAGCTGGCCAAGGAAGCAAGGTCCGGTCCGTGGAGTGTTCATTCAACCATTCGGATACAATTCGGGTGCGATGCCATGGTGCATTGTCTCATTACAGGATGAGGTCTCCAGTGGGATGCTGAAGACGCACAAACGGGAGCAAATGGTCATCCAGGATATCCCGGTAACGTTGACCTGTGAGGTACGATGTCACACGTACCAGGGGTCCCATTTCAGTACAAGTAAAGAACCCCCAGACGAGAATGCCACCCCCACCGGCTTCAAGAGACCCTGCTGCCAAGAAGGATCCATTGCTTCATGTGGTTTGTGCTGTACTCGTATCCTGCCATCCGCATGTACCAACGTGAATCTCGACTCATCAGTCCAGGCAACATTTTTCCACATGTCTGGGGTCCAGTGGCGATGTTCCCGCGCCCATGCTAATCTTTGCACCCTGTGATGTGCGGTCAGCAGCGGTACCCTCGTGGGACGATGGCTTCTGTACCCCATAGCGAGGAGATGGGTTTAGATGGTGTGGCTGCTTACAAGTTTTTGTGCATCAGCGTTAAATTGCCGAGTGATTTCTTGCATTGTGGCACGTCTATCCGCTGTTACAATGCGAGCTAGCCGACAATGACCCCGTTCATCCGCACGCTGTTGTCCACGGCAGTTGGCCCTTGCAGGGATGGTTTTTCCGGGTTCGATGTACTCACGGTGCACCCGTGACACAGTGGCTCGTGAAAATCCCAGTGCCTGCACGACTTCCAAGATGGAGTGACCCATTCGTCGGGCCCCGACAATTTGTCCACGATCAAATGCGCTTAGATGCTTCGTCTTACCCACACTGCGTCCGCCTCTTACTGATTCCCGTCGCATCACTCTTTATATTGTCGGATCGCTGCATACGTCATGTCGTTTCCGTTTACAGGGCCACCCACAGCGCCACATTTGCATAACGCCACCTGTCTCTAATTCAATTGCTCTTCAGTGTATATTTAATGTGATTATTGAATTTGGTAAATACCTGAAGAATTAAAAATAACAAAAATAACTCCAAAACATAAGACTGGGTCCATAGATAATATAAATAATTACAGACCAATTTCTAAATTATCTTTTTTTGCTAAGGTTTGGCCCTGTAAACGGAAACGACATGACGTATGCAGCGATCCGACAGTATAAGGAGTGATGCGACGGGAATCAGTAAGAGTCGGACGCAGTATGGGTAAGACGAAGGATCTAAGCGCATTTGATCATGGACAAATTGTCGGGGCCCGACAAATGGGCCACTCCATCTCGGAAGTCGTGCAGGCACTGGGATTTTCAAGAGCCTCTGTGTCACGGGTGCACCGTGAGTACATAGAATCCGGTAAAACCATTCCTGCAAGGGCCAACTGCCGTGGACAGCAGCGTGCGGATGAGTGGGGTCATTGTTGGCTAGCTCGCATTGTAACAGCGGATAGACGTGCCACAATGCAAGAAATCACTCGGCAATATAACGCTGGTGCACAAAAACGTGCATGCAGCCACACCATCTAAACCCATCTCCTCGCTATGGGGTACAGAAGCCATCGTCTCACGAGGGTACCGCTGCTAACCGCACATCACAGGGTGCGAAGATTAGCATAGGCGCGGGAACATCGCCACTGGACCCCAGACATGTGGAAAAATGTTGCCTGGACTGATGAGTCGAGATTCACGTTGGTACATGCGGATAGCAGGATACGAGTACAGCGCAAAGCACATGAAGCGATGGATCCTTCTTCCCAGCAGGGTATCATGTTATCAATAAAAATCAGTATGGGTTTCAAAAGGAAAAATCCACAGAAATAGCCATTTTGATATTTCAGAATATCATATTAAATAATAGAAAAAGGGAATTAGTAACCATTGCGGTATTCCTGGACCTTACAAAGGCATTTGATACGGTCGATCATGGAATACTTTTGGATAAGCTAAATGATAATGGAATAAGAAATCAATATTACAATTTATCAGAGGACTACTTACATAACAGAAAACAGTATGTGCAGATTAACAAAATGAAATCGCACAAGTTACTTAATGAAATAGGAGTACCGTAGGGTTCAGTCCTGGGACCATTTCTTTTTTCTTTTTCTATAAATGACATTTTTAACATTGAACCTAATGAGGATTTTATTTTATTTGCGGATGATGCCACGGTTCTGATTACGGGTGCAGATATAAATGAGGCAAAAATAAAATTTAATAAATTTATTGAAAAATTGATGGAATGGCTGGACACAAATTTTCTGTGTTTAAATATTGAAAAACTAAAATTATGGTTTTTAAACAGGTAGAGAGACAGATTGTTGAGCAACCATCTATTTGCGTGGAGAAGTGTACCCTTGAAATAGTAAGTAATATTATATATTTGGGAATAATAATCGGGGATAATCTACAATGGAATATAAATATTCAAAATAGTGTAAACAAAATTTCGGGGGTATTGGGTTTAATTACGAGAATTTCAAATAATTTAACAATTAAAACATTAAAAATGTCGTTCTACAGTCTGATTTATCCATGTTTGACTTGCTGTTTTTTAGTATGGGGGCAAACTACTAAGACTAATTTATATAAATTACAATCATTACAGAATAGGATGGTCAGAATTTTAAATAACTTTAGGGGAGTTAACTTGAATATGGGGGGTACAGATAAATTCTTATAGATTTTTAGATATTGAGAAATTATGGCAATTTAGATTATTAGGATTCATGTATAAAAGAATAAAAGAGAATAGGTATGAACATTTAATTCAACTGAACACTGTATGTCAAGAGATAGAAATGAATTTTTGTTACCAATGCCTAACACTTTAATCCAAAAAAAGATTTATTGATTACCAGGGACTGATGTTATGGAATAACCTACCTTGTCAATTAACACATATTAATAATTATAATTATTTCCGAAAATAGCTAAAAAAATATTTGCTAACAAATTAAAATATAAAATTCTATAGTAAAATTTATTAATCAAACCACATAAGAGTAAATGTTATATGTGCAGGACGTTTGACTTGACTACGTAATTTAGGAGAATCGGGATTCCTTTTGAGTATGTCTCTTTAGTTAAGGTCCACGTCTCTGCACCATACGTAAGCACTGGAAGGATGCATTGCTCAAAGAAGCATGGAGTTGTGCATGCTTGGTGTAACCAGGAAAGATAAGAAGAGGAACTCGTGGATCCGAAAAATGACAAGAGTGGAAGACATCATGATCAGAGTTAAATCCCTGAAATGGCAATGGGCTGGACATACTGCCAGAAGGACAGATCATCGATGGACAGCCGAAATTTTAGATTGGATTCCAAGTGACAGGAAAAGACCCAGAAGAAGACCACATGGGCTGAAATTCGAAAGTATGCAGGAGTGACATGGAGGAGACTGGCACAAGACAGACCGTTGTGAAGGAAACTTGGGAGACCTTCGTCCAGCAGTGGACTGATAATGGTTGACAATGATGATGATGATAGCCTTTTACTCAATTTCCTGTTCTGTGGTTACCCTGTACATAAGTATTCACATTATATATATTGTTTTTCTTAATACTTTATGTTATAAAATTAATTTTGAAATGTAACATAGTCAAATGTAACCCCATAACGAAATAGATGAAATAAAATGACGCGTTAATTCGGGAATCGGAAGGCGTCAAAACCTGACCATAGGCGATGTCCAATCTCATGCAAAAAATCAGGTGATCGGATGTGTCATCTCGTACTCATGCCCGAACAACTAATTGTCTCGAGCTTCGTAAAGAGAGCTCCGCTCGGCTTTCGGCCTCGCTTCGCTCAACTAGATACCAAAAAAAGACATCACTACATTATTAGCTCCTAAAGGTGATGTTGCAATTTTATTTGGCAAAAAAAGTAAAAAGTACAGTGTTTCCCAGAATAACAGGTGCTAAAGAAAATGTATTGCGCGATTAGAGCTAAAAGAACATGTAACGTATACTCTATATTCACTTTCCTTTTGATTTTACTATCTCTGGTTATTTTATTTTACTATGTAAATTATCTTCTTACTGAACGAAATATTATTTCACCCGCTGAATGAGATCTGGCAATGAGTGTAAGTCATGACGTGGTGGTAGCTAGTATATAGGCGCGTTCATCGAGACTTAGGGAGAGCTTTTGTTGTTGTATGAGAGAGCGTTGTTGTTTACGGAGAGCGTTTATAATACGAGGAGAGATTCTTCATTAGTGTAAAACAAGTTGTGTGTGTGCTTTAAATGACCAAGAGTCTTATAATAAAGAAGTTTGTGTAAGTTAGTTTTTCTCAATTCATAGTTTTTGTCAGACCTCTGTCTGGCTGTTAGGTTTATAACATTTATTTACCATAAATAACCAGCGTTAAGACTTTGTTTACGTTCGTAATTAACTAGTAACAACACCCTTTTGAATTCACTATTTTGAAGCTTAGTACAAGTATATCATTAGCTAGCTGGTAGGAAGAGAATCATTCATATGAATTAGCTTAGCGGAAAGAGTTATAAAGCTAATTCATTATAAACACATGTAGCGTTTGTAGATAGCTTACGTATAACTACTGAACACTACATAAAGCAATTCTAAAAACGCAACATATAGTGAAACAGGAGTCACTCAAATAAAGTTCAAGAAGTAGTTACTTACAGCTAATCCTTTATTGCTGTCAACAGGTATTGATCATTAGTACTTCAATGCACAGAACTCTTAATTGTCGAACTCTCAACATATCAGATTATTAGTACACTTTTCACTAAACAACGTTAACTGGTATAACTCTTAACGATAAATATAAGCACAACACGCAGCCTCAGACGCCCGTTAAACAATCTCGTACAAATAATTAGCATTAACTTCCAGCATTAACACACACACACAGCTGCTGCGTGTCCAAGAATTATTGGGCACATTACAAACACAAGCTGCAGGGTGTCTGAGAATTATTGGACACATTACAAACACAAGCTGCAGGGTGTCTGAGAATTATTGGACACATTACAAACACTAGCTGCAGGGTGTCTGAGAATTATTGGACACATTACAAACACTAGCTGCAGGGTGTCTGAGAATTATTGGACACATTACAAACACAAGCTGCAGGGTGTCTGAGAATTATTGGACACATTACAAACACTAGCTGCAGGGTGTCTGAGAATTATTGGACACATTACAAACACTAGCTGCAGGGTGTCTGAGAATTATTGGGCACATTACAAACACAAGCTGCAGGGTGTCTGAGAATTATTGGACACATTACAAACACTAGCTGCAGGGTGTCTGAGAATTATTGGACACATTACAAACACTAGCTGCAGGGTGTCTGAGAATTATTGGACACATTACAAACAGAAGCTGCAGGGTGTCTGAGAATTATTGGGCACATTACAAACACAAGCTGCAGGGTGTCTGAGAATTATTGGGCACATTACAAACACAAGCTGCAGGGTGTCTGAGAATTATTGGGCACATTACAAACACAAGCTGCAGGGTGTTTGAGAATTATTGGACACATTACAAACACTAGCTGCAGGGTGTCTGAGAATTATTGGACACATTACAAACACAAGCTGCAGGGTGTCTGAGAATTATTGGGCACATTACAAACAGTAGCTGCAGGGTGTCTGAGAATTATTGGACACATTACAAACACAAGCTGCAGGGTGTCTGAGAATTATTGGACACATTACAAACACAAGCTGCAGGGTGTCTGAGAATTATTGGACACATTACAAACACAAGCTGCAGGGTGTCTGAGAATTATTGGACACATTACAAACACAAGCTGCAGGGTGTCTGAGAATTATTGGGCACATTACAAACACAAGCTGGAGGGTGTCTGAGAATTATTGGACACATTACAAACACTAGCTGCAGGGTGTCTGAGAATTATTGGACACATTACAAACACAAGCTGCAGGGTGTCTGAGAATTATTGGACACATTACAAACACAAGCTGCAGGGTGTCTGAGAATTATTGGACACATTACAAACACAAGCTGCAGGGTGTCTGAGAATTATTGGGCACATTACAAACACAAGCTGCAGGGTGTCTGAGAATTATTGGACACATTACAAACACAAGCTGCAGGGTGTCTGAGAATTATTGGGCACATTACAAACACAAGCTGCAGGGTGTCTGAGAATTATTGGGCACATTACAAACACAAGCTGCAGGGTGTCTGAGAATTATTGGACACATCACAAACACAAGCTGCAGGGTGTCTGAGAATTATTGGACACATTACAAACACAAGCTGCAGGGTGTCTGAGAATTATTGGGCACATTAGAAACACAAGCTGCAGGGTGTCTGAGAATTATTGGACACATTACAAACACAAGCTGCAGGGTGTCTGAGAATTATTGGGCACATTACAATATTATATAAAACAAAACATTAAACAGATAGAAAGAAACTGACTGTACTAACTTACAATGTAACTACACCAGTTAATAAATTTCGATGTGAGATCCCTTGGTTGCTCGTAGTACGTCTAAGCGATACTCGATTTCATGGCATGTATTGTCAAGCATCTGAGGAGTTATGGAATTAATAGCAGCTGTGATACGCTGCTCCAGTTCCTGCAAATCAGTACAAGGCGTCTGATAGACACGATCCTTCACATAACCCCACATGAAATATTCCAATGGAGTTAGATCTGGAGAACGAAGAGGCCACAGAACGGGACCACCACGACCAATCCATCTGTTTGGGAAATGCTCATTTAGGCACTAACGTACACACGTTGACCAATGCGGAGGAGCGCCTTCTTGTTGGAAAACGTAGTTGTCATATCTTTTGATCAGGGGTATAGCAAAATTTTCTAGCATATCCAAGTAAATGTCACCATTTATGGCTTTTTCGCAGAAGAAGAAAGGGCCAATCACTTCTCTTTTTGATAGAGCGCACCACACATTAACTTTTGGAGAAACACGTTCCAGTTCAATAGCAGCATGAGGCGGTCCACTGCCCCATATCCTACAGTTGTGACGATTCACAATACCTGGTACATGAAATGTGGATTCATCACTAAAAATTACAGTACTGAGAAAGTTTTCGTCGTTTTCTTCTCGATTCAGCATATCCATAGCGAAATCGTATCGCAGAGTGTGATCATTTACATGCATCTTTTGCACTATTTGAATTTTATAAGCATGATACTTTAATTTCTTGTGCAAGATATCGTGAACTGTCGATTTCGGAATGCGCAGTTCTCTGCTTTGGCTTTACGAGCGGATTTCCTGTGGCTTCGTCGGAAACTTTCATTAACTTGGTCAACCGTCTCACCGCTGACGCTAGGCCTACCGGCTCCTCCACGATGTTCCACATTGCTAGTTCCTTTAAACTGTTTCATCCACCACTTAACTGAATTCGTTGACGGAGGCTTACAACTATACTCTAAACGGTACCGTCTTTCAACTTTAATGACAGACTTTAATTCCGCAAGCCATAACACACACATCGCCTTCTGTACGGATGACATGACTACTGATTGCGCATTTCTCATACATTCCTCATCAGGCCACACCTAGCACCATCTGTCGGATTCTGGTAATAACAATTCTGCAAAACAAAATGTAGAAACCGTGTTAGTAATACGTGATATAGAAAAACAGACAATGCTCATAGCTTTTTTTTTGTACATAATTTTGTAATGTCTCCAATAATTCTTGGACACCCTGCATATCTCGTCCCGTTCTTATCTCAACAAGCATACGTCACTCCCAGAGAGAGAAGATACCTCACTTTGCCAGCCGTATTCGTGTGAGAGAGAAAATATCACATTAAGGTTTTTTTTTTAAATTTATTTGAGGTTTAACGACCACCGTGAGCAACTCAGTGGGCTATATGCAGTCGCCCATCCCTAATTTAGGGCCACTGGTACTAGGGAAGGGAGAAAGCCAGAGCACAAACACAACATCCATGCCTCACGGGATTCGAATCCGGACCCATCTCTGACGAATGATCAACAGCCATCGCTTAGACCACTGCGCCACTGGAGCGGCACACGTTAAGGTTGAAAAATGGTAAAAAGAACGAACTCAAATTTACAGAGAAAAAGAACTAAAAATGAAAGTTAAATTAGAGTATACGACACACACATTATTACCACAGATTTAGAAAAAATCGTCCCGATGCATACTATCCTAAATCATATGTACACATACAATGTCTAAAGGAAGTACGAAAGTTTGTTTAGAACACTGTGACCTGTACTGTAATTAAATTATCCTTTTTAGTTTCTTCCTCTATGTACATTTGAGTTCGTTCTCCTTCGGGTTTTCAAATTTAACGTGATATCTTCTCTCTCGTAAGAGTATGGTTGGCAACACCTTGAGGTCAGAACGTATGACATGTGTATGTGTCAGATGAGAACTGATCAATATATAATGTTTGAGCAGCAACAGTATGTGTAGACGGTGGTAGTAATATAATGCTAATTGTGGAAAAGACGTTGTTTAGTTAAAGTTGTACCTATATAAATGCTGCGTGTTGTGCTGATATATATATATATATATATATCAGCACAACACCCTTCGTTTTAAATTCTAAAATTTTTTCCTTAGTCTTCAGTTTTGCTCTTAAGTATATATATATATATATATATATATATATATATATGCACTGACGGAAAAAAAATTCCAACACCACGAAAAAATAGTTGTAGAGGAAGGAAATTGCGGCAATACATTCGTATAGGTAACATATTTTATCGATTAAGGTTTCAAGATCACAGCTTATTGTAAGCGCGAGAAGAGCCATTTTAAATGTGAAATGCTGGTACAGTAATAACCGGTGTAACCGCCAGAGTGTTGAATGCAAGCACGCAAACGTTCATGCATTGTGTCGTACAGGTGCTGGATGCCAGTTTGTGGGATGGAGTTCCAAGCCTGTTGCACGTGCGGTCAATACAGGGACGGTTAATGCTGGTTGGGGGTGACGCTGGAGTTGTCGTCCAATGATGTCCCATACGTGCTCGATTGGTGAAAGATCTGTGTATCTAGCAGGCCACGGCAACATGTCTACACTCCGTAGAGCATGTTGGGTTACAACAGCGGTATGCGGGCGAGTGTTATCCTGTTGGAAAACACCCCCTGGAATGCTGTTCATGAATGGCAGCACAACAGGTTGAATCACCAGACCGACGTACAACTGTGCCGTCAGGGTACGTGGGATAACCACGAGAGTGCTCCTGCTGTAATAGGAAATTACTCCCCAGACCATAACTCCAGGTGTAGGCCCAGTGTGTCTCGGCCGCAGACAGGTTGGTTGCAGGCGCTCACCTGGCCTCCTTCTAACCAACACACGGCCATCACTGGCACCCAGGCAGAACCGGCTTTCATCAGAAAACACAACAGATCTCCACTCCGGCCTCCAATGAGCTCTAGCTTGACACCACTGACGTCGCAAACGGCAGTCGTTTGGAGTAAGTGAAATGCACGCTACAGGGCGTCTGGATCGGAGCTGTCTTTCAAGTAAACGATTTGTAACAGTTCATTGTGTCACTGTGGTGGCAACTGCAGCTCGAATTGCTGCCGCAGACGCGGTACGATGCGCCACGGCCATACGCTGTACACGGCGGTCTTCCCTCTCAGTAGTGCCACGTGGCCGGCCGGAATCCGGTCTTCTTGAGGCAGTACCTTCTCTTGACCACCGCTGCCAACAATCATGCACAGTGGCTACATTCCTACCAAGTCGTTCTGCAATATTGCGGAAAGAAAATCCACCTTCTCGTAACCCTATTACACGACCTCGTTCAAACTCCGTGAGCTGTTGATAATGGCTTCTTTGTCTTCTTAAAGGCATTCGTGACTAAAATCAACGCCCTACGTCGAATCTCAACGACAACTAACGCTCACGAACGCTACAGCGCGTATTTACAGCAAACCTACTTTGCATGTTCCGAGGGGCTCTACTAGCGCCACACGTATGCGTCGAGCGCGAAATTTGCATAGACGTCATCTTACAGATGTACTCTCACCGCCTACCAACTGTCGTTTATCTAACACAACCCCTTCTTGGTGTTGGGATTTTTTTCCGTCAGTGTATATACACAGCCGGACAATTGCTAAGGACGGATGACAATAGCAACGATAGCAACCATAAAATGGAAGGCAGGAAAATGCGGAAATTAACATAAGTGCGGGATACAGTAAGAAGTGTTGTGCGTATTCAAATTTTGGATTGCCGAACTTGTTTGTGACGTCATAGCGCTGATAAGAGATATAAAGGATTTGACGCGTATTGACTGTTGTTGTTCAAACGCAAAGTTGAAAGGGAAAGAATCAATTGGCGAACTTGCAATTTTCAGTATGTCTTCCCGACATCCCCTAGATGATTTTACGCGTAGCCGTATTATTGGCAAGATTGAAGAAGGGAGAAAAATAACAGATGTTGCCAGGGAGTTCGACGTCAGCCACAGTGTTGTTTCAAGGCTTTGGAAATCATTTCAAACAAATGGAGAGTGTAGCAAACGTCACGGGGGAGGTCGTGTTTGCAGTACGACACCTGCAGAAGATCGGTACATAGTGCTATCAACAAAAAGACACCGGCGCAGCACAGCTAGTGAGGTAGCAAATCAGTTTATGGCTGCTACTGGCAAGCGGATCTCCCGAAAAACTGTCGCCAGACGTTTGCATGAAGGAGGACTATACGCCCGCTGTCCTGTTGTGTGCATCCCATTGTCCAGACGTCACCGTACCGCCCGTTTTGCAATGGTGCCATCAACATCGCAATTGGACTGATAACGACTGGTCTGCTGTCCTCTTCTCAGATGAGAGTAGATACAGTCTATCGTCTGATTGTCGACGACAACTGATCTGGCGTGATAGTGGTACTGCATATTGTCCAGCAAACATACAGGAAAGGGACCGGTATTCGACATGTAGTGTCATGGTATGGGCTGGCATCATGATCAATGGCCGTATGCCCCTCTATGTGCTTCTAACTGGGACTATGACTGGCCAACGTTACATTAATGATGTTCTGCTACCTCATGTTCGCATGTTCCGTGGTGCTGTCGGTGATAGATTCATTTTCATGGACGGCAACACAACATATCATTGAACAGTCGCTGTCCAGGAGTGTCTTGAGAGCGAGGATATTCAACGCCTCGTATGGCCAGCGCGTTCTCCAGATCTGAATCCCATTGAAAATGTGTGGGATGCTTTGGTGAGGAGTCTTGCTGGTCGCCAATGCCCTCCAATAAACAAGGACACCCTCATCCGTGCACTGACAGAGGAATGAGATAAATTACCCCAACAGCTGCTTGATAATGTTGTGCAAAGCATGACACGACGTGTGGAATCTTGCATCGCCCTCCATGGTGGCCATATCCCGTATTGACATCTTACGCCGGAACGCTTGCGGACGGTGATTGCATTTTTTTCACGTTTACGTATTCTGCACAAAATGGCCTGTTTGTCCCTTGAACACGTTCCAAAGCCTTCTGGATTTCAGAGCACAATAAATTGTCTTTCTTGTAATGTCCTGGCATTCTGACATTATTTTATTTCACTTGGCATCCAACCACACTTACTTTTTTATGCGCTATATAGCCGTTTATGATCCGTCCTTAGCAATTGTCCAGCAGCGTATATATCAGCACAACACGCAGCCTTTAAATACGCAGCCTTCAAAGGGATAAAGATTAACGGAGATTACTTAACTCACCTTCGTTTGCTGATAACGTAGTCATCTTTGCAACTACCCCTTCAGAGCTGCAGAGTATTATGATTCAAGAACTTGCCGACAAGAGTAAAGAAGTGTGATTAAAAATGAACTTTCAGAACACAAAAGTGCTGTACAATGCTTTTACAAGAAACGAAGATTTATCGATTGATGGAGAAAAGCATGAGACAACCAATTCCTACATTTATCTTGGGCAGCAGATAACGAGTTAGGGTCACATTGATGAAGAAATGTATCGGCGTATAAAACTTGGATGAAGAGCTTTTGGAAGAAACAGTACACTTTTTAAGAGCAGTATGCCAGTATGTCTCAAAAGAAAAGTGTTTAATCAATGCATCCTGCCAGTGCTTACGTATGGAGCAGATACATGGACCTTAACTAAAAAAGACGTACAAAGACTGCAGACAACTCAAACAAGCATGGAGAGATGTATGCTTGGTGTAACTAGGAAAGATAAGGAGAGGAACTTCTGTATAAGGAAAATGACAAGAGTGGACGACATCATGATCAGACTGAAATCACTGAAATGGCAATGGGCTGGACATGTTGCCAGAAGAACGGACCACCGATGGACAACCGAAATTTTAGACTGGATTATGAGGGACAGGAAAAGACCCAGAAGAAGACCCCATGGATGGATGAAATTCGAAAGTATGCTGGAGTGAAATGGAGGAGACAGGCCCAAGACAGATAATTGCGGAAGAAATGTGGAGAGACCTTCATCCAGCAGTGGATTGATAATGGTTGTTGTTGTTGATGATGATGATCATGTTGATATGATCATCATCACTGCAAATTGTTATAAGAATATCCCCGTTGGAAGGAATGTAGTTTATGGTTTTTTACGATAGTGAGGAAGTACTTGAAATGCGTTCTTATTCGAAAGACCACTTTCAGCTCCTAACTGAATTTCCAGTGCACTTCTTCCTTGTGTTTCCTTTTTGTTTGTCGTTATTTCTCCAAGTATTGTTTAACTGATTTTTCTCCCACACTCTTTCTGTTTAATCATGTCTACGTTTCGGTAGTGACGAAATTCTCTTTCAATTTTTGTCACTACTGATATAACAGGACTGTTGCCCTCATATTGTTGAAGCTCTGCATATAAGGTTGTTGCTCTCCGATTGTTTAAGCTCTCCGTATAAGGTTGTTGCTTTCCAATTGTTTTAGCTCTCCGTTTACAGGTCTGTTGCTCTACAATTTGTCGGTTAGTAGAGAACTAAGTCATGTCAAGATTAAGCTGTCGTCTGAAAGTCAAAACGGCTACACAGGCAACATGAATCTAACACAAAAATGATTAACTACCTCGTCTTACCATAACTTCTGTCACAAATTTCAACTGTCGATTTCAAATATTAGCAACATCGCGAGAGATGTGCGGCGGACAGTCCTGAGCTTAGGTTGCATGACATGAGTCATATATTATCAGAAGTCAGCTGTTAAGTGTGGAGTGAGACAGGGTGGTGCGTAGAAGGCGTAAGGTGGTCGGAGACGTATATAAGCCCCTTTCAGGGTTTCGATGTTTATGCCTAAATGCACGTTGCGGATGTTACGAAATAATTGTATGTCACAGAAAGTATTAAAAGCAGTTGCGGTATTAAATCTGCCTCGTTATCGGTTTGTTCTAGAATTATCTTACTAAATTAAAACTTAATGCTTTTGTTCACTCGCTTTTCTTTCTTTTCTTAACTATTCTCTCTTTTGTATTATACGTAACTTTTCATTCCGTTTTGCTGGAGTTGTTCGGAAACCCGAAAAGTGTCCTTTCTCAAACTATCATCCTTCGACATCTCTCTTATCTCCCTTCTTAGCGTGACCTCCTCCTGTTTCCGGCAGAGGCTCTTTCCCCCATGCTCGAAAAGGAGAGTGTTTCTCTTTGATTCCTCTTAGACAATAAACTAACTTAGTCGTCTCGATTCCGACTTGGATCACAATGTACATGATTGTAATGTAGACCAATAAAACGATAAAAAGCCCTTAACGTTATCTTCAATACAAAGAAAGGCTTCCTGGGAACACTCTTTTACAACTTCTAATTATCGTTGCCTCCTTTGATAGCCCCTTCGAACTTAAAGCTGGAATATTCCTTACATGGAAGAATGATTTCAAACATCCTTTAACCCTTGTGACGTGCCAGCACCGCAGGACGCACATGAGATAAAGGCAGATAGCAGCGAGAGCATACGTCCGCGTAGCTCAGTTGGGAGAGCTACTTATTCCGGAGTGGGGGAACCCAGATTCGATGTCCGGCGTGGACAAAAATGACGGAGAAATTTACTTCGTCATACCCTTTAACGACTATAACGGCCAAAACGTCTGTCTAGAGTGAGACAGATTTTCCACCCTTACCTGCTCTTTAAATTTACACGACCCATGAAAGATCAGCAGGAGTCACCGTCAGTCACCATTGTTATTACTAAGCAAAAAAGGGAAACAACAAACTGTTTCGGGTGTTATGGTATATAGAGTGATACCAGATTTTAGCCGCCCCGGTGGCGCAGTGGTCTAAGGCGTTGGCCTCTGATCATTCGGCCGAAGGGGTCCGGGTTCGAATCCCGGTGAGGCATGGATGTTGTGTTTGTCTTACGGCACTGGCTCTCTCCCTTCCCTGGAACCAGTGACCCTAAATTAGGGACGGGCGACTGCTTATAGCCCATTGAGTTGCTCACGGTGGTCGTTAAACCTCTAATCAAAAAAAAAAAAAAAAAAAAAAAAAGATACCAGATTTTAGGGTAATGGTCGTTAAAGGGTTAAAATTTCCTAAACCAACGTAACAAAAGTTTCTCCCTCACGGACATCCGGTTTTCACTGGATTGCAGGTATTGTGCCACACAAGTGCAGACATCCAGGAAATACGTCATTAAGTAATTGAAACTACTTGGCATCAGTTTGAGATCCATTTATCGAGACATTAAGATATATGAAAAACTTGGTAATAGATGATACAGAGATATTGGCTCGATCAGGTTATGGCGTAGAAGTCTTGTCTTACTTCTACGTTAATTTAAAACATCAACATACTAAGAAATAGTTCCTAAATGAAAGAAACCTTAACGGCCAGACGAAACATGTAAACAACAAAAGTCACACTTACGGAGAAAGATGCTTTATTCAGGATGTAGCAAACACATCGTAGCATAGCATATTGCACTAAACTCTCCACACACCACACAACGCTCTTTTCACAAAGCTCCTTTCAATAATCAGTTTACAATCCAACGCTCACAAGCAATAGATTAGTCGTCGTTTTTATCTCTTGTTCTTATCAAAACTCAGGCATACGTCACGTTTATTCAACCTCAATTGTGTTGCCAAACGTATTCGTTTGAGAGAAAGATATTATGTTAAGAGTAAAGAATAACAGAATAAACTCAAGATTTACATAGGGAAAGAAACTAAAAAGGAAAGTTAATTTAGAATACACGTCACAAAGTCTAATTCGAACGCCTGTAGTCTTAAACAAGGGCAGGGCTAGAATTGTTAGAGATTCGGTGAACAAAAGGTAATGGTTAAGCAGATAAAAAAATTCAAAAACATGTGCTTCAAGCAGTAGCGGATCCATTGCAGGTCAGCCACCCTCTCGAAACAGATATTTCTTTTTAAAATGGCAAAGATCGTAAATAATTATTATATTTATTTTTGTGAAATTACAGTAATAAATGCGTACATTTTCGTGAAATATTTTTATAGCAATTAAAATTTGCAGTGAATTTGGAGAATAGATATTCTGTTTTAGCATCAGAGAGAGAGATGCGATAATTTCACCTAGTACCCTAAGTTTCGAAAAACTTGGCCTGTGACGAATTCTCCGTTAGATGATTCCGTTTTGGAAGATTTTGTCTTCGATGATTTCGATATTTTCGATTAATTCACCTGGGGCCTCAAGAGCTATTAGCAGTCGCCCATCCCTAATTTGGGGTCACTGGCTTCACGGAATGGAGAGAGCCCGTGCCAAAAGACAAGCACACCACCTATGCCTATTTCAGGACTCGAACCTGGGACCATTTCGGGACGAATGATAAAAAAAATCACAGCCTCATTCCACTGGGCCATCGGGAGCGGCAAAATTTATTAAAATTGCTAAATTTTATTCTTGATATACCGAAACTATATTTTACTCCCAGGAAATTGATATTATTGACTTCCCATTCTATAGGAGATATCGGATTAATTGCATTTCAGACCACTGAAAATGAAATTTCTAGTAAGCTTAGTTTACTTACCTTCCATTTCTAGGAATTGCTCTTATTTAATTCCTACGAAACTGAAACTACTTAAACAAGACATACGGTGAGCTATATTTTGTACTGTACGCAGTAGATAACATGCATAGGTGAGATTGGGATTGTGTTTTTACATCAAGGTGTAATATTTCCTTAGTTTTTCGCGTAAAATCTCTCTTTGTGACACACACACACACACACACACGCACGCACACACACACACACACACACACACACACACACACACACTTTTCGAGTTACTCCATAATTTAATGAATTCCTGGTTGCTTAACTTTATTGCACTACATGGAAAGTCTGAGTAACGCCGCAGGACAGAGACTAGTTAAAAAAAGAACTGTTGATCAAAGAATTAAACGTGCCGTTGATAGCTTCAAAGAGATTTCCGAATAAGCAGCCCAGCCGCTTAGCCAGATTTTCTAAGTTACATCGTTCAAGAGAAAAATCAGTGGCAGACAGAGATAATGTCAGGACCCTAGTCCTGATGTCACCAATCCATCACAGACAGGGATTGTCCCAGCCAATAGGCAGCACGAGCCGCTGTCCCCTTAAGGGTATTTGTCCCTCAGCAACAAATCCACTGTTTTCCTTAGCACCAATTCATCATCCTGACGCCAGTGTCCGACACCCACTAGCTGCGCAAGTAGCTCTTCTCTCTTCTTCTCTGTCTCTCCCTTTTTTTCCATAGATCTCATCTTTCTTCCTCAGAATAACTTTCGCTGGACATCTCAGAAGAGCGGTGAATATCTCTTGTAAGTTAAACACACACACACACACACAACCCTATTTCCCTTTTCTGCTGTTGTCGCGTTTTTAGATGATGGATTGTCTTAATAGGGGAACTATTTTCAGCTGATTGATGAACAGGATAAATGCAAAGCCGTTAACATTAGAATAGACACGCACAGAATAAGTTGTTACATTTAAGAAATGGAAAACCGTGTGTACGAGAAGTTTAGTGCTTTCATGTTTTTCAAAGACGTAAATTAATTCGAAAACTAATGGAAAAGAAACAAAAGAGAAATGGGATTTTAAGAATACATGTTTAACAATTTTACAATATAAAACAAAACCGAACAACAACTTCTATCAATGAATGAAATACGGGACACACCATTATACAACACAGATTTGGAAGATGTGAATCCGTTTATTGGTGTAAATATGGCATGGATGTTAATTATTCAGAAACCTGAAACTTCGTCGTTCTGTGTGGTGTAGTGGTTAGCATACTCGGGCACTATCTCGGAGACGCTGGTTTGGTTCCAGAACGACGAAATTTTCGAATATTATCTAACTTAACATCCATGTCATATTTACACCAATAAGCGGATTCACATCTTCCAGCAACTTCTATTTCATATTATAACACTCTCCACGTTTTGCCATTTCTGAAGCTATTGCCAACGAAACAAGAAATTATACGGTAAAACCTGTTTAATACGGAACCTGTGTAAAACGGAAACCTGCCCAAAACGGAATTTTGTTTTGGATCAGAAACGAAAGATAAAAAATTACGTACTTAATTAATATCAAGGAACTGTACACCAGTAACACTTAAAATCCAACCACTAACCCTGGCGTAGAATATACACTATCTACTAACAAGTAATAAGACACCTGTGATAGCAAAGGAAAACGAAGTTTATTCACGTTCAATAGTTGGTGGAGCCTCCACAAGCGGCGATTACAGCTGCGACCCTCCTGGGCATACTCTCAACCAGGCGTTGTACGACGGCTAGCGGTATTTTCTTCCACTCGGCTTGGAGAAGACAGGTCAGTTCCTTCACCGATTTCGGACGGAGGGGGCACCCCTTAAGTCGACGCTCCAACTCGTCCCAGAGGTGCTCGATAGGGTTAAGGTCCGGGCTCTGCGCAGGCCAGTCCATTCGATTAACCCCATTGTCACCATACCAAGCCATGGTGGACCTCGCAACATGACAGGGGGCATTGTCATCCTGAAAGTAACATAGGTCCACCCCGTAAAACTGCCACAACGTAGGAAGCGCATGGTCATCCAAAATGGTGCAGTAGGTCTCAGCATTGAGTCTACCAGGAATTGCGACCAAGGGTCCCGTGCCATACCAGGAGAAACACCCTCATAGCATAATTCCACCGCCGCCGAACTTCACACTTGGCACAATACATTCCGGCAGGAGGCGTTCTCCAGGCAGACGCCAAACCCAGACCCTGCCATCCGAACGGTAGAGGGTGAACCTTACTTCGTCGCTCCAGAGAACCTGTTTTCACTGTTCAAGGGTCCACTGTCGAAGTTCTTTGCAGCACGTTAACCGAGCAGCGCTATTGGACTTGGTGATCAAAGGCTTGTGAGCGGCAGCACGTCCATGATAACCGAGCAGATGGGCTTCCTTACGGATGGTATTCATCAAAAAAACACTCACGGATGCCTGTTTAAACTCCTCGCGGATGTGGTCCATCGATTTGGTGCGGTTCTTTCGAATTTCTCTGGCCAGCACCCGTCGATCTCTAACTCCCAGTTTTGTGGGTCTGCCGGGTCGGGGCACATTCCGACAGTCACCTCTCATCTTCCACTTGCCAATCACGTAGGCCACTGTCGATTCTGGGTACTTCAACTCGCTGGATATGTCACGTATGGATCGGCCATTTTTGTGATACCCGAAGATTATACCTTTCTTGAAATCAGAGAGCTCCGAACTGCGTGGCATCTTGCTTGCGACTGGTTGCGTTGTTGTTTCCCACACGATATTTAACGGCGGCAGCCGTGACGTGTGTCAGGACCGCAGATATCGTCGATTGCAGGGTGTCCAATTACTTGTTGGTAGATAGTGTATAATTAAAGTTTCCAAGCTTTCGCACCTGATGGCTTTTTCAAGTAAGGTAGACAGTTAACTATAGACAATTGCCTATCTACCTTCCTTGAAAAAGCCATCAGGTTGATGTGCGAAAGCTTGGAAACTTTAACTATATATTCTACGCCAAGAAATTCGGATTACTGGTTGGATTTTATATTACGTACTATTTAACCTGTCTAAAATGGAATCTGCCTAACGCGGAAAAGCAAATTAGTGGAGAAAGACAGAAATCATTAAAAAACTGCAAATTGTGATAAGAATATCTTCATTGGCAGGAATGTAGTTTATGGTTATACAATGAAAACAAGATGGGAAGGCATCGCCCAAAGTCAGGGGAACCCAAGATCGCGGCTATTTTTCAAAATGGCTACACGTATTCAGATTTTGTTACAACCTTTTTTTTCCACATCATACAAAAGAGTGTTTGGTATCAATTTATTTGTCTTTGAGGTCAAGGATTTCATTTTTCAAGTTAAAAATAGGCTAAGAATCAATATAGGTGCTATTTTGTCACATATACTGTATAAAGGGAAAGAAAGGGTAGCTCAATATTTTCCCCTCTTACTAACAAACAAGAAAGATGACACCGAATTTTCAAGTGTAATAAGCACGTCTTTTGAATCCGTTCTGACAAAAATTAAATTTATCAAAGCTATTCAAAGTCAATGGAACCGGTATGAAAACAATAGTATCTGACGGAAGAAATAAGTATTTCAATCGGGTCTTTAATCCCTCAGATATTGGAGTAAATGGAATCGTGAGCTTGCGAACTCTTAGAAACAGAGTTATCGACAAAAATAAGATGTGACTTTACGTCCCCTGGTGGGAAAACCATGCATTATTTTAGGAAGAAAGCATTCGCAAAAGGTTTATCCATATGTGGGGTATCGGTCCAAGACAAAAAATTTAGTCGAGTTTTCAGGAGCTCAGATTTTGCTTCAAATATTTCAGAAGCAGCAATTAACACTGATGCCACCTGGTGGCCAAACCATTCTTTACCAAACATTAGAAATTATGTGAACAATATTTTCCACCAGGTCTTGTATGCGATACAGGAAGAATTTTTCAAATCGGAGTTTTAGGAGAAGAAAACGCAATTTACCATTATGCGCCCTAGCTTAAAGTTTATAATTTACGTGAAAATTTTGAATTTATGGGAAAAACATTTCGCATGGGAAACACTATCCAACAAAGAAGGAATTTTTCAAATCGGACTTTTAGAAGTAGAGATATTGACAAAAATAAGATATACATCTACGCCCCCTGGCGTATAAACCATGCATTATTTCAAGAAGAAAACGTTCCTAAAAGGTTTGTCGACATGAGTAGTATCGGTCAACAAACGACTTATTTTGCAATCGAGAATTTAGAAGCTCATATTTTGCTGCAAATACATCAGAAGCGGAAATTAAGACTTACGCTTCCTGGTGGCCAAACCATTTTTTTACAAAAACTAGAAATTATGTGCAAACGATTTCCCATCAAGAGCTGTATCCGGTGCTGAAAGAAGTTTTCAAATCGGAGATTTAGAAGCAGAGAAATAGTGGAAAACGCAATTTACCTTTACGCCCCTAGCGGAAATGTCTATGAATTACTTGAAAATTTTGAATTTATAGGAAAAACATGTCACACTAGAAATACTATCCAACAGAGAAGGATTTTTTAAAATCGGACTCCTAGAAGTCGAGATATTGACAAAAATAAGATATACATCTACGCCCCCTGGCGCAGAAACCATGCACTATTTTAAGAAGAAAATGTTTCTGAAAGGTTTGTCGACACGAGTAGTATCGGTCTACAAACGACTTTTTCTTCAATCGAGAATTTAGAAGCTCATATTTTGCTGCAAATACATCAGAAGCGGAAATTAAGAATTACACCCCCGGGTGGCCAAACCATTTTTTTTTTACAAAAATTAGAAATTATGTGCACACGGTTTCCCATCAGGAGCTGTATCCGGCGCAGAAAGAATTTTTCAAATCGGTGATTTAGAAGCAGAGATATAGGGAGAAACGCGATTTACCTGTACGCCCCCTAGCGGAAAGTCTATGAATTACTTGAAAATTTTGAAATTATATGAAAGACATGTCACACTGGAAAAACTATCCAACAAAGATGGAATTTTTCAAATCGCACCCCTAGAAGTAGAGATATTGACAAAAATAAGATATTCATCTACGCCCCTGGCGTAGAAACCATGCACTATTTTAAAAAGAAAATGTTCCTAAAAAGTTTGTAGACATGAGTAGTATCGGTCTACAAACGACGTTTTTTCAATCGAGAATTTAAAAGCTCATATTTTGCTGCAAATACATCAGGAGCAGAAATTAAGATCTACGCCCCCTGGTGGCCAAACCATTTTTTTCACAAAAATTAGAAATTATGTGCACACGATATTCCATCATGAGCTGTATCCGGTGCAGAAAGAATTTTTCAAATCGGAGATTTAGAAGCAGAGATATAGGGAGAAACGCAATTTACCTTTACGCCCCCTAGCGAAAAGTCTATGAATTACTTGGATATTTTGAAATTATATGAAAAACATGTCACACGAAAAACACTATCCAACAAAGAAGGAATTTTTCAAATCGGACTCCTAGAAGTAGAGATATTGGCAAAAATAAGGTATATATCTACGCCCCCTGGCGGAGAAACTGTGAAATATTTTAAGAAGAAAATATATCGAAAAGGTTTATCGATGTGAGTGGCATCAGTCCACGAAAGAATTTTTCAATCCGTAAGTTAGAAGCTCCGATTTTATGGCAAGTACCTCAGAAGCAGAAATTAACCCTTACGTCCCCTGGTGGCCAAAGTGTTCTTTAGCAAAAATTCGAAATTATATGATTTTCGAAATTAAAAGATTTTCCATCAGAAGATGTATCCGCTGAAATTATTTTTTTCAAATAAGAGTTTTAGGAGAAGAGTTACCGTGAAAAATGTAATTTACTTTTACGCCACCTAGCGGAAAATTTATGCGTTATTTGAAAAAGAAACTATATCTAAAATACTCTTCGACATAAATGGAGTCGAAAGATAAAAGAATGTTTTCAATTGGATGTTTAGAAGCAAATATGTGGAACAAAACGTAATTTTGAATTCGACATCATCTGCATTTACGCCCTCTAGCGGCAAAATTGTACGTCGTAAAAAAAAAACGAAATGAAGGGTCATCATTCGCATATTTCGAGCTTCCGGATGCAAAAAGAATTTTTCAAATCGTACTAATAATTGCAGAGATACCGTGGGTACAGACGGACGGACAGACATACCGACAACAGAAGCACGATCTTTTTTTACAAAAGACGTGCTAAAAATGAATATTATTAATGTCTGAAGGATACTGAAGATTACCAAATTTGAACATTTCTTTTAAGAAACATAGCTTTTTAACAACATTGGCCGACACCACATCATTCTTCACATTCGTTCTTAGAGTTGCACAATAGTGTGCAAGACAAGCCACCACTTCTGTAGCCACACTTTTTCTTACAGATTTTGCACATACGTTTGATTAGGTCTTTACATGAATCAGAAATTTCTGGGGACTCCGAACATTTCATCTGCCATGATACATCAGCTAACCACCATCCCCATTCGGTTGAAGATGGTACACATTTGTGCATCTGTTTGCTTGTCCCCAAATGTGTCCAGCTTGGAAAGCATTACGTAACACCTGTTGTTGTAATGCACCCTTCGTCGGTGGCCTACTTTCAAGGGAACGAAGTTTGGTCATGAACAACTCCTGTCTTGCATAATTTACACTTGTATTGTTACTGGTTGAACAGTACAGTAGTACTGTGTATCTTTCAGTAATGTCTGAAAGTTCCGTAAGAATGGAAATGTGCAGTTGTAAGATGAATGAAAATTCAGTAGTAGCTTTGTTAAAGAGCATCTATGTCTTCCAAGTTGATTTTCTTTCTTTCCAGTGAAACTAGGATTGCTATTATAACCTGTGAAGGCATCAAATCCTGAAATTTGAGTAGCATGAATGCCATTCTCAAATTCTTGTATTAACCAACAGATGTTTGGTCCTTCAACCATTCAACGCCTTAGTGCCAATGGATCCTGTGTCAACCTTACTGCGCCGCCATCCCCTTTCACTATTGCGTTACTTTGTTCATGTACTTGGTCTACGCTGATTTCCGAAAGGATTCCGTTTGATTTTTTTTATCACAAATTGTCCTGAAGAAAATGAGCGATGCATGACTTGTAGTTGAATCTTTGCATCAAAAAGGTCTTTCAGATGGATTGGTAGCCAACGTACATAGTGTTATAATTTTTTAGACAGTCACGATACAAAGAGTGGTTTCCTTCTCTGATTCAGTGAACAAAGAGAAACAATAGGATTTCCCTATTAAGACAAGTAAGCCAATATTTTAACATGACACTCTCTTTTGCTCGTTTTTCACACCAAATCTTAAATTCAATCTCGGGATTATTTTCTTGATAAGCACCATGCAACAAATATTTATAGTGCTGCAGCATTTACTTGGTGAATTACTCTGGCTTTTGTCATGTAGATTACTTTCAGATAACTTTCAGCAGCACGAGGAGATGCAATATCAGAATGGGCAATCGCACCATTCCATTCACTTCCTGGCATTCACTGACCCAAAACTCGGAAGAAAGCTTGGTCAATGTGAAATGCACCGAATATCACCAGAAACTTTCCCCCTCATACAATATGTATGTGTCTGGATAATTAGACTGAATCAGTTTTTCTAGCGCAAACAGTGGTTGGTCCACTGTCATTACAGGAATTTAATTTCCATTGAGAAATTGTGTAACTTGTTTCATTTCGTTCATCGTAAGCTTAATCACAGCTATTGAAGACGCGTGTTCGTAAAATAGTTGTAAAAGTGTTGATATTCCAGGAATGATAACAGTTGGAGTTTTTTTATCACTTGCATGGCAGACAGTCCACGATGCATCGAGTCCAATATTGGTATCTTGGCTGATAACGTGCTTTACACACAGCCATGAAATCTCTTCTTGGACTGATGGGTTGAGATTCACGTTGATACATGCGGATGGCAGGATACGAGTACGGCGCAAACCACATGAAGCGATGGATCCTTCTTGCCAGCAGGGTACTCTTCAAGCTGGTGTGTGTGTGTGGGGGGGGAGGCATTCTCGTCTGAGGACTGTTTACGTGGACTGAAATGGGACCCCTGGTACGTGTGACATCGTTCCTCACAGGTCAACGTTACCGGGATATCCTGGATGACCATTTGCTCCCGTTTGTGAGTCTTCAACATCCCACTGGGGACCTCATCCTGCAACAAGACAATGCACCTTGCCATCGCCCCCGAATTGTATCCGAATGGTTGGATGAACACTCCACCGACGTGACCTCACTTCCTTGGCCAGCTAGGTCACCTGACCTCAATCCCATCGAGTACATCTGGGATGCCATCGAGAGAGAGAGAGAGAGAGAGAGAGAGAGAGAGATGTTCGAGGCTCTGACCCTCCTCCTCCAAATCTTCGTGAACTATGGGAGCTTGTTCAGGGGTCGTGGATCCGTATGGCTTCCCAACGCTTCCGGTGTCTTCATCGAGTCCATGCCGAGACGAATCGCCGCCGTCATCAGGACGAAAAGTGGTGCTACACGTTACTAGACAGGTATCTCTAATTCAATTGCTCTTCCGTGTATATTTGGCGGTCAAGGCTACTTTGTTTATACGGGAGTTGAATGAAAAGTAGTGGCAACGAGGTTACTTTTCATTCAACTGCAAAAATCAGCTCAGACGATTGTGGCGTATTCTGGTGATAACACAATCGAGTGCAAGAAAGCATTTTGAGTGTTGGACGTCAGTTGTGTGTTTATGTGGAACTAACGAGGTAGCATACGGAGCACGTAAAATATAACTGCTGCGTGAAAGCGGTCTAAAGCATGTTTACGAAGTTAGAACAACGTAGCTGGATAAAAATTGAGGTTGCACGTGGTCGCAACGCTAAGGAATGTTTCTTAGTTCACAAGGATGCGCGTGGGGATGAAGCGCTACCCTATCGTACAGTTGCACGGTGGGTAAAGGCTTTTCGCGGTGGCCTAAAACAACCTGAAGATAATGACTGATCGGGACACCCGCACATCCCACAGGAGAAGGTGCAGCTCCTGCAATATATACTCGATTGTTACAGCTACTGGACCACACACAAATTGGCAAGTGAAGTTGGAATCAGTGATTTCGCCGAGTCGCACATTTTGTACGATGTCTTTGATATGCAAAAACTGACAGCAAACTGGATCCCTCATCACCTCAAAGATGTACAACAGTGGTACCGATACGCCGTAGCAAAACTCTGTCTGGACAGATATAATGAGGTATAACGAAGTAAATTTCTCCGTCATTTTGGTCCACGCCGGGGATCGAACCCGAGTCCTCTTATTCCGGAACAAATCGCTCTACCAACTGAGCTACGCAGACGTTCGGGTTCTTGCTGCTATCTGCCTTTTTTTATGTCGTGTGCGTCCTGCAAGGCAAGCACGTCACATCTCACCCCCCACTTGAAAGAGGGCCGGGGGCATGGCCCACGGCTCAGCCGGGACCATGTATCGTTGTAGGCAGCCGTCCTCTGAAGAACGTGCACTTGAGAACTCCCAGTCAATCTGGTGTGTGGAATTCAACATCACACACATTTTATTTTTCGAAGCGCTGAATAAGGGATTCTCTGATTTTTCTTGTCTCGCGGTGTGGAAAGAACATCACACCACTGCTAGATCTTTAACGGCCGGTTCATCCGGGAAGTTCGGGCGCCATTATAAAGAAGTAAAATTCTGCGTCATTTTTTGGTCCACGCCGGGGATCGAACACGAGTCCTCTTATTCCGGAACAACTCGCTCTACCAACTGAGATACGCAGACGTTCATTCTCGCTGCTATCTGCCTTTTTTATGTCTTGTGCGTCCTGCGGGGCAGGCGTGTCACAGAGGGTGATGCATTTCTTCGTCGAATCATTGCCATCCACAAAACTTGGGAACAGGCATACGAGCCGGCACTCAAACGGCAATAAAATAAATGGCGGCATCAGAAATCAATCACCACGCCCGAAAAAATTATGGGAAGAACCCAGTAAATAATTAATACAGACAAGTGACGCCGACCAGGAACACCAAACGGAAGTAATCGCTCTCTACACGTTTTTTACGCTTTCCAACCGTAGGTTGAAGAAGCGTATATGCTCCAGCTTTTTCCGCCCGTCTGTCGGCACGATAACTCACGTAAAAATGGTTCGATTTCGATGAAATTTTAGTATGTGGTAGGGGACCACCTGGGGACGAACCCTATTGAAAATGGGTTAAGTGGGGTCAAAGGCCACGACATAAGACCGGAATTCATTCAATTGTCCTTATGCATCATAACTTGCGTAAATATGGTTCGATTTCAAGGAAATTTTAATATGTGGTAGGGGACCACCTGGAGACGAAACCTGTTGAAAATGGGTGAAGTGGAGTCAAAGGTCAGGACATAGGAGCGGGATGCATTCCATTGCCCTTATGCGTCATAAGGTGCGTAAAAATGGTTCTGGTTCGATTTCGATGAAATTTTAGTATGTGGTAGGGGACCACCTGGAGAGGAACCCTATTGATAATGGGACAAATGAAGTCAAAGGTCAGGACATAAGATCGGGATCCATTCCATCGCCCTTATGCCACCCTATTAAGGTGGACGTCAAGTAATTTTGCTTCCTATATTTCCAATGGAAAACCTTTTGTACACATTTTCTTCACAATTAGTGTGTTCCCAAGGATGGAAATTTGAACATCGATTAAAATAACTTCATACTATAACTTGGAATACTTAACATTTTCTAAAACATAAGCATAATTATATTAAAAAACAATAACGTTTCCTTTTGGTGGTGTTGAAACCATAAAAAGGATGGCGCGACCTGTGCTTTGATGACGTCAGTGGATAAATAAATGTTGGATTGCATAATTACGGTTGTGTTTTTGAAAATATTAAGTATTGCAAGTTATAAAATGAAGCTATTTTAATTGATGTTCAAATTTTCATCCTTGGGAACGCATTCATTGTGTAGAAAATGTGTACAGAAGTTTTTCCATTGGAAGTATAGGAAGCAAAATTACTTGACGTCCACCTTAAAGTAGCAATTCTTTTATGTATGTATGTACATTTTATTTTGAAAACGGCTCTAAGAATTTTGATGAAAGTCGTTAACCTACAGTTTTCTGGTACTAGAAATCGATTTAGCTCGACCTCGACTTTAGGAGAATTCGTTTAGTGGGTTAAATAACCACTCCGAATTATAACGTTTTTAGTGTCATGGTGTCGTTCCATTAATGTTACCAATGCTTAGAAATCTTATGACGTCACAATCTCGCGTTTGAGAATGTTGGCGCGCGGTCACGCCATCTGTCTCATTACGTCACGCGTTGTGTGTGGATTCTATTAAAGTTTTATGACGTCTCACTGTTGCGAGCAGATGGTCCCGATTCCCATCTGCCTCATTACGTCACGCGTTGTGTGCGTATGTCCGTCCGCACGATAACTCGAGTAACAATCGTTCGATTTCGATGAAATTTTAGTATCTGGTAGGGTATCACCTGGGGAGGAACTTTATTTAAAGTGAACGAAATGGGGTCAAATGTCAGTACATAGGAGCGGAATCCATTCCACTGTTGTTATGCGTCATAACTAATGTAAAAAATGTTCGATTTCGATGAAATTTTAGTATGTGGTAGGGGACCACCTGGCGACAAACCCTATTGAAAATGGGCTAAATGGGGTCAAAGGTCAGTACATAGGAGCGGAATCACGTCCATCGCCATTATGCGTCATAACGTACGTAAAAATGCTTCGATTTGGATGAAATGTTAGTATGTTGTAGCGGCCTGCCTGGGGACGAATTCTATTGAAAATAGAGTCAAAGGTTAGGACACAGAGGCGGGATCTATTCCATAGCCCTTATGCATCATTACGTACGTAAAAATGCTTCGATTGCGACAAAACTTTATCATATTATTTCGGAGGTATACCGAACCGGCTGTGTTGAATATCATCGAAATGGGATCAAAGGTCTAGGCACAGGACCAAGATTTATTCCAAGAATGATAACTTGAGTAATGATTTCTGGTATGTTGGAAAGCGTATCATAATCAACGCATTGCATGATTTTGCTAACTTGTTATAAGTGAGTCACGGAAAAATTCTCATCGGACGCCACCGGGAAACCAGTAAAGTCAAAGTAATGCTGATTGTTACCTATGACATGGATGATGTAATCCTTCATCATTCTGTTTCTCAGAAACAAATTGAAAGCCGAGTACTATAGACGGTTTCTGGAGAAGCATCTGCGTCCGGTATTACGAAGGAAGCGGCCACATTTCATTCAAGATGACCTACCAGTACTCATTAATGACAATGCTCGCTGTCATGTTGCCCAAACAGTGAAAGAACTTTTGACAAGATGGTATTGGGAAACCTTTGAGCACCCACGGTATTACCCAGACATAAGTCCCCAGGGACGCGCTAAGCACCAGGGTGCCAGCTTCCTGGGGCGGCCGGACGCCTCAATCAAGTATTTCAGTTGACAAATTAATGTTAGTGACGTGAAAGAAGTTAAGAAAACGTTTTACTGTAAGAAATCGTAATGCTACGTGGCACGTTCATTTTCTGGACCGTAAAACTGTGCTCTGAAATAAGGTGGTAAATTGATGCATTAAGGGTAATTATATAATTCAATAGGGAACGACTTGAAATATTAGAATAATTTTTATTGTTTTGTTCAGTAACGGATACCGCTGGCAAAGGACTAACAACTTTTTTTTTCTAAATTCTTTTTACATTTTGAAGATTCCAGTATCCTGATATGCGTGGCCAGTGTTATAACGATGGGACCAATATGAAAGGAAAACACCGTGGACTTAAAAAAATGTAATTTTTCAATCTAAAACCCTGATGCATTTTCTGTACTTTGAGCGGCTCAAAATTTAATAAAATCTCGTCGTAAATAAAGACGAAAAAATTTCTCTAGAAATTTTCAGCATTATTCAAGAAACGTATGCTTTCTTTTCTGAATTACCTTTAGCAAATTTTAAAGAAATAGCTACCAGCGTTGACCGTAAAACCGTGCTCTGAAATAAGGTGGGAAATCGATGCAATAAGGGTATCGAGGTACATAGGGAAAAAATGAAAACCAGCTATTTCGAATTATGTTTTTAGTTTTAAACAACTTATATGTATATGTTCCTATATAAGAAATTGTTTAGTTAGTCGGTTAGAATAGTTAAACAGACGTCCGTCATTGAACATGACGGACGTCTGTTTAACTATCATACATATAGTATGGAAATTCTTACTTTACGGGAATTAGAAAATGATGCTGCTAAAGGTAGTTATTTCATGTAAAACTGAATAAAAATTGAAAAATATTCTCGTACAAAAGGTGACAAATATGGGCTTTCACCCGGGCGGCAAATGACCTTGGCGCGCTCCTATAAGTCCCCATGGCTTTGATCTGTTTCCCAAATTGAAGGCACTCATACGACGACAACGTTTTTGTGATGTTCCTGAGGTACTCTGTGTCATAGACAGAACAATTGCAGCTATCAATAGAAACGAATCTGTTGACGTCATCCACAGTCTCCTATAGGTATGGACTAAAGTTATTTATATTTTCGGTGGTTACATGGAGGGCAAGTGATGTTCCATTCATGTCTAAATAAGGCGTAATGTGTGTTAGATACCCGTTGCCACTACTTTTCACTCAGTACGTTTAAATAAGTGCATTAGATGAAACACGTTTACATTTGTAACAGAAGCATATAGTCAGGTCAGAACCTCATATGGGGAGGAATTCCTATGAGAAATGGCCCGTCCCTCTGTAGTCCAAGAGCCAGTCCAGGATTTATTTACCCGAAGAGTGCAAAAGCTTTGTGAATATTTTTTTATTTATATATAACATAAGTGTATCAGAAAAGTAAGTCTTGCAAGATTCCAGTGATGGGATGCTGAGTGATGACGTCACCACTATGGCTGCCGGCTGTTATGTACCTTGTTTCCCCGAAAATAAGACCGAGTCTTATAATAATTTTTGTTCCGAAAGACACATTAGGGCTTATTTTCAAGGGATGTCTTATTTTTTCATGTACTACCAACTTTTTTTTCATATACATTTATTCATGTACAAAAATCTACATTTATTCATGTACAAAAACTTATATTTATTCATGTACAAAAATCTACATTTATTCAAATACAGTCATGTCATCTTCTTCTGGAACATCGTCATAACTCTCCAAATCCCGAATTCCCGCCTGAATTTTTTGCGACTCCATTTCCTGTAGAACCGTTGACCCCAATATCTCATGTCCAACAATAAAGCTCTCCTTAAATGAGCACTTCTTGTCCATGTAGCCTGCTCGTACTGCATTGCCAAAACAGCTGTCAGTGAATTTATCCCATGAATTCTTCACCCAAGTCACGACCTTTTGCAGGCTAGGCTTCACAAAGTTTCCACAATGATTTTTGTCCATTCTATTTTCAATGTAGTCATTGATTTCCATGCGCAAATGATCATTGAATGGCTTGTTTATTGCAATGTCAAGAGTCTGGAGATAGGCAGTCATACCTGTAGGAATCATTATTCTTTCTGTTCTTCTCTCTGCAAGGAAGTTCTTCATGTCTTTAGCGCGGTCAGTGCTGGCTGAATCCCAGACTGGCAGACCTCTTTGGCCACCTCGCAAAACAAGTGGTAGCATTAAATCGGCCCATTTCCTTATAACTGCTTGTGTGCACCAGGCCTTTTCGGTTTCAAGAACATAAATGCCTGGAACCCATTCAATCTTATCTTTCTTGCCCTTAGTGATGATTAGAGGTGGGGCTTTCCTTCCATCCAGACGAATTGCCAAAACACAGGTAACACGTGCACTTTCGTAACCAGTGGAGGGAATGTAGATTGACGAGGTACCCCTTTGATCAATTGTCGTTTCAGATCCTTGGCCCATAAACACCGGAGTTTCATCCATAGCAATCATGTTGGAGAGTTGTATTTAGAAAAGTCGATGCGATCAACAAAGGACTTGACTGCAAGTGCACATTTATAACTTCAGTATCTTCCAGCTTGAACAGTGTTGTCGATCTTCTTAGAGACAGTTCATATCGCTGAAAGAAGCCATCCAGCCAGTGCTGTGATGCTTTGAATTCTTCTGGGGATCTTTCTAACTGTGGTGCCATTACAAGGGCAAATGCTTGAATATCAGCCCTACGCACAACCAAAGCCTTTGTTCTCCTATCAGCAACCCATTCACAGATAATGTCTTCCAGTTCAGGAAATAATGGTTGCTGACCTGATGCACACTTGCACTTTTTAGCATTTCCTTCGTCCACCTGTTGACTGAGGTTATCGTACACTGCTCGCCATTTTCGGACCATTCGGAGATCCAACTTCTTCTCTTTGCAGAAAGCCGCAAGATTCTTGCCCCGGGCGTCCTCCACGATTCCTTTCTTGTACTCGACGCAATAGCTCTTTCTTTTTGCACTCATCTTGTCTGGGGATCAAAATATTATTCCCTTTAAATCTACCATTAAATCAAGTATTAATTGAAGACTGTGTTAATTGTTAATCGACACAGGAGTGGCAACAAAAATGATGACTGTTAAAAATGTACGTTTAATTTCATTTCATTTCATTTATTTCGTTATGGGGTTACATTTGACTATATTACATTTCAAAATTAATTTTATAACATGCAGTATTAAGAAAAACAACATATGTAATGTGAATACTTATGTACAGGGTAACCACAGAACAGGAAATTGAGTAAAAGGCTATATACTGTATGTATAGCCTGAGTGAATCCAATTCCTCTAAAGTATGTAGTCAAGTCAAACGTCCTGCACATATAAAATTTACTCATATGTGGTCTGATTAATAAATTTTACCATAGAATTTTATATTTTAATTTGTTAGCAAATTTTTTTAGTTGCTTTCGAAAATAATTATAATTATTAATATGTGTTAATTGATAAGGTAGGTTATTCCATAACATCAATCCCTGGTAATCAATAAATCTTTTTTGGGTTAAAGTGTTAGGCATTGGTAACAAAAATGCATTCGGCCCCAAAATATTAATTCTCTGATTTTTAAAGGATTCTTTCAGTCACCGTTGCCGACACAATAACTTGGCCAGGGACGAACCCCTTTCGTAATCCATTGAAGCCGATTATAACACTTGTTACTTATTCTTTGAGTTCGCAGATGATCCCCCTCCTATTTCTAAAAACACAAACCGCCTGTTGATGGATAACTTTTCCGCCAAAGATAGCGTTCACCGGTAAAGTTTCCCACGTCAGATTCCTTTTTCGGAACTGGATGTTTCAGCTGCCGAACAAGAGACGGCTTCGTTTCATCTCCCGCTAGCTCTCTGAACCGAATTGAATGCATGCGCAATAATTACAAAAACCATATCCTCGGCTGAGTTCAAAGTCAATCGGCTTTCTTTCTCACTCTGGATATTTAAGGCAAATTAAAATCATGGACACGGTATCCTCTAGTGATTTTGGCACTCGCTTTAGTTTTTTTTGAACAGTGATAAGCTGGCTGACTACGGTACTACGTATCGTAACTGGGGCTTATTTTTGGGTAGGGCTTATATTACGAGCAGCAGGAAAAATCATTATAAGGCTTATTTTCCTGTTAGGTCTCACTTTCGGGGAAATACGGTACTTGCCGCATGTGAATATGCATAACGTCTCACCCGTTTATGCTACAGATAGATGAATTTCTTTCTGAAATGTTACAAATATTCACAAAGCTTTTGCACTCGCTGGGGTAAGTAAATCATTCCTGGCTCTCGGTCTACTGCGCAACACTCTTTTAACTTCTGATCTAGTTCAGTTCAATCGAATATTTGTTTCCCTAGAGCAGGGGTTATTCAGCGTTTCCTGAATCGCAGACAACTTGGCAAAACGGAATAAAACCCGCGGACTACATAAAAAAAGAAAAGTAAAAATGCATGTGTTTATTTTGAATATCAAGTACTTCAAGAGGTTTTGTATCATAAAACTTAATTGTCGAAAAAAGACAAGATGCGGTTAATATGATATCTGTGTTGCAACGAAGTCCGATGTAATAACTAATATGTGTACACAGTACTCAAAAATTTCAGCTATATAATTTAACATAGAAGGTGCCGCCCCGGTGGCGCAGTGGTCTAAGCGATGGCTTCTGATCATTCGGCAGAGATGATCCCGGTGAGGCATGGATGCTGGGTTTGTCAGCATTTCAACGTTTCTGGCATCTTTAAACCTTTCAGCATTTTGAACAGTAAAGGTAAGCCACCCTTTTGAATTTTTTGGTTTTAGACTTTTCTAGGTATCCGCACTTTAAGACATACCAGCATGCCAATTTTCAGATCTCTAAGTCATTTAGAAGTGGTCGAACAATTTGCGAAAAAATTCAAGCAGGCAGTGTTCCAAAGCCGCCATTTTGACTGTTTTGGTTTTCGGAATTAACTAGGCATACGGACGTTAAAACCAATAACCATACCAATTTTCATATCTCTAGATCATTTAGAAGTTGTCGAACAATTCGCGGACGAAAACACTCGCATTTTCCCATTTTCGCACTTTGCGTTTTATACATAGATTGACACTGTGAGTGACTGTTAAAACACACCCACACACACAAGAAATAAGAACAGAATGCTTTTCCCCCATAAGAGGTGTGATAATTTAATTCCTGTAATGAACCTATAGAAAAAATGCGTGGGTACTTGTGCCCAAGCGGCCACTGTCACCTTCGAAGTAATTCCCTTCTTCAGCTATTGATTTAGTTATACGTTGTTGCCATTGCTGGAAACATTCCTGGAACACTGTTTCTGGAATATTCTTGAGTTCCTATGTCACGTTACGCTGGATGTCAGAAATGTCTGAAAATCTTCGTCCTTCCATGGCAGTTTTTATTTTGGGGAAGGGCCACAAATCACAAGAGGCTAAAGTCAGGTGGATGATCCAATTTGGTAATTGATTTCTTAGCCAGGAAATCGCGGTCATTGATCGCATCATGGCTCGGGGTATTGTCAGGCCACATTTCAGCTCCTTTCCTTCGAACAGAATTCCGTGCCCGTTTCAGCACCTCTGAATAGCATTTTCAAAACCTCTAACGTTTCAGTAGCACTTTTACCGATCTTCACACAGAATTTGATGTTAATGCACTGCTGTAAATTTCCTTCACTCATTTTCACCTCAAAACTAACACAGAAGCTTCCATTGTTTTTGCAACTGCTCACTCACGAATGGCAGTTAACGCATACACTACTTGAAACATGTCCAGAGACGCATAGATACGCAATTCTGCCTGCATCGCCACAAGGGCGACATTACGCTACCTTTCCAGGAATTAAATTGTCACATCTCGTATTTCTAGTACGCACTGTATCGGTTATCAAAGGAAAAGAAAATTTGCCCATATTTCCTTGATAAAACGGCTTTTCAGAATTACGTTCAAGTTGCTCACGGTGATGGTTAAATGCCAAAAAAAAATAAATAAATAAATAACTCCGTTTATTTGAAAGTATGGCTTACTTATGTCATCGTGCATCAACAATTTGTTTTTCGAGACTCTTGCTTGTCTTTCTTTTAGTGAGAGATTTTATTGTTCTTCTATAATTATTTAAGAAATAACTTTTGTTGATGGTGTTTTCATGTAAAGTTTTAGTAATTTATAGATTTATTCCAACAGTTTGAATATGTTAAAAGAACTTTGTCATGAATGCTTTTCCTTGTCACCATATCATTTACAAAGTTTTGGCTTTAGTTTTGAAATGCATGATATCCCATGATATCATGACGCGAATCTCAAAGTCTAAACAGAAGGGAGTTTTTGTATAAAATTAAATTAACCGAAGATGTAAAACTGTGAAAGAACTTTCCTTTTTGCATCATGCATTCTTTATGAGGAAGAGCTCATGGAAATAAATACACTCATTTGTACGTCCATAAATGTCAGCTTTCTAAAAGACTGCTTAAGATCCCATTTAGCATAGTGCTGCTATCTTTCCAAGGGAGGGTTTATCTCTCTCTATTCAAGTAGTCCTTTACAAATATGAATGCGACCCTTATTTTATCCAAATTTCGAATAAAGTTTAAACTCCAAAATAATATTTTACACAGCATTCCCTTTAAAACTACTTTAAACAGAAATAATGATTGATCAATTTGAAATTATAACATCGAAACGGATGTCTATCATTCCTCTCTTAACAAAAATTAAGATCTTTGGATGTAGAGTTTTCATTTTTATGTTCAACAAAACGTTTAAAAAGAAACATGATTAGTTTGTTTAAGATATCAAATAAAAACGTAAAAACAAGGAAAGCTTTAACCGGCTGGAATGAATTACCTCGGGGTTAGCAAAATGGAATGACATCACCTCGAATGAATATATTCGCTGTCTAAGAAGTGGGCCGAGTGGGAAGGGTGCGCGTCAAATTGAGCACCGGGGCGGATTGCGGCGACCTAACCAAGCTGGAAATTTTAAGCATGGCGCACAGGGGCAGATTGGGACGACCTAACTAAGCTGGAAATTTTAAGCCTTGCACACAGGCGCAGATTGGGACGACATAACTAAGATATTAATTTTAAGCCTTTGCACACAGGGGCGGATTGGGACGACCTAACCAAGTTGGGAATTTTAAGCCTTGCACACAGGGCCAGATTGGGACGACCTAACTAAGCTGGGTATTTTAAGCTTTGTCCCCCAGGGGCGGGTTGGGACGACCTGACCAAGCTTCCGTGGATTATTGGGAGTCTATTTTACCCCATGCCGGACCTTGTCACCGCATGTATCCGAACACGAGGCAGTCCGCTGACCGGAATGTGTACCGTACGTTCACAGGAAATCGTCCTGCTGCCGTGATTTTGTAATCACTTCTGTCTTTAGTATGTACTGTCTCACTACTAAAATCACATTTCAATCCGACTCTTCCTTCTAGGTGCGAGGATTTTTATGGCAATGTGTGTATTACCAAGAACTTCCGCCGTTGACAGTGATGGTCAGCCTGGGCTATTTCTGGTTGGTTGGTTGGTTGATTAGTTTTTATGGCGCAAGGGCCATGCCTGGACAAAGAGCGCCAAACACAAGACAAGACAAGACAAGACAAGACACAGGAGGGTTATTTCTGTCCTCCACATGCCGAGTCTCATGAAATATCGCCGTTAAACGCGATATTGCTGACTGCTTGGGGGCTGAAGACCGAGGAAATTCCAGCTAAAACACGTCTTGCACACGTTTATAAGATATATACGCTAAGTAAGACTCCACGCTCCCCCCTCCCCCCACACACGTTCTTTCTTGGAAACCTACATAACACAACGTAATAAAAGCTTGAACAAAACTAAGGCATGTTAAGGTCGTTCACGGGTAACCTTGGATGCCGCATTGCCACCTACACTGAAAACTTAACGCAACGTTTGCCTGCCCGTAAGTTCTTCCTCCTTTATTTCAGGGTCGCGTTGTTTTGAAACACCCTGTATAATAACGCAAACAACTACTCCATATGTTGCAACAGGATAAGGTGCTGCCATCTAGGGGTGGAAGCGTGCGGTGTTACCTTTATACGCTTTTTCAATTATACGTTAATTTTACTTGGTCCTTTGAAAAACGTATGAACGGAGTTCGCAAAAGTACATATTAAGAATTTGTTCAGAAATCACGTAGCAAGTAAAAATGTGCTTGCTCTTGAGAAAGAACTTCTAAAAATATCAATAAATACATCCATATTCAAATAAGCAAATATAATCAATTCGTTACTTTGCAAAACGTTCACCCCGTTTTCCAGCATAATTTCAGTGGCTTAAAAAGTAATGGGTTTCATTATAGCATGGGAAAAAAAATGAAAAACGCTGAAACCATTTCCAGAGATTTTTTCATTTAGCCGCAATTATTTCGCAAAACAGTCCTCAAAGATTCATTAAGAGATCATGCCTGAGAGGAGGGAAAAAGATTTTCTACGTTGCATAGTCGAATCAAGGGAAACGGCCATGAAAGTACAATTGAAAGCATTCATTAGACGACGAGGGGCATTAGATTAAGTCCAAATGAAACGACAGGCCATTGCTACAAGATAAATCTGTCGTGCTCTTCATTTGAAACCTTCTCAATTTCCAACAGCAGTTGGGCGTTGTTTTCTTTTTTCTTGCTCTTCGGTATTCCTTTTCTTCGCATTCTCTTTGTTAAGCTCTCACATATATACAATGTACAATTGATTTTGCATTAGGGCGCTCTCAGCTGCTGTACTTTGCAATGAACCGCGGACGTGGCTCCCTCATTTTTGAGGTATCAAATGGAGACTACGGCTAGGAATCGATCAAGGTGCCAAGTCTTGCCCTTTTTTCTTGCCAGGAGTAAGTATAGGTAACGCTATACACTGTGTTTAGTGAAGTTCTTCTCAGCCTTTCACCGTCCTGTCTGTCCATTGGTCTCCAGTTATATCGAGAAAAAAAACTGAACTCTTTTTATTTCTCTGCAGTATATACTGTATACGGAAAACTAGGATATTTAGTTTTCAGCCGTTAAGGAGGTTCCACCTAAAATCTCTGCCTTATGTATCCAATGGTAAAATTTCTTTACACATTTTCTGCGCAATTAATGTAATCCCATGGATGAAAATTTGCACATCGATGAAACTAACTTTAAGTTATAGCATGGGATCCTTAATACTTGCTAAAACATTACCATATTTATATTAAAAATCAATCAGTTTTCTTCGAGTAATGTTCAGACCTGTTAATAGATGGCGCAACCTGTACATTGATGACGTTAGTAGACAAACAAATGTTGGATTGCTTAATTATTGTTATGTTTTAGCAAGTATTAAGTATCTCATGCTATAATTTAAAGTTAGTTTTATCGATGTGCAAATTTTCGTCCTTGGGAAATACATCAATTGCGAAGAAAATATGTAAAGAAGTTTTACCATTGGAAATATAAGGCAGACATTTTAAGTGGAACCACCTTAAATTTGTACCTTTTTCCATCTGCTTCCATAAATTCGCATTATTGAAATTAACATTTCGTACCTTTATCTCAGTGTGTGCACGCAAAACAAATCAATATCGTCAAGCATTTCAGGAAATTAGAAAAATTGTGAAGTATTTTCAGTTTCTGTTCGATTGAGAAAATTTTTTATTTTAACTTCTTTTTTTATTTTCAGAAGTGTACTGAGAATAGATACTACCTCCAGACATTCCAGGAACAAAAGAAAATCACCTGGAACTATTTAGTTTTCTAGAATGGATTTAAACTAAATGCTGTGTATAGATTAAGATAATACAACTGTAACGTATGCTCTATATTCACTTTCCTTTTGATTTTACTATCTCTGGTTATTTTATTTTACTATGTAAATTATCTTCCTACTGAACGGAATATTATTTCACCCCGCTGAATGAGATCTGGCAATGAGTGTAAGTCATGACGTGGTGGTAGCTCGTATATAGGCGCGTTCATCGAGAAGTTGCGTTGTGTGTTGTTGCGTTGTTGTGTGTTGTTGCCTTGTAGTTGTGTTGTTGCGTTGGAGTTGAGGGTGGTTGGTGGTGTGTTGCGTTGCAGTGTGTTGTTATGTAGTAGTGATATATGAGTGCCTTAGTTGACCAGGAGTCATCATAATAAACAAGTTGTTCTGTAAGTTCAGTCTTTTTCAATTCTTAGTTTTGTCAGACCTCTGTCTGGCTGTTAGGTTTATGACTTTGATTACTTAATATAAATAACCAGCGTTGAGACTTTGTTTAAGTTCATAATTAACGAGTAACAACACCCTTTTGGGAATTCATCATTTTGAAGCTTAGAGCATTATTCATTCATAATAATTAGCTTAGCAAAAAGATAAACAAAGCTAATTCATTATACAACGTAGTTGTCACAAATGTTTATTTACTTTTTTTTTCTCAAGCCGACCATTGTTTCGCTGGATATTGACCTAGCTTCATCAGGACGAATGGCACGTAAATATTCGAATTGTATATGACATCATAAAAGGTTTTTACAGTCACGTGTTTTGGTCAGATGCTTCCACGCGTTTGATAGAAATGGCGTGGATGCCATGTCATTAACAAGTTGCGAAGACTTCTGATATATATGGAAAGCTTCCAAACTATCAAGTTTGGAGGTTGAATCTGGCTTGTCAATAAGTTTTGCTTCTTCAAAGAGAAATCTGTGGTCCTTTTCGTAACAGTGTTTAGCCATCGATGACTTCTTTAGGTCACAATTCCGAATGTAGGTCTTGTGTTCCTTCAATCGAAAACGCAAGGCTCTACGGATCTGTCCTATATACGAAGCGCCACATTCACATGGAGTTTGATAAATTCCCCACGAGTTTTTGTCTTCAACATAGTCCTTTGATCCTAAAAATCTCATTTTGTTTATTGGCTTAAAAATCACCTTAAAATGAAAGGTTTTGAGAATTTTTGTAATTTTAAAGGCAAAGTCACGGGAAAATGGAATAATGGCAAAATTCTCTCGCAATGGGCGCATCACAGGAGTTAATGTAGAGATGGACTGTAAAACACGTGACTGTAAAAACCATTTATGATGTCATATACAATTTGAATATTTACGTGCCATTCGTCCTGATGAAGCTAGGTCAATACCCAGCGTAAAAAAAATAAACATTTGTGACAACTACGTTGTATTATCTTAATCTATATATAATCGTCACAAGACTGTAGTCTTTGAGATAAAAAAAATAAAAAAAATAAATGCTGTGTGTCTTTACTCACATTTTAAGAATGAAAGAAAATCACCCAGAACTATTTAGCTTTACAGAATGGACTGAGAATAGATGTTGTCTCCAGTCATTCTTGAATGAAAGAAAGTCCGCTAAAACTATTTAGTTTTCCAGAATGAACTGAGACTAGATGCCAGTCATCCCAAGAATGAAAGAAAGTTACCTCGAACTGTTTAGTTTTCCCCAAGGAATCGAGACTACACGTGGACTCCAGTCTAGGAAGGAAAGAAATTTACCTCAAGCTACTTAGGTTTTTAGAATGGATCGAGACAAGATACTATTTCCAACTTTTCCAGGAAGAAAATAAAGTTACCTGAAAGTATTTAGTTTTTTTAGAATGGATCGATACCAGATGCTATTTCCAACTTTTCCAGGAAGAAAACAAAGTTACCTCAAATTGTTTAGTTTCCCAGAGGGAAAACCAGATGCTGCAATTCCAGAATATCTCCAACTATTCCAGAAAAAACGAAAGTTAAGTAAACTTCAAATCATTTTGTTTCTCAGAGTGGATCGGGGCAAAATGCTGTCTCCAACCGTTCTAGGAAGAAAAGAAGTTACCCTAAACTATTTAGTTTTCCTGAGTGGATAGAGACAAGATGCTGTCTCCAACCACTCCAGGAAGAAAATAAAGTTACCTCAAACTATTAAGTTTTCTGAGGTGGATCGAGACTAGGTGGTGCCTCCCTCGAACCATTCGAGAAGAAACGAAGGTTAAAAAACATCAAATCATTTAGTTTTCCAGAGTGGATCGAGACAAGATGCTGTCTCTAACCATTCTAGGAAGAAAAGAAAGTAACCTCAAACTATTTAATTTTCAAAAGTGGGTTGAGACTAAGTGCTGCCTGCATTTATTCCAGGAAGGAAGAGGCTCTGCTGATTTACGTGTTTAAAGCCGTTCGCTTTCGTTTCTGCTCATCTGTCTTCATTTACTTTTAGGAAAACATGAAACCTCTTTAGACACATTCCTCTTCCTTACTTTTCCAAAGTAAATACAGAGAAAACTAGAGAAGACTTTCATTCACCTAAAATGTAAAAAATACTCTGAGCTTATTATTTCTGCAGTTAGTGCAGTAAAATTATGTATTGTGGTAGTTTACTCAAGTGCATTATGGACTTCTAGGGAGTATGTGCAAGAAGAACTGGTCTCTCTGCTCAGTATCTCAAATGCTTTAATCACGCCATCTGTAGTGTTCTTCAATGTTTAAAATGTATATATGTAGCTTAGGGAACACTACGTTCCCTAAGCTACATATATACTCGTTCTTCTTATTCACTCACTTTAAGTGAAACATGAGTCACTTAAATAAAGTTCAAGAAAAATTACTTACAGTTCAATTTTGATTCCGCCAATACCTCATAGGGACTTCACTCGATATCTAATACTCATGAAAAACTAATCCTTAATAGCACTAATAATTTAAACTAATTATAACGTCACTCAAACACGCAAACTTCAAGAACTGACCGCTTAAACATAAGGCAGCTTCCACGAAAACTACACCACACTTTGTCTGCTAGCTCCATACATTTTATCTCGTTCTTAGCTTATCAAACTTGTACACGTCGTTTAATATTGATTTCAAGACTGTTGCCAACATAAAACTCAGTGAGAGAGAAGTACACGGTCGAGTCACATTATTGTCACCATCAGCTAATATCCAGAGTAACCGCAGTGCAGACAGCAGCTAGACGGGCTGGGAGTGACTCAGTAAGGTGCTGGAATGTATTCACAGGTATGTGGAGCCATGCTGACTGCAGTGGAAGGTGCGTGGTGCTGGAGGGTGCGTGGTGGAGGATCCATAGAGCGAACAACACGATCGAGGTGGTCCCACAGGACTTAAGTGTGGGGAATTAGGGGGCCGGGGAAGTACTTTGAAGTCCTTATCGTACTCTTCCAACCACTCTCGGATATGTCTAGCTGTGTGGCACGTCGTATTGTCTTTCTGGAGGATCCCATCCGCCCCATCGGAGACAATTAGTATGTACGGGTGTACGTGGTCGGCAAGGATGGATTCATAACGAATTCGGTCCATAGTGCCTTCCACAGGTATAAATGGACCCAGAGAATGCCACGAAAACATTCCCCAGAACAAAACGCTGCCCCACCAGCTCGTGTTCTGCCAGCAATGGTTGTTCTCGGATGTTTCGCTTTATATGCCAACGTCCATCCGTTCGATGAAGCAGAAAACGTAACTAATCAGAGGAGGCAATCCTTTGCCAATCAGCGGAGGTCGAATTCTGATACTGCCGTACAAATGTGAGCCTTATCTACCGATGCACCTTCGTTAGCATAGGTGCAGTGACTATCCAACAACGTCGGAGTCCCATACGCAGCAGGGTTCGCTGAACTGTCGTTTTAGACACACTTCCGGTAGCCCCCTGGTTCATTCGGCCAGTGAGTTGCTCCACTGTAGCGTGTCGATCGGTCCTCACGCACCTTCGAAGCCGACGTTCACCTCTCACATCAATGGCACGTGGTGCTCCGCAGTTTCCACGTCGCTTATTCGTAATGGTGCCATTTCTCCAATCACGGCACAATTTAACCACAGCGGCATGCGAACAGTTCACAAACTGCGCTGTTTCAGAAATACTGCCACCCCTGGCCCGAAAGTCGATAATCATCCTTTTTTGAAAATTTAATAAATCGCTCTTTTTATCCATGACAGCATTGAGTGATATGTTTTCTGAATGCTTACAGTACACCTTATATAACCTGCAAGCCAGCTCACGACACGTGCCTTCTTTCATTGGCTACGCGATGTGGACGTCAAAAGTAGGTGGCTGTCACAATAATGTGACTCGACTGTGTATAACTTAAGGTTGAAACTCCAAAAGAGAACGAACTGAAAATTTGCATGTAGAAATACAACTAAAAATGAAAGTTAAATAAGAGTATATGTCGTACATCATGAGCCTAATCCCCCAACCTGTGCAAACAACAAAAAACGAGATTCGGCGCCCTTTTTCAGCCAGTTCACTACAGGACGTTACCATTCCAGGAGCTAGCGACGATTGTCTGTGCGAGATACACATTTGACACCGTGCATGAAGTTCTGAATCATCTCATTTTCGATACTGGTTCTGTTTTGCGATAGGACAATCAAATATCAAGTGGTCTTTCCACGGTGCGATTATCCTGAGTGCTTCAGTTCCTGGCTGACGAGAAGTCGTATCTTCTTTCAAAACCTACTGTCAGCACCGATGCACTGTTGCGTTGTCACTACCCGAATATTGCGCAATACGGCAACACAGTACGAAACCTGCGAATACTGTACCAGTATTTCAAGATGATGAAAATGATTACTGGTGACGTGTAGTATTCATCAATGTTTAAAACGTGTATATGTCGTTTAGGGAACACTACGTAAAATTTGTTCTTCTTATCCACTCACTTTAAGTGAAACAGGAGCACTCAAATAAAGTACATTCTTCCTTTATTCATCCAAAACTCTCTAGGCATTTCACTAATAAAGAACTTTTAGATAATCATTCCAATAACAGCTTATTGACTTGAGTTGGTAAACACAATAGCAGATTAACAAATAACACGGAATAAATAACATCACTCGAACTCGTCAACTTGAAGAACAGGCCGCTTCAGCGTTAAGACAGCTTTCACGAATACAGCACCACACTTTGTCTGCTAGCTTTATACATCATATCTCGTTTTTAACTTGTCAAACATGTACACGTCATTCACCACTGACCTTAAGACTGCTGCCAACATAACATTCAGTGAGTGAGAAAATATAACGTTAAAGTTGAAAACTTTAACGTTATATTTTCTCACTCACTATTGCTGCACATGAGCACGTGAACCCCAAAAGCAAAAAAGAAAAAACGAAAGAAAGAAATAAAAATACAAAAGGTTAAATAAAATAAAACAGTAAACACATTTCAGGTTATGCTAATTTCTCCGCCCTCTCCCTTTCAATACGCCCCTGGCAAGACGCGACTGTAATGGAATAAAATTCGAAAGTTACCAAAATCAACAAGCTCGAGTATTTTTTTTTTAACTTAATTGACATTACTAACTTTTTCAGTAATTCTCTACAGAGGATTGCTATTCTAGATGAAACTGTAAGAAAAAGGACACCTCATGGTTCAGCCACCAGGTGGAATTTCAATAGTCGAACCATCAATACAGTGCATGAATGCAGGGAATAGTTAACTGAATATCATCATTGAAACAAGCTATAGCAGTAAATCAAGCAGGGTCTATTCGGCGTGTGTTGGAAGGCTCGGTATTTGTATTTTGGCTTACAGGTTTTCACAATATTATGCCACATATGGACGTGTTATAAACCCAGCTTCAGAAAACACTAACTGATGCAGCACTCATTCGAAAACATGTAAACACTTTTTCAGCAGTCAGTGGAAACAGAATGGACACAGTGACCATGAAGAGGTATCAGAAACAGAGGAAACATCAGAGAAAGGGAAGAGAGAAAATATTCACATAAATAAAACTATGGCAGCTAAAGAGATATGTGATGTTATCCCGAATCAAGTAAAAGATAAAATTTCTTTTATGACTTACTACTCTTCTGTTTCTCTCCTCCAAGCATAAAAATTCCAGGAGTACGGGGAAAAGTTTCCAAATCAGCTTGTTGAGAAAACAACAGATGTTTATCCCATGTTACAGAAGGATCGCCTGGAAACTGAAATAGGAGTAATTTACAAAATACCAGATTTCAGAAATATGAATGGTGCCATTGGTCTTCTACAGTTCAAAGTAATCGAGGTAGTTGCCTTCAATGCACGATCTTAAAAAACAAGAGTCACTCACAATACAAATTTAAATTCGTTGGCGGAATTTAAAGATTTTATTGTATATAAGAACTTTCGGGTTTCCCTAGAACCCATCATCAGATACAGGAGAAGGAATAAATTTAAATAAAATGTTACGTGAACATAATATAGATATCAGATATGAATATGACATAATGTCACGTGGCATCAAATTGTCAAACGACGTGGCATGTATCATGGAATAAAGAAAATAAAGGAAATAGAATGCAGGCATACATATAATACTGCATTGTAAAAATAAAGGAAGGTTAGTAGGTATAAATTGTGTTGTTCTCATCAGGAGCCACAACAAAGAGCACTACAGCAGAAATCGAGATTAAGTGATTTCGTCCTCAGTTTGCCTCGTATTCGGTACTGTAAATAGTTTCCAGATTGTAGGTACAGATACTGGAACATTGTCATTGCAGCATAAATGTCTCTGAGTAGCAATTACAAGGCTTTCAGTGAACAGCAATGTAGAGACAGCACTAGGTGTTACGATGATGGAAGCATCATTCCAAATTGGATAGTGCAGGCCATCGCAAACGAGTCGAGACAATGCAGAATTTTTAAGTCCATTCTTTACGGCATATTTATGTTCATTCAGTCTTGTTGCTAGTGTACGTTTTGTAGATCCTATATATTTACTATCTGGAGTGTCATCATCAATACTTTTTAAGGGGATGCTGTAAACGCCAAATTTGTTTAGCTTTGTTACCTGGTCTCGATCTTTTTTAATTAACTGGAAAATGTTTGTAGTACGTATTCCAAAATCCAGGTGAAAGTTTCTGCAAATGGCTTTGAGAACAGGTGTTATGGTTGGATAATAATCTATGGAACCTATATATCTACGAGGTTGTTGGTCCCTTTGGAGAGTAGTTGAGTTTTCTTGGTGGAGCTTCTTAAGAGCTTTTTTTATGATAAAGGTGGGAAATCCATGGTTTAGGGTGATGTTGAAAATTTTGTTAATTTCACATTTTCGTCTGCTGAAACTAGATGAATGCGTGATGGCTCTGCGTAGAAGGAAAAAGATTGAGGAGAGTTTATAGCTTTTTGGATGTGCTGAAGAAGCCGGGATCAACGTAGGCACCGAAGTGGGTTTCCTATATACAGAGTGTTGCAAAGTGCAAGTGACAGCATCTCGTTCAAGCATAAAATCCAGGAATGGCAATTTTCCTTCACTTTCCAGTTCAATGGAGAATTTTATGGTCGGGATTTGGGATGATAAGTGTTCAGCAAAAGTTCGTAGGTCAGCTGGTTCGTGATCCCAGAAGAGAAGTACATCATCAACATATCTTATGTAAAAGCACGGAGGTGCACGAATTCGAATTCTCCTAATACCTTCTACAGTTCGTTACAGAAAATAACTTGCACACTACGTTCCCGGAGACCTACAAACTCTTGCTAATAACACTATCTACCAACAAGTAATTGGACACCTCTGATAGCAAAGGAAAACGAAGTTTATTCACCTTCAATAGTAGGTGGAGCCTCCACGAGCGGCGATTACAGCTGCGACCCTCCGTGGCATACTCTCAACCAGGCGTTGTACGACGGCTAGCAGTATTTTTTTCCACTCGACTTGGAGAAGACATCTCAGTTCCTTAACCGACTTCGGACGGTGGGGGGCACCCCGTAAGTCGACGCTCCAACTCGTCCCAGAGGTGCTCGATAGGGTTAAGGTCCGGGCTCTGCGCAGGGCAGTTCATTCGATTAACCCCATTGTCACCATACCAAGCTATGGTGGACCTCGCAACGTGACAGGTGGCATTGTCATCCTGAAAGTAACATGAGTCCAGCCCGTAAAACTGCCACAACGAAGGAAGCACATGGTCATCCAAAATGGTGCAGTAGGACTCGGCGTTGAGTCTACCAGGAATTGCGACCAAGGTCCCGTGCCATACCAGGAGAAACACCCCCATAGCATAATTCCACCGCCGCCAAACATCACAGTTGGCACGGTACATTCCGGCAGGAGGCGTTCTCCAGGCAGACGCCAAACCCAGACCCTGCCATCCGAACGGTAGAGTATGAACCTTGATTCGTCGCTTCAGAGAACCTGTTTCCACTGTTCAACGGTCCACTGTAGACGTTCTTTGCACCTCGTTAGCCGAGCAGCGCTATCGGACTAGGCTTGTGGGCGGCAGCACGTCCATGATAACCGAGCAGATGAGCTTCCTTACGGATGGTATTCTTTGAAAAAACTCTCCCGGATACCCCTTGAAACTCCTCGCGGATGTGGCCCATCGATTTGGTGCGGTTCTTCCGAATTTCTCTGGCCAGCACCCGTCGGTCTCTAACTCCCAGTTTTGTGGGTCTGCCGGGTCGGGTCACGTTCCGACAGTCACCTCTCATCTTCCACTTTCCAATCACGTAGGCCACTGTCGATTTTGGGCACTTCAACTCGCTGGATATGTCACGTATGGATCGGCCATTTCTGTGATACCCGACGATTACACCTTTCTCGAAATCAGAGAGCTCCGAACTGCGTGGCATCTTGCATGCGACTGGTTGCGTTGTTGTTTCCCACACGATATTTAACGGCGGCGGCCATGACGTGTATCAGGACCGCGGATATCGTCAATTGCAGGGGTGTCCAATTACTTGTTGGTAGATAGTGTATTTCTACTATTCCAATGACAACTGCTAAAGTCAACAGATGCTTCTCAACTTTAAAACGAGTTAAGACATTTTAAGCAGAACCATGAATGAGGACAGACTGAGCACTCTAGCCACGCTCCCAATTGAAAAAAAAACATGATAAATGACATATATAAATTCAATGAAAATGTTATTGATTTGTTTGCCTCAAAAAGAGACAGGCGGATTGACTTTATTTACAAAATTCGCACTTGAGTAATCAACATTCACTTTGAATGTTTACCTTTGAAGTAAATTTTAAGTACTCTTGTAATAGAAACTTCCTACGTAGAAAGTCAAGTGTTACAGTTTTTCTACGTACGAGTGCTAGCTTTTTTCTTTTAGCTGCATTGCTTTTTTTTACTTGTAGAAACAGAAATGCATTTTAACTTGTACGTTATGTCGTAACTGTAAATATAATTTTCACAATTTATGTATTGTGAACCCCATTTGAATAACCCACGAGCCGCCATTGCCGTGACCGTCACTGACTGTCAACTTTAACCCTCAGGAAAAGTAAAGAACAAAGAAGACCTGACAGAAAGATGATATACACATCAAGAATTTGTCTAAGCTAAAATAAAGTGTCAAACAATTCGATAAATTTAATTATTTGGTTTTTAGCACAAGCTATTTAGACGATCTAGATATTTGTAATAAAATTGATAGATTATTTTGTGTCAGCAGAATATTTAAACACATTCTAAGAAAAACTGTGGCGTATTACAGAGGTGAATCACGTGTCAAGACGATAAACCTGCAGCGATACATTCAGTCCGTGTAGCTTAGTTGGGAGAGCAACTTACTCCGGAGTGAGAGGGTGCGTATTCGATCTGCGTCACGGACAAATTTGTGTTTTCACGTTGGCGTTCGAATGTAAAAATGGAAGTACTGGCCGTTGAGTTCTTCGAAAAATGTGTGATGCTTGTTCAACACATCGTCTGGAATTAAGGAAAAATGTCTACTTCGCTTCAAGAAAAAAACGTTAAGAGGGAGATGATGTGACGTACTACAGAGGTGAATCAGGTGTCAAAACGAGAAATCTGCCGCGATGCATTCTGTCCGTGTAGTTTAGTTGGGAGAGCAACATACTCCAGAGTGAGGGGGGGGCGCGAACAAATTTTTCTGTTCATAAAACGCCAGTCATCAAGGGTAGCAGAAGTCGTATGCATAGGTATTATTACTGGTATAAATCATTCCTCCATGGAGAAATTCATTCATAATTTATCATTTATGCAAATTATTCATTCACAAAGGATCGTCCAAACGAATGATTCAATTTTTCGTTTGCCACTACGCTCAGTGTGTAGATAATCCGTTGCAAGGACTTCGTGATGCGCATTTAAGACCACAGTTCTTGTTTGGCAAGCTGTCCAAAAGAGCACACGTTCCACGAATATTCACAGTGAGTGATCTCGGGGAGAATGAATCATTCGGGCACCTTACAAATGAATGACATTTGTGCATCGTTCTCATTCTCAAGTTCCACCATTATTTCCTAGCTGGCTGATGACTGCTCACTCATTAATTTTCAACATTGCCTTTTTCACTGGGAATTCTTTTTTGAACTCATGCGGGCAGAAAAAAGTTAAACGCTCTGCTATTTCAGTGTGTGTCCCAGTAATGGCAGATGAAACGATCATTCACAGCTCTTTTTTGAAAACTGACAAAATAGCGCCAGCTCTTAAACAATCCACCATTCAATAATGATGGATGATTGAAGAGACCATCTGTCATTCAATGATTCTGGATAGTCGATGAATGATTTGATACGAGCTAGCTCCTGGTGAACGATTCTAGCACACCATTCAAATGACACTGTAAAAGAAAAATCTGAAATTCACGAGCCATTTTCAGTGATTCCTTTCGTAAATCAATTAAGCATATTTCAGATACAACCTTTTTCCTGAAATGAGGGGGAAACACCTGAATTTCACGGATTTTTCGTACCCCAAGAAAATTCTGAATTTTCAGAAACTTTTCCCGGGTTTCTTTTGAATATTAACGGTTAATTGCGGTTTTGAAGACTTGTTGACGGAAAATTCTGAATTTTCAGAAACTTTTCCCCAGTTTCTTTTATATATTAACGATTAATTGCGGTTTTCAAGAGTTGTTAACTGAAAATTCCGAATTTTCAGAAACTTAACCCCAATTTCTTTTGCATATTAATGATTATTTGCAATTTTCAAGAGTTGCGAACCGAAAAGTTTGAATGTTCAGAAACTTTTTCGCAGTTTCTTTTGTATATTAACGGTTAATTGCGGTTTTCAAGAGTTGTTAACTGAAAATTCTGAATTTTCAGAAACCTTTGCCCAGTTTCCTTTGTATATTAATGATTAATTGCGGTTTCCAAGAGTTGTTAACTGAAAATTTTGAATTTTAAGAAACTTAACCCCAGTTTCTTTTCCATATTAACGGTTAATTGCGATTTTCAAGAGTTACGAACGGAAAATTTTGAATTTTCAGAAACCTTTCAGCAATTCCTTTCGTATATTAACAGAAAAATTATGTTCTCACTTTTTTCTGTATGTATATGTAGGAAAATTTCTGGTATTGAGCGATTTGCAGGAATACTTAAGGTTTGTTTAACTATTAAATTGATTGTGTGATTTCTATGTATCAGTCTGATTGTATGATTTCTATGTATCATCCATTAAGACAAAAGCTATTATAGCTATCAAAAGTAAATTTCATATTTAGGTGTTTTGTAAACTAATACAATAAAGCAGTACATTTCACATTCTCTTAAAGATAATTGAAAGTCATTGCTAGTTTAATAAGATCTCAAGTTCCAAAGCATTCTGTCGCTTCGAAAAATCACGATGAAAAAAATACATAATTTCTAATAAGTCCTAATGCAGAAAAAAATATAATTATTACAAACTATAACGAAGTAAATTTCTCCGTCATTTTTGGTCTACGCCGGGATTCGAACCCGAGGCCGCTTATTCCGGAACAAGTCGCTATACCAACTGAGCTACGCAGACGATTATCCTGATTCCTATCTGCCTTTATGTAGTGCGCGTCCTGCTGGCAGGTACGTCACAAAACGTATTCAGAAAAATAATAAGATCCAACAGAAAATAAAATGAGTAATTTACCCACATTAATAACGAAAAAATATTTCATCATTTTTCATTTTCATTTTCCTTTATTTCGTATTTCGGTTGTTACAATATGCAGTTGACATTCTAATGTAAAGCAACTTAATACAACAACAACCAGGAAATAAGAGGGTAGAGTCCTCCACGAGGCCTGACGAGCCCTCTCATCCTGACGACTGAACACATAACAAATACCCAAGAACAAAGCAAGCCAGACACACAGTACAATCCGTTTAGGAGGTGAAAATTATAATAAAAATAAGGATATCACAAAACTGATTTCAGGATAGTAAGTGTTGTTTACGTTTTCCTTTAAACAAATTATAATCATTAATAGCTAACAACTGTGGTGGGAGCGAATTCCAAATCTGCTGGCCAGCATAATTAATTAAAGCTCTAGATCGTTCATGTCAAGGGAAACAAGGGATCAGTGAGGTTTTATGTTTAGTTGAGTAAGAATGGTTAGGGACAGTTAAGGAAATTAAAGAAGAAAATAAGTCATTCTTTATCCTTTTAAACATGAGTTTTGCCAAGTTAAAACGGTATAACTGATCAATATTTAATAACTGGACATCATTAGGCTGCAATCTGGGGAGAAAATTAGGATTTGAAAAGCAGGAACCCGAAAGTCTGAATTGCACCAGTCTCAAAAATCTATTTTGGAATCTCTGAAGATTAGTTAAGTTACAATTGGTAGTCGATCCCCAGACCGAAATACAATATGAGAAGTAGGGATAAATTAAAGTGTAATAAAGTAAAATCATAATTTTCGGAGACAAATAAGCCATAACTCCCCCAATGATTCCAATATTTCGAGAAATTAGGGAAATAAGATAATCAACGTGAGAATTGGATTTAAGATCCGACTGAATAAAAACACCTAAATATTTAAGACTTTGTACAACCTCAACCTGTGGGCTATTTAAAATTATAGAATGTGGAGGGTTTGTATTCCGACCATAGGAGAAAATTAAAAGTTTTTTTTCTTAGCATTAATAGCAAGAGAATCACAGGTAAACCAATTGACCGCGATGAGAAAATTTTGTAATAACTGCATCAATGAGTCAATTTCGTTTTCATGAATAAGTAGGGTTACATCATCAGCATACAGAATTAGGTCAGCGTCCGGAAGTTGTAAGCCTAAATCGTTGATATAAATGTTAAGCAATAAAGGTTAAAGAATAGAACCTTGGTGAACCCCTGATAAGAGTGACTGGCGATTAGATTTGATGTTGTCAATCTCTGTATATTGAAACCGATCGGAAAGGTAACTTCTTAAGAGTTGGATCGAGCAAATAGAGTTCTATTTCATACGTATATATTCACGTTCAATCAATTACTTATGGTCATGGGATGCCTATTGTACATTTTAGAAGTAAAAATGAAGCCCAAGTAGGCCGAGAGTTCACACCACTTATTGGTGGTGCAGTGGTCTAAACGATGGCTGCTGATCATTCGTCCAACAGAGATCCCGGTGAGGCATGGATGTTGTGTTTGTCATACGGCCCTGGCTCTCTCTCCCTTCGCTAGAACCAGTGGTCCTAAATTAGGGACGGGCGAGTGCTTATAACCCATTGAGTTTCTCACGGTGGCGTGTAAAACCTCCAATAAAAAAAAAGCCCGAGTAGATAAAAATATTTTTTTTTTATAATTTACAGGGAAATATTTAATTTTATTGATTTAGACAAGGGAAGAAAATCAAAGCTATGGAAAATTAATGATTGATGCTTATTTAATGCATCAATATTTAAAACATAACACCACGCAAATTCACATTTCATATGGAAATTACAGCTTCAAATAACATACGGTAAAGCCGATTAAACATTTTTCTGGGCTGCCATTTTGAATGTCCAGTATTACTGTTAAAAGAAAAATCTGGGACGGCCTCATCGCCAAAATAAAAGCTTTCTGTATGTAGTATATGCGCTCCACGTTTCACGCTTCTATCATCAATGGCACAAGTCTTCCAAATATTTCACCTATCTGCCGTACTAATTCGTTGCGAACGATTCGTTCACGAATGGTACATCCCTAACAAGTGTATGCCAGTTACAATACAATACGTGATTGATGTTCGGAGTCGTGGTAAGTGGTTTTGTGCAAATAATACACTGGTGTGCAAAAATTAAGGACGAAGAGGAGAAATGGGCATAACAGCGGAACGAGGAGGCAGAACGGACCGAAAGACCACTCAGGAGATAGACTAGGGTCCGGTACGGTAGGGCATACGCATATATATGCAGCATGACGTAGGGAGGGGGTGGGTGTCAGAAGGGTATAAAGCACACGGGCGGTGTACGCTCAGCAATTCGGTGAAAGCTATTGCACTGTGTACATCGGTTTGAACGACGTCGAGTTGTGGCCACAGTGTGATATGGCCGACGTAGAGTTGTGTCCACCGTGAGTCGATGGCAATCCAGTAGACGATATCTGGATGACTTTATCCGAGGTCGCGTCATTGGGAAGTTGGAAGAAGGTCGAAGTGTGACTAGTGTGGCTGAGGAGTTCGCGGGATCGCTCACAACATCGTTTCACGAGCTTGGAGAGCATTTCAAACGACAGGAACAGCTGTCTGAGTAGTATCAGTGGTCTTCCACGAGCAACCACGGCGGCGGACGCAACCACGGAGGAGGACGACCGGTATATTGTCCTACAGGCGAGAAGATACAGACGACAGATAGCGGGAGAAATCGCAAGGCACATGCAACAGACAACTGGAAGTCCGTTATCGCGTTTTACCGTGGCTAAGAGGTTGCACAAAGGTGGTCTATTGGCACGACGACCAGTACGGTGTGTGCCATTAACGCCTGCTCATCGGAGACGGCGGTTTCTGTGGTGCCAGGAACACAAGAACTGGACACATCAGCAATGGGGTTGAGTTCGTTTTACGGATGAGAGCCGATTTAGTCTGACGAGCGATTCTGGACTTATACACATCTGGGGAGAGCAGGGAACACGCAATCACCCCTCCAACATCATTGAAAGGGACCGGTTTGGAGGTGGCGGAGTTCTCGTTTAGGGCGGTATCATGCTTGGTAGGCGTACTGACCTCCACATCTTCCAAGGAAGTTCACTCACTGGTGTCCGCTGTTGTACCGAGGTTCTCCTGCCTCACGTGCGTCTGTTTAGAGATGCTGTGGGTCCTGAGTTCCTCTTCATGGACGACAACGCTACACCTCATCGTACAGTGGCTGTCGCAGAGCTGTTGGAGAGTGAAGATATTCAACGCATGGGTAGGCCCGCAAGGTCCCCTGACCTGAATCCAATCGAACACGTGTGGGGCCTTTTCGGGAGAGTCTTGGCAACACGTCACCAGCCGCCAGCAACGATTCCGCAGCTGCGATTGGCGCTACAAGAGGAATGGGCCGCGTTGCCTCAACAGCTCCTTGACAACCTCGTCCTCAGCATGGACAGACGTTGTAAATCCTGCAACGCAGTCAGGGGTGATCATATCCCCTACTGAAGACTGGATTTTTCTTGGCAGCTGCCTGTCACATGGACGTTTCTGTGTTCTGTCCAGTTGTGCTCGAAGCTACCTTTTCAATAAAGTGCCTTTGTATCCTTTGGATTCCTTGATTGGACGGTTTTGCTCACTTGTCCCATATTCTTGCATCTTGGGGATCTTATGATATGACTTGAGTCGATGTGGAGAACTTTTGCACGACGTTACATTCGAAAAACCGTCTCGTCCTTAAATTTTGCATGCCAGTGTAGCAGGCTTTAGTCAGAAAGGACAGAAAAACGCCTTTAAGCAAATCAATGAAATGCTGTTATTTAATTTTTATTTTATTTTAATCATTTTAGCTTCTATTTCCTAATGCTTTGTTCTTTGTCAGTCTTTATGTGTGTAGAAGTAAAGGATTTAAATGTTATATTTATCAGTAGCTTTTAACTTCTAAGTTTGTACATATCTTTCTACGTAGAACATCACTGGAAATCATGTTCCGAAAGTACGATCGCTCAGAAAATGCGATACTTTCAAAGGATTTTCAATAAAAAGAGAAAAATAAAAGGAATTACAAAGCAGGCTCTCGAACGTGCGTTGTACGATGTTTTCTTAATTCGAAATTGAGAAAACTTGAAAGGTTCTCCTTTTGAATAAACTGAAAGAATTTTCAGAAAATGATTTCGAAGTATGGCAGAGGCTTTGATGCGTGCAGAAAGTCAGTAAAAGATTAGTAAGAAGATTACCTTAGCTATTGAAGATCAGTGACAAATATAATTTTTTTCTTGTAAAATAAGACATATGGTGGGTATATCAATACCAGAAAACTCAGATTAAACCACAGAGTTGATATTTTTCACCGTTTTGAACAGCATCGTTAAAAATGTTTCTTCCAAATGTTAATGGGTAAAGAGTTTTCAATTCAGAACTTTTTCTACTTTGTTTACTCAAAATCGATTCTCTCTGCAAGGCAGAGTGAACTCTGAATTGCTTGTTTAAATGCGTCGAAGACAGGAATGATTGCAACTGAACCGTTGCTATTCACACATCATTAAGCAGATGATTCCGTTCCCGTATTATCGATGGTTGATTAGATGCTTGCAATGAGTTTTTCACTGACTGCCTCCGTGCAAGGAAATGACTGCGCATTAGTGTCGCGCAGAGGGTCAAATCCCAGGTATGAGAAAATCACCCAGTCAGACGTGAACGCGATGCTTATCGATCTGAAAACACGATGAGTCAGTCCTTTTTTATTTCTTTTTCTTCAATTTTAGGAGGAACAAATACTTTGGCTAAGAGTTTCTACTTCAAGTTTTTCTTTGCAATTTCGCGCAACAGATATTTTTATTTTCGAAACCACTAAGTACCATAATGTCCGGAAAGCATCATCATAAAACAAAAGTGACACGCGAATTATAATACAGTAATACACATTCTGATGATGTACGCTTATGTTACAAATAAACTAATCTGTAAATCACGGTCAAGAAACCTACTCATAACCTCTCTCACAATTATGAGATATTAATCGAATAATCCAGGAGTTACAAAGAGATATTTTTCTTCTAGTCGTGTCAGGGACATTCGTATATTCTTGTTCATCTAAAATAATAAAATTCCCATGTCTGTGTGTAAGTCACCTGCAGAAGAAGCTACTGAACGTGTAGGTTTGAAATTTGGTAGAAACCATCCGAGGACATCAGTGTTTGCATTTCGGGGCTCCATTAAAAAATATTCGAATTCGCAAACTTTTTCTCAACTTTTAAAGGTACTTCTACCGGAAGATTTCGAGGTGCTTACTTCGAATGCTGTTTTGAATTTGACATAACGTACACGATTTGCAGCTTGAAATTTCTGCCGCCCCGGTGGCGCAGTGGTCTAAGCGATGGCTTCTGATCATTCGTCCGAAAGGGGTCCGGGCTCAAATACCGGCGAGGAATGAATGTTGAGTTTGTCTTACGGCACTGGCCCTCTCCCTTCCCTGAAACCAGTGGCCCTACGTTAGGGACGGGCGACAGCTTATAGCTCACTGTGTTGCTCACGGTGGTCGTTAAACCTCCAATAAAAAAAAAGATAATTTTGCTAAAAGCTCACTCTACAATATTTTATTACAGATTTACGTTATTTCGAGATAAACAAACTACGAGCCCTACGCGAAACATAAAAAAGCGATAAGTTGTGTCAAAATTTTAGACCTCCAGTTCCCAAGTGTAAAGCTTGCCTCACATTACCTTGGGACGGAAGCGAAATGTCGGAACAGAAACGACTGAGAATTGTTGGTAGCCATTATTTCCAATGTGATCTAGCCACTTTACATATTTTAAAATACTGACATGACAGAGAACACTCATCTACAAAATAACGCATATTAAAAGTCTGAATTATTTTCGAAATAAGTGTTGCGCATGTTTGTGTACTGATTGCAAATAAGATTTCTGTTTAACTCTAAAACGTAAAGTTTTTTCACAAAATCATGTAGCACTTTGGGCAGAGTTTGTGAAATATAGTAGGTTGTTAAATATAAAACACATGGGAGGGAAATGTATTTTTATTGAAGATAAATCCATCACATTTAAAACTCTCTCTCTCTCTCACACACAGTGGCGTGCACAAAAAATTTTTCGGGAGGGGGTATGCATTTTTTTTATATACAATGAAATGTGTTATGAGTGCATTTTAAAAATGCATGCAACATACGCACAAAAATATTCAAATAAATATTGCTGGAAATTATTATTAATATTCTTATTACCTATATTCTCAACACCACCTAATGGTTGATCACTTATATTTTGCTCTTAATCTGTGCAGAAAACAAGAATACAACATACACTACTTACTGTTAAATGGTTAAAAGATACATGTAATTTTAGACCGAAATAAAAATTTACCTTCTAGTGAAACATTCTTCATTTGTATAATGGCTCTATTTTCATTGTACTTTAAGACTAATAATCCTTGACGCTGACGACACTCATTTCGACAAATATTTTTTGATTTGATTCAAGTCTTATGCTGCTTTTTACTAAATATTATTCGAGTCGTATTTCTAGGCTTCTGGGTTTTCTTGCTAATTTATCTAAAACTTCTTCAGCTTTCGGTATGTATTCTCGATAAATGTGAAGTAATGTTAACTTATTGAAATAGTCTCTGTTCTGATATGGTATTACGTAGATATGATTTTAAGAGACGCAATATTGAAACCGAACGCTCACTTTCTGAAGTTGTCACTTGTAGAATACCTAGTACGCGAAACAATGTTTTTATATTGGGTAACACATCACTGTAGCACAGTTTTAAAGCACTTAATGCATCTTTTTTCCAATGCTCCTTTTCTTTGTAGGCGATCCTACTGTACGACAGTTTCAATTCTGAGATTAGTTCTTCTTGCGAGCCATTCAAGTCACCCGTAGAAAATTCAGTTAAAAATTTTAAACCATCAATATCTTGAGAAGATGGTGGAACATTATGATTTGTTGGGAAAAGTGACTGAAATTCTGATATGACCGATTTGTGTGCGAGAAATCTATTTCCCAAAGCACTAATAAACAGTTATAAAAATGGTACATAAATTGAAATCCTCTAATAGTCTTCTGGGTTTTCTGTGTTTATGTTACAGGGTTGGTTTTATTTTGATGTGATTCTTGGTATTTTAATCAAAACTTCTTGCTTTTTAGCGTGCTTTAGAGTAATCTGGAATAAGTGACGGAACTCAAATTTGGTAATGCCCCGTCGCCACAGAAGCTTTCAATGTACCCATTACCCATGTATACCGCTTTTCATTGCAATGGGGCATTGTTACAGGGCTTGGTGATAACTTATATTGCAGCGCCCTGTGTGGAGGGTTCGTTTGATGCTTGCTATGCATATTGGGTTTAACTCGTATTATTTCTCCCGGAAGATGCAGATAAGTCAAATACAAAGTATAAAATATATCGACTGAAGTTAACTTTTGCTTTTGCAGTGAAGAAGACATTTATTCAAATGTCGTGGGGAATGTCACCAAGATTTTGTCCGTCATTTTCGTGCTTTAATTGTTTTATTAACACCTTGGATCACCTTCTGTCTCTCTAATCATCGGCCTCATTGCTTCCTATCTCTCTTCGTCACGCCGAACTCGCGAGCTCTTCGCACTTCGCTCAAAATCTCCTACTTTCTGCCACCGAGTTCCTTGTCCTCTTGCTCGGAGAAAAAAAATCCTAAAAAGCTGTCTTCTCGCCGAAGAGTGAAGTCCAACGCATTCCTACAGAGCACGGTCACACCCTAAAAATGCCTTCTCTCTGAAAACTCAAGATTCTTCAACTGGTTTCGCTGCCCCCCTCTACTCATTCACTTTGCCTGGGACGGCTGAAAGGCAATAATGTCCTGTTCCCCTTTTCTCGTTTACTCAATCGCAGAAAAGTGTTTACGTAACCATAAATCTAACACGCCTTCTAAGAGAAGCGTGAGAAGAGAGTGCTTTAACTGTTCGTTGCCCAGCTCATCGAAATGGCGGGAATTGAAGGAACATGATTACAATTTCCTATTTCTAAAATGGCTACTGAACCTAACTTCTAATAAATAGGGATGTCCCGGTTAATAAATAGGGATGTCACGTTCTGGTCCTTGGCTCCTTGTCGCTTCCTCTTCTTCATGAAAAAAAACTCGTTCAATCGTTGCCATGAGCTATAAAAGCAATTTCAAATAATTCAAAATTGCCGCCCCGGTGGCGCAGTGGTCTAAGGCTTTGGCCTCTGATCATTCGTCCGTAAGGGGTCCGGGTTCGAATTCCGGTCAGGCGTGGATGTTGTGTTTGTCTTACGGCACTGGTTCTCTCCCTTCCCTGGAACCAGTGACCCTAAATTAGGGACGGGCGACTGCTTATAGCCCATTGAGTTGCTCACGGTGGTCGTTAAACCTCCAATTAAAAAAAATAATTCAAAATTTTGCCTTTTAAAATCGCGCTTTTGAAATATCGAAAGGTTCCAAATTCTGGGACGGGAGGTTAATATCCCACTCCCCTGGGCACGCTACTGCACATGCACACACGCACACGCGCGCACGCACGCACACACACACAAGTATATACACTGAGTGGACAGAAACCGTGGGATACCTATGTACCTAACAACGGGTAAGCCCACCTTTCGTTCTTATCCGGACAAAAGGTGGGCCAACATGTGTCACCAGGACCGGATTAAGGCCTCAGACATCTCCGTGGGGCTCCCCAAAGAACTCAAAAAAGACAATAATTATTGAAGTCCGTTAAAACACGAAAATGCAGCCCCGGTGGCGCAGTGGTCTAAGTGATGGTTTCTGATCATTCGTCCGAAAGAGGTCCAGGTTCGAATCCAGTTGAGGCATGGATGTTGTGTTTGTCTTATGGCACTGGCTCTTTCTCCCTTCCCTGGAACCAGTGACCCTAAATTAAGGATGGGCGACTGTCGCTTCTTCTTCTTCATGGAAGAAACTCGTTCAATTGTTGCCAAGAGCTATAAAAGCAATTTCAAATAATTCAAAATTTTGCCTTTCAAAATCACGCTTTTGAAATATCGAAAGGTTCCAAATTCTGGGACGGGATGTTAATATCCCACTCCCCTGGGCACGCTACTACACACGCACACACGCACACGCACGCACGCACACACACACAAGTATATACACTGAGTGGACAGAAACCGTGTACATGTGCACTGAGTGGACATGTACCTAAGAACGGGTAAACCCACCTTTCGTTCTTATTCGGACAAAAGGTGGGCCAACATGTGTCACCAGGTCCGGATTAAGGCCTCAGACATCTCAGTGGGGCTCCCCAAAGAACTCACAAAAGACAATAATTATTGAAGTCCGTTAAAACACGAAATGCCGCCCCGGTGGCGCAGTGGTCTAAGTGATGGTTTCTGATCATTCTTCCGAAAGAGGTCAGGGTTCGAATCCAGTTGAGGCATGGATGTTGTGTTTGTCTTACGGCATTGGCTCTTTCTCCTTTCCCTGGAACCAGTGACCCTAAATTAGGGATGGGCAACTGCTTATAGCCCATTGAGTTGCTCACGGTGGACGTTAAACCTTCAATAAAAAATACTTTAAGGGTTGATTTGTTGTTAAAATATGGATTTTAAGGGTACTTGAGGAATTTAACTGCTTGTAGAAACCTTGACTATTTCCTCGTAGAGGCTACACACTTACCCGAGCGTTTGCAAACTCTCTAATAAAACATTTTAAATTAAGCGATCCAGAGTAGGTGAACAAAAGGATCAGTACTTACAAATTCAACGTCCAGGCTTTATTCATATTCAGATGCATCGAGGTGAAACACGTTGCAGCTATGCAATGGCCAAATACCAAGACAATGACTTAAATTCAATGCTTCAAACTATTAACTGACTGTTTCTTAAAGAGAGGTAATTATTAGATTTTAACTCGCTATTAAAAAAAACGTAATGCACGTATATCTATTCGTACAACATTGTCGGTCATTGTTATCTCGCTCTTACATCTCTTATCGCTCCTATCTTTCTTCACCTAACATAACACATAGCATTGTTATAGCACTTTACTTACTTAAAATTATTATTCTTTGACTCGCTGTCAGGATAGCATGTTTGAATACTCACCGGACATATAATGTGTTGTTAAGTTAGAAAACGTTTAACGAGAAGAAACCGAATTTACATAAAAATACGGAAACTGAAAAGGAAGGTTAACTTAAAGATACAGTAGATTCCGGTTGATTGGGACACGTCTGGGCTAGAGCACTTTGACCCATTTAAGCGTCTGCCCAATTATGCGAAGATATAATTTAGGATGTACTTCAAAAATTGCACCAAATCCTCAACGGCTGCAGTGATTAACTGATGGTCCAATTAACAGGAATCTGCTTTATTCGTCTCAAACGGTATGAGCAAAGAATACCCATAGGAAAATATTGCTCACAAAAAAATGCCCACTTTTTGAAAATAGGAAAAAATGCCTACTTTTTGAAAATAGAAAAATAGGCCAGCTGTTGACGTATGTGTTCTTATGTCTACTAGAAACAAAACATCGTTTTTTAATTTCATGAAGAGATATCTTAATTTCAACTAAACAATCGACAAAATTAGTGAGAAGACTTCTTTAACAACATGACGTTACCTAGCATACATAGGGCATCGAAATTTGTTCCCAAATTTGGAGAAGATACTCACTGTTTGAAGGAACACGAGCATGGTTTTTCCATCAACAGTAATTACATTTAAGTCAAAATATACCGCCAGCATTCTTTTCAAGGGGAATTAGGAAGTGGGACGTTAAAGGGTAAGCGGCTTTAACGAAGATCTGGAACGGAACTGAATGAATCTTAAACACATTGTAAAATCAGAGGAACAGCCACCACACAAGCAAGGTATCGTACAGGCTAAGAATGGTTGTATGGTGGCACCAGAGTGATAAGTCTCTACCTGGAAAAGCATTTTCAAAATTCCATTTCATGAACCACGACTTTCAGTAGCTTTTTTTTTGTAATGCTTATAGATGGTTATCCATCATTTCAGAAGGCAAAATATTGCGTGTCCCCAAACGGAAAAATTACAAAATAACTACGAAAAAGTCTGAAGCCTCGACCCTTTTTAAGTACTCGATGATACTGCCTTCATTTATTACTCTTTATTTACACGCCAAATATTTAAGACAGTGGTAAAAATTCTACAGGAAAGACCTGATGCCTAGGTGAGCTGCGTACTCTGTGAAATTCACAAACTTGCCGGTGATGAGATCGAACCTGGGTCTCTTCGCTCCGGAGTGAGTTGTTGTAACCGACTAAGTCACATCAACGAAATGCATAGCTGCAGATTTGTTGTCTGGACACGTGATTCACCTCTGCAATATGTCATAATTACTAATAAGTATTCATTACCTGTGTTTCTAAACGAAATATTTAGCATTTCTCTGAGAAATTGTGAAAAAGGCCTGACCCGTGGGTGCCTTGTAAGCACCTGAGGACTGATGTACTTCTATTACGGGTTTAGTATGTATTTGTACCCTTTTTACCAATAAAATTCAAGACTAAGTTAAATTTCGTTGAAAAGCAATAAGCCTAGAGCCTTTGTAAGCGTTTTAGGTTCAATACTATTCTGGATTTTGATAATATTTTACAATTGCTTAGTTTGAAATTAAGATCTTAAAGAGACTTAAAACAACCACGTGTTTCTAGCAGATACGGGAACACAAAACATTCAATAGCTGGCGTATTTTACTATTTTCAAGAAGTGGACATTTTTTCGAGTTTTCGAGAACTGGGGATTTTTCTTTGAGGGTTTTCTTCCGTGGGCATTATGGGCATTCTTTCAATGATTCATCAGAAAATAATGGATGGACTTTTATTCTTTGGACGTTAAAGACATAGTATTCCTTTGGTGTTTTCATAATGACTATTTCGTTAGAAAATAGTAACTGTACTGGTGATCCGATTTATTGGCGTAGGAATATATATGTAAATGTTTCCAAGCTTTCGCACATCAACCAGATGACTTTTTCAAGGAAGTTATACAGAAACTGCAAATTGAATAATTGAACGCTCTAACAATTTGAACGCGGTGACTTAACAATAAAAAGATACGACGTTATATTCATTTAAAGATACGAGATATCACGTTGGTTGTTCACGCGGTATCCTAGTAGGGAGAAGGCGTTACTTGAAGAACTGGTTCCAAATTCGTGGCAACTCGAGTGAGAAGCTATCATTGCAGGTATCACTGTTTGTGATGATCTCCAAAGTTTCCCGAATGGCTCTACATTTAGGGGTAAAGTAGGTAGCTAATTTCTTTATATCATTCCACGTAGGAGTAGCGGATTTGAATTTGACTTCACTGGATAGAGCCGTGGCCTACGTTACCGTATTTTATGTCCCTTTTATGCTCGTTGACTCTGATTCTAAGTGAACGCTTGATCATTCCAATGTAGCATCGTTTAGAGCCATCCAGATACTGTAGGGGGATCGCATAAACACCTGCTTCTCTGGAACGAAGTGGGTTTTCAGTATTTCCCTTTAGCATAGTATATAAAGATGCAGGAGACCTTATGGCGACACCGTAGTTCATCTTCTTGAGGGCGTTTTCGAGTTTGTAAGACACACACTTGGTATGCAGTGAATTGAGCCTAAATAACGAAGCATCGTCATAGGAAGATTAGAATGTTTCACCCGGGCTTTTTTGGATAAAGTTGCGTATCTGATTCAGTGAATATCCTGTATCAGTGGCCAACGTGATGATGCTTTCATTTTCGTGTTGTCTAGAATGGGTGCGCCAATAAATCGGATCACTAGTGTAGTCACTATTTTCTACATAATTGGTGCTCTGTTCCTCGTTATCAATTCAACTATTTCGTTATTTCGTAATCGCAGTGATGTCATATCGAACATTTCTTACTCTCTCTTTCATTAAAACGGAAGTACACTGGCGTTCAAAATTAAGAGAATTTGCACATTTTGTCGATTCTCACAAAAAGTACGGAAACAAAGGTACAAATTATGCCGTCGAAAAATAATGCAAATTTGCATTGTCGAATACATAAGCGTACATGTTCGTGTGGGCGAAGCTGTGACAGCTGAGGGCATGAAAAGCACACGTGACTTTTTCCGCGATTAGTTCGCTCGTACTCCTCGGCGACATTCGTTGTGTTTCTTACAAGAGTTGGTTCAATTTCATAAGCAATCAGGTAAAATGAGTTGCCACGAACGTATTGATGACGGAATGAGGTGGAGAATCGTCGGTAGATTGGAGGCAGGGCAATCGCAAGTTCAGGTTGCTACAGAGCTCAAAGTATAAACGCGCAGCGTCGTCTGCAATTTGTGGAAACAGTTTAAGGACACCGGGTCCATATCGACAAGAGCTGGGCAAGGTCGTCCAAGAGCCACGACGGCCAATAAAGATCGTTATTTGGCACTTTCAGTGAGGAGCCACATGACTGCTACAGATGCACAGCTACCTCGTGAGCTGCATGCTGCCCCTGCAACCCGAGTTTCAGGAGTTACTGTTTTCCGAAGGTTTCATGAGAGAGAGCTTTTTGCCAGAAAACCCGCTGTTTGAGTCCAACTCACTTCAGCACAAAAGAGAGCGCGTTTATCATGGTGCAGACAACACCAGCCTTGGACTAGACTTCAGTGGGGTAACGTTCTCTTCACAGACGAGTTGCGATTCAGCCTGGACACTGATTCTCGACGTACCTTTATCTGGAGAGAACCTGATGCCTGCCCAGACCATGACACCTCCTCTGCCATAGCGGTCCCTTTCTCGGATGTTGAAGGAAAAGTATCGGTCCAATATTTTGGACAATTATGCCATGCCAACTCTGTGGCAATACTATGATACCGATCCTTGTTGGTACCAGCAGGATAATGCACCGAGCCGTAAACCGAGGACTGGCATAATTGTCCAAAATATTGGGCCGATATTTTTCCTTCAACATCCGAGAAAGGGACCGCTATGGCAGCGGAAGTGTCATGGTCTGGGCAGGCATCATGTTGGACGGCCGCACACCTCTCCATGTGTTTGACAGAGGCTCCCCGACTGATGCGAGGTATAGGGATGAGATCTTACAGCTCTATGTTCGACTTTTATGGGGCGCAGTTGACCCGCGGTTTCTTTTTATGGACGACAACGCTCGTTCAGGTAGGGCTCACCTGGTCGACGATTATCTTGAAAGTGAGGATACTCGCCGGATGGATTGGCCAGCCAAATCGCCAGACCTAAACCCCATCGGACATGTGTGGGACGCTCTTGGGAGGGCAATTGCAGCTTGCCACCCTCCTCCTCCGAGAACCATCCAGGAGCTGAAAACTGCGTTGCTGTAGGAGTGGGACCGTCTGCCACAGGGACTGATCAACTGCCTCGTTTCCAGTATGACGTCACCTGTGAGAGCTGTAGGACTGTGAGAGGGGACCATACCCCATGTTAGAGTCATTTTATGTTCGATTCTGCAACGTGGATTTTGGACATTCCTGCGCTGATGAGCCTTACTGACGATCATGAGTGTGTACTATGACTGTTGTATGGTATAATATTTTCTCTTATATAACTGTGTATCCATATTAAATTTCATTAAAATGTGTCCATTAGTTTTTTAGAAATTCGACGAAATGTGCAAATTCTCTTAATTTTGAACATCAGTGTATTTTCAGTTATTCGTTACGGTCGTCCGTTCAGGACAAAAACCGTAACACGGAAAGCTTCCTCACTTCGGAATTCGTTAGAACCGGATTCCATTTACATGAATGTTGTGAGGAGTTTCATTCGCTTAACGGGATGCCTTTACTTTTTGCAAAAGAATCAATAACTTAAAGCTTATTGATCATGTTCCAGCAAGCGGAATTCCTTGCAACAGCAAAAGCAAGCTTTTCTGGTCTTAATTGAAAGTACTTAGACTAACAAAGACACGAAACTAAAACCTAAGCAGGCATCGAATCTTGGATCTGCGTACTACAGATTACTGGCAAAGGATGATTATTTTTGTCGTTCTTGCATGTTTTTTTTCTTTTCTACACTTAACAGCTTGCTGGAATCGAAGAGTAAAAAAAAAACCCGGCAGGATAGTATCTGCTGATTAAAACTAACTGCTCTTTTCTCCTTGAAAGTCACGAAAAAAAGGAGATGAAGTGTAGCGGATAAAGGGTTTGACTTTCACGGCTTACACCTCCTTAGAATATAAAGGAAGCGGAAATTATTTTTAACCAAACTTTGGAAATTTCCGCATATTAGGTAATAATTAATTGGCGCAAATAATAACATGGCTAAAAATAACGGAATCACGAGACTGAGAAAAGAAGATAACAGAACTACCAGAAAGTAATCAATGAATGCACGTGAAGAACATAATGCTATTATCGTTCGACGTAACAGTTATGGGCACCAATCTGAATCTCTTTTCTTCACGAATATTAGCGCATTTTTTCGATAAGTTTGTTCGGAATGCATGAATTCATTCACAATAGTGGCTCCTATCCTCAGTTATTTATGTAGGAGCATGTGCTTCCAATATATATATATATATATATGTCATCATCCTTGCTAACCATCATAAATCCACTGCTAGGTGAAGGTTTCCACAAGTTCCTCCAACCACGGTCTGTCTTGAGCCAGTCTCCTTCATGCCACTCCCGCATGCTTTCGAATTTGATCCAACCATCTCCCATTTGATCTTCTTCTGCGTCGTTTCCTATCCCTTGGAATCCAGTGTAAAATTTCGGTTTCCCATCGGTGCTTTGTCTTTCTGGCAACATGTCCAGCTCATTGTTCTTTCTTTACAGACGTTGTGCTCGTAGCTCCTACATTTTATGCATTCTAATGTGATTTACCTCATCCCGCTTGTTTAAAGGTACTCTGTACGTTTTGAGGTACTTTTCTGGCGATATCGTCCTTGTATTTGTTCGTATTCTTCCGTTTTTATGTCGTCAGCTCGTTAGTTTACGTTTGGAAGCTGCCAACATGGCGGCATCCGGTCTATCCTTATCATCTCTAGGCGTGACAGATGCACGTCACGTCGCACTTCCCTCGCCCATGGAAGTTGACTTACTCTCGTCCTCAGATGTGTCGGCTCAGGTGCATTCCCAGCTGCCTGGTACTTCTTCTCCGGGGCCTTCCCATGACTTGGCTGCGCCTCCTTCTTCTGCTTTTGTCGCTGCCTCGGTGCTCTTCCTGAATACTGCTGGGACTACTGTCTGTTTTTTTTATTGGAGGTTTAACGACCACCGGGAGCAACTCAGTGGGCTATAAGCAGTCGCCCGTCGCTAATTTAGGTCCACTGGTTCCAAGGAAGGGAAAGACCCAGCATCGTAAGACAAACACAACATCCATGCCTCAACGGAATTCGAACCCGGACCCATCTCGGACGCATGATCAGAAGCCATCGCTTAGACCACTGCGCCACCGGGGCGGCAGGATTACTGTCTTGCCCTCTGACTGTGCACCTCTTCCCTCACTGCCTTCTGTGCCAGCCGGCTCAGCACAGACTTCTCTTCCGGGGATGTCATTCGTCTCTACAGTGCAGCGAGGTTCTGCTTTTCCGTCAGCTTCTTCTCAACATCGTGGTCTCTTGCAATCAACACCTATTATTCAGGTATCCAACCACAAAGTGAAGGTAACGATTGTTGATTCGCAGATTGGCCGTGAGTTCCATAATCTCCTGGATAGAGGTGTGCTCCTTCATGCTTTACCAAATACTCCTTTGCCACGCTACATGGAGGCCCTCTCAGGTCATTTGTCATCCGCGTCTATTGCTAAAATTTTTCGTACCCCTCGGGGTATCTCAGTGCAGTTCAAGTACAATGGAGATACTGAGTTTTTCTTGCACACGGACTTTCGATTGGAACAAATCATTTCATCCCTTCGCCTCTTTCCAAGCGTCCGGTGAACATAACGTTCTATCCTGTTCCATAGGAATTACCTGATACTGCGCTTTCTTTCCTTGTCAAATATGTTTGTAAAATTGTGGGCAAGGTCAGTAGCTTTTCTGACGCTCCACGCGGAATTCAATTGGCACATGCTATAGGACCTCGCTGTCAGTTGTTGGCCGTCTTTCCCACTGAGAACTCCTTGGCGGATTATCCTTCAGAAGCTACTGTTGAAATTCGCTCTCGCACGTACAGTTTCAACGTTTTCAGCACCCACTATCACACCACTGCTTCTTGTGATCGCCTACGCCGTGGTCTTTGTTCCAGCACATATCCCAATTCCGATCATATTGGTCCTTCTACCATACTCTCTTCCAGTGTTTTGCCTGACACAACCTCTCCTTCTCTCCGTCAGACACACCTTCCAGTCCAAGAAAATGATCCCTTTCGTCCTCTTCCGCACCGTGCGGTAGTTCATCCTCCTTCTGGGTTAGCAGAGATGTCTTCCACTACTGATGTGTCTCCAGCGGAGTGTTCCAACTCGGATGAGTCGAGTGGTGTTTCGGCACTCAAGCAGACTGCCTCTCCTCCATGTGTCTCGCAAATCGGATCTCCAACTACGACCATGTCTGCTGTTCTCCCGTTGCCGCACCTTTCTGCTTCCTCGGCTGATACCCCAGTGTCTACTGTTCTCCCGTTGCCGCACCTTTCTGCTTCCTCGGTTGATACCCCAGTGTCTACCGATGCTGGTCAGGTACGTACTGATTCCTCGGCGCAACTTGTGTTCTCGTCTCCCGCTTCGGGTGTTCTTCCAGATCTTCCAACGGATTCATCCGCCTCAACTTCGTCTTGAAAACGGACTGGAACTTTCAAAGTTTTTGTGAAACAGAAAAAGGTAGAATATCTTTCTTCTACTCCTTCTATGGCCTCATCTAGTGTTCCCAATGTTTCCTGTTCCAATGTTTCTCCGCCTGATGACTCCTCGAACAGTACGCATCTCCGTTCTGGTCCTGTCAATACTCTCTCAGATGATGAGATTATACAGGCCATTGATAAGTTTCCTCTAGTTCCTGGACCACTGTCCAGATAGCAACTATTACGCCTCTTCCAATCTGCTCGTACAATTGTCTGTACTGAGGAATTGCTCCACTCACCTGATATTGATCTGTGTGCAGCGGTGATGCAATTTGAAGCTCATGTGTCATTTTTTAAATCTCTGAGTGTCACAGATCCTAGGCGCCAGGTTCTCATGAGACGATACACTCGCCGTCTCACTTCCTTTAAAGACCTCGCTGAGAAACAGTTTTGTGATACCTTACTTCCTGAAGCCGATAAACTTTAGCGCTCCTTCCCAACCCAACAATGTTCTTTCTCTACGGCGACGTTTTCCAACTTGTGGTTGCCTAGAATTTTCTGGTTTCACGTTTCTTCCTCTACTGTTCCGCTAATTGTGTGCTGTACCCTTCATATTATCACTCTCGCATTGCAATGTTGTTTCCTGATTTTGTTATTGTGCCTCGTGTTTTTCTTTTGCTCTCATTGTATGTCCTTGCTGTACTATTGGCTTCCTCCGTCGCGGTTCATATTAGTGCTACAACTGTTCACTTTGTTCTCATATTGTAGTTGGTGTGTTCCTGTACTGTGTGAAAACACAAGTTTTTCCGCGACGGGCATCGAAACCGTGTCCCCTCACTCCGGAGTAAGTCGCTCTCCCAACTGAGCTACGCAGACAGTGTCTCGCTGCAGATTTGTATTCTTGACACATGTTTTCCCCTACGTAGTACGTCACAACTGTGCCTTGCAGTTTGACCGTCATTATGTTTTCATCGGTTGCTCTTTTCAAATACACTTTTACATCTGCACGTAACGTTGTACTTGTGTTACTTCGTACCGAATGATATTCCCTTATGCTATTCCTTATTTGTGTGTATCGTAGTTTTACCATATGTTCAAATCCCTGATGTTATGGTCCCACCCCTTATTGTTTATCTTTCACGATGAACTGTTCCCTAGCGTTGGTGTTATCCACCTGACTCCGCCTCTGTTGATACCGATGTTACTGCGCCATGGTAATGTACTCTTTTTGTTTGATCTCCTGTTCGTGTTGCATTGTGGATATGCCTGTATTTTCCTCTTTGTATTTTCTGTACTGCAGTATTCAGTAATATCTCCTATGTTTGTGATTCCATTCTAGCAATAAACTGGGTGTTCGCTTTGGTACTCACGGTTACCGAAACCAAAACCATTATCATCTCAGAGAGTTTACTCTGATCATGATGTTTTTCACTCTTGTCATTTTCCTGATCCACGAGTTCCTCTTCTTGTCTCTCCTGGTTACACCAAATATGCACCTCTTCAGACTACGTGCAGTTGCCTGCCGTCTTTGTATATGTCTTTTTCAGCTAAGGTCCGCGTCCCTGCTCTGCACGTAAGCACTGGACGGATGCATTGATTAAACACTTTCCTTTTAAGACATAATGGCATATTGCTCTTAAACGTTGCACTGTTTTTTCCAAAAGATCTGCAACCAAGTTTTATGCGTCGCTTAATTTCTTCATCAATGTGACCTTCGCTTGATATCTGCTGTCCAAAGTAAATGTAGGTATCGGTTATCTCCAGCTTTTCCACATCAAACGGTAAATTTTAGATTAGTTTTGTCTTCTGAAAGTTTATTTTTAATCCCACTTCTTTACTCATGTGTCAGCAAGTTCCTGGATCATACTCCACAGTTCTGAAGGGGCTGTTGCAGAAATGACTACGTTATCAGCAAAAAGGAGGTGAGTGAAAGGGAGTGAGACCAAGCTGACACCATATCTCCCCAAATCTTAAATGCCACAATGCAAAATGTCTTTGAATCATTGAACTGGGAAAACAAAGGGATACAGATAAATGCATGTACATACAGGGGTTGGATAAAATAAAGTGAACACTACGGTTATAGGAATTAATGTTATTCGTCTGCGCTACGCTGTAAAAAGCAAACGTTGTGATTATCTCTTGTGCATATTTCCTTTGTATACATTCTCCAGGTTCTACGTCAGTGTAGTGCAAGTTGTGTTTAACAGCGGTTCGAACAAGCGGTAGGTGAAAGGGGTGACTTACCAGACTTTAAAAGAAAGAGAACATATCGTGGTAGCTCGTTTAACAAGGCCGCCTGTATCCATAACAGATAAATTATTTCATGTCTCGAGAGCAACTGTTCTTCTGTCTTTGGACAAGCGCGGGCTAGAAGATCATTTGCTTTCTCTTTACAGTCTCGAACACTTGAAGATTTACCAGAATTTTTCAGTCATACATATGTGCGAATCTCTTGTGACTGACAACGGTCTGCCAACTTTGAAATCTAGCATTTCGAAATTACTTTTTCATGTTTGGATCAACGTGGATATGTAAAGTGACGTTCTCTAAGATGGGATTCATCAAGTCAAAATACAGATCTCGAATTGTTGATGTCAATGTGGAGGCAGAACTAAGATATGCATCGAGCTCTGATATTCAGCCAACGTTTCTGCAACTTTTCAGACAAAGGGTTCCAAATTTTGGATTAAATTGTCTTACATATTCAATTTGAAAGATTTTCATCATTTGCGTCCGAGGCAGTTGCAAGTAGCTAGTGGACGTACACTGTATTGACAAACGTCACCGGACACCTAGAAGAGAAACACAACATAGCATTTATTGACATGCATTAGTACGGTGTCGGTCCACCTTTGGCCTTAATACATACACTGACCCTTCGAGACAGGCTTTCGACAAAGTTTTGGAATACAGCGACAGGTATGAGCTTCCATCCAGTACATAAGGCTGCCGCTGACTGTTGCTTAGTAGTAGGCCTTGGTGCCAAACTTCTTATGCGGCACTCTAATTCATCCCATAGGTGATCTATGAGATTAAGATCAGGACTCTGTGCTGGCCAGTCCACACACGATACGGGATTATCGTCAAACCGCGCCGTAGCAGTCCTTGCTTTATGGGACGTAAGTCGTGTCTGTTTTGAGCTCCGTGTTTCGCCGTCTACTGAGTGTGTTTTGTGTGCTCTGTCGTTTAACTTTTGTGCGTGCCTTCAAGACGAAGGTTGTATCTTTCATTTAAGACATCTCCCGAGTCGGTGAGTACTATTTTCAATTAGCTATCAGCACTTTATTTTCTCGACCAGTTGGTCGTTTTTACTAAATTAGGCCTCGCCATCGGCGATGGCGACTGCTGATAAGAGCAGCATCCCAGCTCTCGTCACAGCTTCTCCTACTACGTCGATCCTTATCTCTGACGGAGCAAACCAATCAGCGTCCGTCCTTGATGATAAGGAATATCGTCCTCCTCCTGATGCCTATTGCTCTTCTTCTTCTACGCTTCGATTCTCTGACTCCACCACCCTACCTGGTGGTGAGGCTACGTCGTTCGTTTCTGATGCTGCCGATGACGTAATGGATATCTCTGAGGGCGTTGCTTCTCTGCCCTCGGTAGCCTTGCCCAGCGTTGTGTCAGCTCCTTCATCCAGCGCTGCACCTCTGCCTTCCAGTGGAAGTTTGCCTTCCTGCTCTTATTCTAGCGTTACCTCAGGTGCGTCCCTACCGACGCAAGCGACTCGCCTTCCTCTTGCGGATGCCCATGTCCAGATACATGGTGACTCACTTCAATTGGACGTTCCTAACTTCTCACCCGCTGCGCAGGAACTTCACTCCACCCGCGAGTTGGGAGTGTGCCTAGATGCTCTTCCGATTACACCGTTGAAGGTCTATTGTGATACGCTCCTTGCTTTTCTTCCAGCCGGAGCCATTACTCACCTCACCCGCCGGCCGCGGACGGTGATTGTTTATTTCACATCCAAAGAGCATGCAGACACGCTTCTAAACTTTGGTCTTGACCTGGGAGACCACCACCTTGAAGCTGAACCGATCGCCAAGCGCCCTGTTCAGGTCTCTTTGCATCCGGTGCCCCCCAAAATCTCGGATGCGATGATATAAACTGCACTTAGTAAGTGTGGTAAGATTGTTGGTCCTGTTACCACACATTCAGCTGCGCCCAAGGATCCTGCAAATAAGAATGCTCGTAGTTTTCGCCGGAATGTTCGACTCATCTTTCCATCAGAGGAGCATCTCCGTAAGTTCCCACGGATCCTAAACGTCCGATGTGGGCAGCTCTCCTACAGAATTGACATGCTAATATCAGAACACTGTGCTAATTGCAAAGAACTTGGGCATCAGCGTGCTCGATGCCCCAACAACGAGTATCCAGCTCCCACAGCTTCCACAGTGCCTACCGCCTCTAAGCAGCCTCCTGCTACATCTCGCTCTCGACCTGCACCGTCTTCTAGTGTGCCAACTGCCCCTGGGCCGAGTTACACAAAAAGTATATCTAAAGCCTCTTGTCAACGAGCGTCTTTTGATGCTGACCTCACCTCCTACCTTCACTTTCCAGTGCTCGCCTCACCTATTACTCCTGATCACGTGGCAACATCGGGAGACCTCGCCGCTTGTTTCCCACCAGTCTTCACTGTTGGTGTCTCCGAGTGTGACGGCGGCGCCGATAACTCCTCTGACTCTGCGTCTGCTTCCCGAGCATCGTCGCTCCCTGGAAAACGCATTTCTGGCACTCGTTCAGGTACCCGACGTAAGAAGAAGAAGAAGAAATCTTCCTCTGTGGATGGGCAACCGTTCCGTGCTACCAAATCTTCAGGAGATTTTTCTCCCTCTCCTGCGCCAACAGAAATTGAAAGGGACACTGATGATGATGGGTATCCGCCTTCGTTTGAGGTCTTTTCAAGTGTACTCTCCAAATGTGGTGCTCCTTCAGAACCTCTCAATCTTGGAGATTACTATCAGTTTTGCACCCACACCACGAACCTGGAGTCAACGTATGACTACCTCCTAGAGCGCGAAGACATTCTTCCCGCGCTGCGCCTGCAAGCCGGATGCATTGCTAAATACCTTCGTGGGTTTGTACAAGACCCCTGCACCACTCATGGACCCTTGGCTGCGTAAACCGATTACAACAACTCCTGAAAGTTGCTCCGCGACTCCTCCAATCAACGACTGACCAGTTCATTCAAGGTCACGACCCTTAATTGCAGAGGGTTCGCTAGCCCTCTAGCGAATGCTCTTGTAATGGAAGACCTCTCGCCCCTCGGGGCCGATTTGTTACTACTGCAAGAAACAAACTGCCATTCCTCCACTCTGTTTACTCGCTGGCATGCTAGCGATTATGTATTCCATCATGCATTTCGCTATTCATCTCATGGTGGGCTTGCTATCGGAATACATCAGCAGTTCCGATCCACCCTCACTGCATTCTCAGTGCAGAACTTATGCCGGGATTTACTCTAGCAAGTCTCCTTCACAGTTGGCGGAGCTCGATTTCACATCTTTAATGTGTATATTCCGTGCACCTCTATTCATTTATCCATCTTGTTCACCAAACTCCGTCAAGCTCTCTCGAAAGTCTCGCCTTCGGATCGTGTGCTCTTGGGTGGAGACTTCAATTGCACCCTTGACCCGGCACTGGATCGCTCTCCTTCGTCTCGCGAGCGTCGGACGGATCTCGTTGTAATACTCCGTGACATTGTTGCTGATTTCTCCTTCACCGATGCTTATAGGCGCCTACATCCACAAGAGACCCCTCACACGTGGTGCTCGTCTGGGAGTCAGCTTCCATCGACTGCACGCTTGGATCGGGTTTACGTTTCCACACCGCTTCTTGCGTCTATTACCGAGTTGCGACATCAACCTACTGCTACCTCAGACCACTGCACAGTCACCCTCACAGTGTTTGTTGCGGCGTCACTCCCTCGGACTGTACGTCCCTGGACGTTTGACTCCAATCTCCTCACTGATCCTGACTTTTGCGCCTCTGTCCGTTCTTTCCTCGCTGCTCGTCGCGCAGGGTTGCATTCCGCACCCTGTACCTTGACGTATTGGCTTCATGTCAAGCATCAGCTCCTCTTACATATCAAGCAACTTTCCTTCACCATGACGACTTCTAGTCAGATGCGCCTCGATCACGCCAGGCAGATGCTCGCACTGATTGGGTTGTCAGATCCGCTGTTTCCAGCATATCAGGCGGAGCTCCAGGCTTTGCTGCAACCTCTTGCGCAGCAAGCACTTTTACGTCTGCGTATTAAACATCTCAATCCGGAAGAATGCACCTATGATTTTCTAACATCAATGGAATCTGCACGTAAGTCTTCTACCTCGCTTCGTCATCTTCGCCTCCCCTCTGGCGAAATCACATCCGATTCGGCAGCGATTTGCTCTCACGTTCGTCAGTTCTATACCACCAAGTTCAGTGAAACTCCTCCCTCTTCTCCCTCTGCTCTCCCCCATCTTCTCACTAACCTGCCTCAAGTTCCGTCTCATCTTGCTCACACCCTGTCTCTCTCACCCACATCCACGGAGGTGTCCGACACCTTCTCTTCCCTTAACCCCCATGCCGCTCCGGGTCCGGATGGCCTCTCTTTTCCTTTTTATCGTGCGTTCTTGCCTCTTCTGTTGCCTTTTCTCCTCTCCGCTCTTTCTGCTGCATTTAACTGCTCCCCCTCCCGAGGAGTTTCACGGACGCACATGTGGTCCTATTTCCCAAGAAGGGTGACCCTCTTGACTTAGGAAATTGGCGCCCCATTTCTCTTCTCAATCAAGATTATAAACTCTATACTAAGCTTCTTTCCCGTCGACTAAACTCTGTCCTTCCTCACATCCTTGCTGTCTCTCAAACCTATACTGTTCCTGGCCGTTCTCTTTCCTCCAATGTTCAACTTCTTCGCGATCTCATTCATCTTGCCAAAACTCATGCAGAACCTCTTGCTCTCCTTTCCTTAGACCTCCGTTCCGCTTTCGATAATATCTCACACGCCTATTTAACACAAACCCTGCTACACTTTGGCTTTCCTCCACAATTTGCCTCTGTTCTTCTCTCCCTCTAATGGGACGCCGTTTTCCATGTCAAGACGGCAATTTTTCTCACAGCACATGTTCCCTTCAAGCGGGGAGTTCGTCAGGGCTGCCCGCTTTCTGGTCAACTGTTTGCGATTGCCGTCGAGCCCTTTCTACGCTCTCTGCAAACATCTCTCCTAGCACAACTTCCACCACCAGTTGCCAGCTCACGGCATCACTCAGTCATTTACTCTGCCTATGCAGATGACATTACCGTCTGCATTCGTAGCGACTCACAGTTCCAACTGCTTCGTCGTTTGTTCTCCGCATATGCTTCATGATCTGCAGCTGAACTGAATACGTCTAAGAGCACTGGATTGTGGTGCGGGTCGTGGTCCAATCGCATGGATGCTCCATGGGGGGCCACATGGTCATCCACTACCCAACGCTTCCTGGGTGTGCACTTAGGCGTACCACAAGCTACATCCAGTGCAACTCGCACGGAACTCTATCCTCGCCTCCTCCGCACAGCTGCGTTCTGGTGTCGTGCGCAGTTCTGTACGTCCTACTAACAGCGTGCAAATCTCACCAGGACATACCTTCTGTCCATCTGCAAGCATTCTTGGATTGCATCTACGACCCCGCTTTTCTGTCTCCAGGAGGTTACACGCTGCCTTACTCGAGTAATGTGGGCGGGTCATCACTGGATTAACGTCCAAAAGCTCTGTGCTCCTCCTTCCTATGGTGGTGCTGGCTTACCTGATGTCCCGCTGTGCTACAAAGCAAGCCGAATGATCAACTTCATTCACTTTTTCACGGCTCCAGTGGCTTCCGCAGTTCAGGTACGTGACGTTCTTGCCTCCTTGCGTAACCCACATTTTTCTTTTCTTTCTTTAGTTCTCATGGATTGCTGTCCTTTCCCGCCCTCCAAACTCCCACCTGCATATTCTGAAGCCCTCACTCACCTTCGCTCTCTCCCCCTCATTCGCTCCCCTCCCTCTTCAACTCTAGAGCTTCTTTCTGAACCCCTCTTCTTCAACTCCCTTGTTCATCCCCCCATCTCCCCTGCTTTTCATTCCTCTCTTGGCTCTGAGCAGGTGTAGTAACCGTACAAGACCTCACTAACTCGGATCTTTCTCTGGCCTCCCCCTGCTATTCTCTCGTCCCCATCCGCCCATTTGCTCTATGACTCTCTGATAACTGCACTTCTTTCGCTTTTCCCTGATCTTGTCTCCCCCACCGGTCTTGTCTCTGTCTTTTCTGCCCCTCTTCCGCTGCCGTTTTTCCTCCGACTCTGAGACTTGGTTCTTCCTCTCTCCTCTCTCTCCTCTAAATCTCTTTATCGTTTTCTAGTGCACCTTGCCACCCCTTCACCGCCTTCTATTCTCGAGGTTCCCCTTGCTTCTCTTCCTCTTGTCTGGGCCGCTGCCCGCTCACCCTTATCCGCCCTTCTTGAAATTAATACCCACTGGCTCTTTTTGCATAATCGCTTTCCTGTTCCGTATTTTCTCTTTCGCATGTCCCTTCTCTCCTCCCCTCTCTGCTCCTTCTGCGCACATGAGGCAGACGTTTCTCACGTTTACCTTTACTGTCCCATCCTGATGCTTCTCCTCCACCAGGCTTTCTGGATTGCCAGTCGCTCTTGTTCTCAAGATCTTCCGTTCACTGCCTACAGACATCTTCTTCTGCGGGCCCATTCATCTACGCCTCTTCCGTCAGTATGTGCCTATCTTTTCGTGCTGGTTAAACACGTTATTTACGCATACCTTCAACAACTCCTCAGCGTTTCCTCGCCGGTCTCTTTACACCAGGCCAGCGCAGCACTTTTGTGCCATTTTCAAGATCGATTGCTTTCTCGACTCCGCCTGGAGTACCAGTTGGCTTCTTCCAGTCGCCGAGAAGCCACCTTCTATGATACCTGGGCGCCGGTTGCTCCATGGTTTACGGTTGATTCTGGACTGCTACACCTATCAGTACCCTAGGACATTCTACACCTCCTTTGCTGAGTTCCGTGGCACCCTGGTGCCCCTCCTCCACTCTACGACTCGTCTCCATGTATATCATGTGATCGAGCTACAGCCTGTGCTGTAATACCCAAGTTTTTGTTTTCTCGTTTTCAGTGTGCATATCATTGTGATCTTTTCATTTGAATTGTTGTTCTTCGTGTCATACTATGCTTTACCATATTTACATTGTTATCAGTGTGCCCTCTGATTCCTTGACCTCCCGTCACTTTTATGTACTTGGGGCTGTACCCTGGTCACCTTCAGTGCTTTCTGTCTATGCACCTAGTGTATTACACCGTGTTCCTGTAGTGTGTTTTACTTTGAGATGTCATGTGGTGTACGTCTCTATCTCTCATTTGTTATATTTGCCGCACTCACACACCTTCTTAGTGTTTAGCCATTTTCATTGCACCTGTTTGATTTTTGTACAGTTCTATACTTCCACATTGTGTACATACTATTTTCGTGCTTTCACATTGTGTTAATGCTTTGATCGTGCACGTACAAATTTATGATAAATTCTGTCATCTGTCAGAACCCATGGCTTGTCCTGTGCTTTCACTTTACTGTACTTGTAACATTTCTTGCGCTGTATCGTGTCTTCACATTGTGTACTTTATTTGGTCATCCCTGTGTATAATATGGTTCATCATGTCTTGTTAATGTACCAGTTACATCTATTGCGTCGTACAGTGCTTTCACTGTGAACTTACAGTTCCTTCTGCATTTTTATTTCGTGCAATCCACGCTACCGTTGAATTGTGAATGCTAATGTCATCTCAGTATATTTTCATGCTTACTCGTGTACATTAATTACTTTCACCCCGCCTGTATTATGTTGCTTTGGTGCCCTCGTTAAATAACTTGCACAATTGTGCACGCTGTGTTTTTATCTCATATATGTAATGTTTTACCTTCACGGCTGTGTTTGTGCTGTTCTTTTTCTAATTGTGTACTATTGTTTCGCCTGTGTTATCCTGTAAATCATGCCCAGCCAATGTCATGTGACACGATGTGTTTCTCTCTGTCACTTCTCCTGACCTGAATTTTTTATGCAATAAGCTTTGCTTGCAGCATTTGTTATTCATCCCCATTGTCATTGCAGTGTATATACCATCATGTTTTAACATTTTTGTATTATTTCCCAGTGAGACGCCCAACACTGTACGTCTCCCTCTTATGTTTTCTTATGATGAATAATAATAAAGCGATTTTGAAAATTTGCTTTACGGCTCGGTGTATTATCCTGCTGGTACCAACAAGGCTCGGTTCCATAGTATTGCCACAGAGGTCATAATTGGTAGGGCATAATTGTCCAGAATATCGAGGTAGACGTTCTAATTAACAGGTTTGTCCACGATAACCAACGCGCCGGGACCATACCACGAAAAAAAAAAAAAAAAAAAAACCACACGAGTACACTGTCAGCTCCAAACTTGACCGTAGAAACAGTACACTGTGGCAAATAGCATTTCCCCGGCTGCCGCCGTGCCCACACACGGCAATCAGACTGATGGATCGTGTATCTGGATTCATCAGTACATCGGGCCCGTTTCCATTGATCCACGGTCCAAGATAAATGTTCTTTGCACCATGCTAAACGACGAGCAGCATTCCGAGTTTAGATGAATGGCTTATGAGCAGACGCACGACCACAGTAACCCATGGAATGAAGTTCTCTGCGAATGGTACGTGTACATACCGAGGTTCCAGCATTTTTACTCACCTTATAATGAATAAACTCTTCTTCTAGCTAAGCTAATTATAATGAATAAAGCTTTCAACTAAGCTAGTAATGTTTTATAATGCTTCTACTACTGAATTATATGCTCGTACTAAGCTTCTAATAGTGAATTCAAATGGTTGTTGTTACTACTTAATTAAGATCATGAATAAAGTCTCCTGATAGTAGTGTAGTAATAGTATTGAACAACTTATAACTGGTAGTAATGTTGTAGCAGAAATTAGGATGGATAAAGTCTTAACGCTGGTTGTTAATAATAATCAATTAACGACATAAACCTAACAGCCAGACAGAGATCTGACAAAAACTATGAAGTGAGAAAGACGTACTTACGAAAAAGCTCTTTTATTAGATAACTCTGGATCATCCAACGCACACACACAACTCGTTTCACAATAATGAAGAATCAAACTAATCACATAGAACGAAACTCTCAATACAACAACAACAAACTCTCTCCTTCACATAAACCAACGCTCTCCGTACAACAACAAACTCTCTCCTTCACATAAACCAACGCTCTCCGTACAAAAACAAACGTTCTCAGTACAACAACAAACGCTCTCTGTACAACAACAAACGCTCTCCCTAGATATCGTTGAACGCGCCTATTTATACTGGCTACCACCACGTCATGACTTACACTCATTGCCAGATCTCATTCAGCGGGTGAAATAACATCTCGTTCAGTAAGAAGATAATTTACATAGAAAAATAAAATAACCAGAGATAGTAAAAATCAAAAGGAAAGTGAATCGAGAGTATACGTTACAACCTGTACACTGAGGTCTTGTGCAGTATTCCGTCGATTAGCTGCAATGACTCTCCTTAGGCTTCGACGTCCTCTATCACTGAGTTTCTTTGGTCTGCCGGTACGTTTTGCTGCTTCAGGCAAGCCATGTGTCTTCCACTTATTCAGTACATCCAAAACAGTTGACTTGGGTATGTTTAAACGCCTCTCGGTTTCTCTTATGGACAAGCCACTAGTATAACACCCAACAATCTTTCCTTTCTCAAAGTCAGTTCTCTCCTTTCTCGACATTTACACTCAACCTCACAGCGCGATATGATCGCGGTCAGCTAGAGGATTGTTTTTATATCGTTTGCAGCTGTACCGCGCATCTTAACAATGTAGCTGATCCGTTCATTTGCTTTTGAAGGGGTGATCGGTGACTTTTGTCAATATAGTGTATATCGAGTAAACTTCTTTAAACATTGTGTGTTGTTTAAATCACTTAAGGTATTTGTCAATTTTTACATGGTGTGACGTATTTCATTTCTTATTCGCCACACTTGTGGCTGCATTGACAAATAAGTTGCCCACCTCAGTCGTAAAGAACTTATCTTAAGAACGTGCAGGTTTGTTCTAAATGATTGTTTAACATGTGCCAATTTAAGGTGATGCATCATTTTCCGCTAGTGATAACTATTGCTTGTTATGAACTGTCAAATGTTCGAGTGAATTGTTAACCAGTAATTGTTACATGTATTAACAAGCAATTAATCGTTTGCCGGGGCTTAAAAAATTCAAGAAGCTGCGTTAACTAACATTAGGGAAGACGAAAATATCCAATACCGATTTCTAAATCAAACTCCCTTTCTCATCACCAGGTTTACGCAAGGAAAAATTATTCTTTTAAATCGTAATTAGCAAAAGATTGTTGCAATAAATAATATTAGGATGGTATTTGGCTTCAACTTATGTAAGAAGGGAAACTGTTGTCCGTTTCACACTTTCCCTAGTTACGAACAACGGGGGAAAAAAATACTAAATGCCTTATCGTGCTCCAAGGATTTCTAATATGTTGTTAAGGAACTGATCAAATGCTGGCAGCAGCTGCAGCTAAGCCGGCAAACAACCAGTTCTTGTCAGATTAACAAAAGCGGGAAATCTCTTGTTCACGTTAGTACGGAGAAGGACACTTAAATCTTCAGCTTTTGAGGTGATTATTTGCCTTTGTGTTTACGCGTGAACAATTACGACTAATAAATGCATCTCACAGATTTACAATTCCGAGACTCCACTTTCCACTTCCACACAAAACAATCGTCATTCAAGTTAAGTAAGAAATTATGGGTTAGTTTTCTCATGAGAAGTCAAGTTACATTTGAGTGTGAGACGGCGTAAAGTGCATGTGAATTATATAGATAAACTAGCAGTCGTGCCCATTCTCCGAACGGTGAATCTACAAAATCATTTTTGAAAACAAAATTAAAGAAAGGGAAAAGTAATTCAGGGAAAGAGAAGTAATTTAAGACCCATAACTGTTTTACGATTTAGAACAGGATCATGACGTCAATGCATACAGTTTGATGTAAAACGGCAGCAGGCTTTGGCCCCCTTTAATTTAAAATCAAAATATCATTTTCACAGCATTTCAACGTTTCTGGCATAACTATATTTAAACCTATCAGCATTTTGAACCGTAAAGATTTTTGAATTTTTTGGTTTTCAAACTTTTCTATGGGTAGAAGTGGTAGAAAAATTAAAGCAGACAAAGTTCTAAAACCACCATTTTAATTTTTTCAATTTTCGGACTTTTTAAGTGTACGGATCTTTAGGCCTATCAGCATACTAATTATCAGATCTCTAGGTCATTTAGAAGTGGTCGAGCAAATCGCGAAAAATTCAAGCAGTCAATGTTCCAAAGCCGCTATTTGATTATGGTTTTGGTTTTCGGACTTTCCTGGGTATTCGGATCATAAGACCTATCAGAATACCAATTTTCAGATTTCTAGGTCATTTAGAAGTGGCTGAACAATTCGCGAATAGAAACACTAACATTTTTCCATTTTCCCACTTTGTTTATACATACAGATAACTTGAATTATATAGACTGAGTTAACGTGTTTACGTTTTCCTAACGATACATACATTTATTTTTTAAATATTTTTGAACGCAGTTAAGGTAAAACTTTATAGTTCGTTTTTGATGAGACGATAAAAATGTAATAATGATATATGATAATATTGTATGGCGTCACGTGCACTGCGCTTTTATTTTGATACACTGTCTTAAACACCGGCATAGTGCAGTTGATCACTAGAATCATGACTGTGTGGTTGGCGCATGTTGCGGGTTCCAGTCCCGTGTTGTCGACCATCCATTTTGCGGTTTCCAGAGTTTCCACGAATGTCACGTGAATGCGTGGATGGGTTCTTGAATTCGGCTCTAGACGTACCGGACCTTATCTGGCGGTTGACCCCGGACATTTGCTGAGTAGGGCAATGGGAATCCTCAATCATATCTGTCGCCATGAGAAACCACCTTATCGTAATCCCCATTCCCCATGATATCCGCCGCTATGACTGCACGCAGCTTATGATGACGAAGGCATAGGGAAACTATCTTAACGTAATGTCCATTCCCTAAGATATCTGCTCTCACCAAACTTCCCTGTCTGGACACAGCGCTTAATGAACAGGAGGCACTTAATAAGAAAGGCAGTGGAAAGTCACCTCATTGCAATCCCAATCCCCCAAGATATTAGTCACCATACTGTGCACAGCTCATAGTAATGAATCATCAAACATCTCTGTCTGGACACAGCACCTAATTAAGACGGGGTACTTGATGAAAAGGGCAGTGGTAAAGTACTTCATTGTAATCCCTATTCCCCAAGATATTAGTCACCATGACTGTGCACAGCTCATAGTAATGGATCATCAAACATCTCTGTCTGGACACAGCACCTAATTAAGACGGGGTACTTGATGAAAAAGGCAGTGGTAAATTACTTCATTGTAATCCCTATTCCCCATGATATCCGTCGCCATGACTAAAAATGTAGTCCGTCCTTACGTTGGAAAACTATATATCTCATGGTAATGACCATTCCCCAAGATATTGGCTACCATAACTGTGTACTGCTTATAGTGATAAATCACCAAACCTCCCTGTTTGGACACAGCTCTTAATAAACAGGATGCGCTTGATGAGAAAATCAGTGGAAAGTCACCTCATTGCAATCCCTATTCCCCACGATATTAGTCACCATGACTATGCACAGCTCGTAGTAATGAATCACCAAACATTCTTGTCTGGATTCAGCACCTAATAAAGAGTAGGTACTTGATGAAAATGGCAGTGGTAAAATACCTCATTGTAATCCCCATGCCCTGAGATATCCGGGCCCTTAACTGCGTACATCTCATGATAATAAATCTCCAAACCCCCTTCGTGGACTCAGCACCTGAAGAAGACACTCTGTTACATACAAATTGAAGCACTTAGGAGAAATGATCGAAATTGCATGGTAATTAGTAAGCATCTGGTACACATTTTATTAAAATTCGGATCAAGCGGGGAAAAGATTCAGCTGATAAAAACAGACGTAGAGAATGAAAAGTTCAAAGCAACATTTCTGTGTGAGGAAGTAAACAGGTTATGTCACGCAGGGACCGACTTCAAAGTACGAGAATGCCAGTATGTCACGTTTGACACTAATATTAGCAACTTTGACAGAGGGTGGATTTACTGGCTTTCAAAAGGCGGGATGGTCGCTTGGTCGTGTAGCAGAGCGTTCAGCAGAGTGCACTGATGTTGAGGAAACTGGCTGCAGGTAGGCCAAAGTACCCGACGATTGGCAGAGAAGCAAGATGGACGATTTTTCGACAGGATCATGCTTGTATGGTCGATAGCGCCTATCCAAAGAGCTGTGACTTCATTTGGCTGTTACACCATCTACCATCTAACCATTGTAAGTTGCCTGGCGGAAAGAAGCCTCCATCGATCCCTCTGTTGCGTTGTTTTACGATAGGCTGGTGCCTATCGGTATCAACTGGCTTTCAGTGACACGATGGTAAGTGATGACGTGGAGAACGTAAGGAACCTAGAGCCCTTATGGAATGTCATACTGAACGTCACGATGGTAGGTGATGACGTGGAGAACGTAAGGAATCTAGAGCCCTTATGGAATGTCATACTGAACGTCACGATGGTGCTATGACGTGGAGGAGAGGTCAGTTACGATGTTCGTTCATTGTTGTAGTTCGTCAACGACAATCGAACTGCTCGCCGCTATGTCGCCGAGATCTGTGAACCAGTCGCCCTCTCCTTTCCGCTTTCCTACAGTGGTGCGCAATGCCATTTTAAGCATGATAACGTCTGTAAACATACCGCACGGGTTTCCTATTAATACCTTCGTGGTGAAAACGTACTGTCCTGGCCAGCTACATCCCCATATTTTTCCCCACTAGAGAAAGTAATAACTTTCAGCCGGTATTGAGTTCATATCCACGTCTTCGTGCTCCGTAACGGCTGTTCTCCCAATTGAACTAGGCCTGCAGGGTTATCGTTGCTCCATTTTCGATTTGGCTCATGCACCACCTCGGTAGTATCTCATCTACTTTATGTCGTATCACGTAGTACGTTACAGTGTAGGATATGATTAGACTTCATTTACGTCTTCGTGCTCCGTAACGGCTGTTCTCCCAATTGAACTAGGCCTGCAGGGTTATCGTTGCTCCATTTTCGCCACCTCGGTAGTATCTCATCTACTTTATGTCGTATCACGTAGTACGTTACAGTGTAGGATATGATTAGACTTCATTTACTTACCTACACGAAGCCAGTGCGGACAACGAATATTCTGAGGAACCGGATGCAGGAGGGCTTTCGACAGCAGTACGACTCCATGCCACGACACGTAGCTCAATGTACCTGTAATCGCGGTGGTTTAACACCATATACGTCCATAGTAAACATCGTTCAGTATGAATAAATGTGTTCATCTGGAAATTTGATCATGTGTTTCTTATTATGTTGGCTGTCATTCCCTTAAGTATCCTGTCTATATTCACTTTCCAACGGGGTGCTGAAATTTCAGTGTGGCAGTTTTCCTTTCCCACTTTTTTCAACGCAGTTACGTCAGTTTGAGAGTCTTTTTTCTGATACCATTAAAATACATATGCGTGAAGCACACATCAATTTTGCCGTGTCACGTGTCATTTTTCATTTGTTTGTATACTGATTTCTATGGATTTTTTAAACTGAAATGTAAAGTTTTTTTTTTTTTGATGAAAAGATAATAACTGTATTGGAATGATGTACCGCGGCACTCACTTATAACGAGGAGTTCAAGGACCAGCGGAAAACTTTGCTAAGTCCGTTTTGAGATGAAAAATCCCACCATGTAAGCACATTCATACGCGATAATATGTATGTATATGTTTATACAGGGTGTGCCATATAAAAGAGGCCCGAGTATAATGAACGACAACAGTCAGGCAATGCCACTATATATGGTAAAGAATAGTAGAAATAACAGAAAACAGGAGTAATATACCTGCGTTTACAACAATTACTGAAAGTGCTGTCCTCCGACATCAAGACACAGCTGCACACGACGGAACATGTTGTTCGCAACGTGTCACAACTCATTGGCGATTATCCGGACTATGGTATCCGTAATGTTCACTTTTAATTCATTAAGGGTGTGCTAATTATTTGCGTACACTTTCCCTTTCAATGCTCCCCACAGATAAAAGTCACAGGTGGAGAGATCGGGTGATCTGGGTGACCATAGTCCCTTCGATACAGGTCTGTCCTCCCCAGACACTTCATGCACAGAACGTCGGCATGACGTGGCAGATATTAAGTACGATTTTAAGTACAAAGCCCAAGTCGAATCGGCGAATTGACTTCCGAGGGCTTTGGAACATCATTGTGCACACATCCTTGATATTGTCTTCTTCAGTACGAATTGTCTTGGGTTTGTTTCTTTTCTTGTTGTACACCGTGTCGGTTTCACGAAATTTCCGCACTAACTTCTGTACCACTGATTTCGCCGGTGCTGCACAGTGGGAAAATTTTTCTGTAAAGAACACGTTTAAAACCTTGTATGAGTTATTTCTGAAATACTGTTCCATACTAAAAATCCGCTGTTTCGTACTTAAAACTATTTCCGTTGCTTTTGTTCTCTCTTCACTTACACTTATGACCGCGTACCTACACTGCTCTGGCTGTGACTAACTACTCCGGAGAATTCCTTTGCAGCTGTACACGCAGAAACCGGTAAGAAGTAGAACAAAGTGGTTTTAACTAGAAACCAGCCAAACAACTTTAACCAGCCTAACAACGGATGGCAACGGGGCCTCTTTTATATGGCGCACCTGGTATTATATATTTAATATGCTTGAAAGATGAAATTACCCACAGTGGCACAAATTAAAATAAAATGAGTACTTACATAAATACACTGGTGTACAAAACGTAAGGACGGACTACATTTCTACCTGTATAAGAGAAACAATACATAACGCAGCCATATGGGGAAATAATTATATTGCCAGCATACGAACACATGAAAAGACACAAAAATGTTTATAAATGACGCACAAATTACATTGTAATCATTGTTTACGCAAAAGTTTCAAATTTCCGAACGACATAGTTGGTGAATGGATGTATAATGTTTTCCGATAACCACGCGAAGAGACATTTCAGCATGCAATATGTCCACCCCGGGCTGCGATGTATTAGGTGTACAAATAAGTTTTAAAGCGTTTTTTGTGTGACGTATGCCGCTAATTTACATATCCGACATACCCCCCGCGTTTTCCTCATGTGACCACAACTGGTCCAGAGTATGAAATGTGTCACAGAAGTTTGCCCAACAGTCAAACGCACTTGCACATCGGCGGTAGGTGAAAGATGGCAAGCGATACTGTATTTATGCGACACTGCATTCGTAACGAATTTCATCAAGGAAAAATTGCTGCAAAATCATGTGCCTCGACCTATTCTGTTTTGGGGAAGAATATTGTATTTAAAAGCACGTGTGAGTTTTGGTTTAGACGGTTTAAAGCACCTGATTTTGATGTAAGCGATCGAGAAGGTAGTTGCGCCCAGCAGAAAGTTGCACATCAGGAACTGCAAGCATTGCTGGGTGAAGATTCGTCTCACACGCAAAACGAACTAGCTGAACAACTGGGGGTAACTCAACAAACCATTTCCAATCGTTTACGCGCAATGGGAAAGATTCAGAAGGAAAGGAAATGGGTGCCACATGACCTGAGCCAGAGGAACAAGGATGAACGTGTCATGAAGTGTTTGAATCTGTTGAATAAACAACACAGAAAGTCTTTCCTGTGGAAAATCGCTACGGGTGATGAAGAGTGGATACGGTACGACAATCCTGAACGCAGAACAACACTGGGTAGACCCCGGTGAAGCAACAACGTTGACACCGAAACGCAATATTCACTTCAAGAAAGTTCTGCTGTGCATCTTGTGGGATATGAAGGGTGTGCTCTATTATGAACTATTGGAACAGGGTCAAACTGTTACTGTTGATCGCTACCAGCAACAATTGCTGCGATTGAACCAGGAAATCTGTGGAAAACGTCCATTCACAGGCAAGGGATTGTGTCCCGTGAAATTACTGCATGACAAAGCTATGCCACATGTCGCGAAATCGGTCAAGGAAACGTTATTGACGCTTGGCTGGGAAGTTTTGGAGCACCCGGCGTATAGTCCCGACATAGCCACTTCGGACTATCATTTATTCCGATCGATGGTTTTTCTGCTGCACGGTTCCGGACATGTGACGAAGTGCAAAAGTGGGTTGACGACTTCATCGCACCACACGACGAAGTATTCTGCGTGGCTGGAATCCGTCAGCTGCCCAACCGATGGCGGAAGGTGATAGATAATGACGGCGCATATTTGATTCATAAAGGTATTGTTGGTTTCTCTCAAATTACATGTTGAGTTGTCTTGAAACGCCTTAAAACTTATTTGTAAACCTAATAGCTGTCATAACATTGTGACATGGAGAGCACCAAGTGATCCAGGCGTTCCTGTGGTAAACTGATCCACTCCTTCATCATGAGGCCCTGCTTGTTTTCTGGAGGGGGAGGTCTCGAGCACTAATGCGTCTCCCCGTTGCATACCAGGCGTGTTCGATGGGGTTGGGGCCCGGGGATGGTGCTGGCTAATAGATGCGATGAATATCCCCGGTATCCAGAAATGTCTGCACTGATCTCGTACAATGAGGTGTCGCGTTGTCAGCCATGAAAGAAAGTCTTCGTCTACAGCACCACGGAAAAATTGAACATGACTTAGAAGAATTACGTTGCAATATATTTCGCCCGTCGTAGTCCCATTTTCCAGCACCTGTAGCTCGGTGCGTCTATTAATCATGATTTCGACCCACACCATGACCCCGGCACCGCCAAAGTGGTACCCAGTACCACTTTCACGCCGAATCAACTGACGTCTAGCATCCGAGGCCAGACTGACACAACTCTCATTTGTGAAGAGTACATTGGCCCATTAATGACATGTCCAATTCTGTGGATAAGACACCACTGAAAACGTGCGCCACGTTGAGCTCTGGATAAAGGTACGCAGGCTACAGGATTTCGGGCATATAGCCCTTTATGTCACAGACAGGTCTTGCCACAGTTTGTCGGGATATCAGCGTTCCTGTGCTGAAATGGAGGTGACTCGCGAGCTCACCAGCCGTAGTGCGACGATCACTTCTGGCTGTTACAAATAAAACCCTTGTCTTCATGCATTGCTAGTAGAGCAAAGGCGACCTCCTAACATGTGTTTGGAACACTTTCCATTGGTTTTAAATGCCGCGCATAGCCAAGGAGCCACACTGTGCGCGATTTCAAACTCCTTGATAGCATCACTCTTTTGGGCGTCCTTCTTCCAGCTTCCCGATAATTCTTCCCCATGCGAAATCATTTAGATGATGTCTTTGAAACAGAACGTAAATTACACGTTCGTACCTTTATGCCTTCACGTCCAGATTTTCCTTCAAATACACGTCGCCTATCGCGCCCTTTTTTTCTTTTACCCGTTTAAGTGACACCGCGTGACCCTTGTGCGCACGACTGGGCATTTTGAATGTGTGCCGGCTTTCTTCTGAACGTTCGCAGTTACGCAAATTGTTACAAGTGTTGCGTCTGATTTTGTGGTTGTAACCTTTCGAAATAGTGTTCGTCCTTAGGTTTCGGACACCAGTGTGCATAAAAGCTGGGAATTTTGAAGCAGACATTTAAAAAATGAAACCAATGTTTGTTTTGTTTTACTTTTGTGCTCTCTTGATTAGGAAAAAAACGGAGATGCTTCGCTCAAGCAGTGGTTGTTGCATAGAACAATGGTCGTGTGTTCTCCTCTTCGCTCCAAAGATATCCTTTTCTGCCAAGGAACAAATGAACTGTTCTCAACTCTCCTGAGAGCAGTCCACTGACAAGCCCTTACAGTGGGTGCAGAAGAGAATTCCTTGCACAACCCGCTTGCTGAGCATCTGATGTCTCTCCATTGGTTTCTATCAACATTTTCTCGCTAGCACAAAAGGTTTCCCATGCACTGTTGCCATTTTGGTCATGTATGGCCTCATTTCCTTTCCTCCATTTCAGCAGAGGGCGCAGAAGATTTTCTCTGCCTCGTTAAGTTTGGAATTACATTACATTCTGTTACTTTCTTTGTTAAAAGTGATCATATTAGCTTTCCTCTCCTTCTGAAATCTGGCGATTAATCAAATTCTTAACTAAAACGATCAAATTTGGTTTGATTTGACTTTATACCAAACGAAACATCCTTCTTTGTTTGTTAAATCCGACTCTCGCTAAATTCGGGTACGTTATACTGTACGAAATTTGCGTAGTGTCACATTTGTTCCGCCTGCGTGTATTCTTTCCCTAAATCCAACTTCCTTGAACGTTATTACATTACGTCTCAAAAGTTAATGGACATATTTTGATTAGACGATACGAAGTACATTTGAATTTGCGTGGCGTCACATGTGTCACGTTTGTTAAGTCTTTCTGAATCACATTTGTTACGTCTGCGTGTATTGTTTCCCTAAATTCGATTTGCTTGAGCGTTATTACGTCTCAAAAGTTAAGGGACATATTTTGATTAGACGAGATGAAATATTAGGAGTATGCAAAAGTTTCCGTCGTTTTAAGGAGAAAAGAGACAAGAGCAATCAGGAAACCAGTTCACATTTATTCAACGAAATACTGGCCGTTAGCATCAATGACCTTTGCCATTTTTCAGTCAACAAATGAATGCCCCTGTAATAGAAGAACTCGGGTTTTGAGCTGAAGAACGCAGTGACGAAATTTTCCACCTCTGGAACTGTGGTGCATCGCTGTTGGGCTAGGGCATGTTGCATAGAGCGAAACAGATGAAAGTCTGAGGGTGCAATGTCCGTGGAGTAAGCTGGGTGCGGTAAAACATACCAGTGTAACTGTTCAAGGTTTGATTTCGTGGGGGCACCGACTTGTGGTCTGGCATTATCGTGTAACAGGATGACTGGGCGGGGTCCTTTACCTGTCCATGGGCATTTTTGCTCCATTGCGGCGTTCAGTTTCATCAACTGATCGCTATATCGTTGTGCAGTGACTCCGTGCATATCGCACCACACACACACAACATCACCGTTTCCCCGTGGATATTCTGTTTTGTAGTTAATGTTGATGGCTGGCCTGGGTCGACCCAGGATCGCTTGCGTACGGGGTTGGCGCAATAGGCCCATTTTTCATCCCCGGTAACAACCTTCCACAAGAAATTCTTCCCTTGAAACCTCCTCAGCAACGACATGCAGATACCCAATCGTTGACCAATATTACGATCCATTAAAGTATGCGGAACTCACTCACCAAACTTTTGTATCTTCCCCAACGACTGTAGACGCCGTACCACTGTCGACTGAGCCATTTTCAAACGTTTCGCCAGTTCCGTTGTCAATTGTGTGGCATCCTCTTGCAACAGCGATTCCAGCTCCTCGTCTGCGAGTTCCTGCGGTCTACCTGCACGTGGATTGTCTTCCAAACTTAGATCACCTTTCTTCAACCTGGCAAACCATTCTCGACACTTCTGTTCACTCATAACCGTTTCGCCATACGCTTGACATATTGAACCGTATGCTTCATTCGTACTTTCCCCTAAATTAAACATGAAAAACAAACAGTGCCGCTAATTAACTTTATCGACCGCCATGCTTGGCTTCATGTACGAACTGACAGCACGGGTCGCTGGCCGGTTTGACCTCCACAGCGCCCGCTGGCGGGGGCGGCGGAAACTTTTGCCTACACCTAATACATTTGAATTTGTGTGGTGCCACGTGTGTCACATTTGTTACGATCAGCGGTTTTCCTCTTCGTAGATTTCTTTTCTTTTAGTGTTGTTAAGCCAAAATTTCTGATTAGACAGCATGTGAATGATATACATCAATTCCGCGGAAACATGGGCTAAGTGTTTCTGCTTTCCTCACATGATGTATTCCTTTTTTGAAGTTTGTTATGTCAAAACTTAAACTTCTCCGGTGACCAAGTGGTCTTCTGATCACTCGTCCGAAATGGACCTTGTCCTTCGATGAGGCATGGATGGTGTGTTTGCATCATGGCGCTTATTCTCTCTCCCTTTCTAGGAACAAGTGCCCCTAAATTAGGGAGAGTTTCTCATGGTCATAAATCCGCTCCAGAAGCATTCTTGTGCATTTGAAGCGGATTACCTGATGTTAAACAAAAACAACAGGCAGTGACGAATATGCACCTTGTCGGTCGCAATGTTCTGGCTCAACTAACTGCACGTTGGTGGAAGTGCGCTGCAGTGTTTCCACCTTAGCTCCACAACACATAATGCCGCCCCGGTGGCGCAGTGGTCTCAGGCGTTGGCCTCTGATCATTCGTCCGAAAGGGGTCCGGGTTCGAATCCCGGTGAGGCATGGATGTTGTGTTTGTCTTACGGCACTGGCTCTCTCCCTTCCCTGGAACCAGTGACCCTAAATTAGGGACGGGCGACTGCTTATAGCCCATTGAGTTGCTCACGGTGGTCGTTAAACCTCCAATCAAAAAAAAAAAAAAAAAAAAAAAAAAAAACACATAATTCTGATAAAAATAGTGGGTCTCGACCCACGTACGTGTTGAACTGGAGCCGTCTTGTTACCCAGTAAGACACGTAGTGAACGGGAAGGTAGAACTCGAATCATACGGTGATGAAATGTTTTTCGTTTATTAAGGTGGTTCCACTTAAAATCGCTGCCATATGTTTCCAGTGGTAAAACTTCTTTACTTATTTCCTTCGCAATTAATGCATTTTCAAAGATGAAAATTTGCACATCGATAAAACTAACTTTAAGTTATACCATGGGATACTTAATATTTGCTAAAATATAACCATAATTAAGCAATTCAACATTTGTCTGTCTATTGACATCACCAATGTACAGGTCGCGCCATCTATTAACAGGTCTTAACATTATTCAAAGAAAAAATGATTGATTTTTAATATACTGTAATTATGGTTACATTTGTGCAAGTATTAAGTATCCCATGCTATAATTTAAAGTTAGTTTTATTGATGTGCAAATTTTCATCCTTGAAAATACATTAATTGCGAAGAAAATATGTAAAGAAGTTTCACCTTTGGAAACATAAGGCAGGGATTTTTTTTTTTTTTTTATTGAAGGTTTAACGACCACCGTGAGCAACTCAATGGGCTATAAGCAGTCGCCCGTCCCTAATTTAGGGTCACTGGTTCCAGGGAAGGGAGAGAGCCAGTGCCGTAAGACAAACACAACATCCATGCCTGACCGGGATTCGAACCCGGACCCCTTACGGACGAATGATCAGAGGCCAGCGCCTTAGACCACTGCGCCACCAGGGATTTTAGGTAGAACCACCTTAATTCACGTAAATTAGTCATTTTATTTTCAGTTGCAGGTAATTTATTTTTCAGAGTAGTTTTGTAATAATTTTACAAATTGCGTATTTTTTCATCGTGATTTTTCGAATCAACAGAATCCTTTGGAACTTCAAACCATATTAAACTGAAGATAACTTTCAAATACCTTTAAGAAAGGGCAAATATACTGTTTTATAGCATTATTTCACAAAATTCCTAAATATAAAATTCAATCTGCATAACTTATAATAGCTCCTCTCTTAAAAGGTTCCACAGACTGATACAAATACAGCACTTGTACGATAATTTTAGTACCCGGTTTCTTACGGTAACACAACATACAGTAACTGGTGCGCAAAATGGGGGAGAGGAGAAGGAATATTCTGTGCCAAAATAACCAAAATTTCATGCGATATGCTATCCACAATATCCGATCTTGCTACAGAACTTTAAAATCAGACCTCTGACAGACGACTGAAATTTAATAGTTAATCAAGCCTCAAGTATTCCCAAGAATCGCTTCTATTACAGGAAAATATCTGTCATGTAGATACGGAAAAAATAGCGGAAAACCTTCCGGAAATTGAGAATTTTCCATTAGCACCTCTTAAAAACGGAAATTTACCGTTAATATATGAAAAAAAATTGGGGATGATTTAGAATTTTCCTGGCATATGAAAAATCCGCAAAATTCAGGCTTTTAACAGACGTTCTCATGTATCAGGAATCATCTCCATCATTGTGAACCATTATCAATCATCTGCTGGATTAAGGTCTACCCAAGTTTCTTCCACAACAATCTGTATTGAGCCAGTCTCTGTGACATACTACAGAGATGAATCACGTGTGAAGACGACAAATCTGCAGCGGTACATTCCGTCAGTGTAGCTTAGTTGGGAGACCAACTTCTCCGAAGTGAGGGGACGCAGGTTCGATCCCCGTCACGGACAAATTTGGGTTTTCGCATTAGTCCCCGAACGTAAAAATGGATGTATTGGCAGCTGGGTTCTTCGAAAAATGTGTGATTTTTGTTCCACACATCGTCTGGAATTAATGAAAAATTCCTGCTTTGCTTCAAAAAAAAAAAAAAAAAAAAAAAACAAATGGAGAGAGAGATGTTGGGACATACTACATGAGGTGAACCACGTGTCAAGGCGACAAATCTGCAGCGGTACGTTGGCCGCACCAGTGGCGCAGTGGTCTAAGCGATGGCTTCTGACCGTTCGTCCGAGAAGGGTCTGGGTTCGAATCCTGGTGAGGCATGAATGTTGTGTTTGTCTTACGGCGCTGGCTCTGTTCCTTCCCTGAAACCAGTGGCCCTAAATTATGGACGAGCCACTGCTTATAGCCCATTGAGTAGCTCACGGCATTCGTTAAACTTCCAACCAAAAACAAAAAGCGGTACATATGCCGTCCGTGTTAGTTTAGTTGGAAGAGCAATTTACTCCGGAGTGAGGGGGCACAGTTTCGATCTCCGACACGGACAAATTTGTGATTTCAAATCTTCTCTATGTCACTCCGGCATTCTTTCAAATTTCATCTATCCATCTGCCACGTGGTCTTCTCTTCTGGGTCTTTCCCTGTATGCCGTCTAAAATTTCGGTTATGCATCAGTGGTATTTTCTGGCAATATATTTAGTTCATTGCCATTTCAGGGATTTTACTCTGATCATGATGCCTTCCACTCTTGTCATTTTTCTGATCCATGCACGAGGTCTTCTTATCTTGCTGGTCACACCAAGCATGCTCTATGAGGAATCTGCTTTATTAATTTACGAAAGGAAACACAGAAAATGGCTCGCGAATTTTGGAAACAAAATTACGGTGTACATAGACCAAATAATTTATAAGGTGTCGCACATGGTAGTTACTTTTTGTTTTCCTTTCGGGGTATTATTTTCGTTTAGCTGTTTGTAATTCAAAAGTTAGTTCATTTTTTTTTTTTTTTTGTCTAAACGCTGTTAAGGCAACGCGTTTTGAAGCATGAAGTGAAGGATGGATATAAGTTGCGTGCTGTCTTAGTGTTGCACGTTTCCGTTCTCCTTTTTGGTATATTTATGTGTTTTAAAATATTGTTGTAGCTAACATTTTTTTTTTTTTTTTTTTGAGTTTTGTAAAAATAAAAATTCTGCCACGTGACAAGAAACACATAATCGGACTGAAATGTGATGCAGAATGTTCAGCAGAACCATGTTTTCGAAAACAAAACTAGCCGAGTTCACCATCTGTGCAAAAGTTTTCCTTCCTCTGTCGAAGCACGAAGAAGAAAAGAAACGAACACAGAAAAAGTAAACTCGTTTTGGTGGTTTTTGACGCTTCTTGCCTGGAGCCAAGGATTACGAGGAATAGCTATATTTCTCCCCTGAGCTCCGCTATATTCCATGCAAAAAGACACCGTGATCGTAATAAGAGTCTAACAATGCTCGCATGTTGCAGCCCACGTTCACGCAAATGCATGTTTTCCAGTTACGGAAATGTAAACTTCTCTTACAAGAGCATTCATAACAATTTAGGTGGCTTAGAAGCCCCAGGTACATATGTCGTGGGACGAAAGCTGCTGCTTCATGGTCTGCTGTCGTAGCAAAGTCAAAATATTTGCAACCCATCTATTTACAAAGCATTACGAGACCACGTGTCTTGTTGCTTCTCATCCAAATACCATTTACGAAGGAGAAAAGAACGAGAGGGGGGGGAGGGAGGAATGCGACGGGAGGGGAAGGGAGGATTGTACCACCTTGGGCCGAAGAAAATAGCTCGTCTCCTAACTGATTTAAGATGAGGATTGAAGCATGAATTCCCGTCTCCATAGCAACCACCTCCTCCCAGAGATGGTGCGTAACATAATTCAACATTACCCAAAACTCCGGCGTGTCTTCCAAAGACACGCAAACCTCCTGCCACCGGAACACAAAAGACGAAAGATAGACCGGCGAGAGAGAACGGTGCCTCGCAATAGCACCCCCTGGCGGATACGATCTGTGAGCTATTGGGCCCATACGTTATTGTTCTTCTTCGCCAGCTCGTGCTGCCAGCGGCTGCATTTATAACTTCTGAAGTGACAGAAAGGGCGTTACCTGGTGGGAAGAAGACTAAGACTGATGGTACCCATTTTGGACTGATGTTTAGCTAGGTTCCCCGTGCGCTCCAAGAAGAGGTAGTTTCCTGTTAGGAGGTAGTTGTCCCTTGTGCCTTGTAACGCAAATGGCGAAACGCTGTTCTTTCTGTACCTAACAATAGCGTCTCCAGGGTGTGGTTATATAGTGGTTGTAAGATAAAAAAGTATACCTGCCTCGGCGAAGGAAAAATAATATTTCCTGGAACAAACAGTGAAGGAATAACTTTTGACGGAGTAAACAGCTTAAAATAAAAATAAATAGTTTTGATCCATCTTTCCCATTTGAAGTTCCAAAGGTAACGTTAACAAAAGGCATTTTATCTACTCCCCATGGTGCTGAAGTAATTATATTATTTAATAACAAAATGTAAGACAAGTTTTAAGTGCAGGTAGCAAAAATAAAGAGGTGCTGTGAGAATAAACGAACGAAATTCGGGTCCATGAAAACCACAGACGTCGGTGACGGACTCAAAGTTGTCGCTCATGAATAATGGTTTGCATATAATCCAAAAAACAAGAGAATCAAGAATATATATAAAGCAAAAACTACGGTTGTCTAACATAATGTCTCATTCAGGAACAACGTTTGACAAATAACATTCACTCGCAATTTTCAGCTATGCATTTTTAGCACGTCTTTTGTAAAAAAAGATCGTGCTTATGTTATTGGTTTGTCCGTCCGTCTGTACCCACGGTATCTCTGCAACTATTGGTCTGATTTGAAAAATTATTTTTGCATTCGGAAGCTTGAAATATGCGAATGATGATCCTTCTTTTCTTTTTTTTTTTTACGATGTACAATTTCGCCGCTGGAGGGCGTAAATGCAGATGATGTCGAATTCAAAAATACGTTTTATTCCACATATTTGCTTCTAAACATCCGATTGAAAGAATTCTTTTTTCTTTCGATTCCATTTGTGTCGAAGAGTATTTTAGATATAGTCTATTTTTCAAATTAAGCATGGATTTTCCGCTAGGGGGCGTAAAAGTAAATTACATTTTTCCCGATAACTGTTCTACTAAAACTCCGATTTGAAAAAAATAATTTCAGCGGATGCATCTCCTGATGGAAAATCTTTTGCTTATAATTTCGAATTTTTGGTAACTAATACTTTGGCCACCAGGGGGCGTAAGTGTTAACTTTTGCTTATGATGTATTTGCCATAATATCTGAGCTTCTAAAATATCGATTGAAAAAATTCTCTCGTGGACTGATGCCACTCACATCGATAAACCTTTTCGGAATATTTTCTTCCTAAAATATTTCACAGTTTCTCCGTCAGGGGGCGTAGATGTATATCTTATTTTTGTCAATATCTCTACTTCTAGGCGTCCGATTTGAAAAAATCCTTCTTTGTTGGATAGTGTTTCTAGTGTGACATGTGCTTCATATAATTTCAAAATTTTCAAGTAATTCATAGACTTTCCGCTAGGGGGGTAGAGGTAAATTGTGTTTCTCCCTATATCTCTGCTTCTAAATCTCCGATTTGAAAAATTCTTTCTGCACCGGATACAGCTCCTGATGGGAAATCGTTTGCACATAATTTCTAATTTTTGTAAAAAATGGTTTGACCACCAGATGGCGTAAGTCTCAATTTCCGCTTCCGATGTATTTGCAGCAAAATATGAGCTTCTAAAATCTCGATTGAAAAAAAAGTTACTTTGTTGACCGATACTACTCATGTCGACAAACATTTTAGGAACATTTTCTTCTTGGAATACTACATGGTTTCTACGCCAGGGGGCGTAGCTGTTCTTGCACCCATACCGCTCATATGGATAAACCTTTGGAGAATACTTTCTGCCTAAAATAATGCATGGTTTTCCCACCAGGGGACGTAAAGTCACATCTTATTTTTGTCGATAACTCGGTTTCTAAGAGTTCGTAAGCTCACGATTCCGTTTACAGCCATATCTGAAGGATTAAAGACCCGATTGAAAAACCTATTTCTTCCGTAAGATACTATTGTTTTCCATACCGCTTCCATTGACTTTGAATAGCTTTGATAAATTTAATTTGCGTCAGAACGGATTCAAAAGACGTGCGTATTACACCCGAAAATTCGGTGTCATCTTTCTTGTTTTATTCATACGCTTATTACCATCAGCATAGCGCAGTTGGTTATGTCGCTATGCACTGTGTGGGGGGTGGACGTTTCTGACGGGTGTTCGATCTCGGTCCGGCCGGCCATCTCGTCTGCGGGTTTTGCGCAGACTCCCTGTGTTTGGAGACACGAATGCGTAGATGGTTCCTTCTGAAGTCTGCTACGGACGTGCTTGTCTTACCCATTAACGACCATAACGCCCAAAACGCCCGTACATACAAACAGTCATAGCCGCCCAAAACGCCTGTCTAGAGTGAGTCACATTTCCTATACCCTTACTTGTTCTTCAAATATTCTCGACCTGTGAAGGACCAGCAGGAGTCACTCTCAGTCACTATTGTTGTTATTAAACAAAGCAGTGAAACAACTGACAGTTTCGGGCGTTATGGTATTTAGAGTGATGCGAAAGTTTTGGGTCATGGCCGTTAGAGGGTTAAACCCGCTTCCTCAGGATGCCTAGGTTTACCAGATGAGCACGGTGTACAATAGTCAGGTGGCACAACTCTGGAAACAGAAATCACCCGTCGATGTCACTTGTCACCAGATGGCGCGACCAACGTGTGGGCCAATGAATGGAAACAACCTATGCTTTCTTATGGGAGAAAAGTGCAGAAGTATTCGTGTTTTAAGAAGGCTGTTTTGCTTAGAATTGAAATAACAAAACCTGAAACACTTCGTATGCATGCAGTTTTGTGACTGCGCAGCGGGGTGTCATGAATTATAGCGATATATATGCATATTGATGTTTGATAATCCCACTGATTAGTAGGCACGTATTGCATTTTATGTTTCCATGCCTTTATGTAGGATAATTTAATTTTTCATATGCAGAACAACACGTTTAAAGCGGCGGACGATAGTTTTTACTATCGTAAAATAGATTTTTTAAAATCAGAAAACAAAATGTTTACATATGGGCGATTGCTATGGTTTCATGCGGGCAGCCATATTTACACATTTAACAAGAAAGATGACACCGAATTTTTGGGTATAATGAGCACGTCTTTGAATCCGTTCTGACGCAAATTAAATTTATTAAAGCCATTCAAAGTCAATGGAACCTGTATGAAAAACAGTAGATCTGACGAAAGAAAGAAGATTTTCATTCGGGTTTTTAGTCCCTCAGATATTGCTGTAAACGGAATCGTGAGCTTACGAACTCTTAGAAACAGAGTTATCGACAAAAATAAGATGTGACTTTACGTCCCCTGGTGGGAAAACCATGCATTATTTTAGGAAGAAAGTATTCTCAAAAGGTATATAAGTATTCTCAAAAGGAAGAAAGTATTCCATATAAGCGGTATCGGTCCAATAAAAAAAATTAGTCGAGTTTTCAGGAGCCCAGGTTTTGCAACAAATACTTCAGAAGCAGAAATTAGCACTTATGACCCCTGGTGGCTAAACCATTCTTTACCAAACATTAGAAATTATGTGAAAAATACTTTCCATCAGGTTTTGTATGCGATAAAGGAAGATTTTTTCAAATCAGAGCTTTAGGAGCAGAAATAACGCAGAAAACGCAATTTACCTTTGTGCTCCCTAGCGGAAAGTCTATGATTTAATTGAAAATTTTGAATTTATAGGAAAACATTTCGCATCGGGAACACTATCCAAGAAAGAAGGATTTTTTCAAATCGTACTCTTAGAAGTAGAGATATTGACAAAAATAAGATATACATCTACGCCCCTAGCGTAGAAACCATGCATTTTTTTCAAGAAGAAAATTTTGCTAAAAGGTTTGTCGACATGAATAGTATCGGTCAACAAACGACTTTTTTCTCAGACTTACGCCGCCTGGTGGCCAAACCATTTCTTACAAAAATTAAAAAATATGTGCAAACGATTTCCCATCAGGAGCTGTATGCGGTGCAGAATTTTTTTTTCAAATCGGAGATTTAGAAGCAGAGATATAGGGGAAAACGCAATTTACATTTACGCCCCCTAGCGGAAAGTCTATGAATTACTTGAAAATTTTGAAATTATATGAAGCACATGTCACACTAGAAACACTATCCAACAAAGAAGAAATTTTTCAAATCGGACTCCTAGAAGTAGAGATATTGACAAAAATGAGATATACATCTACGCCCCCTTGCGTAGAAACCATGCATTTTTTCTAGAAGAAAATTTTCCAAAAAAGTTTGCCGACATGAGTAGTATCGATCAACAAACGACTTTTTTTTCAATCGAGATTTTAGAAGCTCATATTTTGCTGCAAACACAACAGAAGCGGAAATTAAGACTTACCCCACCTGGTGGCCAAACCATTTCTTAAAAAATTAGAAAATATGTGCAAACGGTTTCCCATCAGGAGTTGTATGCGGTGCAGAAAGAATTTTTCAAATCGGAGATTTAGTAGCAGAGATATAGGGGGAAACGCAATATACATTTATGCCCCCTAGCGGAAAGTCTATGAATTACTTGGAAATTTTGAAATTATATGAAAAAAATGTCACACGGAAAACAGTATCCAACAAAGAAGGAATTTTTCAAATCGGAATCCTAGAAGCAAAGATATTGACAAAACTAAGATGTATATCTACACCCCCTGGCGGAGAAACTGTGGAATATTTTAAGAAGAAAATATACCAAAAAGGTTTTTCGATGTGAGTGGCATCAGGCGACGAAAGAATTTTTTCAATTGATATTTTAGAAGCTCCGATTTTATGGCAAATACATCAGAAGCAAAAATTAACGCTTACGCCCCCTGGTGGCCAAAGTATTGTTTACCAAAAATTTGAAATTATATGCAAAAGATTTTCCATCAGGATATGTATCCGTTGAAGAAAAAAATTTTCCAATCGGAGTTTTTACGCTCCCTAGCGGAAAATGTATGCGTAATATGAAGAAGTAACTATATCTAAAATACTCTTCGACATAAATGGAATCGAAAGATAATTTTTTTTTAATCCGATGTTTAGAAGCAAATATGTGGAATGAAACGTATTTTTGAATTCGACATCATCTGCATTTACGCCCTCTACCGGCGAAATTGTACATCGTAAAAAAAAAAGAAATGAAGGATCATCATTTGCATATTTCAAGCTTCCCAGTGCAAAAAGAATTTTTCAAATCGGACTAATAGGTGCAGAGATATCGTGGGTACAGACGGACGGACGGACAAACCCATAACAGAAGAACTATCTTTTTTTACAAAAGACGTGCTAAAAATGTATTACTGGTATAAGAAAGGGATTGCACGACGATGATGGTGCAAAACTAAAGTTTTTTTTTAGTGTCAGTACACCTCCACATGGGCCCATTTGTGGCCCGGAGGACGTCTAAGCGATATTCGATTTCATGCCATGTTTTGTTTAACATCTCAGCAGAGACAGAACCAATGACGTCCGTTATTCTGCTCTTCAACGTCTCGACATCTGGAACACTGCTAAAGTAAACTTGGTCTTTCATATAATCCCACAGGAAAAAGTCTAGAGAGGTTATGTCGGGCCATCGAGGTCACCATGCCATGGGACCGTCGCGGCCAATCCATCTGTCCGGAAATGTGGCATTCAAGAACTCACGAACCTTTATTTACCAATGTGGTGGGGCACCGTCTAGTTGGAAAATAATCGAAGGTTGGGCTACATGCAACTGAGGTGCTACAAAAAGTTCCAGCGTGTCCAGGTACACGTTACACGTTACCGTGGATTCTGTAAAAAAGAAGGGACCGATGATTCTGTCATTCCGATGAAACTGGCTGTATGGCCGCACCATACGTTCCTTTTCGGGCTAGCCCTCTGTTGTTCGATGACATAATGGAGATTTTCTGATCCCCAGATTTGCACATTGTGCCTATTTACTGTGCCAGAAACGTGAAATTTGACTTCATCTGAGAAACATACACGGTGCAGATAATCACTATCATGAGCAATGTGCTGCAAGATCTTCGTCGCAAATGCAGCACGGCGAGGCCGGTCATCAGGCTGAAGAGCTCGAACGATCTGCACCTTATAAGCAAACAGATGAAGACGTTTGTGTGAAATTTTGTGAACCGTGGCACGGGGATTCCCAGTTTCCTGTGAAGCACAACGAATGGATTTTCTGGGACTTTGCAGAAATGTCTCCTGAACAGCTGCAGCTATCTCTTGTGTAACCGGTGGTCGGCCCGCTCGGGGAGATCGCCAACACTACCCGTCGCTTTAAACTTTTCATACCAAGCTTTTTGGGTCCGGTAGTGATCGTCTATACTCTTTTATGAAATGACGCTGGAGAGTAACCGCCGTTTTGGTCTCATGGAACCACAATACGCACGCCGCTTTTTCTTCCATGAAAGCCATTGTCGATGAAATTCTGCTCTTATTCAGCAGTAGCGCTATCCTAAAGAACAGAAAAAAACTTTGGTTGCTGCTATATTATGTTGGCAACCATTTAATTTTAACTTACGTATGTTTTTTGTATTAATTTTTGTAATGTGGGAAATATTTTATGGACACCCTGTATAAACAGTAACTAAGAGCAAATTACATGTTAAGTAGATTTGTGAAAATGCTAAAAATATATGATACCTTCTTGGTAGCATAAAGGCGTTTCCATGGAATTTAATCACGAATTTATGGTGTGTTTTTAGCGAAAGGTTTTCGAGAAGGTTTGCTTTTTCAAGTACTGCGAGAGTGGTATTCTTGCAGCAGTCAGGTGATCGTGCAGTGCCAGTCCGAAATCCCGTCGCCGCAATGACCCCAAATGAGATACCAAGCAAACTGATGATTCCTGCAGAAGCAAGGAAGCGGAAATCTAAATAAGCATTATCCCGGTGACCACCAGGCCGAACCAGATTTCACTTATCAGGGACGATGAGCTCGGCCAGTCTTCTTCCTGCCAGGATGACCAGTTAACCGTAAATTCTCTTCTTCTTCTTCTTCCCTTTTTTCCCCGCTCGCAGCCGTTCTTCCCCGGTGCTTCTGCTTTTCTGATATTATTTCCTTTCCTGCCCACATCTTACAACTTAGTGGGTCACCTCATAGTATACAGTCAGCGCCATGATATCCCAATGAACAGAGGACCTCCCTATGCTGCTATTGATCTTTATGGAATTGCTGAAGAGAGACAGAACCGGGAAAAAGGAGCTGCACTTTCATGTACTTACGGCTGAGACACTTATGGGTATACTAAGAATGCTTTGTGCACTCGAGTGGAAAGAAAAGCTAAGGATAAACGTCTAGCAGTTTCATCGGAATTCCATGGTAATCAAAAACACATCGAAGCTATTTCTTCCGAATTTAAGGCGGAAGAGTAACAGTTACCTAAAATGCGTCATGTTAAATTACAACATGTAAAATGTCAGTTCTCCAGGCACAAGTGAATCAAGTATAAGCAGAATCGACTTAACAAAGCCCTGTTTCACCTTTAAATCGAGACCTCCTTCTTTAGAGGAAAACAAATAGAGCACTACGTTTTTGTCCACCACATTGCACTTAGTACTTAATCGATTGTGATTTTCACAATTGATTTGTACGGTTTTCAAATCATCAAAACTCTCTTTCTCCATTTTGTAAATTACATATTTCTCTTTAGAATATAGAAACACAACAACAGATGGACTTTTTTTTCCGATGGCTGTAATAAAACATATAACGATGAGTCATTATATTATGACCACCTACCTAATAAATTGTAGGACCCCATTCAGCCAGCAAAAAAGCGGACACTCGGCGAGACATCGATTCGATGAAGTGGCGATAGGTATCCTGGGGTTTCTGGTACCATAATGTGAACAGCAGGTCCTCCAGTTCCCGTACATTTCGGGGTGGTGGTGATTTAGCGCGAACCCGCTTTTACAAGTCGAACCACAAATGTTCGATTGGGTTCATATCAGGTGAATTTGGAGGCCAGGGCATTAACAGAAGGTCACCAGCATGTTCCTCGATCCACTCCTTGACGATTCTGGCAGTGTGGCATGGCATATTATCCTGTTGGTAATGGCCATCACCAGCAGGGAACACAATTGCCTCGAATGGATGAACTTGGTACGCAACGATGTTCAGACCCCTGACAGCTGTCAGGGATTGTGCTATTATGATAATGTGCCTAAAGTGTCCCAAGAAAACATCTCCCATAGCATAACACCGCCGCCGGCCCGTTTCCGCCTAACAGTGCATCCGAGTGCCATAGCCTCCGTTGGCAATCAGAGTTTCAGCGCTCGTCAGTCTACGTGATGCATCAGGAATCTTGATTCGTCAGACCACGCCGCTTTCATCCATGGTCCAATGTCGATGATCTTGAGTCCCATTTCACGCGTTGTTGGCGATGACGTGCAGTGAGCATGAGGACCCGACTGGGTCTTCGGCTACGCAGGACACTACGCAGAAGGCTGAGGTAAACTGTGTGCTGTGATGCATTTCCCTGATCACCACTGTTGTAGCTGCGGGTGATTTGTCACACAGTGACCCTGCGGTCACTGTGAGCTCATTGATGCCACAGGGGAGAGGCGACTGTCGCTCCTCTCTGGCAGCAATTAGCTGCTGACGACACACGGCTGGACAACGGTCACCCGCAGCTCATTGATGCCAGAGCACCACGTTTGATACGTACACACTACAGAGGCACGTGAACGACCCACAAAGCCGCGCCGTTTTCGAGAACGTAGTTCCGAGGCGCCATGCCATCACAATTTGAACTTCATCAAACTCCGATAAATCGGCAGCTTTTCCCATTCTGACTCCGAACTCTCTACCAACCGAAAGCCGGTCCTCGGGTTGTATATATACTGCTCTGTGAACTACACCTGCGCTACCGTTCGGTCTCCGGGCGCGCTCATTTCTCGAGGCTAGGGGGTGGGCATAATACAATGGCTCAGCGGTGCATACAGTCGAATCGCGATCTAACGTTACGATTTCCCGCATTTAATGCTACACACTGACTCCAGATATTTTCATATACACATTATGTTCAAAAATACCCCACGTCCTACTTTTTGATGTCACAGTTTACCCTCATATAACGTTCTTATTTATCAGCCTCAGAGCGTTTTCATCGCAAGTTTCGGGTCTTTTTCGTAATAAGCGGGTTAGCAAGCTTAAAAGAAATATGTGATGATGAGATAGCAGAATATGGTGACGAGGAAAATGATAGTAAGGTAAATGAACATTTGTTTTTCAGTGAAGCAGTCGAAGGATTGGAAGAATTAAAAACTGTTTCAACTTCGTTTGATGTGGGTGAGAGTGCGACATCTGATTGTAGTGTATAACGAAGTGAATTTCTCCGTCATTTTTATCCGCGCCGGGGCTTGAACCCGGATCCCCTCATTCCGGAATAAGTCACTCTACCAATTGACCTACGCGGACGTTTTATTCTGATTCCTATCTGCCTTTATGTCGTGTGCGTCCTTCTGGCAGGTACGTCACATCTCCTGGTACATTACAAGTGGAATTAAAAGGGAACTAAACTACATTTAGTTAGACGCTAGCAAGCAACCATCACAGAAGTTTTCAAACTTTAGTGCAGTAGAGCTCCTCTTATCACAAGATAGTAGGATGCTCATGTACGTACGTATACAAAAAGCGATTTTTTTAATGTACTTATTCTTACGTACTTATTTTACTGTGCATATCCGCAATTTAATTTTTGTTGCTATGCATCTTTCCCAACGGGAGTAAAAATTCAATTCCAAATGAAAAAAATTTCGATGCAACGGAAATGGGTAACGGAAGTAGTCAAAACCAATTGTGAAATCTAAGTTTTGAATGCTGTTCCATGATGTGACGCAACAATAATTAATTTCATTGTCACTCAATAATATCGCCGTAACTATCGTTGAACATTATTTCATCATATTTTACATAAACGTAATATCTCATGAAAAGTGTTATGATTTTTGTGTAGTAACGTGGAGTAAATAGAACACACACCGTCTTTAGACGATTTAAAAACTCGATGAATTCCTAAAACTTATACTAGTTAAAATTTAATTTAATATTAAATAGTTTAAAAATACATATGAACATGAGACCTTTCGAACCCGCAGTGGGTTCATCCTCAGATGTGAACTATATTGCAAGTGGAAAGCAGCGAGTTTATAAACTGAAGTGCCAGAAAAACTGGTACACCAGTATAATACTTTGTAGGTCTCCCACGGGAGCGCAGGACTGCAGAAATACGACGAGGCATGGACTCCACTAGCTTCTGGAAATATGCTGCAGGCAATGCACCCCATACTTCATGCAGAGCGTTCCACAATTCGGGTGTATTCCGAGGTCTCGGATTCCTGTGTTCGATAGCGCGTTGCATGGCATCCAAATGTGTTCTATCACGTTCAGATCTGGGGACTTGGGTGGGAATGGCAACACCCCAAACTCAGATGAATGCTCCTGTAACCAAAATGTGGCGTCCCGACACTTGTGTGGAGGTGCATCGTACTGTTGGAACAGGCCCAACCCAACAGCATGAATGCAGGACATGAACGGGTGTACCTCGTTAGAAAGGATGCGCACATAGCGTTAGCCAGTCACAGACGTTTGTAGACGTAGCAGGGGTCACAGTGAAGTTCCTCTAAACACACCCCGTACCATTACGGACTTCCCACCACCCGGTACAGTTCCCTGTTGACAGGCGGTATCCATGGCTTCATGCGGTTTGCGCCGCACACGAATCCTTCGATCTGCCCGATACAGGTGGAAACGCGACTCGTCAGACCAGGCTACTTGTTTCCAGTCATCAAGTGTCCAGTGGCGGTGTTGCCGTGCTCAAGCGAGGCGCATAGTTTTGTGTCGTGCATCCATCAAGTGGACTCGAGTTGGGCGTCGGTTTCCAAAGCCCATATCGTACAGGGTACGTTGCACAGTCCGGACGCTGATGCTTGTTGAGGCTCCAGCATTGAATTCCGATGATACCTGCGAAAGTGTCGTGCGAAACGATTTTTGACAGCCGACGATTGTCACGTTCACCCAATGTCTTTTTACGGCCACACTGGTATCGTAGGTTGGAGGTTTTGCCGGAATTCTTGTAGTCACGGTACACCCTTTCAATGGTCGTTCGTGAAAACCTGAACGTCGTTTCTACCTCCTAATTACTATGGCCCATCTCACGAGCGCCAACTATGACACCGCATTGAAAATCGCTTAAATCGTTATTACTTGTCATTCTCATGCCGAAAACAGCTCTGACAGCTGGCAAGGATGTCTATCGCTTTATATACGCACTGGCGGACGCAACCGAGTATGCGCATAGGTGACGTTGCTATGTATTTTGCATGAGCTCGTCTGTACCAGTTTTTCTGGCACTTTAGTGTATATGCTTGATGAAAATCATTATGATGACTTAGGAGATAACGTACGTCATCATATGACGTCAGTCTATAACTTCAGTTGAAGGTAATTATTGTAGGAAGGGTTTCCCATGTGATCTTGAGGAGTATAGCAAAGTAGGGATTTCCAGGAGGTTGGAATGTATGAAGGAATATTGCCATTGCAAGACAATAAACCATAATGATATAGATGTATAGACTTTCGGTGAACTGTAAGAAAGCTTTATTTTGAGGTGTTGCAAGGACAGATGAATCTTTCCCTAGGAGTAGCTATGATCCATCAATGGTGAGTTATAACGAAGTGAATTTCTCCGTCATTTTATCCGCGCCGGGGTTCGAACCCGGGTCCACTCATTCCGGAATAAGTTGCTCTACCAATTAAGCTACGCGGACATGTATTCTGATTCCTATCTGCCTTTATGTCGTGTGCGTCCTTCTGGCAGGTACGTCACATCTCCTGGTACGTTACATCATCTCCCCCTTATTTTTCTTTTTTCTTTCGAAGTGCTGCTCATATTTTTCCTATCTCGCGGTGTGGAAATAACATCACACCAATGCGAGATTTTGAACGGTCGGGTCATCCGGATAGTTCGGGCGCCATTATAACGAAGTGAATTTCTCCGTCATTTTTATCCGCGCTGGGGCTCGAACCCGGGTCCACTCATTCCGGAATAAGTTGCTCTACCAATTAAGCTACGCGGACATTGATTCTAATTGCTATCTGCCTTTATGTCGTGTGCGTCCTTCTGGCAGGTACGTCACATCTCCTGGTACGTTACAGAGTCTTTAAAGAGCTGTAGATATGGAGGCTCCCTCCAATAATGCCCCTTAACTGAAGTTACAGACTGACATCATATGATGACGTACGTTATCTCCTATGTCAGCTTTTTTCCCTATCTTGAGGTCAGATTTTATCTTGCAAATGCGCAGCTGGAATCTTGGCTCCAATACGCTCGTCTAAATATGAATAATAGTAATTATAACTATTGTTTTTGAAAAACTAAGCACTCGAAATACTTACTAAACACTTACTTACTTACAGATAGTGGGTCAAAAACACCTTGACCGAACTGATGTGACCCCCAAGAAATTGTCGTCCAGTTGACCCGTTGATCCGCGACCCGTGACCCGTTTCCATCTGTGATTATGACTTGGTAGTAGCAATAAAATAAAAAAAAAACAGTTATTTTTTATATCTTATAGCATCCTGCAGAAAACACAGGATCAAGAACAAGTCGTGGAAATTAAATCACTTGATCTTTTAGAACATCAGAATGGTACACAAAACCACCATTAAGGATCAGAATAGCACTGTCAGAAGAAGGGCGTGGCTTAGGAGAAAACACCTGCTACTGCTGCTGGGGATGTGACGTCCCGGCTGGAAAAAAATTGTACAACACAATGGCAAGAGATGGCGAACAGATACGTTAGGGATAACTCTGGTACGTTTAATTGTTTCTAATGAAAATGGACCCTTCGTTTAAAAAAGTTATTTCCGTCCCACTGCTTTCAGTAAACTTTATTCTTTCTTTTCTGATAACACTTTTCCAACTTGAAAAATCACACTGTCTGAATCTTTAAATTTAAGTTGGATAAATTTCACGCTTCATTTGTAAAAACTTGGATTTTTTATTTCTCCGCACACCTCATTACTTAATTATTCAACAACTACAATTTAGATTACATTGAGAAGAACATCGTGATGAAACCAGCGCAAAAGCAGCGATTTTTTTATTTATGAAAAAAAGCGTAGTAATAAGAGGAACAGTACTAATGGGCTTCAAAGGGTTGTCGTTCTTCAAAGGTATAATGAAGAAAATGCTTTCTGTATAACGATTGCAATTACATTCTGGTGTCCCAAGAGAGGATGAGAGTGAAAAAGAAAGGTAGTGAGAAAAGAGCTTGTTAAATTATGTTCATTAAATTATTCAGGAATTACAAATTATATGAAGATTAATTTAAAAAAGTAAATAGCTTTAAAACATGTATTTTTTAATTGAACGGCCTGTGGTAGTTAAATCAAACCAACTCGAATTTTCTCCTCATTAAAACGCTAGTAGATTCAACCATAAAATTTTGTTTTCCGATAATGCTCACTAGTTCAAGGAAAACGTAGTTCATAAACATCGTGGAAAGATACATTATGTTGCCAAAGATAGGCAGGTATCCAGGATTTTTGTTGGGGGCGGGATCAGGGCCGTAGCCACGGAAGAGCTTTGATGGTTTAAACCCTCCCCGAAATGCCGTATTTAAAGAAAGGGAGGGTAGATAGCTTCATGTACTTGCGTAAGTATTATATAGCATATAAGTCTGTATTTGAAAAAATGCTACTCACGTCAAAAAACATCGTAGAAATATCACCATTGCTTTACATGCAGCTCCGCTGTAACGTAAGAAACAGATCCTTTCTGTCAACGCGGCAGTTCTGTCGGGTTTTGTTGTCTTTCCTTTCCCAGTTGCCCAGTTTTCTCCCTAGATGGCAGCGCGTATTTTTTTTTTTTTAGATTGGAGTTTTAACGACCACCGTGAGCAACTCAATGGGCTATAAGCAGTCGCCCGTCCCTAATTTAGGGTCACTGGTTCCAGGGAAGGGAGAGAGCCAGTGCCGTAAGACAAACACAACATCAATGCCTCACCGGGATTCGAACCTGGACCCCGTTCGAACGAATGATCAGAGGCCATCGCTTAGACCACTGCGTATTGGAACGGTATACTATATCAGTCACCTGATGAAGAAAGTATAATTCAGCGATTTTCTAATGACATCATTATTAGAGACCGGATAAAATGCATTAAAAAAACAAGCAACCCCCCTGCAAAGAAGTCATGCAAATGTGCACTTAAAATGCAAGAAATATGCACTTTTATTTTGTTGGTTCAACGACGCCGCGAACCAGTCAATGGGCTATAACCAGTCTTTCGTTCCTAATTTGGGGCCACTGGCTCCAGAAAAAGGAGAGAAGCAGTGCCGGAAGAGAAACACAACATCCTTGCCTCACTGGGGTTCGAACCCGGACCCATCTCGGCGAATATTCAGAAGCCAGCGCTAAGACCACTGCGCCAACGGGGCGACGAAATATGCACTTAAAACGGAAAATTTGCATTTATATATTTTTTTTATTACCCTTGTAGTGGAGTATACTTTTCAATTTCTTTCATTTTTTGCGCAGTGTGAAGATTGGCTTTTAGATACCGATCGAACTGATACCCTTTATCGCAAGTGATTTTCCTTTTTTCTTTTTTCTTTTTTTTTCACAAATCGCACAATGTACAGTTCTTCCATCAGTAGTTAAATTCTTAGTTGGATTCAATGCTTTCATTGAAACGTTTTTTACTTTATTTAATTTTAGACATTTTGGCAGCTAACTTGCACTACCAAAACTACGTTTTCTAAAACACTCAGCTATTCACACACCGAAAGTAATACTCGTTCGCAGCGATCTGATATGTGGATTTGACGTAGCTAACATTTGGTATGACGTGGTCTTTAGTTTTAAAACCAGTTCACAAAACTAGGTGTCGTATGCTGTGTTAGTGAGCAGTTGTGTATGAATTTTGCCTTAGCTCTTATGCGAATTGGAATGATATTTCAGTCAGGAGAATCAAACATCAAAACAAGCATACCGGCAGAGGTCATTTCTGATGCCGTGTTTCTTGCTGCCACATGTGGAGAACGGAAGTTTAATCTTTTTGAAAACCAATTCACGAAATTAAATGTCGTACACTGTGTTAGTGTGTAGTTCTGTATGAATTTCGTCTTAGCTTTAGTGGGAGTTGGAAGGAAGCTACAGTCAGGAGGATCAAATATAAAAGCAAGCATACCAGCAGAAGTCATTTCGGATGTCCGTGTGTTGGAAGGTAGTTTACTATTTCTTCATTCGCCTGGTTATAGCGGATTGTCAATTCTTTGTTCTATCGCTGAGCTTTGCTTGAGTTTAGGCTACTGCTTGTTTTTACGGGTCTCAGAAAAAAAAACAAGCTCTAACCCTTTTAGAAGTCGGTATATCTGAACCAATTGGGGCCCGTAATTTTCTGTTGCCCTCAAATGGAAACGTTTACATAGCGGCAGTAAAGGTGCTTGTTTTCACGGCAAAGCAATTCCCTTTCATTTTAACAGTGCAGCCAAAAAAACCTATCACAGGAGATCACTGCTCCCTTCTAGTCGTTTATTCTCTGCTCCATCACCCAAGGCATGATGGGGAAGGACTAGTCTTCCTGACAAAGACATCACGCCAGTAGGTTGAAACTAGTAACCGAAACAACTTTCTGCTTTCTTAGTTTTGTCGCCATTGTTATAAGCCCTTTTAGCTGGTAACTTCGCAAAAAGAAATAATGTCAATCTTCCACTTAAGTGACCACTTTGCAAAACAAGGCTAAGTAGGGAAAGCAACATTTTCTGATGCGCATAGGTTCAGTCACTCCGGCCTCGTTCGGCCCACTTCTTAGACAGCGAATATATTTCCTCGAGTTATTTTCAGATCAATTTGGTAACCCTGAGTTAACTCGTTCCAGCGGAAAAAAAGGTTAAAGTATATTTTGTAAGTCATCATCATCATCATCATTGTCAACCATTATCAATCCACTGCTGGACGAAAGTCTCTCCAAGCCTCTTCCACAACTGTCCGCCTTGTGCCAGTCTCCTCCATGTTACTCCCTCTTACTTTCGAATTTCATCCACCCATCTCCCATGTGGTCTTCTTCTGGGTCTTTTCCTGTCCCTTGGAATCCAATCTAAAATTTCGGCTGTCCATCGATGGTCTGTCCTTCTGGCAGTATGTCCAGCCCATTACCATTTCAGGGATTTAAATCTGATCATGATGTCTTTCACTGTTGTCATTTTTCGGATCCACGAGTTCCTTTTCTTATCTCTCTTAGTTATACCAAGCATGCACCACTCCATGCTTCTTTGAGTTGTCTGCAGCCTTTGTATGTCTCTTTTAGTTAAGATCCACGTCTCTGCACCATATGTAAGCACTGGAAGGATGCATTGATCAAACACTTTTCTTTTAAGACATAATGGCATATTGCTCTTGAAAATTATGCTGTTTCTTCCAAAAGCTCTGCAGGCAAGTTTTATACGCCGATTAATTTCTTCATCCATGTGACCCTCACTTGATATCTGCTGTCCAAGATAAACGTACGTGTCTGTTATCTCCAGCTTTTCTCCATCAATCGATAAATCTTCATTTCTTGTAAAAGCATTGAACATCACTTTTGTCTTCTGAAAGTTCATTTTTAATCCCACCTTTTTACTCTTGTCAGCAATTTCCTGGATCATACTCTGCAGCTCTGATGGGGTAGTTGCAAAAATGACTACGTCATCAGCAAAACGAATGTGGGTTAGATAATCTCCATTAATCTTTATCCCTTTGTTTTCCCAGTTCAGTGATTGAAAGACATTTTCCAATGCGGCATTAAAGAGCTTCGGATATATGGTATCACCTTGTCTCACTCCCTTTCCAATTTTTTGTGTTGTATTTTCAAACAACCGAATCTTTGCACTTGCATTTTCATAGATGTTATTAATAATATTAATGTATGTATCTTCAATACCGCAGGATTTCAAAGCCATTGAAACTGCTGATGGTTTCACTGAATCAAAGGTCTTTTCATAATCAATAAAAGCCATGCACAATGGAAGTTCATATTCCCTTGCTCTTTTAATTATTTCTCTCAGTACGTGGATATGATCTATTGTGCTGTAGCCACTCCTGAATCCAACTTGTTCTCTTGGTTGAGCCATGTTTAGTGTTACTTTCAAGCTGTGTGAAAGAACTTTAGTGAAGATTTTGGTCTGTAGTTCCTGACATCCTCAATGTCACCTATTTTATGTAGCAGGATCATTGTAGCGTTGTTCCAATCCTCAGGAATCTTCCCTTCATTAAGGCATCGAGTGAAAACATGGGCGAGTACTGTTTCAATTTCTCCACTTGCTTCTTGTATGATGTCTACATTAATTCCATCTTCTCCTGGAGCTTTCCCCACCTTCATGTTCTTGATTGCATGTGCAACGTCTGCTGGGAGGACTGGAAGAACTCTGGTACTGGTACCTTTCATGATGTCTAGAGTACATGTATCATCCCTTTTCATAATTTGGAGTAGAAATCTTTCACTCTTGTCAAAATTTCGCCTCAATTTCTTGTTACAGAACCGTGTTCTTTTCTCAGTGCCATAATCTGTTTTCTCCCCTTACTGAGATACCCCTTTGCTATCTTGAGGCTTTGGTTGTTTTCAATTGCTTTCCTCACTAGTTCACAGTTGAATTTCCTTACGTCTTCAGTGATACATTTTCGTACTGTCTTGCATAGCTCTATATATTCCACTTTGGAAGTCTCATCTTCTTTAGTTGTCCTCATCTCTCTTCTTTTTTGCATCAACATTTTGGTTTTTCCTGATAATTTGTTCACATTAAACTTGTCCTTAGACCCTGCTAATTTTGTTTTTGTTTAAATAAGAGCTTTGGTTACTTTTCTGTTAACTTCAGAGATGTCCACTTCTTCTGATGTTAGACCTTCTAGAATAGAGAATCTGTTCCTCAGTTCTAATTTGAAGGTATTATGATGCTTTTTAAGGTTGGTCATGTCAATACACTTTGTTTGTTTTATGAGCTTGCCACGTTCGAGTTTAACATTGAGGTGCATCTTATATCTTACCATTCTGTGGTCACTACCTGTGTTGAACTTGTTCAGAACACTGCAGTCTTCCATGACAAATTTCTTGTTACACATAATAAAATCAATTTCACTTGTCCACCCATTGGGATGCCTCCATGTCCATTTCCTTTGCCGCTTTTTCTTGAAAAAGGAGTTCATGATGAAATACCCTTCTGCCTCTGCAAACTCTACGATAGTATTTCCAAGCTGGATTCTGTTGCCGTGACCGAATTTGCCTACTGAAGTCTCATTCCGTTGCCGTTGCCCTATTTTTGCATTGAAATCTCCTATACTTATCTTCAAGTGCTGCGTGCCTTTATTATTTAGATGACGAATTTCCTCGTAAAATTCTTCAATTTCTTCTTCAGGATGACTTGTGGTGGGTGCGTAAGTTTTAATAATCTGAGCTTGGTATCTTCTTGAGAGTTGGATAACGAGTCGTGCAGTTCTGTCAGAGGAACTTTCAACTTCTACAACTTTATTCTCCAGTTTCTTGTTTATTATAGTGTAACGTACCTGCCAGCAGGACGCACACGACTTAAAGGCAGATAGCCTTTATGTCGTGACTTGTTCCGGAATGAGGGGACCCGGTTCGAGCCCCGGCGTGGACAAAAATGACGGAGAAATTTACTTCGGTATAATGGCGCCCGAACTTTCCGGATGACTCGGCAGTTGAAAATCTCGCAATGGTGTGATGTTCTTTCCACACCTCGAGATAGGAAAAATAAGAGAATCCCTTCTCCAGCGCTTCGAAAAATAAATGTGTGTGACGTGGCATTCCCCACACCAGATGGACTGGGAATTCTCAAGTACGTTCTACAGCGGATGGCTGCCTGCGACAATTGATGGTTACGGCTGACCCGTGGGCCGTGCCCCCGGCCCTCTGGGGGGGTGACGTACCTGCCCAGCAGGACGCACACGACATAAAGGCAGATAGCAGTCAGAACGAACGTACGCGTAGCTCAATTGGTAGAGCGACTTATTCCGGAATGAGGGGACCCGGTTTCGAGCCTTGGCGTGGACAAAAATGACGGAGAAATTTACTTCCTTAGAATAGATCCAACACCACTAGTTCTTCTAGTATCTGTCCCACGATAGTAAAAGAGATGTCTACTTTTCAGTTCAATGAGATCTTCTTCCATTCTCCTTACCTTACTTAGCCCGACGATGTCCCACTTGATCCTTTGTAGTTCCTCTTCCAATTCAAGAAGCCTTGAATCAGAAGATAGGGAGCGTCCATTGTAAGTAGCCAAGGTCAGCATCAAATGGGATCTTAGTCCGGTCCTCCGGGGATTCTTAGCCCCCTCTACCTTCATGCCGCACTGGCCTTGGCCGGACACATTCCAGCTGCCGGAGACTGTGGGCCAAGATCTAAGTTGTGTAAGTAAGCGTGCATTAAAAGGTCAAATAAACTATGAAAATGTTTTGTTTGAAACGTAACATTTTTACAAGTAATTTGCAAGTTTTATGCATTTATATGCAGTAACGTTAAGAATGGCTAAAATATGCAGTCATATACACAAATATGCAATGGCACATAATCCTTAGTACTCATTATAAAGGTGTTCTGTTTGCCGGACGTAACTTGCAATACGCTGCTCGGTCACCGAGTGGTCAGAGCTCGAACTTCTTTCAATTTGACAGAGCTCAGCCTGGGTTCGAATCCCGGATGGGTCAACGGCGGCTCGTGACCAGAGAAACTGGTACAGTGTCACAAAATAAGAATTCATAAAAAAATGCATTTATTTCTTATGAAGAAGGTCTATTCTTTTGTCTTTCGAGGAAGCATAGCGGTCAATGAGGTCATCGTAAAATGGCTGTTTAACTACAAGGTCTGCGTGAAGATTTTTTGGCACTTGTTTAAACTGAAAAGCACATTTCAAATGTTCGGAAGAATGATTATGCTTATGGCAAGCACGAGTTGCATATGCAATATCTTCAAAACGTGTATGCAGTGCCGTAATTAGGCAAGTGCAACAGGTGCACAAGCACAGGGTCCAGGGTGAAGGGGGCCCTGAAATGGAACTGACTAAAAAAATTGTCTTGTGAAAATGCGTAGGTGACGGGATTAATAAAATTTCATGAGGTAGTTGGTGAAATAAAACGCTTTTTTCACGGTCCAATTAAAAATGTTAGCTATTAAGTAGTCTTGTAACAGTCAGTCATTATTAGAAGACCACCTTTTTAAAATGACGCTAAAGGGTTCTTTTTAACGAGGGCCAAAGAATATAATGCTGCGCGTGAAGAACGTTAACTCCCGCTGAGATAACGTAAAACAGGCGATAACAGCGCCCCCACATCCTGGTAGCTTTTGTTCTTTGCCGGAAAGCAAACATTCAGGAACAAAAGACATTAGGGGACTACGGCAGCGGAGCATTTCTTTGATCCACGATTGTTTCTTTCGATCTGATGACTATTTGGTTAGAGCAGTTTTGTTGTTTTTTGAAACAAATATGCAATAGCCATTATATTAGTATTACTATTTAAATTAAATTTTGGCAAATATTATAGTTAGGCCTAAGAATCCGTACAAAATGCCAACAATCCGAAGTATTTGACATTTCTGAAAGTGTTTCTGAAAATTTGAAGGGCAAACAAAAGCCTTAACTAACGCGATTGCGCAACAAAACTAACATATCCGATTTGCAAAGTGATTATGCTACCGAAAAGGCAACAATCACGTGCTGTGCGTAGCTCAGCTGATTTCCTATAAGCACATAGCCTGTAACACCGAACTAGACACTAGAAAAATTGAAGTCAACAAAACAACACAAACACGCATTGCCCCGGCATCAGCCTGTATGTCGGTTTGTGTGCACTGAATCTTGTAATTCAGGATATGTCGGTGCTAGTTACGTCCCTCCAGCCTTAACTATTCAGTAAGACATGTTTTGGATTGGCATCAAGTAACGTGAAGAAGGAAGGGCTCGTCCAAAGAACAAGGTCCCTTCCTCGTGTGATCAGAGCTCCCGTCAAGGTTAGTAAAGAAGGTAGCATACGAATCTCTTGGCTTTGTCGGCTGTTTTTATGTGGTTTTATGGTTCAGCATCAATACCTGTGACGTCACTGAGCAGGGGATACACAAGGATTAAGTCGGCGAACTAGTCCTGCATAATTTTGATTGCATATAATATCGTTAAAGATATTGATTATGATGATGTAATAAATATTTTGCTGAAATGAAAGCCATAAAAGTGCAATTAAAATAATTATTTTCATTTATAAATACAAGCGAACGATTTTGTATAGTTCTTGTGTACACCAAAATTATTTATAAGCAATTGTTCTATCGTATTTGTTTTACTATTTCCTGCCCCTCCCCCCAAAAAAATTACAGAACACAAAAATAAAATCTTGCACGGGGCACATTAAAAGCTACTTACGACTCTGTCTGTATGATTCCACGCATTTTATTTTTCACCCTGAGAAGCAAGCAAGACTAACAGAAGAGCTCTTGCGAACATTGCGAACAGCAACTTCCACATAACCACAAATACTCATGATACCACGTAGAGGTATGCACGGCCTTAATTTGAAAAGCCCGGCCCGGCCCAAGCCCGCACGTCCAAGGCCTAGTCCGTACCCTCCACGTTAAAATTTTTTAATTAAAGCACGGCCCGGCCCGAATATTTCTCCTGTGTCCAAGGCCCGTGCTGACCCGTAAAATTTCAACAATTACTAAAACACGAATTTGACACTTGGTGTACTCGGTCATTCGACTCCTGAAGAGTTTTCGTTTTCTTAATTGTTACACGTATTCTATTACAATAAACATTCATTCGGAATATTTTTGTGACTCTGTATAAATCACGTGACGCCTGAGGATTGAGGTGGGGGGAGGCTGCATACTCAAAAATATTGCATGTAAACTACAATTTCCATGCCTTTCAAATTTTTTGGGTTTTCAAATTAACATTGCCTACCGCCGGACCCGGAATATCCTTGGGGATATTATGAGTCCGATCGTTTTACTTTACATTGTCTAAAAGCACATATTCTCCGGAAGCGATTTTTTCGCGAAAATCGTTCTCTTCTTAAACTCTATAATAAGTATGGAAGAGTATTTATCAGCAACACTGAACTGAGCATGTACTAAAGAAAACAACGACAGACAGCCCAGCTAACCAGTGTCCCAAAAGTTTTGAAAACGGCTCGGCTGCGATACCTAAGGGTTCATTTGCTATCTGCTGACACCCTGAGAGTACAAATGGGAAAAATACGGAACAGATTTATACACAGAAGTAAGTTATACACAGAAGTAAGCATGTAATTTATACACAGAAGTAAGTATGGAAAAGTATTTATCAGCAGCACTGAACTGAGCATATGCTAAGGAAAACAACGACAGACTGCCCAGCAAACCAGTGTCACAGAAGTTTTGAAAACGGCTGGGCTGGGAAACCTAAGGGTTCATTTGCCATCTGCTGACTCCCTGAGAGTACAAATGAGAAAAATACGACACAAATTTATACACAGAAGTAATTATACACAGAAGTAAGCATGGAATTTATACACAGAAGTAAGTATGGAAGAGTATTTATCAGCAACACTGAACTGAGCATGTGCCAGGGAAAACAACGACAGACAGCCCAGCTAACCAGTGTCACAGAAGTTTTGAAAACGGCTGGGCTAGAATACCTAAGGGTTCATTTGCCATCTGCTGACTCCCTGAGAGTACAAATGGGAAAAATATGACACAAATTTATACACAGAAGTAAGTATGTAATTTATTTTCAGAAGTAAGTATGGAATAGCATTTATCAGCAACACTGAACTGAGCATATGCTAAGGAAAATAACGACAGGCTGACCAGCTAACCAGTGTCACAGAAGTTTTGAAAACGGCTGGGCTGGGAAACCTAAGGGTTCATTTGCCATCTGCTGACTCCCTGAGAGTACAAATGAGAAAAATGCGACACAAATTTATACACAGAAGTAAGCATGGAATTTATACACAGAAGTAAGTATGGAAGAGTATTTATCAGCAACACTGAACTGAGCATATGCTAAGGAAAATAACGACAGGCTGACCAGCTAACCAGTGTCACAGAAGTTTTGAAAACGGCTGCGCTGGGAAACCTAAGGGTTCATTTGCCATCTGCTGACTCCCTGAGAGTACAAATGAGAAAAATACGACACAAATTTATACACAGAAGTAAGCATGGAATTTATACACAGAAGTAAGTATGGAATAGCATTTATCAGCAACACTGAACTGAGCATATGCTAAGGAAAATAACGACAGGCTGACCAGCTAACCAGTGTCACAGAAGTTTTGAAAACGGCTGGGCTGGGAAACCTAAGGGTTCATTTGCCATCTGCTGACTCCCTGAGAGTACAAATGAGAAAAATACGACACAAATTTATACACAGAAGTAATTATACACAGAAGTAAGCATGGAATTTATACACAGAAGTAAGTATGGAAGAGTATTTATCAGCAACACTGAACTGAGCATGTGCCAGGGAAAACAACGACAGACAGCCCAGCTAACCAGTGTCACAGAAGTTTTGAAAACGGCTGGGCTAGAATACCTAAGGGTTCATTTGCCATCTGCTGACTCCCTGAGAGTACAAATGGGAAAAATACGACACAGATTTATACACAAAAGTAAGTTATACACAGAAGTACGTATGGAATTTATACACAGAAGTAAGTATGGAAGAGTATTTATCAGCAACACGGAACTGAGCATGCGCTAGGGAAAACAACGACAGACTGCCCAGCTAACCAGTGTCACAGAAGTTTTGAAAACGGCTGAGCTGGGATACCTAAGGGTTCATTCGCCATCTGCTGACACCCTGAGAGTACAAACGGGAAAAATACAGCACAGATTTATACACAGAAGTAAGTTTCTCCCAGCCCATGTCTCTCGTGCCAATTAAGAAAACTTAAAAGCTATTCACACATATAGAGAACAAAATACCGCCGACCAGAACAAGAAGAAAGATCGTCTGCGAGCGGGTGGCTCCGTTTGTAAATGCTGCTGTTAATAGCCTGGCGTGAAGCATGAGAGGAAGATGGAAGTTAGAGAGAGAGAGAGAGAGAGAGAGAGAGAGAGAGAGAGAAAGAGAGAGAGAGAGAGAGAGAGAGAGAGAAGGGACCACATTCCCATTGAAAAGCTAAGAGAGCTGACCCATTCCAATTGTCTTGCAGGACGGGAGGATGTCGTAAAACTTCTATTTTTTCCAACAGCGGAAATTATTCAATCTTATCCTGCTGCTGTATGTTGTGAGATTTCCAAACGAAAAAGGCACCGTACAGCGATTGGTTCCTCATAAAAACAACAACAACAACAAAAAAAAGCCCCCTGCTCGGCCCGTGTCTGTTTTACATTAAATATTGAAGGCCCGGGCATGGCCCGTTTTCCCAACTTAGAAATGAGCAAAGTTCCAACCCGGTTCCGGGCCCGTGCAGACCTTTAATACCACGAGCTTTCAAAGCCCACTTGATATGACTTTCCACATTTGCTTGCATTTGTCCGATAGGGAGAGGTAATGTCGGTGTAGACCGATTGAAAGCAAATAAGTTTTTTTCTCCTTCATCTGTTCAACGCGAAAAGGTAGTCTGAAACAACATGAATACTGTATTATTTTCGGTGTTCATTTTTTAAAACAAAAGCATGTATCTGGAACAGTGTTTCCCAACCACCGGTCCGCGAGGTTTTTCCTGCTGATCCGCGAGAAATGAGTGAACTTATTTATTTTTCTCTTGAATCGAATTAGAGTAAGAGGAAATCTAGATCTAAATTTTTCTGAAAACCTGTCGCAGAAGATTGAAGGAAGCTTGGATCGCTAATCTCCTCACAGAAGATCTGAACTCCTGCAGCCTAACTCACCAGAAAAAGGAAAGCTTTGTTGAATTTCCTTTTGATGCCAGTCTGGTATAGATATTCAAATCCAAATCTCTGACTCAATTTTGAGCTATTGTGGAGAAACGACATCCAAGCCTCAGCGACAAAGCTCTAAAATAATTGCCAATTTTTTCGACGACGTATTTATTGCTAGAAAAGTTTTTCAGCTCTTTCGACAATCAAAATAAAGCACGGGAACATAATGGACATTAATGCTGCCCTGCGCCTTGGAGAAACGACGCTGGAACCATGGCTTGAGAAGATTATCGCGAAGCAGCAACAGACATCGCATTGACCCCAGAAAAAAATTATGTTAACGATAAGGAGAATATGGTGGTATATTGATTACGGATTGCACTTATTAAGCACTAAAGAATATTAAGAGATTAAATGATATTAGCTGTAAGTAGGTGCCATGGAATAATCTGGTATATAAATTTTAGATTGTACGCAGTGATCATTATAATACAAAATATTAGGAGATTAAATGCTCGGAAATAGCCAAAAGGTTTTGTTTCGGCATCTCCGGCACGTGAAAGTTTCCCCAACATTTTGCCGGTCCGCCAGTGCAAAAAGTTTGGGAGCCACTGATTTAGAACACATGGAGAATAATATAGAAACAGCGCCCAAACTGAAGTTCAAACTAGCAGTTACTGTATAAACACAGAGGGCGAAACCAGCAGAACTGTCTAAACTTAAAATCACTGTGTCGGGAAGTGGCGGTTACTATCACTTCACCCCAATCATTAACGTCATTGATCGCCGTAGCAACTCCTTCATTCAGTGAAGTCCAGGTTCTTACGTCTGCGCTCTTTACGGTTCCGGAGTGAAAAGATTTGGAACTGCTGCTCTTATCTCTACACATGGGCTACGCGTAGTTACAAAGTCATCTATCTATTCATCGCTTTGTAGTGCCATTTGAAATGATGTGCTCACGCTTCTAGCTTGCTTTTAGAAACGAAAGAGCTTTCGTTTCAAAGCGACAGCATTTTCAAGAAATCATTCTTGAAAACGAAAAAGTGACTAATTTTTTATTGAAGGTTTAAATACCACCGTGAGCATCTCAATGGCCTATAAGCAGTCGCCCACCCGTAATTTAGGGTCACTGGTTTCTCGGAAGGGAGAGAGCCAGTGCCATAAGATAAACACAACATCCATGCCTCATCGGGATTCAAACCCGGACCGTTCTCTGCTGAATCGTCGTAAGCCGGCGCTAAGACCACTGCGCCAACGAGGGGGCAACTAATTTTTAAAACCGCTAAGTTATTCGAAGAATTTTTTTTTATAAATTTTAGGGAAAGTGGCGATTCACTCACTTCATCCGAAGAGCCGCGACTGGGATGGAGTTCTATGTTTATAGTAGTTATGTTTCGTTTCGTGGAAATAAAGGCTCTGAATTAGGGGCGGGCGGTTATTCATAGCAGTAGTTGGTCACAGGAGGTCGTTGAAATAAATAAATAAAAATCACTGGTTATTCCTTTACCCCGTGGTGATAATGCCATTATCACTTTAAAAAGTTTTAGAACCCACCATCTTATTATAGAAGATTCTAGAAACTACAAAATCTAACCTTCTTTTTCACTTTTGGGTCAAAGACGCGTTGATAATATTGGAAAATTCAGTGACATCATCCCTTTTTTAAAAATAAAGTTCGCTTGCGTCACAGAACACTAAATGAAGTGCGAAAATATCCGACCTGAGAACGTCGACAATCAAAAGCAATCGATCGTTCATTATATATACGAGCATTTGCAAATGGGTTAAAATGGATCGTAATTTAGCAGCCATAGCCGCTCTAAATGGAATGATCTCTACTAGTAGAAGACATTTCATGATAAGGTGCACTTTGCAGTGCGTTATCTCCCATTAACAATATATTTCTCTCGTTTGCCGCTTCTGCAAATGGCGGCGGGCACTGACAGAAGATAAAGTTGGAGCGACTTGGGATTGACGCGGAATCCGTCCCATTCGCTGAAGGCCAGCCAGCCAGCCTGCCTGCCTGCATGCATGCAAGCTGCGTTAGACATAAAGGGTACTAGCCATTTGCAGGATATGGAAGATATCGAATGCCGACGACATCATGACTCTGCAATGCTCCGGGAGATAAGGAAGGGGGAGAGGATGAGATGAGACGGATGTGTGGCCTCTCTTAGCCTGAGTTACGTAATGTCGTCCATAAACGTAGTCATCCTCCCGGTATCGAGAATTCGAAGAGCTAGATCACAACCGACAACTTCCTATTTCCTTCAAGAAACACTGCTCCCAGATGGAGCCTGATTGCCCTCCCATTCGAGGAGACTCCTCCATTTAAGCATCAATCGCACCTGAAATAAATTTGCACGCTCAACTATTTGAAGCAAATCTAATAAATCACAGAAGAGAATTATACGCATCGTTAAATGACTTGTTCTAAGTGCACCAGCGTTGAAGATTATTATAATTAAAAGGTTTTTATTATTGTAGTACATCATGCTTTATTTCTAGAGGGGGCGACCACCGTGAGCAACTCTAAGCAGTCGTCAGCCTCTAATTCAGAGGCAGTGGCTCACCCAGTGGGGGTGACACAGAGGCCTGGGTCTCTGTGTCATCCCCTTAATAAATTAATGTATGTAAGTTTATATATGTTTTTAAATATATATTTAGGGAATCGTTGGAAACGCATTTTATTATGGCTAAGATACTTTCATCGCTTCCCAATATTTCAGGAGATTTTCTTTCTGGGGTATTTTTTATTTGAACCTTTAATATTTTATACCACCCTCGCAAGGAAATCCTGGGGGCGCCACTGTTTGAGGCCATTGGTTTCAGGGAAGAGAGAGAGAGAGAGAGAGAGAGAGAGAGAGAGAGAGAGAGAGAGAGAGAGATCCAGTGCTCTAAGGGAGGTGCACCATCTATGCCTCCTCAAGGACTCGAAACCGGTTCATAGGGGTGATGTAAGGAACGTCATTCTTGTTCTGTTTTCACGGTCAAGTGGCCAGACGCACACGCCGCTCACATCTCTTCCACAAATATGCCACACGCGGATAATACTGGCGTAAGAAATGCCAGTTTTGGTCTGTTACCACGGTCAAGTGGCCAGACACACGCCGCTCATCTCTTCCACAAATTCCACACGCGGATAAGAGTGGCGTAAGGAATGAGAGTTTTGAATCTGTTACCACGGTGATATGGGCAAGCACACACCGCTGATCACTTTCACAAATACCACACGCGGATAGAAGTGGCGTAAAGAATGCCAGTTTTGGTCTGTTACCACGTTCAAGTGGCCAAACACACGCCGCTCATCTCTTCCACAAATGCAACACACGGATAAGAGTGACGTAAGGAATGCCCGTTTCGGTCTGTTACCACGGTCAAGTGGCCAGACATACGCCACTCATCTCTTCCACAAATGCCACACGTGGATGAGAGTGGCGTAAGGAATGTCTGATTTTGTCTGTTACCACGGTCAAGTGGCTAGGCACACACCGCTGATCTCTTCCATAAGTGCGACAGGCGGATAGGAGTGGTGTAAAGAACGCCAGTGTTGGTCTGTTTCCACGGTGAAGTGGCTAGACACACGCCGCTGATCTCTTCCACAAATGATACATGCAGATATGATGGTGTAAGAAACGTATGTCTCGGTTTGTTACCACCGTCAAGAGGCCAGACACACACCGCTGATCTCTCCCAAAAATGCCACACAAGGATAGGAGGGATGTAAGGAACGTCATTCTTGGTCTTTTTCCACGGTCAAGTGGCACGACACACGCCGCTCATCTCTTCCACAAATGCCACACGCGGATAATAGTGGTGTAAGGAATGCCAGTTTTGGTCTGTTACCACTGTCAAGTGGCCAGACACACGCCGCTCATCTATTTTACAAATGCCCCACGCGAATAAGAGTGGCGTAAGAAATGACAGTTTTGATCTGTTAACACGATCAAGTGGCCAGGCACACACCGCTGATCTCTTCCATAAATGCCACCGGCGGATAGGAATTTTGTAAGGAAGGCCAGTTTCGGTCTGTTTGCACGGTTAAGTGACCAGAGACACACCGCTGATCTCTTCCACAAATGCCACACGCGGATAAGGGTGGCGTATGAAATGGCAGTTTTAGTCTGTTACCACGGTCAGGTGGCCAGGCACAAACCGCTTATCTCTTCCACAAATGTCACAGGCGGATAGGAGTGGCGTAAGGAATGGCAGTTTGGGTCTGTTTCCACGGTCAAGTGGCCAGACACACGCCACTCATCTCTTCCACAAATGCCACACGCGGATAAGTGTGGCGTAAGGAATGGCAGTTTTGGTCTGTTTCCACGGTCAAGTGGCCAGGCACAAACCGCTGATCTCTTCCACAAATGCCACAGGCGGATAGGAGTGGCGTAAGGAAGTCTAGTTTTGGTCTGTTTCCACGGTCAAGTGGCCAGACACACGCCGCTCATCTATGTCACAAATGCCACACGCGGATAAGGGTGTCGTAAGAAATGGCAGTTTTGGTCTCTTACCACGGTCAAGTGTGGCCAGGCACACACTTCTGATCTCTTCCACAAATGCTACACGCCCGTAAGAGTGTTGGAACTTCAATCCTGATCTATATACCTATGGAAAACTCTGCTTAGATCGATGAGTCACGGTACATAGCCTACTAGTCTGATGGTGGTTCCTGAATGTTGGGTCTGCCAGACTATATCGTCTCGACAATTAAGTTTTGTGGAGGCAACTTGATAGTGTGATTAAGTTTTCTGGAGGCAACTTGATAGTGTGATTAAGTTTTCTGTAGACAACTTGATAGTGTGATTAAGTTTTCTGGAGGCAAGTTGATAGTGTGATTAAGTTTTCTGGAGGCAAGTTGATAGTGGGATTAAGTTTCCTCAAGGCAACTTGATAGCGCGATTAAGTTTTCTGGAGGCAACTTGATAGTGTAATTAAGTTTTCTGGAGGCAACTTGATAGTGTAATTAAGTTTTCTGGAGGCAACTTGATAGTGTAATTAAGTTTTCTGGAGGCAACGTGATAGTGTGATTAAGTTTTCTGGAGGCAACTTGATAGTGTAATTAAGTTTTCTGGAGGCAACGTGATAGTGTGATTAAGTTTTCTGGAGGCAACGTGATAATTTTTGTGGTTCGGCTTGGCCCACTAGTTCTTTTGGACAAAACCATGTACTCTGAGCTCTACGTTGATGTCCTAGTGAATAATGCACTATCCATGTTGTGGCAGTATTTTGGGAAAGTGTGAAATTTCCAAATTGGCCGGTAGTGAAAATCGATTCTACGCCTCCTCGCTCCGGAGCGAATTGTTCTAACGGACTAAACAACACCGATAGAATGTATCGCTGCAGATTTGTCGTCTTTACACTTGCTTCGTCTCTGTAGTACGTCACGAAAGATCCATACCTCTAAGAGCAGGAAAGCTCACCATGCCACACTGCTCGCGCTGTAACAGATTGGTTTTAGGTCACGGACGTCAAAAATTTGGACTATCCAGTCCATAGTCCTGACGTGAACCAAGGCCATCTAGAAAGTACAAGGCCATGACATTGGAGGATCAGTGCCTTTCGTTTGTGACGTCACTTTCACGTTACACGGCCTGATACGTTGGTGTCATGTTTGACCCCATACACGACCGTTTTGGGAACCAATCGGGAGCCTTGGTTCCCACGTGATGTCACTAAAACAGAGAACTCCAATTTCTAATGTCATGGCCTTGTATTTCCTAGACGGCCTACCCTGAACCCATAATCTTTGGGACAAATTGGATCGTCGGATGCGTGGAAGAAGTGATCGCCCAAAAAACAAAGCTGAACTGGTCACTGGTTTGAAGTCTTAATGAGAAAACATATCAGGCGATATTTACAAATAACTGGAGGAAAGTATTCCACACCAGAAGTCATCACAAAGGCCAAAGTTTTCAGCACACGATACCTTTTTTTGTAAATAAAGATAATTTGTAAACGTGCAGGTGCCCTGATATTAATGGTAAGGAAGTGTATATTCATCGCCGTTCGGTGTCGTCATGGTTACATACTGTGAGAAGCGTACACTCGTTATAACAGGAATGTTCATGACGATCTGGCCCAGGAGTGGGCATACCTCGATTCGATTAGTCAGTGGCTAGTTAGCAGTTCGAACGAAACGAATTTGTCTTCGACTAACTGATGCATTACTAGATGTTAAGGCACATGTCACAAACGTTGTCAATAAACATTTTTTTCAGAATTTAAAGAGTTTCTTTTAATTTGCCAGACTTGCTCCGCTTCTGTTCCAAGAAAAGATTTCATGAAACTATTTTAGAAATTTACTAACTTTTATTCTTATTATCATTACGCTTACGTTCTCATCTTTTCGAGAAAAGACAAAATAAAAAATCTCTGGCAACTCAAATCCAAGGTGAATTTTAATTATAATTTTCGTTGTTCTGTTTCATCCGCCACTTTCTGGCGAGAATATTTTTATTCTCGAACCGATTTTAATTATGAGACTGCAGGAAAATTTTCTGTTTCATGTGGAAGCAGAGATATTTAAGACTTTCAATCAGAGTAAGTGATTTTGCTCATCCCACTGTGCCATGCTTTATGTTTTTTCATATAACTTGCATATTAATTTGAGAAGATTCGCTTTCAAGGAATTGTACATTCTTTTTTTTGCAAAGAACCATGAGATTAAAAAGGTTCAGTTATTTGAAATAATTTTCATGATTAATGAATGGCGTTAAACACAGTGGTACTGGAAATCATGACTAATTAGAAAGAGATTCCTGGAATTCAGCTAAAACAAAATTTTAAGTGTAATGTAACTTTTCACTGTCAGACCAATTTATGTGTAATGTAGCTTTTCACTATCACATCAATACTGAATTCCTGCAGAGTATAAACTTAAATGACAATCTAGTATGCGCAGCCACCTAATAACGTGTGGGTCCACCTTTCGCCCTCACAACAGCAGCAAAACATCGTGCCATGGACTCTACAAGGTTTTGGAAACATTATTATACACAGTCATCTAACAACGTCTGGGTCCATCCTTCGTCCTCACAACCAAGCAACACCTCGTGGCATGAACTCCACCATTTGTTGGAAACATTATTACGCACAGCCACCTGTGGGTCCACCTTTCGCCCTTACAACAAGAGCAACACTTCGTGGCATGTACTGTACCAGGTTTTGGAAATATTATTATACACATCTACCTAATAACGTGTGTATTCACCTTTCGCCCTCACAACAAGGCAACACCTCGTGGCATGAACTATACTTGGTTTAGGAAACATTATTGTACACAGCGGGCCCACCTATTCGCCCGTATTTATCCAGGTCAATAAGAGGTGCATTACATTCTTTTGACTGAACCTGTTCAAGCCGCCCCGGTGGCGCAGTGGTCTAAGCGATGGCCTCTGATCATTCGTCCGAACGGGGTCCGGGTTCGAATCCCGGAGAGGCATGGATGTTGTGTTTGTCTTACGGCGCTGGCTCTCTCCCTTCCCTGGAACTAGTGACCCCAAATTAGGGACGGGCGACTGCTTATAGCCCATTGAGTTGCTCACGGTGGTCGTTAAACCTCCAATAAAAAAAAAACAAAAAAAAAAAAAAAGAACCTGTTCACTTATATTGTAACGTACCAGGAGATGTGACGTACCTACCAGAAGGACGCACACGACATAAAGGCAGATAGGAATCAGAATAAAATGTCCGCGTAGCTCAGTTGGTAGAGCGACTTGTTCCGGAATAAGCGGACTCGGGTTCGAATCCCGGCGTAGACCAAAAACGACGGAGAAATTTACTTCGTTATAATGGCACCCGAACTATCCGGATGACCCGACCGTTCAAAATCTCGCATTGGTGTGATGTTATTTCCACACCGCGAGATAGGAAAAATAAGAGAATCCCTTCTCCAGCACTTCGAAAAAAAAAAATAATAGGGGGTAGATGATGTAACGTACCAGGAGATGTGACGTACCTGCCAGAAGGACGCACACGACATAAAGGCAGATAGGAATCAGAATGAAACGTCCGCTTAGCTCAATTGGTAGAGTGAATTATTCCGGAATGAGGGGATCCGGGTTCGAATCCCGGCGCGGATAAAAATGACGGAGAAATTTACTTCGTTATAATATCATGAAGCAACGCCGACGCAACATCGCCTGCCGCTCGATCGCCGATGCCACGCATATCGCACTTTCTAGAAAATAGCACATCACAGTGTCATTTGACGCCTCGGTTTTGAAGAGCGATGTGGAGTGAAATCATAATCTTCCTCGGAGGCCAACAAATGGCTAGGACCCGGCTTGTCTGGATTTGCTGCAGAATTAGTATTTGTATCCTCTTCTGAAGTATCATCCTCTACTGGCAGGGCCGATTTCAGTGATGCAGTTTTCTGTAATTTCCTACGGACATGCTCTTCCCTATCACTCTTTCGAGTTGATCTTTTCTTCAGTAGGCCTACACTAGTGGTTTTTGCGTCAAGCCCACGTACTATCATTATTTTGTTCGTTCTCTGGTCTATTAGAAAGTCTCGCTCTTCCAAGGGTACGTTTTGTGCAGAGCTGCACTTGCAGGTTCTAAAACATATGCACTTGCATGAGCATATGTCAAAGATATGTTGTGAATATGCGCGAAATGGTTCAAATTTATTCCGGTAGGTTTCAAACATTCTTGCATCGTGTTTTTTCGGCTTTTGGATTTCAGTGTTGTATGCTGTAATACGCTTTACAACTGATTTGTGGAGCGATGTCGGAAGAGATGCTTTCTTCCATACACTCAGCACTCTGTCCGCCCGCGACAATACTTGCTATTTCAGCTGCAGAAGGCTCATAATTTGCACTTTTCTGCCTAAGAGTATTCCTCACAAGGTAAGTAATGGCGCATTACATCTTTGTACGTAAGCAATACATTTTCATGCATCTTCTTATAACTCCCGAGGATAAGGCAATCAGCTTTATTTCTTGTTTCAGCCATCAACAGTAGGTAGTATAATTCGGAGCGTGATGGGTAAACGGAACAATTTTTCGGACTTTGAGAAAGGATAGATTGTTGTGAGCTCGAAGAGGATTTCTCAAACGGCTGAACTGGTGGGTTGTTCGCGAGCTGTCGTATTTAAAGCGTATCAAGACTGGCGTGAAAATGGTCAGACGACGACTCGGAGGCAAAACTGCACAGGACAGCGAAAGGTTGTTGGGAGAGGTGGGCCCCGGATCCGACCACTCGTACAGACCAACAGACGCAGTACTGTTCAACAGTTGACTACCCAATGCAACACAAGTCAACCCGGAATAGTATCTGTCATGATCATGGGTCACACCGTTGCACGTAAAGAATACAGCAAACAGACGACTCCGACGACATCCTCGCCTAAAGACGGCTCAACGCCCCCAAAAGACTCACCTGGTGCAAAGATCATGCAATTTGGACATAGGATGACTAGGGAAAAGTGTGCTGGTCTGACGAGTCGCGTTTTTTAGTCCACTGCGTGGATGGTCGTGTTCGTATTTGGCGCAAGCAGCATGAGACACTCGATTCATTCCGCATGGTCTCCACAGTACAAGCCAATGGAGGCGGTTGTATGATGTGGGGCATGTTTACCTGACAGGAACTACTTTGACTCCTGGTGCGTGTGAAGAACGTATGACTGGTACCTAATATCATGACTTACTTCCTGACTCTGTATACCCAAAAATGTTGCACACTTTCCCAAATGGCGACGATGTTTTCCATGGTGACAATGCGCAAGCCACAGATCCAATGTTGCACACGAATGGTTTGAGAAACATAGTTCAGACTTCCAGCATATTGAGTGGCCTCCGCACTCTATCGATATCAATCCCATAGATCATTTGTGGGACATTATGGACCTGCATATGAGGCGTCAGGATACACCAGTTTCTTCCAAACCTGCATTAAAGGCCGCATCACACACAGCGTGGTTGTCCATACCTCCCAACTGCTTCCAGCATTTATTGAATCGATGCCACGTCGGATAGCTGCTGTACTGAGGGCACAAGGAGGTACGAAGTAATTGGTAGGTGGTCTTAATTTAGTGATCACTCAGTGTATGTTGAATCGATTCCACGTCGGACAGCTACTGTACTGAGGGCGAAAGGAGGACCTACGAAGTAATAAGTAAGTGGTCATAATTCAGTGATCATTCAGTGTATGTTAAATCGATGCCACGTCGGATAGTTGGTGTACTGAGGGCGAAAGGAGGACCTACGAAGTAATAGGTAGGTGGTCAAAACTCAGTCATCACTCAGTGTATATTACTACGCCAACCTGCGTTTTTCAACACAAAACATACTTGCTGTATAGCCTCTTGCAATATGTTCAGAACATTTTCTTCTACCTTTTGAGAATTCTCTTCTTACCTTTTCTGCCCATGACGGAATTGCGGCAGACATTAATGTTAAAGACACGGACTCAATAAAAGATGCGAATCAGTGATTTTAACATTATTAGATTCTTTGAAGCAAACTCGCTGAATGGAGAATTTCAAACGCATGCTTTAAATTAAACCGTGCTCTGGAAACAATTAGGTTGAAATCTAAAACACAAATGGAAAGAGACGAGTTTTTTTAAAAGATACTCAGGTATATAAATTATTTTGTGTAATGCTATTAATTTTCACTTGATAAAGATTTAGTAGTGTAACATGATTTTATATTCATTTGCTTATAAACAAAATGTTACTTTGTCTTTTTACTATGCAAAGTAAATTTCCACACTAATGCATTCCAGAAGTTTCCGAGATGGAAATGGACACTTGGAACTACAGTGCACTAAGTACACAACATACAACTTCATTTTTTTCTACTTAACGACAATTATAATTTTCTGCAAACCATAATTAAACAAATACAGATTACTTAAAAATAATTGTAAATTTGATATAACGCCCCAATGCAATGTAAAAAACGGTGGAGGTACATCAAGGCTTCACAGCATGTATGTCTGTGCGCGTGCGTGCGCGCGCGCGCGCATGTTTGTGAACGTGTGCGTGCGAGTCCCTACCGCTGTCTTTTTAGAAAATCGTGGGAGACACTTCAAAATATGAAGAGCGTTTTTCATTGTTGAGTTGCAGTTGTTATTATAAGTTGAAATCCCAATCGAGGATGTTTGCAAAATGCAAAGTGATTCACCATGCTATAGCTACGGGGACAAGAAAGATATGAACGTGACAGCTGAGAAACATATTCGGCTTTGAACATGAGCGAGTGCCGAGATGAAAAAATCCTGTCACGTGTCTCTATGAGAAGTAAATAAACTTCCATTACCATAGTGAGTGAAATGTTCGCCCCATTGTGATCTACACATAATGTTGGGGTCTTCATTCTCGTACACGAAGCGCACCAGCGTCGACTGGGAACTGCAAGGACGTGGAACACTCGTCATCAATCCATATTTCCCCCACGAATTAACACCAAAAACCAGGAATAAAAGGAACACTCCAGGCACCAATCCAATGGTTCCCAAAATTGACACCGAAAAGCAAGAATAAAAGTAACACTCCACGCACCATTTAATGGTTCCGCACGGATTGACACAAAAACGCAAGGATAAAAGGAACACTTCAGGCACCAACCAATGGTTTCCCAGGAAATAATACCAAAAAGCAGGAATAAAAGGAGCACTCCATGCACCAATCTAATGGTTCTCCACGAATTAACACCAAAAACCAGGAATAAAAGGAACACTCCAGGCACCAATCCAATGGTTGCTCACGAATTGATACCAAAAGCAGGAATAAAGGGAGCACTCCAGGCACCAATCTAATGGTTCTCCAGGAATTGACACCAAAAAGTAGGGATAAAACGAACACTCCAGGCACCATCCAGTGGTTCCTCACGAATTGATACCAAAAAGCAGGAATAAAGAGAGCATTCCCTGCACGAATCTTATGGTTCTCCATGAATTGGCACCAAAAAGCAGGAATAAAGAGAGCACTCCAGACACCAATCTAATGGTTCTTCACGAACTGACACCAAAAAGCAAGAATACAAAGAACACTCCAGGCACCAATCTAATAGGTTTCCACGAATTGATACCAAAAAGCAGGAAGAAAGTGAGTACTCCAAGCACCAATCTAATGGTTCTCCAGGAATTGACAGCAAAAAGTAGGGATAAAAGGAACACTCCAGGCACCATCCAATGGTTCCTCACGAATTGATACCAAAAAGCAGGAATAAAGGGAGCACTCCTGGCACCAATCTAATGGTTCTCCACGAATTGACACCGAAAAGCAATAATAAAAGGAACACTCCAGGCATTATCCAATGGTTCCTCACGAATTGATACCAAAAAGCAGGAATAAAGAGAGCACTCCATGCACGAATCTTATGGTTCTCCACGAATTGGCACCAAAAAGCAAGAATACAAAGAACACTCCAGGCACCAATCTAATAGGTTCCTCACGAATTGATACCAAAAAGCAGGAATAAAGGGAGCACTCCTGGCACCAAGCTAATGGTTCTCCACGAATTGACACCGAAAAGCAAGAATAAAAGGAACACTCCAGGCACCATCCAATGGTTCCTCACGAATTGATACCAAAAAGCAGGAATAAAGAGAGCACTCCATGCACGAATCTTATGGTTCTCCACGAATTGACACCAAAAAGCAGGAATAAAGGGAGCACTCCAGGCACCAATCCAATGGTTCTCCAAGAATTGACACCGAAAAGCAAGAATAAAAGGAACACTCCAGGAACCATCCAATGGTTCCTCACGAATTGATACCAAAAATCAGGAATAAAGAGAGCACTCCAGGCACGAATCTTAGTGTTTTCCACGAATTGACACCAAAAATCAGGAATAAAGGGAGCACTCCAGGCACCAATTTAATGGTTCTTTACGAATTGACACCAAAAAGCAGGAATAAAAGGAACACTCCAGGCACCAATCTAATGGGTTTCCACGAATTGACACCAAAAAGCAGGAATGAAAGGAACGCTCCGGGATTCAATCCAATGGTTCCCCTCAAACTGCTATCAAGAAAGGAGGCAGGAATGAAAGGAACGCTCCGGGATTCAATCCAATGGTTCCCCTCAAACTGACATCAAGAAAGGAGGCAGAATAACGTGCCGCTCTCTCTCGCACATAGCTGCAAAATCCACCGGTAATATTGTCACAGATGTTGAAAAGTGGATATTCATATGCTATCGAGACACTGGGAACCAGTTGCTAAGACCACCCCAGGAAGCACTGCTAATAGTGCGAAGAAAGTGGTTCGAGAAGAAAGTTATGCTGCGCATTTGATGAAATTGTGAAACGTTCTGGGCACAGGGAACTCATGCCATATTATTGACCTGTGGAAGAGCATCTCTATGCCGAACAATTACGGCGTCCATGATGCTCTGAGTCAATACTAACCCAGCACTTGTCAATTGGAAGCGGGAGTTGCTGCAAATGGATAATAAACAAAGTCAGAGCTCCAGAGTGGTCTGCTGAAACGTTCAGGAATTGGAAGTGGTTGAATTGTACCCCATTTTACATACACTATGGAGCTTATGCCATCCGATTTCCAGCTGTTGTGCTTCATGGCATATTTTTTACAAGGAGGGTACTTCGCCTCAGGGGTATATGTAGAGTTACAGAGTTTCTGTCCTCGAAACCTGCCGAGTGGTACACTCGTGAGATCGCCGCTCTGGCGAAATGTTGGCAATAGAGGATAGAAAGTAACGGCGTATACTCTGCAGAATGAGACGAGAGTGTGTAACTTTCTTGCATTATTAAATTCTTTATCTACCAACGGGACGAAGTTCGACTCATTCAGGTATATCATATTCTTATTCCATAGGTAGTCGCTATAGTTTCCGGAGACGAATGATGTCGCTGTTTCGATGTGTGCTTCTCTCTCAGTGTTTTTGTTCGGTACATTATTTTCTTACGGTTTGTGAAGAATTTCACAGGATGTGTTTTTCAAATTTCCATATTCATTACATCGCTTCCCAAAAGATGATTCATGACTGTAGCCGGACATATGCAAACAGAAGAAGGGAAAACGCAGAGAAAACACATTTTGCAAAGGACGTTCACACACTTTTAGAACCTTTTTGATAAGAAATTATAGAAAATAAAAGAAGTTCAAAGAATTGAAAATAGCAACAGCTTGTTAGATGAACACGAAAGAAATGTCTCTTGGAAATGCTTCAACGTATATCCACATATATCGTCTGCTGCAGAAATAGCGCAAGTAAACAAGCTGCCGATAGAAGGTTATGATTTTGTTCTTTACGAAGAGAAATATTCGTATTCTGTAATTAAAAAACGCTGCGAAAATCATGGAATTAGCATTTCTAAATGCAAAATAAGCAATATTCTTAATAAAAGAGGGAAAAGTTGTCAAGAATTACTTTTAACAGGAAAAAGAACACCAAACGATTATCCAAAGAAGGTACGTACTTTAATGACTAATTCAAAAGTAAGGTCTCTGGTTTGAAAAGAAAATCCATGAACCCAAAGAGCAGTCTCTGAGTAGTTAAAAATCTCTGTTTAAACTGTAAACAAGGTATTAAACAAAAACTTGAATCTGAAGAAAAACAAAAAGAACATAATGTTCACCGCCTTTTGCGTAGGCACGTGGCTGAGCGCAGAACAATGTCTTCATGAAAATCACTTACCCCCGAGACAAATAAGAATTTATTTTCGCTATTGATGAAGCATGGATCTGCTGTGACGTATATTCTAATATAACTTTCATTTTTATTTCCTTTTCCTATGTAAATTTGAGTTTGTTCTCTTTAGCACTTTCAACTTAACGTGGCATCTTCTATCTCACATGAATGAGGTTGGCAACATTTTTTAGGTCAGAGAGAGTAACGAATGAATGTGATAAGAACGTTAGATAAAAATGACGATACAGCAGTTGCTTGGGGTGTGTGTGGAGATGTTCGATCGTAGCAGATAATTGTAAATCTCTCAGTGCTATATTTTGGATTTTACCTACTGTGCTGGGCCACAATATAACGAACAAGTTCGTCCGCGTCCGGCATCGAAACCAGTACCCCTCATTCGCTCTCCCAACTGAGATATGCGGACACGTGCTCACACTGCCATATGCCTTTATCTCATGTGCATCCTGCGTTGCAGGCACGTCACACTGCTTTAACGACTGTAGCAAAAAATGGTCGATTTACTATCGCAGAAGAGCAGAAAAAGACTTCAAACTTGGTTCCGAGAATCCAGAGAAAGTTTCAGTAAATAATTCATGATTATCGCTGGTTTCTCGTACAATGGGAAAATAAAGTTAAGAAAAGTTGAAAAGAATGTTAAAATCAATTCTATATACGTATACGGAGCCTTCAAAGAGTAGAAATCCATCAAGATAAGGTTGCCAGTCATACATTAAAATCTACCACTCTGTTTCTTGCAAAAATGAAAAAGGGACAGGTATCAAGTCTATCCCTTTTGCACATATTCCTTCAAAGTCTCCTGATGAGTCATCAATGGACTACTTTGCCTTTGGAATGCTAAAAAGAGCGCATTCTAAACGCAGACCTAGAACAATGATTGGACTGTGGAAAGGAGGAGTGGAATAAAATGCCGCTACCAATTTTAAGAAATGCCCTGATATCTTGGAAACCTCCTCGACGTATGTTCATAGTGCAGAGAAAGAGCTATCTAATATAACATTGAAGAAAGAAATAACTTGATTTTAAATATTAATCATATTGCTGGCATATCGTTCTAAAAATGTGGTAACATCCTCTGTAGGATCTAATGGAAATAGCAATTAGCGTAGTTCGTAAAAAGATATTATAAACTTTTAACTGAGCTTCTTGTGTATTCCAAAGATATTATTAAGAAGATTTACACTAACAGAAATTATAATAAACGAATATTTTTCGTGATTAAGGGATTCAGGAGATTTTACTCACAATGCAAACATTCACTGTATTAAAAAATTACAATATACAAAGAACACCTTAAATGTTATACCAGGGCAGCGATAAGTACAATTCAGCTGATATGCAATAAAATACAAAATCATAAACAAAGGGTTGTAAAGAATAATGTGAACACCTAGAAAAAGAAGGTTTTACGTACCTAATATGGTGTGGGACCACCTTTGGTATTCAAATCCACCTAAATCCCCCTTGGAACGGACGCATAAAAATTCTCGATGGCGGTTAGTGGGATGTTACACCATTCTTCATGCAGAAACTGCATGAAGACACAGACCACAGTGGCTCGATGATGTTTAAGTCTGGTGATTGGGGAGGCCAAGGAAGGTGTGAAAGTTCGTTCTCATGTTCCTCAAACCATGATTGGACATTCCGAGCTCTGTGAATTGGGGGCGTTATCATTTTGATAGATGGCATCCCCTGCAGGAAACAATGCCTGAGCCACTGGATGGACTTGGTCGTCCAAAAGGGTTTCATACGCCCTGTCAGTCATCCGTCTTTTCAAGGTGATCCGGGGACCTGCTGAAAACCACGATATGGCCGCCCAGAACATGACAGAGCTACCACCATGCTTCACTGTTGGGAGCATACAGTCTGGGTTGTACGTATCTGACAGCGTTCTCCGCGTGTACACACGTATTGCGGTGGGGAATAGTGTGAATGTGGATTCTTCCGACCACATTACACTCTTCCATGCAATGGAAGTCCTCGTCGTATGCTCCTGGAAATACTGCCGTCGCCGTTGTGCATTCACCCGGGACACCAGAAGTTTTGCAATAGCAGCTCTGCAGTAAATATCTTGTTCATACAGCTCCCTGCGCACTGTTTGCGTTGATACTGGGCTCTGGAGATGCAGAATGAGCTCCCCAATAATTTTCGGTGCCGTGGTCTTCTTATTACGGGTAATAATCCTCTTTAATGCTCTCCTGTCTCTATCAGTTAAGGTCGGCGATAGAGGTAGGTGAGCATAAAGAGGACTGTTCCGTTTTCAGACCGCTCTTGTGTTTCGCAGACTCAGTTCTGTCACGAAGACAGTATGCTATCATTACGCTAGACACAGTGGCTCTCGATACCCCATTACCCTGGAGACTGTTGTCACGGCGGCAGCAACTAGCCAGCCATTTACAATTAGCCCTCTTTCGAAGTCCGTTAGGTCGCTCATTTCGTGGTCACCCTGAAAGAAACTTTGCAACAAGACACTTTAAATGCACTTAAAGAGCACCTTGAGGTTCTAAACAAAGCTATCGCAACCAAAAAGTGGTGAATACCTTTGCGTATTGCGACGTACGCAGCTGCATTAGAAGTCACGTGTCTGAGCGTGGTGTGCACATTATTCCGTTAAACCCCGGTAAATCACCATCGTACAACTTTTAGCCTCAACTGTCATTGGCCTAACGCATCTAATTGCTGAATTTCATTAATTGATATCTGATAGTTACTTCATTATGTTTGGCCAACGTATTGCTGAGAAGTCAGGGTTTATCGAAAAATGTCAAATCAGAGGGGTGCTAAAACAGTTCGGGAGTGCTAAAAATGGGAGGAGGGGGTTCCATAAAGCAAATTTTTCGAAGGGTGAGCATTTTTATAGTGAAACTAGATGAATGCCCGTCAATAATGACGGAGGAAAATAAAATTTATGATACAGAAGTTTTGGAGTTAAAATTTATGATATTGAGTTTTTGAGTTCCACGTCATTAGATGGCGACGTTGGCTCACAGCTTTCTGAAAATTTCCCGAGCAGTTGGTTATGGAATTTGATACGACGGGCTGTCTGTTTGTTATGTGTTTTGTAAAACCTTCATTTCGTCAACACTTCCTTGTACACAACATTTTTCGTATACACTGACTGTGGACCCTGTACCAATTTCCCCTGTTCTTCTCCGTGAACGATTTTTTACCTTGACGTCCTCTGATCATCGTACTTTTGACATTGTCACATACAGATGACTAAACACCGGTTCAGGTAGTGAACCAAAATTCCTGATGTAAAGTTTTCATATCTCTAAAGAGTTGACCGTGTGACGTAGCGCATCTCTGACGTCATGTGAGAATGATTTGGATTAGATGACGTCACACCAGCAGCTGTGTTCTTTCCTGCTATGCCAGCAGATCAAAGTGATATGCGCGTGGACTGTGCGCGTGCAGGTGATAACGTCACCAACACGAAAAACACAAACATTTGTTTCACGGTTGTTGCTATGACGACTTAAAAAGTGGCACGGAGGAGTAGGAATGCTCTAGCAAATTATATATTAGGATATTTAGTCTTTAAATTTCAGACTGAAATTGAGGTGTTGTTTAAAAAGTGGAGAAATGTTGAGCTTTTTATAGTTAGCAATATTAAAACCGCTTTTATAGTTAACAATGATTAAACTCTTTTTTCCACTTAAAAAAGTAACCCTTAACGTTCTAACTACCTGGAGCCGCAAGTTAGGAAGGGACTACTTATTGCAGCGTATAGAGTTGCTGACAGTTGTCGTTAAAGCCCCCTCCCCAAAAAGAGGTTTCTAATAAATGTCTGGTCGAAGGAGCTTGTTTTGGATATAACTAGTATTCCTGTTCTTAAAGCTTTCATTCTTGACATTATCAGTTCAGTGATATTATTTTTTTCATTTTCAGTAAACAGGAGCGTTGTCTAAATTTGTGACGCAATTTATAAGATGGCAGTTCCCTGGGCTTTCAAAGTACTTTCGGTACTTTGAGCCCAGAGAACTGTCGTGGTATTCTTCGTAGCATTCCGGCAAAGATTTTTCGCTATCACGTCACTGCGAGAGCTGTGTGTGTTTACCTTGCGTGCTGTTCCTCCTAACTTATTTGTTTACAGCTTCATATCGTCTTACTTACCGCAGTGAGTTACATTTCCCAGCATAAATTTCCCCAGTGTTCGTCTACGAAAGTCGTCTGAAAGTCTTCTTCACTTATCTCTGGCAATTTGTCGTTGCGTTCGGTGGCGAGCACGTCTCCTTTCGCACGACTGCTCAAAACACGACGAACTCCCAACTCGAGATGTAAATTAATCTCTCGCTAATATTCCTTAATGGAAGGGCTCTACGTTGTACACGAGGGCCAACAGAGAAATTAGCATACTAAGTGACTGGGAGCGAAATAATTAAAACCAACGCCCAAATGGACTTGAAAAGACAAGTCCGGAATTCGTGTCACTTTCGACTGCAGGTGACATGTTCCGGGTGAAGCTAATCTGCTCGACGATCAGATTTTTAAAGAGTTCCTTTAGGACGGCACATGAGCAAGTGAAAACTACTCTCTGCTTCTAAGCGCAAACACAATGAATGGCTGGGGCAAAATACCACTTCAGCGTCAGTGTTAAGAAAAAAAAAACGTGAGCCTTCGTTTTCTTAATAAATGAATTATGTATGAACAGAGAAAAGAAAGTTAGTTTCCATTTATTCCTGTCATTTCTTCGTCTGCACAAAGCGCAGTTGTACTCGGAGCTACTTTCGGGTAGCACAACATAAAAAACAGAACTTAAGAAAAAGATTAAGAAATATAATACAATATTTCTAGATAGAAGAGTGCTGCAGACGATCCACTAAAAGAGGAATATTTAACCTTTTCTGAATTGCGGGCTATAAACACAAAAAAAAAAAAAAAAAAAAGAGAGAGAATGGCGGGCAGCAAGACAAAATGAGGGAACACCCACACACCCACACCGGCTGTCACATGACAAAATGGGAAAGAACTGGAAGCCCACATGAAAAGGAAGAGAAAAAAATCGTGTTTATTATAAATACCGGTTATTTCGGAGACGTTTTGAATCCTAAAACTTAAATAGAAATAGTAAGTACACAATGCCATCGCTCTTGCCACGTTTTTCTTCAACTAACACACATCAACCAAAAAATTGTATTTCGATACCGCATGGATCGAACCCCAGATCTCTCGGTAACTAGCCGAGTGCGTTCGCCTTACGCTACGGTGGCCAACAATCCACGGCGCTATGTGTGTTTATCAGTCAGCATCAGACCTCACAAATCCGTAGGGATGGGTTCAGCTACCGAGACGTCACCATACGCTACGGTGGCCAACAATCCACGGCGCTATGCGTGTTTATCTGTCAGCATCTGACTTCACAAATCCGTAGAGATGGGTTCAGCTACTGAGACGTCACCATACGCTACGGTGGCCAACAATCCACGGCGCTATGCGTGTTTATCTGTCAGCATCTGACTTCACAAATCCGTAGAGATGGGCTCAGCAACTGAGACGTCACCATACGCTACGGTGGCCAACAATCCACGGCGCTATGTGTGTTTATCTGTCAGCATCTGACTTCACAAATCCGTAGGGATGAGCTCAGCTACTGAGACGTCACCATACGCTACGGTGGCCAACAATCCACGGCGCTATGTGTGTTTATCTGTCAGCATCTGACTTCACAAATCCGTAGGGATGGGCTCAGCTAATGAGACGTCACCATACGCTACGGTGGCCAACAGTCCACGGCGCTATGTGTGTTTATCTGTCAGCATCTGACTTCACAAATCCTTAGGGATGGGCTCAGCTAATGAGACGTCACCATACGCTACGGTGGCCAACAATCCACGGCGCTCTGTGTGTTTATCTGTCAGCCTCTGACTTCACAAATCCGTAGGGATGGGCTCAGCTAAAGAGACGTCACCATACGCTACGGTGGCCAACAATCCACGGCGCTATGTGTGTTTATCTGTCAGCCTCTGACTTCACAAATCCGTAGGGATGGGCTCAGCAACTGAGACGTCACCATACGCTACGGTGCCAACAGTCCACGGCGCTATGTGTGTTTATCTGTCAGCATCTGACTTCACAAATCCTTAGGGGTGGGATTAGCAATTGAGACGTCTCCACCTGGTGGGGCTTAACGGCACAAGCTACTTAATTATAGCTAATAAATCGAAAGGCGAGAGAAATGGTGAAAATCTTCCAAATACGTGGAGACAACGTAAATAGACAAAATCATAGCTCTTTCCACGTTTTCTTTAATTATTAAAGAAAAACTAGGAAAGAGCGATGACGTTGATGATACTAATTCATGTTAAAATCCAATAGTGGAATACAATGTCGACTAAACACAATGTAAATCAATGCAGTGCACAACGTACCACATGTTAAAATACTTTACTAATTAACACACACCATACGCTTCATTAGATCTTCCGAATACACATCGTCTTCATCATCAGATGATACAGTGTAATATCATGAGAAGGACATTGACTTTAAATAATGTGTGGGCGACGTCACAAACACAAAAATCACGCCATCTATGAGAGAGCAATGCTGAAAATAAACAATTTCAAATACCCCTTAAACGTGAAGAATTGCTAACTAACACATTTGTCCATGGTTTGGCTATCATTTTTGCTACATAATCATTACAACACCTGTGTCCAAATGAGGTAATATACAAACTTTCCATAAAAAGCATGAGTGATTATTTACCTGGAGTGTTCAGGATAGTAACATCATCCCACTTAGGGAAGTGGGATCCGGACGCCATCAAACGAGACAAAGCAGTTGATAGGCTTTCAGTTTTGAGGTAATACTTGTGCTCTTTTATTCTGGTGCTTAAACACCTTTTAGTGGAACCCATGCAAATAGTATCCTGTGACTCCGGGTTGACAGCCTGTAGAGATACTGAGTATATGCCGGACCTGTGTTCCAATGCAACAGGGACCCGGTCCTTTCTAATCAAACTAAAAATGTTTCGAGTTTTAAGACCAATACTGATATTTAGTGGTTCACACTTGTATTTCAAAATGTTAGTGACTCTTGGAACGAACGGCAACTAACCCAAATATTGAGGTCTGCGGGCCTGTTGACTGAGTGTCGAAAGGTTAGAGTTTTTAATCTGTCGATATTCAACTATAAGAGCGATGTCTTTGTCTATTTTCTAAAACTTAACTATCGGATAAAGAGGCGATGCACACACACCGGCCACTGAATTAGAAACCTTTATGCAGATGTACGTAAACATCACTTACGAAGCATATCTGCCAAACACGTGATCACATGCATCACCACGTGATCTGGGCAATTATGCAAGACGTCAGTCATGTTGATCTCAATGTGGAAAAAACGGACCTTTCGGAGTTCCATGAAAAGCTTATTATGGGCAACTGCCAGGGGTGGAGCGACGATTTTGAAAACAGCAAAGCTCACTGGTTCTCGAAAAGGCAAGATATGCCGGGTTTTTAATCAGTTCAAAAACAAACCACATTATACACTGAAGAGCAATTGAACTACAGACAGCTGGCGTTATGCAAATGTGGCGCTGTGGGTTGCAATGTAAACGGAAACGACATGACGTATGCAGCGATCCGACAATATAAGGAGTGATACGACGGGAATTAGTAAGAGTCGGGCGCACTATGGGTAAGACGAAGGATCAAAGCGCATTTGATCGTGGGAAAATTGTCAGGGCCCGACGAATGGGTCACTTCATCTCGGAAGTTGTGCAGACACTGGGAATTTCACGAGTCCCTGTGTCACGGGTGCACCGTGAGTACATCGAATCCGGTAAAACAATCATTGCAAGGGCCAACTGCCGTGGACAACAGCGTGTAGATTAGCGGGGTCATCGTCGGCTAGCTCGCATTGTAACAGCGGATACATGGGCCACCGTGCAAGAAATCCCTCGGCAATTTAACGCTGGTGCACAAAAACTTGTAAGCAGCCACACCATCCAGAACCATCTCCTCGCTATGGGGTACAGAAGCCATCGTCCCACGAGGGTACCGCTGCTGACCGCACATCACAGGGTGCAAAGATTAGCATGGGCGCGAGAAAATCGCCACTGGACCCTAGACATGTGGAAAAATGTTGCCTCAACTGATGAGTCGAGATTCACGTTGGTACATGCGGATGGCAGGATACGAGTACGGCGCAAACCACATGAAGCGATGGATCCGTCTTGACAGCAGGGTACTCTTCAAGCTGGTGGAGGTGGCATTCTCGTCTAAAGACTGTTTACGTGGACTGAAATCAGACCCCTGGTACGTGTGACATCGTCCCTCACAGATCAATGTTACCGGGATATCCTGGAGGACCATTTGCTCCTGTTTGTGCGTCTTCAACATCCCACTGGGGACCTCATCCTGCGACCAGACAATGCACCATGCCATCGCTCCCGAATTGAATCCGAATGGTTGAATGAACACTCCACCGACGTGAACTAGCTTCCTTGGGCAGCTAGGTCACCTGAGCTCAATCCCATTGAGAACATCTGGGATGCCATCGAGAAAGATGTTCGAGGCTCTGACCCCCCTCCACCAAATCTTCGTGAACTGTGGGAGCTTGTTCAGGGTTCGTGGATCCGTATGGCTTCCCAACGCTTCCGGTGTCTTGTCGAGTCCATGCCGAGACGAATCGCCGCTGTCATCAGAGCGGAAGGTGGTGCTACACGTTACTAGACAGGTATATCTCATTCAATTGCTCTTCAGTGTATTATACTTGTCTAAGAGGGGTAATTATGCTGCGACTACAGTATCAGGAACGAGATCACCGTCGTCTGAGAAGGCTTGAATGAGTAACAGGCCCTCCTGTGCGCAGCAATTGACCGAATGATACAATGAATGCTGCTCCCGATGTATATCTCAGCGAACTATGTGCAGGGAAATGAAGATGATCGGCATTAGCACTTCATGCTTGTACAGAAACCACTGATTTCTGCGAAGAACAACGCAGTTCGTTTACAGTGTTGTCAGGAACATAGCGACGGGAAGACTGGTAAACAGTCATGTGGTCCCGCGAGTCGCGGTACACCTTTTTCTGTACCTACGGTAGGCAGAGAGTTTGGTGGGAGCCCCATGAACCAATGTACCCAGCTTGCCCTGTAAACATAACTCAAGGTTCTTCAGGTGGTACCATTGGGTGGATCACGATCTGTAGGAAAGGAACGGGTCCCCGGATACGGGAGAAAAACCCTGTTTCGTAAAATCTGAGCCAGTTGAAGCACTGTCTGGTGACCACCCAATATTGTGCAGTCGTATACACTGAAGAGCAGTTGAATTAGAGATACCTGTCTAGTAATTGCGTGTTCCCTGCTCTCACACATCTGGAGAGAGCAGGGAACACGCAATCACACCTCCAACATCATCGAAAGGGACCGGTTTGGAGGTAGCGGAGTTCTCGTTTGGGGCGGTATCATGCTTGGTAGCCGTACTGACCTCCACATCTTCCAAGGAGGTTCAGTCACTGGTGTTCGCTATTGTACCGAGGTTCTCCTGCCTCACGTGCGTCTGTTTAAAGGTGCTGTGGGTCCTGAGCTCCTCTTCATGGACGACAATGCTACACCTCATCGTACAGTGGCTGTCGCAGAGCTGTTGGGGAGTGAAGATATTCAATGCATGGATTGGCCCTCAAGGTCCCCGGACCTAAATCCAATCGAACACGTGTGGGACCTTCTCGGGACACGCTTAGCAGCACGTCACCAGCCACCAGCAATGATTCCGCAGCTGCGATTGGCGCTGCAAGAGGAATGGGCCGCGATGTCTCAACAGCTCCTTGACAACCTCGTCCTCAGCATGGACAGATGTTGACAATCCTGCAACGCAGTCAGGGGTGATCATATCCCTTACTAAAGACTGGATTTTTCTTGGCAGCCGCCTGTCACATGGTCGTTTCTGTCTTCTGTCCAGTTGTGCTCGAAGCTACCTTTTCAATAAAGTGCCTTTGTATTCTTTGGATTCCTTGTTTGGACGGTTTTGCTCACTTGTCCCATATTCTTACATCTTGGGGATCTTATGGTATGATTTGAGTCGATGTGGAGCACTTCTGCACGACGTTACATTCGAAAAACCGTCTCGTTCTTAATTTTTGCACGCCAGTGTACTGTTTTAACTCATGAAAATGTACCTCCCCAAAACATTCAAGCTAGATTACTGGCGGTTTATGGTTTGGGAACTTTGAACATGAGCACTGCTCGTCGTTGGGTAAGAAAATAAAATGACAGTGGAGGAATATTGGCAATAAAGGAGCAGCTGCGGAATGGGAAGCCCGTAATTGCAACTCGCAATTTGAAAAGTTGGATGAGCTCATCAAGAAAAATCGAAGAATAACTGAGATAACCTTATTAGGTAAGCTGAACATTAGGTTAGGTAGTGTCAATGACATTGTTAACCTTTTACAGCAAAGTTTGTGCTCAAATTTTGAAGATGGCAATGTGTTTTTCGAGTAATTATGACAAGGATGGTTATTCCGATAATATCCGGAAACATGAAAATTTCGTCTTCCTGGAGCTGGAATCGGACCTGGTCTCCCAGATAGCGCCCGGGTATGCTAACCTCTACACCACCCAGAACGACCAAGTCTCAAGTTTCCGATTAATTGGAATATAACCAGCGCAGGATTCGCTAGTCGAAGCAACCGGCATTCATGTTTAGCGAATCTGGAGGTAAAGAATCCTATTCCGTGATTGCCCGGAGGAGCAGAAAAATCATGAATGGAATACGGGATTACACCATACAATACAAATTTTGAAGATGACAATCCGTTTTTTTGGTGTAAATATGACAAGGATGGTAAGTCAGATAATATATTAATAATAATAATATTATATGATTTTAATGGCTGTATTCAAATTAATCGGAAACTTGAGACCTGGTCGCTCTAGGTGGTGCAGTGGTTAGCATACCCGGGCGCTAACTGCCAGACGCGGTTTCGATTTCCATTCCAGGGTGACGAAATTTTCAAGTTTTCGGATATTATCTGACTTACCGTCCTTGTCATATTTACACCAAATATCGGATCGTCATCTTCAAAATTTGTATTTTATTGTGTAATCCCGTATTTCATTCATGAAAGCTTGTGCTCGTTGGCTACAGCGTCATCTAACCTCTGAAATGAAGAAATCAAGGTATGAAACATGCCAAAGGTTGCTTGCTCGCTTGGAAAAATCTGAAAGTGATTTTCTCCAAAGCATTGTGACTGGTGATGAGAGTTGAGTTCCCAATTATGACCCAGAGATGAAAAATCAACCGCCGGAATACCGACACCCATCTCCCTCTCATGCGAAAAAATTTAAAACTGAAATTTATGCCGGCAAGTATACGGTCAGTGTGTTCTGGGACTATAGAGACATTATTCATCAAAATTACAGGTACAACTCTGAGAGCTGCGTGCGTACCTTAAAATTGCAAGCAAAGAATAAGCCGCTTGCGTGGAAAAAAATCCAATGATTCTGCGAAACGACAACACCAAACCCCATGCCAGTGCTTTCATTTCAGAGGCCGTACAGAAAATCGGGTTTGAAGTTCTTTAACACCCTACCTTCAGCACAGATGTGGCGCCGCCCGACTTCTGGTTGTTTTCTGCTCTCAAGAGACATCTGAAAGGAATTCAGTTCACTTGTGACGAAGATATCCGTTCCGTCCGACTTCTGGTTGCTGCTCTCAAGAGACATCTGAAAGGAATTCAGTTCACTTGTGACGAAGATATCCATTCCGTCCGACTTCTGGTGGTTTTCTGCTCTCAAGAGACATCTGAAAGGAATTCATTTCACCTGTGACGAAGATGTCCAGTCTGTCCGACTTCTGGTTGTTTTCTGCTCTCAAGAGACATCTGAAAGGAATTCAGTTCACTTGTGACGAAGATGTTCAAGACGCTACGAGGAAATGGTTCCGAGAACAGTCTGAAGATTTTTACAGACACAGGTTTAAAAAAAAACTTGTTAAACGTTCGTCTATCTCTATCGAGTGTGAGGGGGACTATGTACAAAAATACAATAGTGAATTAAAGTAGAAATTCTGAGCTTTGTTCTTGTTTTGTTTAAATTTGATACCTTTCCAACGGGCTTGTACATAAATACGGAAGCATTACTTTCTGAACACCCTCTGTTCCTACCAATTTCTATGGCGATCCGACAAGTACTTCCTGGTGTGACATTTTCTATGCAGAGCATAAACAACGATAGAGGCTTTTGATTTTGATTTGACTGTGGGCGAGACAAATTGACGGCTTTTTATACAGGAATGAACGAGGGTAATAACAAAAGTTCTGTACACTGTCAGTTTTTGAGAAAAGCGTGAACAAACGGAAAAAAACTTACCTTATTGCCTTTCAGTATATTCCCCTCCTCCGCCAATGACAGCTTACCAGCGGTGAGGTAGGTCCTAGATGCACCGTAGTACGCCATCTTTGTTCAGCTGTCGTGTTACACGAGTCACGTCCAATGACAGTTCGTCCAGAGATTCGTAGCGAATACTACGTAGCCGATTTGTTAACTTTGGGAAAAATCAAATTTGGGTGGATTAAGATTAAGGCTGTATGGTGGGTGTAATAACATTTCCCATATATACACAGTCGAGTCACATTATTGTGGCCACCCCTACTTTTGGTGTCAACAGCACGTAGCCAATGAGAGAAGGCACGTGTCGTGAGCTGCCTTGGAGAGTGCACTGAAGTGCCAGAAAAACTGGTACAGGTGAGCTTATGCAAAATACATAGCAACGTCACCTATGCGCGTACTCGGTAGCATCCGCCAGTGCGTATATAAAGCAATAGACATCCTTGTCAGCTGTCAGAGCTATTTTCGGCATGAGAATGACAAGTAATAACGGTTTAAGCGTTTTTCAACGCGGTGTCATAGTTAGCGCTTGTGAGATGGGCCATAGTATTTCGGAGGTAGAACTCAAGTTCGAATTTTCACGGACGACCATTGCGTGATTACAAGAATTACGGAAAAACTTCCAACCTACGTTATCAGTGTGGCCGTAAAAAGACATTGGGTGAACGTGACCATCGTCGGCTGTCAACAATCGTTTCACGCGATAGGCGTGCAACACTCTCGCAGATATAATCGGAATTCAATGCTGGAGCCTCAACAAGCATCAGAGTCCGGACTGTACAACGTACCCTGCACGATATGGGCTTCGGGAACCGACGCCCAACTCGAGTCCCCTTGATGGGTGCACGGCACAGAGCTCTGCGCCTCGGTTGGGCACGGCAACACCGCCACTGGACACTTGATGACTGGAAACAAGTAGCCTGGTCTGACGAGTCGCGTTTCCAACTGTATCGGGCAGATGGAAGGATTCGTGTGTGGCGCAAACCCCATAAAGCCATGGATCCCGCTCTGTCAACAGGGAATTGTACGGGCTGGTGGAAGGTCCGTAATGGTATGGGGTGTGCTTAGCTGGACTTCCCTGGAACCCATGGTACGTCTACAAACGTCTGTGACCGACCAACGCTATGTGCGCATCCTTTATGACGAGGTACACCCATTCATGTCCTGCATTCATGCTGTTGGGTTGGGCCTGTTCCAACAGACAATGCACCTCCACACACGTGTCGGGACGCCACATTATAGTTAGAGGAGCATTTATCTGAGTTTGGGGTGTTGACATTACCACCCAAGTCCCCAGATCTGAACGTGGTAGAGCATATTTGGGATACGATGCAACGCGCTATCGAACACAGGAATCAGAGACCTCGGAATACACCAGAATTGTGGAACGCTCTGCAGGCAGTATGGTGTGTATTGCCTACAGCATATTTCCAGAAGCTAGTGGAGTCCATGCACCGTCGTATTTCTGCAGTCCTGTGCCAAGCACTAGACTGGTGTAACAGTTTTTCTGGCACTTCAGTGTATATAAGGTGTGCTGTAGGCATTCTGAAAACATATCACATGTTGCTTTCATGGATAAAAGGAGCGATTTATAAGATTTGCAAAAAAGGGATGGTTATCGGCTTTGGGGCCAAGGGTGGCAGCATTTCTGAAATAGAGCAGTTTGTGAACTGTTCGCGTGCTGCCGTGGTTAAAGTGTATCGTGATTGGAGAAATGGCACCATTGCGCATAAGCGACGTAGAAACTGTGGAGCACCACGTGCCATTGATGTGAGAGGTGAACAGTAGCTTCGAAGGTGCGTGAGGGCCGATCGACATGCTACAGTACAGCCATTTACTGGCCGAATGGGCCAGGGGATTACCGAAAGTGTGTCTAAGAGGATAGTTCAGCAAACCCTGCTGCGAATGGGGCTCCAATGCAGACGGATGATCACTGCACCTATGCTAACGTAGGTGCAATAGCAGAAAAGGCTTACATTTGCAGGGCAGTATTGGAATTGGATCTCCGCTGATTGACAAAGGATTTCCTTTTCCAATGAGTTACGTGTTCTGCTTCATCGAACGGATGGACGTTGGCATATCAGGCGAGAAACATCGGAGAACAAACACTTTTCAACAATTTCTGGAAGTTCACAAGCTGGTGAGAGCAGCGTTATGGTCTGGGGAATGTTTTCGTGGCATTCTTTGGAGCCACCCATACCTGTGAAAGGCACTATGGACCGAATTCGTTATGAACCCATCCTTTCAGAACACGTACACCCATACATGTTGATTGTCTTCCCTGGGGCGGATGGGATCTTCCAGAACGACAATGCGGCATTTTACACAGCTAGAAATGTCCGAGAGTAGCTGGAACAGCATGATGAAGACTTCAGAGTACTTCCCTGACCCCCTAAGTCCCCAGACGTAAACCCAATTGAACATCCGTGGGACAACCCGATCGTGTTGTTCGCTCTATGGTTCCTCCACAACGCACCCTCTAGGAGCTGTGATATGCACTGCAGTCAGCATGGCTCCACATACCTGTGAACACCTTTCAGCACCTTATTCAGTCCCTCCCTGCCCGTCTAGCTGGTGTCCGTGCTGCACAGGGCGGTTGCTCTGGATATGATCTGGTGGTCACAGCAATGTACCTCGACCGTGTATTTCGACAGAAGTCTTCGTACCGATGCTGCACCATGACACGATGACACGATGCGTTGTCGTGCAGCAAGATCGCTCCCGCTTCCAAGAAGTTGGGACAATTTTGACAAATTTTTGCTCTCAACTTTGGACTTAGAAAGTCACGATCATATTGTGCATAGACGTTTTGCCCTACCGGCACTCGATCAGCGACTATAACATCCTGTGTATCGTACGCATCATTTGCTTCACATTGGATTGTTGCCGACGACACTTTGAGGGACGTGGGAAACTTGGATGCCTCCATTCCGCCGATCATGACTACAGTTCCTGCTCATAATCACGGACCCAAGTCTCATGAATTGCGACAATTCTGTTCAGGAAGGTGTTGCCCTCCCTTTCGAACCTATAGAGGTGGTCCTGTGCGATGCTCACTCTGGCTGCCTTTTGCTCGGGGGTGAGTTGATGGGGCACACAGGGCGCTGCGATTATTCTTTTCCCCAGTGAGTCGGTTGAAATCCGGTGAACAGACATGGTGGACAAAACAGTCTGATGAGCAATCTCCTCGACTGTCAAACTGCGATTCTCTTCGGGAATTTTCGCAACAATGGTAACAGATGTTTTCTTCTGTCACCGTTTGAGGTCACCCTGAGAGATGATCATATTCGATGCAGCTTCGGCCCTCCCTAAGCGCGTTTCCCAGCGAGAAATCGTGCTTCGATCAAGCGTTCCTTCCCCCCAAACTTCTTGCAAGGCTGTGGATCTGCGTCGGGGTTTTACCCCGCAGATTTTCTACCTTCACGTAAGAGCTAGTCAAAAGCTGTGACTCGATCTGAGGAGCCGCACGCTTCCGTTTCCAAACCCTTCCAAATCCACACAGAAAGTAAATGATTGCGCGTCGTTCTGACACCACTGCTGTGCTGAAAATCTGACATTGACATGACACAATAATTTTCTTGATTGCATCATCCGCTTCCCCTTTAGATTAACGTGTGCAGAACTTTTGCTATGACCCTCGTAATCGGGTATTATTTGTAGAATCTTGAAATTAAAATGCAACGTTGGTACAGAATCACATATTTTTGCAAGGAAAGGGACACGGTAGATAGCATATATTTCTGCTGTTACTAAGGAATTCTGGCATTTGGTATATCTTTCTGATGTAACTAAGAGCTTTTTGCATTTAGCATATCTTTCTGATGTTACAAATGGCTTCTGGTATTTAGCATAACTTCCTCATGTTACTAAGGATTTCTGGCGTTTAGGATATCTTTCTGATATTATAAAGTGCTTCTAACAATTACGCGTAACATATCTTTCTGATGTTACTAAGGTCTTCTGGCATTTAGCATAACTTTCTGATGCTACTAAAGGCTTCTGGCATTTAGCATATCTTTCTCATGTTACTAAGGACTTCTGGCGTGTAGGATATCTTTCTGATGTCATAAAGTGCTTCTAACATTTAGGCGTAACATATCTTTCTGATGCTAGTAAAGGCTTCTGGCATTTAGCATATCTTTCTCATGTTACTAAGGACTTCTGGCGTGTAGGATATCTTTCTGATGTCATAAAGTGCTTCTAACATTTAGGCGTTACATATCTTTCTGATGCTAGTAAAGGCTTCTGGCATTTAGCATAACTTTCTGATGCTACTAAAGGCTTCTGGCATTCAGCATAACTTTCTGATGCTACTAAAGGCTTCTGGCATTTAGCATATCTTTCTGATGCTACTAAAGGCTTCTTGCATTTAGCATATCTTTCTGATGCTACTAAAGGCTTCTGGCATTTAGCATATCTTTCTGATGTTACTAAGGTCTTCTGGCATTTAGCATATCTTCCTCATGTTACTAAGGATTTCTGGCGTTTAGGATATCTTTCTGATATTATAAAGTGCTTCTAACAATTACGCGTAACATATCTTTCTGATGTTACTAAGGTCTTCTGGCATTTAGCATAACTTTCTGATGCTACTAAAGGCTTCTGGCATTTAGCATATCTTTCTCATGTTACTAAGGACTTCTGGCGTGTAGGATATCTTTCTGATGTCATAAAGTGCTTCTAACATTTAGGCGTAACATATCTTTCTGATGCTAGTAAAGGCTTCTGGCATTTAGCATATCTTTCTCATGTTACTAAGGACTTCTGGCGTGTAGGATATCTTTCTGATGTCATAAAGTGCTTCTAACATTTAGGCGTTACATATCTTTCTGATGCTAGTAAAGGCTTCTGGCATTTAGCATAACTTTCTGATGCTACTAAAGGCTTCTGGCATTCAGCATAACTTTCTGATGCTACTAAAGGCTTCTGGCATTTAGCATATCTTTCTGATGCTACTAAAGGCTTCTTGCATTTAGCATATCTTTCTGATGCTACTAAAGGCTTCTGGCATTTAGCATATCTTTCTGATGTTACTAAGGTCTTCTGGCATTTAGCATATCTTCCTCATGTTACTAAGGATTTCTGGCGTTTAGGATATCTTTCTGATATCATAAAGTGCTTCTAACAATTACGCGTAACATATCTTTCTGATGTTACTAAGGTCTTCTGGCATTTAGCATAACTTTCTGATGCTACTGTTGTGGCGGAAATCTCAGCCACGTTATGTAAGGAGATTATAATAGCTAGCCAAAAGTAAACCTGAAGGAAAATTTTGAATTTAGACTAAAATTTCACTTCGGGAGATGGGTAGAGGCATTTCGGAACCCAAAGTGTTTTTATGGTGGCTATATTCTTGTTACTTTGAGTTGACAATTGTGTGTGAGGTTTTCACTTGTAGGTGAGCTTGTGTGTACACAGATACAATTTTGTTTTCACCACCTGTACTATTTCTATATGTTATAACATCACACTGTATTCATGTTACACGTGTATAAATGTGTCAACACTGGAAAAATCAGTAATTTTGGAACTCGTGTATATAAGCATCAAAAGGAATGGTCATGTAATCATCACTTCATTTTACTAAATAGACATTGGTATATATTGTGTCACAACCCAGATTCTTGTCCTAGGCCAACGTCAAAGCGTTGGTTGATGAGTGCGATGGCTCAGAAACTATGAGACACACCTAAAAATCGAATGCCAACTTATACCATAATTTGGTTTTTGAAAGGCTAATGCCTGTATTTATTTTTACAACAATAACAACATGCACAAATGGGAAAGATATTAATATTGCTATGAGAGATTTAATACATTTTCAATTTAGCACTTCGCTAAGGCTTCACTGGCCCACTCATTTGTGAAGTCAGTAATTCAAATGATCGATCTTATATAATCATGGCAGAGTCCACGTGAATAATGTCACTTATTAACACAGCGTGAACGTTAATTTACATTTGTGGCTGGCTTACATGTTATCCAAACAAATTGTATCTTCTCTGAACAAATATCAAAACTCTGGATCCAATATTTATTAGTGTATATCTATATAGGTATATATATAGGTGTAGATTAAGATTACTTATATCGTTCTCTCTATTAACAAAACTCCAAATAAAATTCTTAAGGCAGGTATGCACAGGTGAACTGAAGTGTTAACATTTTAACATGAAAATTCCCGCCTTGAAGAGGCGAGTAAACTATCGCGATTTACAATCATATTTGTGAGTTTAACTTTTTCCTTTTTCTTTTTATATGTTTACTACATTTGTGAGATAATGTCACGTACAGTTCCCTCTTTCTTTCCTGATGAATCTTAACTGGATAACCTCCGACATGCAGACGGAAAGTTCCTTTTTTTTTCTTTTAGAGCATACTGGTAATCTGATTACGGTAGTGCCGACTTCGGCTCTACGAAAGGGCCAAAAATAGAATTAGTGTATACAACTTACCCCTTGATGAGGGGGAACCAGTGTTGAAATTCACAAATAGGTCGGAACACCACGTCTTAGGCTGACATCTGAATGGAGGTCGAAATCTTTGACCGCGCTCACTGACGAAGTGCACCTGGTACGTTAGGATGCTTCCTTCCCAGAGCCGTCATTGACCATCATGGATTGCATAGATGGGAGTGAGTTATTGGACTTTGCAGTTATCGGATGCCAAGTCTCGCCTGGGGTTGAGATTCAAGCGTCGGTTGACCTCTTCACGGCCCGGCAAATAGACGAACCCCGTTTTTTTTAAGGCCTAACTGCCTGGTGGTGGTGGTGCCCTTCGGCCCGGGTCCCTTCATACTCTGGAGTCGCTTTAGAGCTGCTGTTTGCTAAAAAAAAATTCCTTTCGCGGGGATCAGGGATGAGGTCTTTATCTTTTTTTCTCTGGCTGGTGGCGGGTAACCGCCTAAGATGATGACTATCTCCCAATTGACCTCCATTCTTTCTTTCCTCCTTTCACCTCCAACTACTCTTTTTTCGAGCTTTCTTCTCTAGACTCAAAACGACGCTCCCTCGCAGAAGAACACAGAGAGCCAATCAGCGCCATCCACGAGGGACGCTTTGCTCCCATTGGTCAGCCGGTCAAAACCACGCAATGGTTTCGTGCTTGCCCACGTGACATTCCTCTTACCACCAGAGGAAGGTAGGGTGGGGGGAAAAAGCAAAAACACAGGAACTCTCAGCGACCAGGCACATGTGCAATTTGATATGACCCTTTTTTGCCTTCCTGGAGGGAAACACATAAATTTTTATGCACGCCTGTTTTCATGCCGCTTAGAGCTTGACAGCTCGTACTATAACTCTTCAGGATTAAGCCCTCTTTGCCAGCCCACGTGAACCCAGCTGGGAAATTTCTCGGGAGTAGTGTTTCTGTTCTGAGAATTTCACCACAGCGTTGTAGAGAGGGAAAAAATGTCTCTTTGTGTAAATGACGGCTCACTTTTTGGGTGGGCGACCTCCTAACAATTTCAAACAGCACTCCCCTTTTCTTGGAATGAGCTTGGGAAAAAAAAATGACCGTTGGACGAAGAAAGGAACTGCATTTGACTTACAGAAAATATAAATACATACATCATATACCAAAAAAAACTACATTTTTTTTTCACTAACTATTTTGAGCATAGACCAGCTTTCTTTTTCTTGCATTCCCTTTTTTTTTTTTTTTAATACTCAACAAAAAAACATCACTTATGAAATTGCTTGCCCCGGCAAAAGATTATTCTTTTTCCCTTTTTTTTTCTTCCTAATTTGGATTACATTTATTCTTGTTATCAGGCCCACTTATCAAGTCCATCCCAGCCTTACCTCACCAACTTCATAATTTCAAAGATAAAATTATAATACATCCTACTAACTTCTGAATTGTCCTACTCATAGATTAGTTAATGAATAATACAAATGCTACACTTTTGTTCACACAACAAAGGTAAAAGAAAGAGAAAAAAATTATTTACACCACTCTTCATTCAGAATATTACATCCCTTCCCTTTTTTTTTTTTTTTTGATGTGCACTGTTATTACCCTCCTGCTGGGCTGAGTAATTTTGAAAGCAATCACTTACTCTTTATTACGCAATTTATATGCTTAACCTTGGAACTTAACCAAAAATCCATAGGCTAGCCCCAGAGCGATGATAAATACTGAATTGGAGGGAGGGTAGCCCTTTGCTACTCTCCTATCCCTTAACAAAGTAAAAACACTCATTTTGTACATTCAGCAGAGAAGAGGGAGAAAAAAAAACAACGATGAGAAAATAGAATTTTCTGTAACTTTTTCTTGACTTTCTCTCTGGATCCAAAAATCGAACCCAGGGGAGGTGAAATCTGAATTTACGAAAAGTTTAACAGCAAATCACTCCAGGGAAGAATCGTCACCCTTTCCTGAACTGACCACTATTATCCCTTCGAGTTATTTATTTTTCTTTCAAGAAAAACGTGGATAATGTTGATGAAAATCTGAAAACATTGATCAGGTGTACACAGATTTTCAGCAACATATCACTGCATTCCTCCCCATGGGAGACAACAAAAACAACAACAAAAAAAAAACAACCAAGAAAAACTTCGAGAAACATACCAAAGCCACATGGAAATGTACCATGTCCTGAGCAAGGAACAGATAAACCAACATCTTAAACACGACAGAGAACTGGCATGAACTATCACACCCAACACCTCAACTACTTACATAAATACTATACAATTTCCTGGAATTCCAGGAGCTGCAAGGTGCTCCCTGGACACAACCAAACTCGACTTATCACTGGTAAGTATAAACCCTTAATCAAAGAAAATAAACAAAAGTGCATGGTTGGCTTGGCAGTGGAAATTGGAATCGACAGGAAAATTTTCACCAAACAACCACAACACTATACGAGACCACAAATTCAAAATATGCTTCACTTGATTTATCAATACTACAGAAAACATACTTGCTTCCTACACTACACTTAAGGTAACAATTAATAATATCACACGACTATTTACACGCAACGTTGCAACTGAATTGGAGTGTACTATTTACTTCCGAGCTATGAATCCACGACTATCTCTAGGACGCAAACAATACCTAGGTGTCAACACAGTACTTGTGGGTATGCGACTGGCTCTCAGCCTTGAAGGACCAGCTTGCTCCACTACCGGAGTACTTGCTGGAGTTTGTATATTCGCCTGTTCATTAACTACCTCAGGAGTGCCGGCTGGAGTCTGAATACTAGCCTGTTCACTCACCACTGCAGGAGTGTTTGCTGGCCTAGGCAATCTCCCATAACTTGTTCTCCTCCCAGGAAACGGGAACCACGGAATAAAACCTACATCACTACTATCAATCTCCTTCACTTGTGTTTGTGTAGAATTGTCCTCTTGAACTTCCTCCATCTCCTCGGAGTTTGTACTACCCTCGCTCTTATTCATGGCACTTGGAAATAGAGGCCTGTCCCTTACCTTGGTCAGCCTATCCACATGGACCAACTCCTTTTTCCTGGGATCAGGGATGAAGGTAATCTCGTAATTCACCGGCGGTATCACCTTGGTGACACGATAGGGTCCCGAACATAGCTTGCTCAGTTTCTTACTTCGTCCTGGCTTCACTGCAGGAGAATATAAATACACCTTGTCATTAAGGGTGATATGCTTATCAACGGCAGTCTTTGCACGTTGTTTCTCCTGTGTTTCTGCAGCCTTTTCCAGGTTTGCCCTGACAGCCTCGAATGCTATGTTTAGCGTATCCGTGAGCTCGTCACAATATTCCAACTGAGAAGCATATGTACGTACTCGGGGACTGCCGATCAAATGATATGGCAACACCAGGTCTCTTCCATACGTGAGATAGGCTGGGGTTTCCCCAGTACTGGTGTGCACCGCTGTCCTGAATGCAAGGAGTGCCATGGGAAGGCAATGGTCCCAGTCATCCTGTCTATCCGAGACCAGGTGACTAACTGACTTAATCAAGCTATCATTCAATTTCTCACACTGTCCATTAGCAGAGGGATGATATGGGCTACAATTCAACTTTTTGATACCCAGCCTCTCATAGACTTTCATCATGGCTGCCGACAGAAAGTTTGTGCCCCTGTCTGTCAACAATTTGGTTGGCACACCATGTGAAGCAATGAATTTTTCTATGAGGACCTGGGCTATCGTTTCACTCTTTGTGTCTGGTAACGCATAGGCTTCTGGCCAACGAGTAAAGTAGTCAGTGATAACTAAAATGAATCTATTTCCTGACATGGTGGTGACCAGAGGTCCCACAACATCCATAGCAATTTTCTCGAAGGGGCGACTAGGAAGCTCTGCCCTTACCAAAGGTGCCTTTCTACCTGGTTTGTAAGCTCTTTTACTTAAGCAGCTGTGACAGCTGTCTACATATGCTTTAACCACTGAGTACATGTTGTGGAAGTAGAATCGGGGGCGTACCTGCTCCAATGTTCTGTTGAACCCTGGATGAGCCACAGTTTCCGAGTCGTGGCACTGCTCCAAAATCTCTTCCACCATAGTTTCTGGTATGACCAGCTGTTCTCGTGGTTGATTCCTGGTATCTCCGGACTTGGGCAATACGTAGTGCCATAAGAGTCCATCCTGTAGGTAAAACTCATCCGAGACCTTGAGTTTACCCAGCTCTCCCTTTCCTTCCAGCAACTCAATCTGTTTATTCCACCTGCTATCCTGCCTCTGCAATTCCTTCACTCTTGTCCGTTCCTCTGCCTGTCGTGCTGCCGACTGCTCCACCACTTCGGTGGTCAGCACATTCCTAGACAGATAGTCAGCTACGACATTCGATTTCCCTGGTCTGTGTTGAATTGTATAATCGAACTGCTGTAACGACATGCACCAGCGAGCTATTCTAGAAGTGGGATCCCTTAATTTGAAGGCATATGACAAACTGGCTTGGTCGGTAATGATGAGAAAGTGTCTAGCATAAAGATATTGTTTGTAGTAGTTTACTGCAAACACTACACTGAGTATTTCCTTCTCCACCACAGAATAATTAAGTTCCGCTCCTTTTAACTTTCGGCTAGCATATGCTACTGGATGCAATTTTCCTTCTTCCTCTTGTTGCAATGCGGCCCCAATAGCAAATTTTGAAGCATCACAAGCAACCACAAATTCCTTTGACAAATCGGGTAATTTCAGGCAGGGCTCACTTAAGAGTGCCTGTTGTAGTTCTTCAAAAGCGGTCTGGGCTTCAGGTGTCCATTTGAATGTCTTTTCCTTTCTGATCAGATTAGTCAGGGGCAAAGCCAATTTGGCATAATCAGGGATAAACCTCCTATAAAAACCTGTGAGACCTAGGAAAGCTCGGACTTGCTTAACAGAATTTGGAATTTTGAAGTTTCTGACAGCTTCCAAATTTCTGGGATCAGGTGTGACGCCATTTCGACTGACAACAAATCCCAGGTACCTAATTGAAGACTTCAAAAAGTGGCACTTGTCAGGCTTAAGCTTAAGGTTGTGTTGTCTCAACCTTTGGAAAACAATCTCCAGCTTATCAAGGTGTTCCTCGAAAGTTTTGCTGGCAATGACAATGTCGTCAATATATATGCCAACCTGGAGAGGCTTGAGACCTGATAGAACTATTTCCATCAGCCTCTGGAAGCTGTTTGGGCTGTTCCGCATCCCAAATGGTACCCTTAGCCACTCGTACAAACCCTGATCGGTGACAAAAGCTGTTTTGTAAACATCCGAAGGGCGTACTTTCATCTGGTAAAACCCTGAGGTCAAATCCAGAGAGCTAAAGTAGGTGGCTCCTGCTAAGGAATCCACCATCTCCACCAAATTTGGAATCGGAAAGGCATCCGGTACTGTCTTGGCATTCAGCCTCCTAAAGTCAGTACAGAGACGATAACTGCCATCCGATTTTTTTACAAGGAGAACAGGTGCCGAATAAGGACTGTCACTAGGTTGTATAATACCTGCCTCCAAAAGTTCGTTGATCTGCCTATTGAGTTCGTCTCGAAGAGCATAAGGAACTCTATAGGCTCTCTGTCTCACAGGGATCTCATCTGTCAGATGAACCTGATGTAGCAAGGTGTCACATTCACCTAACTCTGCTACATTCTTCGCAAACGTCCTCCTATGCGAGTGCAAAAATGAGGACAATTTTGACTGCTGATCAGGAGGTAGATGCGACACGTCGAACTCGTTCGCCCATGTGGAACAATCGTCAATTTGACTGTCCACTGTTGTCACTGAAGTTACCTGAATTGGTTCCGCTGTAACCAACCTAGAATGCTTGTTGAGGTAAACTACTGAGTCCGATAAATTGATCACCTTCACCAAGGTACTATCATTATTGGTACTGTTCACCGAGCGACCTATCCAAAGTGACTCGCACTTGAATGCGTCTGCCTGCTGTAAGAGCATAACTTCCCCCAACTCTGCACAGTCTGCAACCGTTACCGAAATTATCCTTTCAGACTTGGGGGGTATTTTCTCCGCTCGGACTGTTTTTCCAAAATAATGCCTTTTCCCTAAATTTTGACTTTCCGAAGGTGCCTCGGATACCTCAGTAGAGAGAGAATCCTCCTGATGCACTACTGACTCAGCCGGTGGGTTGGTTTGTTTACCTTTTGGAATGGGGGTCTCCTCAGTAGAGAAGGCTCCCTCTCTAGCAGTAACCACACCAATAGGATCAACACCAGCATGCTCTGACACTTGAGGGGTACTCTGGGGTATCACCCTCTTTCTTGCACACCTCTTCCTCCTTTTTCTCTTAACCACTTTCCTCTTTCTCTTTGGTATTTGGAACATCTGTTTCACCAAAGCAATCACTTGTTCCCTCTCTCGTGGATAAACATTTGGCATGCATGCTCCTACTCTACTTAAAGTGCCTGCTGCAGCATTGAAAACAAATTGTTGTGCCTTTAAAAGGTCAAAACCAACAATGACATCATAATCTGATGATAACCGAGTCTGGGTGACAAACACTTTATGCTTAAAATTCACCCCAGACAAACAAAATTTCAATTCCACATATGCCTTAATATCCAGGTGTTTCCCTGAAACACCTTTGACCACTAGGTTGGGATATTTCATGAATCTCTTATATCCTGGTAAGGAGTTGAGGCAACCCTCGGTTATTAAGCTAACTGACGCCCCCGTGTCAATCAGTAGCCTCAAGGATTTCCCACTAACTACTCCTTCCAGAATAGGCATGCCAAACGAGTGACCGTTGGTGAAACATGAGCCAATTGGAGCCTTTACAACAAGGGGTTTTTTCTTAGAAGATGACTCCCAATATCTTCTCCCCACTACCAGTTTAAAGCATCCGACCTGTTGTGTTGATTGTTTCGCTGTTGACCATTTCTGCCCGGTGGTGCATGTCGAGTCCTTCCGCCCCTGGAATGGGAAAGATATTGACTTCTTCCGCGACCCTGATTCCTATACTCCTGAGAGGGCCTGTCTATCTGGTGACATTCATTTGCATAATGCCCCACCTGGTTACACCGATAGCAGATCACTGTGAGCCTGCTGCTCCGGCGGAAATCTTCCTGTCTTGGACGACTAGGGGATCTGTATCTATCCGACCCGCCTTCTCGTGGATATTCCTGTCTCCTATCTCTCCGGTACCTGGTGGGTGAGGAGTAATTGTTCCTGGCTGGGTAAAAACCTGATTCCCTACTAGCAGGAGAACTGCTGTGCCTCGGCTCTTCCCTCGGCGGTTTCTCACTGGCACTGGCATTAGCAATTGCTAAAGTGGCTACTTGCTTGCCCAGTTCCCTAATTTGGTCACACAGTGCTAACATCATGGGACTTGGAGGCGTTTCCTCCCCAAGCTCATGCCTAGGGGCACGATTATCTCCTTCCTCCACTCCTACGAAGGATACACCCCGAGAAAAACTGGCCATGTACTTCTCATTCTCTTCTTCCAATATGGCCTTCTCTTTTGCGTCTTTATAGGTTCGTGGTTGATGGGACAGAACCAGGCGACGAATTTTTGGGTCCACTCCTGTTATGAACTGGGCCAAGACATTCTGGTCTCTGAACTCAGCCAAAGCTCCAGCGTTTTCATTGAAGTAGCTAAAGGCTGCCCGTTCTAACCTAGCTGCAAATTGCCTCACTGTCTCACCCCTTTTCTGTACGCACGAGTGAAATCTTCCCATCTTGACCGTTACCGATTCAGGTGAAGCAAACCTCTCAATTAGTTCTTTTTTCAACCCCTCATAATCTACATTCTCTGACCGGGCAATCACATCTCTAACTAGTTGTTTAGCCTCTCCTGTACACCTATGTTTCACTACCACAAATTTCTGATCTGCTGCCCAGCATCCCATGAGTGCCACATCCTCTAATGTCTCAAAGAACTCTTTCACTGACAATCTACTAGGATCCCCAGAAAACTCCTTCACTAGTCCCATTAGACCTGGGAGACTCCAATTTACTCCTTGGATTTCTCCGGTACCTTCTCCTTCATTAGCCATGATTTCCTAATTCAATTTACTCTTGCTACAGCAAGAAAAAAAAAATTGCAATATTTATATTTACTCAGCACTAGCACCGCTGTAGCTGTATCTAAGGTTATCCTAACACCCTATTAATCTTGCACTACACCTTCACTATACTAACACTCTCAATGAAACTAACTCACTGTAGCAAAGGAAACCCAAAACAAAAATTATTTGAAATTACACTAAATTCACACTACCATAAACCACTACACAGAATAACACTGTATTCGCCTCCTAGCATTTGAAGGAATAAACAATCTACCCACATCACAAAATGCCAATAATACTTACCAAACACTGATATAATCACAACATCAAAAGAAATTTATGTGCTCACACTCTCACAGAATATCGAAAGAATATTTTTGCCCAAATAAAAAAAATGCAAATTCTATGTTCTAAAATTCAAATAGCACCCAAAACTCAAGTCTCCATTATAATTTGATTTCCCAGCAGAAGGAAAAAGAGGCAAAAAAAAAGAAATTATGGTTGTCCTAGTTAGTATGATGTTATGCTTCACTTTACTCCTACCTTGAGCCGAAACCATACAAATTGAAATATTACACCAAAAAAAAATTTTTAGCTTTTTCCTAGGGCAAGTGCTTTGTAACAACTCACTAACTAAGTAATCCTGTAACTGTTATTAATACTGACATGTTCTATGAATTGTGCAAGTTATCATCATACCTATTCAGATTTAAGCTTACTCAAAGAAAAATCTTCAATGCAAAATTCACACTATGCTAATATACTCAAAATTCTACACTATTCATTTAAACACTTATGTATGCAAATTGCTCCAAAAACTTATATATGCAAAACACTAGAAATAACATATGCACTAAACACTAGATTATATTGTTCCCAACCTTGAAATTTGAAGCAATATATATATATATATATATATATATATACACCCTGAGGCTTTGACTTAATATCCTTACTCTCTGATTATTAATAGCAGTGAAGATGTACAAACAAAATTATTGTTTACTGTAACCTTGTGTTATTCTATTTTTCACAATTATAACCCCAACTCAACCTTTAATTTCCACTGGTGTATGCTCTTACAAAATTTTCAGACTACTCAGCTATTTTCATTTAACAACAACTTATCAGTATTATTACAACACTTTGGAATTATTTGGCATTCAGTGTCTTAAAAAAAAAAATTGAGCCATGGCACGCATCCTGGTCACGGCACCATTTATGTTGTGGCGGAAATCTCAGCCACGTTATGTAAGGAGATTATAATAGCTAGCCAAAAGTAAACCTGAAGGAAAATTTTGAATTTAGACTAAAATTTCACTTCGGGAGATGGGTAGAGGCATTTCGGAACCCAAAGTGTTTTTATGGTGGCTATATTCTTGTTACTTTGAGTTGACAATTGTGTGTGAGGTTTTCACTTGTAGGTGAGCTTGTGTGTACACAGATACAATTTTGTTTTCACCACCTGTACTATTTCTATATGTTATAACATCACACTGTATTCATGTTACACGTGTATAAATGTGTCAACACTGGAAAAATCAGTAATTTTGGAACTCGTGTATATAAGCATCAAAAGGAATGGTCATGTAATCATCACTTCATTTTACTAAATAGACATTGGTATATATTGTGTCACAACCCAGATTCTTGTCCTAGGCCAACGTCAAAGCGTTGGTTGATGAGTGCGATGGCTCAGAAACTATGAGACACACCTAAAAATCGAATGCCAACTTATACCATAATTTGGTTTTGAAAGGCTAATGCCTGTATTTATTTTTACAACAATAACAACATGCACAAATGGGAAAGATATTAATATTGCTATGAGAGATTTAATACATTTTCAATTTAGCACTTCGCTAAGGCTTCACTGGCCCACTCATTTGTGAAGTCAGTAATTCAAATGATCGATCTTATATAATCATGGCAGAGTCCACGTGAATAATGTCACTTATTAACACAGCGTGAACGTTAATTTACATTTGTGGCTGGCTTACATGTTATCCAAACAAATTGTATCTTCTCTGAACAAATATCAAAACTCTGGATCCAATATTTATTAGTGTATATCTATATAGGTATATATATAGGTGTAGATTAAGATTACTTATATCGTTCTCTCTATTAACAAAACTCCAAATAAAATTCTTAAGGCAGGTATGCACAGGTGAACTGAAGTGTTAACATTTTAACATGAAAATTCCCGCCTTGAAGAGGCGAGTAAACTATCGCGATTTACAATCATATTTGTGAGTTTAACTTTTCCTTTTTCTTTTTATATGTTTACTACATTTGTGAGATAATGTCACGTACAGTTCCCTCTTTCTTTCCTGATGAATCTTAACTGGATAACCTCCGACATGCAGACGGAAAGTTCCTTTTTTTCTTTTAGAGCATACTGGTAATCTGATTACGGTAGTGCCGACTTCGGCTCTACGAAAGGGCCAAAAATAGAATTAGTGTATACAACTTACCCCTTGATGAGGGGAACCAGTGTTGAAATTCACAAATAGGTCGGAACACCACGTCTTAGGCTGACATCTGAATGGAGGTCGAAATCTTTGACCGCGCTCACTGACGAAGTGCACCTGGTACGTTAGGATGCTTCCTTCCCAGAGCCGTCATTGACCATCATGGATTGCATAGATGGGAGTGAGTTATTGGACTTTGCAGTTATCGGATGCCAAGTCTCGCCTGGGGTTGAGATTCAAGCGTCGGTTGACCTCTTCACGGCCCGGCAAATAGACGAACCCCGTTTTTTTAAGGCCTAACTGCCTGGTGGTGGTGGTGCCCTTCGGCCCGGGTCCCTTCATACTCTGGAGTCGCTTTAGAGCTGCTGTTTGCTAAAAAAAAAATTCCTTTCGCGGGGATCAGGGATGAGGTCTTTATCTTTTTTTTTTCTCTGGCTGGTGGCGGGTAACCGCCTAAGATGATGACTATCTCCCAATTGACCTCCATTCTTTCTTTCCTCCTTTCACCTCCAACTACTCTTTTTTCGAGCTTTCTTCTCTAGACTCAAAACGACGCTCCCTCGCAGAAGAACACAGAGAGCCAATCAGCGCCATCCACGAGGGACGCTTTGCTCCCATTGGTCAGCCGGTCAAAACCACGCAATGGTTTCGTGCTTGCCCACGTGACATTCCTCTTACCACCAGAGGAAGGTAGGGTGGGGGAAAAAGCAAAAACACAGGAACTCTCAGCGACCAGGCACATGTGCAATTTGATATGACCCTTTTTTGCCTTCCTGGAGGGAAACACATAAATTTTTATGCACGCCTGTTTTCATGCCGCTTAGAGCTTGACAGCTCGTACTATAACTCTTCAGGATTAAGCCCTCTTTGCCAGCCCACGTGAACCCAGCTGGGAAATTTCTCGGGAGTAGTGTTTCTGTTCTGAGAATTTCACCACAGCGTTGTAGAGAGGGAAAAAATGTCTCTTTGTGTAAATGACGGCTCACTTTTTGGGTGGGCGACCTCCTAACAATTTCAAACAGCACTCCCCTTTTCTTGGAATGAGCTTGGGAAAAAAAATGACCGTTGGACGAAGAAAGGAACTGCATTTGACTTACAGAAAATATAAATACATACATCATATACCAAAAAAAACTACATTTTTTTTTTTCACTAACTATTTTGAGCATAGACCAGCTTTCTTTTTCTTGCATTCCCTTTTTTTTTTTTTTTTAATACTCAACAAAAAAAAAATATCACTTATGAAATTGCTTGCCCCGGCAAAAGATTATTCTTTTTCCCTTTTTTTTTCTTCCTAATTTGGATTACATTTATTCTTGTTATCAGGCCCACTTATCAAGTCCATCCCAGCCTTACCTCACCAACTTCATAATTTCAAAGATAAAATTATAATACATCCTACTAACTTCTGAATTGTCCTACTCATAGATTAGTTAATGAATAATACAAATGCTACACTTTTGTTCACACAACAAAGGTAAAAGAAAGAGAAAAAAAATTATTTACACCACTCTTCATTCAGAATATTACATCCCTTCCCTTTTTTTTTTTTTTTTTTTTTTTTTTTTTTTTTTTGATGTGCACTGTTATTTCCCTCCTGCTGGGCTGAGTAATTTTGAAAGCAATCACTTACTCTTTATTACGCAATTTATATGCTTAACCTTGGAACTTAACCAAAAATCCATAGGCTAGCCCCAGAGCGATGATAAATACTGAATTGGAGGGAGGGTAGCCCTTTGCTACTCTCCTATCCCTTAACAAAGTAAAAACACTCATTTTGTACATTAAGCAGAGAAGAGGGAGAAAAAAAAACAACGATGAGAAAATAGAATTTTCTGTAACTTTTCTTGACTTTCTCTCTGGATCCAAAAATCGAACCCAGGGAGGTGAAATCTGAATTTACGAAAAGTTTAACAGCAAATCACTCCAGGGAAGAATCGTCACCCTTTCCTGAACTGACCACTATTATCCCTTCGAGTTATTTATTTTTCTTTCAAGAAAAACGTGAATAATGTTGATGAAAATCTGAAAACATTGATCAGGTGTACACAGATTTTCAGCAACATATCACTACTAAAGGCTTCTGGCATTTAGCATATCTTTCTCATGTTACTAAGGACTTCTGGCGTGTAGGATATCTTTCTGATGTCATAAAGTGCTTCTAACATTTAGGCGTAACATATCTTTCTGATGCTAGTAAAGGCTTCTGGCATTTAGCATAACTTTCTGATGCTACTAAAGGCTTCTGGCATTCAGCATAACTTTCTGATGCTACTAAAGGCTTCTGGCATTTAGCATATCTTTCTGATGCTACTAAAGGCTTCTTGCATTTAGCATATCTTTCTGATGCTACTAAAGGCTTCTGGCATTTAGCATATCTTTCTGATGTTACTAAGGTCTTCTGGCATTTAGCATATCTTCCTCATGTTACTAAGGATTTCTGGCGTTTAGGATATCTTTCTGATATCATAAAGTGCTTCTAACAATTACGCGTAACATATCTTTCTGATGTTACTAAGGTCTTCTGGCATTTAGCATAACTTTCTGATGCTACTAAAGGCTTCTGGCATTTAGCATATCTTTCTCATGTTACTAAGGACTTCTGGCGTGTAGGATATCTTTCTGATGTCATAAAGTGCTTCTAACATTTAGGCGTAACATATCTTTCTGATGCTAGTAAAGGCTTCTGGCATTTAGCATAACTTTCTGATGCTACTAAAGGCTTCTGGCATTCAGCATAACTTTCTGATGCTACTAAAGGCTTCTGGCATTTAGCATATCTTTCTGATGCTACTAAAGGCTTCTTGCATTTAGCATATCTTTCTGATGCTACTAAAGGCTTCTGGCATTTAGCATATCTTTCTGATGTTACTAAGGTCTTCTGGCATTTAGCATATCTTCCACATGTTACTAAGGATTTCTGGCGTTTAGGATATCTTTCTGATATTATAAAGTGCTTCTAACAATTACGCGTAACATATCTTTCTGATGTTACTAAGGTCTTCTGGCATTTAGCATAACTTTCTGATGCTACTAAAGGCTTCTGGCATTTAGCATATCTTTCTCATGTTACTAAGGACTTCTGGCGTGTAGGATATCTTTCTGATGTCATAAAGTGCTTCTAACATTTAGGCGTAACATATCTTTCTGATGCTAGTAAAGGCTTCTGGCATTTAGCATAACTTTCTGATGCTAGTAAAGGCTTCTGGCATTTAGCATAACTTTCTGATGCTACTAAAGGCTTCTGGCATTCAGCATAACTTTCTGATGCTACTAAAGGCTTCTGGCATTTAGCATATCTTTCTGATGCTACTAAAGGCTTCTTGCATTTAGCATATCTTTCTGATGCTACTAAAGGCTTCTGGCATTTAGCATATCTTTCTGATGTTACTAAGGTCTTCTGGCATTTAGCATATCTTCCTCATGTTACTAAGGATTTCTGGCGTTTAGGATATCTTTCTGATATTATAAAGTGCTTCTAACAATTACGCGTAACATATCTTTCTGATGTTACTAAGGGCTTCTGGCATTTAGCATATCTTTCTGATGCTACTAAAGGCTTCTGGCATTTAGCATATCTTTCTCATGTTACTAAGGACTTCTGGCGTTTAGGATATCTTTCTGATGTCATAAAGTGCTTCTTACATTTAGGCGTAACATATCTTTCTGATGCTACTAAAGGCTTCTGGCATTTAGCATATCTTTCTGATGCTACTAAAGGCTTCTGGCATTTAGCATAACTTTCTGATGCTACTAAGAGTTTCTGACATTAGACAAAAGTGTCCTCCACAAGGGCACAGAAAGCTGTGGGTTTCACAAGAAATGTTGTCCTTGTTTAAAATTGAAGAAAAGCTATCTAAAATTCGAGAAACACACTGTTGATTTTTGGACGAAATTGGCAAAACGGAAATGGGCCTAGCTAAATAGAAGTTCTAAGAAAAAAGCCCAAATGTATATGAGAAGTGTTCACTAAATCAAAAATGCAAGATTTAGCATTCTTCCGAGAAAAGGAAGGGAACGAATTGGTAGGAATTACCTACTACATAAATTAAAAATTTGAAACTCAGTGAAATGGAGGTTATGAATGTACTGAAATATTCGCTAGAGAGATTCGCCTAATGGCAGAAAGATCATTCGAGAAAAAAATGGTGTGTTCTTGCAGAAAATACCTATTAGACTTACTACGGAACTTAGCAGAAGCATCATACATAAGTATGTAAAAGATTCATGTTGTTCTACCGAAAGCGCATATGCAACTGGTCATTAGGTATGCTAAAAGTGGAGAATTTGGAAAACATTAATACAAAATGAAGCAGTGAGCATTTGCTAAAAAAATGGTATGAGTTTTTTATGTTTCAGGTTGCATCCTTTAATTTGCCAAATGTTTATTTTAACAAATTACTGGATTTCTTTTGAAAAGAGAAAGGCATTAACTTTTTGATATCACAAATCCCTGTTTACCGACTTTGATTAATCTTATTTTACGGTTGATATGTGCGTTTTTATGTGAAACAAGCTTTTCCGTCTCAGAAACGCGACGTGATGTTTTCGCGAATTTTATTAGTGGCTCATTTGAGAATTTTATGCGTGACGGTTTTTTTGCTTTATATATCATTTGAAAGCTTTTGTTATGGTATAATTCTTCATGCAAGGAAAGTCATATAAAATTCATTGATCTTCGGAAGCATTTTTCTCATTCCCTTTGTTGATAATATCCTTTTTGTTCAATTTTCTCGCTTTGTGTCGCAGTAGTTTTGTATTATAGATACTTTAACAACAACAACAAAAAAGTATATATATAAAAATCATTTATTCTCTCGAAATCTCGGGAAAGCAAAATATCAAAGCGAAGCAAAATAGAAATTGTGAGAAAGATGATTCTACGTTGGCGATATGAAAGCGAGCAATGAAATAACATAAATAAAGGAAGACAATCTTGTGTTGCATCCGTTACTAAATATCATTTGTAAGTTTCCTTTCCTGTTTATGGAAAACAGTTTCTTGTATCGTTTCTGCTATTACTGTTATTCGAAAGATACTAGGCTCTTTATAATTAGATATTATTAATGCATAGCCACGTCTTCGATGCTAATTAGTTTCTATTAAAAAGTTATTTGAATTCAGAGCTTCTTTCTATAATTGAAATATCTTTTTTTTTTCATATTTACCACACGTTACATGCATCAGCTTCTGGAATGCTTTACCACCTTGATATTTTAAGAAAATGGTATCGATATTGTAAGAATATGGTATCGATTAGAATCTGAAACTATATAAGCGAATTTTCTTACTGTCTTACATTAGATAGCTACATAAACCTGCTACGGAATTAGAAAGCTTTATGTAGATGTACCTAAAAGTCACCTACGTAGCGTAATAGAGACATACGTGGTCACCGCCTGATCTAGACAACTACAGTATTTAAAACGGTTGCTCATCAGTAATCGTCACTAGTGTTAATCACAAAGCAAAAAGCAAAGGATCTTTTGGAGGTCGATAATGGGCTTATTGTTGGTGCCCGTCTGGCTGGAACAACGATTTTGAAAACGACTGGCTTCTTATATTGTGAAATATCCCGTATCTTCCATCAGTGGAAATGTAACCTACACTGCTTGCCTAAGAGGCGTAACTGTGGCGCGAAGAAAATCTGTCAGTAACGAGATCTCCGTAGTCTGAGAAAGCTTGTACGGAGAAATAGGACTTACTGAATGCAGCAGTTGACCGAATCATTCAAAGAAAGCTGTTCCAGACTGATATCTGAACGAACTATTTGTAGGGAAATGAAGAAGACTGGTATTAGCAGTATCGTGCCTATAAGGAGACCACTGATTTTTGTGGAGAATCGGAAACTTTGTCTACAGTGGTGTCAGTAACACCGCGAGTGAACATCGAAAAAAGTCAAGTGGACCGACGAGTTGCGGTATACCTTGTTCTGTAATGACGGTAGGCAGTGTTTAGCGGGAACCCCATGAAGCGATTGACCCAGCTTGCCTTGCAAACATAACTCAAGGTTCTGGAGATGGTGTCCTGGTGTGGAATGCATTCTGTTGGTACGGAACTAGTCTCCTGATGGTGCTAGGTGGTCGGGTGTCCTCCAGTGATTATCTGAACATTGTTGTCGATCAAGTCCATCCTGAAGTGTTGACTTTCTACCCAGCAGGTGGCGGGTCGGTTGTTTCATGAAAGACAACTCTATTGTCCATCGCGCAAGATGTGTTCAGCAGTGGTAAACTGAGCATGCCAGCGACTACCACCATCTGCCCTGGGCTCCACAAAACCCATCTGAACTCCAATGATAATGTATGAGACATGTTAGAAAAACAGATCCGGGAGAAAAGTCCTACTCCATCAAATCTAAACAAGTTAAGGGATATTGGGCTGAACATTTGTTAAACCGCATTCATGCTGTACTTCGTGTTAAAGAAGGTCCAACACGGTACTGAATAAAAGTTTCTATTAGGGGTATGAAAAAGTTTCCGGCGACCAGCTAGCGGGAGCTGTAGGGATGTAACCGGCAGGCAAACCGTGCTATCAATTCCTTCATTAAGCCAAGCATGGCGGTCGATAAAGTTCATTTACTGCACTGTTTGTTATTCATGTTTAATTGAGGGAAAATTGTGAGGGAAGCATACGGTTCAATATGTCAGGCGTATAACGAAATGGTTATGGGTGAGCGGACGTGTCGACAATGGTTTGCCAAGTTTAAGAAAGGTGACCTAAGCTTATTAGACAAGCCATGTGCAGGTAGACCGCAGGAACTCGCCGATGAGGAGCTGGAATCGCTGTTGCAAAAGGATCCACACAATCGACCACGCAACTGGCGAAACGTTTGAAAGTGGCTCAATCGACGGTGGTACGGCGTCTACAGGCCTTGGGAAAGATCCAGAATATTGGTAAGTGGGTTCCGCATACTTAGGGGTATGCAAACGTTTTCGCCGTAAGGAGGCGTAACATTCGTCAACGATTGAGCATCTGCATGTCGTTGCTGAAGAAGTTTCAAGGGAAGAATTTCTTGTGGAAGGTTTTCACCGTGAATGAAAAATGGGTTTATTGCGACATACCCGTATGCAAGCGATCCTGGGTCGACCCAGGCCAGCCATCAACATCCACCGCAAAACAGAATATCCACAGAAGAAAGGTGCAAAATGTGTCTGTGGTGGGATATACACGGATTCACTACACACACAACGATATAGCGATCAGTTGATGAAACTGAACGCCGCAATCGTGCAGAAATGCCCATGAAGAGGTAAAGGACGCCGCAATCGAGAAAAAACGCCAATGGACAGGTAAAGGACACCGCAATCGAGCAAAAACGCCCATGGACAGGTAAAGGACGCCACCCAGTCATCCTGTTGCACGATAATGCCAGACCACATGTAGGTGCCATCACGAAATCAGCCCTTGAACTGTTACACTGGGAGGTTTTACTGCACCCCGCTTATTTCCCGGACATTGCTCCCTCAGACTTTCATCTGTTGGCTTTATGCAAGATGCCCTAATCCAACAGTGGTTCACCACAGTTCCAGAGGTGGAAAATTTTGTCACTGCGCTCTTCAGATCAAAACCCGAGTCCTTCTATTACAGGGGCATTCATTTCTTGCCTGAAAAATGACAAGAGGCCATTGATACTAACGGCCAATATTTCGTTGGATAAATGTGTATTGGTTTCCTGATCTTTGCTGTCCCCTTTCTCCTTGAAACGGCGAAAACTTTTGCATACCCCTAATCATTCAGTGGCCGCTATGTATAGTAAGCGCAACCAAAGATTGCTGGTAATATGAATGAATATAGTAAATGCATTGTAGAAGTACAGAGAACAAACCGAGTTAATCTCTGAAAACGCACACATTTATACCCTAAACTTAGAGAATTCTAGAATACACAAGACCCCTTATCCCATAGGCTGTAAGGGTGATGACGTCGTCACACATGATTTATTCTCTGGAAAACTCCATTGTACACTCGCGAGAGAATGAACGTGAATAATAACATCTTAGTATTATTATTATGAAAAACCGAAAACCTTTCAGGAGAACTTCCAAACCCCCTGAAAGGCTCACAGGGACCCACAGGAATCCGCAGATCACACTTTGATGCGAACCGGTGTTCCAGACTTTCAGTGACACTACTTCCTATCTTTTGAGAAAAAAGAAGGAAGTAGAATCTGCTTCTATCTTTAAAAGATAGGAGATACTATTTCCTAATTTTCTATCTCTTAAGAAAATGCACTTTCAGTCTCTTCTTACCTTAGATTCTGATTTTTTTATTGAAAGTTTAACGACCACCGTGAGAAGCTCGATGAGCTATAAGCAGTCACTCGTTCTTGATTTAGGGCCACTGGTTCCCAGGAAGGGAGAAAGCCCGTGCCGTAAGAAAAACACAATATCCATACCTCATTGGGATTCGAACCCACACCCATCTCGGACGAATGATCAGAAGCCACCGCTTAGACCACTGCGCCACCTGTGCGGCTTGACTCTGATGCAAGCTTCGATGCGTTTAAACATTCAGCAACAGTGCTCAGCTCTTCAATTCTCAAAAAATAATGCTAACAAACTTTGACCCCGCTCCAAGCTTTCATTCATCCGGGCAGTCAGTAATAATATTATACGATTTGACCTTTTAAGAAAATGGTATCGAGAGCGTTGGCTTACCATTGACCCCGAAGAAAATTTCAGTTATTCCAGAAATTGAGTAATAAGGCTTTTGATGTACGAGGGATGTCCCAAAATTCCTCGGCACCATTGTGAACGAATAGCCTGGAAAAGCAGGGCAGAATTCCCCCCCCCCACACACATAGTCCCAATGAATGATCACACTTTTTCCGAAGATGAGCAAAGCTCTTATGATTTCAAAACAAAATAATTTGTCAAAAAGACTTCCAGAGCATCAATGATATCTTCATACGTCAAAGAATGCACACATGACGAGTTCTGTTTGAGATTCGAGAACAGATGGTAGTCCGAAGGGCAAGGCCAGGTCAGTAGGAAGGGTGTGGTAGCAGTTTAAACCCACGTTCATGTATTGCAGCCACGACTACTCTTGATTTGTGGTGCTCAGCATTATTACGGCGGAACTACGCCCCTTTGGTCAGCTGTTCTCAGCGGTTTTCCTTCAGATGCTATTGGAGCTTCCTTACTAGGTTAGCACAGTGTGATGGATTTGCTCTTCAGAAGGTAATTCACCACCAACAGCCTCTCTGCAGCCTAGAAAACTGTAGCGATCACCTTTCCATCAGAAATGAAAGACCTTAACTTCTTTAGAGTTGTTGAGACACCATGTTTCCATTGTTTAACTTTGAAATACAGTCATGGCCCACGTTTCATCCATTGTTACAAATCGTTACACATATTCTTTGAAATTGGATTCAGAGAGTGCGAGTTATTTCGTGATATGTTCCTTCTGATCAGCTTTTGTTTAGATGTCAGGAGCTTTCGGATCCAACGGGCAGCAACCTTTGTCACTGCCAGATTTTCCTTCAAAATGCAATCGACTGTTGTTTTTGATATGTGCAGTGTCTCAATAATTTGCCTGCCAATTAAAGGTCTATCTTGAAGTATCATTTCGTGCATCTTGTCCTTATTTTCTTGAGTGATGGCCCCAGAGGTTATCCTTGAGTGAGAGTAATTTTCCACTTAAGTTCCCAAACACTTGAGTTCAGCTGCCCACGACTTTACACTGATGTATTAAGGGGCACCATTCCCTTGTGTTGCCACCATATCTTCATGAATCTCCTTTGGCCCCAACAATTTTTTATGCAGACACCATATCACAGTTCTGAGCTATTGCTGTCAATTTTTTTTTCTGTGGTTCACCTGAGCACCTTCTGGGACCTGAAAAACTAGAACCTAACAATAAAATGAAAACTGGCATCAAAGAATTTTATTACGAGCAAGTCCAAAAAGTCTCAAGCCTGGGGCTATTCCTTCATAGTCCAACAGAAAACTCTTGGGACATCCTATTTACACCGATAAGCCATTAAATAATGACCACCCCCAGCCTAGAGAAATGAGCGCATCTGGAGACCGAACGGTGGCGATGGTGAAGTTCACAGAGCAGTGTACACTGAAGAGTAATTGAATTAGAGATACCTGTCTAGTAACGTGTAGCACCACCTTTCGCCCTAATGACGGCGGCGATTCGTCTCGGCATGGACTCGACAAGACACCGGAAGCGTTGGGAAGTCATACGGATTCACGACCCCTGAAAAAGCTCCCACTGTTCACGAAGATTTGATGGAGGGGTCAGAGCCTCGAACATATCTCTCGATGGCATCACAGATGTGCTCGATGGGATGGAGGTCAGGTGATCTATCTGGCCAAGGAAGCGAGGTCACGTTGGTGGAGTGTTCATCCAACCATTCGGATACAATTCGGGAACTGCATTGTCTTGTTGCAGGATGAGGTCCCCAGTGGGATGTTGAAGACGCACAAAGTGGGAGCAAATGGTCGTCCAGGATATCCCTGTAACGTTGACTTGTGAAGGACGATGTCACACGTACCAGGGGTCCCATTTCAGTCCAGGTAAACAGTCCCCAGACGAGAATGCCACCCCCACCAGCTTGAAGAGTACCCTGCCGGAAAGAAGGATTCATCGCTTCATGTGGCTTGCGCCGTACTCGTATCCTGCCATCCGCATGTACCAACGTGAATCTCGACTCATCAGTCCAGGCAACATTTTCCCACATGTCTAGGGTCCAGTGTCGATGTTCCAGCGCCCGTGCTAATCTTTGCACCCTGTGATGTGCGGTCCTCCTGGGACGATGGCTTCTGTACCCCATAGCGAGGAGATGGTTCTGGATGGTGTGGCTGCTTACACGTTTTTGTGCACCAGCGTTAAATTGCCGAGTGATTTCTTGCACTGTGGCCTGTCTGTCCGCTATTACAATGCGAGCTAGCCGACCATGACCCCGCTCATCCACACGCTGTTGTCCATGGCAGTTGGCCCTTGCAGGGATGGTTTTACCAGATTCGATGTACTCACGGTGCACCCGTGACACAGTGGCTCGTGAAAATCCCAGTGCCTGCACCACTTCGGAGACGGAGTGACTCATTCGTCAGGCCCCGGCAATTTGCCCACGATCAAATGCTCTTAGACACTTCGTCTTACCCATACTGCGTTCGAATGTTACTGAATCCCGTCGCATCACTCCTTATATTGTCGGATCGCTTCATACGTCATGTCGTTTCCGTTTACCGGACCGCCCACAGCGCCGCGTTTGCATGACGCCAGCTGTCTCTAATTCAATTGCTCTTCAGTGTATATACAAACGTAGGAGTGGTTTTTGGTTAGTAGAGTGTCCGAACACTCTACTAACCAAAAACGATTTATCGCAGTTTGATAAAAGACAAATTGTGATGGCATGGTGCCTCGGAACTACGATTTCGGAAACGGCACTGGTCGTGAGTTGTTCACGTGCCGCTGTATTGTGTACGTATCAAAAGTGGTGCACCGATGGCCAAATGAGGAGCCGTCGTCCAGCCGTATGTCGTTCGCACCTCATTGATGCCAGAAGGGAATGGAGTCTGTCGCGCATTGTTCACAGCGACCGCAAGGCCACAGAGCGACAAATCACTCGCAGCTACAGCAGTGGTGATCAGGGCAATGAGTCACAGCTCATAGCTCGTCGCAGCCTTATGCGCATGGGCCTGCGTAGCCGAAGACTCAGCCGGGTCCTCATGCTCATTGCACGTCATTCCCAACAACGCATGAGATGGGCCCAAGAACATCGAGATTGGACCGTGGATGATTGGGAGAAAGTGGCATGGTCTGACGAATCAAGATTCCTGGTGTGTAACGTAGATGGCCGAGCGCAGATACGCCGATCACCAATGAAGGCTATGGCGCCTGGATGCACTGTTGGGCGGAAACAGGCCGGCGGCGCGGTTAGGCTGTGGGCGATGTTTTCTTAGGACACTCATTAGCACAATCCCAAATACCTGTTAGGTTTCTGAACATCGCTGCTGACCAAGTTCACCCATTCATCATAACTGTGCCGGGACCGCGAGTGGCGTAGCGGTCAACATTCATAACTGCTACGGAGAGGACCTCAGGTTCTATCCCAGGCAGGTACGAACGCTCGAACCACTAAATATCCGCCGTGTGTCGGATATGCACGTTAAACCGACGTACCCCTGATGCCAGCACCCCGGTAAAGGGCGCCTTCCTCCTCCTTTCTACTTCATTTCCGTGTCACTTTCCTGTCGGGCACTCTAGCCCAAATCTCCTAGCTTCCTATTTCTAAGGGTTGTTTAAGACTTAGGGTAAGACACTTATTCCTAAAATCCTCTATGTATGATCTTATCTGATCTGATCTAATGCGCTATGCCACACTGCGAGAATCGTCAAGGAGTGGTTGGAGGAGCATGCTAGTAACTTTCTGCTAATGCCCTGGCCTCCAAATTCACCTGACGAGAACCCAATCAAGCGTTTGTGTTTCGACTTGGAAAAGAGGGTTCGTGGTAAATCACCCCCACTCCGAAATGTACGGGAATGGAGGACCTGCTGTTGACATTATGGTACCAGGTACCCCAGGATCAGATCAGATCATATGTAGAGGATTTCAGGAAAGGAGTGTCTAACCCCAGGTCTTAAACAACCCTTAGAAACAGGAAGCTAGGAGATGTGGGCTACAGTGCCCGATACGAAAGTGACACGGAAGCGAGGTAGAAAGGGGGAGGAAGACGCCCTTATTTTTTACCGGGGGGCAGTACCCGGGGTCCGACGGCTTAACGTGCCCATCCGACGCACGGCGGGTATTTAGTGGTTCGAGCGTTCGTACCTGCCCAGGATCGAACCCAAGGTTATCTCCATGGCAGTCACGAACGCTGACCACTAGGCCACCCGCGGCCAAAGGTACCTCAGGATACCTATCGCCACCATATTAAATCGATGCCTCGACGAGTGGCCTCTGTTTTGCGGGCTATGTAGGTGGTCATAATGTGATGGCTCATCCATGTATATCTCTATTTTAACCTCTTTTTGAGTTTCTCTCTCTCTCTCTCCCTCTCTTGTGAAAATTATATCACCATTTATTTGCATTTTCATTCTGAATGCGCCGCCCCGGTGGCGCAGTGGTCTAAGCGATGGACTCTGATCATTCGTCCGAAAGGGGTCCGGGTTCGAATCCCGGTTAGGCATGGATGTTGTGTTTGTCTTACGGCACTGGCTCTCTCCCTTCCCTGGAACCAGTGACCCTAAATTAGGGACGGGCGACTGCTTATTGCCCATTGTGTTGCTCACGGTGGTCGTTAAACCTCAAAAAAAAAAAACCTCAAAAAAAAAAAAAAAAAAAAAACCTCCAAAAAAAAAAAAAAAAAAAAAAATTCTGAATGCCTCGTCGGCAAGTTCAAGTTTCTTCCTACGTTTTGGCAACAACTCAGGGCTACTCAAAAGGTAAATAAATGCTGATACTCTCGGTGTACGAGAGAGACAACGATTAGAAAATATGAGAAGGCGAAAACGACGAAGAGTATTATCTGTGTGTGTGTGTGATGCTTTAGTTTGTTAATATTCCCTAAAAATGCAGTTGCTGGTACAAGATTAGTTAGATTAACGGGTAAGGTGGTTCTGTTTAAAAGGACAAACATCATGAAGTCCTGAGAAAATAAGAATCGTCGACCCTCGTTCAATTTAATATAAGGCTATCATATACTAGTGTAAACGACTGCTTCTTTGCATTTACACAATTAAATTGTTATTATTTTAGATCTTATTTCTTTTCTAGTGTTGAATAATCAGGGACTGCTTGAGAACTTGAACACAAAAAAACCAAAACAACTTAGAAAACATAACTGGTGCCGGAATCCTTGAACGACTAAGAAACGGCTAACCAAAACGCATCTTCACTTGGCAAAGCGTGCAATACCTCGTTACCAGACGAAACTTAAGAATTCGGGGATAGACTATCCAGCACAGGCCCTACCCGAGCTTGGAATATTTCGCTTAACGGATGAAAAAAATGCCCAGGTCGAACTTGGGCGTTACGAACCGGGCCAGGCGCATGTAGACCATTAGTCTAAGTGTTTAGGCATTTAGTAATTAAGTGACTATTATTTGAAGAGACAGTCTGAAAAACACACGAACCTAAAAAACATTATAACTTTCGTTGAACGAAGGTGGTTTCGCATCTAGATCTTAGGCTTGAAAGCTGTGTTCCAAAGTAAAAGTTGTCTGGCGCGTAAGAAATGGCAGAAAATAATATCGAAAGCTTTCAAAGGAAAAAATATCTGAGATCCCTCCTCAGAGAAAATGAATTATACTTGAAACAATGACCGTAGCTATTTCAAGAAAACTTCTTCATTCAATAGAAAACAAATGACCCCTCAACAAAGCATGACGTCCTCAGGACCATCAGAAAAATCTGGTCCCACATCAAACACTTCTAGAAGTGTTTATAAACTATGCATGTGTCTTTGTGCTTCTCTTTAGAAAAACATCTGAATTCGTTAGAAAAGGAAAGAGATACTTTGATTGACTTCGAAAAGAAAACAAAAAGGAAGTGAATAGATCTTTTCGCTCCGGAGTTACCAGTGATTATAGAATCATGACCCCCCCCCCCGTTGCTGTTCCCCCTATGATCCTCTATTGTGCTCGTTGAAAGCTGAAGTGCTTTTGAATAACAAAGCAAGTTGAACTTTTCTGGCACTACTCGAAGAAAATGTTGAGTGATGGGACAAGTTTGAAAAATAAAGCTCTTCTTTGATGTTCCAAAAAGGTTGGATTACTAAAGAATTATTAAAGTTCGGTGAAAATATTATTGCTTAGCTGATTATTCCGGTAACTAATTCTACTCTTTCAAGATGTGTGTTCTTTTTCATCCATTTTTTCTTTTCTTGGTTTTTTTGTTTTGTTTTACGTAGGTGGTGAAGTAAGTTTGATATGGGATATAACACCGTGTAAAAAATATTGTGGTTCAGTTTTATTTCCAATTAAGGAAGTTCTTCGCCCGAACTGGATAGGTCGTATGATATCCAGTTTGGGCCACATTAAATAATTTGTATCCACTTATCGATTTATTTTTTTCTTTTGTTTTGTTTTGCGTAGATGGTGTGTGAAAACACAAAATTGGCCGTGTCCTCTCTCTCCGGAGTAAGTTGCACTCCCAACTAAACTACTCGGACTGAATGTATAGCTGCATATTTGCTGCCTTGACACGTGCTTTACCTCTGTAGTACGTCACATCATCCGCCTCTTAATTTTCTTTTATTTCTTTTTGGAGCGAAGAACGGATTTTCATTAATTCTAGATGATGTGTGAGATAAATATCAAACATTTTTCGAAGAACCCAACGTATAGTACATCTATTTTTAAGTTTGGGCGTCAATGTGAAAACACAAATTTGTCGGTGACGAAGATCGAAACTGCTCTCCCTCACTCCGGAGTGAGTTGCTCTCCCTACTAAATTACACGGACAGAATATATCGCTGCAGAGTTGTCGTCTTGACGCGTGCTTTGCTTCTGCAGTATATCACAGGTGAAGTTTGAGATCTTCCTTGAGACATGACGTCGTATAAGATAAAACTTGTAGTTCGATTTTATTTCCTATTAAAAAAGTTCTTCAGCTGTGAATATTAGTTTCGACACAGACCCAATCACACAATCTTTGAAAAAACGAAACGTTTTACATAGAGAGAACGGAAAATGAAATACTGCTTCACATAATCAGGGTTTGGAAGGGAAGGAAAGGAGAGAGTGGGAGAGTTAGAACACCTGGCTCCGGAGTGAGGAGGCGTTGATTTGATCCCCGTAACCGAAAAATTTGTGAATTTTACACGTATCATATTGAGTTTGAGCGAGGTTGTGAAATTTTGATTTAACTTAGAGAGTTTGAGCGAGATCGAGTCATGTCTAATTTGAGCGAGGTAGTATGATGTTGAATCTATTTAGGGAGTTTGAAAGGGGTTATATCATATCGAGTGTAGGCGTGGCCAAGGAGATATCTGAAGGCCAGAGTGGCGTTTTTGTGACGTCAGCAACACCGTCCTTCGTTACGCAGACCACTACGACTTTTCGGAAGATTATACTTGTCTGAGCTAAAAGTTTAGAAACGGGGGAAAACCACAAATATGAATATAAAATCTTTAAGTTAACACATGACGCTGATAATGTCTCTAAAGCTGTACATTCTATTTGCAAGGTTTACATGATCCCTTTTGTGTTCGAAATTCGAGAACCTCGCTTAACATTAGCTACAACCAAACACGAAAGCTAAAATGATACATACATTACGAAGCACATAATTATACTAAATTAAACAAGAAAAATTACACTGAATTTTCGTGTGTGATAAGCACGTCTTTTAAATCCGTTCTGACGCAATTGAAATTTATCAAAGCTATTCAAATTCAATGGAAAACAATAGTAACTGACGGAAGAAAGACGTTTTTCAATCGGGTTTTTAATCCCGCAGATATTGTTGTAAACGGAATCGTGAGCCTACGCCCTCTGGTTGCAGACTTGTGCGTTAAGAAAAATATGAATTTGTATGAGAAACATTTTGCACCGGAAACGCTCTCCAACGCAGAAAGAATATTTCGACTCGGACTCTTAGAAACAGAGATATCGAAAAAAATAAGATGTGACTTCACGCTCCCTGGTGGGACAACCATGCATTATTTTAGGAAGAAACTATTCTCAAAAGGTTTTTCAATATGAGCAGTCTCGGTCCAAGAAAAAAAAATTTAGTCGAGTTTTCAGGAGCCCAGATTTTGCTGCAAATACATCAGAAATAGAAATTAACTCTTATGCCCTCTGGTGGCCAAACCATTCTTTACCAAACATTAAAAATTATATGAAAAGTAATTTCCATTTTTCAAATCGAAGTTTTAGAAGCAAAAATAACGCAGAAAACGCAATTTACCTTTGCGCCCCCTAGCGGAAAGTCTATGATATATTTGAAAATTTTGAATTTATGTGAAAAACATTTCGCATCAGAAACACTATCCAACAAAGAAGGAATTTTTCAAATCGCACTCCCTGAAGTAAAGATATTGACAAAAATAAGATATACATCTACGCCCCTGGCGTAGAAACCCTGCATTATTTTAAGAAGAAAATGTTCCTAAAAGGTTTGTCGACATGAGTAGTATCAGTCTACAAACGACTTATTTTTTCAATCGAGATTTTAGAAGCTCGTATTTTGCTGCAAGTACATCAGAATCGGAAATTAAGACTTACGCCCTTTGGTGGGCAAACCACTTTTTACAAAATTTGGAAGTTATGTGCAAAAGATTTCTCATCAGGAGCTATATCTGGTGCAGAAAGAAGTTTTCAAATCGGAGATTTAGAAGCAGAGATATAGGTGGAAACGCAATTTACTTTTACGCCCCCTAGCGGGAAGTCTATGAATTACTTGAAAATTTTGAAATTATATGGAAAACATGTCACACAGAAAACGCTATCCAACAAAGAAAGAATTTTTCAAATCGGCCTCCTAGAAGTAGAGATATTAACAAAACAAGATATACATCTACACCCCTTGGCGGAGAAACCATGGAATATTTTAAGAAGAAAATATTCGGAAAGGTTTATCGACGTGAGTGACATCGGTCCACGAAATAAATTTTCAATCGAGATTTTAGAAGCTCAGATTTTATGGCAAATACATCAGAAACAAAAATTACCACTGTTGGTCAAAGTATTCTTTACCAAAAATTAGAAGTTATATGCAAAAGATGTTTCATCATGAGCTGTATCCGATAAAGAAAACATTTTTCAAATCTGAGTTTTAGAAGAAGTGATATCGGGGAAAACGTAATTTACTTTTACGCCCTCTAGTGGAAAATCTATGCGTAATTTGAAAAAAGTAACTATACCTAAAATACTCTTCGACATAAATGGAATCGAAAGATAAAAAAAAATTTCAATCGGATGTTTAGAAGCAAATATGTGGAATAAAACGTATTTTTGAATTCGACATCATCTGCATTTACGCCCTCTAGCGGTGAAATTATACATCTTACAAAAAAAAAAAAAAAAAAAGAAATGAAGGATCATTATTCGGATATTTCAAGCTTCCCAATGCAAAAAAAAATTCAAATTAGGACTAATAGTTGCAGAGATATCATGTCTACAGACGAACAAACCGATAACATAAGCACGATCTTTTTTTACAAAAAACGTGCTAAAATACAAAAGCTGTTCCATAAAAACTGAGAGTAATATTTTTTGAGTTGGCAACAGTGCGAAGGGGAAAATAACTACACTGACGATTAACTAAATTAAGAAAAATCTATGGCAACAGTTATTAGCCATGGCAAGAAGATTCTGGTTTTGTTATTGCGCAGTTGTTTAAGGCATGTCTGCATTTCGCCATACAGCAATGGAGGTGAGTGATTCAGAGTTAAAAAGTGAAATGCGTTGTGCGATGAAAGAACTTCGAAGAATGCGCGGGAGGTAAGGGAAAATCCTTCAGAAGGGCCGGCGGTCGTTACGCAGCAGCCCCCCCCCCCCCAACGACACAGTCCTTCATTATCTCGTGGACCACGGTTTGGGCGAGGTGGTACAATGTTGAATTCACTTAGCACATTTGTCATCATCATAAATCTATATGGAGCGACATCTTTGAAACTCGCTATCCTACGCGAAGAACTGCAACGCCATTTGTAGGCGATGTTTGAACAATTACCTGCTGCTAGAAGCATTTGAGACGCCTAAGCAATTTTTCCATACATAGTTTAGATAATATTTCAGGAGATTTTGAGGGCCCCTTAACAGTGGGGTCGTCAACCGCTCCTGCGTACATGTAATAGTATGAGTAATCTGTTTACTACTTTGTAGATTTGTCGCATGCGTCATTTGTCAAAAAAATGCTCAAGGTCTACTAAAAGTTTCACAGGAAAAAAGAGTTTTCAGTTTTCATATAAGCATTCTAAAAACAAATTATTGTTCATAGAAAAAGAATAATATTCCATGTTTGGAAATAAGCTTCAATGAGACTCCGGCAGTTAAATATCAAATTCATCAGAAATAGCATACTCAGTTTTATTGTCATGAAAGTGATGTTGCGTAAAGTAGGGGTCCTGCACAAATTGCTGATCTAAACCTAAGTCTAGAGGTAAAACGTTGCTTAATAAAGAGAAAAACATATGATAAAAGTGCATGTAGTTTTGGCAACAAATATTAGATACATTTTCTTTTTCAAATGGAACGTTAAATAATGGAATTGTTTTTCGCAATGCAAATATACGTTAACGCCATATCGTAGAAATGCGTATTTCCACCACCTAGAAGAGAAAGTGCGCAATCTGCAAAGCAGAAAAGGAAATATGGAGTAAATAAGACTATGGGTATCATTAAAACCAAGAGTTTACAGAAAAGGAATTAATGTTCTCAATAAAATACTGGAATAAGAAAATACAAATAATAAAAAATAACATAAAACTTTTTTTAAAAGAGGATCCAAAACCAAACTTTTATGTTGTGAAACTTTAATTCTCCTGAGGCATCTTTGTCTTCAAAAGTTTGCTATCTTTCTAAATTATCTTTTATTTTAATTTTATTTTTTCCCTCTTTTAAAGAATAACTTCACTCTTTTTAGTGTTCCCTAAAGGAGTGATTCTAAATTAATTGTACAAAACCTGTTCCAGGTGGTTCTTCCCGGTCAGGTTTCCCCCTCCCCCGCAAATTAATCTAAAAGAGCTGTATGAATGAATAATCGAAAATAATTTAAAAAAATATGAAAATTGTTTTGGGACCCTTAAGAACTTGGATTTTGTAGAGCATGAGAAGTGGATTTCGGTTTGTGTTTTACATTTTTGGGGGGTGGGGGAGTTAAACCTGAAACCTCTTATTTTGAATACTTATGTTAGTTCTAAAATGAATTATAATCGGGTAGAATATGCCTAAATCAATAACAGTAGACGGTTGAAATCCTTTTTTAATGGCGTAGAATACAAACTAAAGCGTAAAAGCAAGGCATCAAGGCTCCAAAACTGATTGCCTCATAGTCGAAAAACCAATTACCACTAATCTTCAGGACGCTGGAGTATACGCAATCCCTCTTGAGTACCCTGACGGCTCAATCAAGTAGTACATTGGCATGACAAAACGCTCGCTCAAAGTACGTCTCCAGTAGCATAAACGTGACATATTGTACGGAAGACTCACAACGGCACTAGCGAGAAAGATCAAGAACCATGTCGCCACACCTAGGTGGCAAGAATTCCGAAAAGTAGCCCCATACACTGTGTCGTACCTGCCAGCAGGACGCACACGACATAAAGGCAGATAGCAATCAGAATGAACGTCCGCGTAGCTCAATTGGTAGAGCAACTTATTCCGGAATGAGGGGATCCGGGTTCGAATCCTGGCGTGGACAGAAATGACGGAGAAATTTACTTCGTTATAATGGCGCCCGAACAGGTACGGATGACCCGACCGTTCAAAATCTCGCATTGGTGTGATGTTATTTCCACACCGCGAGATAGGAAAAATCAGAGAATCCCTTCTTCAGCGCTTTGAAAAATAACTGTGTGTGACGTTGCATTCCACACACCAGATGGACTGGGAGTTCTCAAGTGCACGTTCTATAGTGGATGGCTGCCTGCAACGATTCATGGTCACGGCATGACCCGTGGGCCATGCCCCCGGCCCTCTTTCGGGGGGAGATGTGCCGTACCTGCCAGCAGGACGAACACGACATAAAGGCAGATAGCAATCAGAATGAACGTCCGCGTAGCTCAATTGGTAGAGCAACTTATTCCGGAATGAGGGGATCCGGGTTCGAATCCTGGCGTGGACAGAAATGACGGAGAAATTTACTTCGTTATAACACAACGGCTAGATCCACAACTTATAGAGACACGGCAGACATCCTCTCTAACCCCGACGTCTGCAATGTAGACACCTCTATAGAGTTACCCTACGTCCGGCACTCGATCCTGGGCATCCCGAAACGCTAAATCATGCACCAAGTGTCACATGCGCGTGACAAGCCATTGTTTAAGCAGATTTGTTTTATTCTATGTTTAACCCTTTAACGACCATGACTGTAAAATTTAGCATCACTCTAAATCCCATAACGCCCGAAACTGTCTGTTGTTTCACTTCTTTGTTTAGCAACAACAATGATGATTGACCTGCTGATCCTTCATTGGTCGTGCAAATTTAAAGAACAACTAAGGGTAGGAAATCTGACTCACTCTAGACAGGCGTTTCGGGCAGCTATGGTCGTTTGCATATACGGGCATTTTGGACGTCATGGTTGTTAAAGGGCTAAATTTTGAAAACTTCTGGGACTGTTTGTATTTCTGATTAGTGTTTACATTTAGCTTTGCTGAAGCCACCAGTGAGTGGCGAAAACTAGCTTTTACTCTGTAGTTTGTATTCTACGCCATTTAAAACGGATTTCAACCATTTACTGTTATGGTAGTTTCATCTAAATAAATAAGTGGTTTAAATTGCTAAAACTTGTGTACAAATATGAAATAGGGAAAAAATCATAAAACCTTACCAATTCTTTATTAATCCCTCCTGGTCGGCATTCAATAAAGCCAGGCATAAGAAAAAATATAAAGAAACAGAAAGTACATTTCAAGTTTCGATAATGCTGGCCAATGTAAAGGAACGATTTTTGCAACTTTTAGAAGTCCATACATCATACAGAATACAAAACTATATTCACAACTTCTAGCGGAAAAACGTTTGTCAAGAAAACGTGGAAAATGATGGTCTCAAACGCGGAACGCAAAAACTTACTCCGATCCACAGGCGCTAAGGTACCGTACCCATAAAGGGATGGACAAAGAGATAGCATAAACATACCATGTTTTTACGCACTGGAGAACAGGCAAAAATTCTTAACTGAAATAGGATGAAGTGCCCTTTGTAAATTGTAGAATAGATGAACACCTACGCCCTGGACGATTACCGCGCAGGATGAATTCCAGATTACTAGAATTTGTTCGACTGCTAACGATGCTCACATCACTTGGTCTCATTTGTATAGACCTTTCATGCGAAGTAACAGATTACCTTTGTCACTCAATTCTGACAAATGTGAGGCACCGGATTTGGACTGCAATTACCCAGGCGTCATTATAGGCCACAGAATGAGCGCTGTTATTTAGGAAGCATCAATGATTAAAGATCTTTGAGTTTGTATTAATGATGCGTTAAAAGCCTCTATTGTCTTTGACGTAAAGTTCTGAATTCCTAGTTTGGGTTTCTGGTGAAATTACATTGGAGTTCAAGTCAATACAGTTCTGTACAGAAGAACACTTTTTTTGTCATTATTTCTTGTTTCATTATTCCCAGCGGCATTTGTAACAGAGAAAGAGATAAAGAGACCGTTACGGTCGACCTTATTGAAAAGCTGATCCTGGAGCTCAAGCGATTGCCTCTGGTGAAACAGGAAACCCATGGGAATCGCCTGAAACGTAACAAGAAAAATCTACCGCAATGGCGCAGGTGGAGACACGACACATATTGCACCATTTTTATTAACATGTCGTTGCAGAAAATTAATTATGTTAACATGAACACAGCAGATTATTACGTGAATATCGGTGAAGGCTTGTGACCAATCCTCCAATCACACAGTATAATTTATCATGACTGAAGAAAACAGAAATTATCAAGTGAGATCAAACTCTTAAAATCACGGTCGAGTCAAATTATTGTGACCACCAGCTAATAGCCAAAGTAACCGCCGTGTGCAGCGCGGACAGCAGCTAGACTGGATTGGAGTGACTCAATAAGGTGCTGGAAGGTATGTGGAGCCATGCTGACTGCAATGCATCTGACAGCTGCTGAACGGTGCATGGCGGAGGATCCACGGAGCAAACAACACGATCGAGGTGGTCCCAGAGATGCTCAATTCGGTATATATCTGGGGAATTAGGAAGCCAGGGAAATACTTTGAAGTCTTCATCGTGCTATTCCAACCACTCTCGGACATTTATAGCTGTGTTACACGTCGCATTGTCGTGCTGAAAATCATATCCGCCCCAGCGAAGACAATCAGCATGTATGGGTGTACGTGGTCTGCAAGGATGGATTCATAACGAATTCGGTTCATAGTGCCTTCCACAGGTATGAGAGAACCCAGATGATGCCACGAAAACATTTCCCAGACCATAACGCTGCCCCCATCAGCTTGTGTTCTTCTAGCTGTGGTTGAAGAGTGTTTGTCCTCCGATGTTTCTCGCCTTATACGTCAACGTCTATCCGTTCGATGAAGCAGACTGATCAAAGAAGGCAATCCTTTGCCAATCAGCGGAGGTCCAATCCGATACTGCCTTGCAAATGTAAGCCTTTTCTGCCATCTTCGTTAGCATAGGTGCAGTGACCATCCGTCTGCACTGGAGCCCCACACGCAGCAGGGTGTCGCCGAACTGTGGTTTTAGACACACTTCCGGTAGCCCCTGGTTCATTCTGCCAGTGAGTTGCTCCACTTCAGCGTGTCGATCGGTCCTCACGCACCTTAGAAGCTGTCGTTCACCTCTCATATCAATGGCACGTAGTGCTCCGCAGTTTCCACGCCGCTTATTCGCAGTGGTGCCGTTTCTCCAATCACGATACACTTTAACCAGAGCAGCACGCGAACAGTTCACAAACTGCGCTGTTTCACAAAATACTGCCTCCATTGACCATAGAGCAGCCGGTAATCAACCCTTTTTATAAATCTGATAAACGCTCTTTTTAACCATGACAGCCACGAGTGATATGTTATCAGAATGCCTACGGCACACCTTATATACCCTCCCAGCCAGCTCAGGACACGTGCCTTCTTTCATTCGTTACGCGCTGTTGACGTCAAAAGCAGGAGATGGTCACAATACTGTGACTCGACTGTGTATAATAATCCTAAGGTGTTGTATATATAATAATTCTAATGCGTTGTATATGTAATAATCATAATGCGTTGCATATACTGTATAACTATCCTAAAGCGTTGTTTAGTATTAACTCTGAATTGTTACCTTTTTTAATCTCATTATCTCACCACTGTATCGCGGAGTTTTCCATAGGTTACATGACGCGTGATGACATCATCGATCTGACGGCTAATAGAATATGTACTTGTGTATTCTTGGTTTTTTTTAGAATTTTCTAAGGAGTTAGACAGGCAAACAGCTGCGGTTTTTTCAGAGATTGACTCAGTTTATTCTCAGGGCTTCTACTGTACTCTTAATAGCTATATTAGGCTATACCTGCTACAATCTCTGTAACTCCATTATCGTCCAATAAATTTTAAAATCCCCAAATATTTCTTTCTCCTACCAAAAAAACATAGCAAGAAGTACACTTTGTTGCCTTATTTTCGAATAATATTTAAAATCTATTCGAAAGCTTTTCTAAATTTTTGAATTATCTTAAATAAAGAAAATCTATTTATAATAAAAACCGAAGAGCGAAAATATTATGATCAGCCCATCCCGCCTTTATGCAAATCGAAGTAACTGCATGTTAACGACTGCGCGTGTGAAGGTCATGAAACGGTATAAATAACAACTGATATTGAGCTCTATTGATCAGTGTTATTCGTGTTCTTCAGATGGGAAAAGAAAAGGACTTAGGCGCGTTTGACAAAAGCGAAATTGTAATGGCCAGACGACAGGGTCAGAGCACTCCCGAGACGGCAATGCGCTCACGTACGGCAGTGGCTATTACACTGGTGTGCAAAAATTAAGGACGAAGAGGAGAAATTAGCATAACAGCGGAACGAGTATATAGACAGAACGGACCGAAAGACCACTCAGGAGATAGACTAGGGTCCGGTACGGTAGGGCATGCGCATATATATGCAGCATGACGTCGGGGGGTGTGGGTGTCGGAAGGGTATAAAGCACACGGGCGGTGTACGCTCAGCAATCCGGTGAAAGCTATTGCACGGTGTACATCGGTTTGAACGACGTCGAGTTGCAGCCACAATGTGATATGGCCAACAGGCAATCCAGTAGACGACATCTGGATGACTTTACCCGAGATAGCGCCATTGGTAAGTTGGAAGAAGATCAAAGTGTGACTAGTGTGGCCGAGGAGATCGGGATCGCTCACAGCATCATTTCACGAGCTGGGAGAGCATTTCAAACGACAGGAACAGCTGTCCGAGAGTTTAGCAGTGGTCGTCCACGAACAACCACGGCTGCGGACGACCGGTATATTGTCGTACAGGCGAGAAGAGACAGACGGCAGACAGCGGGAGAAATTGCAAGGCACATGGAACAGATAACTGGACGTCCGTTATCGCGTTTTACAATGGCTAGGAGGCTGCACAAAGGTGGTCTATTTGAACGACGACCAGTACGGTGTGTGCCATTAACGCCTGCTCATCGGAGACGGTGGTTTCTGTGGTGCCAGGAACACAAGAACTGGACACATCAGCAATGGGGTCGTGTTCTCTTTACGGATGAGAGCCGATTTAGTCTGACGAGCGATTCTGGACATATACACATCTGGAGAGAGGAGGGAACACGCAATCACACCTCCAATATCATCGAAAGGGACCGGTTTGGAGGTGGCGGAGTTCTCGTTTGAGGCGGTAGCATGCTTGGTAGCTGTACTGACCTCCATATCTTCCAAGGAGGTTCAGTCACTAGTTGTCCGCTATTGTACCGAGGTTCTCCTGCCGTACGTGCCTATGTTTAGAGGTGATGTGGGTCCTGAGTTCCACTTCATGGACGACAACGCTACACCTCATCGTACAGTGGCTATCACAGAGCTGTTGGAGAGTGAAGATATTCAACGCATGGATTGTCCCGCAAGGTCCCCGGACCTAAATCCAATCGAACAGGTGTGGGACCTCCTCGGTAGACGATTGGCAGCATGTCACCAGTCACCAGCAACGATTCCGCAGCTGCGATTGCTGCTACAACAGGAATGGCCCGTGATACCTCAACAGCTCCTTGACAATCTCGCCCTCAGCATGGACAGACGTTGTAAATCCTGCAACGCAGTCAGGGGTGATCATATCCCCTACTAAAGACTGGATTTTTCTTGGCAACCGCCTGTCACATGGACGTTTCTGTCTTCTGTCCAGTTGTGCTCGAAGCTACCTTTTCATTAAAGTGCCTTTGTATCCTTTGGATTCCTTGTTAGGACGGTTTTGCTCACTTTTCCCATATTCTTACATCTTGGGGATGCTATGGTTTGATTTGAGTCGATGTGGAGCACTTCTGCACGACGTTACATTCGAAAAGTCTTTAATTTTTGCACGCCAGTGTATTTTTCAAAAAATGGTTCGAGGAGACGAACCATTTCGCAAGGTGTGGGCTGACCAGCCTTTATAGATGCTAGAGGTGAGTGAAGGCTATCAGGTTTGGTACAGGCCAGTAGAAGGAATACTGTGGTGAAGTTCGCCGGTTATTTGAATGGTGGCAGAGGAGTAATATGTCACGACCCACAGTACATCGAAAACCCCACTGAAAATAAAGCTGCATAGTCGCAGTTCTCTCCGAGTGCCCATGACAACGTCGGTTAGCCGCCGAAAGCACCTGCAATTGGCACGCGAGCATCAAAACTGGACTTTGAATGATTGGAAGAAAGTCGACGGGTCCGATGAAGCTCGTTCTCTGTTGAACCATGCGGACGGCCGGGGTACGCGTGCGTCGTGTATCTGGGGAATTGTTGGCACCAGGATGCACCGTGGGTCGCAAACAAACTGTAAGCTGGTGGTGAAAGTGTCAAACTTTGGGTAATGCTCTGCTTGGATATCCTGAGTACAGACATTCACGTGCAGGAAACTAGAATGTTTACCACTTATCTAAACCTCATTGTAGACAGTCATTCATGCCAGGAAACTAGATTGTTTAGCACTTACCTAAACATAACTGTAGACAGTCATTCACGTGCAGGAAACTAGAATGTTTACCACTTACCTAAACATCATTGTGGATAGTCATTCACGTCAGGAAACAAGAATGTTTACCACTTACCTAAACAACATTGTAGACAGTCATTCACGTGCTGGAAACCAGAATGCTTACCACTTACCTAAACATCTTTGTAGACAGTCATTCACGTGCAGGAAACTAGAATGTTTATCACTTACTTTAACACTATTGTAGACAGTCATTGACGTCAGAAAACTAGAATGTTTACCACCTAAATAAACATCACTGTAGACAGTCATTGGCGTCAGGAAACTAGAATGTTTACCACTTACCTAAACATCATTGTAGACAGTCATTCACGTGAGGAAACTAGAAACTAGAATGTTTACCACTTACCTAAACATCATTGTAAACTAGGTACATTCTTTCATGGCAAAGGCATTCTCCTCCAGTAGTGCCTTCTTTCAGAAGAATAATGTTCCATGCCACATTGCCTGGATTTTCCGAGAATGGTTCGCGGAACGTGAGGAAGACTTCCTGGTAATTCTATGACCTTTAAATTTCTCAGACATCAATGCAATAGAGCATGTTTGTTTTCGTTTTGAACAGCAAATCTGTTCTGCGATGGCTCAACGACGCGGATCACGTTACCAGGTAGCACAAAACACCTTTAGAAATCTTGTAGTCAATGCCTCGCCGGGTGAGAGCTGTTTTGACAACACGTGCAGGACCAATATGATATTAGGCAGGTGGTCATAATGTTCTGGATCTTCGGTGTATTTTTCTTATGTAAAGGGGTCCTGAGAGCAAACGGTTTAAGAATCACAGGTGTAGAAATTTCTCGTGATTCTGGTTTACTGAAGAATGAACGCAGTGTGTATAAATATATTTTTGCAACAAGACGTGTCGGATACAATGAAGAACAACCACTTTTGGTTTTAAAGTCCGAAACTTTTCATTTTGTTTGCGAATTGTTTTGAAAGCAAAGATAAAAAAATAAATGATCTCCCATTAAAAATATCCTTCGCTTCAAAGGTCCATTGATTTGAGGGATAGCTTGGAATTATTTCGGTACATAAAATTATACTGGGATTTTTTCTGACCATGAAAACATGATTTCAGATGACCAATAAGAGTAGGGGAATGGGCCCTGATCTGCCGTGGAAAGTAATCTTGTGAAATGAGTTTTCGAAAAGCTTTCTCTGCATTTAAACGATTTTTTCCGGGTTTGCTAAAGTATTAAATTAAAGAGCGAATGAATAGCGAAGAAAAATAAAAAAAAATATCGTCTTTATTTAAGGACTGTTATACAAACTCCAACGTGAACTCAAACGACACGAGGGTTTTTCTCCTTTATTAAACTTTTTCAGGTTTAAAATGGATCTGACTGAATTTTTGAAGGCCATTGTTTAGCTGAAATTTCTTAAAAAATCGCAGTTGAGTAAATTCAACAGGTTTCATTATTTGCGTCATTTGAAAGTAAGATTTTTTCATCAGTTTTTTTAAGTACTGACGGAGTTTCTTTGCAAAGATGTTTGGAAATCACTTCATTTATCAATAGCGACAGTTCAGTAAAACCAGCTATTTTTGAAAGCTCTCATCTATTTGTTGAAGGAAGCACCAAAAATGATTTAAAAAAAAAGCAGAAAACTTAAAACGTACTACTTTCTAATATTTTTTCCCTCGCGGTTAGGACTGAAGTTCTACTCTAGTGGAAACTTCACTTGAGAGGGACAGAACACTTGAATGGAATCTCAGGTTTGTTACGAAACATATTTTTCCTCTTCTTCGGAAGCTAATCATCAGGAAGAATAAGCGTCGAAAATAATGAATGATTCGCCCCACAGGTAATGAGAGAATTCCATGCGCAGATGATTTTTAGAACTGAAAATTGGTGGCTTCACGAGTAGTAAGGTTGCTTTGAAATAAATGGGAATAGGGCAGAAAAAAAGAACAAAAAAAATTGTTTTTTTAATTATCGCAGTGGAAGATTTGTTGCCTGTAAGGATACATTTTCAAATGTAAAAGAGAGTAGGGGGAAATGAAAAAAAAAAAGGAAGGCGGTGTTATTAGACACGATAAAAGCAGTTATTAGTTTCTCTCCGAAAGATCGTAAATAACGCAGACATTATGCTTCTGAGTAATCACAACGGCGTTTTCCGATGGCTTCCTTCGTAGTTTTGTTTCTGAACAGATTTGAATATTTCATATGGCAGCTTTTGAATTACCACGAGAGCTTCGTTCTTTATAGGCGCTTTAATAATTTTTCTTTCTCGATACAATCGGACAAGCCTAAATTTATTTTACGCATTTACTAAAAGTCTTGCGCCTGATGATGAAAGCATGCAATCAAAGAAAAGAAAACGAAAGTCAGTTATAAGAAACTATGATATATACAGAAGTAGCAAATTATTAGGAACACTAAATAGAATTGAGACACGTGCCATCCACCCTTACGCACCCAACTACGAGGCATGATAAGAAGTATCCAGACTGGTTGCATAAGTTCGAAATCGCAGAATGCAGCAGGAAGCGGTTTGGCACAGGTTGACCTTGGAACTTACTACGCATGTGCCGTCAGTCACGTTCCCCCTGCTGATCCGCCTTTTTTACGCTTTCCAACCGTAGGTTGAAGAAGCATATATGCTCCAGCTTTTTCCGTCCGTCTGTCCGTCCGTCCGTCTGTCGGCACGATAACTCACGTAAAAATAGTTCGATTTCGAAGAAATTTTAGTATGTTGTGCGGGACCACCAGGGGACGAACCCTATTGAAAATGGGTGAAGTGGGGTCAAAGGTCACGCCATAAGAGTGGGATCCATTCAATTGCCCTTATGCGTCATAACTTGCGTAAATATAGTTCGATTTCAATGAAATTTTAGTATGTGGTAGGGGACCACCTGGGAACGAAGTCTATTGAAAATAAATGAAATAGGGTCAAAGGTCAGGACATAGGAGCGGGATCCATTCCATTGTTTTTATGCATCGTAACTTGCGTAAAAATGGTTCGATTTCAATGAAATTTAAGTGTGGTAAGAAACCACCTTGGAACGAACTCTGTTGAAAATGGGCGGAATGGGGTCAAAGGTCAGGACATAAAAGCGGGATCCATTTCATTGCCTTTATGCGTCATATCATTCGTAAATATAGTTCGATTGCGATGAAATTTCAGTATGTGGTAGGAAACTACCTCGGCACGAACCCTATTGAAAATTGGCAAATTGGGGTCAAAGGTCAGGCAGGGCATAAGAGCGGGATTTGTTCCATTGCCCTTATGCGTCATAACTTGCGTAAAAATGGTTCGATTTCGATGAAATTTTAGTGTGTGGTACGGAGCCACTGGGGACGAACCCTATTGAAAATGGGCGAAATGGGGTCAAAGTTCAGGACACTGGAGTGGGATCCCTTCCATTGCCCTTGTGCATCATAACTTACCTAACAATGTTTCGATTGCGACAAAACGTTATCATGTCGTTACGAAGGTAAAATGAACCGGTTCTGTTGAATACCAACGAAATGGGGTCAAAGGTCATTGCACAAAAGCAAGATTTATTCCACAGCCATTATTCTCATAACTTGCGTAAAACTGCTTCTATTGCGACAAAACTTTAGCATGTTATTCTTGAGGTATACTGAACCGGTTCTGTTAAATATCATCGAAATGGGGTCAAAGGTCAGGACACTGGAGCGAGATTTATTCCACAGCCATTATCCTCATAACTTGAGTAATAATTTCTGGTATGTTGGAAAGCGTATCATAATCAATGCATTGCATTATTTTACTAACTTGTTTACAGTAGTGCTTTGTTTTTATGTGTGTGAAGCGGTTCGCATTTGTGATGTCGGAGAAAATTGATCAACGAATTTGTATCAGTTTTTGTCAAAACTTATCAAAACGCATACACTATATATTGACAAAACTCACCGGACACTCCTTCAAAGCAAATGAACGGAACCATTGTGTTGTTAAGATGCGCGGTACAGCTGCAAAAGGTTTCAAACAAGCCTGCAGCTTAACGCGATCATATCGCTCTGTGAGATTGAGTGAAAATGTCCCTGCGGGAGAAAAATGACTTTGAGAAAGGAAAGATTGTTGGGTGTTATATTAGTGGGTTGTCCATAAGAGAAACCGAGAGGCGTTTAAACATACCCAAGTCAACTGTTTTGGATGTATTGAATAAGTGGAAGACACATGGCAAGCCTGAAACAGCAAAACGTACCGGCAGACCGAAGAAAATCAGTGAGACAGGAAGTCGAAGCCTCAGGACAGTCGTTACAGCTAATCGACGGAGTACTGCACAAGACCTAAGTGCACATCTGAGTACATATGCTGGAACCTCGGTACGTACACGTACTATTCGTAGAGAACTTCATTCCATGGGTTACCGTGGTCGTGCGGCTGCTCATAAGATTTTCATCTCCACACGGAATGCTACTCGTCGTTTAACATGGTGTAAAGAACATTTATCGTGGACCGTAGATATAAAACGAGTCCTATGGACTGATGAATCCAGATACGCGATCCATCAGACTGATGGCCATATGTGGGTATAGTGGCAGCCGGGGGAATGCTATTTACCACTCTGTATTGTTCCTACGGTCAAGTTTGGAGCTGGCAGTGTACTCGTGTGGAGGGGTTTTTCGTTGTATGGTCCCGGTCCACTGATTATCGTGGACAAACCTGTTAACCAGTTCGTCTACCTTGATATTCCGGACAGTTATGCCCTACCAACTCTGTGGCAATACTATGGAACCCAGCCTCGTTGGTACCAGCAGAATAATGCGCCGAGCCAGAAAGCAAGGACTGTTACGGCGTGGTTTGGAGATAATTCCGTATCGTGTATGGATTGGCAAGCACAGAGCCCTGATCTTAATCCCACAGAGCACCTATGGGATGAATTAGAGCACCACATAAAAAGTTTGGAACCAAGGCCTACTACTGAGCAACAGTTAGCGGCAGCATTATGTATTGAATGGAAGTTCATACCCATCCCTGTGTTCCAAAACCTTATTGAAAGCATGTCTCAAAGGGTCAGTACATGCATTAAGACCAAAGGTGGTTTCAAAATATCTTTATTCAAGGTAGAAATCAGGAGACGAACTAATAAGGACGTCTAAATACAAATAAAATACGATCAAAGATCGTTAAACTACTAAAACCTATATAAAAATATACAGCATAGTGCACAAGTTGAAAAATGGAGCAAAATTACAGCTCGTGATAAATGAACAGCGACAAGCATGTCTGGGCATTTAGGAAGGATTTTAACAAAAAAACTTATTGCTCATAAGTGCATTGCTGTGCGATTAACAAACCTGTTCAAGAAAATATTGAGAGCTTCAGGAGACAACATTTCTCTTAAAAAAAAAAAAAAAAAAAAAAAAAACAATAAGACAGTAAGGTGTAACACATCATAGTTACAAGAATGTACAGTACAAAGCAATTGACAAACTGATCATAAGACAAATCAATGAAATGATGAATATCAGGAGAAGAACAAACTTGGACTTCCTGGTGTAAATATAATATATTACCTGTTCGGCAATATTCAAAAACAATGTACAGATATACAGCACAGTGTCAACATGTTACAAATCAAAATCGGACCATATACAGAAATGTAACACTATTCTGTTGACCAGATAGAAAATGTAAGTATAATAAGAAAACACACGATGAATAAAGCTTTAACATATTCTCACTATCCATATGTAGTAATAGAAGAATGATAGTACCAAGCATCACCTCACACAAAAGAACAAAATAGGTAAAATGGTTTTCAAAATATAGTACTCATGAGTACAACACCATGCAATTGACTAACTTGTGCAAAAATAAATACAGTAAGAATCATTAGTCAACATGTCTCTTGAAAGAAGGTACGATATGACAGTGAGTTTTAACACAACATATTTACAAGGATGTACAGTACTATGCAATTTAAAAAAAAACTGATTATCAGACAAATCATTATTATGTTTAATAACAGGAAATAACTAAACTTGGACATTCTGATGCAAATAAGATGGATTACTTGTTCCGCAATATTTTGAAAACTATGTACAATTATACAGCACAGTGCAAACATGTTCGGGAAACAAAATAGAACAAAATTACAAAAAACTACACTGCAGAAGCAATTTCTATGTTTATACAGCACTATGCTAATGACTAACTGCAATATTTATACTCAAAATGTAAACTAAAGACGAACTAACATGAACGTCAATGTAAGAAAAAAAAATACAAGATGAGTGTCACAAAAAACAATTTGCTGTGTAAACACGTACAGCCCTTTATAAAAAAACCCATGCGGTAAATTTCCAAGCTGTGCAAAGATCTTGAAAACAGATTGTTGATATTTACATATGCATTTCTGATTCAAAAAGGTCAAATACCAAATCTGCTGACCGTCAGGTACAATGACGCTGGCGAGCTGGTAAACCATGAAGCAGCCGGTGACCAGGTGGCAAGGAACTGGCTCTCCCGACGCTGAGTAACTGCAACAGAATACTCTAGCCGAAGTCGAGATGTCAGACGGTCGCGGAAATGGCATAATAATGCCGTAGAAGCTTCATGCACAGTCAGAGGAGTAGTCAAATATCTGCAGCGTTGATGAAACACGTAGATTACATGCTTCGCTAAAATAAAAATATAGGCACAGACTGATGGGAGCTTGACTGGGGGATAGTTCTGTAGCAGAAGAGTCCGATATGCATCAAATGTAAGATCTGCTGTAATGGAACATTGGGCGATAGTAAATGCCAAGTTCAGCATTGGGAGTAATATAACACAGTGTTGATAGACATGGGAGACATCAGCCTCCCGAGCACAGAAAGGGCAAAGAGGGGAATCGAGAAGAGACATTCGGAAAAGAACGGAGGGAACAGGAAGGCGGCGATGGAGGAAAAGCCAATGGGTATTAATTTCTAGAGGAGCAGAAAGAGGAGACAGGGCGGCTGACCACACCGTAGCAGTGGTAGCAGGGGGAACATCAGGAATGGGGAGAGGAGGAGAAGAATGGGACATAGAGAGGAACCGATAAAGAGCTGACACCGAGAGAGAAGAAATGGGATGGACCGACACCGTACTAATGCACGTTAATAAATGGTATATTGTGTTTCTTTCTTAGGTGTCGGATGACTTTTGTCAGCATTGTGCATTTAAAGTTACAGAAAGTCTATGACGAGGATAGTATGAGACGTACATAAACAAGCTTATGGGTAGTATAAACGTTTTAAAGGTGGCCGTGAAAGTGTTGAGAGTGATGAACGGTCTGGGAGGCCCACCCACAACCAGAAAAAGTGAAAACAATGTCGAACTTGTACTCACAGCTGGGCGAGAAAATCTCTGAATCACCGTTCGTTAGATGACTGAAGACTTCATCATTAGTTTCGGTTCGGTTCGTCGGTTATTACGGACGATTTGGGTGTGAGAAGCGTCTCACCGAAATTTGTAGGAAAATTGCTCTCAGCTTAGTAAAAATAGGCCTGTATTTCAGCTGCTAGTGATCTGCTTGAGTGCGCCGAAAAAAACGAAAACTTTTAAAAAACTATCATGACTAGTGACAAATTATGTATTTATGGTATAACTCCGAAACTAAGGCCTAGTCTTTAGAGTGGAAGACCCCAAACTCTCCCAGACCCAAAACAGCACGACAGAGCCGCAGCAAGGTCAAGACGATGCGGGCTGATTTTTAAATCATGAGGCAATTGTGCATCATGAATACGCTCCATCAGTCCAGAAAATCAACAAAGAATACAAATGTTAAGTTTTGCGCCGTTGTGAAAACACAAGGTTGTCCGTAACGGAGATCTCGTCCCCTCACTCCTGAGTAAGTTGCTCTCCCAACTAAGCTACACGGACGGAATGTATCGCTGCAGATTTGTCGTCTTGACTCGTGTATTACTTCTGGAGTATGTCACGTAATCTCCCTCTTAATTGATTTTTTTTGTAAGCGAAGAACGAACTTTCATCAAGATTCTAGACGATGTGTGAAACAAACATCACACATTTATCAAAGAACCCGACGGCCAGAACATCTAATATTTACGTTCGGACACCAACGTAAAAAACAAAAAAACATACAGGTTTGTCCGTGACGGGGATCGAAACCACGCACAATCACTCCGTAGTAAGTTGCTCTCAAAACTAAGCTACATGGACGAAATGTAACGCTGCAGATTTGACGTCTGGACACGTGCTTTACCTTTGTCGTACGTCAAAGCGTTAGAGGGTTGCAGTTTGTCGCCAAAGCCTGGCATTTGTATGAAAGTGGCGGGTGGCAACATCACTTTGACAACGCGCCTGTCCATCCATCGCAACTAGTGCAGCAGTTTCTTGCTGAGAAGCGCGTTGCACAGGGCCGTCAGCCGCCTTGTTCGCCAGATCTCACTCCTTGTGACTTTTTGCTCTTCCCAAAAGTCAAATGCCACTGGAAAGGAAAAATATTTCAAGATATTAGGAGATACAAGGGAATGTGACGAAGCAGCTGTTCGCTATTTCAGAAGATGATTTAAAAACGCTTCGAGCAGCGGAAACAGCACTGGGCAAACTGTGTAGCTTCGTAAGGGGACTACTTTAAAGGTGATTAAGCTTCAAATCTGTAACTCTTGTAATTTTTTTTAATACATCAATTTTTTTATGATGCGACGAAGCAGCTGTTCGCTACTTAGAAAGATGACTTAAAATGCTTTCAGCAGTGGAAACAGCGCTGGGCTGCATCTGTAGGTCTTGTACTTTTTGTTAATAAATCCAGTCTGGATAGATTTTGATCGCACATCATGACGGTGAGATGGCTTTATTGAAAGCTCGCTGCAAAAAATTCATTCAGATATGTAGGAAGCGTAGCGTAAATAGTGGTAACCAGAATTGGAAACGGGTCAAAAATTTTGGACCCGGACTCAGCTAAGGCGTCACATAGTTCGACCCGAGCCAACTCGACTCGGATCTGCAACTGTCCCGGACCAGACCCAACTCGACACGGATCTGTAACTGTCCCGGACCCGACCCAACTCGACTCGGATCTGTAACTGTCCCGGACTCGACCCAACTTGACTTGGTTCTGTAACTGTCACGGACCCCACCCGAAAAATCTGCTTTGACTCTGATATCTATCTATATATATCATCATCATCATCATTGTGAACCATTATCAATCCACTGCTGGACGAAGGTCTCCCCAAGTTTCCTCCACAACGGTCTGTCTTGTGCCAGTCTCCTCCATGTCACCCCTGCATACTTTCGAATTTCATCCACCCATCTCCCATGTGGTCTTCTTCTGGGTCTTTTCCTGTCCCTTGGAATCCAATCTAAAATTTCGGCTGTCCATCGATGATCTGTCCTTCTGGCAGTATGTCCAGCCCATTGCCATTTCAGGGATTTAACTCTGATCATGATGTCTTCCACTCTTGTCATTTTTCGGATCCACGAGTTCCTCTTCTTATCTCTCCTGGTTACACCAAGTATGCACCTCTCCATGCTGCTTTGAGTTGTCTGCAGCCTTTGTATGTCTCTTTTAGTTAAGGTCCACGTCTCTGCACCATACGTAAGCACTGGAAGGATGCATTGATCAAACACTTTTCTTTTAAGACATAATGGCATATTGCTCTTGAAAATTATGCTGTTTCTTCCAAAAGCTCTGCAGGCAAGTTTTGTACGCCGATTAATTTCTTCATCAATGTGACCCTCACTTGATATCTGCTGTCCAAGATAAACGTACGTGTCTGTTATCTCCAGCTTTTCTCCATCAATCGATAAATCTTCATTTCTTGTAAAAGCATTGAACATCTCTTTTGTCTTCTGAAAGTTCATTTTTAATCCCACTTCTTTACTCTTGTCAGCAAGTTCCTGGATCATACTCTACAGCTCTGATGGGCTAGTTGCAAAAATGACTATGTCATCAGCAAAACGAAGGTGGGTTAGATAATCTCCATTAATCTTTATCCCCTTGTTTTCCCAGCTCAGTGACTGAAAAACACCCTCCAATGTGGCATTAAAGAGCTTCGGAGATATGGTGTCACCTTGTCTCACTCCCTTTCCAATTTTTATGTGTGTTGTATTTTCAAACAGCCTAATCTTTGCATTTGCATTTTCATAGATGTTATTAATAATATTAATGTATGCATCTTCAATACCGCAGGTTTTCAGAGCCATTGCAACTGCTGATGGTTTCACCGAATCAAATGCTTTTTCATAATCGATAAAAGCCATGCACAATGGAAGTTCATATTCCCTCGCTCTTTCAATTAGTTCTCTCAGGACATGGATATGATCTATTGTGCTGTAGCCACTCCTGAATCCAGCTTGTTCTCTCGGTTGAGCCATGTCCAGTGTTACCTTCAAGCGGTGTGAAAGAACTTTAGTGAAGATTTTATAAACTACTGATAGGAGGCTGATAGGTCTGTAGTTTCCGAGATCCTCAATGTCACCTTTCTTATGTAGCAGGATCATTGTAGCGGTGTTCCAATCCTCAGGAATCTTTCCTTCATTAAGGCATCGAATGAAAATTTGGGCGAGTACTGTTTCGATTTCTCCACTTGCTTCTTGTATGATGTCTACAGTAATTCCATCTTCTCCTGGAGCTTTTCCCCGCTTCATGTTCTTGATTGCATGTGCAACTTCTGCTGGAAGGACTGGAGGAACTCTGGTACTGGTATCTTTCATGATGTCTGGAGTGCATGTATCATCCCTTTCATATAATTTGGAGTAGAAATCTTTCACTCTTGTCAAAATTTCGCCTCTATTTCTTGTTACAGAACCATTTTCTTTTCTCAGTGCCATAATCAGTTTTCTTCACTTACTGAGATGTCCCTTTGCTATCTTTAGGCTTTGGTTGTTTTCAATTGCTTTCCTCACTAGTTCACAGTTGAATTTTCTTACGTCTTTAGTGATACGTTTTCGTACTGTCTTGCATAGCTCTATATATTCCACTTTGGAAGTCACATCTTCTTTAGTTGTCCTCATCTCTCTTCTTTTTTGCATCAACATTTTCGTTTTTCCTGATAATTTATTTACATGCAACTTGTTCTTAGACCCAGCTAATTTTGTTGCTGTTTCCATAAGAGCTTTGGTTACTTTTCTGTTAACTTCAGAGATGTCCACTTCTTCCGATGTTAGGCCTTCTAAAGCAGTGAACCTGTTCTTCAGTTCCAACTTGAAGGTATTATGGTGTTTTTTAAGGTTGGTTATGTCAATAGATTTTGTTTGTTTTATGAGCTTGCCACGTTCAAGTTTAGTGTTGAGGTGCATCTTACATCTCACCAATCTATGGTCACTACTTGTGTTGAACTTGTTTAGTACACTGCAGTCTTCTATGACGAATTTTTTGTTACACATAATAAAATCAATTTCACTTGTAGTCCCATTTGGATGTCTCCATGTCCATTTCCTGTGTACACCCTTGCAATGGTCGTTCGTGAAAACCCGAACTAACGTTTCTACCTCCGAAATACCATGGCTCATCTCACGAGCGCGAACTATGACCCCGCGTTGAAAATCGCTTAAATCGTTATTACTTGTCATTCTCATGTCGAAAACAGCTCTGACAGCTGGCAAGGATGTCTATCGGTTTATATACGCACTGGCGGACGCAACCGAGTACGCGCATTAGTGATGTTGCTATGCATTTTGCATAAACTCGTCTGTACCAGTTTTTCTGGCACTTCAGTGTATATACAGGGCGTTCAAAAAGTCACTCCGCAGTGGGTATCTTAGGTTATACGGAAATCAGACAAATGTATTATGGGAACGCATAATTTACTCACTTACTTACAAGAAGTATTTAAACTGTCGTCCTTCATTTGCAAGGCATGTCTTAATTGTTTTACAAATGTTTTCAAACGCATCAGCGAGTGTGAAAAAGTTCCTCCGCAGTGATATTAAGGCGGTTCCACCTAATTTGGATGGCGCTACAATAAAAGGTTTTGAACTTAGTAACTTGTATGTTTAATTTCACTTTTTGATGTTTTCTTGATGACATGTAAAGCTTCAAAATATGTTTCACAGCGACACCAATTTTCACAAGCTTATGATGAACTGTAAGTTTCCAAAATGTGGATGTTATTTTCATCATTGCACCTCAGAAGGAAGGACATTCTTCCATCTGAGGACAACACTCTTCCTTTAATAAGCACGACAAGTCATTTTTCAGTCCGCAGGCACAAGTGTCGAACACAAAAATTCACAATTCACATTTTTTTCTGAAAATGTGTTTTTTTTTCTTTTCAAAAATATAACGGAAATAAAAGCGGGTCGAATCGGTTCAGGAGCATCTCAACCCGACTCGTTGACCCGCTGACTCGTTTCGATCTCTGGTGGTGATATGAGGAAGACACGTGATTTAATTTACTTTGAAAGAGTCATGATAGTGGGTTTTAGGCGGGAAGAAGCAATGATCTCAGAAATGGTAAACCTTCTTAGCTACGCTAAAAAATACATAAGTGGTGTGAATTCACAGAAAATTCTTGAAAATAACGTGCAGAACTGTTGACGGTAGGCGTCCAACGAAATTTCCGTTTCTTCTAAGTAATTTCCGTATTTTCACAGATTTTCCGTAGGCAGCAATTCCGTTTATTTCAGAAAAGTCCGTAATGACAAAGTAAATTTCTCCATACTTTTCCTGCCAGGGGTGGAACTCCGAGTGCTATCCACTATACTGCACTTGCATGCACCCTCACCGCTATCTGCCTTTATGTCATGTGTGTCTTGCGGGGCAGGCACGTCACGGGCTATAACAGCAGACCCGTGTGTCATTCGTCCCTGCTAAGAACCGACAAATTCCTCTGCAGTGATCACGAAAGCCTAAAAACTGGAAACTTGAAGGCTGGGAAAATGTCGCTCGGTTCGATGAACCAAGTTTTCTATCAATACATGCAGATGGAGGAGCCAGAATATGGCGTCAACCGCACGAATCGATGAATACAAGTTTCCTGGCGTTGTTTTACTATTTGGTAGAGGCGTTGTAATGCTCTAGGACAGTGGTTCCCAACGTGGAGCGCAATTTTATTTTTAAGTTGCGCGGGGGGAGGGGGATTCGAGAATGAGCACACTAACAGAAGAAAGTAAAAAAAAATTCTCCGGCAAACCTGTGATTTTGGTTTTCTGAAAACCAGAGCAAGAAGAATCCCCCAAAACCTCTAAAATTTCCCCCGCTTACAATCTCCTAGCGCATGCTCACTTCCGCTCCACTAAGAGAAAAACCCTCCTTCAAACTCCATTTCAAAGTCCACTCGCGAGGTTTCCACTGACCTTTGAACCCCAGCGATATTCCCATGAATCCCACGCCAACGCAATCCTATTCTCTTCGCCTCCACGCAACAAAATAACAGAATGCTGATGCCAAGTACTTCCGTTCGATTCGAAACCAAAAACACTTCTCTTATCTACTCTTTCCGAAACATAAAAAGTAACTATCCCACTTCCTCTGCTTTCACATTGTCCCAACCATCAAAGTGCATTTCATTTCAGAAGTTTTTCTCACATTTATTTCTTTCAGTCACAAACCCTATGCACAAAATGAGTAGTGCGAGCAAGAATAAAGTTCGTCAGTATTCACAGGAATATTTAAACTTTGGTTTCATACCCGCTATCCACGATGAAAGGTCACCTTTCTGCCTCTTATGCCAACAATGCTTGGCCAACGTATCAATGAAACGTAATCGTCTCGAGGCACATTTGAAGGCGAAACATAATGCATATGTAAATTCAGATTTAAATTACTTCAAGACTCCACGTGAACAGGAGTTCATTTTTTGAATAATAAGAATTATATGTCACAGAATTATACGTATATGTCATTATACGTAGAGGATAGGAGTTTATTTTTTAAATAATAAGAATTGTATGTCACAGGGGGAGCATCACGATTTTTGAGATGCTTAGGTGGGGCATGGCCAAGAAAAGGTTGAGAACCACTGCTCTAGGATCTGATTTAATGGGGGGGGGGGCATCGTGTTCCTTAATTCCTCTGGAACAGCACTTGGATGTCACGGGCTATCTTGACAACACAGATCACACTTAACATCAGATCTACATGTACATGTGCATGGTGTTTCCCGATGAAGTGGTTTACTTCCAGAAGGATAATGCGCCATGCCACAAGGCGCATGTTGTCACACAGTATTTCCAGAAAAACGACAGTGACTTTAAAATTACAAAATGCTCCGCACGGTTCCCAGATCTTAAACCAATTAAACACACTCTCCACAGATCTTACCCAACTGAACACTTTTATCCCATCAAATAGAAGTCATCGCTCTTTCCACGTTTATAAGTGAGTCACGGAAAAATTCTAGTTATTTGTTCAGTTGCTGCTGCTCATCTTTGGTGAATCCCCAGCATTGTGCGGGGCACCAAAGAAGCAACCTGTCATGTGGTTTGGTAGTTTGTCGTTTGCGAGTCTGGAGAGTTTCGAGGCGGCTGTGGTGCAGTGCAATCATATCCGGCGCGCAACTGGATGACCCTGGGTTCGATTCCAGGGTGGCGGCTGATGAGAATTTTCTCGTGACTCACTTATAAACGTGGAAAGAGCGATGACTTCTATTTGATGTTCCTGGTCTGTGTATTTATCACTTTTATCCCACTTCAACTCAGGGTTACTTCCAAAAGAATTAATGAGCCATACCACAAGGTACACATCGTCACACAGTAGCCACAGGAAGATGGCAGTGATTTCAAAGTAATAAAAATGATCCGCACGGTCCCCAGAGCTTACCCCAGTTGAACATTGGTCTCCAGATCTTGTCCAATTGACCACGTTCACCCGAAGTCAACCTGGGGTACTTCCAGAAAGATAATGCGCCATGCCACAAGGATCAGATCGTCACACAGTAGTACCAAGAAGACGACAGTTACTTACTATAAAATGACACGCATGTTCTTGAGATCTTAACCCAATCGAACGTTTGTAAAAGGAGATTGGGAACGATTCATAACATAGATCCCCCCTCCAGCGAAAATTCAAAAATTGACGAGCGCCATCATATCCAGTTGGCTGAATATATATTACCTCGTTGAATCCATGCAACATCAAATCGAGGCTGTTTTGGTCCAAGTTATTAGATAGATATTACTAATCATTTTTTACTTCAATGAATTACTAGCAAGAATACAATACTAATATCCTTTTAAGTATAACTTCGATAGCCAAGGCCGTTGTGATGGTGAAACTAAGTCGAATTAACATAAAATGGGTTTGAAACAATACAGGAAGAACCATTCAAAATTACTTTGTGGAATTACCATCATCTGGTTTGTTGCAATTCCCCCATACCGTGACATACTTTAAATTTAAAAAAATTTTGCGCGGCAATTTCTCAGCATCTACAGTTCGATTCCTAAAAATTTTTACAAAGCTCACCATAAGATGGTGATTCATACATTTTCGAATTTCTTTGATACACAGTTTTTTATGTCACTACTTCATGTTATCAACAATATCTAGACACCAACGAAAGTTCGAGGGGAGAAACTCGATGTGTATGGAAGCTGGAGCAATGTGTCAAACATTTCCAGCAACGTTTACTACTATGGGACAAAATATGTTCGCCCTACATGTAAAAGCTTGCTTTAAAATAATCTTTTCATCTGAAAGCTGTATTATGATTATGCATTTATAACTTTTCTTTGATTGGAGGTTTAACGACCACCGTGAGCAACTCAATGGGCTATAAGCAGTCGCCCGTCCCTAATTTAGGGTCACTGGTTCCAGGGAAGGGAGAGAGCCAGTGCCGTAAGACAAACACAACATCCATGCCCGACCGGGATTCGAACCCGGACCCCTTACGGACGAATGATCAGAGGCCAGCGCCTTAGACCACTGCGCCACCGGGGCGGCAAGTTTTCTTTGGCATTCTATTATTGTAACCAAGACTATCCCCTTTTCGATAAAGCCTTCTGGATTTTCATGAAAAGGTTTCCTTTCTTGTTTTTATTTTTATACACATTCATAAGCTTGCAGACATAGTAAAATATTGCAACACTTCGTGGAACAGAAATGCTACTAGTAATACGAAAGTTATTCGTCACAAACTCCAGTTTGTAATGCTACATCGTCACAGATATACACTGGCGGAAAGTGAAAAAAGAACACCAAGGAGGAGACATCTGATACCAACGAAATTTGTACAGCATAATAACGGAATACAGAGGATAACGTGATCAAAACATTATGGCAAAATACAGCTGTATTTGCTGGTAAACTGAAAAATAACATTTCCATGTAACATGGTTTAGGGTCGCTGGTTCCAGGGAAGGGAGAACCGCCATGAACTGCATCACACTGTGCAATTCTGGCATGGAGTCTGTCGTACAGATGCTGGATGCAAGTTTGGGGTATTAAGTTCCAAGCATCCTCAACCTGGACGCGTTATTCGGGGATGGTCGTGGCTGGCCATGGAGACCGGATAAGTCGTTGTCCCATAAAATGCCACACGTGTTCAATGGGGGACAAATCCGGTGAACGTGCAGGCCATGGAAGTTGTCTCACACTCTGAAGTGCATGTTGCGTTGCACGTGCCGTGTGTGGGTGTGCGTTATCTTGCTGGAAAACACCACGATGAACCAACTTTACAAATGGCATAACAACGGGCTGAATGCTGTTGTTGATGTAGGATGTACTGTTTAATATACCCGGTACAAATACTAGTTGTGTCCGGGAGTGACAGCTGATCGCTCCCCACACCAGGAGACCAGGAGTAGGCCCTGTGTGTCGCTGGCAGATGCAAGAAGGGTGGAGACGCTCCCCTGTGAGTCTGCGAACACGCATACGGCCATCGGAGGCTCCCAAGTAGAATCTGCTTTCATCGCTGAACACGACAGATCGCCATTGCGTTATCCAGTGCAGACGTTGGCGACACCACTGCAGCCGTTCCTGACGGTGGGCTGGAGTCAGATGTACACACGCCAGAGGCTCACGTGTACGTAGTCCTGCATCCAGTAGACGGTTGCGGATTGTTCACACAGTCACCTCAGGTGCAACGGCAGCTCGGATTTGCGTCGCAGTGGATGTTCTGCTTGACAACGCCGCTCTTCTTATGCGTCGATCGGTCCGCTCATCAGTACGTATATTACTCCCGGTTCCACGTCTTCTCGTGTGGGAATGTTCTTCGGACCATCTACGCCACCATCGTACCACCACCGATACTTGGCGTCCAATTCGCTCCGCAATACGACGATACGACCACCTGGCCTCGCGGAGTCCTACTAGACGATCTCGCTCAAAGTCCGATAACTGCTGAAATCGTACACGTCTTCCATGTCCAGGCATTGCAGCTTCTTCAGGGTCTTTGCACGTGTCCGTACGCCAACGACTGATTACATTCACTTCGCCGTACTCCTTAAATACCACCGACGATAATTCGCATATTATGCCGTGCTGTGGCGTAAGCGCTCACCGGTTGGTTCCGAAATTAACATCACACCTACGTAAGCTCGACCCCATTAGCATATGTAAATTTCATGATCGTCCGCCAATTCCTTCTTGGTGTTCTTTTTTCACTTTCCGCCAGTGTAGAAGAGATTCTACGTAGGAATACAGCTTGGGTTTCGAAATAAGAATATGCACTCTGTGACACCTAAGTTCCATACATTGCAAATACAGGTAGGATACTTAGAGTAGACAAGAACTTAAGGAGCATAAGATCAAATTTGAGAATGCTAATAACCGCGCCCCGGTGGCCCAGTGGTCTAAGCGCTGGCTTATGACTATTCGTCCGTGAAGGGTCCGGGTTCGAATCCCTGTGATGCATGGATGTTGTGTGTCTTTCAGCACTGGTTGTCTCCATTCCCTGGAACCAGTGCCCCTAAATTCGGGACAGGCGACTGCTTATAGCCTATTGAGTTGCTCACGGTGGTCGTTAAACCCCAATCAAAAAAAAAAAGAAAAAAGAATGCTAATAAACACAATTTTTGACAAAAACGATGCTTACTGTTATGTAAAACAACTCGGTTGCGACAACATTGAGTTGACGTCCCTAATTGTCATACAGCGTTTGAAAAGGCTCCTGTGGTATTTGCTACCAAGCTGCTTTCACCGATCTCGGAGAATGGCCGCCCTTGTGTTCATAGAGGGCGTCCAATCATGGCTCGTGCTCGAATGGGGATACATTCGGGGATCTGGGTGGTCAAGGCAATACAATCACACCACGAAGACATTCAGAAAAAATCCTACGGTATGCGTGCGGGCATCATGATGCCGTAAAATGGTATCACCCCAATGAGAAAGCGACGGGTTCCAGAATTTGAATGACATAGTGGCGAGTAGTTATGTTGCAGTTGACAAACACCAACGATGAAGGAGGAGTGTAACCAATCTCTGCGCACATCAAAGCACCATCTGAGCGTGTAGTACTGCGTTATGTAGTGAATCTAGGCCATTTGTGTCCTTTCTGTGTGTAGGTTTAAAGACCACCGTGAACAACCTGATGAGCTATAAGCAGTGTCCCTCCCTAATTTAGGGCTACTGGTTCCAGGGGAGGGAGAGAGCCAGCACCGTAAGAGAAACACAATATTCTTGCCTCACCGGGATTCGAACCCGGACCATCTCGGAAGAATGGTCACAAGCCAGCGCTTAGACTACTGCAAACCTGTGGCGGCTCATTGTGCTCAACACGCCGTCACCACATGTACAAGCGCAATCATCGGTCCTTAGGCAGAAGCGGTATTCGTCGCTGAAGATCACTTGATGCCCTTCTGTATCCCGGGTGGCACGTTCGGGCACCTTTCCAGACTCTTTTGAAGACGGCCAGTGGTCAATGGTAATCTACGCGTGATCTTCAGCGACGAATACCGCTTCTGCCCAATGACCGATGATTGCGCTTATACATGTAGTGACGGCGTGTTGAGCACAATGAGACGCCACAGGGTTGCATTGTTGCAGTAGGGGTGCAGTGGTTCGGTGTGAGATGGGATGTCAGCAGGCGGAAGTCACACCTGAAATCATCGTCGCTAATGTGGCTACGTGTGCGTATGAACCTATCGACGAAAGACGACCCTTCCGTTTGGTATTCATCCTCCTTGCTCCAATACCAATTCAACAAGTACTCTCATCTTTCTGCAGCCATTCTTGCTAAACATCGGTGCACTATGCTACTGTCACTTTCCTCTGCACTACGAAGTGACCATCTCGTCTCTGGAAAGCCTGTAATCGACAACCTGTTGAAATCTAGGTTGATAATATTACCAAAGCAAAACGTGACATCTTGAAATTTTCAGTAATCTCCTTGTACTTTGACCTACTACAGAGCTGAAATACGTGTCAAGACGATAAATCTGCAGCAATACATTCCGTCGGTGGAGTTCAGTCGGTTAGAACTAAAAACTCCGCAGCGAGGATTCGATTTCCGTCACCGACGAATTTGTGTTTTCGTATTGGTGCTCCATTGTGGAAAATGCATCAACTGGCCGTTGGGTTGTTTAAAAAATGTGTTATGTTTGTTCCATACATCGTCTGGAATTATTAAAAATTACTTCTTCACTTCAAAAAGAAAATTAAGAGGCAGATGATGTGACGTACTACAGAGCTGAAACACGTGTCAAGACGACAAATCTTCAGCGATGTATTCCGTCGGTGTAGTTTAGTCGGTTAGAACAACTGACTCCGGAGCGAGAAGGCGGGTGTTTTATCCCATCACCGACAAATTTGTGTTTTGACAGCACACCGAAGTTGGTCCGTGCAAGACAGAAGCTTGTTGCTGTATAACGCAGGAGTTGCTTTAAACTCCGCCGTCTATTATTCTGTGTTCGTAGCAGCCTAAGCTTCCTTTCGATTAAGCCCGTAGTTTAATCATTTGCATAATTCAGCAGAACTTCTGCCGTTTTGCATGCATTTCCACTCACTTCTTTTCGTTCAGTGTCACCTACTGTATTTCCTTGCACAACCCGATCCTCTCTAGGAATTTAATGAGATTTCTTTATAACCATTACAGGCTCTCATGCTATATGTCTGCCACTGAGAGCGGAACCCTTTTGTCAGTGATGATCATTTGGGCTTTGTGCCCAAACGAATATGAAACTCTTAATCCGTAGTATGACACTTCATTTGTTCAACGTTCGACAGCACAGCCAGTGTCGTTGATACGGTGATTTAATGCTGGCTGTCTTCATGTAATTGCATTCCGAATGTGTTCGTCGTCTTAAGGTCTGGGGACTCCGTTCCAACGCCACGTGCCGGTTTACACATTGCGTGTTATCCCGACATCAATAAATGAGGATGCTTTAAATTAAATGAAAAATGCACATGTAGAAACACCGTCTTCGACACGATTAAAAAGCACATAATCGAGTATTGAAGCACTCATACCTTGTTGAAGATTAAATACCAAAAATGCATTGTATGTTAAAAACAATATATACAAGTTAAAATATAACTTATATATATTGTTTTTAATTACAATGTATTTTATAGCATTAAATCTTCAACAAGTTATGAGTGCTTCAATACTGGATTGTGTGTTTTTAAATCGTGTCAAAGACGGTGTTTCTACATGTGGATTTTTTCACTTAATTGCTTAATAAGCACGAAATTTCTCTTCATTATTGAGGATGCTTTCATTCGAAAGTTTGGAGTTACGACGCAGTCAACCTTAACCGCGAGACATTGCAGACCTTCCATTATGCATATATAGTCCCTGTGGGCATGGGCTCCCATAGCTTAATTTTCAGGAGGAGGGGCAAAAAGAAATTTCAGCTACAAATAGTATATGCAAACACCGTATGAAAATTTACACTGTGCATTCTGTCTCTCCAGCACTTTTAACACATAAATTTAGTTGGAAATCGGAAGACCCAAAAAACTACATAAAAATGATGGATAAATAAAATTAGAGCGCATTTCAGGACAATAAGAAAATTTCTTTGCCGTACATTTGATCCTTTTATCCACCAGTGTCACATGCTCCTAGAAACCTCCGAGAACACTCCATTGGTCATCAAGAATGAAAACATGCCATCAAGAATGAAAACAATGCCATCAAGAATGAAAATAATGCCATCAAGAATGAAAAAAATGCCATCAAGAATGAAAATAATGCCATCAAGGATGGAAAAAATGCCATCAAGAATGAAAAAAAGCCATCAAGGATACAAAAAATGCCATCAAGGATGAAAAAAATGCCATCAAGGATGAAAAAATGCCATCAAGGATGAAAAAAATGCCATCAAGAATGAAAAAAACCCCATCAAGAATGAAAAAAATGCCATCAAGAATGAAAAAAATGCCATCAAGAATGAAAACAATGCCATCAAGAATGAAAAAAATGCCATCAAGAATGAAAAAAATGCCATGAAGAATGAAAAAAAAAGCCATCAAGGATAAAAAAAATGCCATCAAGGATGAAAAAAATGCCATCAAGGATGAAAAAATGCCATCAAGGATGAAACAAATGCCATCAAGAATGAAAAAAATGCCATCAAGAATGAAAAAAATGCCATCAAGAATGAAAAAAATGCCATCAAGAATGAAAAAAATGCCATCAAGAATGAAAAAAATGCCATCAAGAATGAAAAAAATGCCATCAAGAATGAAAAAAATGCCATCAAGGATGAAAAAATGCCATCAAGGATGAAAAAAATGGCATCAAGACATTTCTGAAGATATTTTTGAGAGATCGTTTTCCAGCAGTGAATAGTTGTTGCCGAGGATGACATATTTATAATCTCTTCGCCTTTCATACTTTTTGATACTGTACATTTGTACTCTTCGTCAACATACAATGGGAAATTTCGTTATTACATCCTGCTGTAAATTTCTACTCTTTCTACTGGAATTTCTTATTTTTACTGCATACACACGCATCAAAAATTTCTGCAAATAAATTAACAAATCAAAACGAGTGTTATCAAATAAAAAGGAACTGTACACTAACTATACCTAAAATAGGATAACTATAGTGGTAATACGAATTTCTTGGTGTAGAATAGAAATCAAAGTTTTCAAGCTTTCGCACATCAACCAAATGGCTTTTTCAAGGAAGGTACAGTAGAAGCAAACTCAGTGTTATCAAAATCTCTGCAGTACTTTCCAATAACGGAAAGAGAATGATCCGATTCCCAAGAAAGGGCAATTGCCACTCTTGTACTCTTATATGGGCCCCCATGCCTGTGGTGAGCAGTATCTATGTACCGAATTTGTGTCGCATACGTCTATTACAGGCATCTTTAGAGAGCTTTCAGTTGGTCAAATTAATTTATAACACTGCACAACAATGGGATTGCTTCTGAAGTGAAAGTGTGCAATCCTCTATCAATTTAACGTGCTGAACACGAATACAGCCATGAAAATGTTTTATTGGCTCTCATTTCGGAGATAACATTACTGGGATACTTTCCAGTAATGTTCTGTCTCCACAAACAGAGATTAAGAATCTTATTATAATTTATAGCATTAAGAAATAAATTAATTTATAATTATTATTAATTGTATTTATTAAAATATTAATTAGCATTATCTTATTTATTATTAATATAAGTTATTAATATGTTATTAATATAAGTTATTAATATGTTATTAATATAAGTTATTAATATGTTATTAATATAAGTTATTAATATGTTATTAATATAAGTTATTAATATAATTTATATTTTTTATTATTGTAATTCAAGGTTATGAATTTGTGCCTCATATTTCATCATCTCTTGGTCTACCCCATTCCGAAAAGTTAATGCATCATCCTGTGCTACGTCTAGAGTGACGGTGACTCCCTGTTTATAACGCCAGGTGATGCAATCGTTAGTTTTTATAGGCGAGACGGCGCACTCTGAGTCAGTTTCTTTTACTTCGTCGGTGAGCGTGCTCTGCTGTTTATTTCGAAGAACTAGCCAATGCAAGTGATCCTTGCACTGCAAAATCAGCAGTAGCAATGCCACGTACGTGCGTTAATACTGCAAATAATTTGTGTTATGCTTGTGGGAAAGTTACATTTGCTGAACAGGAAAAGCCCATCACTAAGGTAGTTGAAAAAGCTTATCATCTGTATCTCGGCTACAAGGTAGGCGACAAAGATAAAGACAGGGATACACACATATGTTGACGCACGTGTGCAACGAATCTTTCACAGTTGCTTAATGGCAAAACAAATGCGAGTCCCTTTGCTTTTCCCATGATTTGGAGGGAGCCTACCAATCACGTAAATGACTGTTAGTTTTGTATGGTGCCATCTGTTTGTGGAGACGTAACGAAGAAAAGGAAGTGGACTATAGACTACCCTGACATAACGTCTGCTGTGTGACCCGTACCGCATTGTGAAGAACTTCCCATTCCCAAGCCTTTGACAGATTGTGTCATTACTTCAGACGAGCACGAGGAACACGATGTGTATCCTCAACCGTCAACTTCAGAGATTCATGAAAGTAAGGATGACGAATATACATGTGATGGTGAAACATCTGCACCAGAAAGAATCACATCGGAGGAACTTAACGACCTTGTTCGCAATTTAGATCTATGTAAAACAAAAGCGTAGATACTAGCGTCAAGACTGGAATCTTCTGGAATGAAATGTCTTAGTGATTTTGTGTCGTATTCGTTAACAGCAATCCGAAACTTTTTTCAAAAAAAAAAAAAAAAAAAAAAAGGGAAGAAAGCCTTGTTTTCTGGCCTGCTGCAAGAACTTGGAATAGCACATGATCCACAGGAATGGCGGCTGTTTATAGACTCGTCAAAACTGAGTCTGAAAGTGGTTTTGCTGCATAACGGGAATCAGTTTCCATCCATACCTTTTGGACATGCCGTCCACATGAAGGAAACATACGACAGCATAAAGGAGCAGTTGGAGAGGATTCATTACAAATCGTATGGCTGGCATACCTGTGCTAACCTGATGGCAGTGTCTCTGCTGATGGGCTTTCAACAGGGATATACTAAGCATTGCTGCTTTCTTTGTCAGTGGGACAGCCGAGCTACAGATTAGCACTACATACAGAGAAACAGGGCTCCGAGGGCTGGTTTGAAACCCAGAGAAATGAATGTGTAAAACCCAGCACTAATAGAACCGAATAAAATCATCCTACCTCCTCCACACATCAAACTCGGTCTTGTTAAAAACTTGTTTAAAGCCATGGACAGGAATAAACTAGTGTTCAAGTACCTGCATGAAAAATTTCCTCGACTCAGCGAAGCCAAAATTAAAAAGGAAGTTTTTGTCGGTCCTCAGATCAGACAGCTCTTCAGAGACCCAAAGTTTGAGAAACTCCTTCAGTGTGACGAAAAACAAGTGTGGGATGCATTTTGTCAAGTGTCAACAAACTTCCTGTGCAATGTCAGTGCAAAAAATTACAAGGATCTGCTTGAGGACATGCTGGCTCTGTTTCATAAATTTGGCGGCAGAATGTCTTTAAAGATCCACTTTCTTGATTCCCATTTGGATTTTTCTTTGATAACCGCGGAAAGATCAGTGATGAGCACGGTGAGCGTTGCCAAAAGGATGTAGCTGTGATTGAGCAACGATAACAGGGAAAGTGGTCCACCTCGATGCTGGTGGACTACTGTTGGACGCTCTTCAGAAATGCCCCTCAGGTGGAATACAAGTCAAGTCGAATTCTAACGTCATAAACAGGTAACTAACTGACATGAATAAATTTCTGTAGATACACTATATTGACAAAAGTCACCGGACACCCTTCAAAAGCAAATGAACGGATTCGCTGCATTGTTAAGATGCGCGTTACAGCTGCAAACGGTATAAAAACCACCCAGCAGCTGACCACAATCATATCGTACTGTGAGGTTGAGTGAAAATGTCCCGGCGGGAGAGAACCGACTTCGAGAAAGGAAAAATTGTTGGGTGTTATATTACTGGGTTGCCCATAAGAAAAACCGAGAGGCGTTTAAACATACCCAAGTCAACTGTTTTGGATGTACTGAATAAGTGGGAGAAACATGGCGTGCCTGAAGCAGCAAAACGTACGGTCAGACCAAACAAAATCAGTGATAGAGGACGTCGAAGCCTCAGAAGATTCGTTACAGCTGATCGACGGAGTACTGCACAAGACCTCAGTGTACAGGTGAGTAAAAATGCTGGAACCTTGGTATGTACACGTACTATTCAGAGAGAACTTCATTCCATGGGTTACCGTGGTGGTGCGGCTGCTCATAAGCCTTTCATCTCCACTCGGAATGCTAATCGTCGTTTAGCATGGTGTACAGAACCTTAATCGTGGACTGTAGATCAACGGAAACGGGTCCTATGGATAAATGAATCCAGATACACGATCCATTAGTCTGATGGCCGTGTGTCGACATGGCGACAGCCGGACGAACGCTATTTACCTCAGTGTACTGTTCCTACTGTCAAGTTTGGAACTGGCAGTGTACTCGAGTGGGGGTGTTTTTCGTGGTATGGTCCCGGCCCATTGGTTATCGTGGACAAACCTGTTAATCAGCACGTCTACTTCGATATTCTGAACAATTATGCCCTACCAAATCGGTGGCAATACTGTGGAACCGAGCCTTGTCCGTACCAGCAGGATAATGTACCGAGCCATAAAGCAAGGACTGTCACGGCGTGGTTTGAGGATAGTTCCGTATTGTGTGTGGACTGGCCAGCACAGAGCCCTGATCTTAATCCCATAGAGCACGTATGGAATGAATTAGAGCGGCGCATAAGAAGTTTGGAACCAAGGCCTACTACTAAGCAACAGTTAGCGGCAGCATTATGTACTGAATGGAAGTGCATACCTATCGCTGTGACCCAAAACCTTGTCGAAAGCATGTCTCGAAGGGTCAGTGCATGCATTAAGGCCAAAGGTGGACCGACACCGTACTAATGTATGCCAACAATAGCTATGCTGTGTTTCTCTTCTAAGTGTCCGGTGACTATTTTCAATATAGTGTATATCCTCAAATTAAATAAATTAAATAAATTAAAAAGTAAAGAAATGAATAAAAATCAATAAAATTAATCAATACAATCTCAATTTTAATAAAATAAATAAATTCATTATATTTTATTATATTTCTTTTAATATTATAATACAATGAATTTAATATGTATATGTCATCATCATCATCATTGTCAACCATTATCAATCCACTGCTGGACGAAGGTCTCCCCAAGTTTCCTCCACAACGGTCTGTCTTGTGCCAGTCTCCTCCATGTCACCCCTGCATACTTTCGAATTTCATCCACCCATCTCCCATGTGGTCTTCTTCTGGGTCTTTTCCTGTCCCTTGGAATCCAATCTAAAATTTCGGCTGTCCATCGATGATCTGTCCTTCTGGCAGTATGTCCAGCCCATTGCCATTTCAGGGATTTAACTCTGATCATGATGTCTTCCACTCTTGTCATTTTTCGGATAAACGAGTTCCTCTTCTTATCTCTCCTGGTTACACCAAGCATGCACCTCTCCATGCTGCTTTGAGTTGTCTGCAGCCTTTGTATGTCTCTTTTAGTTAAGGTCCACGTCTCTGCACCATACGTAAGCACTGGAAGGATGCATTGATCAAACACTTTTCTTTTAAGACATAATGGCATATTGCTCTTGAAAATTATGCTGTTTCTTCCAAAAGCTCTCCAGGCAAGTTTTGTACGCCGATTAATTTCTTCATCAATGTGACCCTCACTTGATATCTGCTGTCCAAGATAAACGTACGTGTCTGTTATCTCCAGCTTTTCTCCATCAATCGATAAATCTTCATTTCTTGTAAAAACATTGAACATCACTTTTGTCTTCTGAAAGTTCATTTTTAATCCCACTTCTTTACTCTTGTCAGCAAGTTCCTGGATCATACTCTGCAGCTCTGATGGGGTAGTTGCAAAAATGACTACGTCATCAGCAAAACGAAGGTGGGTTAGATAATCTCCATTAATCTTTATCCCCTTGTTTTCCCAGCTCAGTGACTGAAAAACACCCTCCAATGTGGCATTAAAGAGCTTCGGAGATATGGTGTCACCTTGTCTCACTCCCTTTCCAATTTTTACGTGTGTTGTATTTTCAAACAGCCTAATCTTTGCACTTGCATTTTCATAGATGTTATTAATAATATTAATGTATGCATCTTCAATACCGCAGGTTTTCAGAGCCATTGTAACTGCTGATGGTTTCACCGAATCAAAGGCTTTTTCATAATCGATAAAAGCCATGCACAATGGAAGTTCATATTCCCTCGCTCTTTCAATTAGTTCTCTCAGCACGTGGATATGATCTATTGTGCTGTAGCCACTCCTGAATCCAGCTTGTTCTCTCGGTTGAGCCATGTCCAGTGTTACCTTCAAGCGGTGTGAAAGAACTTTAGTGAAGATTTTATAAACTACTGATAGGAGGCTGATAGGTCTGTAGTTTCCGAGATCCTCAATGTCACCTTTCTTATGTAGCAGGATCATTGTAGCGGTGTTCCAATCCTCAGGAATCTTTCCTTCATTAAGGCATCGAGTGAAAATTTGGGCGAGTACTGTTTCGATTTCTCCACTTGCTTCTTGTATAATGTCTACAGTAATTCCATCTTCTCCTGGAGCTTTTCCTCGCTTCATGTTCTTGATTGCATGTGCAACTTCTGCTGGAAGGACTGGAGGAACTCTGGTACTGGTATCTTTCATGATGTCTGGAGTGCATATATCATCCCTTTCATATCATTTGGAGTAGAAATCTTTCACTCTTGTCAAAATTTCGCCTCTATTTCTTGTTACAGAACCATCTTCTTTTCTCAGTGCCATAATCTGTTTTCTTCCCTTACTGAGATGTCCCTTTGCTATCTTTAGGCTTTGGTTGTTTTCAATTGCTTTCCTCACTAGTTCACAGTTGAATTTCCTTACGTCTTCAGTGATACTTTTTCTTACTGTCTTGCATAGCTCTATATATTCCACTTTGGAAGTCACATCTTCTTTAGTTGTCCTCATCTCTCTTCTTTTTTGCATCAACATTTTGGTTTTTCCTGATAATTTGTTCACATGCAACTTGTTCTTAGACCCAGCTAATTTTGTTGCTGTTTCCATAAGAGCTTTGGTTACTTTTCTGTTAACTTCAGAGATGTCCACTTCTTCCGATGTTAGGCCTTCTAAAGCAGAGAACCTGTTCTTCAGTTCTAACTTGAAGGTATTATGGTGTTTTTTAAGGTTGGTTATGTCAATAGATTTTGTTTGTCCTATGAGCTTGCCACGTTCAAGTTTAGTGTTGAGGTGCATCTTACATCTCACCAATATATGGTCACTACCTGTGTTGAACTTGTTTAGCACACTGCAGTCTTCTATGACGAATTTTTTGTTACACATAATAAAATCAATTTCACTTGTCGTCCCATTTGGATGTCTCCATGTCCATTTCCTGTGTGGCTTTTTCTTGAAGAAGGAGTTCAAGATGAAAAACCCTTCTGCCTCTGCAAACTCAACGAGAGTATTTCCACGCTGGTTTCTGTTGCCATGACCGAATTTACCTACTGAAGTTTCATTCTGTTGCCGTTGCCCTATTTTTGCATTGAAATCTCCCATAATTATCTTCAACTGCTGCTTACCTTTATTATTTAGATGACAAATTTCCTCATAAAATTCTTCAATTTCTTCTTCAGGATGACTTGTGGTGGGTGCATAAGTTTGTATAATCTGAGCCTGGTATCTTTTCGAGAGTTGGATAACAAGTCGTGCAGCTCTGTCAGAGGAACTTTCAACTTCTACAACTTTGTCCTTCAGTTTCTTGTTTATTATAAATCCAACACCACTAGTTCTGCCAGTATCTGTCCCACGATAGTAGAAGAGATGTCCACTTTTCAGTTCGATGAGATCTTCTCCTTTTCTCCTTACCTCACTTAGCCCGACGATGTCCCACTTGATCCTTTGTAGTTCCTCTTCCAATTCAAGAAGCCTTGAATCAGAAGATAGGGAGCGTCCATTGTAAGTAGCCAAGGTCAGCATCAGATGGCAGCCTAGTCCGGTCCTCCGGGGATTCTTAGCACCCTCTGCCTTCATGCCGCACTGGCCGCTGCCTTGGCCAGGTACATTCCAGCTGCCGGAGACTGAGGGCCAAGATTTAAGTTGTGGAATCATTTTGGAGGGGTTTGGCCATAACTCACCACGCTGGCCAAGCGGGTTGGTGAGTGTGGGATAGCATTTCCTCTGATCCCGATGGTATAGTTATACCGCTATGGGCGGTCGTCAGAGCCCCTTTAGTGGGAACAGGATGCACCACGAGAAGGCGGGGTTGACATTTGTCAAGAAGAGGCTGTGATGTTACGCATCACCTGACCTATGTATATGTATACATACAAGCATGAATTTCGTTCAAAAATTGTTGTCCAGTGTAATCACACTATAAATAGTTGAAAGTCTCAATAAAAACCAGAAAAGTGGGAAGAACAAATATTTTATACATGAAAGGAACACTGGTTATACGTTTTTCACTTTGATACGTAATTCTGCGTTGGCCCAGATGTTTTACTGTAGTTTTTAACGCTTTTTTAACTCGGTTATACGTAATTAATTTTATACGCTTTTTCTTTTAAATGTTAAAGTATGAATTTTAGATTACGAAAAATACACGGTTATTTGGTTCTTTTATACGTAACCCAGTATAATATATCTTTGAGAGAATGGAGACTGTGTTCTTTCTTGGTGAAGTCAAAGCTGAACCTTGACCCCAACAGAGAAAGATATGCTGTTTACTTACGGTTAACATAAGAAAATTGGTTTCGAATTTCATGACACGCTTATATGCTCTATTTAAAAATTGAAAAATTGATAAATCTCTGGGAGATAACTTTGTGGCATTATATTTCGTGGCGTAGTGGAATAGAATCCTAAATGTATAATTAATATTTAACATTCTGGTTTCAAATGGATGCCCTTAGGAAGCGCAGAAAGAAAGAAAGAAAGAAAGAAGGAGAAAGAAAGAAAGAAAAAAGAAAGAAAGAAAGAAAGAAAGAAAGAAAGAAAGAAAGAGAAAGAACGAAAGAAAGAAAGACAGAAAGAAAGAAAAATAAAGCTGTTCTTTCACGAATTCCAACCTGTAGGATTGGTCTCAGATTTCACTTAATCTAGAATCAGGAATTTTTTTAGACAAACTAGCTGAATTGCCCAGCGTTGCTCGGGATAATTTGGTGATAATTCACTATATAAATTTTGTGCAACTCAAATGAAAAAGATTAATGTTTTACGGCATGAACCGTACCTAATGCTATATTACATTTCTTCATTGAATTCGAATTTTATTCTCTGTAGAGTTTTTAGGCACACATCATTTTCAGTTTCTTCGTTTGATTTTTGCAGGAGTACCCGATATTTATATTTTTGTAGGAGTAACCAGTACATATAGCAGGAGTACCCGGTATTCCCCGTGCAAATATTACTATTCGAGGAATCACCAAGTTCAGCAGGTGAAAGTTTATGAATGAAAAATATATTCCTGTAATTTTCCAGTAAATTCATTTTAATTCGGGATGGTTACAAATGTGAAAAAAAATGATTTAGTTAATTTACTTTCAGGACACAAAAAAGAAAGGAAGAGGAATGGAATCTTCACTTCCGATGCGGAACTGTGTTGCAATTCTTCACTGGAAAGCAGTTGGCACAAAAAAATCAATTCTTGCACATATCTCAACAAAAAGTATAAAATTCGAATTCAAAATGAAACGTTTTACGGAAATTTTGCGGCGGATGCTTGACCCTGAGCTCCGACTCTTTCCAAAAACTGCCTACGGTCTAAGTTAGGGTACCATGAGATAGTATACCAAATTCGGTGGTTCTAAATTGAAAACTGTAGATTTACATAGTGGACAAACAAACAAACAAACATTCAACGTTATACATTAGATGAGGTCATTAAAATACAAGTTTGTTCTCATAGGTTTTATGATTTTTGCAATGCGATAAAATATATTATAATTTATATCGCTTTTTTTTTCACCTCCAATTCGGCTTTAAATTAATTATTATTAAGAGACATCTTATACTCTTTAGGAGCCTAAATACAAAATAGTATTAAACTTTTTGAAATTTCGTTAATACGTTTTTAAGGTCATCTCCAAGAAAAACATATAACTCAGGTTTCACTGCACCTTGGCAGGCAGACGCGATCAGACTTTCTACCACAAAATCAACGCTTGAATTTCATATGAGAAAAAAAGCCTCTTAGGTTTTATGCTCAACCAGTCGTGCAGTGTTTCCTCCACAGTACCCGTTTTCTCTGCGGGGAGTGTGGAGAGTATTCACCGTTCAGAGCGGGTAGTATGGGGATTGGGCTAACAGCTGCTGAATGCTTGCTAGCGTCTGACTGAATCTGTTATTCTCAACTGGTTACTTCCGACAAGCTTTGTTGAATCCTTAGAACTCAGAGTGAAAAACTGGTTTCACTGCATATTTATGATGCTTACAGCAAAACAATTTCTAAAGGAAAAGCGCTATTTCGATGACATTTGACGTTTTCTAACGATGTCTTCCGGACACTACAGTAAAACTTTATCAGCTCTGTTGTTTTGTAAAAGTACTAGTGCAGTTTTTGTGTGTGTGAATAAGAGAAGTTCACGACGCGCTAACGCTATTTAATACATGTAGAAAGAAGATGACTTTTAGTCTAACGGAGCAGGTAGAAGCGTCGAAAGACAGAAATCGGAAAGGATAATGAATTAATTTATCAAATGTATCAGTATGCCTGCGAGACTTTTGAGAAAAGACAACGTTTTTTTAATCGATATATGGAGGTATACTCTTCTTTTTTTACCAACGGATGTCGAGTGGAATCATTTTTGGCCTTTTGTCTGCTTTGACTTTTAAACCGATATCGGCTAGACACATCTTTGGCTTTACTTTTTAACTTTCTTGCACTTTTTCTAAACATTGTTAAGTTTAAATGATATCGAGTGGGCACCTCTGGAGAGAGTTTCAACGGAATTTTTTCTTTAAAAACGTGCAGCGGGAGGACCATGCTGAAGTGATACGACAAGCTTCCACTTCTGCATCGAATCAAAAATGTTATCGTAGTATATTAAGTAAGTGTTCTTTCGTCACACGAATGGTTTAAGCAGGAAGGCACGAGAGCGCCATGCAGGGGCGTATTTAGAATAGACTCCCATCCGAGATTGTTTCATTTTTCGGGGCTAAGGGGCTTTACACACCCCTAAAAGTGCTTCATTTTTTTTTGCTTTCTTTTTTTTTGTTGTTGTTAAAATACGACTTAAATTACAAAAATGCCTTAATTTTTTCTTCTACTTTTCACTAACTTTTTTTTTGTCCTGGTGGATTTTCAAAAACTTCTACTTTTTGCCTCCCCCCCCCCCCACGAAAATGTTCTATATACGCCTCTGCCACTGTGTTCGATATAAATCACGGAGATCAGCTTGTCGAGCACTAGTTTGCGTTCGACTGAGGGAAGGAATGGTCAAAATGAGTAATCCGAGCAACTTTGGACTTTGCATAAGAGTTGTCGTCAGGTGTGATGGTTTGAGCATCTTCCCAAATGGCCGTTCCTCTGTGCATTTCGCGCACAACTGTAGCAAGGGTTTCCCTTGAACAGCGCGACACCCAAAAATCTTCCGGTAGTCGGCTATTCTGGAAAAAAACAACAACTATCGGTTCCAAGAGGTCAAAGGAGAATGGAGACAGGGTTGTCGGCTGTCGTTGCACATTGGCGACAAAGTCCGATACGTGACGCGTAAGGAGATGATACTCCACACATCAATGTACGAGGAAGAATAAAAAAAGGAAAGGCAACATACCTTTTAATACCGGTAACTGCGAGCAAATGAAAATAACGGTTATCTCATTTCTCCACATGGTCCCCCTGTAGGTCGAAGTACGTCTGCACGTCTTGTACCATTCCATTAGCTTTTTCATTCATTGGGGAAAGAAGCTTTACGGCACCGCTTCCAGGTCCGCACCGCTTCCTTAACGTCATCGTCAGAGGTGAACCTGTGACCGCAACCTCTATAAGTGGACCAAAGACGTGATAATCGCATGACGACAGGTCAGGTCTGTAAGGGGGATGTGGAAGACGTTCAAAACCGCAGTTTTTGCATTGCCTCCACCGTTGCGGCCGTTACATGGGGTTGTCCATTGGCATGATGCGGCAAGACTTTTTTTTCGGTAGCATGCCTCTTCTTTTGCGGCGAACTGCAGGTTTCAGTTTCTCCCAAAGCATAGCACAGTACTGGTCACTGTTTGTTCGTGTTCCTGAAAATGCGCCAGAATAGGATCCTTCATGTCCCAAAAGAAGGTCAATAGGATTTTCTTGCCGGAGGGCTCTCGTTTGAATGTGTTCTCTACTGGAAAAGACGGGTGTCCCTACTGCATGCTTTGTCGCTTGTTTTTCGATTCACAGTTACGAAACCCATGTGTCGTCACCGGTGATAATGCTCTACAAAACACTCGGATCTTCTTCATAACGTTTGAGGAATTGAATCGCATCTTCCACTCGCTGTTCCTTGTGCAGATCAGTAATATGTTTGGGTATCCATCTTTCGCAAACTTTCCAGTACCCCAAGTGATCACGCACTATGGCATATGCGGATCCATTGCTGACATCCAAAATGCACAGTGACAGCGGACAACGTACTCCGTTGGCCTTCTCTGATCAAGCCATTCGGCCTGTCGCTTTTGGCTTCTGTGCGTGATGATGTTTATGGCCGACCAGATCGAACTTCATCTGTTAAACCTGTTCTTCCCGTTTTAAACCTTTCTACCCATTCATAAACTTTTCTACCCATTCATAAACTTTTCTACCCATTCATAAACTTTTCTACCCATTCATAAACTTTTCTACCCATTCATAAACTTTTCGTTGAGTGATGCTGTTTTCACTTCCGTGCTGAGCTAACATCCTTCGGTGAATTTTCAACAATGGCGTAATCTCGCTGCGGGGCGGTCCATGTTTATTTGACCTTGGTTTCAACTAGACAAATGGAAGAGCGCTGCGCTGTGCATATTCGAATTACCCATAAGCCATTGCGAACGTGTTATACTGCGTCAGCTCCTATACTTCGCGGTTAACGCGTAATTTTCAAGTTGCCTTTATTTCTTAATTTACCTACGTAGAAATCTGCCGAGATTTGCTGGGATGTGGCTCGTCCCTTTTGCAAGCACGATTCTCACCAGTTTCTTTTAACTCCTCCGATCTACTTACCAGTTGTTTCCGTCCAAAAGATCGCCCATTGCTGAAAGGTATTTTTTGTGTCGCTCATTGAAGGGAAACCATTGATACAGTCGTGCGTGGAAAGCACACGAAGATTGTCCATCGGGAGATGCTAGAACAGGCACGTTCAGTGTTGCTTGGGATACTCCTTTTGCACAATCCGATCCTCAATGAAACGCTAGCTGATGTTCGACGAGGTGGTCTATCTGATTTATATCGCACGCTGTGCTCACGTGCGTCTTACGTGTGGAAGTGTGCCATTTATCTGTCGAAGTCAGATTGCCTAAGAAATACGTGTCTCCACATATACTGAAGAGCAATTGAATTAGAGGCAGCTGGCATTATCCAAATGTGGCGCTGTAGGCGGCCCTGTAAACGGAAACGACATGACTTATGGAGCGATCCGACAATATAAGGAGTGATGCGACGGGAATAAGTAAGAGTCGAACGCAGTATGGGTAATACGAAGGATCTAAGCGCATTTGATCGTGGGTAAATTGTCGGGGCCCGACGAATGGGTCACTCCATCTCGGAAGTCGTGCAGGAAATGGGATTTTCACGAGCCACTGTGTCACGGGTGCACCGTAAGTTAATATAATTCGGTAAAACCATCCCTGCAAGGGCCAACTGCCGTGGACAACAGCGTGTGGATGAGCGGGGTCATCGTCGGCTAGCTCGCATTGTAACAGCGGATAGACGGGCCACAGTGCAAGAAATCACTCGGCAATTTAACGCTGGTGCACAAAAAACGTGTAAGCAGCCACACCATCCAGAACCATCTCCTCGCTATGGGGTACAGAAGACATCGTCCCACTGGGATACCGCTGCTGACCGCACATCACAGGGTGCAAAGATTAGCATGGGCGCGGGAACATCGCCACTGGACCCAAGACATGTGGGAAAATGTTGCCTGGACTGATGAGTCGAGATTCACGTTGGTACATGCGGATGGCAGGATACGAGTACGGCGCAAACCACATGAAGCGATGGATCCTTCTTGCCAGCAGGGTACTCTTCAAGCTGGTGGGGATGGCATTCTCGTCTGGGGACTGTTTACGTGGGCTGAAATGGGACCCCTGCTACGTGTGACATCGTCCCTCACAGGTCAACGTTAGCGGGATATCCTGGACGACCATTTGCTCCCGTTTGTGCGTCTTCAACATCCCACTGGGGAACTCATCCTGCAACAAGACAATGCACCGTGCCATCGCTCCCGAATTGTATCCGAATGGTTGGATGAACACTCCACCGACGTGACCTTGCTTTCTTGGCCAGCTAGGTCACCTGACCTCAATCCGATCGAGCACATATGGGATGCCATCGAGAGAGATGTTTAATACTCTGACCTCCCTCCATCAAATCTCCGTGAACTGTGGGAGCTTGTTCAGGGGTCGTGGATCCGTATGGCTTCCCAACGCTTCCGGTATCTTGTCGAGTCCATGCCGAGACGAATCACCGCCGTCATCAGGGCGAAAGGTGGTGCTACACGTTACTAGACAGGTATCTCTAATTCAACTGCTCTTCAGTGTATATTATCAATATAGAAAGACTGCAGGGTACCTGCACCGCCTTGTTGCTGAAATCTAGCTGATCACAAAGATACTAACTAGAGCGACACATCATATTTCCTTTAGTCATGCGTTGCAGAAGTACTTCGGGGAAATACCATTATCGCGTAGCTTCACATCCGAAAAACTGACGAAATGTAAACAGTCGTATTAGAATATGATCACCTATCTCATAATGGGAATAACCACCTTTGGCCCGGATGACACTGGCGAGACTATGTGGCATGGATGCAATGAGGCCCTGAAAGGTTGCCCGAGGCACACGTGTCCATTCGGACTGCAGAAGAGCACGCAGGTCCCGGAGATAACGTCGTTGTGGGTCGGCATGTCAAACCTCCATAAGTGCTCTGTGGTATTAAGGTCGGGCGATTTCGCCGTCTAAGAGAAAACGGAGACAGCGCTGTTATGTTCCTAGAACCAGTCACGCACCCTTAGCGAGGTGGTATGACGCATTGTCCTGTTGGTAGGTAACATCACTACCAGGGTAAACGTCCAACATGAAGAGATGCATGTGGTCAAAGAGAAGAGAGACAGGTAGCCATTGGCGTTTAGGGTCCCATCAAGTAGAACCAGCAGTTTCACGTCATACCAGGAAAACACCCCCAAGACACGTATACTGCCATCGCCGGCCTGTACTTGACCCACAAGCGTGTCCGGGTGTTGGTTCTCTTGTGTCTGGCGCCGTATCCGCCATCTACCGTCACTTCTGTGAAGTAGAAACCTCGGTTCGTCGGAGGAGACAACCTTTTCCTACTCTTCCACTGTTCAATGACGGTAGTCCCATGCAAACGGCAGGTGTCGTTTCTGATGGACCTGGGTTAACGTGGGTGCCTGAACGCAGCGTAACCTCCGGAGACCCATGCGTAACAGCGTTCGTTCTACTTCTATCGTGGACACGTACCTGGGTGCCCCAGCGTTCATTTGTGTGATCAGTTGATGCACTGTTGCGCGTCGATTGCCCTTTACCAGTTGACGGAGGCGACGTTCTCCTCTGGGGTCGATGGCCTTTGAGGCTCCAGAGTTATGACGTCACGAGGTACTCGGTGGGCCAGCGGCCCATTCTTGCCACACCCTACTACAGCACATCGCAAACAGTCCACGAAGTCCGCTGTTTCTGAGGTGCTTCCACCCTTGGCGCGGGAGCCGACGATCATTCCTTTTTGAACCTCCGTCAAATCACTACCTCTGCCTATTGTGCTCACGTTGCGCACTATGGCTCACCTGTCCTGGCCAACCGCTTATATTTTCATGTGACCGACCTTGTCACGTGCACTCTGTGACGTGGTGATTCAGGGGGTGGTCATATTATTCTGATACTACCGCGTACAATGAATAGACACATTTTTACATACACACCTATAACAATATGGAAATCAGAAGTGTCACGCCTAGTCACGTGGCACTCTGAAACTGGCAATGGTAGTAGGTATCTACGCATTGGAGACCAGTCACAGAAAAGTACCCTGGGTAAAGACAGCGACGTGAGTTTGACCTTGGCCAGATAGCAAGTAAGTGTGAGGAAGGTCGCTTGCTCAAAAATCAGCAAGTGCTGAACTTGGAATTTTCACGTCAGACCGTCGCACATGTATACCAAGACTACGTAAAAATACAGTTAATCTTCCAACCAACGGGGAGAACATGGCAGTAAACATGAAATTGACTCCCCAGCGGAGCGCAGACTATTCCGCATTGTTACAAGGACACGCACAGATACCACGAAGGCAGATAACGTCGGAATGTAATGATTGTGCGTCCACAGGCTTGTTCGTAAAACAAAAAACATCTCAGGCGACGCCCACATCGTGTCTCCCTTGTTCATTGCAAGGCACCGAAAGATAAGGCTGCAGTTTGAAAAGGGCCTATCGCAATTGGAGAACTGGGAACACATCATCTGGTTTGACGAAGCACGGTTTTAACTCTATCACACCGATGGTAGGTTCTGTGTGGGGTGTAAACCACAGAAAGCAATAGACCCTGCTTGCCAACTTGGTATCGTATCGGAAGGCGCAGGCGGGGAAACAGTGTGGGATGCATTTACCCTCGTACCCGTCAAAAACCTCTGCCACAAGCACAAGGTTTATGAACACCCTCGTCAACCACTTACAGCCATTCGCAAAGATTCTCTTTGCGCACCATGATGCCATCTTTCAACGAGACAACGACACATCGCGTACTTCCGGAGTGGCGACCAATTGGCTGTTGAAGCATTCAAGGGAGTTCACCCCGCTCGAATGGTCCCGTCGATCGCCGGACCTCAACCACATTGAGAATTTGTGGAAGGAATTGGATAGATCCGTTCGAACCTCCACAGCCCACCCTGCAACTGTGGATGTTCTACGACAGGCGTTCCTTTGCTTCATGGGCGGAAATATCACCTCCTTGTTTTTAACACCTAATTGAATCCTTAGCAAGACGTCTGGTGTTGTGAAAGAAAACGTTAGAGCAACACGTTAGTAGGTAGCAGTACATACACAGTCGAATCGCATTATTGTGACCACATCCTACTTTTGACGTCAACAGAGCGTACTCAGTGAAAGAAGGCACGTGTCGCGAGCTGGCTTGGAGGGTATATAAGGAGTGCTGTTGGCATTCTGAAAACATATCACTCGTTGCTGTGATGGATAAAAGGAGGGATTTATCAGATTTGCAAAGAGGGATGATTATCGGCTTTCGGGCCAAGAGTGGCAGTATTTCTGAAACAACGCAGTTTGTGAACTGTTCGCCATCTGCGGTGGTTAAAATGTATCGTAATTGGAGGAATGGCACCACTGCGAATAAGCGACGTGCAAATTGTCGGAGCATCACGTGCCATTGATGTGAGAGGTGAACGCCGGTTGCGAAAGTGCGCGAGGGCCGATCGACGCGCTACAGGGGAGCAACACACTGGCCGAGTGAACCGGGGGCTGCCAGAAGTGTGTCTAAAAACAGTTCAGCGAGCCCTGCTGCGTATGGGGCACCGATGCAGACGGATGGTCACTGCACTTATGCTAACGGAGGTGCATCGGCAGAAAAGGCTTACATTTGCACGGCAGTATCGGAATTAGACCTCCGCTGATTGGCAAAGGATTGCCTTTTGCGATGAGTCACCTTTTCTGCTTCATCGAACGGATGAACTTTGGCGTATAAGGCGAAAAACATCGGAGAACAAACACTGTTCAATTATTGCTGGAAGAACACAAGCTGGTGGAGGCAGCGTTATAGTCTGGGGAATGTTTTCGTGGCATTCCCCGGGTCCACTCAGACCTGTGGAAGGCACTATGGATCGAATCCGTTATGAATCCATCCTTGCAGACCACGTACAGCCATACATGCTGATTGTGTTTCCTGGCGCGGATGGGATCTTCCAGCACGACAATTCGACATGTCACACAGTTAGGAACGCCCGATAGTGACTGGAAGAGAACGGAGAACGATGAAGACACCCCTGGCTTCCTGATTCCCCAGACTTAAACCCAATCGAGCATCTGAGGGACCACCTCGATCGTGTTGTTCGCTCTATGGATCCTCAACCACGCACCCACCAGCAGCTGTCAGATGCACTGCAGTCAGCATGGGACCACATACCTGTGAACACCTTCCAGCACCTTATTGAGTCACTCCCAGCCCGTCTCGCTGCTGTGCGCTCTTCACACGGTGGTTACTCTGGATATTAACTGGTGGTAACAATAATATGAATCGACCGTGTAGCACTTACCACCGGCATAGTGCAGTTGATAAAGTCGTTATTCGCTGTGTAGGTGGCGGGCATTTCTTACGGGTGTTCGAATCCCGGCCCTGCTGCGATTTTTTTGGGGTTTCCGCAGACTTCCTGTGTTTGGGGACACGAATGCGTAGATGGCTTTCTGTGAAGTCGGCCACGGACGCACTTTGTCCCTAACCCGTATGCAGCAGATGAATGCCAAGCCGGCTGCATTATTTTGCCAGTAATCCTCAAGGGCGCATTATCGTCTTTGCGGAAATCAATCCGCCATGGGCGGACGAGAGAGAGATAGAGAGTGTGTACATAATAATTTTTCTGTTCAAGTTGTTTAGAAATAACGGCGAATGACTCCGAATTTCAGCTCTTGGCCATAAGGCTTTCAGACCACGCCAAGACAATGAAAAGCTATAGAAACAATAACACAAAGTGAATCCTTTTCATTTTAGCCGAAATCGGCCTTACGAGATGAACAACGTGTAGTTTGATTTGCCAATTCATAGAAGCTTCCTGCATCGATCGGTAGTCCAGGAATGGTGGGCAATAGCATTAGCCCGAATGAAGTTTGACGTTCATTAGCGTTATGAACGGTTTGCGTGCCGCGACTCTTCTGCGAGAACTAATGTTGTATAATTCCCTATAGATTTGCTGGAGATGCTTAGGGAAGAACCTACTGACTTTTGAACTTCATTAAATATGATTTATAGGAATTACTGTCGTGTTGCTTGTACAAGGCTCTCCAAGCACCGCCGATCTCGTTTTTCTTTCTGCGTTTGTTATTCTTTTTTTTTTTTTTTTTTAACTTGTGCTTTTTTAAATTTTTTAAGCAGTTGTTTAAGTACGCAATTAACTAATTAATTAATGTTCATAGATAACTTCAATGAACATAAATTTCACTTATGAAATCACTAAATGAATGATAATATCTGCTAGGATGAAAGGATGAGCACCTACGTATCAACTTGATCTTTGTTTCCCACTCACCAAAAGCTCAGGTCACCAAATCACAACGTTACAATTTATCCACCGCCACAATATATCTCTTGTTTCAGCATACACTGAGTGGACAGAAATAATGGGATACCTACCTAGTAACGGACAGGCCCACTTTTTGCCATGATAGAAGTCCACTAGGCTACGAAAGCTTTCTACAGGTATATTAACCCATGCTTGCTGCACTGCTGTTCATGATACCGTCGCATTCCTTGATGGAGAATCCAAAGCTCAAAAGGACCTTTCCACAGCATCCCTGATTTTGCACTGAGTTCATCTCCCGTAAACGGGAAGGATATTACAGGGTAGGAACTTCTGCGGAATTCTCTTTTAACCATGCTCTAGTCACCATGGCTCATGGCTCTGTGGGGAGGTGCACTGTCCTTCTGGGAGAGTCCACTTTGCTGTGGCGGTTGGATAATCATGAACGGAGGCAGACGGTCTGCAAGGATGGAAGCGTAGCGTGGACCGTTCAGATATGCCCCTATATATATATCAGATGCCTTAACGTGTGCCAGTTGAACACTCCGCAGACAATAACCGAGCCTTCACCAGCCTGAACAGCACCTTGTTGAAATGCTGGGTCCATCGCTTCTTATAGTTTCCATCAGATTCACAGCCTCCCGTTTGCGAGAAAATAACTGAAAACGGGACTCATCGGGCCAAGAGACCTTTCTTCAATTTATTCAACGTCCGGAGCCGGTGTTCTTTCGCCCAGTTAAGGATTAGATTCCGGTGATGTGGCGTTAACAACGGGACTTGGTGGGTTGGTGGCTCCCGTATCCTATGGCGATAATGATTGCCTGAAGGTCTTGGTAGATACGTTTCTAGCACCTCCCTCGTTGAAGTCGGCGGTGATTTCTCTCTCCTGTTGGTTGCAACGATGCTAAATAGGCATCGACGGCCATGTTTATCCACCACCTTTCTCGGCACACAACAATGTCCACAATACCATATTATTCCGGAAATGTCCTATTCCCGATACACTCTTGATAGTGTTGAACAATGATACTGCAGTTCTTGCACCATCTCTGAGATAGAGTGACCAATACGTCGGGCATCCACCCTCATCGCTCTTTCAAACAGGGTTAACTCCCGACTTTTGTACATACTGGCATCGAATTACCGTCTCCGTAAATGCAGTGCTGTCCTCCTACCTATAAACCTGCCAAGAGGTGGATTCGTTCGCTAGCTTGAGGGAGAGACAGCGTCGTGTTTTCCAGGAAACAGGTGTCTCATGATTTCTGTCGTGTCAGTATATATCTCAATTACATGGCAATAATACGTATCACGCATATAACAACAAGCTTCAATCCCTCTCTGTATCAACTTTCAACTCTATTCGCCATCTCCACTATCTCCACATTAACCGTCATCAATTTATTTTTCTCCGACTCATTGTCAGCATTGCCATCAAGTACAAGATGTTCGGGTAAGGAATGTGCCGTTCAGTAAAAGAATCTCAAACACAGAAGCAACAAAATTTACATAAGAAAAAACAGAAACTCAAGCGCAAGGTTAACAATCCAAGATCATAACCGCAGCAGCGTCCCCGTTGTAACACATATTCACTACATTTGTTACTTTTCTGAACTAGGAAGGTTTAACTAGCGGAAGGTGAAAAATAGTAGACAACTGCTCTTCTACACAAAAATGATCAGATTGCTTCGGTAGTGTCAGACTGTTCAGGATATCACTGAAATCTGAGATCTTGAACATTCACAACCGGCCCCGGTGGCGCAGTGGCCTAAGCGATGGCTTCTGAAATGGGTCCGGATTCGAAATCCGGTGACGCGTGTATGTTATGTTTGCCTTATGGCGCTGGCTCTATCCCTTCCCTGGAACCAGCTGCCCTAAATTTGGGACGAACGACTGCTTATAGGCCACCGAGTGGCTCACGGTAGTCGTTAAACACCCAACAACAACAACAACAACAAAAACATTCGGAAATAAAATTTATTAGAGGTTAAGGCGTTAAATGGAAATATTATCTTTATATATATATATATATATATATATATATATATAACGGGAGGGTCTGTTTTTTTGTTTTTGGAAGAGAAATGCAGATATTCGCTGATTAGTGTTTAAACATTTAACGTGAAAGAAAGATTATTTATCTACTATTTTGAATGAGATGACCTTGAAGTTCAAAGTAGTGAGGTAAAACTTAATGTCTGAGCCTACATATAAATCACTGTAGTTTGGACTAAAAAAAGAACAGAAATAGCTTGGAGATCGATAGGGGTAAGGTAACTAGGACATCTCTGAGAGAGAGGAGAGAGAGAGAGAGAGAGAGAGAGAGAGAGATAACACAAATGAATTAAAAACAAGAAATATATAAATAAAGATAAAAAGCTGCTGATGTCGTAGCTTGTATGGGACTAGGGTTGGAGCATTTCTTTTTGCATCGGATGGAATAAAGCATGCTCAAGGTTTCCCAGAAATTAAATCAACCTTCCTCCTATTAGTCATGCAGACACAAAGACTTGAAAACTGTATGATGGAATAACAAATTTCAGCCTCGTTTTTTTTCAAACAGAAAAAGCGGAAACTTTTAGTTATATTTTAAGTATTTGATTTTGGACCACCGCGGTATGGCAAATATTTTTGTAAGCGATGGAAGGTGACATTCAAGTTTCTTTTGCGCTGATGAATGTTCTTGACAAGTCGATCATTTATAATTTATTTCAAACAAGAATGTTCATTCCTTTTTTTAAAGACTATTTACCTAGAGACAAATATGAGGTATCAAAGAAAGTCGAAACTTTGAAGTAGCGCTCATTCTTCATGTTTCTAAAAAGTTTTAAATATGTAATCCAAAGAGAGCCTGACAAATTTTCTGGTTGACGGAATCTGTGATGTAGATTTTCCGTCAGCGACGGAGGTAAATTCTGATGCTTGATGAGCAACTCATTATTACAAATCAACAAGGAAAGGAAAAAAAAAATCTCGTCCGATATTCATTCTCTTTCCATCGTCTTCGAATTCATACGTATTTCATCTTCTCCTTGGCATCGCAATTTCTCGACTGTCGGAGGACGATGAGGATGTTAGCGTTGGAAAAATAGATCGAAAGAGTCGAGAAGAAAAGAGATGCAGAAGATGCAGACACCTAATCGATTTCCTCGGGAGAAGAGGGGAATTATTTTGATGACAGCGAAGGCCCTATGTACAGATTCTGCTCTTTGAGAGAGAGAAATGCAGCAGGAAAATTTTTAATCATTTCCGACCCGATTCATCCACATGTGGAGACAGGCAGGCAGGAGGGATATCCACCGCGGTAATTTTGGCAGACTCCTCCCTCCTCTTTTACCAACAATTTTTTCCCCTCCTCCTTCTTCTGCTCAGACACAACTTCTAACAAGGATAGCCAAGAAGTGGAACACAAAGACTGTGTGGCAGGGGAGCTTCCTCTCCGTTCCGTCCCGGCATTCCACTCGCAAATTAGAAAGATAGGCGAACAGGAAGAATTTTCATTTTACCAAGAGGCAAACTCTAATCCCGAACGCTTGTTCGCTCAGCGTGCAATGATCCTTTTCTTCCTCATCACCAGGCACACATGCATACATAGGCAAAGGGGCGCGTGATGCAGGGAACATCCTCCTACACATCTTCCTGCGCCCGCTAGCTCCGGAGCGTCTCCAGTATGAAAAGCCCGTTATTTTGAGGAACCGCGTCGCTCATAATGAAACCCCGAAAGAGTGGAATATTTCCCGTGCTAAAAGTTTCTTAATCTCAGACCGAGAATAGTTGGAAAACGAACTTCTGCCCCGGTGACGCAACACAATAACGATGGAATTTTATGCTTTTTAATTTCCATGAAAGAAAACAACATTGTTCGGCATATGAATCCTGGATGCGTTCCCATGACGACCAAATTTAGAGGAAGGAAACAAAGTGGTAAAAGCATACGCATTTCGGCATTACCAACAACGCAAATAGTTTCCATATTACTCATACTAATGTTACCCTGTTACTCCCATCGTCCAATCAGATCTGAAGTAGTCATTATTTAACTAAAGCTATGTTGCAGACAATTTGGGTAGAGTGCAAAAGTTTCCAACACAGCATTGGAACGCAAACCAGAAAATGATTGTGGGATCCTAATTTTCAGGAGGCCGTCTCACTACCCGTGTCGATAAAGGGAAAGTTTTTCTGAGTAGGCGATCAACCTTGGCCGGGTATTCTGGTAAATCGTGCGTGTTGGTCCAGGATTCAAATCCCTGGTGAGATATGGATGCTACATGTATCCCACGGAGGTTGCTCTATCCTCTCTCTGGAGCCAGTTTTGGATATTTACGGAAGGCATTAAATTCCGAAACAGGAGAAATGCCCATAAGAGTTTTAACATCATAGTCTTGAAATTTTCGCTGAATTTATGCTCATTTCTATTTCTAGGAAAGGGACTGAACAGTATTAAAGAACCACGTGCAAGTCAGTTTTCCAGTCGATTTGGGGTCGACGTATCTACCGTCCGAACTGGACTTTTATATAAAATGTTTGCCATTTGGAGGTATTTGGCAAAAAGTGTAGCTCAACCTAAAAGTCTCAGTAAACAAAAAAAAAAAAAAAAAAAACCTGATAGATCCTGTATCGCGGCGTTTAGATGGTGTAAAATCTTACACGACACAGAAGATATGCGTCACGAGTAGTAGAGTTCTACACTGGTCTCTCCCAGCCAGTATACCCCGAACCCGACCGGCCATCGGGCCGTCTTCTTTTTCGACTTAAGAGGGGCTTCTCATTTTTAACGCTAAAATTGCCGCTTTTTTAGTGTGTATTGACGAAACTATGCAATCAATTGATTCCAAAGTAGGTACATCTGTTTATTATCGTTTTAGGTACCTACAAAACAATTTTTAATAAATTTCATGGAGAATCACGCCCTCAACCCCCCCCTCACCGAACATGACACTGCACGAAAATCGGCGGTGATTAGTTGGCATGATTTCTCCACTCCAGGTGATCTGAAACAAAAAACTTGAACTGCGTTTTAGTCTATACGCAAGTGGTTATCGTTTGATGAATCAGAAAAAATATATATATTTGGGGAAATGGTGACTTGTCAAACTCAAATTATCAAGTCAGCTCAAAAAACTGGCAATGTTTTTCGCAATTAAAAAAATATACATAACGTATCACGTTTCTTGTTCATCAAGCGATAAAAGGATGTTTGCTGAACATGCAGTTTTACATTTGAAGTCTATCGGTCCAATAATTTTTGAAATATCATGCCAACCATTCGTAAAAAACCTGTTTCGAGAAAAACGCGTTTAAAGTTTCAAGTACAGTTTACGGAGGCATATCGAGTACTTACAGTATTTTTCTGTTAATCTGCTACACCAGGGTCATACAGTGTTTTTTCCTCTGCTACGTAAAACTCGTTTAGAGATATTGGCTCGCTTCTACGCCTTGTACGAGCCTCTTTCGTAGCCTCGACGCTGCGTCTCGACGATCTCTGCAGCCGCTGTTGATCCCGTGCGTTGGAAGATATCTTCGTTTGCTCGCCAATAACAATTCCTGTCGTTGTCATCATTTTCAAGACGGCAGAAAAGCCTTCATTAAAAATGTAAATGCCTGCTGCTACATAAGCCGCCATTTCGATGGTTTTTGAGCCACAGTGAACATGTTTGGGCGTGAAACACCAAAAAGTAAAATTGAAACTTTCGTTGTTGTTTTGAGTGTCACCCCCAAACACCTTTCTAGCAACTCTCTTGATGACAAATCGTTGTAAGTCGGCTTTACAGCATTTTCGGCATTTTTATGAAATGGCGGTTTTTGATTGAATTCATCCAGAGTTTTCTCAGCTTCGGCTTTGCGCCAGTTGCACCAATCCTGTGACCCCACTGGACAATAACAGAATATAACTTGACAAATTTTGCGAATTTCGACTTGAAATTTGGTACACACATTTTTAAGACTGGAAATAAGAAAATAACGTAAAAAAATCGATTTTTTTTCACACACAAAAAAAAATGAGAATGGTCAGGGCCAGGTCTATATTTGAATGTTTCAAAATTTCCACCGAGATTAAACAAAAACATTTAGACTCAGAAAACGAAGACTAACTTGCCAAATACACTGAGGGGGAAAAAAATCCCAACACCACGAACAAATAGTTGTAGAGGAATGAAATGGCGGCAATACATTTGTATAGGTAACATATTTAATCGATTAAGGTTTCAAAATCACAGCTTATTGTAAGCGCGAGAAGAGCCATTTTAAATGTGAAATGCTGGTACATTAATAACCGGTGTAACAACCAGAATGTTGAATGCAAGCACGCAAACGTTCATGCATTGTGTCGTACAGGTGCTGGATGTCAGTTCGTGGGATGGAGTTCCATGCCTGTTGCACTTGGTCGGTCAATACAGGGACGGTTAATGCTGGTTAGGGGTGACGCTGGAGTTGTCGTCCAATGATGTCCCATACGTGCTCGATTGGTGAAAGATCTGGTGATCTAGCAGGCCACGGCAACATGTTGACACTTTGTAGAGCATGTTGGGTTACAACAGCAGTATGCGGGCGAGAGTTATCCTGTTGGAAAAAAAAAACCCCTGGAATGCTGTTCACGAATGGCAGCACAACAGGTTTAATCACCAGACCGACTTACAACTGTGCCGTCAGGGTGCGTGGGATAACCACGAGAGTGCTCCTGCTGTCATAGGAAATTGCTCCCCAGACCATAACTCCAGGTGTAGGTCCAGTGTGTCTCGGCCGCAGACAGGTTGGTTGCAGGCGCTCACCTGGCCTCCTTCTAACCAACACACGGCCATCACTGGCACCCAGGCAGAACCGGCTTTCATCAGAAAACACAACAGATCTCCACTCCGTCCTCCAATGAGCTCTAGCTTGACACCACTGACGTCGCAAACGGCAATGGTTTGGAGTAAGTGGAATGCACGTTACAGGGCGTCTGGCTAGGAGCTGTCCTTCAAGTAACCGATTTGTAACAGTTCGTTGTGTCACTGTGGTGGCAAATGCAGCTCGAATTACTGCCACAGACGCAGTACGATGCGCCACGGCCATACGCCGTACACGGCGGTCTTCCCTCTCAGTAGTGCCACGTGGCCGGCCGGAACCCGGTCTTCTTGAGGCAGTACCTTCCCTTGACCACCGCTGCCAACAATCATGCACAGTGGCTACATTCCTGCCAAGTCGTTCAGCAATATTGCGGAAAGAAAATCCACCTTCTCGTAGCCCTATTACACGACCTCGTTCAAACTCCGTGAGCTGTTGATAATGGCTTCTTCGTCTTCTTAAAGGCATTCTTGGCTAACATCAACACACTACGTCGAATCTAAACGATAACTAATGCTCACGAATGTTACAGCGCGTATTAACAGCAAACCTGCTTTGCATGTTCCGAGGGGCGCTACTAGCGCCACACGTATGCGCCGAGCGCGAAATTTGCATAGACGTCATCTTACAGATGTACTCTCACCGCCTACCAACTGTCGTTTACCTAACACAACCCCTTCTTGGTGTTGGGATTTTTTCCCGTCAGTGTATAATCAGATAGCAAAGATCTCTGAGTAAAACGAAAGACATGGAATTAAATCCTCCACTGGAGGCGTTCATTAATTACCGCTAAAATCGACAAGATGAGGTGTAAGATGATAGTCTAAAATAGGCCGCTTCATTTCTTTAATGATTGAAATCGAATACCGGTTTCATTTCGTTGGATTTAGTGACTAAAACACATGTTTTTTTCCCTTTTCCGTGAAATGCTTACATAAGCAAAATTTTCAGTTGTACGAAACCAGCCGAGTTTCTGGAGCGATACTTTGCTGCAACACTGATGAGGAAATTCGAAATATAATATTTGTTTACACACTACCTGACAGAGAAAATGCCACACCATGAAGAAATACTCGAAAACAGACCAAACTGTACACACGGATAGCCAAGCAGGTCCCGAAAAAGGATTTAATTGTCACATACAGACTGAGCTTCAGTGGTCGAATATACAGGATAATCATTAAAGAGTGTGGCCTCAATTATGGGCGATACAGCGTTGAATCCGACTTGCCATCGTGCCAATGAGAGTCCGAATAGAGTCCTGGGGTATCGTGGACCATGTGGTGTTGATCCCAGTCCTTAGCTCATCTTCATTTTGAGGGGTGGGAGGATACTCAACCGACATCCAATCGTGTCCCACAGATGCTCGATGGGCGAGAGGTCGGGGGATCGTGCTGGCCACGGAAGCATCCACACACCGTGTAAAGCATTAAGGCTGCTCCGAGCAGGATGTGCCAGGGCGTTATCCTGTTGAAAAACGGCGTTTGGGATGCCCCGCCGATACGGTAGTGCCACGGGCCGCAGCACCTCGTCAACATAGCGGCGTGCTGTTAATGTGGCCGTAATGCGTACCAGTGGTGAGCGGCTACTGGCGCTGATAGCACCCCACACCATGATTCCACGTTGCCGGGTCGTGTGGAGCTCCACAATGGCGGGGGAAACCGCCCGTTGGCCACGTCGCCTCCAGACTCTCACACGGCGATCATCTGTAGTGAGACAGAACCACTATTCGTCTCTGAACAAGACACTGTTCCATTCGGCACCCCACGTAGCTCTGGAGCGACACCACGCCCAGCGGTGACGACGATGGTTAGCTGTTAAGGGTAGACTTCGTAACGGACGGCTGGAGAGCAAACCCGACGCAGCCAATCTGCGCGATACTGCACGCGTCGATATAAGAACTTCCAAGACTCCCTGTAGCCTCCGCAAAATGTCGGCCGCTGTGTCCTGTGGGTCCGCTACGGCATGACGTCGTATGCGACGATCGGCGCGCTCGGACGTCCGTCTGCGTGCTCCGGTCTACCTACGACGTCATACAGATCCTTTCTGGGACCACTGTCTCCAAATGCGACCGACGGTTGTGGCATCACGTTGCGTTTCTGCCGCAATACGAAGCAAAGACCATTCGGCGGTACGAAAGCCAACGATGACACCTCTCTTGAACTCATCCGTTGGACGAAATCGCGTACGACGGCATCTTAACAACATTGGCCCCCTTGTTCGTTCTTCAGACACGGTTACAGCAGAAACACTGACTTCTCGCGGCCGTGACGACATCTCGACTGATTGGCCTCACGTGCTGGTTGTCCGCTTTTATCCCGCACTCCGCTCTTGCGACTGGCCTGCAAATACAATCATTTGCATAACTTGTACGTGTGCACCCAGACTGCAATTTGCATGGCGTTGCGTTCACGTTTTAATGGTTTGGCATTTTCTCTGAGAGGCAGTGTATATTTGGAGATCGAGGATACGTGTTTTACAATTACGCGTGGAAGACAAAATGCTCTTACATTTGTAACAATGGTATTAAAGTCTAAGCCTATCACCTGTGAGAAGAATTCCTACGAGAAACTGCACGTCTCTGGGTTACGTTCATTTACTACTGAGAGATCCAGTTGAGTACAGGAGCTCAGTTTTTGGAGAGGAAGACTTGCGTTATTTGCAATAAATGGCGACGAGCTCGCGATGAAAGTCTGAAATGGGCCGGGCTTTCCAATGTAAGGCCCGTGCTGACCACTACCATGCATATTAAACTCGCCTGTTTATTAACAAATGATATGTTTGCATAGACATGGCCTACTTTAAACTGATGTATTTATTACAATTTTTAGTGCTTGTGAAAACTGCAACACCACCTATGCTGGTATTAGCTTAAAATTTACAGGATATGTACAACAGGTTGGGTCATGCAAATGATTAAAATATCAGTGAAAATGCGCATGCGGTTTCGGTGCAGCGCCCTCTTCATTGTCCAGTCTTGTGTATAAAGAGCTGGCTCAAACGAGATGTTGCAATCAGTGAAGAGCGAACACAGAGACAAAATGTGTTTCTTGTCTCATTAAACCCCGTCGCCGTAGAAGGTCGCATTTCGAACACCTGACGGACTTTGAGCGAGAAAGGGTATAAAGAGCTGGCTCAAACGGAATCTTGCAATCAGTGAAGACCCAACACAGAGTCAAAAGGTGTTTCTTGTCTCATTAAACCCCGTCGCCAAAGAAGGTCGCATTTCGAACACCTGACGGACTTTGAGGGAGAAAGGGTATAAAGAGCTGGCTCAAACGAGATGTTGCAATCAGTGAAGAGCGAACACAGAGACAAAATGTGTTTCTTGTCTCATTAAACCCCGTCGCCGTAGAAGGTCGCATTTCGAACACCTGACGGACTTTGAGCGAGAAAGGGTATAAAGAGTCTTGGGTATAAAGAGCTGGCTCAAACGGAATGTTGCAATCAGTGAAGACCCAACACAGAGTCAAAAGGTGTTTCTTGTCTCATTAAACCCCGTCGCCAAAGAAGGTCGCATTTCGAACACCTGACGGACTTTGAGCGAGAAAGGGTATAAAGAGCTGGCTCAAACGAGATGTTGCAATCAGTGAAGAGCGAACACAGAGACAAAATGTGTTTCTTGTCTCATTAAACCCCGTCGCCGTAGAATGTCGCATTTCGAACACCGGCCGGACTTTGAGCGAGAAAGGGTATAAAGAGCTGGCTCAAACGGAATGTTGCAATCAGTGAAGACCCAACACAGAGTCAAAAGGTGTTTCTTGTCTCATTAAACCCCGTCGCCGAAGAAGGTCGCATTTCGAACACCTGACGGACTTTGAGTGAGAAAGTGTATAAAGAGTCTTGGGTATAAAGAGCTGGCTCAAACGAGATGTTGCAATCAATGAAGGGCCAACACAGAAACAAAAGGTGTTTCTTGTCTCATTAAACCCCATCGCTGAGGAAGGCCACATTTCGATTGCAACATCTCGTCAGAAAGGATTGTTGGGATGTGGGAAGCTAGTTCTTCCTACTGAGAAATTTCCACTCGTCCGAACGCGAGTACATGTGATGCAAACGTGACGTCAGTGGAGAGATAAGGCATGGAGGCACAGAAATCCGGGAAATGGACTGCAAAATCGCACGATTGCAACGGGATGACAGGCGGTTCTATCGCGTGGCAGTGACCGGTCACCAGAGACAACCACGGTGTTAGAGCAGCAGTGGAGCACTGTCACAGATCAGGCCTTTCCCTCCAGTACAGTACAACTTCGTCTGCTTAACAGAGAACTAGTCGCTAGCAGCACATTGCAGCGCATTCCTTTGTCCCTTCGCCTCAGGCTGCAATGGGGTCTCGAACGCAGACATTGGCACGCTGATCGCCAACAGTTCGTGTTTTATGACGTGTCATGATTCAACTTCATGCACCATGATTCTCACATAAGTGTTCGAAGACATCGTGGGGAACGGAAACATCGTGTGAACATCGTGGGGAACGGAGACATCGTGTGAACATCTTGGGGAACTGAGGCATTGTGTGAACATCGTGGTGAGAGTGTCATACCGGCCCAACGCCAAGCGTCATGGTTTGGATTGTCATTGGGCTTAATTCGAGACTTCGCCTAATACGGATTGAGGGGAAGTTCAATAGCCAGCGTTACAACAGGGATGTTTTAGAGGCAGAGGAGATACCTTTCTTTTAGAGTTGTCCTGGTGCTATATTCCAGCAGGACAAACCTCGGCCACATGTGGCCGCGAATGCCCGAGACCTCTTCCATGCAGGGCTCATACCAATTCTTCCCTGTCCTGCACGTTCGCCGAATATGTCTCTCATCGAACATGTTTGAGACATGGTAGGTAAGTGACTGATCCGTCAAGTGCTTCCTCCAGTCACCACAAATGAAGTCTAGTCTCGCGATGAAGCTGCCTGGCAGGCTATTCCCCAGGACGATATCAAAAGCTTCTTTCATTCAATGCCACGCCATGTAGAGGTTGTTATTGTTGTACGATGTGACTTCACACGATACTGAGTTTTGAAGCGAAGAAATCTTGTATAGCTCTACAAAGGTAGTCAGTTATCTCCTGTAATATGAGGAACCTCTGGTAGAAATTTTGCTTGAATAGCGCGATTCTTTCTTGGTGTTGCAATTTTCACAAACAATAGTGTATATTTACATTAGGATGCATCTATGCAACGTTATCCGTTTGTTATACAGGGTGATCGTAAATTGTTTTGACAAAAAAAAGGGTTATAGTACCCATCAAGACGAACAATATTCACAATGGAACCTAGGGTCGCATTCCACTCTGAGTGTCAGAAAAGAGTAAAGTTAGATGTCCAAGTTGAACTTTTACCAGTGCAAAGAAAGAGAATTAACGACATCATAAGTTGCACAATCCCATTTATGGAGATCAGGGACAGACTCAAAGTAGATGCTCAAAGTGGCTGCCACGGGTGTCGTTGCACAATTCACACCGGCGAATGAAAGACTGCCGCACCCTTTCGAAGACTTCTGGTGTCGTGTTTATTCTGTCCGTTGCAACAACGATTCTCGCAACGAGACTTTCAACGGAGTCCGCAGGCGTCTTGTACACCAATGATTTCATGTGCCCCCAGAAGAAGAAGCCCAGTGGATATAAGTCCGGTGAGCGTGGAGGCCATGCCACAAGTCCGCCGCGTCCAATCCATCGTGCGGGATATGTGGCATTCAGGAAGTGTCTACTGCACCTTGATAAGCCAATCAGCTGCAACTGTCGATGCTGCGTCTTTCTCTGGCAATTTGCATACGGTAAATGCTTGACGGTGATGTTCTGGCGATTTGCTACTTCTCCGGCACGAAAGAAATGACGTCTGAGGTGACGACTTGTGCTTGTTGGACGTATTTCGAAGTTACTCTTTTCTGACACTCAGAGTCGAATGCGACCCTAGGTTTCATTGTAAATATTGTTCGTCTTGATAGGTACTATCACCCCTCTTCCTTTGTCAAAACAGTTTACGAACACCCTGTATAAGAAAGACCTGAAGTTATACACCTACAACAAAAAAAAAAAACCTAATCTGGGTAATCAGCAAAAATAAAATTTTGATTCGCAATTCAGCTAAGAAATTTGGTCACGAGAAATGCTAGATTAAAAATTAAGACAAATATTAGATGAATATTAAGATAGGAAAGTTGCCTAAAATTCCAATTTTGAAGAATCACTTTCTTAACAACCTTTAAGATGACTGAAACTGTAAATGCCAAGTATTAGAGCAAGATAAAACGTTAAATCACAGCACACTTACATGGGAATTTACCGATAAATATACCAGTCATCTTTAAAAAGGCCTAGATGTTATGTTCCAGAATTAAAGTTGCTGCAATCAACACCTGTATTAACATACTCTTTTGGGATCATTAAATGAACAAATACTGATCAACAGGTGCTTGACCAATGCACAAGAAGACACTTAGCCAAATACAGATGCTACAAGAATAAATTATCAAAGTTTAGTCAGAATTAAAAGCTTTATTAGCATCGATTATAGTTTCGCAGAGCTTCTGGCTCAGCTTCATCAGGAATTATATACAGATGCTACAATCAAAATTTATCATTTGAAAGGCTGCATCCGAAAAGAAAAGGAGGTGGTAGCAGATTAATCAATATTTTATACCTTTGATGGATACAAGTAAAATAACTCTAACAATACTTCTTAGGAAACACACACAGGCACACACAACTCTATGCTGCAGCTGAAGAAGGCTTGACCATACTGAATCACAAATGCTGCTCAACTCCTTCTTCATTCAGAAAATAAGCAGGTTTCCTGAAGAGTTGGAAAAGCGAAATCCTGCACCGCAAATATCCAAACTCCTTAGATTTGGAAAAAATTGACAAAACGTCTCCACTGCAATGATTAAAAAAATGGTCAGCTTTATCTAGAAACTGACGAATTCCTCACTGCGATTCTGGACCGCGTTACTGCAATCCAGAACTGCAGAAAACATATACCTGGCGACGCTATTCTACATCATGTACGTCATCATACTCGGACATATATATGGGAGCACACGTGCAGCAGTGGCTCTCCTCCATCTGAAGACGGGTCGATTGTCTACCCTAAAGTACTAATGGGTTTTAGTATTTTAAATATGTAAATATCTATCGTTTTGTAAATTAAATATATCGTGCAAAGACGGTGTAAGTTTTTAATGTATTGTATATACACGACATTTTAATTAATACTATCGATTCCACACTGCAACGAATTATTGTGTTGTGCATTTTAATGCAATCATGTGGAGTTTTGCTGCACCAATCCATCCGAGTGAAGCTTGCAAGGGAATGTACCCACCTCGGGTTCCTCACTAACTGCAGGGACCTTAACGTCGTACCGAAGCATATTAGGGTGTATGCTACAGCATTATCAAGAAAGGATAACCACATACTTCGAAATGCCGAAAGGAAGAGGTTACTGTGCACCATCCAGAGCAAGAGATCATACATTGACCACCTTCACCGTAAGTGTTTTATCTCTTATCAGACTTTGTCTAAGTGTGAACACCCCGTTATAATGGACCATATACTGACCATCACTGGAAGCGGTAACTGAACGTACTGTCAGCTCCCTGGTCGAAAGCCAAATTGGAAAACTAAGATTCCTCGTTGACTTTCAAGTTAGTAGCAGCCACCAACACGAAGACAACAGAACCCTTATCATAATTCCAGTGTTGTCAACCTAGGTGACTATGAGCGAAGAAAACAAAACCTTATTATAATTCCAGTGTTGTCAGCCTAGGTGACTATGAGCGAAGGAAAACAAAACCTTATTATAATTCCAGTGTTGTCAGCCTAGGTGACTATGAGCGAAGAAAACGAAACCTTATCATAATTCCAGTGTTGTCAACCTAGGTGACTATGAGCGAAGAAAACGAAACCTTATCATAATTCCAGTGTTATCAACCTAGGTGACTATGAGCGAAGAAAACGAAACCTTATCATAATTCCAGTGTTATCAACCTAGGTGACTATGAGCGAAGAAAACAAAACCTTATCATAATTCCAGTGTTGTCAACCTAGGTGACTATGTGCGAAGAAAACGAAACCTTATCATAATTCCAGTGTTGTCAACCTAGGTGACTACGAGCAAAGAAAACGAAACCTTATCATAATTCCAGTGTTGTCAACCTAGGTGACTATGAGCGAAGAAAACGAAACCTTATCATATTTCCAGTGTTGTCAACCTAGGTGACTACGAGCGAAAAAAACGAAACCTAAACAATAATTCCAGTGTTGTCAACCTAGGTGACTACGAGCGAAAAAAACGAAACCTAAACAATAATTCCAATGTTGTCAACCTAAGTGGCTATGAGCTGAACTCCATACAGAACAGAGCTTTTGAAAGGGGACCGAAATTTGCTTATCCTGAGCATAACCCTAATGTCTTTAATGTTATACCACAAACTGAGGCAATCATTAAAAACCTTCCAGAAAAGAAAAGGGATTACGCCAGAATACAGATTGACAAATGTCTGCAAAAAAGCAATAGGGAACAACAATCCAACTCGGGAAAACTTTATCACGAAGAAAAACGTCAACTAAAGTTACTTCGAAATAATGATGAAATCTCCGTTCTGGCAGCTGATAAATCACACCAAACAGTACTTTTAAATAGAACAATATATAAGGATAAGATGTTTGAAGCCATTTCATCCATTCCATATATAGTGGTAGAGCGGGATCCCACAAAAGCAACATGTTCAGCACTTTCCAGGTTAAAAAAAGCTCACTTATTCACAGATAGTTTTTCAAAGGCCTTCACCCCCCACCCACCCACCCACCCACCCGGCTGTCGTGTGCCCGATATCTTTGGGCGTCTAAAACTACACACAAGGAGGGACATCCTATTAGGCCACTAGTCGTGGGTTATGTTAACCCGACCCGACCCCTTGAAAAAGCTCTTGCTCAGTACTTAGCAATTTTTGCTGTGAACTCCCCTTATTCTGTGAAAAGTTATACTGCAGCAATTGAAAAAGTTAGAATGTTTCAGCCACATTCTAAACTTTTCACCCTTGCCTCCCTAGATGTTGTTTCACTGTACCCTAATGTACCAGTGGACGCCACTCACTTCCTTATAGAGGTCAAACTTGCTGAGTCCCAAGTCCACACATCTGAAATTTCAGCCGTTATGAACGCTCTTAGATTTGTTATGCAGCGTTCATACTTCAAATTCGATAACCGAATTTACAAGCAAGTGGAGGGCTCACCCATGGGCTCTCCACTTTCAGACATATTTGCAGAAATTCTGCTTCAACACATTGAGAACAAGGTTCTCAATGAGTTATCCCCCCCCCCCCACAGTTTGTCGACGGCATCCTTGTATTTTGGCCTCATACACAGGATGATTTAGCCAAGTTCGCCGACGCGCTTTCATCTGTTTTTTCAACCATCGGGCTCACGATAGAAACTGAATCAAACTATTCTTTACCATTCTTGGACTTTCAAATCACCCGTAACCCAGTAACATGCAACCTTTCTTACTCTGTAAAACGAAAACCCACTGCCGGAAGTAGTTTAATCTCTTTTAACTCCTCTTATCCGTTACCACATAATCTTTCGGCCATCAATTTTTTAATCAGAAGAGCTTTCTCGCACTCATCTACTAACAGCTAGCTTAAACTTGAAATAGATTTCATTTTTGATCTAGCCACCAAAAATGGATACCCCAAATATATAATTAACAGAATATATCGAAGAATTTTAAATGATAGACCTACATGCTTGGCCAAAGAACAAAAACCAGAAAAGCGTTTTGTTGATACCATGGAGCAGTACCCAAGTATTACTAAATTACTGACACGCACATGTATGAAATATGACACTCATTTTGCCATTAGATCCAGAAATCTATTTTCACTCATCAGAAAAGATAGAGAACCACGTGATACTCTGTGCAAATGGGGTGTATATGATATACTATTAATAGATGTTTCCGATGGCGAACACGTAAGTAATTATGTAGGATCTACAAAACGTAGCCTTGAAACTAGAATGCAGGAACATAAATATGACATTCGCGTTAATCATAGTAACACAGCACTCGCTAGACATGTGGCAGAAGGAACTCACAAACCGGATTGGAAAAACATTAAGTTGTTACATACACCCTCCTCTGTATACTCGTTGTACATAACTGAAAGTTTATACATCCAGGCCTTCGGGGGCGATTGCTGTAACGATAATTCCCCAACTGAATTACACAGGATTTGGAAAAGACTCATTTCAGCTATGAACCTGCATAACATCTTCTCTTGTTAAATATGTGAGGTATAACAAATACATATATATTTTGTATATTTTTCACCTGTTTATCATATTCCCACATGGACCTCGTCTGATGTGTAAGTTAGCAATGAAATGATGGCAACATGTGACACCCTGGAGACGCTAGTCTACATTATGTACGTCATCATACTCGGACATATATATGGGAGCACACGTGCAGCAGTGGCTCTCCTCCATCTGAAGACAGGTCGATTGTCGACCCGAAAGTACTAATGGGTTTTAGTATTTTAAATATGTAAATATCTATCGTTTTTAAATTAAATATATTGTGCAAAGACGGTGTAAGTTTTTAATGTATATAATACAAGTTTCAGATGATGACACCTACTGAATGTGAGGAAAAGTCAATGAAACCACAAAACATATTTTAGCCGGCTGCTCTCTCTTTTGCATCAAAACAATACCTTAACAGACACGACTAAGTGGCTAAGATCTTAACATCAAGAGCTTGGTGTTAAATACGGTCTCTAATACAAGGCTGTACACTAACGTTTTACAAGTGCCAACCAGAATTAATTCTTAGAAATCAATATCACATCATGTGCTGGGAGTAACCTATCATTAGAGAAAAGATCATTACCCACAACCGACTTGACATTGCAATTGTATACAAATAACTAAAGAAGATACAACTGATAGATATGGCGGTTCCACCTACAGAAAACACCTAAAGAACAGTGTCTGAGAAAAATTCGGAATACGATAACCTGCTAATGGAAATCCGAAGGATCTGGAAACAAAGCATAACGCAGGTCGTACCAGTTGTAATTTCGACAAACGCAGTGGTACCAAATAACTTTCTGAAAAATCTTTAGGAATTAGGATTGCCACAAGGACAGATTCATCCAATCCAAAAGGAGGCCATTCTACAGTATAAACGGGCTGTATCACTAGAAAGTTCCTGAATTTCCAGGATTGAGATGAATATCTCTGTCTTTTGCTCACGGGTCCTGGCCGAAAAAGTCGACGACAAGAGAAATAATAATAATAATAATAATAATAATAATAATAGTAATAATAATAATAATAATAAGAAGAAGAAGAAGAAGAAGAAGAAGAAGAAAAAGCGAATGTATGTGTTACTAAAGCAACATGACTCTCAGATCTCCAATGTCAGCAATAATCAATCAGTGTATATCTCAAAATGTTTTTAAATCAACACATTTAACAATCTACTCGTGATTTCTACATCTCCACCTCAGATCTCAACATTTCCACTACTCTTCAGTCTCTATTCAATGTTATGAGTTTATGTTGCTCTGACCCACTGTCGGTATTGGCAAATCTCCTAAATTCTTCGGGGAAGTAAAAAATTTAAGCAAGAAGTACCTAAGATTCATAAAAGAAAACAAGAACTCAAATGGTTGCTAAATGCCCTTTTGTTTTTTGCTGATTTTTTGCTTTTCTAAAACCCTCTTGAAAAATTGTGTACCACCTTTCGTGTTGCCGCTTTTACTCTTTGAAATACTACCGTGAGCATTTATGTCTATAAGCAACTACTATCTCCTGATTTAGGTCAAGTGTGTTCAGTGAAGAGGAACATCCAGTGCAGTAAGGCAAGACAGACGCATCACCCGTCTCTTATCTGGAAATTGAACAACTGGTCAATATCACGGCTATAACCACTCGGTCGAAACGGAAGCCAAAGCTTAAACATCGCGAAATTACACAGGTTTATCAAAGTAATGGAAACATTTACTGTTTGTAGAGAACTTTTTATTAATAAGTTGTAGGCCTATCTCTGGCTTTCAGAGCAAAACAAATTCGGCTTGCAATAGACTTGTACAAGTAATGCACATAAGATAACGGAATGTGGGAGAACGTTTCCTGTAAGTTATGTTACGACAGTGCCAGTAATGTCGGAGGTGGAGTGTGTGATCTGACCTTTCGTTCCAGATATTCACACAAATGCTCAACAACATTGAGCTTGCAGTTGTACTTCATCTTCATGAACTGCAAACCACAACTTGACACGTTTAGCACTATGCATGGTGCATATCTACTTGAAACGAGGGGCTGTCATAGGTGGAGTGAGGGATGTCGGAGGTGGAGTGTGTGATCTGACCTTTCGCTCCAGATATTCCCACAAATGTTCAATAGTGTTGAAGTGGCTTCTGTACTTCATCCTCATGCTTTGCAGGCCACAACTTGACACGTTTCGCAAATGTAGGCTGCATATCTGCTTGAAACCAGTGACGGTCATAGGTGGAGTGAGCGATGTCGGAGGTGGAGTGTGTGATCTGACCTTTCGCTCCAGATATTCCCACAAATGTTCAATAGTGTTGAAGTGGCTTCTGTACTTCATCCTCATGCTCTGCAGGCCACAACTTGACACGTTTCGCACAATGTAGGCTGCATATCTGCTTGAAACCAGTGACGGTCATAGGTGGAGTGAGGGATGTCGGAGGTGGAGTGTGTGATCTAACCTTTCGCTCCAGATATTCCCACAAATGTTCAATAGTGTTGAAGTGGCTTCTGTACTTCATCCTCATGCTCTGCAGGCCACACCTTGACACGTTTCGCACAATGTAGGCTGCATATCTGCTTGAAACCAGTGACAGTCATAGGTGGAGTGAGGGATGTCGGAGGTGGAGTGTGTGATCTGACCTTTCGCTCCAGATATTCCCACAAATGTTCAATAGTGTTGAAGTGGCTTCTGTACTTCATCCTCATGCTCTGCAGGCCACACCTTGACACGTTTCGCACAATGTAGGCTGCATATCTGCTTGAAACCAGTGACAGTCATAGGTGGAGTGAGGGATGTCGGAGGTGGAGTGTGTGATCTGACCTTTCGTTCCAGATATTCACACAAATGCTCAACAACATTGAGCTTGCAGTTGTACTTCATCTTCATGAACTGCAAACCACAACTTGACACGTTTAGCACTATGCATGGTGCATATCTACTTGAAACGAGGGGCTGTCATAGGTGGAGTGAGGGATGTCGGAGGTGGAGTGTGTGATCTGACCTTTCACTCCAGATATTCCCACAAATGTTCAATAGTGTTGAAGTGGCTTCTGTACTTCATCCTCATGCTCTGCAGGCCACACCTTGACACGTTTCGCACAATGTAGGCTGCATATCTGCTTGAAACCAGTGACAGTCATAGGTGGAGTGAGGGATGTCGGAGGTGGAGTGTGTGATCTGACCTTTCGCTCCAGATATTCCCACAAATGTTCAATAGTGTTGAAGTGGCTTCTGTACTTCATCCTCATGCTCTGCAAGCCACACCTTGACACGTTTCGCACAATGTAGGCTGCATATATGCTTGAAACCAGTGACGGTCATAGGTGGAGTGAGGGATGTCGGAGGTGGAGTGTGTGATCTGACCTTTAGCTCCAGATACTCTCACAAATGCTCAACAACATTCAGGTTGCTGCTGCGCCTCATCCTCATGCTTTGCAAACCACAACTTGAGATGTTTCGCACGATGGGCTGGTGCATTATCTCCTTGACACAAGAGACGTTAATTAGGGAGCAATTACTGCAACACTGAGTGTAAAAGAATGGATTCATACGTTGCAGGTGTGACACGTCATTATGGGTAACCTCGTTGGTCTCAGGCTATGGAGCCCCAGGCGAAACAAAGTACGACGCATGGTATATGGGGAAATAGGTCGAACTGCACCGCTGTTGTATTGGTGGGTGAGCTGGGTGACTGTTACACGTCGTTGCTAAGATACCAGTCGCAACACCGTGACTCCCATCTAGGATCAATCGCTGTTGTCTTGGTGGGTGAGCTGGGTGATTGTTACACGTCGTTGCTAAGATACCAGTCGTAACATAGCGACTCACCTCTAGGATCAACCGCTGTTGTATTGGTGGGTGAGCTGGGTGAATGTTACACGTCGTTGCTAAGATACCAGTCGTAACACCGCGACTCACCTATAGGATCAACCGCTGTTGTATTGGTGGGTAAGCTGGGTGAATGTTACACGTCGTTGCTAAGATACCAGTCGTAACACCTCGACTCACCTCTAGGATCAACCGCTGTTGTATTGGTGTGTGAGCTGGGTGACTGTTAACCGCTGTTGTATTGGTGTGTGAGCTGGGGGACTGTTACACGTCGTTGCTAAGATACCAGTCGTAACACCGTGACTCCCCTCTAGGATCAACCGCTGTTGTATTGGTGGGTGAGCTGGGTGACTGTTACACGTCGTTGCTAAGATACCAGTCGTAACACCGCGACTCACCTCTAGGATCAACCGCTGTTGTATTGGTGTGTGAGCTGGGTGACTGTTACACGTCGTTGCTAAGGCACCAGTCGTAACACCGCTACTCACCTCGAGGATCAACCGCACGTGGCTAACCAAAGTGAGTCCTCTGCTGGATGTCTGTGAATGGTTAATACAGTCCTGGTGCACGCTTGATGAAGTAGTTGTGACGTATAATCTAATTTAGCTTTCCTTTTCTCTATGTACATTTGGGTTCGTTCTCCTTTGCGTTTCTGAAACTTAACGTGCTATCTTCTCACTCCCAAGAGTATGGTTAGTAACACCCTTGAGATCCGAACGTATGAAGTGTGTATGTGTCCGATGAGAACTGAACAATATGTAATGTTTGAGCAGCAGCATTGTGTAGAGATGATGGCAGTATGATCATATAATAGTAGTTACGGAAGTTGAAGTACTTGAAGTGGTGATTTTTTTGACGTCTGCGTATTTAATATTTAGAGTTGGTGTTATTGTTTCTTGTTAAACGTCCTCTAACAAGTAATTTGATTTTTTCACAAATGTTGTTGAAGGCTGAGTCGCTGTAAGGGATTTTTTGCTAAATGAAAACAAATAGTAAGTAACCTTTTCTGAAGTTATTTCAGTGACTCCTGATTCGCTTAAAATTGAAGTTATTAAGAATTGATTTGTGTAGTGCCCAGACATCTATACTTAAACGAACATTACATAGTACGGGAGCAGCCAACAAGTCAGGCTGTTTCCATTATCCTGGCACGTGCTCTCCGGGCCCCACCTATATGACCGCGGTCAAATTGGCTTACGTCGACACGTTTCCCCGTTAATGGCAAACGTTTACTGATTACATGCAGAGAATAGGCGTGCACAATATACAGGGTGTCTCAAAAATACACGGCAAAACTGCAAGAATGAGTTCCTCATAGGTAGATAAGAAAAAACGTTTATATAAACATAGGTCCGGAAATACTTGGCTTCCGAGTTATGAAGGTCTGCTTATGACACTCAACTGCTCACATTACCTGACTCAGGTCTGTTTTGGTTTCCTAGTTATTCACCGGAATGTTTTATCTCCCGCAGGTGAATTCCCTCATCACAAGGTACTGACACAATCTGGTAGTTTTCTTTTCCGACCTACAAGCACACTTTATGCACGTCGGCGGCATTTTAACCACCTAGCTCCCAATTACTTGAATCGAAAGTTTCATCACATGAAGCGATGGATCCTTCTTGCCAGCTGAAAATCCATCACATAAAGCAATGGATCCTTCTTGCCAGCATTGTACTCTTTAAGCTGGTGGGGGTGGCATACTCGTCTGGGGACTAACTACGTCGTGGACTGAAATGGGACCCCGGGTACGTGTGACATCGCCCCTCACAGGTCAACGTTACCGGGATATCCTGGACGACCATTTGCTCCCGTTTGTGCGTCTTCAACATCCCACGCGTGATCTCATCGTGCAACAATACAATGCACCGTGCCATCGCTCCCAAATTGTATCCGAATGGTTGGATGAACACTCCACCGACGTGACCTCGCTTCCTTGGCCAGCTAGGTCACCTGACCTCAATCCCATCGAGCACATCTGGGATGCCATCGAGAGAGATGTTGGAGGCTCTGATCCCCTCCATCAAACCTTCGTGAACTGTGGGAGCTTGTTCATGGGTCGTGGATCTGTATGGCTTCCCAACGCTTCCGGTGTCTTGTCGAGTCCATACTGAGACGAATCGGCGCCGTCATCAGGGGGAAAGGTAGTGCTGCACGTTACTAGACAGGTATCTCTAATTCAATTGCTCTTCAGTGTATACACCAGGTAGTCTTAACAAAGGTATAGCATGCAATTCTAAGCTACGATAATCTACCGACTTTTAACCCTTGTGACGTGCCTGCCCTCAGGACACACATGAGATAAAGGTTGAGAGCAGTGAGAGCACATGCCAGTGTAGTAGAGTGGATAGCACTCGGAGCTCCGGTGGTGAGGGTTACGGCTTCGAATCCCGCCCCTGGCATAAAAACGATGGAAAAATTTACGTCGTCATATTGGCGCCCGAACTTCCAGGATGATCTGGCTGTTAGATTTCTCGCAATGGTGCGATGTTCTTTCCACACCGCGAGAGAGTAAAAATGAGAGTCCCTTCTTCAGTGCTTCGAAAAAATAAATCAGTGTAATGTTACGTTCCACACACCAAATTGTCGGCAGATAGCAGTGAGAGCACATGCCAGTGTAGTGTAGTATTGTAGATAGCACTCGGAGCCCCGGAGCCGAGATTTGTGGGTTCGAATCCCGCCCTTGGCATGAAAATGATGGAGAAATTTACCACGTCATACACTGCTCGCTCCACACATTATATACATCGTTCTTATCTTGTGAAAACATATACACGCCATTCAAACCTGACCTCAAGACTATTGCCATGTAACATTCAATGAGTGAGAAAATATAAGGTTAGGGATGACATGCTTAAAGAGAACGAAATCGAAATTTAAGTAGGGGAAAGAAACTAAAAATGAAATTTAAATTACAATATGTGTCATAAGCTTCAGTTGCCTGGAACTTCGTTACGCCGGGTGGTGAAACAGTAACATTCTCGAACGAAAATCGGGAAATGCAGGTTCGATTCTTGCTCCAGAGCGATGTCATTTTCAAGTTTTCTGAAGATGTGGGCATACATGGGAAATAATGCAAATACGGCACCTTTGTGCTGATACTGATATTTAAAGTTATCAATGTACTGATTGATAAAAGTAAAATAAGATGGGTGTTTTTCAAATGTTTGAAGTCTCATTCTATATTGCAAATTACTTTTAAGTGATATATTTGTATTCAGACATTGAGTTCCTTCTCGCATACATCACTTAAAGTAGTTTCACTTTAAGTAAAGTCTTTTTCCTCCATTTTAGCCTCATTTTCTACCTGAGATTTACCTCCGGCAAAAGTATATTTCAGCATTCCACGAGAAGCTCATTTGTATTTCATAAGCCGTCACTTTGCGTTGACTGGCATTTTGTTGTATCTTCATCCGAATCTCGGCAACCCATGCAGAAATTACAGATGCCTCGGGGAAAAGTTTCCAAGGCGATGATGACAGGAGGTTGGGGAGTGAGAAGCACACGGTGACGAGAATTCTCCCTCAATTGATGGTGCCATGTTTCACCGAGATCGTTGCTCGACTCAACCGATCCTAGAAGATGCATGACGCATCCCATATCCGGTATCACGGAGAATATCTTCCTACACAGGCAAACACCGCAGATAGCCAAAATAAATCGTCACCCTGGTCGTTTTGTGCCTTCAGGTGGGATGAGGAAGGGGATGCGATGGAAGGGGGGAATAAGTGTAGCTAGCGCGACGCCCGAGGATGTTTTGAGGCAGTAATGATCAATGGACTCACTATGTAGAATGCGATCAGCTGACATGGGCCATTTCTCTGCATCAGGCGGAAGCCTCCATCTTCAAATACCCTGATGTTTTTTTCTCTCCCCATCTCATGACGCGTGGCCGGAGGATAAATCACTCCCAAACTCAGCTCTGGAATGCTTTCTTGATAAAAATTGCTTCAACCCAAGAAATACACGAAACTAACAGAAATTGCGCCACCGAAGATGCATAACTCATCTTTACGCTTACTTAACACACGACGTCTCTCGCTGAAGCAGCTGCCTCTTTTCAAGAGCCAAAATATGCGCCACCATGCGAAAATAAATGCTGGCTGTGGTCCGATATTTATTTTAGGGAATTCCAAGACGGGAGCTATAAAACCATCGTAAATGTCTTCGGCCTTGTAATATTGAATGATAGAGAATCAGCATATCATTTGTCATAGTGTCACTCCGACAGAAAGTATCAGTGAATTCTGAGTAAACATTCCATTCTTTATTTCCTTTTAGAATTAAAACATATACTACATGGTCATCGTATTCAGTACACTTAACATTTAAACTGTAATTGGATGCCCGTTCTCCGATAATGTCAAGTGTTCATTTCAAGGAACTTAAAGCATACCTAACATTTAAAACGAAGTAGGCTGTTTCTTTTCATTTCACATCACGTATTAATTCCAAACTAGTGATTTTTACATCTTTTTTTCTGTTTGATATAATATCTTTACTTTTAATTTCATTTTTGCCATTATATCATACAGTTCTGCAACTTGACAACAAAAGTAAAGAAGTGGGATTATGAACGCAATTACAGAAAATCACATCTGCCTTGGACAACAGATGTCAAGCAAGGGCCACATAGAAAAAGAAATTAATAAATCACATCTGCCTTAGATAATAGATATCAAGCAAGGGCCACATCGAAGAAGAAATTAATAAATCACATCTGCCTTGGACAACAGATGTCAAGCAAGGGCCGCATCGAAAAAGAAATTAATAAATCACATCTGCCTTAGATAATAGATGTCAAGCAAGGGCCACATCGAAGAAGAAATTAATAAATCACATCTGCCTTGGACAACAGATGTCAAGCACGGGCCACATCGGAAAAGAAATTAATAAATCACATCTGCCTTGGACAATGAATGTCAAGCAAGGGCCACATCGAAGAAGAAATTAATAAATCAAATCTGCCTTGGACAACAGATGTCAAGCAAAGGCCACATCGGAAAAGAAATTAATAAATCACATCTGTCTTGGACAACAGATGTCAAGCAAAGGGCCACATCGGAAAAGAAATTAATAAATCACATCTGTCTTGGACAATAGATGTCAAGCAAGGGCCACATCGAAGAAGAAATTAATAAATCACATCTGCCTTGGACAATAGATGTCAAGCAAGCGCCACATCGAAGAAGAAATCAATAAAACACATCTGCCTTGGTCATCAGATGTCAAGCAAGGGCTACAGAGAAAAAGAAATTAATAAATCACATCTGCCTTGGACAATAGATGTCAAGCAAGGGCCACATCGAAGAAGAAATTAATAGGCATACATAAGGGCGAGGGAAATGAAAGTGAAACAAACTTCCTCACTGTCGAATAGTTGTGCCCACTGACCTTGATACGTGTTTGTCTGACGCATTCATCAATCAGGTGAGTAGTCGAGGTACGATTGTGAGAAGAGATACTCTGGAATCTGAGTTGCATTGGTTTGAGCACGGACCTGCACTGCAATGGACGCTCCAGCGAAAGAACAGTGTGATGTGGTTACATTTTGAACAGTTGAAGGTGTTTCACAACACGATATTTATTGCCGTATATTCGCAGTTTATGGTGAGCATTGCATTTCATTGGACACAGTGAAGCGATGGAGCAGACACTTCAAGGAAACACATGAAAGGTGCAGGAACGACCCGAAATTGGGACAAAGCCATCTTGCCAGCACGCCGAACACAGTAGAGCACAGGTCGATGCTTTGACCAGAAAATTTCGGCGCAGGAGTTTTGATGACTTAGCTGCAAGTGTGAACATCAGTCATGGCTCGGTGACCACATTCATGAAAATCTGAAAATCTGTTTATTCATGAATATCTGAATCAAAAGGTTCTCAGCGAGGACCAGAAGAAGCTGAGACTCTGCTGCGGCGTCACTGCGAAGGAAATGAGTTTCTGACTCACATTAACGCCTGCACCATTTCTAAGGGATTCAGCGTAACTGGAATTCTGTCTGGATGTGGGAATTTCAGAATGATACAAAGCGCGTCACAATGAAGAAAAGGATACACTGTGACGCTGCTCCACCTTCGCCCCGGGATTCATGTCGGGTGAATGGGGAGGCCATTCTATGGTGAGAACTTCTGCGGAATGCTCTTTTGAACATATTTCCGACCCCATGGCTCTACGGGAAAGTGCATTGCTATGCTGAAAGAGTCCATTGCTCTGGGCTGTTCTAACATGACAATGGTTAGAAGAGCATTCCGTAGAAGTTATCACAAAATATCTGCAGACCATCCGCATCCGCATCCGGTGAGTGCATGATGACTATGAACGTAACCCCTCCAGTGATTTCCTATCCACCCTCTCTACTCACTCCTGGCCATAGATAAAGGCTTATACTAAGGATTTCGGAGAGCGGAGATTAATTACACCCACTTTTGTTGCGTACTCACTACAGCGGTACGTGAACAATTTACAAGCCGCGCCGTTTCCGAGTTCATAGTTCTGAGGTGCCGTGCGATCACAATTTGTCCTTTATCAAACTCCGATAAATCGGCAGCTTTTTTCCGTTCTGACTCCGAATACTGTACTAACCGAACGCTGGTCCTCGGTTTGTATATGTATACTGCTCTGTGAACTTCACCTGCGCCACCGTACGGTCTCCGGGCGCACTCATTTCCCTAGGTTGGGGTGGTCATAATGTAATGGCTCATCAGCGTAGTTCTGCACCACATTTTTTTCTTTCAAATCTCTATATACCTTTTTCACCACTATTTACGGGAACGCAGTTTCCCCTACCAATTTCGTAAAGGAATGCTGCTGCCTACCGTTCCCGCCAATTTTTATCATTGCCCTGACCTCAAGGTTGTTACTAACATAACATTTAGTGAGTGAGGAAATATAACGTTTAGGTTGAAATGTTAAAAGAAAAAGCACTCAAAATTTACATAGGGAAAAACAACTCAAAATGAAAGTTAAATTGGAGTATACATCATAGTCGTACTAGATAACCCTCCAGTTTGACGTCTGCAGCCAGGAAGAAACAGGAAGTGACACTGAGTGCCGCCATGCAGCAACAAGTTAGTAAAATCATGAAATGCATTGATTATGATACGCTTTCCAACATACCAGAAATTATTACTCAAGTTATGAGGATCATGGCTGTGGAATAAATCTTGCTTTTGTGCAATGACCTTTGACCCCATTTCGTTGATATTCAACAGGACTGGTTCACTATACCTCCGGAACAACATGATAAAGTTTTGTCGCAATCGAAACATTTTTTGGTAAGTTATGATGCACAAGGGCAATGGAATGTATCCCGCTCCAGTGTCCTGACCTTTGACCCCATTTCGCCCATTTTCAATAGGGTTCGTCCCCAGTAGCCCCCTACCACATACTAAAATTTCATCGAAATCAAACCATTTTTACGCACGTTATGACGCATAAGGGCAATGGAACAAATCCCGCTCTTATGTCCTGCCTGACCTTTGACCCCATTTCGCCCATTTTCAATAGGGTTTGTGCCCAGGTGGTTCCCTACCACATACTAAAATATCATCGAAATCGAACCATATTTACGCATGTTATGACGCATAAAGGCAATGGAATGGATTCCACCTTTATGCCCTGACCTTTGACTCCATTTCGCCCATTTTCAATAGAGTTCGTCCCCAGGTGGCTCTTTACCAAATACTAAAATTTCTTTGAAATCGAACCATTTTTACACAAGTTATGACGCATAAGGGCAATGGAATAAATACCACTTTTATGCCCTGCCTGACCTTCGACCCCATTCGCCCATTTTCAATAGGGTTCGTGCCCAGGTGGTGCCCTACCACATACTAAAATTTCATCGAAATCGAACCATATGACGCATAAAGGCAATGAAATGGATCCTGCTTTTATGTCCTGACCTTTGACCCCATTCCACCCATTTTCAATAGGTTTTCGTTCCCAGGTGGTTCCTTACCACATACCAAAATTTCATCGAAATCAAACCATTTTTACGCAAATTATGACGCATAAGGGCAATGAAATAAATGCCGCTCTTATGCCCTGCCTGACCTTTGACCCCAATTTGCCAATTTTCAATAGGGTTCGTGCCCAGGTAGTTCCCTACCACATACCAGAATTTCATCGAAATCGAACCATTTTTACGCAAGTTATTACGTATAAGGGCAATGGAATAAATCCCGCTCTTATGACCTGCCTGACCTTTGACCCCAATTTGCCAATTTTCAATAGGGTTCGTGCCCAGGTAGTTCCCTACCACATACTGAAATTTCATCGAAATCGAACCATATTTACGCATAAGGCTAATTGAATGGATCCTGCTCTTATGGCGTGACCTTTGACCCCACTTCACCCATTTTCAATAGGGTTTGTCCCCTGGTGGTCCCCTACCACATACTAAAATTTCATCGAAATCGAACCATTTTTACGTGAGTTATCGTGCCGACAGACAGACGGACGGACGGAAGAAGAAGCATATACGCTTCTTCAACCTACGGTAGGTTCAAGAAGCATATACGCTTCTTCAACCTACGGTTTTACCCATGATACCTCACTTTACAGTTCAAGGTTGCACCCGAAGACATTGGTACAGTGCCTAGAAGAATTAGTGTGTCGTGCTCGCAGAAAAAATTGCTGCCCGTAATCATGAAAGCGATAGATGGCGCTGCCATCGGATGTCACGTCGCTTTTCATGGACGCAGGACGACCAAAACGCACATCTTTCTATGACACACACCCAGCTTGTCAGTATTATGTGTACTCCTTGAACGATATTTTATAAGCAGATAACTTAAGTATGTACGAAATAATCGACACACCTTTTGCACTCCCCTCCCCCCAAAAAAAGAGCGAACGGGGTGCTCAAGATTCATTAATAAGGGTATGGTAGTTTAAGTTAAGCTTTGCATTGTGCTAACGTCAACATTAATGTTAAATATTTCGGAAGCTTTAGAGTCATACATGAGTTACATTATGCAAAAACACTGGAGACCAATATGCAGTTTACAATCACTGAAACATCAACTTACAGTATAAATAAAAAATAAAAATAATAAAAAAAAATGTTTTGCCCCTCAAAACCAAAGGGGGAAATGTTTTCTCAATGAGACATCGGCTTTATAATTTGCATTCCAATAAATGTCTTAAAATTCAGTAACCTAAAAAGTTATAAATTATTTAGTAATGTACTTCATTTTTCAGCAATGAGTGACTAAATTTCTTGGTAAGAACATGGGATCAAAATAAATATTGCTTTCCATTTAGTTGGCTTTGAAAAAGAAGCCTTTTAATGAGTTGAAAATAGAATACGAAAAATGTGATTACTATTTTTTAAATTGGTCTGTTTTCTAATAATATACTAACTGTAATCCATTTATAAAAATCATTCCTAAAAAAACTTTGCCTGTGATACGATAAGCAAAATGAATCATACTGGACAGAAGTAAATATACAAAAACTGAATGTATATGATGACATTCTTTTAAAGAAAATAATTATAACATTTTTCTTTACTTTTCTTCACCTTATAATAAGTATGTGATTAAGTTTGCTATTCAAATGGGTTTGGAGTGAAGAGAGGAAATTTCTTTTGCAGCTTATGTAAAAAGTTTAATAAGGTAAAAATTAAGAAGTGGGTGTTCATGCAGTCTGTCTAAATGGGATAATTCTATGCAGTTCCTGTACACTATTTTCACCCTTAAAAATAAGGAAATTATTAATGTAGCATACACACAGGCGTAACGTGCGAAAGGCACAGTAGGGCATACCCCCCCCCCCCCTTTAAAAATTGGAAAAACTAATTAGTCGTTCGCCTTTTAAATGTTATTTAAATTTGGGGAAATAGTAGGTATGGCGTCAGGCTTGAGTAATGGTTTGTCTCGGCATGTTAGAACTTCCTTACCTTGAATAGTGGAACGATAATGCATCTCCATGAATTTAGATTCAAAGTGCAAGGCACATACAATACAACTTTCATCAAGTTTCTTATCAGCTCTGGGAATTGCCTTATCCCATTTGCTCAACATATCAGGAATTTTGGGGACAGCAAAGAGTTATATTTTATTTTTGCAGGATTTATAGCCAGTATTAAATCCTGGCACAAAACAACTGCTTTGCCTTTTCCGTTTTCTATGTTTTTTATTATTTGCTAATGCAGAATTTCCCAGTCCTTTCACAGCTGACATTATTTCCCTACGATCTTATAGCTGTTGCAGTCGATATCAGTACTGCACTTAAGTTTAACCACACAGTAGGCTTAACGCGTGACAGCCAATACTTGATCAACTTCTACATCTTCACGAATAAAAAGTTAATAATTTCGGAAATAAATTTAGTTATAAACAATCCACAGAGTTGAATAAAACTAGCACATTAACACCCGAATAAGCCTATTGCGTTTTACTGATCAACTGTTGAATTACCTAGTGTATTACTGTTATGATCGAGCTACAACGAATTAGCAAAGATACTGCCAAAAAGATTTCCCTCCACTAACCTTTATTTTGTGAAAATTTGAAGTTTCGTAAGGCAGTTAATCCATGGCAAACAAACTACCCACCATTGAATAGCATGAAGCCGATGAAGCATCCTAACGTAACTTCCGATGCCAGCGCCCTCTGTCATTTAAGGACAATTGGTCACAAAACCGTAAGAGACATCTTAGGGAACACGTCACACTAATTCTTCTAGGCACTGTAACATTGGTGTACCAAAGACTGGCAAACTTGATGCTAGGGATTCTGAAACGACAGAGACCAATTGAACGTGCAGCGCCATCTATGAATGCGGATGAGCGGGCAGTGAACAGATGCCTATTGGAAAGCAAGAATGTTTGATTCAATTCATAATGTACTGCAGAAATTACGTAAAACGAATGTTCGCGTACGGCCCGAGAACTTTCTAGATCAAATTATGATTAGCAAGTGCCCATATCCGAGAAAAAGCAAACAAGACTAGCAAGCAGGAAAATACGAGGCTATATTGCGGCCGGCCATACACACAGAGCAGAGAAATAAAAAAAAAAAGACAGAAAACTACTAAACATGAAAATTTCGCGTCGTATACACTTAAATCATAATCATATTTCAAAATCTTAAAGATTTAGAACTGAAATACTCGCCTAAATACGTCAACACACTAGTTATCCCCTACAATGGCGGCTTTCTATATATTCCGGAACTAGCATGCTCTATTCTCCTCCAATGTCTTTGGTTGCACCATTGTAAACATCAGCGTTGACAATATGAAGGAAAAGTTGCTAAATTTAGGGGATTTTGGACTGGAGTTAGCGACAAAAATATTATTTTGGGTTTAACGACTTATTTAGTGAATTTAGTTTTCTTTTTAAAGATTTCAGGGACTTTCAAGCATTGAAAATAAGGTTTTTGTGTTAGAAGAATATCCTTTTCACTTTCCATAGTTCTAATAACCGTAACCATGAATCGTAATGCTTGTAGAATGCAGACCTCTTTTTCCTCCTTTCTTTGCTTTTGATAAATGACACTTAGATAAATACAAAAATTCGGAGAAATATTGTATCATTAAAGAAAAGAGATCTATTTTATCTAAATCAAAATATCGTTAACAAATAACAGAAAAGAAACAACATGTTGTTTTGTAAGAAAAAATTTCATCTTCAATGCTTTGATTATTGGTCCACCATGCTTTGAATACTAAAGTTTTTTAGCTAGTCTTCTTAGCTACGCAGATGAACCAAAACGTAAGTTACACTTAGCACCATCTGGAGTGGGATTGCAGTCAGACCATCTGTGTTTGGGAGCGAAGTAGACAATACGTCAGAGCTGCCGACGGGAGGTGTTTTAGTTCAGTAACTGCGTAAGGCGTGTGCAGGAGGCAGTTCGTATGGCGAAGTGACAGTACGTTAGAGCTGCCGACGGGAGGTGTTTTAGTTCAGTAACTGCGTAAGGCGTGTGCAGGAGGCAGTTCGTAATGGCGAAGTAGACAGTACGTCAGAGCTGCCGACGGGAGGTGTTTTTGTTCAGTAACTGCGTAAGGCGTGTGCAGGAGGCAGTTCGTAATGGCGAAGTAGACAGTACGTCATAGCTGCCGACGGGAGGTGTTTTTGTTCAGTAACTGCGTAAGGCGTGTGCAGGAGGCAGTTCGTAATGGCGAAGTAGACAGTACGTCAGAGCTGCCGACGGGAGGTGTTTTAGTTCAGTAACTGCGAAAGGCGTGTGCAGGAGGCAGTTCGTAATGGCGAAGTAGACAATACGTCAGAGCTGCCGACGGGAGGTGTTTTTGTTCAGTAACTGCGAAAGGCGTGTGCAGGAGGCAGTTCGTAATGGCGAAGTAGACAGTACGTCAGAGCTGCCGACGGGAGGTGTTTTAGTTCAGTAACTGCGTAAGGCGTGTGCATGAGGCAGTTCGTAATGGCGAAGTAGACAGTACGTCATAGCTGCCGACGGGAGGTGTTTTAGTTCAGTAACTGCGCAAGGTGTGTGAGGGAGGCAGTTCGTAATGGCTCATCAACTGAATTCTTACTTCAAATTGAAAGTGCGAGGAACCGTTCGAGTTTTGTGGGAAAAGCGCCTAAATTGCAGCAGTGACACCCATCGTGAAATCTGTGCTGCATACGGGGAAAATGCGATGTCTCGCCCGGCCATTGTAAATTGGTGCCAACAATTTGAAAACCGTCCCTCAAATTTGACGGACGAATACCGCGAGGGCAGACATCAATATCCAACACTCAGGAGCATGTTGCTGCCGTCGACGACATGATACGGGATAATAGGGTCATCAAAATCAAGGAAATTGCCAGTACGTTAGACATTTTGAACGAAAGTGTGCATTCTATTATTCACGAGCATCTGAGGTTTCGGAAATTGTGTGCGAGATGGGTGCCATCTTTCCTCACCGACCAGCACAGAAACCAACGTTTCCTGAAGTCTTTGGCTCTCCTGCTACGGTATTCTGTTGAGGGTCACAACTTCTTGAGTCGAATCATCACAGGTGACGAAACGCGGTTTCACCATTTCACCCCTAAAACTAAACGTCCATGGAATGGAAACACGTCACTTCTCCAAAAAGGAGGTCCAACCGTCTGTGGAATGGTTATGGCGACTACTTTTTTGACCGTGAAGGTGTTGTTTAAACAGAATATCGGCCAGAAGGGACGACTATCAATGCTGACTCATATTATCAAACGCTACGAAATTTGCAAAAGGCGATTAAGGATAGACGCAGGAGTAAGTTGAGCGAAGGTGTCATTTTGCTGTACAACAACGTCACACCTCACACAGCATGGAAAATAAAGGAATTGTTGCAGTCATTCAAGTGAGAGGTGTGGCACTTCAATGACTAATGAAATGAAACAGGACCTTTAGTGGACAACGATTCCAAACCGATGGAGCTGTGAAAATTGCGGTCCGTAACTGGTTGCACCAACCCTAAGGAGGCTTTTCCTGTACAGGTTTGGAAAAGTTGAACACACGTTCTGTTAAATGTTTAAAATCCTTAGGCGACTATGTCGAAAAATGAAGAAATGCTGTAGCTTTAAACCAACATACATCCCTTGAGTATATCTCTTTATTTATTTATTTTTTTATTCAACAATGTAACTAACTTTTTGATTCGCTCTCGTATTTAGAAATTGTTACTGTTTCTTCTGACCTGAAGTATCAATTGAAGCCATGTTAAGTAACAATGGTATACATGGCTTTATGTTAACCATTCGTCATGCCATTGGAGATTAAGTGCTACACCCTGTATATGAAATTGCCCGGATTGTATGACACGACCACCTTCAACATCGTGACCTTCCGTGTAGATATGTTAGTTAAAAAAATCCGATTTTCCTTATCCTTCACACACAACAAAAAAACTGGATTGCTTTATATCTTCCCAAACTCCAAAAGCTAAAGATTTCGCCATTCCATTCGTCAATATTTCCAGCCGGACTCTCTTCCACGATGAAACAAAAGTTTTGGAACTTGGACCAAAATTCTGCTTCCGAACCACATCGAACCCAAAAGGCGTCGTTTCCGAATTCGAAAGCGTGTAATCACGAGTTCCAAACGACTCAAAAGGTGAACTACGCCAGATCTGGTCTTCTAAATTACGATCTTGGTACAATTCTACTAAAATGCGTAACAAATTTATAATTCCGAGACCAATTGCGTTCCTTAGAAATGACCCGTCCATAATGTTGACCCCAACGGACAAATCTGGCAAAATAATGATTATAGATGCAGCAGACTACAATAGGAGACTTGAAAATTTTATCACTGCCTTTGGTTCTACAGCCCTTCAAAAGAACCCTCTAAATTCTTGGATTGCGCAGGCACAAAAAACGGCCCGCTTACCCGCAGTTCCAAACGATCTCAAGAAAGCCGCCAGACTACCACCAGGACCTCAGATCCCAAAGCTCTTCCAAAGACTTAAGTACTATAAGCCCGGAAACCCATTGACACCCATCAGTAGTATAAAAGGACCGATCCGGCCTCAAGGATGCATCCTTCTAGAGAAGGATGGGGGGCGTGGCTTGCGGCAGAAGGATGGGGGCGTGGCCTGGCGCCGAAGGATGTGGGGGCGTGGCATGTGACCGAAGGATGTGGGGGCGTGGCAGATGACGCTAGTGTGTGTAGGGTCGATGTGCTGCCCCCTAGCGGTGCTTTTTGGAACTTTCGATGGATCTTTGAAAGATGGCAACGACCGAGTCGGGGAAAGGAGATGTGCTGCCCCCTAGCGGTGCTTTTTGGAACTTTTAATGGATCTTTGAGGGATGACAACGACCGAGTGGGGGAAAGGAGATGTGCTGCCCCCTAGCGGTGCTTCTTGGAACTTTTAATGGATCTTTGAGGGATGGCAACGACCGAGAGGAAAACGGGGTGGATATAGGGGGGTGTCAACTCAATGTGCTGCCCCCTAGCGGTGCTTCTTGGAACTTTTAATGGACCTTTGAGAGATGGCAACGACCGAGTGGGAGAAAGGGGGTGGATATAGGGGGATGTCAACTCGATGTGCTGCCCCCTAGCGGTGCTTCTTGGAATTTTTAATGGACCTTTGAGAGATGGCAACGACCGAGTCGGGGAAAGGGGATGTGTACGTTGCCCCCTAGCGGTGCTTTTTGGAACTTTTCTCGGGAGATTTATTGGACGTTGACAAATTTTAAGAAGTCTTTCCAATATTTATTTTTTAATTTTCTCTGGAGATTTACTGGACTTTGTTAAATTTTTGAAGGAAGTTTTTTTGTCGCTTCCAATTTTTTTTTACTGGTATTTTTTTTTGTCCTATTTTTTTTCTCTCTAATTTATTTTATTAAATTTATATTTTTAGAGCTCCGTGAGGTGTTATAATTTTTATAGACGTTGCATTATTTTTTAATTCGTATATTTGTCCTCCCTCCAATTTTAATTTAGGCGAGGAAAGGCTTTTGTTTGAAAGATTTCGTTCCCGTTGATTCATGTTCCGCCATTTTAGTTTCACCACGTTGTCATTTTGTGAGCCATGTGTTTTGGGATGACTCACCATTTTTCTCTTTGCCTCAGAAAATTTTGTATGACACGTGTTTCGGGATGAGTCATTATGATGAGTGACGCATTCGTGATATAGCATACATGACATCAGCCAACGTCGTTTTCTCCTCAGCGGGGTCGGCTTTTTTATTTTTTTTTATTTTCTCGGGAGATTTACTGGACTTTGTCAAATTTTTGAAGGAAGTTTTTTTCAATCGAAGCATTTCCTCAAATTTGTTTTATTAAATTTATATTTTTAGAACTCCGTGAGGTGTTATAATTGTTATAGACGTTGCGTTATTTTTTTCATTCTTATATTTTTTCTTCCCTCAATTTTAATTTAGACGAGGAAAGGCTTTGTTTGAAAAGATTTCGTTCCCGTTGATTCATGTTCCGCTATCTTTTGTCCGACATGTGTTTTGGGATGAGTCATCATTTTCTCTTTGACTCAGAAAATTTTGTATGACACGTGTTTTGGGAAGAGTGACTATGCCGGATGACGCATGTCGTGATAGCAGACATGACATCAGCCAACGCCATTTCCTCCACGGGGTCGGCGGTTGACGTCATTTGAGATTCTATAGCCACATTAAGTTCCAAGACTGATTTTTTTTCAATATCTTGTTCATTTTGCAACGAATTTATTCCTTATTTTTTCCTCATAATTTCCCATTTTATATTCATAATTTTTCAACGTGACGATTTTTTTATTTTCTTTGAGGAGACTTCACGCATTTTCAACGGACGTTCCAACATAAAAACGTTTTCCAAAGTTTTGTGCTGCAGACATAATCTTAAAACACGATTGTTTATTAACGTATTTACGTGTTCGTGGCATTTTTTTAACGTTGTACCTTTTTCCACCGTACAAAGCCACAATTTTTTAGGCATAGTTAAAATGTTTTATTTTTTCGTATTTCTTCATGATTAATCAGTGAAATGTACCTTTTAACGCATTATCTTAATCTTTTTGTTCTAAATGCTTGCGTACTCCTTAAACTTTTTGATGTACCAACATTATTTTATTTTCTAACTTTTCAAACTAAGAACTACTTTTATCGAGGCTTTATTTTTTCTGATTCAAACAAGCAAACATTTCTTCATTATTATTTCCGTTACCTATACAAACAACTTTTCTTACTTGCTTTTAATGTATGACTTAATCTGGTTTTCTATATAGCTGTTTCATGTTTGTGCAAGAAATATACAGATCTATAGCAGCTATACATAACATTCATTCGTAACAGTATCTTTTTTTTTTTCCAGATTTAAACCAACACACGCTTCTTAACGACTTGATATCGGTTTTCTGGGGTACTTTTCTTTTTCCTTCATTCAATTTTATTCCAGATCATGAGACGAGGAAATGCTTCTTTAGAAACGATTTCGTTCCTGTTCGCAGTAATTATTGGATTTTGACAAATTTTTTGTGAAACGACTTCATGCTAATTCTGAGTCTTTCGCCTTTACAATATTAGTTTCTCGTAATTTTTTCGTGTGTTCAAGAACTCTACAGGTCTTTCACAGTTAAAATTCTGGTAAAACTATATTTTCTTACTTTATTTAGCATATCATTATAGCTTCCCAATTTTCGCTATTTTACTTCATCTTTTTTGAAATTTAGTAAAACTTTTCAGTATGTCAATAATTTATTACTTACTTGGCCAAACTTAAGACTCCTTTTATTTAGACAATTTTTTTTCATTTCATTTCAGCAAAATGATTATTTTAGATGTTGCAAATCATCAGGTTTTTTTTGTTTCCTTATATATCATATTTTCCAACTTGCTTTTAAAGTATTTCTCAAAGCTTGCATGTATGTCAAATACGCATTTTTTTAATCCTTCCCTAGTTTGCTATACTTTTTCGTGGACTGCCCCAACAGGAAAGCATTCATTGTCAAGGCATGAAATCTAAAACCTTTTTTCTTACGATAAAATTTGTATTCTTTGGGACATATTTTCTGTATATTGTTCTGTCTCGTCCGAAAAAAACATTCATTCTGGAGGCAAAGCGAGTAATTCCGTTCTTCCACTAAACATCATTTTTTTACGTTTTACTAACTCACCACCCCCATAGCGAAAATAAAGAAATACTTACTCTGTTCTCTACATATCGACTCAATCTATTTCTTTTCGAAATGCTGATCATGACATTTCAACTAAAATTTCATACTTTCACCAAAAATCATATTCTTAAACGAGCTATTTTTTACACAATTATTTCATGTATAACTAAAGTTTTGTTGTTTACTCACCTCATAAAAGTCAATAAGAACACCCCTAATCTCATTCCTTTCCCTCATTTAGTTCGCTTAAATTGAGATGTTTCAAAATTTCGCGTATATTTCATTCCCTTAATGTCCAGTTCTCCCGTGTCTGCCCCTTCATTTTCAACTTCTGTGCATACTGCATTTTATCTTTAGACGTTTAGTTTCATTGACCTTTTCTTTCGTTTTAATTAGGTTTTCATTATCGTATTTTTTATTCATTGTCTCAGCAGAAAAATCTTTCATTCTGGAGACATAGCGACTAAGTCCGTACTTCCTCTAAACATTTTTTTTCACATTTTACTAATTGTTCAGAAAAGCAGTTGTTTCCAAACTCCCATAGTGAAAATATCGTATTCCCCTTATAGTACTTATTATATTTTTCCTTCTGTTCAGTGTTGTATGATTCTTCAAACTTTGGTTTATTTTTATGAAACTTCTTTTTTTTCTTAGTTTTTTTCTCTGATTCAAACTTTCAATCTTTTCCTATCGATTTAATTACTCTTATTTTCCCATTCGACTTTACTTTTGAACAGAAATGTATCTAAAATCTTCAGATGTATTTTAGTCTACAAGGCCGATTCTTCCCTGTTTCAAATAAAGTCATTGTAGGATTTTAGTGTAAATGCTGCTAAATCTTTAGAACTTACTTTTCATAGTTAGATACAAATTCCTCGAGGTTTACATTAAAACATGAAAGAAGAGTGTTTTTACGCTCTCTCCAGTGTGTGAGCTTTCCCCAAGAAATTAACTTTGTCAGTTTTCCGACAGAAACAGGGGAAATTCAATCTCCTGCGACTGTTTTCACGCGTCTCTTGCTTACAGGAAAACCTCATATGGCATGAAATCACTTTGCTTGGCAGATTAAACTAAATTCTGGTTTTGAACTTTGAATGCAAACTCAAGCTCGCAAAAGCATAGTTTTCTGAGCAAACTTAAACTGTCTAAGATGACAAAAATCTAAAACTGCTGACTCAATGGGACAGAGCGTTTGAACTTTGCCGTTAATTCACCATTTAAGAGATCCGTCGTGAACCACTAGAAGGGAAGTAAGCAGACCCTGATTTAGTCCACTGTTTCCAAGGAAGGTAGAAAGCTAGTGTCGTAATTCAAAAGCTCTTAACTCAAGCCTCCCCAGGATTCAGTTTCGGACGAACGAATACTCAGATGTCCATGCTTAGACATTGAAAAATTGCTTCAGACAAATATTTTCTTACTTAAAGTGCTTCAATTCAGAATTTGTACTATTTAAGATTTTCCTTAGTCAATATTTTTTCTATCTTAAAAACTTCTAAAGGGTTGATTTTGAAAAAAACCAGTTCTCACAAAAATGTAAAATTTCCTCAGATTGTATGAGGAACCCAAAAAAAATTGATGAAGCTTGGACGTTAACCATTCCAACCATTTCTTTCTCTTCATGTTTCATTCCATAAACTTTCTTCAAATTCCTATATGTCCAAGAATTTTGTTAAATGTCCAAGTTCGACTCCCCCAGAAATTTTCTGAAAATGATATTCTGGAATTTTTTTAAAAGAGAAACTAAGAATCCCTTCACTGAAACAAGAAATTCATATACAAAGCATTACATCCCTCTTTCTACTTCAAATACTCTATTTGTAAATCTAAGGAAGTTTTTTTTTAATATTCATATATTTTCCCCTCTAACTTTAGAAGATATTGTCCCAAAATGTATGTACATATTACGATAGTAAAATATCTTACTACTTACTGCTTGATGTTCAATTCACTTCACACCGTCTTAAGGAAATTCGTTCATTTTCTCATAACACATAGACATGTTATTTTTCTTTCCGTTCACTTCAAAGACTCAATTGAGATCAACCTAATGGAGTCCTTTGAGAAAAACTTTCATAGGAAAGCATAAATTTGCCTAAAAACTACATTAAAAATAAACAAATGTTGAAAGTTCCTGTACAAGAAGGAAATTCTGTTGTAACTTCTAAACGAAAAAAGACAAATTCTAAGAAAATATGTAAAAATGTTCGTTGGATTCCATATTAAAAAAAATTAGTTGAAGAAAAGTGTCATTCTTTTTTTTTTTTTTTCGGAACAGTTCATTCTTTCCTAGGGTTAAAAATGGAACACTTCATTTTTCTTAGTAGACAATTTTGAGAAAACACATTTCATTAAAAGCAGGGAAACTCCCATAGAATAACATGGGAAAACTAGTATGCATAAAAAGACTGTTTCGAAACGAGTAAAAATCTGTTGAAGTTCGTTTTCGAAAAAGTTGGAAATGGAATGAAGTAAAAACAGTCACAGCAAGTTCCTGAAAGTTGAAAATTGGATGTACTAAAAATGTCTAAGGAAAGAAATTTTTATAAAACACAGACTGTTTTAGTTTTTCCAGGCTAGGGGGTCTTCAGTGAGAGCGCTTCTTTTTTTCAACTCAAAGAATAAAGCGAGTCAGTTTGAAACATTTCAAACTCCCCGAAATTAAGCTGTGTACTCTGGTTTCGACTCAATACTGTAAAGCATTGCTCTCAGACCAGTCGGAATTCCGCCCCGATTGGTTGCCTATTGGAAAACATCAGACCCCTTTCCAATAACAATCCCCAAATATCCTTAAGAAAAGTCTAGCAAAAAAAGCACTATTTCACCATTAAAACAATTGGATTCATTCTGTTACTGTTTTAAACATTTCAAAAAAGAAGTTTACATTCTCACTTTTACTTTAAAAATCTTGAAAGCTTAAATTTTGACCCATTTAAAAAAATTCACCTAAAATTTAATTTAAAAAAATAATAATTACTCTTTAAATTTGTCTTAAAACTAAAAAACATTTACGCTTAATATTTCAATAAATAATAAATATTCACAAACTCACCTTCTACCTTGCCCATTTAAAAAAAATAATTCTGAATTTATATAATCGAAATCATTACTTCTCCAAATAGTTCTTTTCCCTGATTGTAGAGAAGAACTCTTCTGAAATCTTCACTTTTCCACATGTGTTCATAAAAGCTTGAGCTACTTCCTTAGGATTCAACAAGGCCACAGCGTTCTGGAAACTTGAAATCGCTTTCCTGTTCCACTCAGTGGTTAGGCATGGAGGATGCATCTCAATAGGTGGAAGTACTTTCGAAATGCATTCGCGACATCTACATACCTTCAGGATGCTCTCCCCGATTAAATTTTTTAAACATTCAATTAAATTGTGTCTAAGTTCACTCCTCAATCGATGTACTTTGAAACTTTCGGGATTCTCCGAGTACGATTTTCTGGAATTCTGAACCCATTAACAATTCCTGGATGCTGTCCCACACGCCATCCAAAATAACTTGGAGTTTCTTAAACTGCTTTCTGGTTAATGCAACTCCTGTTGTTAAGTGAAAAATCCGGAACCAGAATTTGAAAGACTTGAAGACTTCTTACTTTATTCAAACTTAGAACAGAACTAAAATTCGCTCAGCGTTTCCTTTGCATACTGTAACCAACACATGACCCTTATCACCACGTGGTGATTGATGTGTCACGATGCGTCAGCACACTAACTGCACGGTGACTGTTTCCTTATCTGGTCATCTCGCAACGAACATGCTATTGATTCTAATCAGGCAAAGCTAACTTCAGCTTGAGAGATAAACGAAAGAGGATTTCATTATAACTTTCATATCTTGAGAGAATAAACTAAAAAAATCTTCATAGAGTGCATAATAAGCGTAAAGAAATTCTTCAAGGCTGAATTTCCACTAAAATGATGGTGGTATACGGAAAGCGTGAGAATTTAATCAGAGACCTTCAAAGAATTCATCTTGGAATTAACGCTGCTTTTGAAAAACGAGTGAACTATGAAATTCTTTGTTCTCCACACAAGAAAATTTCAGATTTCGAAATCTCGCCGTCCTGACCCACTTTTTCCTGAGTGAAATTTAAAACAGGGTGGAAATCTCCACTTACGCATTCCTTTGAGTGGGGAATAGCTCTCATGAAAGGGGTCAACGGTTCCAAACAACATTGATTAAAACTGGAGAGAGGAAAAATATATGAATTAAAAAAAATAATGCATAAGCAGGATTCCCAAAAACATAAAAAAATATAAGTTTTATATAAAAAGAAATTCCAGGAAAAATATTGGTGGGGCGAAAGATTTCCCTTTCTTCCATTCCCACAAAAAATTTAAAGAAGTCTAATAAATCTCTCGAAAAAAAAATTAAACAAATACTTGGACTGACAAAAGAGAGAACGACACGTGACGTCAACCTATCCCACGGCTAGTAGTAGGAGATACACTGTTCCCCCCCCCCCTGACATCAATTTTTTCTATGCGAACAGATATTTACTTGAACAACCGTCTTAGAAAATGCCCCTTCCGTTTTCTTCCCAGCCATGCAAAAACAATCAGATTGCCTTTTCCCACCAAAAGTTCTAGCAAGAAGGAGCAGGAGACGCCGGAACAGAAACCCGAAGGAGCCGAATAACAAGGGGGCGAGACAGGGAGGGAGCTCCTTCGGGTTTCGTTCCGGCGTCTCCTGCTCCTTCTTGCTAGAACTTTTGGTGGGAAAAGGCAATCTGATTGTTTTTGCATGGCTGGGAAGAAAAAACGTGGAAGGGGCATTTTCTAAGACGGTTGTTCAAGTAAATTTCTGTTCGCATAGAAAAAATTGATGTCAGAGGGGGAACAGTATATCTCCTACTACTAGCCGTGGGATAGGTTGACGTCACGTGTCGTTCTCTCTTTGTCAGTCCAAGTATTTGTTTAATTTTTTTTTCGAGAGATTTATTAGACTTCGTTAAATTTTTTGTGGGAATGGAAGAAAGGAAATCTTTCGCCCCACCAATATTTTTCCTGGAATTTCTTTTTTATATAAAACTTATATTTTTTTATGTTTTTGGGAATCCTGCTTATGCATTATTTTTTTAATTCATATATTTTTCCTCTCTCCAGTTTTAATCAATGTTGTTTGGAACCGTTGACCCCTTTCATGAGAGCTATTCCCCACTCAAAGGAATGCGTAAGTGGAGATTTCCACCCTGTTTTAAATTTCACTCAGGAAAAAGTGGGTCAGGACGGCGAGATTTCGAAATCTGAAATTTTCTTGTGTGGAAACAAAGAATTTCATAGTTCACTCGTTTTTCAAAAGCAACGTTAATTCCAAGATGAATTCTTTGAAGTCTCTGATTAAATTCTCACGCTTTCCGTATACCACCATCATTTTAGTGGAAATTCAGCCTTGAAGAATTTCTTTACGCTTATTATGCACTCTATGAAGATTTTTTTAGTTTATTCTCTCAAGATATGAAAGTTATAATGAAATCCTTTCGTTTATCTCTCAAGCTGAAGTTAGCTTTGCCTGATTAGAATCAATAGCATGTTCGTTGCGAGATGACCAGATAAGGAAACAGTCACAGTGCAGTTAGTGTGCTGACGCATCGTGACACATCAATCACCACGTGGTGATAAGGGTCATGTGTTGGTTATAGTATGCAAAGGAAACGCTGAGCGAATTTTAGTTCTGTTCTAAGTTTGAATAAAGTAAGAAGTCTTCAAGTCTTTCAAATTCTGGTTCCGGATTTTTCACTTAACAACAGGAGTTGCATTAACCAGAAAGCAGTTTAAGAAACTCCAAGTTATTTTGGATGGCGTGTGGGACAGCATCCATTAATTGTTAATGGGTTCAGAATTCCAGAAAATCGTACTCGGAGAATCCCGAAAGTTTCAAAGTACATCGATTGAGGAGTGTGAACTTAGACACAATTTAATTGAATGTTTAAAAAATTTAATCGGTGAGAGCATCCTGAAGGTATGTAGATGTCGCGAATGCATTTCGGAAGTACTTCCACCTATTGAGATGCATCCTCCATGCCTAACCACTGAGTGGAACAGGAAAGCGATTTCAAGTTTCCAGAACGCTGTGGCCTTGTTGAATCCTAAGGAAGTAGCTCAAGCTTTATGAACACATGTGGAAAAGTGAAGATTTCAGAAGAGTTCTTCTCTACAATCAGGGGAAAAGAACTATTTGGAGAAGTAATGATTTCGATTATATAAATTCAGAATTATTTTTTTTAAATGGGCAAGGTAGAAGGTGAGTTTGTGAATATTTATTATTTATTGAAATATTAAGCGTAAATATTTTTTAGTTTTAAGACATAAATTTAAAGAGTAATTATTATTTTTTTAAATTAAATTTTAGGCGAATTTTTTTTTAAATGGGTCAAAATTTAAGCTTTCAAGATTTTTAAAGTAAAAGTGAGAATGTAAACTTCTTTTTTGAAATGTTTAAAACAGTAACAGAATGAATCCAATTGTTTTAATGGTGAAATAGTGCTTTTTTGCTAGACTTTTCTTAAGGATATTTGGGGATTGTTATTGGAAAGGGGTCTGATGTTTTCCAATAGGCAACCAATCGGGGCGGAATTCCGACTGGTCTGAGAGCAATGCTTTACAGTATTGAGTCGAAACCAGAGTACACAGCTTAATTTCGGGGAGTTTGAAATGTTTCAAACTGACTCGCTTTATTCTTTGAGTTGAAAAAAGAAGCGCTCTCACTGAAGACCCCCTAGCCTGGAAAAACTAAACAGTCTGTGTTTTATAAAAATTTCTTTCCTTAGACATTTTTAGTACATCCAATTTTCAACTTTCAGGAACTTGCTGTGACTGTTTTTACTTCATTCCATTTCCAACTTTTTCGAAAACGAACTTCAACAGATTTTTACTCGTTTCGAAACAGTCTTTTTATGCATACTAGTTTTCCCATGTTATTCTATGGGAATTTCCCTGCTTTTAATGAAATGTGTTTTCTCAAAATTGTCTACTAAGAAAAATGAAGTGTTCCATTTTTAACCCTAGGAAAGAATGAACTGTTCCGAAAAAAAAAAAAAAAGAATGACACTTTTCTTCAACTAATTTTTTTTAATATGGAATCCAACGAACATTTTTACATATTTTCTTAGAATTTGTATTTTTTCGTTTAGAAGTTACAACAGAATTTCCTTCTTGTACAGGAACTTTCAACATTTGTTTATTTTTAATGTAGTTTTTAGGCAAATTTATGCTTTCCTATGAAAGTTTTTCTCAAAGGACTCCATTAGGTTGATCTCAATTGAGTCTTTGAAGTGAACGGAAAGAAAAATAACATGTCTATGTGTTATGAGAAAATGAACGAATTTCCTTAAGACGGTGTGGAGTGAATTGAACATCAAGCAGTAAGTAGTAAGATATTTTACTATCGTAATATGTACATACATTTTGGGACAATATCTTCTAAAGTTAGAGGGGAAAATACATGAATATTAAAAAAAAAACTTCCTTAGATTTACAAATAGAGTATTTGAAGTAGAAAGAGGGATGTAATGCTTTGTATATGAATTTCTTGTTTCAGTGAAAGGATTCTTAGTTTCTCTTTTAAAAAAATTCCAGAATATCATTTTCAGAAAATTTCTGGGGGAGTCGAACTTGGACATTTAACAAAATTCTTGGACATATAGGAATTTGAAGAAAGTTTATGGAATGAAACATGAAGAGAAAGAAATGGTTGGAATGGTTAACGTCCAAGCTTCATCAATTTTTTTTTGGGTTCCTCATACAATCTCAGGAAATTTTACATTTTTGTGAGAACTGGTTTTTTCAAAATCAACCCTTTAGAAGTTTTTAAGATAGAAAAAATATTGACTAAGGAAAATCTTAAATAGTACAAATTCTGAATTGAAGCACTTTAAGTAAGAAAATATTTGTCTGAAGCAATTTTTCAATGTCTAAGCATGGACATCTGAGTATTCGTTCCTCCGAAACTGAATCCTGGGGAGGCTTGAGTTAAGAGCTTTTGAATTACGACACTAGCTTTCTACCTTCCTTGGAAACAGTGGACTAAATCAGGGTCTGCTTACTTCCCTTCTAGTAGTTCACGACGGATCTCTTAAATGGTGAATTAACGGCAAAGTTCAAACGCTCTGTCCCATTGAGTCAGCAGTTTTAGATTTTTGTCATCTTAGACAGTTTAAGTTTGCTCAGAAAACTATGCTTTTGCGAGCTTGAGTTTGCATTCAAAGTTCAAAACCAGAATTTAGTTTAATCTGCCAAGCAAAGTGATTTCATGCCATATGAGGTTTTCCTGTAAGCAAGAGACGCGTGAAAACAGTCGCAGGAGATTGAATTCCCCCCTGTTTCTGTCGGAAACTGACAAAGTTAATTTCTTGGGGAAAGCTCACACACTGGAGAGAGCGTAAAAACACTCTTCTTTCATGTTTTAATGTAAACCTCGAGGAATTTGTATCTAACTATGAAAAGTAAGTTCTAAAGATTTAGCAGCATTTACACTAAAATCCTACAATGACTTTATTTGAAACAGGGAAGAATCGGCCTGGTAGACTAAAATACATCTGAAGATTTTAGATACATTTCTGTTCAAAAGTAAAGTCGAATGGGAAAATAAGAGTAATTAAATCGATAGGAAAAGATTGAAAGTTTGAATCAGAAAAAAAAACTAAGAAAAAAGAAGTTTCATAAAAATAAACCAAAGTTTGAAGAATCATACAACACTGAACAGAAGGAAAAATATAATAAGTACTATAAGGGGAATACGATATTTTCACTATGGGAGTTTGGAAACAACTGCTTTTCTGAACAATTAGTAAAATGTGAAAAAAAATGTTTAGAGGAAGTACGGACTTAGTCGCTATGTCTCCAGAATGAAAGATTTTTCTGCTGAGACAATGAATAAAAAATACGATAATGAAAACCTAATTAAAACGAAAGAAAAGGTCAATGAAACTAAACGTCTAAAGATAAAATGCAGTATGCACAGAAGTTGAAAATGAAGGGGCAGACACGGGAGAACTGGACATTAAGGGAATGAAATATACGCGAAATTTTGAAACATCTCAATTTAAGCGAACTAAATGAGGGAAAGGAATGAGATTAGGGGTGTTCTTATTGACTTTTATGAGGTGAGTAAACAACAAAACTTTAGTTATACATGAAATAATTGTGTAAAAAATAGCTCGTTTAAGAATATGATTTTTGGTGAAAGTATGAAATTTTAGTTGAAATGTCATGATCAGCATTTCGAAAAGAAATAGATTGAGTCGATATGTAGAGAACAGAGTAAGTATTTCTTTATTTTCGCTATGGGGGTGGTGAGTTAGTAAAACGTAAAAAAATGATGTTTAGTGGAAGAACGGAATTACTCGCTTTGCCTCCAGAATGAATGTTTTTTTCGGACGAGACAGAACAATATACAGAAAATATGTCCCAAAGAATACAAATTTTATCGTAAGAAAAAAGGTTTTAGATTTCATGCCTTGACAATGAATGCTTTCCTGTTGGGGCAGTCCACGAAAAAGTATAGCAAACTAGGGAAGGATTAAAAAAATGCGTATTTGACATACATGCAAGCTTTGAGAAATACTTTAAAAGCAAGTTGGAAAATATGATATATAAGGAAACAAAAAAACCTGATGATTTGCAACATCTAAAATAATCATTTTGCTGAAATGAAATGAAAAAAAAATTGTCTAAATAAAAGGAGTCTTAAGTTTGGCCAAGTAAGTAATAAATTATTGACATACTGAAAAGTTTTACTAAATTTCAAAAAAGATGAAGTAAAATAGCGAAAATTGGGAAGCTATAATGATATGCTAAATAAAGTAAGAAAATATAGTTTTACCAGAATTTTAACTGTGAAAGACCTGTAGAGTTCTTGAACACACGAAAAAATTACGAGAAACTAATATTGTAAAGGCGAAAGACTCAGAATTAGCATGAAGTCGTTTCACAAAAAATTTGTCAAAATCCAATAATTACTGCGAACAGGAACGAAATCGTTTCTAAAGAAGCATTTCCTCGTCTCATGATCTGGAATAAAATTGAATGAAGGAAAAAGAAAAGTACCCCAGAAAACCGATATCAAGTCGTTAAGAAGCGTGTGTTGGTTTAAATCTGGAAAAAAAAAAGATACTGTTACGAACGAATGTTATGTATAGCTGCTATAGATCTGTATATTTCTTGCACAAACATGAAACAGCTATATAGAAAACCAGATTAAGTCATACATTAAAAGCAAGTAAGAAAAGTTGTTTGTATAGGTAACGGAAATAATAATGAAGAAATGTTTGCTTGTTTGAATCAGAAAAAATAAAGCCTCGATAAAAGTAGTTCTTAGTTTGAAAAGTTAGAAAATAAAATAATGTTGGTACATCAAAAAGTTTAAGGAGTACGCAAGCATTTAGAACAAAAAGATTAAGATAATGCGTTAAAAGGTACATTTCACTGATTAATCATGAAGAAATACGAAAAAATAAAACATTTTAACTATGCCTAAAAAATTGTGGCTTTGTACGGTGGAAAAAGGTACAACGTTAAAAAAATGCCATGAACACGTAAATACGTTAATAAACAATCGTGTTTTAAGATTATGTCTGCAGCACAAAACTTTGGAAAACGTTTTTATGTTGGAACGTCCGTTGAAAATGCGTGAAGTCTCCTCAAAGAAAATAAAAAAATCGTCACGTTGAAAAATTATGAATATAAAATGGGAAATTATGAGGAAAAAAGAAGGAATAAATTCGTTGCAAAATGAACAAGATATTGAAAAAAATCAGTCTTGGAACGTAATGTGGCTATAGAATCTCAAATGACGTCAACCGCCGACCCCGTGGAGGAAATGGCGTTGGCTGATGTCATGTCTGCTATCACGACATGCGTCATCCGGCATAGTCACTCTTCCCAAAACACGTGTCATACAAAATTTTCTGAGTCAAAGAGAAAATGATGACTCATCCCAAAACACATGTCGGACAAAAGATAGCGGAACATGAATCAACGGGAACGAAATCTTTTCAAACAAAGCCTTTCCTCGTCTAAATTAAAATTGGAGGGAAGAAAAATATAAGAATGAAAAAAATAACGCAACGTCTATAACAATTATAACACCTCACGGAGTTCTAAAAATATAAATTTAATAAAACAAATTTGAGGAAATGCTTCGATTGAAAAAACTTCCTTCAAAAATTTGACAAAGTCCAGTAAATCTCCGAGAAAATAAAAAAAATAAAAAAAGCCGACCCTGCTGAGGAGAAAACGACGTTGGCTGATGTCATGTCTGCTATCACGAATGCGTCACTCATCATAATGACTCATCCCGAAACACGTGTCATACAAAATTTTCTGAGGCAAAGAGAAAATGGTGAGTCATCCCAAAACACATGGCTCACAAAATGACAACGTGGTGAAACTAAAATGGCGGAACATGAATCAACGGGAAGGAAATCTTTTCAAACAAAGCCTTTCCTCGCCTAAATTAAAATTGGAGGGAGGACAAATATACGAATTAAAAAAATAATGCAACGTCTATAAAAATTATAACACCTCACGGAGCTCTAAAAATATAAATTTAATAAAATAAATTAGAGAGAAAAAATAGGACAAAAAAATACCAGTAAAAAAAAATTGGAAACGACAAAAAAACTTCCTTCAAAAATTTGACAAAGTCCAGTAAATCTCCCGAGAAAATTAAAAAAATAAATATTGGAAAGACTTCTTAAAAATTTGTCAACGTCCAATAAATCTCCCGAGAAAAGTTCCAAAAAGCACTGCTAGGGGGGCAAGGTACACATCCCCTTTCCCCGACTCGGTCGTTGCCATCTCTCAAAGATCCATTAAAAGTTCCAAAAAGCACCGCTAGGGGGCAGCACATCTCCTTTCCCCGACTCGGTCGTTGCCATCTCTCAAAGGTCCATTAAAAATTCCAAGAATCACCGCTAGGGGGCAGCACATCGCGTTGACATCCCCCTATATCCACCCCCTTTCTCCCACTCGGTCGTTGCCATCTCTCAAAGGTCCATTAAAAGTTCCAAGAAGCACCGCTAGGGGGCAGCACATTGAGTTGACATCCCCCTATATCCACCCCTTTCCCTCTCGGTCGTTGCCATCCCTCAAAGATCCATTAAAAGTTCCAAGAAGCACCGCTAGGGGGCAGCACATCTCCTTTCCCCCACTCGGTCGTTGTCATCCCTCAAAGATCCATTAAAAGTTCCAAAAAGCACCGCTAGGGGGCAGCACATCTCCTTTCCCCGACTCGGTCGTTGCCATCTTTCAAAGATCCATCGAAAGTTCCAAAAAGCACCGCTAGGGGGCAGCACATCGACCTTACACACACTAGCGTCATCTGCCACGCCCCCACATCCTTCGGCGCCAGGCCACGCCCCCCATCCTTCTGCAGCAACCACGCTCCCCATCCTTCTGCCGCAAGCCACGCCCCCATCCTTCTCTAGAAGGATGCATCCTTGAGGCCGGATCGGTCCTTTTATACTACTCCCATCGTATCCAGGAAGTCCGCTCCAACGTACTATTTAGAGAAAGCACTATCCAAATTCCTGCGAAGTTTCCTTCCTGAATCGGACTTTGTAATAAATTCCACTCTAGATTTTATAACGTAAGCAAAGCAACTCACTGTCCTACGAGGCAACATTATCAGCAGCTTCGACGTGGCTTCCCTTTACATTTCAATCCCCGTTCCAAAAGCCATCAGAAAATTAAAGGAGGCGATATCAAATTCAGCATTTTATACGCAGCAATCATGCCTCAGTATCTTCAAATTAATAGACTTGGTCGCTAATACGAGCTTCTACAGTTTCCAAGGACAAGTATACAAACAGAATAATGGCGCTCTGATGGGATCCTCACTTTCAGCCGTCCTTGCAGAAGCAATATTTGGCCCAATTGAGCAGAATATATTCTTCAGCATTATCCCCACGGCTTACCACCTGGCTGCGTTATGCTGAAGACGTATTTTTCGTGTGGCTTCACGGAAAAGAGACTCTTCCAATTTTCCTTGATAAAATCAATGATATGCTTTCTACGATCAGTTTCACGATGGAGCTTGAACAAAACAATGCTTTACCTTATCTGGATGTTTTGCTGAGAAAATCTCCTGACAACCGCCTCGGTACACAAGCTTACTACACTGGTGTGCAAAAATTAAAGACGAAGAGGAGAAATTAGCATAACAGCGGAACGAGCAGGCAGAACGGACCGAAAGACCACTCAGGAGATAGACTAGGGTCCGGTACGGTAGGGAATACGCATATATGCAGCATGACGTAGGGGGAGAGGGAGTGTCGGAAGGGTAAAAAGCACACGGGCGGTGTTCGCTCAGCAATTCGGTGAAAGCTATTGCACGGTGTAAATCGGTTTGCACGACGTCGAGTTGCTGCCACCGTGTGATACGGCCAACAGGCAATCCAGTAGACGAAATCTGGATGATTTTACCTGAGGTAGCGTCGTTGGGAAACTGGAAGAAGGTCGAAGTGTGACTAGTGTGGCCGAGGAGTTCGAGATCGCTCACAGCATCGTTTCACGAGCTTGGAGAGCATTTCAAATGACAGGAACAGCTGTTCGAGAGTTTAGCAGTGGTCGTCCACGAGCAACCACGGCGGCGGACGACCGGTATATTTTCCCACAGGCGAGAAAAGACAGACGGCAGACAGCGGGAGAAATCGCAAGGCACATGCAACAGACAACTGGACGTCCGTTATCGCGTTTTACCATGGCCAGGAGGCTACACAAAGGTGGTCTATTTGCACGACGACCAGTACGGTGGGTGCCATTAACGCCTGCTCATCGGAGACGGCGGTTTCTGTGATGTCAGGAACACAAGAACTGGACACATCAGCAATGGGGTCGAGTTCTCTTTACGGATGAGAGCCGATTTAGTCTGACGAGCGATTCTGGAAGTATACATATCTGAAGAGAGCAGGGAACACGCAATCACGCCTCCAACATCATCGAAAAGCGCCGGTTTGGAGGTGGCGGAGTTCTCGTTTGGGGCGGTGGCATGCCTGGTTGTAACGTACCAGGAGATGTGACGTACCTGCCAGAAGGACGCACACGACATAAAGGCAGATAGCAATTAGAATACATGTCCGCGTAGCTCAATTGGTAGAGCAACTTATTCCGGAATGAGTGGACCCGGGTTCGAATCCCGGCGCGGATAAAAAATGACGGAGAAATTTACTTCATTATAATGGCGCCCGAACTATCCGGATGACCCGACCGTTCAAAATCTCGCATTGGTGTGGTGTTATTTCCACACCGCGAGATAGGAACAATATGAGCAGCACTTCGAAAGAAAAAAGAAAAATAAGGGGGAGATGATGTAACGTACCAGGAGATGTGACGTACCTGCCAGAAGGACGCACACGACATAAAGGCAGATAGCAATTAGAATACATGTCCGCGTAGCTTAATTGGTAGAGCAACTTATTCCGGAATGAGTGGACCCGGGTTCGAACCCCGGCGCGGATAAAAATGACGGAGAAATTTAATTCGTTATATGGTTACTGTACTGACCTCCACATCTTCCAAGGAATTTCAGTCACTGGTGTCCGCTATTGTAGCTAGGTTGTCCTGCCTCACCTGCCTCACGTGCTTCTGTTTAGAGGTGCTGTGGGTACTGAGTTCCTCCTCATGGACGACAACGCTACACCTCATCGTACAGTGGCTGTCTCAGAGCTGTTAGAGAGTGAAAATATTCCACGCATGGATTGGCCCGCAAGTTCCCCGGACCTGAATCCAACCGAACACGTGTGGGACCTTCTCAGGAGACGCTTGGCAGCACGTCACCAGCCACCAGCAACGATTCCGTAGCTGCGATTGGCGCTACAAGAGGAATGGGCGGCGATACCTCAACAGCTCCTTGACAACCTCGTCCTCAGCATGGCAGACATTGTAAATCCTGCATTGCAGTCAGTGGTGATCATAACCCGTACTAAAGACTGGATTTGTCTTGGGAGCCGCCTGTCACATGGACTTTTCTGTCTTCTGTCCAGTTGTGTTCGAAGCTACCTTTTCAATAAAGTGCTTTTGCATCCTTTCGATTCCTTGTTTGGAGGGTTCTGCTCACTTGTCCCATATTTTTACATCTTGAGGATCTTATGGTATGATTTGAGTCGATGTGGAGCACTTCTGCACCACGTTACATTCGAAAAACCGTTTCGTCCTTAATTTTTGCACGCCAGTGTATAAACCCACGTGCGTCCCCAAGCTGAGGCTCCGCAGCTCTTTCTGACCCGCAGAATGTAAAACAGCTATCTTCTGTTCTCGAATTCGAAGAGCCTTCGCCGTTTCCTCCTAGATACCCATTCTAGACAACACGAAATTGAAAGTGTCATCAAGTTGGCCACTGATGCAGGATATTCATTGAATCAGATACGTAACTTTATTCAAAAAGCCAGAGTCAAAATTTTAATCTTCCTGTGCCGCAGCTTCGTTATTTAGGCTTAATTCCCTACATACCAAATATGTCTTACAAACTCAAGAACGCCCTCAAAAAGATGATCTACGGCGTTGGCATAAGGTATCCTGCATCTTTATGTACGCTGCTAAAGGTAAACAGTGAAAAACCACCTCTCTCCTGCAAAGCAGGTGTTTATGTGATCCCCCTACAGTATCAGGACGGCTCTAAACGATACTACATTGAAATGACCAAGCGTTCGTTTGGAATCAGAGTAAACGAACATATAAAGGACACAAAATACGGTAAAGTTGCCACTGCACTATCCAGAGAAGTCAAATTCAAGTCCGCTACTCCTATGTGGGATGATATAAAGAAATTAGCTACATAATCTACCCTTAAATGTACAGCTATTCGGGAAATTTCGGAGATCATTACCAACAACGATACTTGCAATGATAGCGCCTCACTCGAGTTGCCATGAATTTGGAACCAGTTCTTCAAGTAATGCCTTTACCCTACCAGGATACCACGTGCACAACCGACGTGATGCCTCGTTGGTTGTGCACGTTTTTGTTAAAGCGTTCTATTATTCAGTTTGCAGTTTCTGTCTAACTTCCTTGACAAAGCCATCTGGTTGATGTGCGAAAGCTTGGAAACGCTTATGTGTCCATTTCCTACACCAGTCAATAGGGTCATTTCCTACATAATTGGTGTACTGTTCCTCATTATCAATTTATCAGCAATAATTTCATATTCACTTCTTTTTACATTATAAATTTAAAGTATCAAATAAATAATGTCAATCATGAGAAAAATACGGGATTAGGCCATATAATACAAATTTTGAAGATGACAATTCGATTTTTGGCGTAAATGTGACAAAGATGGTAAGTCAGATAATATCAGAAAACTTGAAAATTTTCATCGTCCTGGAGCGGGACTCGAATCCGCGTCTCCCACAAAACGCCCAGGTATGCTAACCGCTACACCACCCAGAACAACCAAGTTTCAAGTTTCCGATCAATGTGAAGATGACCATTACAGAATTCGCTAGTCGAAGCAACCGGCATTCATGTTTAGCGAATCTGGAGGTAAAGAATCTTATCCCGTGTTTGCCCGGAGAAGCAGATAAATCATGAAAGAAATACGGGATTACGCCATGTAATACAAATTTTGAAAATGACAATCTGATTTTTGGCGTAAATGTGACAAGGATGGTAAGTCAGATAATATCCGAAAACTTGAAAATTTACATCGTCCTGGAGCGGGACTCGAACCCGCGTCTCCCAGAAAACGCCCAGGTATGCTAACCGCTACACCACCCAGAACGACCAAGTATGATGGTTATATTCAAAGTGATCGGAAACTTCAAACTTGGTCGTTCTGGGTGGTGTAGCGGTTAGCATACCTGGGCGTTTTCTGAGAGACGCGGGTTCGAGTCCCGCCCCAGGACGATGAAAATTTTCAAGTTTTCGGATATTATCTGACTTACCATCCTTGTCACATTCACGTCAAAAATCGGATTGTCATCTTCAAAGATTGTAATAATGTCAATAATAGTGTATCATTAAATTTTAAATGACACTTAGATAAGTTCGAGAATTTAACATGGCTTACATATTTTGGGCGACGTTTTTTCACATTTGGAGGCATTTTATAGATGACTTGGAGACTTTTAAAATGACTGAGTAGGGAACACTGGTTAATATAGCACAAAATTTGTGGTATGTTTCTTTTACACAAGAAATTTCTTCAGTCTCATTACTTTCTGAACAGTTGTTGTACATTTGTTAGGCACAAGTGCAGATGTATGAACGTAACGTGCGACTATTCTTTAACTCTCTCAAAACATTTACGGATTTTTAGTGTAGTAGAAGAATTAAGATTCACACAAGGCAGTGCGCTATTAAATCTCTTGGTTTTTACTCAATATCGAGTGCTGAAGAAAGAATCGAAAACTTTTAACGTAATGAGATTTTAGAGTTATTCGTGAAGGAAAGCAATTTTTTTGAAACGGTTTATCTCGTACGTAGAGAGAAAACGCGTTTCGAAACATTTCATTCCGAGAAAAAATGTATGTACATATTTTATGGTTTTAAATTTATCTTCGTATTGTAAAATCGTTTCTTGTTAACTTTGGAGTGCCGTGCTCCAACGACGGGCATGTGGAATATCTTGACGAATTGCAGAAGAGCTGTTTTGATTAATGATTTCGTCCTCGCTGGCACATTTTCCCATATAAGGGTCTACTGAGGAAACATTAATGGGTTTTATTAATGCAACAACGGGCATCGATCTCCAAAGCTGTCATCAACCATCACGCCTGTTGTGGAACCTCGTTAAGGCGCACGAAACTTTGCTTTCAATTATAAATTACGTGCCCAAAGGAAGTAGATACGTGAGCGATAATTTTTGTAGATTAAGTTACAATATAATTCACGCCCATCGATTCATTTATATATTGAAAAACCGCAATAAGGTAATTTTTTTTTTACTTTAAAGAACAGATTGCTAAAATCGTAGCGTAGAACGCCGACACGAGGCCGCTACCATTTAACTTGAGCTGCAGAAGTATCGATAGTTGAGACCATCGATAGTTTACTATAATAAGAAAAAACCAATCGATAACTATGGATAATAATATCGATAGCATGTTGTATAACGAAGTAAATTTCTCCGTCATTTCTGTCCACGCCAGGATTCGAACCCGGATCCCCTCATTCCGGAATAAGTCACTCTACCAATTGAGCTACGCGGACGTTTTATTCTGATTCCTATCTGCCTTTATGTCGTGTGCGTCCTTCGGGCAGGTACGTTACAGTTGGCAACAATTGTTTAGGAGAAATGTTTATTTCCTGCAGCAATGTTGCTTACCTTTCAAATTTTCAAAAGGTTCGACAAACTTTGAAGTTATTGGGTTGAAAAGAAACAGAAGTCGAAGTCTTTCCCACGGCGCACATTGGCCACTGAAATTGCGCAGCACACAGGCATGACATCAGCAGGTAGGTGGCATGAGCCAGTGGCAGTTAGCTGTCAGAAGGCGAAGAGTGTAAGTGCCAGCCAACATGGAATTGGACAAGCGACACATCTGCCATTGCATACGGTATGAGTTTCGTCGCTGCAGCACCCCCACAAGTGCTGTAAGGAACATTACCAGTACCCCAATACCATATTACAACGCCAGTACCGTTGTTAGTTCGAACGGTTTCGAGAGGGAAATTTTGACCTAGCAGAACGTCCCAAAGCCCGAAGACACGCAACTGTGGATATAGACATGCTGAAGACATTAGTGGCGACCGACTCACGTGTGACCACACCGGAGTTGGCCGAACAGCTCTAGGGACTACTCACACCAGCATTATCACGCACCTGTGCCAACTAGGAAAGATGCCCAAGAGGGGAGACTGTGTACTTCATCAACTCACAGGTGAGCAGAAAGCAAATCGCACGAAGACATGGATTTCCCTGCTTTCACGTGACCAAGTTGAACCGTTCTTAGACTGCACTGTGACAGGCGACGAGAAATGGGTTCTTTATGACAACGTCAGAACTTGTAAACAGTGGTTGGACCCAAAACAGAAGCCCATAAAGGTCTTCTGCGGGTTTTCACAAACGTAAGGTCCTGTTGTGTGTTTGGTCGGATATGAGGGGTATCGTGATTTTGAGCTGCTGCCGGACAACACCACTATCAGCGCTGATGTGTACTGCCGTCAGCTCTACGATCTGCACGCATCGCTCTTGCAGTTAGCAGTGCTGATGCCCTTGCGGTTCAGTAGTGCTGGACATCGAAATGACCAGCACTGCTGAACTGCAAGGACGTCGTCCGTCAGTAGGATGGAGCGAGACTTCACACAGCATCAGATCAGGAACCTGCTCTGGGAGATGCCGCTGCACCTAGCCTATGCCCCGGACATTTTTGCCCCCCAGCGACTATCAATTTTTCCAGTTGCTGCAGCATTTCCTGGACGGACAGAGGTTCACCATCTGGTACAATGTCGAACGCGCACTTACTAACTTCTTTGCGTCCAGGCAGCCACAATTCTACATGAATGGTTTCCAACAACTGCGGAGACGATGGGAGCAGGTCGTGGCAAACGATAGCGACTGCATTTTGGACTGATTTGTACTTCTTTATACGGTAATTAGACTTTTCTGTTGCCTTCATTTGCAGACATTACTTTCTTTCCATCCCAATATACACTGGCGGAAAGTGAAAAAAGAACACCAGGAAGGAATTGGCGGACGATCATGAAATTTACATATGTTAATGGGGTCGAATTTACGTAGGTGTGATGTTAATTTCGGGACCGACCGGTGAGCGCTTACGCCACAGCACGGCATAATATGCAAATTATCGTCGGTGGTATTTAAGGAGTACGGCGAAGTGAATGTAATCAGTCGTCGACGTACGGACACGTGCGAAGACCCTAAAGAAGCTGCAATGCCTGGACATGGAAGACGTGTACGAATTCAGCACTTATCGGACTTTGAGCGAGGTCGTCTAGTCGGACTCCGCGAGGCCGGGTGGTCGTATTGCGGAGCGAATTGGACGGGAAGTATCGGTGGTGGTACGATGGTGGCGTAGATGGTCCGAGGAACATTCCCCCACACGAGAAGACGTGGAACCGGGAGTCACAGACAGACTGATGAGCGGACCGATCGACACATAAGAAGAGCGGCGTTGTCAAGCAGAACATCCACTGCGACGCAAATCCGAGCTGCCGTTGCACCTGAGGTGACTGTGCGAACAATCCGCAACTGTCTACTGGATGCAGGACTACGTGCACGTGTGCCTCTCGCATGTGTACCTCTGACTCCAGCCCACCGTCAGGAACGGCTGCAGTGGTGTGGCCAACGTCTTCACTGGAGAACGCAATGGCGATCTGTCATGTTCAGCGATGAAAGCAGATTCTGCTTGGGAGCCTCCGATGGCCGTATGCGTGTTCGCAGACGCACGGGTCCTACACCTGGTCACCTGGTGTGGGGAGCGATCATCTATCATTCCCGTACACAACTAGTGTTTGTACCGGGTACGTTAAACAGCACCTCCTACATCAACAACATCATTCAGTCCGTTGTTGTGCCATTTGTAAGGTCGGTCCATCGTGGTGTTTTCCAGCAAGATAACGCACGCCCACACACGGCACGTCCATGGCCTGCACGTTCACCGGATTTGTCCCCCATTGAACACGTGTGGGATTTTATGGGACAACGACTTATCCGGTCTCCATGGCCAGCCACGGCCATCCCCGATTTTCGCGTCCAGGTTGAGGATGCATGGAGCTCAATACCCCAAACTTACATCCAACATCTGTACGACAGACTCCATGCCAGAATTGCACATTGTGACGCAGTTCATGGCGGTTCAACCTCGTACTAACAATGTTACTTGGAAATGTTATTTTTCAGTTTACCAGCAAATACAGCAGTATTTTGCCATAATGTTTTGATCACGTTATCCTCTGTATTCCGTAATTATGCTGTATAAATTTCGTTGGTATCAGACGACTCCTTCTTGGTGTTCTTTTTTTCACTTTCCGCCAGTGTATTTAGACTATCAATTCTAACTAAGTTTGCTGATTGAGGCAAAGCCATGAAATATTGTCCAGGAAGCATGAACAGATATTTAGTTCCTTAGTTATCATATTCTGTTTTGCATCGCATGATATTTTCTTCAGTTTTCTTTGCATAAAAGACAAAAAAAATGTAATTTAATTTATAAGATATAGTTTTGCAGTTCAACTAAGCGAAAGGAATTTTTCATGGAAAACCTAGAAAAATCTCGGAAATAATACGTAAGAAAGTGAATAAATAAATAAGGTTCCAATGAGGTTGTTGCTCAGTTACTTAATTTTTCTGCATTTCTCTTTCGTAAGCCTAACCTCATTGCTTTTACATGAAGAATCGAGTCGACGGACTTTCGGTACAAGGAGAAGAGAATGGATTATGTTAGTTGGCTGTCCAATCCGATGGCAGGATAGCTCGGCCCTCGAGAATTAATTAGATAAAATCCAAGACAAAAGAAATGGGGGAAAAAGTGACTCAGTGTGGTATGGAATTCGAAGAAGGACGAATAGCTCTGGTCCAACAACGAACTGTACAATCGGCACTTGAAGCACGTATGGAAATCCTGTAAAGTGAGAATGAATTGCAAATGTGGTAAAGAGCAACATGGCGAACCCAGGAAAACACACCGGTTGGAATTTTCGGCACCATAATGTACTACTACATTAAAAAATTTGCTACAAAAAAAAATAAATAAATAAAAAAGAACACACGGACCACACTGGAAACTTTTTTTTTCACGTTTAACAGTGCATTAGAAACATTTCAGCGATAAAAATTTAGGAAAAATATTTCCAAAGCAATACTGCAGTAGTGCAACAAAAAAAGGTATGAGTGCTAAATAGCTAATTTTTCTTAGTTGAAAGAAAATTAATAAGCAATGAATAATTCCCTGTTGAAATTTTGACCGCCCCCCCCCCCCCCCCCCCCAAAAAAAAGACGAGCTGAAAGTGGGCTTTCCTATCACTAGTGCCATCTGTGTAAATTGAATTTTTTACACTTACAGCACTGAAAACCAGAAAATATCGATAGTTTGGTGAGAAATATCGATTCACTATCGATGTACATATCTGGACAAAACTATCGATGCTATCAATAGTACTAATGGTTAAATGCATATCCAGCTCTACATTTAACCATTAATTGGAGATGCGTCTGGTGTCGAGCCCCAGGCCAGACGTGGGTGGAGTGTTTGTCTTACGGTACTGGCTATCCCTCTTCCCTGGAATCAGTGACCTCAAATTGGAGACGGGCGACGGCATACAGCATTTAGAATTGCTCACGGTGGTTGTTAATCCCCGAATTTGTTCGCATTAAGATAATGCATTTTTACATTAGTTCGTCTAAACAGGTATTTCATGGTAAGCGTGTTCATATTAAAAAAAATAATATACAAGAATGATGACACCGAATTTACGGTTGCAATGAGCATGTCTTTTGAAACCTTTCCGACGCGAATAAAATTGATCAAAGTTATTCAGTTGAAAATGGAACCTGTTAGGAAAAACAAAAAAGATCAACCGGTACAATCGATAGGAAATTCAGAAATAGAAACAGCTATAAAGTATGTTGCGAAGATTAACAAATGGTGCACAGAAATCTTTCTCATAACAGAAGGAAGGTATCAGAGGCAAAGAGACTTTCAAATCGAACAGTTAAAAGAAGAGACATAGAAGGAAACATGATACGGATCTACACCTCCTAGCTGAAGAATTTTGCATAATGGAAAAGTTTAAAATATGCGAAAAGTATTCTTCATGGCAAAAACAATGCGAAGGAAAAACATATTTTCAAAATCAACAGCGCAAGGTCTATACAAAACCTTCCTATGTTTTCAAGCTCAAGTCACCAGCCGTAAATTTCTTGAACCATGTTTGCGCAGTCCGAGTATTGACCGCGATACAAGTTCAACGCATGGGTCGCAACATGACGTTGATTCTTCACAATACCAGCTTTCAGTCGTCTCCAGCACAAGAAAACTGCCCGACAGAAATTATGCATATTTGCGTCATTGAACTGCCCTATGCAAAAACGTCGTTTTTCCGAACACCCCAATAGCTTTTAAACTATGGTGACTATGGTGACGGCAAAAGTAAGCATTTCGACTGTTTAGTTTTTCGAAAACAATATTTATTATTATTATTATTCAGATTTAGGCGGAATGTTAGAAACGACTCTGACACCGATGAAATGCGATGCAGCTACGAAAGCCCATCTGCGCATGTGCAACCTGAAAACTAATCTCGAGACAGAAAGAAACCCCGAAACGCACGTGTGTTAGGGAGGATGATTGGTAACTTTTGTTCTAGGACAAGACTTTTTAACCTTTCTTGGCCACGCCCCAAAATGAACAAGACGATCGATTTCGCGACCCATGGGTTTATTTTGAAATTAAAAATGTCAATGTAATAATATAAATAAGCGTAATAATTATTCATTATTACACAGATGGTAACAACATTTATGGTTTTTAGCACGCCTTTTCTAAAAAAAGATCGTGCTCAAGTTACCGGTTTGTCCGTCCGTCCGTCCGTCTGTACCCACGATATCTCTGCAAATATTAGTCGGATTTGATTTTTTTTTTTTTTTGCATTGGAAAGCTTGAAATATGCGAATGATGATCCTTCATTTTGTTTATTTTTTTTTTACGATGTACAATTTCGCCGCTAGAGGGCGTAAATGCAGATGATGTCGAATTCAAAAATAAGTTTTATTCCACATATTTGCTTCTAAACATCCGATCGCAAATTTTTTATCTTTCGATTCCATTTATGTCGAAGAGTATTTCAGGTATAGTTACTTTTTCAAATTACACATAGATTTTCCGCTAGGGCGCGTAAAAGTAAATTACATTTTCCCCGATAACACTTCATCTAAAACTTCGATTTGAAAAAAATTTCTTCAGCGTATACACCTCCTGATGGAAAATCTTTTGCATATAATTTCTAATTTTTGCTAAAGAATACTTTCGCCACCAGGGGACATAAGTGTTAATTTTTGCTTCTGACGTATTTGCCATAAAATCTGAGCTTTTGAAATATTGAAAAAATTCTTTTGTGGACCGATGCCACTCACGTCGATAAACTTTTACGGAATATTTTCTTCTTACAATATTCCATCGTTTCTCCGCCAGGGGCGTAGATGTATATTTTATTTTTGTCAATATCTCTAGTTCTAGGAGTCCGATTTGAAAAATTCCTTCTTTGTTGGATAGTGTTTTCAGTGTGACATATTTTTCATATAATTTCAAAATTTTCAAGTACTTCATAGACTTTCCTCTAGGGGGCGTAGAGGTAAATTGCGTTTCCCCCTATATCTCTTTTGCACATAATTTCTAATTTTTGTTAAAAATTGGTTTATCCACCAAGTGGCGTAAATCCTAATTTCCGCTTCTGATGTATTTGCAGCAAAATATGAGCTTCTAAATTCTCGATTGCGAAAAAAATCGTTTGTTGACCGATACTACTCAAGTCGACAAACTTTTTAGGAACATTTTCTTATTGAAATAATGCATGGTTTCTACGCCAGGGGGCGTAGATGTATATCTTATTTTTGTCAATATATCTACTTCTAGGAGTCCGATTTGAAAAATTCCTTCTTTGCTGGATAGTGTTTCCGATGCGAAATGTTTTTCCTGTAAATTCAAAATTTTCATGAAAATCATAAACTTTCCGCTAGGGTGCACAAAGGTAAATTGCGTTTTCTGCGTTATTTCTGCTTCTAAAACTCTGATTTGAAAAATCCTTCCTGTGTCGCATACAAGACCTGATGGAAAATATTTTTCACATAATTTCTAATTTTTGCTAAAGAATACTTTCGCCACCAGGGGACGTTCGTGTTAATTTTTGCTTCTGACGTATTTGCCATAAAATCTGAGCTTTTGAAATATCGATTGAAAAAATTCTTTTGTGGACCGATGCCACTCACGTCGATAAACTTTTTCGGAATATTTTCTTCTTACAATATTCCATCGCTTCTCCGCCAGGGGCGTAGATGTATATTTTATTTTTGTCAATATCTCTACTTCTAGGAGTCCGATTAGAAAAATTCCTTCTTTGTTGGATAGTGTTTCCAGTGTGACATATTTTTCATATAATTTCAAAATTTTCAAGTAGTTCATAGACATTCCTCTAGGGTGCACAAAGGTAAATTGCGTTTTCTGCGTTATTTCTGCTTCTAAAACTCCGATTTGAAAAATCCTTCCTGTGTCGCATACAAGACCTGATGGAAAATATTTTTCACATAATTTCTAATGTTTGGTAAAGAATGGTTTGGCCACCAGGGGGCATAAGTGTTAATTTCTGCTTCTGATGTATTTGTAGCAAAATCTGGGCTCCTGAAAACTCGACTAAATGTTTTTTTCTCGGACTGATGCCGCTCACATCGAAAAACCTTTTGAGAATACTTTCTTCCTAAAATAATGCATGGTTTTCCCACCAGGGGACGTAAAGTCATATCTGATTTTTGTCGATATCTCTGTTTCTAAGAGTCTGATTTGAAAAATTCTTTCGGTGTTGGAGAGCGTTTCCGGTGCGAAATGTTTCTCATATAAATTCATGTTTTTCTTAACGCACAAGTCTGCAACCAGAGGGCGTAAGTTCACAGCAATATCTGAGGGATTAAAAACCCGATTGAAAAACTTCTTTCGTCAGGTACTAGTGTTTTCCATACGGGTTCCATTGACTTCGAATAGCTTTGATAAATTTAATTTGCCTCAGAACGGATTTAAAAAACGTGCTTATTACACTCGAAGATTCGGTGTCATCTTTCTTGTTGAAATTACAGTCAAACCAGTGGCGCAACCAAGTAGGGGGAGGAGATTAGGGTTATCTACACTGGTTTCCATAAATTAAGCAGCAAATGCTAAAATCGTGATAACTCAAAAAGTATGCAACCGATTTGGATTAAATTTGGTGGTAAGCTTTATCAGACCAAATGCAACAAAAATACATGTGATACAGAACATTTACATTTTGTATGAGTGATGCAAATATGAAAATACAGAAATATAGGTATCAAGATGAAATAGGAAAAGGTACTTCAGTACAGAGTGTGGTTACCCCAAACAGGCCCGACAGAGATGTTCCATGCCGTTAATTATGGTGCCAAGCAGTTCCGTGGGTAGCTTCGTCCATTGCTCTAGCAAAGCAGCGTGGAGCCCATGCAGAATTCGAGGAGGCTGCTGGTGGCCAGCAACATGCATTACGAAAGCATCCCAGATATGTTCAATAGGATTCAGATCGGGAGAACGTGCTGGTCACCCAATACGATCTATAGTCTCCTGTTCCAGGTACTGGTGCATGAGGCGAGCTGTGTGAGGGCGGGTTTTATCCGCCTGAAGTACAAATGTATCGCCGATTGCGGCCGCGTACGGACAAACAATAGGGTCTAGGATGTTGTCTCTATATCTCTGAGCATTGAAGTTTCCTGTAACAACACATAGAGGTCGTTACAGCCGCCTAACGATATGCCTGCCCACACCAAAACACTTCCATCACCATAGGTGTCCCTTTCTTGGATATTAGAGGGAAGATAACGAGCAGTATCGCGACTCATCAGTGAATAGAACGGACCTCTACTGGTTTTTATGCCCATTTTGTTCGTTGATGAGTCTTTTCTCTTGCATGTAATCTTCTGCGCGCCGTCGAAGCTGATACCGTCCGTCCGGTAGCTGCCGCAAGCACAGGTCTAAGATGAGTCGGTGTAGCCGTCCTGTTCCGCCGTGCCGAAAGCCACAAATACCGCTCATCCGTGGATGTCGTCGTCCTTGGCCTACCTTCACGAAGCTGCACCCGTGGCTTGCAACAGCTCCCACATCCTGTTGACTACAGAACGATCGACGTCGAGCCATCTTGCGACGTCCCCCTGCCGTTGCACGTATGAGTCGAGTCGGTCTATCACTCCGTAGCATAACTCCGCTGGTAAATGACATCTCGAAGCCATACTAACAAAATCGCTATCTCGAAATCTTGTCCTTCACCGCCGAACATGAATTGGCGACTCCCTCCGAAACAGGTGGTTTTAAGCTCTTGAGCATTTGCATAAAGCGCTGCCACCGGCACACATTTGTCTTCCGTGCATCGATCCTTTGCCCGTAACATATGCAACAATTTGTACTATATTTCGCCCAATTATCGCGATGTTTCGGTTTGTTGCTTAATTTATGGAAACCAGTGTAATGGGAAGGTATGAATAATAACATATTGTGAGACAAATGATATGAATAATTGGAAATTAAAACCTTTTATAAAACAGATTTCAATTTCTCCAATTTTTTAAATAAGCAAATGCAATTTTTACAGTAACAAAGACACATCAAAATAAATTCCCATTTGAAATTTCGTCAAAATCTGATGAAAACTTTAGAAGTTAGGCATTTTATTTTTATTATTATTAGTGAATGTTCGCTGAAAGCCTCTACAGTCCATACTTTCCTTCTCTGCCGTCTCCCTTCCGTGTCGTATTTGTTGATCGTTTGTTATAAGTTTCTGGGGGGGGGGGCAGGCCATTGTTACCAGGTTGGGGGTTTTCCCGTTGAATTTAACGGGAAAATTTAGATTTAGGGTGAATTTTGCAATTCTCTGACGACCTAAAAATTTCCACACTCCCAGTGATTGGAAGAAGCAGCGCTGGTGGTCCCCGTGATGCCATCACCAGATATTCCGGGGTCTTCACACGTGTTAAACACGAGAAAGGTCAAAAATTTAAAATAAAAAACAAATACTTTTATTATTTTTTCTGAGAAGCTACGGAGACCGATCTCGGAAGCCCCGCTACCCAAGTTCGGGTCGCGACCCATAGGTCAAGAACCCCTGGTCTAGGATATAACCATCGCGTTATACGTCATTTTAAAAAATCTTGTAAATTGCAGGTGACTCCCTCTTGGGTCAGGGGATCAAGACGATGCGATTTCGTTACGACGCACCGTTTTCACAGCACCAAAATGAGGTTTCGTAATGGCTTTTATCGCATTTAGCGTCAGATTCTCGTTATTACGCAGATTGCAATGAGATATTGTTACGTGTTTGTAAAACGTGATGAAATAATATTCGGCGATAGTACAGTAAAATATATTGTTGAGTAACAATAAAATTAACTATTGTTACGTCACTTCATGGAACATCATTCAAAAAGCAGATTTCAAGAATAGTTTTGATTACTTCCGTTACCCATTTTCGTTACATCTAAATTTTTCCCTTGGGGTTTGTTAGAGGTACGCAAAAAAGTTTCCGTAGTCCCGGTAGCGGGCGCTGTAGGGGTCCAACCGGCCGGCGACCTGTGCTGTCAGTTCGTACATGCAGCCAAGCATGGCGGTCGATAAAGTTCATTTGCGGCACTGTTTGTTATTCATGTTTAATTTAAGGAAAAGTGCGAGTGAAGCATACGGTTCAATATGTCAGGTGTATGACTAAACGATTATGGGTGAGCGAACGTGTCAAGAATGGTTAGTCAGGCTTAAGAAATGTGATCTAAGCTTGGAAGGCAAGCAACGTTCAGGTTGACCGTAGGAAATCGCAGACGAGGAGCTGGAATCGCTATTGCAAGAAGATGCCACACAATCGACCAAGCAACTGGCGAAACGTTTGAAAGTGGCTCAGTCGACAGTGGTACAGCATCTACAGGCCTTGAGGAAGATCCAGAAGATTGTTAAGTGGGCTCCGCATACTTTAAACGCAGCGTAGTATCGGTCAACGATTGGGAATTTGCATGTCGTAACTGAAGAGGTTTCACGGGAACAATTTCTTGTGGAAGGTTGCCACCCGGCATGAAAAATGGGTTTATTGTGATAACCCCGTACGCAAGCAGTCCTCGGTCGACCCAGGCCAGCCATCAACATCCACTGCAAAACAGGATATCTACGGGGGAAAAAGGTGCTGTTGTGTGTGTGGTGTGGTATGAATGGAATGATGTACTTCGAATTGTTGAAACCGGGCGAAACAACGACTGCACAACGATATAGCGATCAGTTGATGAAACTGAACGCCGCAATCGAGCAAAAGCGTCAATGGACAGGTAAAGGACGCCGTCCAGTCATCCTGTTACACGATAATGCCAGACCACATGTCGGTGCCACACGTGGTGATGGTGTCCATCACCACATGTGGTCTACACTCCAAAATGCACCCTCTCGTTAGTGTGTAGTATTTGAAGCCTCGATCCATAGGACCAGGCTACCCGCTTCCAGTTCTCCACGATCCAGTGGCAATTTTCGTTCTCCCACTGTAGTTGTAACGATCCAGTGGCAATTTTCGTTCTCCGACTTGTAACGATCGAGTGGCAAATTTGGTTTTTACACTGCAGTTGTAACAATCCAGTGGAAATTTCCGTTCTACCGTTTGCAGTTGTCCACGATACAGTGCCAATTTCCGTTCTCCCACTGTAGTTGTAACGATCCAGTGGCAATTTTCATTCTTCCACTGAAGCTGTAACGATCCAGTGGCAATTTTCGTTCTCCCACTGCAGTTGTAACGATCCAGTGGCAAATTTGGTTTTGCCACTGCAGTTGTAACAATCCAGTGGCAATTTCCGTTCTCCCGTTTGAGGTTGTCCAGGATCCAGTGCCAATTTTCTTTCTCCTACTGCAGCTGTAACGATCCAGTGGCAATTTTCATTCTTCCACTAATGGTGTAACGATACAGTTGCAATTTTCGTTCTCCCACTGCAGTTGTAAGGACCCAGTGGCAATTTCCGTTCTTCCACTGCAGTTGAAACAATCCAGTGGCAATTTCCGTTCTCCCGTTTGCACTTGTCCATGATCCAGTGGCAATTTCCGTTCTGTCACTGCAGCTGTAACGATCCAGTGGCAATTTTCGTCCTTCCACTGAAGCTGTTAACGATACAGTTGCAATTTTCGTTCTCCCACTGCAGTTGTTAACGATCCAGTGGTAATTTTCCTTCTCCCAGTACAGTTGTTCACGATCCAGTGGCAATTTTCGTTCTCCCGTTTCCAGTTTTTCACGATCCAGTGGGAAGTTTCGTTCTCCCGTTTCCAGTTTTTCACGATCCAGTGGGAAGTTTCGTTCTCCCGTTTCCAGTTTTTCACGATCCAGTGGGAAGTTTCGTTCTCCCGTTTCCAGTTTTTCACGATCCAGTGGGAAGTTTCGTTCTCCCGTTTCCAGTTTTTCACGATCCAGTGGGAAGTTTCGTTCTCCCACCGCAGTTGTAATGATCCAGTGGTAATTTTTGTTCCCCCATTTCCAGCTGTCCACGATCCAGTCGCAATTTTCGTTCTCCCACTGCAGCCTCATAGTCAAGTAACATTTTTTAAAACGGGGACTTGATTCGAGTGCCTGCTACCACCATATTAGCTGGACTATGCAAAAACTGTCGGCCTCCCTTGAATGCTAACATTATCCATTCCAGTGCAGCTCTCTATTGCGACTGCAATGCCTAAGTGGCGGCACTCACTTCGAACATCAATGGCCCGTTTGCGACTACACTTTCCTAGGCGGCTGTTTGTTTTGTGCATTCCTGACACACACATGCGATGGTCGAGCGTGAAAATTCCGGACGTTCTTGCAGTGGCGGAGATGGAACTCTTCATCTTTCTCGCACAAACTATCTGCCTACGATCGGACTCGCTCATACATATATATATATATATAGGTTGTCATTTTTACCAATCATTAGGTCGTACATGGCCTAGTGGTCAACGTTCGTGATTGCCACGGAGAAACCTCAGGTTCGATCCCAGGCAGGTACGAACGCTCGAACCACTAAATATCCACAGCACGTCGGATGGGCCCGTTAAGACTCCGGGTACTGGCCACCCGGTAATAAATAAGGGCGTCTTTCTACCCCTTTCTACCTCGCTTCCGTGTCGCTTTCCTATCGGGCACTCCTGTCCAAATCTCCTAGCTTCCTATTTCTAAGGGTTGTTTAAGATCTGGGGTCAGACACACCCTTCCTAAAATCCTCTACATATGATCTGATCTTTACCAATCATCACAGTTCCAGATATGTTGTACCTGGGACTGTGATGATTGGTAAAGATCTGATTTATAGCCTGAAGGGGGTTTTAGTAGTGGCATTACTGTTATGGGGGTAAGGTAGGTTTACCGATGGGTTCAGCGTGCATAATAAATTTTGCTTTCATTGTAGATGCATGCATTTGAAAATGGATTCAATGATATTATTAACATTTTTCTCCTGTCATGATTTAATTTTCTTTGATGGAAGTTGATTTTTCTGAATGAAGTGTTTTTTTTTTTTTTTTTTTTTTTTAATTGGAGGTTTAACGACCACCGTGAGCAAGTCAATGGGCTATAAGCAGTCACCCGTCCCTAATTTAGGGTCACTGGTTCCAGGGAAGGGAGAAAGCCAGTGCCGTAAGACAAACACAACATCCATGCCTGACCGGGATTCGAACCCGGACCCCTTACGAACGAATGATCAGAGGCCAACGCCTTAGACCACTGCGCCACCGGGGCGGCAATGAAGTGTTTGTGTCATTGTACAGAAAATGCATTTTTTTAACTGAGCAGAATTAACTTTCGTTGCGCCTACAAAAATACGGTATGCGCACGCAAAAACACTCACACACACCCTCTTAAATTACTCGGACGTTTACCCAGAAACGCCTTAAATTTATTCTACGTATAATGGAGGGCAAGATACAGAAAGATAATTCAATGAAATAACAGTAAATACATTTCCCCCACTCGAGAGTAAGAAATGCGTAGAGTAGAGATGTTCGTGTAACACAGTCTAGACTTGCAGCTGGTTTTTCGTAATCTTCGCAGCGTGTGAGTTAATCATCAATAAGATAAAACGTTTTTAAAGAAGTGATAACTTTTTCGATAACGTCTGGGGGGGGGGGTAAAAAGATAAGAAACTATGGGATAAATTATCGGTTCAAAAAATTGCTACAAAGATGAAACACCTGCGAGAAGCGTAAGTATTATGATCGGAATTTATGAAATTCATGGGGCATTGGTTTAAATTCATGTAACTCTCAAAAATAGCGGTAAGATGGATTCCCCAAAGGCAAAAGTCCAAAGAAATATTTTTTCTCCACTTCAAGAAGTCAGTTTTCTAACAAAACGATTTTCTTGTTGGAGTTCGACGATTTTATTCCGTAAAAAGTAAAGTCTGGAGTTAGTCCTGTTGAAAAGAACTGCAGAGGGAGCATTGATTTTGAACTTCGTACGAAAACATTCTGAAACCCGAGAGTGGAAATGATTGAAAAGAAATTTGGTTTTAACAATATCGTGTGTGAACAGAGAAGAAATCTTTATTTTTTGTTAAAAAAGAATCTCTTGCATTCATTTATACTCTCAGGTTTCACATAGCTTTCCTAAGCAGTAATATCTATCTATTCAGGGATTTTCCTGGATTACTAACTTGGAGGGGGCGGATGGCAATGTAGTTGATTAGGGGTAGAAAGAACCCCTCAATTTTCAGGCGCCAGCACATTCTTTGGAGTGATATGAGGAAAAGATCACCATCGATCTGAACAAAAGCTTTACATACAGAATTTGTGACCTTCAACAGTTTTGACGCACCTGCCAGCATGACGCACACGACATAAAGGCAGATAGCAGTCAGAACGAATGTCCACGTAGCTCCATTGTTAGAGCGACTTATTCCGGAATGAGGGGACCCGGGTTCGAGCCCCGGCGTGGACTAAAAATGACGGAGAAATTTAGTTTGTTATAATGGCGCCCGAACTTTCCGGATGACCCGGCCGTTCAAAATCTCGCAATGGTGTGATGTTTTTTCCACACCGCGAGATAGAAAAATAAGAGAATCACTTCTCCAGCGCTTCGAAAAATAAATGTGTGTGACGTTGCATTCCCCACATCAAATTAACTGGGAGTTTTCAAGTACGTGCTTCAGCGGATGGCTGCCTACGACGAATAATGGTCACGGCTGACCCGTGGGCCCTGCCCCCGGCCCTCTTTCGGGGGAGGGGGATATGTGACGTACCTGCCAGCAGGACGCACACGACATAAAAAGGCAGATAGCAGCGACAACGAACGTCCACGTAGCTCAATTGGTAGAGCGACTTATTCCGGAATGATTAGGGGATCCGGGTTCGAGCCCCGGCGTGGACAAAAATGACGGAGAAATTTACTTCGTTATACAGTCAAAAGTAGAGCAGTATTTCTTACATATTCTTTAATAATGCAGTGCAATATCCGCAACTACATCTAAGAAACAAATTACACACTGGTATTAATACATTACTGTTTTGTAAAAATTGCAACACCATAAAGGACTGTAGGTATTAGCTCGAAACTTACAAGATGTGCATAATTGGTTGGGATATGCAAATACTTAATATCTCAGTGAAAATGCGCATGCAGTTTCGGAGTAGCGCCCTCTGAGCTGTCCGCTCTTGGGTGTGAAGAGCTGGTTCAAACGAGATGTTGCAATCGTGAAGAACAAACTTTGAGTCAAAATTGTGTTTCTCGTTTATCACTATGCCCCTTACGCCTAAGAAGCCCGCATTATGAACACATGACGGAATTTAAGCGAGAAAGGATTGCTAGGATGAGAGAAGTCGGATTTTCCCCTCCGCGAAATTGCCACTCGTACGAGACGACCAGTGATGAGAACGCAGGGCCAGTGGACAGATGAGACTAGGACGCACAAAAATCTCGTAAATGGATCTTAAAATCGCGCGACTGCCCTTGATGATTGGAACGTCTACTGCATGACGGTGACCGATCGCACAGAGACATCCACAGAGCAGCAAGCGAGAACAGTCACAGGTCAAGCTTTGTCCCCCAGCATAGTTCGACGTCGTTTGCTTACCCACGTCGTTTGCGTCCCCCTGTTCTGCGCATTCCTTTGGCCTCCAACCATACACGCCCCAGTGCTACAATGCGGTCTCGAACACAGACATGGGCATGCTGATTGGCAACAGGTTGTGTTCTCTGACCAGTCACGATTCACCTTGATGCACCATGATGGTCACATACGTGTTTGAAGACATCTTGGCGAACGGCACCTTGCAGCGTCATACCGGCCCAACGCCAAGTTTGATGGTTTGAGGTGCTTTTGGGTCCAAATAACAATCTCGCCCGATATAAATTGAGGGAATTCTCGGAAGCCAGCGATATATCAGTGGTGTTTTAGAGGCGGAGGCGATACCCTTCCTTCAGAGAAGTCCTGGCGCTAAATTCTAGCAGGACAATGCTCTGCCTCATGTGGCCTGAAATGTCTATAAGACCTCTTCCATGCACGGCAGATACCGCTTCTTCCCTATCCTGCTCGCTCGTCCGATATGTTCCCGATCGAAAGTTTCTGGGACATAGTAGCTGAGCGACTGGCCTGTCAAATGCCTCCGCCAATCACCACAAATGAACTCTGGTCTCGCATAGAAGCAGCTGGCAAGCTATTTCCCAGGACGATATCTATTCAACATAAGGGATATGGTAGCTAAGCGACTGGCCCGTCAAACGCCACCGCCAGTCACCACAAATGAACTCTGGTCTCACATAGAAGCAGCCTGGCAGGCGATTCCCCAGGACGATATCTATTCAACACAAAGGACATGGTAGGTAAGCGACTGGCCCGTCAAACGCCTCCGCTAGTCACCACAAATGAACTCTGGTCTCGCATAGAAGCAGCCTGGCAGGCTATTTCCCAGGACGATATCTATTCAACATAAGGGACATGGTAGGTAAGCGACTGGCCCGTCAAGCACCTTAGCCAGTCACCACAAATGAACTCTGGTCTCGCATAGAAGCAGCCTGGCAGGCTATTCCCCAGGACGATATCTATTCAACATAAGGGACATGGTAGGTAAGCGACTGGCCCGTCAAGCACCTTCGCCAGTCACCACAAATGAACTCTGGTCTCGCATAGAAGCAGCCTGGCAGGCTATTCCCCAGGACGATATCTATTCAACATAAGGGACATGGTAGGTAAGCGACTGGCCTGTCAAGCACCTTCGCCAGTCACCACAAATGAACTCTGGTCTCGCATAGAAGCAGCCTGGCAGGCTATTCCCCAGGACGATATCTATTCAACACAAAGGACATGGTAGGTAATCGACTGGCCCGTCAAACGCCTCTGCTAGTCACCACAAATGAACTCTGGTCTCGCATAGAAGCAGCCTGGCAGGCTATTTCCCAGGACGATATCTATTCAACATAAGGAACATGGTAGGTAAGCGACTGGCCCGTCAAGCACCTTCGCCAGTCACCACAAATGAACTCTGGTCTCGCATAGAAGCAGCCTGGCAGGCTATTCCCCAGGACGATATCTATTCAACATAAGGGACATGGTAGGTAAGCGACTGGCCCGTCAAGCACCTTCGCCAGTCACCACAAATGAACTCTGGTCTCGCATAGAAGCAGCCTGGCAGGCTATTTCCCAGGACGATATCTATTCAACATAAGGAACATGGTAGGTAAGCGACTGGCCCGTCAAGCACCTTCGCCAGTCACCACAAATGAACTCTGGTCTCGCATAGAAGCAGCCTGGCACGGCTATTCCCCAGGACGATATCTATTCAACATAAGGGACATGGTAGGTAAGCGACTGGCCCGTCAAGCACCTTCGCCAGTCACCACAAATGAACTCTGGTCTCGCATAGAAGCAGCCTGGCAGGCTATTCCCCAGGACGATATCTATTCAACATAAGGGACATGGTAGGTAAGCGACTGGTCCGTCAAGCACCTCTGCTAGTCACCACAAATGAACTCTGGTCTCGCATAGAAGCAGCCTGGCAGGCTATTTCCCAGGACGATATCTATTCAACACAAAGGACATGGTAGGTAAGCGACTGGCCCGTCAAACGCCTCCGCCAGTCACCACAAATGAACTCTGATCTCGCATAGAAGCAGCCTGGCAGGCTATTCCCCAGGACGATATCTATTCAACACAAAGGGACATGGTAGGTAAGCGACTGGCCCGTCAAACGCCTCCGCCAGTCACCACAAATGAACTCTGGTCTCGCATAGAAGCAGCCTGGCAGGCTATTTCCCCAGGACGATATCTATTCAACATATTAGGAACATGGTAGGTAAGCGACTGGCCCGTCAAGCACCTCCGCCAGTCACCACAAATGAACTCTGGTCTCGCATAGAAGCAGCCTGGCAGGCTATTCCCCAGGACGATATCTATTCAACACAAAGGACATGGTAGGTAAGCGACTGGCCCGTCAAACGCCTCCGCCAGTCACCACAAATGAACTCTGATCTCGCATAGAAGCAGCCTGGCAGGCTATTCCCCAGGACAATATCTATTCAACATAAGGGACATGGTAGGTAAGCGACTGGCCCGTCAAGCACCTTCGCCAGTCACCACAAATGAACTCTGGTCTTGCATAGAAGCAGCCTGGCAGGCAATTCCCCAGGACGATATCTATTCAACATATTAGGCACATGGTAGCTAAGCGACTGGCCCGTCAAGCACCTCCGCTAGTCACCACAAATAAACTCTGGTTTCGCATAGAAACAGCCTGGCAGGCTGCCCCAAGAAGATATCAAAATCCTCTTCCATAAATAGCCCCACGATTAGATGCTGTTATTGTTGCTTTCGGTGGCTTCACACGATACTGAGTTATAAAGCGAAAACATGTTGTATAGCTCTAGAAATGTAATCAAGTGTCTCCTGTAACATGAGGAATCTCGGATATAAACTTCATTTGAATAGGGCGATTCTTTCTCGGTGCTGCAATTTTCACAAACAGTAGTGTACATTTCCACTTCTTCCCCATATGCACTTTTGTCGAACTTCAGCTTGATTAACTGCAACAGAAATTGCTGCAAAATGCGTAATTCTGCTGGCGGTAGTGACAAATATTGTTATTAGCATCCTCATTGTTATGATTTTATGGTAAGTAGTCTAGAAAACGTATGCAAACGAAAAACACCGTATAGTGTACTAGTTGCTGTGTTAAGGAGATGGAAGATTCAAAATAAGAATCCAAATTTTGAAAAATAAAATTTGCAGAACAGAATTTTTTCAGGCACAATTGCGACTGGACGCCTTGGTTTTATCTGGCCCTGTGTTTGATAGGGGCATCAAATAGAAGTCATGGCTATTTCCACGTTTATAAGTGAGTCACGGAAAAATGCTCATCTGCCGCCACCGGGAATCGAACCCAGGGTCTTCCAGTTACGCGCCGGACATCATTTTACTGCACCACAGCGGCGTCGAAATTCTACAGACTCACATACGACAAACTGCCAAACCACCTGGGCAGTTGCTTTCTTTGGAGTCCCACACAATACTGGGGATTCACCAAAGATGAACAGTAGCAACTGAACAAATAACTAGAAGGCGAACGAATAATAAATACACAGCTGACGTGGATTAGGAACATCAAATAGAAGTCATGGCTATTTCCACGTTTATAAGTGAGTCACGGAAAAATTATCATCGGCCACCACCGGGAATACAACCCAGGGTCTTCCAATTACGCGCCGGACATGCTTCCACTGCATCACAGCGGCCTCCAAATTCTCCAGACTCACATACAACAAAATGCCAAACCACCTGGCAGCTGGCTTTCTTTGGAGCCCCGCACAATGGTGGGGATTCACCGAAGATGAACAGTAGGATATCCATCAATATAGGATATGCATTTACGACCCCTGGTGAGAATTTTTCCGTAACTCACTTATAAACGTGGAAAGAGCGTTGACTTCTATTTGATGTTCGTAATCCACATAAACTGTGTATTTATTATCCATTCGCCTTCTAGTTATTTGTTCAGTTGCTACTGTTCATCTTTGGTTAATCCCCAGTATTGTGCGGGGCTCCAAAGAGAGCAACCTGCCAAGTGGTTTGGCAGTTTGTCGTACGTGAGTCTGGAGAATTTCGTGGCCGCTGTGGTGCAGTGGAAGCATGTCCGGCGCGTAACTGGAAGAAAACTGGGTTCGATTCCCGATGGCGGCCGATTAGAATTTTTCCGTGACTCACTTATAAACATGGAAAGAGCGGTGACTTCTATTTGATGTTCTTAACCCACGGTCAACTGTGTATTTATTATTTTTAGGGGCAGTATAACCTTAACGAAGCCTCAGACGGTAGAAGCTATAATTCAGTACCACTATTAAACTTAATATATTACACTGCTGGCCACCCAAAATGCAACACCAAGAAGGACACGAGATAGCAAAGCCAGATTTACTGGACACATAAAAACCGATGCAAAGATGAAATGATTGAGCTTACAAACACTTGCGACTTGCAGAACACGCAGACATCAATAGTTCGTGTGGACCCCATGGCTGGCAATAACTGCCGCTACACGCCGCGGCATCGAACGAAAGAGGTTTTGGATGTGGGCTTGGGTTATGTCGGTCCAGGCCCACAGTTCATCAGGCGTAGCCGCGGGTGGTGCTTGCCGGGCCACTCGGTTGCCGATAAGCGACCAGACGTGTTCGATGGGCGACATATCAGAAGAACAGGCGGGTCACGACAGCAGTGACACGTGGTGGGCCGTGAAGAATTGTTGCACGATGCGTGCCACGTGCGGGTGCGCATTGTCCTGTTGAAACGTGGCCGCTGGCAGGTCCTGCAGGTAAGGGAGGACTACAGGCTCCAAAACGTCGGAGATGGTGCGGTGGCTGTTGAGTGTACCGGCGATGCGTACCAGAGGGGTGCAGGTGTCATATCCAATTGCGCCCCAAACCATTACGCCAGGCGACGGACCGGTATGGCGATGCATAATGCAGGCGTCATACAGTCTCTCGCCACGGTGCCGCCACACGCCGATTCCACCATCGTGGTGTTGCAGGCAGAAGCGGTATTCGTCGGAGAAGACAATGTCATGCCATTTAGTAGTCCAGGTGCAGCGTTCAACGGCCCACTGCCGCCGCACTGGCCGGTGGTGTAACGTCAATGGTAATCGGAGCAATGGGCGCTGTGCGACAAGCCCCCACTCCTGTAGACGACGTCGAACGGTACGTGCTTACACAGGTTGTTGCGTAACACACCCTGCGCTAACGTTCGTGATGTGGAGGTGAGAGCAGTCAATGGCCGTCACACAACATGCCGGTCTTCTCGTTCGGTGGTGTGCCGCGGCTGCGGCAATCGCTCACGTCTATCCATCCGTCCCTCCTGCATCCACCGAATCCATAGTCTGTGGCCTGGATGTAGTCGCACACAGGCGCCGATGTCTCGGTACGATGAAACGCTGTCGCGTAAGCTCCTATTCGTCCTCTGTAGAACTCCGAAACGTGCTGGAATAACTGCCGTATTCTGCGACGAGGTATCAGGAAGCTTCCCACGCACAGGTCCGGCAGCACAACACACTTCCATGCCCTAGTTACACTCCGCCTTCTGTGTACCTTTCTTATAGTGCTTCTCGGTGGCGTGCCGGGCGCACATAATTTGCATATGCCCTGCAATGCTAATCGTTTGTCTGCCCTCTCGCGGGCGACGCATGCTGCGAATTTCAGGCCAATCGGATGCTTCCTTCTTGGTGTTGCATTTTGGGTGGCCAGCGGTATATATGTATAAAAATGGATTCTTGCATACTGATTATTGAAAAATTGCATTAGTTTACTGACTATGGATTTAATTTAATAATTTACGGAAAAGAGAGGAAAAGTCATACGCGTGTAATTGAAACACAAGCTAACTCCTTTGCTCTTTAAATACTTTGTTCTTAAAATAATGCATGTGTTCCCCGCCAGGGGTCGTAGATACATATCCTATATTTTTCGATATATCTGCTTGTAATAGTCAGATTTGAAATTTTTTTCTTTGTTGGAGAGCGTTTCCTCTGCGAAATGTTCCTGATATATATTTCAAATTTTTCTTAACACGCAAGTCTGCCACCAGAGCGCGTACGTCCACGATTCCGTTTACAGCAATATCTGAAGGATTAAAAACCCGATTGAAAAACTTCATTCTTCAGTCAAATACTATTGTTTTCCGTGCCGGTTCCATTGACTTTGAATAGTTTTGAAAAATTTGTTTCGCATCAGAACGGATACAAAAGACGTGCTTATTACATCTGAAAATTCGGTGTCATCTTTCTAGTTCTGATTTGTCTCACTCTCAGTTGGACTGGATTTATGCTGACAGTTGATTCCTAGATGTCCACATTTTAACCTAAAGTGCAACAGAAGAAGAAATGAAACAAAAGCTGTTAGATGTGGACAAATATGTGATATGGAATTAATACATAAGGTGTAAACTGGAACCGTGGTTATACATTTCTCAGTTACACGTTTTTCACTTTTACACGTAATTCTGCGTTATATTTTCCGGTAGCTTCTATCATTTTATTTCTCTACATCATATGGAATTAATTTATACGGTTTTTGCAACTATTGGTGAAAATTACAACACCAAAAAAAGAATCGCGCTATTTAAATAAAATTGATATCACAGATTTGTTAAGTTACAGGAACAACTGGTTGCATTTGCAAACCTATACAACATTTTTTCACTTCAAAGCTCAGTATCGTGTAAGGCCACATGGAGAAACAATAACTGTCTCTACACGGGGTCGAATTGAATGGAAGAGGTTTTTGATATTATCCTGAAGAATATCCTGCCAGGCTGCATCTACATTGAAGAGCAATTGAATTAGGGACAGCTGGCGTTATGCAAATGTTGCACTGTGGACAGCCCTGTAAACGGAAACGACATGACGTATGCAGCGATCAGACATAATAAGGAGTGATGCGACGGGAATCAGTAAGAGTCGGACGCAGTATGGGTAAGACGAAGGATCTAAGCGCATTTGATCGTTGGAAAATTGTCGGGGCCCGACGAATGGGCCACTCCATCTCGGAAGTCGTGCAAGCACTGGGATTTTCACGAGCCACTGTGTCACGGGTGCACCGTGAGTACATCGATTCCGGTAAAACCATCCGTGCAAGGGCGAACTGCCGTGGACAACAGCATGTGGATAAGCGGGTTATCGTCGGCTAGCTCGCATTGTAGCAGCGGATAAACGGGCCACAGTGCAAGAAATCACTCAGCAATTTAACGCTGGTGCACATAAACGTGTAAGCAGCCACGCCATTCAGAACCATCTCCTCGCTATGGGGTACAGAAGCCATCGTCCCACGAGGGTACCGCTGCTGACCGCACATCACAGGGTGCAAAGATTAGCATGGGCGCGGGAACATCGCCACTGGACCCTAGACATGTGGAAAAATGTTGCCTGTACTGATGAGTCGAGATTCACGTTGGTACATGCGGATGGTAGGATACGAGTACGGCGCAAACCACATAAAGCAATGGATCCTTCTTGACAGCAGGATACTCTTCAAGCTGGTGGGGGTGGCATTCTCGTCTGCGGACTTTTTACGTGGACTGAAATGGGACCCCTTGTACGTGTGACATCGTCGTCCCTCACATGTCAAGGTTACCGGGATATCCTGGACGACCAATTGCTCCCGTTTGTGCGTCTTCAACATACCACTGGGGACCTCATCCTTCAACAAAACAATGCACCGTGCCATCGCTCCCGAATGGTTGGATGAACACTCCACCGACGTGACTTCGCTTCCTTGCCAGCTAGGTCACCTGACCTCAGCACATCTGTGATGCCATCGAGAGAGATGACCCCCTTCATCAAATCTTCGTGAACTGTGGGAGCTTGTTCAGGGGTCGTGTATTCGTATGGCTTCCCAACACTTCCGGTGTCTTGTCGAGTCCATGCCGAGACGAATCGCCCCCGTCATAAAGGCGAAAGGTGGTGCTACACGTTACTAGACAGGTATCTCTAATTCAATTGCTCTTCATCGTATGCGAGACAAGAGTTCATTCGTGGTGACTCACGGAGGCGCTTTATGGGCCAATAGCTGAGCTGGCATGTTGCAGACATGTTCGATTGGAGACGTATACGGCAAACTTGCAGGCCTAGGAAGAAGTCGCATCTGCCGTGCATGGATGAGTTCTTGGACATGTGGCGGAGTATTGTCCTCTTGGAATATAGTGTCAGCATAATTCTGAAGGAAAGGTATCACCTCTGCCTCTAAAACATCCCTGATGTATCGCTGGCTGTTGAAGGTTCCCTCAATTTGTATCAGGCGTGATCGCTAATTGAATTCAATGGGGCCCCGAACTACGACGCTTGGAGTTTGGCCGGTAAGACGCTGCAAGATACCGTTCACAATGATGGTTTTGAAAACGTTTGCGACTATCATGGTGCATCAAGTGGAATCGTGACTCATCCTCCTGCTAATCTGCGCGCCCATATCTGTGTTCGAGACCCCTATGCAGCCTGAGGTGTTTGTTGTTGAGGGTTAAAGGAATGCGCAGCAATGGGCTGCTAGCTACCAGTCGTCTGTTAAGCAGACGCCGTCCAACTGTGCTGGAGGACAAAGCCTGACCTGTGGCTGTGCTCCACCAAGACTGTGGATGTCGCTGTCCGATCGGTCACTGCCATCCGGTAGAAATGTCTGTGAACCCGTGCAGTCGTGTTATTTCACTATCCATTCCCCGGAATGCTGTGCGCCCGGCCTTCATCTCTCCTCTGACGTCACGTCCGCATCATAGTTCCGGCGTTTTGTCTCGTAGGAGTGGCACTTCCGGGGTAGAAAAATCCAGCTTCCCTCATCCCAAAAATCCTTCTTCGCTCAGAATTGGTCAGGCATTCATAATGTCACCTTCTTCGGCAATTGGGGTATAGTGAGACACAAGAAACACATTTTCGACTCAATGTCGGCTCTTTATTGATTGCAACATTTCGTTTGAGCCAGCTCTTTGCGCCCTATGCCGGCCAGTTCAGATATCGTTGCTCCAAAACCGTAAGCGCATTTTAAACCACATTTTAATTATTTGCATGTCTCAGCCTGTCGTACATATCTTGCAAGTTTCAAGCTAATATCAGCAAACCTTCACGTATTGCAATTTTCACAAACAGTCGTGAACGCTAAAATTTGTGTTTCAGACTATGAAAAATGCACGCTTTTTTAGCACGTCTTTTGTAAAAAAAAGATCCTGCTTATGTTACAGGTTTGTCCATCCGTCCGTCTGTCTGTACATACGCTATCTCTGAAAATATTAGTCCGATTTGAAAATTTTTTTTTCGTTGGGAAGCTTGAAATATGCGAATGATGATCCTTTATTTCGTTTTTTTTTTCGATGTACAATTTCGCCGCTAGAGGGCGTAAACGCAGATGATGTCGAATTCAAAAATACGTTTTATTCCACATATTTGCTTCTAAACATCCGATTGAATTTTTTTTTATCTTTCGATTCCATTTATGTCGAAGAGTATTTTAGATATAGTTACTTTTTCAAATTACGCATAAATTTTCCCCTAGGGGGCGTAAAAATAAATTACATTTTTCCGGATAACTCTTCTTCTAAAACTCCGATTAGACAAATTTTTTCTTCAGCGGATACACCTCCTGAGGGAAAATCTTTTGCATATAATTTCAAATTTTTGGCAAAGAATACTTTGGCCACCAGTAGGCGTAAGTGTTAATTTTTTGCTTCTGACGTATTTGCCCAAACCTCTGAGCTTCTAAAACATCGATTGAATTTTTTTTTCCGTGCACTGATGCCACTCACATCGATAAACCTTTTCGGAACATTTTCTTCTTAAAATATTACACAGTTTCTTTGCTAGGGGCATATATGTATAACTTATTTTTGTCAATATCTCTACTTCTAGGACTCCGATTTGAAAAAAATCCTTCTTTGTTGGATAGTGTGTTCAGTGTGACATGTTTTTCATATAATTCAAAAATTTTCAAGTAATTCATAGACTTTCCGCTAGGGGGCGTAGAGGTAAATTGCGTTCCCTCCTATATCTTTGCTTCCAAATTTCCGATTTGAAAAATTCCTTCTGCACAGGATACAGCTCCTGATCGGAAATCATTTACACATAATTTCTAATTTTTGTAAAAAAATGGTTTGGCCACCGGAAGGCGTGAATCTTAATTTCCGCTTCTGATGTATTTGCAGCAAAATATGAGCTTCTAAATTCTCGATTGAAAAAAACGTCGTTTGTAGACCGATACCACTCATGTCGACAAACCTATTAGCAACATATCCTTCTTAAAATAATGCATGGTTTCTACGCCAGGGGCGTAGATGTATATATTTTTTTGCCAATATCTCTACTTCTAGGAGTCCCATTTGAAAAATCCTTCTTTGTTGTATAGTGTTTCCAGTGTGACATGTTTATCATATAATTTCAAAATTGTCCAATACTTCGTAGACTTTCCGCTAGGGGGCGTATAGGTAAATTGCTTTTCCCCGTATATCTCTGCTTCTAAATCTCCGTTTCGAAAAATTCTTTCTGCACCGGATACAGCTTTTCATGTGAAATCCTTTGCATGTAATTTCTAATTTTTGTAAAAAATGGTTTGGCCACCAGGTGGCGTAAGTCTTAATTTCCGCTTCTGATGTATTTGCAGCAAAATATGAGCTTCTAAAATCTCGATTGCAAAAAACGTCGTTTGTTGACCGATACTACTCTAGTCGACGAACCTTTTAAGAACATTTTCTTTTTGAAATAATGCATGATTTCTACGCCAGGGGGCGTAGAAATCATGCATTATTAGAAATTAGAAATTATGTCTTATGTTCGTCAATATCTCTACTTCTAGGAGTCCGATTAGAAAAATCCCTTCTTTGCTGAATTGTGTTTCCGATGCGAAATGTTTTCCCTATAAATTCAAAATGTTCGTGTAAATCATAGACTTTCCGGTAGGGGGCACAAAAGCAAATTGCGTTTTTTGCGTTATTTCTGCTTCTAAAACTCCGATTTGAAAAATTCTTCCCGTATCGCATACAAGACCTGATGGAAAATATTTTTTACATAATGTCTAATGTTTGGTAAAGAATGGTTTGGCCACCAGGGGGCATAAGGGTTAATTTCTGCTTCTGATGTACTTGTAGCAAAATCTGCGCTTCTGAAAACTCGACTAATTTTTTTTTTTTTTCTTGGACCGGTACCACTCATATGGAAAAACCTTTTGAGAATACTTTGTTTGTAAAATAATGCATGGTTTTTTTACCAGGGGACGTAAAGTCGCATCTTATTTTTGTCGATATCTCTGTTTCCAAGGGTCCGATTTGAAACATTCTTTCTGTGTTTTAGAGCGTTTCTGGTGCGAAATGTTTCTCATATTAACTCATGTTTTTCTTAAAGCAGAAATCCAGAATCAGTATTTTTTATAGACAGAATTGTGGAAAGAGAAGTTTGATTTTCATAGGCTTTATGATTTTTGCTATGCGATAAAATATATTATAATTTGTAAGACTTTTTGTTTTGTTTCGCCCCATTTCGGCTTTAAATAAATCATTATTCTGGAACATTGTATACTTCTTTAAAGCATGAATTTCATAATAGTATTTAATATTTTGCAAATTTTGTTTACACGTTTTTTACATTTATAAATTTTTAAGACCATCCTAGAAAAACATGTAAGTGAGGTTTCATGTATTTTACCAAAGAAAAAAAAGAAGGAAAGGAAGAAAAAAAATATATTTTTTGCCTTTTTCCTTTAATTTTATTAATATTCTATACGTTTTCTCTCTTTCGTGTTCCTGAAAATCGCTTGTCAACTCCGTTTTCAGGAAACAAAAACTGAAAAAATCAGAAAATCTAGCTTTAATGTTTGTTGTCTGAAACATTGTAATCTACTTTGCATTTTTTTAATGTTTCTCAAACAGAAACACAAGTAACACTCAGAAGCAAAATGCACTTAGTTTTTTTTATTGTTTCCTGGAAAAATCTCATTTGTGCCCGACACTTAAGAATCTTATGTGAAAGATACGAGTCACAATGAAGAAAAAGGATGTTCTTGAATGAAAGCAGTCTTCCTTAGCGAAGTTTTAAATATTAAACTTCAGACATACACACAGAAAAAAAGAGTTCAGATGGAAGAAGTATTAACGACACGTATTTTGAGTGCAGCCAACTGATGTTTACTCATGAATGGATTTACAAATATGCGAATGCATTACAGACGCTCTTGCCAAAATATTATGAACTTTATGATAAGAGAGTTATAGACAAGGAACGCAAATACATGCAAAATGTAACAGTCACGTGATCACATTTTGGCGTAATTTTTATTAAGAGATGGTAAAGTGGTCTAAGCACTGGGTTTTGTGGAACCACTGGCCCTAAATAGGGACCACCAACTGATTATGTCAGGGTTCTAATCCCTGTGCGACATTGATGTTGTGTTTGCCTTACGTTACTGGCTCTTTTTTTCTCTGGAACAAGTGGTCCTAAATTAGGAACGGCGGACAGCTTATGCCCCATCTAGTTGCTCACGGTCAGTGTTGCCAACTTGGCGGAAAAGTCGCTAAATTTACGGGATTTTGTTTTGGAGTTAGCAATAAAAATATTGTGTTGGCCACTTTTTTAGGAGATTTAGTATGTTTTTAAAGATTTTAAGAACTTTCAAGCATTGAATATACGGTTTTTGAATCAGGAGAATATCCTTTTCATTTTCCATAGTTTTAATAACCGTAGCCATGAATCGTAACGTTTGTAGAATGTAGTCCTCTTTTCCTCCCATCTTTGTTTTTATCAGGCATGGGAAGTTTGCCTGTACTCGCTGAGTTTTCCTGGAATACCTTAGACTATGAATTCGATAATGGTAGTGGAACTTACTTCAGTGTTTTCATTCGCAGAAATATTATATCATTAAAGCAAAAGTTCTATCTTATCTAAATTAAAAGATCTGCAACAAATAATAGAAAAGAAAACATGTTGTTTTGTAAGAAATAATTTCATCTTCTATGCTTCGATTTATTGGTCCACCATGTTTGGATACTAAGTTTTTTTAGCTAGTCTTCTTAGCTATTTAGAAATTGCTACTGTGTCCTCTCACCTGAAGTACACAATTGAAGCCATGTTAAATAACAATGTTGTCATTTTCGCTTCTTATTGCATTATTAATTTCAAGTATAAAATAAATAATGTTAAAAAAGTGCATCACTAAATTTAAATGACACATTCGTAGAAAAAGTACAACAATTTAACGTGATTTACATACTTTTGGGGACTTTTTTCACGTTTGGAGACTTTTAGAAGAACTGGGTGAAAACACTACTCACGGTGGTCGTTAAACCCCCAAACAAACAAACAACAAACAAACACACAAAAAAACCCCAGGAGCTCTAGCAATTCGGAAATCGTTTAATCATTCGGCATTGTTTATCCGCACCCACATTAACAAACCAAAAGAAATGACTTGTTTCGCAAAACAATCCTTTCGAAGGTGTTTAGCTTCTGGAAGACAGGATGACCTCTCTTATTCAAAAGGTACAAACATAAGTTCGAAAATTAGACTTAAATAATGTAACCGCGAAGCTGTGAGGAGGATAGTACAGAAGAACTGGTCTTCCAGTGTGCAGGAAATGCATTGTGAATTCAACCAAGGCTAGAATCAGTTCCTTTAAACCAGAAACAGGAGTAGGGCGTTAAAGAAATTAGGTATCGAAAGTCTCCTGCTTATTCGGAAGCATTTGTCTCAGAAAAAACCCCACAGAAATCCGCCTACTTGTGTTCAGAACGTCGTGAACAAGAGCAGAGCAACGGAAGAGAGTAATGTGATTAGATGAATCACGATATATTCTGTTTTACACTGACGGTTTGCAGAAACTGTGGCCAGTATCGGACGAAGTCATGGACCCGACATGACTTGTAAATACAATCCTAGCATGGAACCACGCTATGGGGAATCAGGCGCGATGCCACAGGTGAGTCCACCTGACTTTTCTTCGAGCCTACCCTTTAGCCCACTTCTACAAAATATTTAAGCATTCAGAATACATGGCGAGTGCAAAAAAATTATTTCGAGAACTTGGATAAACGTACTTGAATTTTTCGAATTCCAGAAATTCTGTTATACAGATATATAAAATGAATTTTTTGTTAAATTTACTGCTTTTACTTATAGGAAATGGAGGGAGTCCAAGAGAATACTATAAGAAAGACATCACTTTTGTAATTATAGTTTAAAAGATGACACACAGTGAGAGAGAGAAAGAGAGAGAGAGAGAGAGAGAGAGAGAGAGAGAGAGAGAGAGAGAGAGAGAGAGAGAGAGAGAGAGAGAGAGGGGGGGGAGAGAGAGAGAGAAAGAGAGAGAGAGAGAGAGGGGGGGAGAGAGAGGGGGGAGAGAGAGAGGGGGGGAGAGAGGGGGGGAGAGAGAGAGAGAGAGAGAGATTCCTAGTCAGGTTACAAACAAAAATTCAAAGTCCACGTTTTGTCAGCAAATATTAAGAGATTAAAAAAACAAAAAATACCCCGTAAGTAACCTGGAATTGCTAAGAAATAATAACTTCTGAAATGTTTGTATTCATGGTACCCGGTACTACTTGCAAGTAATAACTACTGAGTACAATATTTACTTCCAAATCTTTTTTTATTGCCGATAACATCATCAGCGCCCATTAAATTCTACATGAACGAAAGTGTTTGCCAAAATTTCTTCCAAGCACTTTTTTGCTCCGTATGATGCTTATCCCCTAATAGGCCCCCAGTTTTGAGCTGCTGACGTCACCTTGCCACTGTGGGGAACATTCTGTTTGTGAGGATTGAGTCCACTAATACCGATTAAAGGTGAGAAGTCATTTCGAGTCCTAACTGCTGTAGCGCAATGAGGCGCACCAATGCATTCTGTAATGCTAGAAATTTTTCCAACATATGATGACATCTTTATGAATGACAATACAATAGCACATCGTGCAATAATCGTGTAAGATTTGTTTGAAGAGCAAACGGACAAATTGTGATGGCATGGTGCCTCGGAACTACGATCTCGGAAACGGCGCGGCTTCTTAGTTTTTCACGTGTCGCTCTAGTGAGTACGTATCAAAAGTGGTGCACAGAAGGCCAACTGGAGAACCGCCGTCCAGCCGGGTGTCGTTCACAGCTCATTGATGTCAGAGGGGAGCGGAGACTGTCGCGCATTGTTTGCAGCGGCCACAGGGCCAAAGTGGGACAAATCACCCGCAGCTACAGCAGTGGTGATCAGGGCAATGTATCACAGCCCACAGCTCATCGCAGCCTTCTGCGCATGGACCTGTGTAGCCGAAGACCCAACCTGGTTCCCATGCTCACTGCACGTCATCGCCGACAATGCATGAAATCAGCTCAAGATCATCGAGATCGGACCGTGGAAGATTGGAAGAAAGCGGCCGGGTCTGACGAATCAAGATACCTGGTGCAGCACGTAGACGGCCGAGTGCGAGCACGCAGATTACCAACGGAGGCTATGACACCTAGATGCACTGTTGGGAGGAAGCAGGTCAGCAGCGGCGGTGTTATGCTGTGGGCGATGTTTTCTTGGGACACTTTAGGCCCCATTATCCCAATAGCACAATCCCTGACAGCTGAGAGGTATTTGAGTATCGTTGCGGACCAAGTTCACCCATTCATTGCAACTGTGTTCCCTGCTGGTGATGTCCATTACCAATAGGATAATGCGCCATGTCACACTGCCAGTATCGTCAAGGAGTGGTTCGAAGAATATGCTTGTGACTTTCTGTTAATGCCCTGGCCTCCAAATTTACCTGACATGAACCCAATCGAACATTTGTGGTTCGACTTGGAAAAGTGAGTTCGCGCTAAATCACCACCATCCCGAAATGTACGGGAACTGGAGGACCTGCTGTTGACATTATGGTACCAGATACCCCAGGATACCTATCGCCACCTCATCGAATAAATGCCTCGCCAAGTGGCCGCTGCTTTGCGGGCTGAAGTGGGTCCTAGAGCTTATTAGGTAGATAGTCATAATGTAATGCCTCATTGGAGTATATTGTTTCACTAAATATGAATATACCGCTTATAACGAGAAGATCGGGACAGACGGAAACCCTTGTTAAATTCGGACACCTGCTAAATTTAATTTCCGGTGAAAATTCTCACCATGTAAAAATATTCACAAGTGGTAAATGCATATAGTGGAACCTCATTTATACGTTATGACGTAGAAGTCTTTTCGTACTTCTACGTTATTTTAAAAAACATAACCATAAAATGAAATAGTTCCTAAATTAAACCTTAACGGCCAGACGAAACATGTAAACAACAGAAGACAAACTTACGGAAAAGATGCTTTATTCAGGATGTAGCAAACACATCGTAGCATAGCATAGCATATTGCACTAAACTCTCCACACACCACACAGCTCTTAACACAACGCTCAACTTGCAACACTTCTCCAAGCAACGCAGTCCTTTACAACGCTCGCTTTACAACGCTGGCCAAGCAACAGTTTAGTCGTCGTTTATATCTCTCGTTCTTATCTTATCTCAGGCATACGTCACGCTCATTCAACCTCAATTATGTTGCCATCAGTATTCGTTTGAGAGAAAAGATATTACGTTATGTAACGTACCAGGAGATGTGACGTACCTGCCAGAAGGACGTACACGACATAAAGGCAGATAGGAATCAGAACAAATGTCCGCGTAGCTTAATTGGTAGAGCAACTTATTCCGGAATGAGGGGATCCGGGTTCGAACCCCGACGCGGATAAAAATGACGGAGAAATTTACTTCGTTATAATGGCGCCCGAACTATCCGGATGACCCGACCGTTCAAAATCTCGCATTGGTGTGATGGTATTTCCACACCGCGAGATAGGAAAAATATGAGCAGCACTTCGAAAGAAAAAGAAAAATAAGGGGGAGATGATGTAACGTACCAGGAGATGTGACGTACCTGCCAGAAGGACGTACACGACATAAAGGCAGATAGGAATCAGAACAAATGTCCGCGTAGCTTAATTGGTAGAGCAACTTATTCCGGAATGAGTGTACCCGGGTTCGAATCCCGACGTAGACCAAAAATAACGGAGAAATTCACTTCGTTATAGTTAAGAGTGAAGAATGACTGAGAATAAACTCAAGATTTACATAGGGAAGAAAATAAAAAGGAAAGTTAATTTAGAACATACGTCACAACGTTTCTCAGTTTTACGTGTTTTTTTTTCACTTTTATACGTTTCTCAGTTTTACTTTTTTCACTTTTATATGTTTCCCAGTTTTACGTTTTTCACTTTTATACGTAATCCTGCGTTAGGCACGTTATTTTACTTCCGGGATACAGAGCAGTCAGCGAACATTACGAAACAAAAGAATGGCCACCCAGAGTTGAGTTGCAAGCTCGTACACAGAATATCATACACAACACTCTCGTTCTAGTACAGAAAATTGTACTACTCCTGCTGCATAACAAGTCGGGACTGGCGAAGCAGTTTGTGAAAGCATTGAATCCTGATTCAAGCTCATTCGCCTAATGTTTCCAAATCTCTCTGATGCCAAAGTAAAAGGTGATATATTTGCGATGTTACAGATAAAGGAAATGCTGACCTAAAAACTAGAGAGCAAAATCACTGATGTGGGAAAGGATGCCTGGTAGTCATTCGCTCTTGTTGTGACTGAATTTCTTGGAAATAGGAAAAGCACCTACTACAAGCAGGCTCTGGAGAATTTAGTAGACAATTTTGGATGAATGAGGTGTCTCGAATGTTAGTGAAACTTCATTACTTGCACTCACATCTCGATTTTTTTCAGAGAAAATTTGGGAGCAGTGAGTGTGATGAATATGATGAGAGGTTTCATCAAGACATGCAAAATATGAAAGAGATATCAAGGAGGATAGGATGAAGCCACAATAGGAGACTAAATCTAGAATTCGGTGTGCCATGCTAGTAGTGTTCATAAGAGCCAAAGGCGATCCAAAGCTACATTTTAGGACAGATATACTTCTTGTTTTTAATTGTTTTAATTTGTGCTGGGTATTGATAATATTCATTATTTGTAGTCTCTTACATCCCCTATGCTATTACCTAATGCACTGTAATACACGGCGTACATTATACAACTGCATAGATTTTGGAGCAGCGTAAATCTTGGCTAAACTATTGATGGTATGCCAAAAATAGAAACCTTCGCACCAAAATTAAAAAAGAAATGTCAAAATGTTCAGGTAAATATGTAAAATTTCAAATTTTGTTATTCAGTGTAATCGTTAAACCTCGTACTGCCCGATTTCAAAATGTTTAAATGAGACATTTAAATTCATATTGACATTAAACCATCAAAAATTTTCAGAGTGGGTAGGTAAAAAGTTTAAATCAGTATTTCTAAACCTGTGGGTCAAAATACACAGATTGGTAATAAAATATTGATGTTTTTCGCGAAACATTTCATCTGAAGCGTGATATCAATGTCTAATCTATATACTATGTTCATATCACTTGAAAAAAAGTCAACACACATGAATTTGGTTTTTTAAATATGCCTCAGTACTTTCGAAAACATTTACCTGTGAAATGCGAAATGCTTTCTGAAATTTTGCTGGGTCGTGCTACAAAAAGGCTGAGAAACTCTATCTTGAAACATGACGGAAATCTTTTCTATTTCCTCGAAACTTTGTCTCATTAAAAGTTCGAGTCGTGATTAACGCACGTAAAGGTCACATTTACATTCCACTGTCTATCTTCTTCATTTATCCTCGCAACTAGCGAGTTGTTTTTTTCTCCAAGTTTATTAACGACGGAAAGTTTCTATCTTTTCCGAGCGATGTCTCCATGTACAGACTAATTAAGCCCGGTGCAACATAAGAGTGAACATTTTAAATAGATAAATAAATACACTTTCCTTTTGGCGTTCGGTTAGATGTCCGTTGCTATGTGCGAAGAATTGACGCCTTAGTCACGTTTGTGTTTTGTGAAGATCTTGAGGTAGGTATCTGCTTTTCATCTAGTGAATGAATGCGAATTATTGGAAAGGTAAGTTTATGATGTTATTTATTCCCTTGTGATTTATTTAAGAAATATGTGCACAGACCATCCTAGTTAGATATGAGACTTGATTCCTGCTCTAAAAGCAAAATATGTTATTGAGAAAACGTGATAATAAATGCGAGTACATTGAACAATATGAAAATCACAACACGGGAGTATTTGATATCGAGAATACAGAGAGAACCGTGTCAAAGGTCAACAGGTCAAACGCATCCGATCAAATTCGGATCAGGAGATTTTGACCTGATTTTGAGAGGGGTTGGGATGATTTGAATCTCTTTAAAGAAAAATTTGAATCAGTTTAAGAAAAGTAGTCACGAATAACACCGGTCAAGATTTTCATTCAGGTCAAACGCGGCAGGCAAAGACCTCTTGACCAGGTTTTGAGGTGTGTGGGTGCAATTTCGGTCTATTTAGAGAAACAATGGCAGATCTCTATGCACGTTCTTTCATGATATTTTTCTAGCAACCGTGTTTCGACTGCATTGAGGTCAATGAACCAGAAGGAAAGCCCTGTTCTTTTCCTCCATCCACGACGTAAGCTTGTACAGTAGAACGAGCTTATAATGAGTCCGTATTTAGCTAGCTACCGGATTTATTGAGCAAACCAGGAACTTTAGTTTTGTATAACGTTTATTCAAAGCATATTTGTTTGACAAACAAAATTTAGTGAAGTCTTGAATTTAAGGAGGGAGAGAAATGCTAAGATAATTACTTTTAACAAGCAAAGTAAGAAAATGTAATGAAACTCTATGTTTAACAAGACAGAGCTAATCTTCTGCGCACTGTCCTGGAATGGAGAAATAGAAATGGTTGAAAAAGCTTAGTGTGCATGTGGAAGAATGTTGATAGAAAAGCAACGGAAAGTGAAGAGGACATCAAATGTCCAAAAAGCGAGTTGTTCGAAAGACTCTCTCCACCGCCAATTCGAACGGCACTCTGCCTCCTTGGGAGTAGGGCTCTGCCGCATTGGGATTATCATGTCAGCAAACTCTCTGCTACCTTGGGGAGGAGGAGGGGGTATCGCATCATAATACTCTCTCTTCTTAGAAGGATCGTTTCACCGGACTATCTGCCGCCTCGAAAGTATTGTGTCATCAGACTCTGCCGCTTTGGAAATATCGCATTAGCAGACTCTCGTCCCAATCTTCTCAATGCGCAAAATAAAGTTGAATTGGGACTTTCATCGCAATTATTATCTCGTCAGCAGACTCGCTACTGCATTGGGAGTATCGCATCATAGGACTCTCTGTCGCCTTGGAAGTATCGCTTCATCAACTTTGCCTCCTTGGGAGTACCGCGGCAGCAGACTCTCTGCCGCTTTGGTATTATCACGTCAGCATACTCTCTACTGCTTTGGGAATTTCACATCATTAGGATCTCTGCAGTCTTGGAAGTGTCGCGTTGTTAGAATCTCTACCACGTTGTGGCGAAGTGCATCGGCAAACTCTGCCGCCGTTGGAAGTATCACGACAGCATAGTTAAAAACAGTCGAACTTCTCATAGGCAAAAAGAGGATGAGTGAAGTTCACGCACATGTAAATGGATTTCTGGGCGGCAATTGTAGGCAGGGTTAGGGGAATATTGGAATGGGGATGTCGCCTGAGGAAGAATACGAGATAACAGTTCCTGAAATTGGGTCCATTGCCTCTTTCACCCTCCAATTGAGCATTCCATTGGATGGACTGATGCTGCTTTTGCTTCATGTGTGTAGTTAAAGAGCGGACAGCCCTACTAGTAGTCAAACACAAAAACTCTAAACTTTTATAAGAGACAAAACGCCTAGAAGAAAAATTTTATCAGTAAACTAACCATCATTAGAGATCAAGAAAGTAGTGAAAAAAATATATAGACTTTCATCTGCGACTGTTTCCAAACTGTTTAAAAATAAGGTAAAATTGATACACACATTCGAACGGAACTTTACTGATAATAAAAGATTGGAGAAATGAGAGAAAGTTGATTTGTATGAGGCTTTATTGAAATGATTCACTGTTCATCCGAGCTTTCGTTTACCTATGAATTAGCCCATAACGAAACCTCAAGCCGAGAAATTCAACTTGGCTATGAAGATTTTCGACGTTCCAATGGATGGTGTTTCAAAATACGACACAACATCCGTACAGGAAAAATTAGTAGAGAACGTCATCAGTAGACATGACAGAAACGTTAACGTGTTTGAATACAGTTTGGCCGGGCGGGTACTCGGAAACTACCATGACAGTAGCAGTCATAATACGGACGAAGCAGGTATATTTTATAATCTAACTCTTAATGAGACTGTTAAATTTAAAGGTGAAAAATGTACAACACTAAAATTTCTAAAGAATCGTCTGTTAGTTCTCGCAAACATGTTTGGCAGCAAGGACAAAAGAAAACTGTGTGCCGTATATTATAATATTACTTTCCTTTTTATTTCCTGAGTCTATGTAAATTTTGGTTCATTCTCCTATAAACAGTTTCCAACTTAACGCTACATTTCTCTCTGGAATGAATATTCTAATGGCAACCTGAATTGAGGTCAGAAGTAGGACAACTTGTCAGAACAACTGCTCAGCTCCTCCACGCATTCAAGATCTCACTAAAATAGAGTTTATGTTCTTGTCTTCAAACTCAACGTCTGTGTTACATCCAACAGATCAAGGAGTGATTCGACGCTTTCCACTACAGACCGGAATTAATTCTAACACTGTTAGAGAGAATGGAAAGAAAGGTGAGTGCAAATTAAAATTTGTAATCTTGACGCTATTTAATCTCGATCGAATGGCATCAAGAATACAAATTTTAATTTGTGCATTATCAAACGTATTCCGACACCAAAATACTTCTGTATTACCAAAAGTATCTTGGGCTCATCACCAAGTTCGATAAGTTGGTTCCGCACCAACTTTCTGCAAAGCAGCGAGAGCAGAGAATCCGTACCTATGTTTTTTTTGCTTTCTCGTTACAGAATATTATCGTTTTGGGGACGAATTGTAACGGGTGGTGAGAAGTGGGTACTGTACCGTAACGGAAAACGTCGACGGACTGTGTGCCAAGGCGCAGAGCCTCCATCGATCTCAAAAGGAGGACTGCATCCCAAAAAGGTTCTGTTGAGTGTTCGGTGGGATGCCCAGGGAATAATCCCTGGGCACCTAACCGAACGATAAATGCTGACCTCTACTGCCAACAGTTGGACAGATTGCGAGAACAACTGACATCGAAGCAGCCAGCACTCGTCAATCGCAAAGGCGTTATCCTTCATCATGATAACGCCAGACCTCATGCTGCTTTAATCACTCAGCAATAATTACTGGACTTTGGTTGGGAAGCGTTACCCCCATCTGGCGTATTCCCCTGACCTGGCACCTACGAACTACCAATTTTTTCGATCGTTACAGAACACCTTCGCTCTCCAAACCTTCGATGATGTGGACGATGTGAAAACGGCATTACATGAATATTTTTCACTCTAAAACCCACGAGTTTCGCCGGCGTGAGATTCACCAACTCATAGACAGATGGCAAGAGGTCATACAGAATGATGGCAATTATGTGAAATCCTAGGTACGTTATTTGTTGTGTTCTCCTCTTTTCTTTGTAGCCTAGAAAATCGGGTAGAGCTTATGCACACACCCAATATCTAAAAGAAATGTTCTCAAGAATCAGTGATGCCAAAATTAAGGAAGATATTTTTGAAGGTCTTGTAATAAAGGAGTTGATACAGGATAAACAATTCGAGAAATTGAGCCAAAAGATGAAAAAGCAGCTTGGAACTCTTTCGAAAGTGTTATTGAAAACATTTTAGGATATATTAAGGCAGAAAACTATCGTGCCTTAGGGTGTGAACTCTTACTGTTGAATTCATACAAAGCTATGGAATGTGATATGTCCCTGAAAATCCATTTCCGGGACTCCCACTTGAATTTCTTTTCTGAGAATCCAGGCGCTGTGATCGACGAACATGGAGAGCGATTTCGTCAAGATATTCCGAGCATAGAAAAGTAGTACATGGGCAAGTGGAGTTCCAGTACGCTGGCTGAATACTTTTAAATAATAAAGAGATACGTTCAACAAGCAAAATAAACCAGGAATTCATCAGTTATTACGCTTTAGGTACTTTTTTTATGGGCTATAAGCGTATGTAAATATACGATTTATTCAAACTTCTACCATGTGTGTTACTTGCCTTGCGTGATAGCAAAACACTAATACCATATTTGAATTCAGCATAAAAATACTATTAAAATCACACATTATTTTATCGTAAGACGAAAAAAAAAAAACGTTTTTTCAAAGAGCAGTGTAACTCAAAAAAATTTGCTTTTAGTACTGTATGTACCAATTAGTTGGCATATATACGTGGATATAATGAAATATCATTATGGTAATATGTACCATGATATTCTATTCAATACGTTAAATATGGTTCATCAGAAATTGAATAAACTCTATGGTATAAATAAACTAATATTTAAGAAAGTTTTCTTGTACATACAGATATTCCATGGGATTCAGATCCGGAGAGTGGCCTGCCTACTCTCCGGACCTGAATCCCATAGAATATCTATGGGATGCCACCGGGATACGTGTTTCGGCCTTCATAGCCCTCTCCCTAAACCCTCAATGACCTTCAAACTGCTGTTGTGCGTGAATGGCAATTGTTGACGTCTCACTCTTTGGATTTTCTTATTGAGAGTATGAATCAACACTACAAGGCTTGTATTAATGCAGAGAATATAAGCCTATCATCTTCGAATCATACCTTCAATAAGAGTATTAACGCCATTTTGTGTTCATACCACGTGTAGGGGTGGAAGCTCATTATGTTAATTAATGGCTCCTCGGCCAAACACCCACTGGCTTCCAGCGCTGATCAAAATTTCCCCACAGCAGGAAGGAAAACCATTTGTAAGGTTCGTTGTCTAGAGACTGTCTATCAACGGTAGTTGAAGACAGCCCGGCGTTCTTTCTCTCCCAGCTTTACTATAAATCTGCTATTGAAGAGAGGGGAAGTAAAAATAATGGCAAAACAATTCCAAGCATGAATTCACTCTCAGGCTTGTTGCAAACTTAACAAAACATTTAATCAATAGTAAATTGTTCCGGCAGCTATTGTTCCTTGACCTCGAATTTCTGTAACTGCAGTTCCACGTGAAAATGATCCGGGTATCTAATTATTCCAGAATACCCTTTCCTGCCAATACTCTTTGCCCGTTCTTTTTCTATCACCGACGTGAAAGGTTTCAATCGTCGTTCCTTGTTCCGGAAGCTATGCTTCGTGTTCCGTCCCGAACACGTGTTCTTCAATCTCTCTTCCTTTGTTCCGGAAGCTATGCTTCGTGTTCCGTCCCGAACACGTGTTCTCTCCAAACGCTTTCTCCGTACGTCGTTTCAGACCCACGTGTCTGATTCCAAGTTGCGATCGCTTTTCCCGTGCTCTAACCGGCACGTTCTATCAAGAACTTTTCTTTACCCAGTGCTAACCCCAGCACTATACAACCGTCCACAGCACACGCTGTCGTCAACCGTTCTCTACGCTCGCTCTCCGTTGACTGTCTCGTCTTTCCTTCTACTCCTATCCTGAAGTTTTCCCCCTAACTTCACTAGCCTTCTGATTGGCTCCTGCCTCACTCGCCTGAGGCTCCCTCTCTCTCCCTAGTCGAAGCCCTCCAAGAGCAGGTGCCCCCCTGGCTCTTCTCGGTGCCCCCATACCACCTTTCTCTTCTGACACGTGCCTTCTGCCGGTGACCTTCACCTAATCCCTTCGTTGACCTCCACCTCACGGTGCCCTGCAGCTTACATATCCCTCTGGCCAGGAACAATAGCTGTGCCTTCTGTGAATACAATAGACCTGTCAAACAGGCACATCGAAATGTCACCTAGTCTGGTGCATTACCACGTGTTACACTCGTTTCCAAATAATACACATGGAAATATTTATTCAGAAATGTTAGTATCCGGAATGATCGATGGGATTTAAAAGTCCATCACACAATTTATATAGGGGCGTAATTTCTCGCCCCTACACCACGTTTCACTTATTTCGGGTTTTCTGGGTACCTTCTTTCATCAGTGTGTTTGTTCGGATAAAATGCACTCAAGTTTCCCAATATTTACATGATATCTACCTAAGGCTTGTATGTCTGATCGTGTTGAACTTGAATAAATTCGTAGCCGTATTTTTGGAGTTATGAGGATTTGTGTGGTACGTGCTTAACTTTTAACGAAAAGTGTATAAGCACATACATTTCTTTTTCAAAAGACGTGCTAAAAAGTTCTGTTAGCACTTTCAGTCTCAAGAAAATGCACAGCATGTGCTCATTTACGCCAGAGAGTGAGTCTGTTGTTTTTTTCGAAAAGAAGAAGAGCTACATTTAGAAGGAAAGACACTTCAAGATTTCGAGAAATAAGAAAATTAATTCAATATAGACAGAATGAATTAACATTACGTGCAGTTAAGAACGACACGAAGAAAATAAGGTAGTAGTAGCGTTACGCTTTTATAAACTGTTTGTGGTTCATTAAATATATCAGCTATAATGAAGAGGACTGTAAACGCATAGATTGAATACCAAATATCCCAAAAAGTGAGCCATTTTGGGGCAAGTGGTCTGATGAAAGTCTGCAGCCTTTACATTATGCTACTACGCGATCATTCCGAAGCTCGGCAATTAAATGCAAACGCCGCATGGTTGAACCAATTTGAACTACGCCAACGATTTCATAATGTCGCTCGCACAAGAGAAGCAGATGTTCCTGATAAAAGGACTCCAGATAAATTGCATTCAGTTCCGCAAACCGCCATTCAGTTCTAAAGCGGTGACCCACGACGAAATTTCAAACTAGAACGTTCTCCCACGTCTTTCAAGTCTATTCGATATCGCAGGCATCTTTTGATGCATCTGATCTACCTCAAAGCTGAGTCTTCAAAGCAATGAACTTAGTTGTTTAAGAGTATAAATTCAATATGCATATATATTAATTAAATGATATACTTATAAGGGTGTGTTTAATAGACGAACGTGATTAAGAAGCTTATGCTCATTTTCAAGATTACCAGTTCATCTAAATCAATGCATTCTCTCGTGTTTTCTTTAACAGGCCTTTGTTAAAGAAAACACGAGAGAATGCATTGCTTTCCAACTGTAGGTTGAAGAAGCGTATGTGCTCCAGCTTTGTCCGTCTATCTGTCTGTCCGTCCGTCCGTCTGCACGATAACACGCGAAAAAATGGTTCGATTTCGATGAAATTTTAGTATGTGGTAGGGGACAATCTGGGAAAGAACCCTATTGAAAATGGGTGAAATGGGGTGAAAGGTCAGGACATAGGAGCGGAATCCATTCCATCGCCTTTAGGCGTCACACCTTACGTAAAAATACTTCGATTGCGACAAAACTTCATCGTGTTGTTCTGGAGATGTACTGTTTAATATAATCAAAATAGGGTCAAAGATCAGGACACAGGAACGAGATTTATTCCGCAGCCATTATCTTCATAATTTGACTGAAAATGCTTCTATTGCAACAAAACTTTAGTTGTTCCGGAGGTATACTGAACCAGTGGCGGCTTTTCAGGTGAAGTAGGTGAAGTGCCTTTTCACCTATTTTACTTAAAATAAAATTTTATTCAGTAATTTGTATAATATATTCTTTTTTGTCTCTATTGTGTTACAAAATACTCAAAATTTTGATTAGATATCAATTCACATAACGCGTTCAATACGGAAAACAAGTCCTCATACGCAAAACAGTGCAAGTGAAGAGCTGAAATGTAAACCCTTGGAAGTCAGCAGCTTTCTACCGAGTTGCTATGGTAACCGTGACGTCAACCTACCCTATCTGGCGCGCAAGTGAAGTGTTTTATCTTTCGGCGCCGAAGCTCTGCTGATGGAATCGTGACCTTCGAAGGAGATCTCGGTGAAACGGTTTACCCAGGGTATCTTGCAGTGTTGTGGTACATGCTTTACGAAAGGGATTTGTTTTTTCGTGCGTTGTGGTTATTTGTCAAAAAGTATAGCTGTTACTGTAGTTTCGTGTACAGTTTAACAGTTAATGATAGTTTTAATTAAAGTATGTATCCTGTAAATGACATTGTTTGTAATTTATTACAAACTCCATTTAATCGGTGGAAAGATGAAGATAAAAGAGACATTTTACTTCAAGGATGACCGACGGATTCACTGACAATTGTTGCTAAAAAAGAAATCAAGAAGAGCGTTAAATTTTACAATATTAATTTTAAAAATTGTTGGTTTACTGAATATAAATGGCTTTGTAGTACTTCTGTGTTACAAAAATTATTTTGTTGGCCCTGCTTACTTTTTAGTAATAAACATTCGGTGTGGAATAAAGACGGATTCTCAGAATTATTAAATATAACACGCTCACTTCATAAGCATGGTGATTCTAGCGAACACCTGAAATGCGAGTTAACGCTAAATAATTTGGAAAAAAATCAGAACACCATTGCCGATGCATTGAGGGAGAATGCTAGACTTTTGAAAATGCATTTCAACAAAATCATTCGTTTAAATAGACTTTTCCTGCAGACAGTGATTGATGCAGTATTACATTTGAGCAAACAAGAACTAGCATTCCGTGGCCATGACGAAAGCATGGACTCGATAAATCGTGGAAATTTCGAGGAATTACTTTCATTGTTGATATCAAGAAGTCCTTTAGAAATTCAAAATCAATACGAAAAGATAAAAAATCTTTTCGTATTGATTTTGAATTGTTTCAAAAACAATTCAAAATGAATTAATTGAATGTATTTCTGAATATATAAACGATCACGTTAAAAATTAAATAAATAAAGTTCAATGCTTTTCTATTCAAGTAGATGACACCACCGACATAAATCAGACTTCTCAGTGCTCTTTATTAATAAGATTTGTTGATTCGGAAGGTGTATTGGCTGGGCGATTTTTGGGTTTCCACGACGTGAGTGGAAATCGAACGTCAGAAGCTATATACAAAATGCTAGATAAAATTTAGGAACAATTCAATTATCAACACAAATTAATAGGACAATGTTACGATGGGGCAAGTGAAATGTCTGGACACTTGAATGGGCTCCAGAAAAAATCAAGGATAAAGCTTCTCAAGTTGTTTTTGTTCATTGCTTAGCACGTCGTTTGAACCTTGTATTACAGCAGAGTTTTTCTAAAATTTCAAAGTGTCGTATATTTTACGCAAGCCTCACTGGAATTCCTTCGTTTTTTCACCACTCAGTGAAGCGGTCTTATACACTCACATCTACAACCGCAAGACACATACCAACCATAGCAGAAACTCGATGGTCCTCCTCTTCGAAGTTAGTAAGTGTAAATGTTGAAGATTGGGATAAATTGAAGGAAGTATTCGAATTTCTGACAAATAGTGAGCAATCAGACAAAAAATCAATTCAACTTGCCAATGGGTTTTTAAACGATATGAACACTTTTGAATTTACATTTTTGGCAATAGCATTTAATGAAATGTTTGGCCCCACCGACCTATTATTCGAAATTTTGCAGAAAAAATCACTAGACATAAACTACTGTGTAACTCAAATTTAAAAAACTCGTGAAATTTTGAGTCATAAAAGGAACGATGAAGCATTTGAAACACTGTTTGGAAGAGCTAGCAAATTCACAGAAATAATCAGATCTAAACGGGACTATGCTGCTCTTACACAAGAAACAATTTTTCAAAATTATAAACAAATGTATTTTGAAATTTTAGACCACATTCTTATGGAAATCGATATAAGATTTCACGACTGTGAAAGACTTCAATTTGTTTGTCTTGCTGACACAACCAAATTCGAACAATTTAATTCAAGCTTTCCCTCTCACGCTTTTGAAAATTTACAACATTTTTACGGAAAAATATTTACTAAACTCCAGCGCCTTAAAAATGAACCGAGTCTTGTATATGCCAACAAAAAATTTATAAAATATATCGACTCAAGAACTTCTTCGAGTGCTTCATGAAGATAAAGACATTTTTACAGGAGCTTATAAATTGGTTGCCCTCATTTTTACCATTCCATGTACAAGTGTATCAGTGGAAAGAAGTTTTTTTGCCTTAAAAAAATACAAACTTACTGAAGAAACACTATTTCTCAAGACAGATTTGCTTCTTTGGCAAATATTTCTATTCAGAAAGATATTTTATTGATGCTCACGAACAATCAACCATTCTATGACGACATAATCGACAAATTTACAGCTTTAGAAGAAAGAAGAATTGATCTAATATACAAAAAATAGGTCAGTCCTCATACAGTGATTTTCATTGAAGACAGTTGATATCTTTTCATATTGCTCTTGTAGCTCTTCACCTATTTTTTCAACCACGAGCCGCCACTGTACTGAACCAATTATTCTGTTTAATATAATCGAAATGGGGTCAAAGGTCAGGATACATAGGAGCGAGATTTATTCCAAAGCCATTATCCTCATAACTTGACTGAAAATGCTTCTATAGCAACAGAGCTTTAGTTGTTCCGGAGGTATACTGAACTAATTATTCTGTTTAATATAATCGAAATGGGGTCAAAGGTTAGGATACAGTAGCAAGATTTATTCCACAGCAATTATCCTCATAACTTGACTGAAAATGCTTCTATTTGCAAAAACATTTTAGTATGTTGTTCCGGAAGTATCCTGAACAGGTTCTGTTGAATATCATCGAAATGGGGTCAAAGGTTAGGGCACAGGTGGGAAATTTAGTCCACTGCCATTATCCTCACAACTTGAGTAATGATTTCTGATATGTTGGAAACCGTATCATAATCAATGCGTTGCATGATTTTACTAACTTGTGTTTATTTTAGCCAGCGTTCTGTACCCAGATATAGTGCTTGTCTTGATTTTCTGGTTCTATCATTTTTCAAAATCCAGTGGTCCTCAATTAAGGACTCTTACCTTCTTTCGGCCTTAGATCCTCGCACGTGTCGTTTAGCCCAGAACAACAACTTTCACACTGAAGAAAATACTTTTGTTGTTAATAAGAATTTTCTAGTTAGAAATTGGCAAATGCTGATCGACAGATTCATTTAGTAAACAAAATCGAACACATTTATTATGAACTGCAAATAAACAAAACAAATACCGTAGTATGATGGTGATCATAGTTAAAAGACTAATATATGAGTGATGACTATTAATGCTTAATGATATAAAGTAAACTTATGCGCTTGGAACGTTCCTGTTCCATTTCTCTGTCCTAAAAGGAAACACGAAGTGAGAAGTGAATGTATTTATTCGGCACTTTGCACCAGATTATACTTCATTGAGATTACAGTCTGATTGTGTCGCATCTCAAAACACTACATTTCTTGAAATATGGCGAATTACAGCAAACACAAAGGGAAAAAAACACTCGCTCTTAAAACAACAGAAACAAGTTAGTAAAATCATGCAATGCATTGATTATGATACGCTTTCCCAACATATCAGAAATCATTACGCAAGTTATTACTCAAGTTATCAGGATAATGGGTGTGGAATAAATCTCGCTCCTGTGCCCTGACCTTTGACCCCAGTTTGATGATATTCAACAGAACCGGTTCAGTATACCTACGGAACAACATACTAAAGTTTTGCCGCAATAGAAGCATTTTTACTCAAGTTATGACGATAATGGGCTGTGGAATAAATCTCGTTACTCTGGCCTCAACTTTGACCCCAGTTTGATGATATTCAACAGAACCGGTTCAGTATACTTCTGGAACAACATGGTGAAGATTTGTCGCAATATAAGCATTTTTACGTAAATCATGACGCATAAGGGCGATGGAATGCATCCCGCTCCTATGTCCTGACCTTTGACTTCATATCACCCATATTCAATAGGGTTCGTCACCAGGTAGTCCCCTACCACATACTAAATTTGCATCGAAATCGAACCATTTTTACGCACGTTTTCGTGCTGACGTACGGACGGACAAATAGACAAAGCTGGAGCATGTACGCTTTTTTTTTTTTGATTGGAGGTTTAACGACCACCGTGAGCAACTCAATGGGCTATAAGCAGTCGCCCGTCCCTAATTTAGGGTCACTGGTTCCAGGGAAGGGAGAGAGCCAGTGCCGTAAGACAAACACAACACCCATGCCTCACCGGGATTCGAACCCAGACCCCAGACGGACGAATGATCAGAGGCCAGCGCCTTAGACCACTGCGCCACCGGGGTGGCCATGTACGCTTCTTCAACTTACGTTTGGAAAGCGTAAACAAGAAAGGGGGCATCAAATTCTTGGGTGTAATGAGCACGCCTTTTGATTTTTTTCCGACACACGCAAAAAAATTCATCAAAAACTTTTTGATAAAAAAAATCGGCCCGGCCGAGAAGAAAATTCATTCACGCTTCCTAGGAAAAAGATTGGACTTAAGTTCAAACACGAGATGTGAGCAGTGTTGTTCATAATGAATGCAACCCGTTCAAAAAAGCGATAAAAAAAGTCAACCTGTTTTCCAAAATCAATAAAACATTCACAGATAGAAATGGCATTACACACCACTAGTGACTGAAAGGCGTATTACAAAAAAACACAAAACTTTTCTCTCATAGGTGAAAATATCAGAGGTAAAAGGGATTTTTAAACAGAACAATTAGAAGAATATACATATGAAGGAAAACGTTATATACCTTAACAACTTCTAGCTGGACACCTGTTAGTTACTTAAAGAAAGGAATGGGTGCAAAATACTCTTATAATCAAGCCCGTTTCTCATTCAAATTTGTGTGAGTGTTTTAGTCCAAGCTAGAAGGCCATATACCTCTTTTTCGTATATACACTGGCGGAAAGTGAAAAAAGAACACCAAGAAGGAGACGTCTGATACCAACGAAATTTATACAGCATAATAACGGAATACAGAGGATAACGTGATCAAAACATTATGGCAAAATACAGCTGTATTTGCTGGTAAACTGAAAAATAACATTTCCATGTAACATTGTTAGTACGAGGTTGAACCGCCATGAGCTGCGTCACACTGTGCAATTCTGGCATGGAGTCTGTCGTACAGATGTTGGATGTAAGTTTGGGGTATTAAGTTCCAAGCATCCTCAACCTGGACGCGTAAATCGGGGATGGTCGTGGCTGGCCGTGGAGACCGGATAAGTCGTTGTCCCATAAAATCCCACACGTGCTTAATGGGGGACAAATCCGGTGAACCTGCAGGCCATGGAAGTTGTCTCACACCCTGAAGTGCATGTTGCGTTGCACGTCCCGTGTGTGGGCGTGCGTTATCTTGCTGGAAAACACCACGATGGACCGACCTTACAAATGGCACAACAACGGGCTGAATGATGTTGTTGATGTAGGAGGTGCTGTTTAACGTACCCGGTACAAACCCTAGTTGTGTACCTCCCCACACCAGGAGACCAGGTGTAGGCCCTGTGTGACGCTGACGGATGCGAGAAGGCTAGAGACGCTCCCCTGTGCGTCTGCGAACACGCATACGGCCATCGGAGGCTCCCAAGCAGAATCTGCTTTCATCACTGAACACGACAGATCACCATTGCGTTCTCCAGTGCAGACGTTGTCGACACCACTGCAGCCGTTCCTGACGGTGGGCTGGAGTCAGAGGTACACATGCCAGAGGCACACATGCACGTAGTCCTGCATCCAGTAGACGGTTGCGGATTGTTCGCACCGTCACCTCAGGTGCAACGGCAGCTCGGATTTGCGTCGCAGTGGATGTTTTGCTTGACAACGGCGCTCTTTTTATGCGTCGATCGGTCCGCTCATCAGTCCGTCTGTGACTCCCGGTTCCACGTGTTCTCGTGTGTGAATGTTCCTCGGACCATCTGCGCCACCATCGTACCACCACCGATACTTCCCGTCCAATTCGCTCCGCAATACGACGATACGACCACCCGGCCTCGCGGAGTCCGACTAGACGACCTCGCTCAAAATCCGATAACTGCTGAAATCGTACACGTCTTCCATGTCCAGGCATTGCAGCTTCTTCAAGGTCTTCGCACGTGTCCGTACGCCGACGACTGATTACATTCATTTGCATATTATGCCGTGCTGTGGCGTAAGAGCTCACCGGTTGGTCCCGAAATTAGCATCGCTCCTACGTAAGCTCGACCCCATTGACATATGTAAATTTCATGATCGTCCGCCTATTCCTTCTTGGTGTTCTATTTTCACTTTCCGCCAGTGTATATATATATATATATATATAATGTTTCTTGGTGGTTCTTATTTGCTTTTGAGCTGCTGATTCCGAAATCATTGAGTGCTAGATGCTAAACCTTGAGCATTTCTGTCAAAATGACGGAATTCAAGATGGCCGCAAAGTAGAAAAACGTAACATTTGAATTAAAAGTTTGAATAAGTTCCCAGTCATTAATGTTCATGAAAATCGGTATTTCGAGTAATATTAATGCTGCCAATGTTATAGAGATTCACAGAACGGTTTGTATATGCAGTTTCACCTACTTTACTTGCGTGTTTTAGCGCAACGTTATTGTGTAAGATTTTATTCCTAATCTGCTGTATATATTTACTTGTCTTTTCGCTTTGTTGCAAGACTCTACTAATCTAGTGCAGCAGTCATAAGACAATGGAATCTGTCAGTTGTAGTGGCACAGAGCCTATTGTTAAAGTTTCGAAGAGGATGGAGACTCTGCGTCGTGCAAGTCTTCAACAGGAGAATGGCCTCAGGGACTAACTGCAAGAGGGTGTTACAAACTTCATGCCCAATGTGAACTGTGTTAGTACATATTGCTTGAAACACCACTTTGAACGTGTTGTATCTAAGCATCGTCAACAGGCAGATGATACTCCTGAACCGAAGCGACTGAGGAGTGAATCATCATTTATATTTTTACAACACTGTTTATTTTGCGGAACTGATTGTGAAACTGAAAGACCGAAGAAGAACCCAAAGCGATGGAAGATGTAGTCGGGAGATGTGGGGTTCGATTCCTGCTCCAGAAGTGTTACATGAATGACGAGTATGTGGTACAAGCACATTCAGTTAGCTTTGCTTAAATATTCGATGGAAAGAGTCCTTCTTTGCAGAACTAGCGACAGGTGTGGGAAGATAACACTCAAACAGTCCATCATTCGGAAAGCCAAGCAGGGTGGTGATACCTGGGTAACAGATGTTGCCTTCAGAGTATATGGAGTTCTGAGTGACTTACATGCAGCGGATGGCAGATATCATAAAGATTGTATGTCAAAGTTATTCAGTAACAAACCTGCCAGCACATGTTGTTTTTCAGTAACAGACCTGCCAGCACTTTTTTGGCCAACTGAAAAAATGATTTGGAATCAATGAAGAACGGCGACGTACAACAAGTAATTTCTTGCAATGCTGAGAAGCGTCACACTCGTATTTCTACAGATGCAAAAGACCGGCAAAAGATTCGTGAATCACTTTCCACCTATGTTGATGTATTTGACAGCACCAGTCATCCGGAGAAAGGAGTGATTAACATTTGTTCTGAACCGGTTATTGATGACACCACCTTTAATGCACAAGACTCTGATACAATTGGCAAAACACAGTGGTATGGATATGAGCGAGACTGGTCTCAAGCATTCCATCAAACATTAAACAAGACTTAATACAATGGCTACATTAACAAAAAAGATGACTAAACTTGGGAATTCACATTATGTGTTGGATACAGGATTTATAAGCTAGAGTAATTGGCATAATGACATCATCAAGGGAGACAATCTCCTTACAGACATTATTTAGTCATGAACTGGCTCCTTATCCTAATGCTTTATTCGACGATGACGGCAACATGAGAAATTCAAATAAATCTGCATTGAAGTCGAAGTTGCAGGTAGAATGTGGGATACGAAGTAAGATCGGTCCAGAAGTAATCATTCTTGATGCATGCGCCATATTGTGGACTGTTTCTTGGCCGGCAAAACCATCAAAGGTGAGTCCTTACATCGATGCTGTGGAAAACAATATCAAACGACCGATACAAAATATACCAGTGGCACACATTGTGCTTGACAGATACCATGAACTAAGCACCAAGTCACAATGTCGATCGTCACTAGTGAAAGGTTTCTGTCGTGTGTTTCAGCTTACCGAGGATTCACTACTACCCAGTAAGAGCATTATGTTGAAAGCAACAGCCAATAAAGAACAAGTAATAAATTTTGTTGTGAACAGACTGTGTTTGATGAAGGTTCGTAAATGCCAAAAAGTAATACGTTACCGGTGTTGATCGTTTTTCAATTGAAATTGGTGTGGGACCTCAACATGTCCTGTTACTCATGAAGAATTTGATGTGACTATGGCATACCACATGATCCAAGAAGCCGCAAAAGGAAAGTCACATATAAAAGTTGTTTCAGATGACACAGATGTTCTGTGCATCTTGGCTCATAATCTCCATGAACAAACTGGTAGAATGCATCAAGAAACTGAGTTGACAATGGAGGTATGCTCACAAAGTCGAAGTGCCAATCCTCCAAATGCGTGGCGTCAGTGAATAAACAAAGACATCGCACTTTCCACGTTTTAGCGAAGCACAGCAAACGGTTGATGTGTGTTGCTAAAACGTGGAAAGAGCGATGTTTTTGTTTATAGGGTAGAAGTGCCGTTGATGTTAATGAGGTCGTAAAGAAACATGCAACTATCATGTCAAACCTTCTGGCAGCGCATGATTTAACTGGATGTGATACAGTGTCATCTCTTTCTGGTATTGGAAAGGCAACAGTCCTGAAAAAGATAAGTTTGCACAAAGACATAATCTGCCTTGGTGATCCAATGGTGCCAACATACGCTGTTACGCTTTCAGCATCCAAATTTAATTCCACACTTTATGGCCATAATCAGGATGAACTACCTCTAGACAATTTGCGTTCAATCATGTTTAAAATGAAGGTTGCTGGAAAAAGGCATTTGGCCGCCCCTGTGGTGCAGTGGTCTAAGCGCTGGTTTATAACCATTCGTCCGAAAAGGGTTTGGGTTCGAATCCCCGTGAGGCATGGATGTTGTGTTTGCCTTACGGCTCTAGCTCTCTTTCTCCCTGGAGTCAGTGGCCCTAAATTAGGGACGGGCCACTGCTTATAGCCCATTGAGTTGCTCACGGTGGTCGTTAGATCTCTAATAAAAAAAAAGGCATTTGTATCCAAAGCTTAGCAGCCTACCACCTACTAATGCTGGCTTTCATCCCCACTGCCAACGTGCACATTACCAAACAATATTATTGAAATCAGCTGTTTCGCCTTCACCACTGCCAGTCAACCCACTTGAATATGGCTGGGAAAAGACAGGAAGTATGTTACAGCCTTTATTTGGAGCAGGTCTTTCCAGGACAGCTGCTTGCTCCAAATAAAGTTATTAATCTAATCAGCTGCAGGTGCACTACTGGATGCAAAAGTACACTGTGTTCATGTAGGAAACATTCCATGTCATGCACTGGATTCTGCTCGCGTAAGGGATTTGAATGCTTGAATCCCTTAACGCCATCGCATGACAACAGTGATAGTGATGAAGAGTTACAAGAACAGTAGGCACAAATAGCTAATAACATTTTAAAGTTTAAGAAACATTTTCATTAACGGATAACGAAATTTAAATTAGTTCATTCATAGAAGTCTCTTGTGCGATTTATTACAAAATATTATCTTTGCCATACAAGTCCATTCAGTCATATGATACGTTCATATATGTACTGTTGTTATCAATGTATCTTTCATAAGGATTTTATATCGAGTAAATGTTGATTTTTATACTAAACAGTAACATCTGTGCTTTCATAATGTGCTTCATTGAATACATTTATTCATTATTATATGTTGCACGATTTCTGTCGGCTATTTTGGATTCCGCCATTTTGACAAAAATGCTTAAGGTTTAGCGTCTGGCACTCAACTATTTCGGAATCAGCAGGTCAAAAACATATAGGAACCACCAAGAAACGTTATATATATATATATATAAAGAGGTATTACGGTATTACAATGGACACTAGCTTGGACTATTTTAAAGTTTCTCAAATATAGGTATTTAATATTTTCAAGATCAACTGGTACAAATTGTCTTATGTATATGTTACTGGCAATGTATATGAAAACCAGGCATTCTATACAATGCCTAGGCAATGTATAGAATGCCGAGCGTTTTTAGGCAAAGTATGAAATTGTTAACATTTCACACATTTCCTAAGGAATTCTATACAATGCCTAAACAGAAACCGGCAAAGTATAAAATACTCTCGCTAATGATGGTTCTAATATGACGTGGCAAGGCACGTGACTTTCAACGCTCGTGTAAGACGGAGAATTCGCCATTTGTATTTCAGTCTGTGTTCGGAAGTTAAGTATAAAATACTCCCGCTAATGATGTTTCTAATGTGACGTCGTAAGGCACGTGACTTTCGACGCTCGCCTAAGACGGAGAATTCGCCATTTGTATTTCAGGCTTTGTTCGGAAGTGAAATATAAAATACTCCCGCTAATGATGTTTCTAATGTGACGTCGCAAGGCACGTGACTTTCAACGCTCGTGTAAGACGGAGAATTCGCCATTTGTATTTCAGTCTTTGTTCGGAAGTGAAGCATAAATTACTCCCGCTAATGATGTTTCTAATGTGACGTCGTAAGGCACGTGACTTTTAACGCTCGCCTAAGACGGAGAATTCGACACTTGCATTTCAGTCTGTGTTCGGAAGTGAAGTATAAAATACTCCCGCTAATGATGTTTCTAATGTGACGTCGCAAGGCACGTGACTTTCAACGCTCGCCTAAGACGGAGAATTCGCCATTTGTATTTCAGTCTTTGTTCGGAAGTGAAGTATAAAATACTCCCGATAATGATGTTTCTAATGTGACGTCGCAAGGCACGTGACTTTCAACGCTCGCCTAAGACGGAGAATTCACCATTTGTTTTTCAGTCTGTGTTCGGAAGTGAAGCATAAAATACTCCCGCTAATGATGTTTCTAATGTGACGTCGTAAGGCACGTGACTTTCAACGCTCGCCTAAGACGGAGCATTCGCCATTTACATTTCAGTCTGTGTTCGGAAGTGAAGTATAAAATACTCCCGCTAATGATGTTTCTAATGTGACGTCGCAAGGCACGTGACTTTCAACGCTCGCCTAAGACGGAGAATTCGCCATTTGTATTTCAGTCTTTGTTCGGAAGTGAAGCATAAATTACTCCCGCTAATGATGTTTCTAATGTGACGTCGTAAGGCACGTGACTTTTAACGCTCGTGTAAGACGGAGAATTCGCCATTTGTATTTCAGTCTTTGTTCGGAAGTGAAGCATAAATTACTCCCGCTAATGATGTTTCTAATGTGACGTCGTAAGGCACGTGACTTTCAACGCTCGCCTAAGACGGAGAATTCGCCATTTGCATTTCAGTCTTTGTTCGGAAGTGAAGTATTAATACTCCCGCTAATGATGTTTCTAATGTGACGTCGCAAGGCACGTGACTTTCAACGCTCGCCTAAGACAGAGAATTCGCCATTTGTTTTTCAGTCTGTGTTCGGAAGTGAAGCATAAAATACTCCCGCTAATGATGTTTCTAATGTGACGTCGTAAGGCACGTGACTTTCAACGCTCGCCTAAGAACTAGCGTCTCGAGGTAGAGACATCCACATGTATCGAGTTATCTCATTGGCAGCAATACAACTGGGACCCACCAATTGGCGAACGGCATCGTAACGGCTTTAACAGTTTGGCGGAAATCTATAAAAAGAACACTGATTTCTCACAGTCTGGTGATTGGTGATTACAGTAAGCTGCAAAACATAAAAGCACATCAAATAAATCCAATTTCACCTTAAAATATCAATTGTACAGGACTATCGACAACCGCCAACGAAGAAACTAATGTTAACTAAGATGTAAACAACCTGTGTCAGGACTTCGACGACGTATATCTGGCTCAAATTGTATTTCTACCCGAATGAAACAGTACAAATCGAACAACTTAACCTGTTCGCAGTATCCATCCAAATATAATTATTAACTAGATAGAAGTTTTAAAGAAAACTACTTACTTATTCTCTCAAACTTACCTCTTCGCAGCGTAGCAGTAGCCATTATCCACCATTATTACCGCCAAACTGTTAAAGCCGTTACGATGCCGTTCGCCAATTGGTGGGTCCCAGTTGTATTGCTGCCAATGAGATAACTCGATACATGTGGATGTCTCTACCTCGAGACGCTAGTTCGCCTAAGACGGAGCATTCGCCATTTGTATTTCAGTCTTTGTTCGGAAGAGAAGCATAAAATACTCCCGCTAATGATGTTTCTAATGTGACGTCGCAAGGCACGTGACTTTCAACGCTCGCCTAAGACGGAGAATTCGCCATTTGTATTTCAGTCTTTGTTCGGAAGTGAAGTATTAATACTCCCGCTAATGATGTTTCTAATGTGACGTCGCAAGACACGTGACTTTCAACGCTCGCCTAAGACGGAGAATTCGCCGTTTGTATTTCAGTCTTTGTTCGGAAGTGAAGTATAAAATACTCCCGCTAATGATGTTTCTAATGTGACGTGGCAAGGTAATTGACTTTCAACGCTCGCGTAAGACGAAGAATTCACCATTTGCATTTTAGTCTTTCTTCGGAAGTCAAGTATAAAATGGAAGAGAAAGGTGTATTTTCCCAGAAGGAATCATGGAATGTAGAAATGCGACGTCAATTTTACGATGAACTGTGCCAAAAACAGTGGTTTCCTAACCACAACTACTTACGATAGTGAGCGATGTGAAAAAGGCCAAGATCACTTCTAAGAAGAAAACACGGGACTGTTGGCTACCGAATCGCTATGATGTGATGTTAGCGGAAAACAAAAGTAAACTGATTCATCCTGTTAAAGAAGGCGTTAGTACTATCCAGTTCTACATCAAGGACTCTGAGTTATTTAATGTGCTTCATGACGCTCATTTGGCAATTGTCCATGGAGGACATGACAGAATATTGAAAGAACTTGCACCCAATACAAAAACGTTACTCGTCATGATATTGAACTGTACATTCACCTTTGTGAGCCGTGCCATAATAAACAAGTTAGTAAAATCATGCAATGCATTGATTATGATACGCATTCCAACATACCAGAAATTATTACTCAAGTAATGTGGATAATGGCTGTGGAATAAATCTCGCTCCTGTGTCCTGACCTTTGACCCGATTTCGATGATATTCAACAGAACCGGTTCACTATACCTCCGGAACAACATGAAAAAGTTTTGTTGCAATAGAAGCAGTTTTACGCAAGTTATTAAAATAATGGATGTGGAATAAATCTGGCTTTTGTGCAATGACCTTTGACCCCATTTCGTTGATATTCAATAGAACCGGTTCACTATACCTCCGGAACAACATGAAAAAGTTTTGTCGCAATCCAAACATTTTAGGTAAGTTATGATGCACAAGGGCAATGGAATGGATCCCACTCCAGTGTCCTGACCTTTGACCCCTTTCACCTATTTTAAATAGGGTTCGTCCTCAGTGGCTCCCTACCACATACTAAAATTTCATCGAAATCGAACCATTTTCACGCAAGTTATGACGCATGAGGTCAAGGGAATATATCCCGCTCTTATACCCTGCCTGACCTTTGACCCCATTTCGCCCATTTTCAATAGGGTTCGTGTCCAGGTGATTCCCTACCACATACTAAAATTTGATCGAAATCGAACCATATTTACGCATGTTATGACGCATAGAGGCAATGGAATGGATCCAGCTTTTATGTCCTGACCTTTGATCCAATTTCACCCATTTTCAATAGGGATCGTCCCCAGGTGGTCCTCTACCACATACTAAAATTTCGTCGAAATCGAACCATTTTCACGTGAGTTATCGTGCGGACGGACGGACAAAGCTGGAGCATATACGCTTCTTCAACCTACGGTTGGAAAGCGTAAACAAAAAGGTATAAAAAAAGGTGGTGTTGTAAAGCCTATGATTTTTTCTGAATTTAATTCCCGTTGTCAGGTCGATCTCATTGATTTTCAGTCCCAACCTGACCAGGAATACAAATTTATTATGGTGTATCAAGATCATCTCACAAGTTCGTAGTTCTGAAGGCTCTTACATCAAAGAAAGCGGAAGAAGTAGCGTATAACGTAGTGGACATATTCTAGTTGCTTGGGGCAACATCCGTTTTACAGTCTGACAACGGTATGGAATTTGCGAATAACGTGCTGAGCAGCTTGAAGGAGCACTGGCCGACACTGAAGATCGTCCGTGGTAAGCCTCGCCACTCACAAAGCCAGTGTAGTGTCGAAGAGCTAATCAAGATATTGAAAATGTGATCTGTACTTGGATGCAAGATGAATAACTGACCGCTGGAGTGAGGGACTACGTTTTGTCCAACTTATGAAAAATAGGGCTTATCATTCTGGGATCAAAAGAACACCATATGAAGCTCTCTTTGGTTGCAAAGCTAAAGTAGGCCTCACAACATCTTCTCTACCCCAAGATGTCTTAGAAGATATACAGACAGAGGAGGAACTAGAAAAAAATAGTACACAGCGTTCAAACAATACAAGAAGACGAAACCAATCACCCTGTGCAAGAAAATGAGCGTATTGTACCAAACATGGATGAGATTGTAGTCGATGATGGAAGAAATCAATATGGGGATGAAGAAATGTTTACCGAAGAGGCTTCTATTTCTCCTAAATGTTGTGTGTGTTTAAAGGAAACCAGTGATGCACATGCATGCAGAAAGTGTCGTCGAAAAATTCATAGATTCTGTGGCCATGCCTGTAAAGATGATGGATATGAGGAAATAGATATTTTGTGGAGCTTTTGCTTTAAAAATAAGAATGCTGTCGAGGGTAAAATTTATTTTAAATTCAATCTAGATATACAGGCCAAAAAATGAAAATGAATTCTGACAAAAAATTTCCTCCTGCTTCTTTGGGAGCTACTGTGCGAGTTCCTATTCCTAACGTCGACAAGGGACGAGGTGATTCGCGCAATTTGTTGGGAGTTGTTATGAGTGTGACAGAAGAAGGTTTTACCAAATTGGAACTTCTGAAGGAATTTTAAAACAACTATATAGGAGATCACAAATCACTTTACGCCCAAAGAATTTACTGACAATTGAAGACATTCCTCATCACAAAATACCTCTCCGGTCAGCTGCTATTGCTCAGTCCCCAGATAGCGGCCAATGATTTGTCAAGTGCATGTGTAAGACAAAGTGCCAAAACATGAAGTGCTTTTGTGTAAAAGAAGAAATGAAGTACAATTCAAAATGTCATACAAGCCTTCCTTCTTGCAACAAGTAGGTTAGAAAGATCTGTATTTTATTTCATATTTCCGGTTTTCATTCTTTTTCACATACGTTATTTCAATAAAAGCCTTTTCATGAATCTCTTTTAATACTTTGCCTAAATAGCATTAGTCATTCTATAAAATGCCTAGGTAAAGTATATATAATATTTGAAAATTTCATACTTTGCCTAAAAACGTTAGGCATTCTATAGAATGCCTGGTTTTCATACTTTGCCGGTAACATACTGTATATATACACTGCTGGCCACCCAAAATGCAACACCAAGAAGGAAGAATTCGATTGGCCTGAAGTTCGCAGCATGCGTCGCCTGCGAGAGAACATGCAAACGATTAGAATTGCAGTGCATATGCAAATCATGTGCGCCCAGCACGCCACCGAGAAGCACTATAAGAAGGGTGCACAAAAGGCAGGGTGTAAGTAGTGGAAGTGTGTTGTGCTGATGGATCTGTGCGTGGGAAGCTTCCTGATGCCTCGTCGCAGAATACGGCAGTCATTCCAGCACGTTCCGGAGTTCGACAGAGGACGAATAGTGGCTTATCGCGGCAGCGGTTTATCGTACCGACACATCGGCGCCCGTGTAGGACGACATCCAGTCACAGTGAGGCGAGTATGGATTCGGTGGGTGCAGGACGGACGGACGGACTGACTGACGTGAGCAATTGCCGCAGCCGCGGCATACCACTGAACGAGAGGACCGGCATGTTGTGCGGCGGGCGTTGACTGCTCGCACCGCCACGTCACGAACGTTAGCGCAAGAATTAGGATGTGTTGCGCAATAACCTGTGTCAGCACGTACCGTTCGACGTCATCTGCAGGAGCGGGGATTTGTCGCACGGCGCCCATTGCTCCGATTACCATTGACGTTACACCAACGGCGAGTGCGGCGGCAGTGGGCCGTTGAACGACGCCCCTGGACTACGGAATGGTACGACATTGTCTTCCCTGACGAATCCCGCTTCTGCCTGCAACACCACGGTGGTCGGATCCGCGTGTGGCGGCACTGCGTTGACAGACTGTATGACGCCTGCATTATGCATCGCCATACCGGTCCGTCGCCTGGCGTTATGGTTTGGAGCGTAATTGGATATGACACCCGCATTCCTCTAGTACGCATCGCCGGTACACTCAACAGCCACCGCACCATCTGCGACGTTTTGGAGCCTGTAATCCTCCCTTGCCTGCAGGACCTGCCAGCGGCGTCGTTTCAACAGGACAATGCGTGCCCGCACGTGGCACGCATCGTGCAACAATTCTTCACGGCCCAACCAGGTGTCACTGATGCCGTAGCCCGCCTGTTCTCCCGATATATCGCCCATCGAACACGTCTGGTCGCTGATCGGCAACCGAGTGGCCCGGCAAGCACCACCCGCGGCTACGCATGATGAACTGTGGCCACGTGTGGAAGCAGCCTGAACCGACATAACCCAAGCCCACATCCAAAGCCTCTTTCGTTCGATGCAGCGGCCGTTATTGCCAGCCATGGGGGCCACACGAACTTTTGATATCTGCGTGTTTCGCAAGTCGCACGGGCCTGTAAGCTCAATCGTTTCATCTTTGTATCTGTTGTTATGTGTCCAGTAAATCTGGCTTTGCTATCTCGTGTCTTTCTTGATGTAGCATTTTGGGTGGCCAGCAGTGTATATACACGGTCGAGATCATCACTTTCTGCAGTCCCAGGCTAGAAAGGTGAGGGGTTCATTAAGCAATAAACACCCCGTTCAAGGAAAATTATTTTCAAATCTAAGATGTTATTCCGCTGCTGTTACCTATTTAATATTTTTAAACCAACATTTGTATAGAAAATAGCAATGCTTTTATCTGTGTGAATGTTAAGTCAACTTAGGACAACTTATTTTTAATTTATATAAATGTGCTGTGTATAATAACTACTAATGTTGATTGCATTATCGAGAGCGATACAGTATAAGAATTTCATGCAATTTCGTAAATTCGAGTGTCAAATCGCCGACGTGGCGGCTTTTTACCTCAATTAAAATAAACCGTATAAGCTATTACAATGCAAAATATTTTTTTGCATTTTGTGCATAGGAGATATGAATATAATAATCATGGTAGTGATATGGATGGTGATAAGTGCACATGCGATTTTTAAAGCCGTTGAAAGAATGACGTGATTGTTAAAAAATGTAAAATACCAGTTTCAAATGAATTTGTACAAATCTACTTCCCCTCTCCACTCTTTGATCGGTAAAGTTTGACAAACAACTCATCTGTGCAACTGCAAAAGTAAAGCCAATTTCTCATTCAATTTTGTGTGAATGTCTTAAAAGTGGCTATCAAATGCAAGTGTTAACATTTATTAGTTGTACTTGTATCAGCCCATTTTTTTTTTCGTATCTGTTCAATATTTTCAATGTTGAATTTGAACGAATACGAATCACCTTCTTTTATATTTTTAATGACATAGCTTACAAATGTGAAAGAAATATATCTGATATCTATGTAACGGTTGACGTCTAGCGAATAACTCATACCTCACGCAGCTTTCTGGACAAGTATCTGTGTTTTAAAAGTGTCTCAAATATAGGCATTTAATTTCTTCACGCTGATCCACAAATCCTCCATTTCCTTTTTGAAATGGTGTAGTTCCCAATATTTAAATTTATTTTAATATCTCTGAACCTGCAAAAATCTAGCAAATGAGCATGTGCATTTTAAAAGTGTTTCTCAAATATATAAAATAGGTATTTATTATTCTTATGATGAACTTGTCTGAATTGTCTTCTTAAGTTTTTTCAAATGAAATAGTTTACAAAAGTAACAGAAAACATTGCGATATTTATGCGACTGTAAAAATCAAGCTCATTCAAATTTGTGTGAATGCTTTAAAGTTTCTCAAATATAGTTATTTAATATTTTCAAGATCAACTGGTACAAATCGTCTTATGTATTTATATACACGGTCGAGTCACATTATTGTGACCACTAGCTAATATCCAGAGTAACCGCCGTGTGCAACGCGGACAGCAGCTAGAAGTGCTGGGAGTGACTCATTAAGGTGCTAGAAGGTGCTCACAGGTATGTGGAGCCATGCTGACTGCAGTGCATCTCACAGATGCTGGAGAGTGTGTGGTAGAGGATCCACAGAGCGAACTACACGATCGAGGTGGTCCCACAAATGTTCAATTGGGTTTATGCCTGGGGAATAAGGGAGCCAGGGAAGTATTTTAAAGTCTTCATTGTGCTCTTCCAACCACTCTCGGGCATTTCTAGCTACGTTACACGTCGCATTGTCGGGCTCGAAGATCCCATCCACCACAGGGAAGACAATCAGCATGTATGGGTGTGCGTGGTCTGCAAGGATGGATTCATAAAGAAATCAGTCCATAGTGCCTTCCACAGATATGAGTGGACCCAGGAAATGCCACGAAAACGTTTCACAGACCATAACGCTGCCCCAACCATTTTGTGTTCTTCTAGCAATGGATGAAGAGTGTTTGCTCTCCGATTTTTCTCGCCTTATACGCCAACGACTGTCCGTTCGATGAAACAGAAAACAAACGTGTCTCATCGGAGAAGGCAATCCTTTGCCAATCAGCGGAGGTCCAATTCTGATAGTGCCGTACAAATGCAAGCCTTTTCTGCCGACGCACCTTTGTTAGCATTGGTGCAGTGACCATTCGTCTGCATCGGAGCCCCATACGCACCAGGGTTTGCTGAACTGTCGTTTTAGACACACTTCCCATAGCAACCTGGTTCATTCTGCCAGTGAGTTGCTCCACTGTAGCGTGTCGATCGGCAACCAAGCACCTTCGAAGCCGACGTTCACCTCTCACATCAATGGCACGTGGTGCTCGGCAGTTTCCACATCGCTTATTTGCAATGGTGCAATTTCTTAAATCACGATACACTTTAACCACAGCAGCACGCAAAGAGTTCACAAACTGAGCTGTTTGAGATATACTGCCACCCTTGGCCCCAAATCCGATAATCATCCTTTTTTTGCAAATCTGATAAATCGCTTCTTTTTTCCATGACAGCAACGAGGGATACGTTTTCAGAATGGCTACATCACACCTTATATACCCTCCAAGCCACCTCGCGACACGTGCCTTCCTTCATTTGCTACGCGCTGTGGACATCACAAGTAGGAGGTGATAACATTAAAGTGACTCGATTGTATATTTGGATATAGTTTAGCAAAATGTCTTTGCAGGTTTAGAAATCTAGCAAATTCTCAAAGGAAATTTGTGTGTGCTTTGAAGCTCTTTCTTAGTTATGATAGTGTCATTTTTGTCATGTGTTTTTTTTTTTGGTAAAATAAACAGTTGCTTGATAGTGCTAGGAAAATTTCTTGCCTCGATATCTAAAACACGAAACTAGGTTTTGGTATTTAAATAATTTTGTTTATATAATGTGTAACTGAAAAATACTATAATTTTTTCACCCGGAAGTACGTTAGTTTTAAAGCATCTGTGAAAAGTTTCTTGAAAAGCTAAATTCCTTTCTGCACGTTTACAGCTACGCATTTTTAAAGTTATTTTTAGAGGAGGTAACTTTTATTATTATCAGTCTCTCAACTCTATATAGAATAATGAATTCAAGCTAATTCCAGACGATGTGTCGTAGAATCATCACACACTTTCTGAAGCGAAGTACGAATTTTTATTAATTTCAGACGATGGGTGGAAGGTATTTCACACATTTATCAAAGAGCCCAACGACAAATAAATCCATTTTCACAATCGGGCACAATTTTTGAAATCACAAACTTCCCGGTGACCGGGATCGAACCCGCATCCTTCCGGAGACGAATGCTTTCTCAATTAAGTTACACCGACGGAATTTATCGCTTTAATTTTGCCATCTTGACATGTGCTTCAACTCTGTAGTACGTCACAGCCACGTGTTATCGAAAAAAGGAGAGAAAGGGGGCGTAATGTTTTAAATAATTATTTGAACACTGAAAGTTTTACAATTCGTGTTTCCGTAATGGTATTAAACAAATATTTCCCCCCATTTTGCGAAAAGCTAGAGCATTTCTCTTTTGCCATTTAATTGAAGAATTGTGGTTTGCTTTGATTTTAAATCATTTACGATTCTATTCGAAAATCCAGCAAATATTAATGTTTCCAACAGAAGAAACTAAGCTCAAAGGGGAATTCCAATCTTAGGTAATGTGAAAATCTATTGCTTTATCTTGCTCCCTAATTTCGTGGAGTTCCATCCACCGATAATATCAGGTTTAAATGTACTCCTGACAGCAGGCTTTGGGGCCTCGCTTTCCCGCCCAAATTTAATTACACCGCCATTGATGAAAAGGGATTTGGAAAACCCAACGAAATCTCACTTTTGTTGGATTGTCCATCAGAACAAAGCCACTGAGGTGAATTTGTAGCGCTCAACACGGAATTAGCTGACGCTGGGTCGCAGTTTCGTGCAGATTTCTATAGGTCAGGCAATTTTCCTTCGAACCTTGTTCTAATGCACAAGAGTGAACTCAACAGAAAATTACTTTGCGTGTTCAGCAGGAGACAATCACTATCGCCTTATGGAAATCCAGAAACATGAATGACATGCTGTTTCTAAGTAACGTACAAGAGGCTTCCTCAAATCATAAAAGCCACTTAATTACAATTAGCTCCTTACGCGGCACGTTCGGATAATCGTCTTTTACATAATATAATCTTGCATAATTCCGTTATCATAATGGGCAGACTTTCTTGCTAATAATATCACATTATTAATATTAGTAAAACTGTTACCAACTATGCATGAGATCGCTTAATTAAGCATTTAGTAATAATAGTTATGTAACGCATACATCAAATTTAACATTTATTTTGAGTTTCTCTGATCTTATCTAAACTTAGTTTCTCCTCGTTGAATATTTTCTCACGTGATCTATCTAGACGAGCTTTTCAAAGTTGCCTGACAGGGTGTTTAGCCAATTAAAGTTATATGTTCCGAGTTAAAAGAGAGAGTTCGGTTTTGAGTATGACAGAGAGAGCTCCTAATATCATGTTATGCTATGCTACGTTCCATCTGAAAAGCGTGTCATAACATTACACTGTTAGAGACCTATGGGGATCACATTTGTTATATAGCTAGCTATACAGTGAAGAGCAATTGAATTAGAAATACCTGTCTAGTAACGTGTAGCACCACCTTTCGATCTAGTGACGGCGGCAATTCGTCTCGGCATGGACTCGACATAACACCGGAAGCGTTGGGAAGCCATACGGATCGACGACCCCTGAACAAGCTCCCACAGTTCACGAAGATTTGATGGAGGGAGTCAGAGCCTCGAACATCTCTCTTGATGGCATCCCAGATGTGCTCGATGGGATTGAGGTCAGGTGACCTAGCTATCCAAGGAAGTGAGGTTACGTCGGTGGAGTGTTCATCCAACCATTCGGATGCAATTCAGGAGCGATGGCAACCATTCGTATGCAATTCAGCAGCGGGCAATTCAGGAGCGGGCAATTCAGGAGCGATGGCAACCATTCGTATGCAATTCAGGAGTGGGCAATTCAGGAGCGATGGTCTTGTTACAGGATGAGGCCCCCAGTGGGATGTTGAAGATGCACAAACGGGAGCAAATGGTCGTCCATGATATCCCGGTAATGTTGACCTGTGAGGGACGATGTCACACGCACCAGGGGTCCCATTTCAGTCCACGTAAACAGTCTCCAGACGAGAATGCCACCCCCACCAGCTTGAAGAGTACCCTGCTGGCAAGAAGGATCCATCGCTTCATGTGGTTTGCGCCGCACTCGTATCCTGCCATCCGCATGTACCAACGTGAATCTTGACTCATCAGTCCAGGCAACATTTTTTCACATGTCTAGGGTCCAGTGGCGATGTTCCCGCGCCCATGCAAATCTTTGCACCCTGTGGTGTGCGGTCAGCAGCGGTACCCTCGTGGGACGATGGCTTCTGTACCCTATAGCGAGGAGATGGTTCTGGATGGTGTGGCTGCTTACACGTTTTTGTGCACCAGCGTTAAATTGCCGAGTGATTTCTTGCACTGTGGCCCGTCTATCCGCTGTTACAATGCGAGCTAGCCGACGATGACCCCTCTCATCCGCACGCTGTTGTCCACGGCAGTTGGCCCTTGCAGGGATAGTTTTACAGGATTCGATGTACTCACAGTGCACCCGTGACACAGTGGCTCGTGAAAATCCCAGTGCCTGCACGACTTCCGAGATGGAGTGACCCATTCGTCAGGCCCCGAGAATTTGCCCACGATCAAATGCGCTTAGATCCTTCGTCTTACCCATACTGCGTCCAACTCTTACTGATTCCCGTCGCATCACTCCTTCTATTGTCGGATCGCTGCATGCGTCATGCCGTTTCCCTTTACAAGGCCGCCCACAGCGCTGCATTTGCATAACGCCAGCTGTTTCTAATTCAATTGCTCTTCAGTGTAAGCCGTCATTGTTATGTCAGATTAATACACTGATCACAAAAATTTACGGATGTTGCGGTTTCGAAGGGGAAACGTGGTGATTTGCATATTTAGCGAGTACACGAGATCGGTTATCAGCGTGGGTAGCTACGTCATATGTAAATTAGCATCACGACAACACAGCTCGTAGCGTGCGAGCTCCGATAAAAGCTTGTACTTTGCGAGAAGTGGAAAATGGGTCGTTTCATCGCTTGGTCTAGAAGTTTTCTGAATGTACTGTAAACAACCCCGTTCTAGGGTGGTTGTTTTTAAGCTTTAAATAAATATTAATATATAGGCGATGTTGCCCTTCCTGTGACGGAGGGAAATTTTTAATTGAAACAGATTGAAAACAAATAAAATAGACGCCGGATTTCTGCAAGGAAACACAGTAAGAACTTATATAGAAAGAACTGATTCGTGTTAGTACTAAAAAATATAGGCTATTTATTTCCGTTTTTCAGAAGATCTCGCGATAAATAACATTCTGTGTTACGTATTTGTTGTATAAGAACTGTACATTAGAGCGTTTAGGTAGATCGATATTTTGTAAAATGTGTAATATAATCAGCACTAAACTCGAAAAGTTAGTTTCGTGTAAACGTACCTAAACTTTTCCTTTGATTTTTCGCGTTAAATTACTCTTTCTTTGGCACACTTGTTATTCCCTAGAAAGCTTGTTTGAGATTATCCTATTCGACGGTTAGTTTTAAACTTCATACCAAAGCTTTTATTACAAAATAATGCGCCATCTGGTATTACAAATCGGAACTATCTAAATTCTCGACAATGTGCTATTGGGGCGACATCTGCTTTTAGACGAAATTTTGCTCCCTTTGACATCTCAATATTTCAGTTTTTATTGCAGATTAGAGCGTTTAGATAGATCGATATTTTGCGAAATGTATACTATAATCAGCACTAAACTCGGAAAGTTAGTTAAATTAAAAAAAGTAAAAAATAATTAAAGCATTCAAATTAATATTCCAGTTGTGCTAAATTAAATTAATAAACAAACGCAACTTGCTGTGATATTAAGATTTTCATTCGAATTTGGTAGATCGGATAAATAGAACTCCAGTCATTGATAATCTAATGTTTTTAAATTAGCACGCGATCACCTTGACATCTAAAAGTGATCGCGTGTTATTATATAGAAGGCAATCATTTTGACATATCGAGAGCACACACAAATTGATCGATAAGTGATGGCGCAACAATGCAGACTTTGCTGAGACGTCAAGCGTTCCAGAGAGACAGACAGATAGATCTGGGTGTTTATATATATTTTTTTGCCGTCAGTGGAACTAACCCTTTAAGCGGCCGATGTACCTGAACCAAAATTTGCCCAAATTTTTCTGTGCTCCACAAACAGAAATGTTCTCAGAGTGACTAGGTTATACCAAAAGCTACAGTAAAACAATTCCTTTCCTTCTTTCATCTCAGGAGTATCGACTGTAAATCTGTCGCTGATTGTAAGTGCTCCCTTACAGTCCTTAGTCTTACAGTATGTAGTCTGATTCTCTTATAGCCCTTTATTCTCTGTTCCATTGCCCAAGGAATGATTCGGAAGTTGTAGTCCCCCGAACACGGACATCATGCCACTGGGCATGAACAAATTACTCAAACATCTTTTCTCTCCTTTCTTAGGTTCATTGCCCTTTAACTAGCATTTTTAGAGGAAACGGTAGTCAGACAGGAAGAATTAATGATAATCATACGTCTCAAATACCGTACTTAGAATGACCAAGGTAAGGTAAAAGCAACGCTTTCTGACGCGCAGGTTCACTCGTTCTTGTCGCATTCGGCCCATTTCTTAGACAGTGAATACATTCGTTCAAGCTGTTTTCCGACTTAAAACAAAGTAAATGTCTCCGTCATTTTTAGTCCATGCCGGGGCTGGAACCCAGTTCCCCTCATTCCGGAATGAGTTGCTCTACTAATTGAGCTACGCGGACGTTCGTTATCGCAGCTATCTGCCTTTATGTCGTGTGCGTCCTGCTAGGCAGGAAAAAATATTGTTTTCATCTTTCGCGGAAGAATAAACACGCTCTAAGGTCAAAACGTCGATTCAACTGTTGTCCATCCGGCAGTTGCGTGTAAGCTCAGTACTTTTGCTTCTGAAATATGAATGGAAAAATTGTTTATCTATCGTGTGTGCAAGAAATTATGTTAATGATTTTTCGTCTTTTTTTAGCTGTTCTTGAAATAATGTGCTTTCTGTTAAGTGGCTTAAAGGGATGAAAGTACTGAGTGTCTCGAACGTTTCTGTTCTTGAAGTTCAGAAATTGATTGTAACGTAAGCGTTGGTGTTTGCATCCTAGCGATGTGTTTTACTTCCTAACTCCACGTATGTGCGTCTGCGCAAAAGTTTCCATGGCTTCTCATGTCATGGCTGCAAGGAATGCTGCGAAAACACCTGAATGTCTGACGTCAGCCAAGCTCACGTGATGCAGAAAGCCTTGCGATTGGCCGAACCCTGTGTGACAAGCGTTGTACAACTACCATGTTTTTGTTTTTATGTTCCATAAAAGGTAGAAATAAGGATGCCAATTATGGGCATGATGGAAATCCTTTGATATTATATTTTAACACAGTTCAAAAAACTTAAAAAATAAATATTTTGCCATAACGTAGTGATAAGACAATGAAGAGGATTGGTGTTAATAATTTTTGTCTGTTAAAGAAACTATACGTATTAAGTTTATGTTGTGTCGGATCGTCTTCGACTTCCCTCGTAGAAAAGAAAATCAAAATGGATTATCCTGTTCCATTGTGATTAAATTCGGTACTGTTAATGTATGTTTATTTTATTTTCTGTCAGGGTATGGTTATTCGACAACAAATAACTCAAAAAAAAAATCAAAAGAAATTGCAGTGGCGTATGCTGATTCCGAGAAGCGGGTAATCTATACTTAGTTGTAAATCGAAGGAATGTAGATGCAAACACATATTATAACGAAGTAAATTTCTCCGTCATTTCTGTTCACGCCAGGATTCGAACCCGGATCCCCTCATTGCGGAATAAGTCACTCTACCGATTGAGCTACGCTGATGTTTTATTCTGATTCCTATCTGCCTTTATGTCGTGTGCATCCTGCTGGCAGGTACGTCACATCTCCTGGTACGTTACATCATCTCCCCCTTATTTTTTTTTTTATTTTTTATTTTTTTTTTAAATTGCTGGAGAAGGGATTCTCTTATTTTTCCTATCTCGCGGTGTGGAAATAACATCACACCAATACGAGATTTTGAACGGTCGGGTCATCCGGATAGTTCGGGCGCCATTATAACGAAGTAAATTTCTCCGTCATTTCTGTCCACGCCAGGATTCGAACCCGGATCCCCTCATTCCGGAATAAGTCACTCTACCAATTGAGCTACGCGGACGTTTTTTTTATTCTGATTCCTATCTGTCTTTATGTCGTGTGCGTCCTTCTGGCAGGTACGTCACATCTCCTGGTACGTTACATTAAAAATTCATTTTACCACAATATTAAAATTTGCGTTGCAGTTACAGATTTAAGAGCGTTTTATATAATGTACATCATAAAATAATTATATATAACAACTAATTTATATAAAAACTAATTATATAATTACGTTCAGTTAACTTAAACATGCATTCTAGAGGTCTCGTTTGGGCCAAAAAATGTTCTATTACAGCGTTATGGAAATTGAACTGGGGATCATTTCTCAGTTGTTCCAGTAAGGCCATTTGACTGAGTAGACTAAGTCTTTTTTGGCTCCAGTGTTGTTTCCACACAATTTTTTCATATTTCAAAAGCCGACAAGGCCAGCAAAATTTATTTACGTTTGAACATCCTGCTAAACACGAAGATTTAGAATAAACGGAATCGGAAAAGTGCATAGTGTATATTCATGATTTATATCTTTGTATTTTGCAGTAAGGTTTAGTTCAGGATTTGGTTTCTCATTATTTACAATCAGTTTTTCTCCGAAATCTTTTCTTCCGAAAAGACATCCCTTCAAATCATCTATAATACATGTGTTCGATTTAGAATAAACGGAATCGGAAAAGTGCATTATCACGATTTTTATCTTTGTATCTTGCAGTAAGATTTAGTTCAGGATTTGGTCTCTCATTATTTATAATCAGATTTTTCCCGTAATCTTTTCTTCCGAAAAGACATCCCTTCAAATCATCTATAATACATGTGTTCGATACCACCACGCTTAATATGAAAATACGCGCTCAATTTACCAAAATTTGAACATAACTGAAACGATGACAAAACAACAAAAAATGTAATATAAGGGTGGTAAAGTTGTGTCGTGTGGCTTTTAGCTCGTGATCTTTTAAACACTCGCTGTCCGCTTTAGTCCATCTCCCCATCTGGAGACGGTCTTTGCATTCCCGTGGCTTGTTCAGAGTCGAGCATGCGCTTCGTTTCTCGTTTCCAAGGCTAAACTTTCAGGAGCGCCAGGTAATCTTCGCTGAGCTGAGATTCCCCGCTATTCTCTGGTAGAATTCTTCGAACTTGGAGAGATATCAGTTTGCTTCGGATATCTCTGAGTGAATATTTAAATGAACGAAAATAAATGTGTCACAGAATTTGATAAAAAACTGATTTAAGAAAAAGATGGTCCATCTCCGATTCCCTAGATCCCTTTAAGTATACGCCACTGAGCTATTTGTAACATTATTTCTGAAGTTCTTCTATGATGAAGACTCCTATATTGTGCTAGTGTTTCGTTCTTTTTTTTTTTTTTTTTTTTTGCAACAAGATACGATGTGTGAATAAAAGGTATCCAGACTGATTGCATATGTTCGGAATTGGGCTACATAGCAGGACGCGGTTTGGCACACTACACTTGTGCGGTTAGTCATGTCTCCCTTGCTGGTATGGTATTTTTACAGTAGTGTTTTGTTCTTACGTGCGTGAAGCTGTTCGTCGCATTTGTCATGTCGGAAAAATTTCATCAACGAATTTGCATCAGATTTTGTCAAAAACTTGATGAAACTTGCATAACCACATACGTAAAGTTACAGACAGTCTTTGTTGAGAATTGTATTAGTCACGGAGAAGTTTATGAGTGGTATTGTGTTGGTGCGAATGAAATGTCCGTCAAAGGACCAGCACACGTGGACGGACAGAACGGACAAGTAGGACAACTTACCTAGGAAAAACAATCCCCCTCGGCATCGGCACATAGTTGCTATCTGTCCGGCAAGGCCGTGATTCCGGAAAGAGAAAAGTCTTTTGGGTGGGATCCGAAGAAGTCGTCAACTGCACGTTGAACCTCGTTGTCTGTCGTGAACTGTTTCCCGGACAGGAAGGGATCCAGGCGACAAAACAGATGATAGTCTGTCGAAGACAAGCCCGGGTATTAGGCAGGATGAGGCAGTGCTTCATAGCCCAAGGCACTTAGTGTCAGCATCTTTCGTTGTGCGACATGAGGGCGGCGTTGTCCTGGAACAGAAAAACACCATGTCTTTTGACCAAAGCCGGTTGTTTTTGCAGCAATGTCCGGTGCATCTGGTGTAATTCAGCACAATAACGTTCTGCAGTGATGGTTTGGCCTCTTGCCAAAAAAACTCCGATGAATTATCCCGGCTGGACCACCAGACAAAATGCATCATCTTCTTGGTGCGCAGAGGTGGCTTAGGATGCCATCCAGCTGGCTGTGCCTTGCTTAACCATTGTACAGATCGTTTCCGATTATCATAAAGAGCCCACTTCTCGTCCCAGGTGACGATTCGATGCAGTAGTGGTTGCTGTTTATTCCTGGCAAGCAGCGACGCGCAAAGTTCCAAACGCCTAGTCTTGTTGGCAGTTGTCAACTCATGCGGCATCCACATGTCCAGCTTTTTTACCTTACCCAACGCAGCCAGACGCCGAACAACTGTCGTGTGGTGGACACCTACCTCTCCCGCTATCACACGACACGTTTTTCGGGGGTTCAATTCAGCCACACGTAACAGAACACCGTCAGAAATAGCAACAGGTCGTGTGCTTCGTTTTGCAAGTCCGTATCTCCGCTTCGAAACTTCACAAACCATCGCTGAATGGTTCGTTCGTTGGCTGTATTCTCTCCGAATGCTTTGTTAAGGTTTCGAGGGGCAATTCCTGCAGAATGGCTCACTTTAAATCATACAGGAAGATGACTCTGAAATCCAGCGTCTGCATGTTTTCTTTGCAACCCACGTTACGTCCAAACAAACCGCGCCTGAACTTTGTTCTTTACACACGTGCTAGCTATTTATAGTAATTCTGTGACGTAATACCCGCAACACCTGTGGGTTGTTCCATTCCTCTGCGGTGGGGGCCTGTCTCCACTGTTCGGTCGCGCCGGACATTTCAATCGCACCAACGCAATATAAACGTTTTAAAGATGATCGTGAAAGTGCTGAAAGGGATAAACGGTCTGGGATTCCCGCTACCAGCAAAAGTGAAAACAATGTCGAGCTTGTGTACACAGCTGTGCAAAAAAATCGCCGAAATCACTCTATTCGTGAGTTATCTGAAAGCTTCAACATTTGCTTTGGTTCAGTTCAATGGCTTCTTACAGCCGATTTGGGTATGAGACGCGTCTCAGGCAAATTTGTGCCAAATTGCTCCTGGCAGAGCAAAAACAGGCCCCGTGTTCCAGCTGTTAGTGACCTGCTTGCGTGAGTTGAAAATGGCGAAAACGTTACAAAAGGTGTCATAACTGGTGATGAACCGTGGATTTATGAGTATGACCTCGAAACTAAGGTCCAGTCTTCAGAGTGGAAGACCCCAAACTTTTCCAGACCCCCCCAAAAAAAGCTAGACTGAGCCACAGAAATGTCAAGATGATGCTCTCTAGTTTTTACAATCATGAGGAAATTGTGCATCATGAATACGCTCCACAATGCCAGGTTATCATCAAGGAGTACTAATGTCAAGTTTTGTGGCGTTTGAGAGATGCAGGTCGTCGCAAAAGCCCAGCATTGCATAAGAGTGACGAGTCCCAACACCACAATGACAACGAGCTTGCCCAAGCATCGATATTTTTACTGCAGATTCTTTCTAAGTACCTCATCACAGAGGCCCGACAGCCATCCTGCGCGCCAGTACTTGCTCGCTGCGACTTTTTTCTCTTCTGAAAAATCAAATACCACAGGTAGCGAAAAATATTTCAAGATATAAAGAAGATACAAGGGAATGCGACTAAGCTTCGCTATTTCAGAAGGTGACTTAACAATGCTTTGAGCAGTGGAAACGGCGCTGGCCTAAGTGTGTAGCTTCGCAAAGGGACTACTTTAAAAGTGATTAAGTTTCAAATTTCTGACTCTTGTACTTTTTTGTTGTAAATCACGTCTGCGCACTTTTTTGATCACACCTCGCACAATACTTGAGCAAAGCGAGGCCGAAGGCCGAGAGGAGCTCTCTTTTCTAGACTAGAGACAATTAGTTGATCGGGCATAAATACGAGATGACACATCCGATCACGTGATTTTTGTCATGCGATTGAACATCGTCCACGGTTAGGTTTTGGCTCCTTCCGATTCCCGAAATTCCAAGTCATTGAGGAATAATCGTCCGAAAACTTGCATTTTTAGGGTTTTTTCAGGGTTTTGAGAAGGGGTCGTTTGTTACCTGTCTCCTCCAAAGATCTTCAACTGATCGCGGTGATACTTGACACAGAGAAAGAGCAGGACATGGTGAGTGACATGGCGTTGGTATCATGATGCTTGGTCGTGCCGTATAGAAATCATGACCATTAAAAAACTGACCAGTTTTAATAATAATTGAAAAAATCGTCTCTCTATATGAGACTCGGAACAATTAGTTTTTCGGGCATAGCTACGACATGACACATCCGATCACCGTGAATTTTGGCATGCAATTGGACATCGTCCATGGTCAGGTTTTGACGCCTTCCGATTCCCGAAAGTCCTTGTCATTGAGAAATTTCAATTAAAACTTGATGGCCTTTAATTTGAACCGTTTCACGAAAGTCGGTTCATTAACATTAATTTAAAAAAATCAACACTTGCTTCATCTATAATAATAAAAGGAAGTTTGTGTATGTGTATGTGTTTGTCTGTCTTTCACGATACAAAATGAAAAACGTGGTTTCCAAACTGAATGTGTCTTTCAGCTTTGTTTACATGCAATCTGATCACAACCAACGTGAAGGAGGAAAGTAGTTCATGATAATTAGGCATTTCGTTTTTAGAATGTTTCGTACTTTTGTTCTGAAAGTCATAAATTTTACGCTTCAGCTTTTTAGAATTTTTTATCAGAGACGTCTTAATAAGCTTAAATTTTGCAATAGCTTAGCTCAAAATTTTCCAACTGTACCCGAGTTATCTGTTACTGTTGGCGGCTTGTCCTAGTTCTATATTATAACATTCATCAATAGAGTCTTAAGTAAAATAGTACAACGAACTGACACGTCCTGTTTCATGCCGTATATGTACATTCTGGGCCGGATTAAGGCCTTAATGGGCCTCTATTCTAAAACATTTGAGAGGGCCCCTAAGAACTTATGACAGAGAGTCATTATAAAGTCCGTTAAAACACCAAACAGTAGCAAATGCTTGTGATAATTACACTGAAGTGCCAGAAAAACTGGTACACCAGTCTAATACTTGGTAGGTCCACCTTGGGAGCGCAGGACTGCAGAAATACGACGGGGCATGGACTTCAATAACTTCTAGAAATATGCTGTAGGCAATGTACAGCATACTTCCTGCAGAGCTTTCTACAATTCGGGTGTATTCCGAGGTCTCGGATTCCTGTGTTCGATAGCGCGTTGCATGGCATCCCAAATGTGTTCTTTCACGTTCAGATCTGAGGACTTGGGTGGGAATGGCAACACCCCAAACTCAGATAAATGCTCCTCTAACCATAATGTGGCGTTCCGACACTTGTGTGGAGGTGCATTGTCCTCTTGGAACAGGCCTAACCCATCAGCATGAATGCAGGACATGAACGGGTGTACCTCGTCAGAAAGGATGCGCACATAACGTTGGCTGGTCACAGACGTTTCTAGATGTACCAGGGGTCCCAGTGAAGTCCAGCTAAACACACCCCATACCATTACGGACGCCCCCACTAGCCGGTACAGTTCCCTGCTGACAGGCGGGATCCATGGCTTCATGGGGTTTGCGCCACACACGAATCCTTCCATCTGCCCGATACAGTTGGAAACGCGACTCGTCAGACCAGGCTGCTTGTTTCCAGTCATCAAGTGTCCATTGGCGGTGTTGCCGTGCCAAAGCGAGGTGCATAGCTCTGTGTCCTGCACCCATCAAGGGGACTCGAGTTGGGCGTCGGCTCCCAAAGCCCATATCGTGCAGGGTACGTTGCACAGTCCAGACGTTGATGCTTGTTGAGGCTCCAGCATTTAAATCCGATGATACCTGCGAGAGTTTTGCACGCCTATCGCGTGACACGCTTCTTGTCAGCCGACGATGGTCACGTTCACCCAATGTCTTTTTACGGCCACACTGGTATCGTAGGTTGGAGGTTTTGCCGGAATTCTTGTAGTCACGGTACACCCTTGCAATGGTCGTCCGTGAAAATCCGAACTTCGTTTCTACCTCCGAAATACTATGGCCCATATCACCAGCGCCAACTATGACACCGCGTTGAAAATTGCTTAAATCGTTACTACTTGTCATTCTCATGCCGAAAACAGCTCTGACAGCTGGCAAAGATGTCTATCGCTTTATATATGCACTGGCGGACGCAACCGAATACGCTCATAGGTGACGTTGCTATGTATTTTGCATAAGCTAGTCTGTACCAGTTTTTTTGGCACCAGTGTCATATGTACTGCACTCTTCAAATAAATAAATTATCTGCAGGGGTTTCATTAATAAGTCACCGTATTCTCCATTGTTCTCATTAGAACATGAGTTAAAAGCTTAAGATTCCTAGATTTTGCATTGATTTTCTAATGATTTAGCATTGCAGACTTTTCTTAGTCTATCTTGTTTGTTAAATGCAATGTGAAACCACAGGGGACTTCGATCATTGGCGGTTTCAAGTGCAAATTGGGAGGTATGGGTGCATGGTAGTGAAGAAACTGAAACTGCCTCGCCGATTCCACTGTACACAGCGACATGAAACCTTGAACCTTGGTGAGTCACTGCCTTGAAATATGTCCCTGTTCCAGCCTTTGGTTCTGACCAAGTGGAAATAGTTCGAGACAAACGTAGAACTATTTTTTAAGCCTCTGCCTCTCTCTCTTCCTCTCGATCTATCTATGTATCTGCCTATCTATTATTTGCCCTGGCATGCCTCCTGGGTTCTGGTGGGTCTTAAAACTATAGTCCCTATAGACCTCGGGGTGGGCCCAAAAGCCATAGTCCCTATAGACCCCGCCGCACCGGTGGTTCAGTGGTCTAATCGATGGCTTCTGATCATTCGTCCGAGATGAGCCCGGTTTCGAATCCCGGTGAGCCATGGATGTTGTGTTTGTCTTACGGCATTGCCTCTTTCCCTTCCCTGGGCCAGTGACCCTAAATTATGGACAGGCGACTGTTCATGGCCTACTAAGTTGCTCAAGTTAGTCGTTAAACCTCTACTCAAAAAAAAAAAAAAGCTCTCCCCCCCCTCCTAATCCAGCCGTGTGTATATTCTGTGCCTGTCAGATTACTGCTGCGTGTTGTTGGACGCGTCCACTTCTAGAGGAGGAGTGGTCAGTTATCCGGTCCTTGAGTACAGCTATAATACAGAGACGGAAATTTCGGTACCTAAACTTTAAAAATAGTTAGGTGTTGTCAAAGCGCAATCTTTTGACAGTATTATTTTTCAAAAGCATTCCAGGACAATGGAAGTAAAATGTGGATATCGAGGAAGGAGATGAGAAAAAACCAAACCAAACGGAAAGAGACAAATGAAGAAGACTCGAAAGATCAAACAAGTAATAAATGTAGCAACAGCGTATGGAAAGGGAATATTATATGGTACAAATGTATTTATATAAAAACGGAAAAACGCCAGTAAAACAGCTATCATATAAATAAGCATTTCTACGAAGTGAAAATGTCATATCAGGCAAGTACTTGTTGAAAAAAAAAGCGCTATTCAGATTCGTATGATATAAGCTTTTTAGAAGATGAAAAGAGAAGCAATTTTACTGAGGTGTATCACAGATGCTACTTGAAGAAAATTGTAAAAGAAAAAATATTTTGCTTACATTTTCGTAAAGTAGAATTTCGGGATACTGTGTTCCTTGTTTATTATTCCTAGATTGAAATAAATCAAATAAGCTTCGGAAAATTCAAGGTTCTTGGAACGGAAAATGGCTACGCAGAGAGCTTTAAAGCTGTGTGCGAGCATTCATTTCAAAGACTGAAAGAACTTAATCTTAAATCAGTTGAACAAATCAGGGAATAAATTCCGCACAGAATGCTTTAAGTGGGTTAAAAAAACAATTCAAGAAACATATTATAAAGACTGACACGTTTTGAACTACGTAAGAACTGGCCAATTTCATTGCCCTACAGAAGGTGCGGGAAACAATAACACTGGTCCAACAAATTTGTCCTAAGTTTCATGATGGGTGTGTAGTGTTCTTCATTGTTTAACACGTGTGGGTGTTGCTTTGGGAACACTAAGTAAAGTTCATTCTCCTTACTCACTTACTTTTCAGTCATTTGCAAAACTTTAAGACCACCTGTTGGTATTAGGAGATTTCTGTCCATTGCTTCAGCTACTGTCTATATTACTCGACTTCCTGTCGGTGTTGCAACATCCTACAGCGGCAGCTGTTGATAGCGTTGGGGAAAGCGTACAAGCGTCAGTTTGCTTCTGGTTTCCATGCTGAGAGCTTTTGTATATATTTTCTGTAGAGCGAAAAATGGGCAAAAATGCGCCAATAAGTGTTACTCAGAGGGTACAAATGATGATTTTATATCATGAAGGATACTCCGAACGTGACATAACCAGAAAGATGAATGTAAACAAGACTGCTATTCATAATACGATCATGAAATATCGAGATACTGGTGAATTTAGCAACCGAAACATAAGTGGACGTCCAAGGGAAACAACCCCACATGGTGTCAATACCATAAGGCGAATAGTTGTGTGTTCTCCGAGGAGTTCGTGCAAGAAAATCAAAGTCTTTCTACATTCAAAAGGGTCTGATATTAGTATGAGCACTGTTTCCCGAAGTCTTAGCAAAGATTTTGGATTAAAGTCTTATAAACCTACACATAAACCTAGAACTAATCTCTGTCATGAAAAAAAGATACTCTAGTTTGAGAAGCGTCATTAATCATGGACTGCTGGAAATTGAAGTCAAGTTCTTTTTTCCGATAAATCAACTGTGCGTTAATTTGAAACACGTGAAGCAAAATGACCAAAAGGCAAAAGGTTTGATGAAAAATATACCGTTAGCACCACGAGATATCAGCCTAGTCAGATGATATGGGGTGCTATGTCAGCATCCGGTACTGCTACATTACCCTTTTTGCCGGCAGGCACTACCATTACTGGCCCTTCTTATGTAGAAATGTTATGTGAGTAGATCTTAACTCAAGTGCAAGTGCACAGATGCACAATCTTTATGCATGATGGTGCCCTATGCCACAGATCAAAGACAGTAAAGGACTACTTGCAGAGGAAAAACATAACTGTGCTTGACTGGTCGGGTAATAGTCCCAACCTTAACACCATCGAAAATCTGTAGACCATTTTACACTGCTGGCCACCCAAAATGCAACACCAAGAAGGACACCAGATAGCAAAACCAGATCTACTGGACACATAACAACAGATACAAAGATGAAACGATTGAGCTTACCGGCCCGTGCGACTTGCGGAACACGCAGACATCAATAGTTCGTGTGGCCTCCATGGCTGACAATAACGGCCGCTACACGCCACGACATCAAACGGAAGAGGCTTTGGAGAGGCTTTGGATGTCGGTCCAAGCTGCTTCCACACGTTGCCACAGTTCATCAGGCGTAGCCACGGGTGGTGCTTGCCGGGCCACTCGGTTGCCGATCAGCGACCGGACGTGTTCGATGGGCGACGTGTCGGGAGAACAGGCGGGCCACGGCAGCAGTGACACCTGGTGGGCCGTGAAGAATTGTTTCACGATGCGTGCCACGTGCGAGCGCGCATTGTCCTGTTGAAACGTGGCCGCTGGCAGGTCCTGCAGGTAAGGGAGGACTACAGGCTCTAAAACGTCGGAGATGGTGGGGTGGCTGTTGAGTGTACCGATGGTGCGTACCAGAGGGGTGCGGGTGTCATACCCAATTGCGCCCCAAACCATAACGCCAGGCAACGGACCGGTATGGCGATGCATAATGCAGGCGTCATAAAGTCTCTCGCCGTGGTGCCGCCACACGCGGATCCGACCATCGTGGTGTTGCAGGCAGAAGCGGGATTCGTCGGAGAACACAATGTCGTGCCATTCCGTAGTCCAGGTACGGCGATCAACGTCCCACTGCCACCGCACTCGCCGGTGGAGTAACGTCAATGGTAATCAGAGCAATGGGCGCCGTGCGACAAGTCCCCGCTCCTGTAGACGACGTCGAATGGTACGTGCTGACACAGGTTGTTGCGCAACACACCCTAATTCTTGCGCTAATGTTCGCGATGTGGCGGTGCCAGCCGTCAGTGCCCGCCGCACAACGTGCCGGTCCTCTAGCTCGGTTGTGTGCCGCGGCTGCTGCAATCGCTCACGTCGGTCCGTCCGTCCCTCCTGCTCTCACCGAATCCATGCTCGCCTCAGTGTGACTGGATGTCGTCCCACATGGGCGCCTATGTCTCGGTACGATAAACCGCTGTCGCGATAAGCCACTATTCGTCCTCTGTCGAACTCGGAAACGTGCTGGAATGACTGTCGTATTCTGAGACGAGGCAATAGGAAGCTTTCCACGCACAGGGGAACACACTTAAACTACTTATACCCCGCCTTCTGTGCACCCTTCTTATAGTGCTTCTCGGTGGCGTGCCGGGCGCACATGATTTGCATATGTCCTGCAATGCTGATCGTTTGCATGTCCTCTCGCGGGCGACGCATGCTGCAAATTTCAGGCCAATCGGATGCTTCCTTCTTGGTGGTGCATTTTGGGTGGCCGGCAGTGTAAAATACAAGGTAGCAGAAAGACAGCCTTCGAATTCCCAAGCTTTGTTTGACACAATAAAGTACGTGTGATGCAAAGGCATTTCAAATGACTACTGCAAATCTCTCATTGAGAGTATTCCACATTCTATTATGCCCGTTATAAAAAGCAAATGTAGCCACACAAAGTACTGATTTCGGTCTTTTTGTGTTCTAAAAATTATAAATATTCAACTATGGTGTCATTTTTTCAAATAACTCTGACTAGTAATTAGTGGTTTCTTTGAAAATTTTAATTTCTAATAAACAGACAGATGGTCTTAAACTTTTGAGAATGACTGTATATGAAACAGGTGTTGTAACGTACCAGGAGATGTGACGTACCTGCCAGAAGGAGGCACACGACGTAAAGGCAGATATTAATCAGAATAAAACGTCCGCGTAGCTCAATTGGTAGAGCAACCCTTTCCGGAATGAGTGGACCCGGGTTCGAATCCTGGAGTGGATAAAAATGACGGAGAAATTCACTTCGTTATAATGGCGCCCGAACTATCCGGATGACCCGACCGTTCAAAATCTCGCATTGGTGTGATGTTATTTCCACACCGCGAGATAGGAAAAATAAGAGAATCCTTTCTCCAGCACTTCGAAAAAAAAAAAAAAAATAAGGGGGAGATTATTAACGTACCAGGAGATGTGAAGTACCTGCCAGAAGGACGCACACGACGTAAAGGCAGATAGGAATCAGAATAAAACGTCCGCGTAGCTCAATTGGTAGAGCAACCCTTTCTGGAATGAGGGGACCCGGGTTCGAATCCTGGCGTGGATAAAAATGACGGAGAAATTCACTTTGTTATAGTGTCACTCAAATAAAGTCCAAGAAAGAGTTATTTACAGTGGGGTTTTTTAAGCCGTCAATATCTGATAAGTACTTCACTCGGATATTCCAATATTCATGAAGAACTAATTCGTAACAGCACTAATAATTTATTCTGATTCCCGTAGGTTAGTAAACACAATAATAGTTTGACGAGACTCTAACACGAAATATAAACAATCCATCCACATTATTGTAACCACCAGCTATTATCCAGAGTAACCGCCATGTGCAGCGCGGACAGCAGCTAGACGGGCTGGGAGTGACTCAGTAGTGTGCTAGAAGGTGCTCACAGGTATGTGGAGCCATGCGGACTGCAGTGCATCTGGCAGAAGTTGGAGGATACGTAGTGGATAATCCAAAGAGCAAACAACACGATCGAGGTGGTCCCACAGATGCTCAATTGGGTTTAAGTCTGGGAAATTAGGAGGCCAGAGAAGTACTTTGAAATCTTCAGCGTGCTCTTCCAATCACTCCCGAACATTTCTAGCTGTGTGACACGTCGCATTGTCGTGCTGGAAGATCCCATCCTCCCCAGGGAAGGCAATCAGCATGTATGGGTGTACGTGGTTTGCAAGGATGGATTCATAACGAATTAGGTCCATAGTGCCTTCCACAGGTATGAGGGGACCCAGGGGTCGCCACGAAAAAAGAGATCATAACGCAGCCCCCACCAGTTTATGTTCTTCCAGAAATGGTTGAAGACTGTTTGTTCTCCGATGTTTTTCACCTTATGCGCCAACGTCCAACCGTTCGAAGAAACAGAAAACGTGAGTCATCGGAGAAGGCAATCCTTTGCCAATCAGGGGAGCTCCAATTCCGATAATGCCGTGCAAATGTAAGCCTTGTTTGCCGATGCACCTTCGTTAGCATAGGTGCAGGGATCATCCGTCTTCATCGGAGCCCCACACGCAGAACTGTCGTTTTAGACACACTTCTGGTAGCCCTCTGGTTCATTCGGCCAGTGAGTTGCTCCACTGTAGCGTGTCGATCGGCCCTCACACACCTTCGAAGCCGATGTTCACCTCTCACATCAATGGCACGTGGTGCTACGCAGTTTCCACGTCGCTTATTCGCAATGGTGACATTTCTCCAATCACGATTCACTTTAACCACAGCAGCACGCGAACAGTTCACAAACTGCACTGTTTCAGAAATACTGCCACTCTTGGCCCGAAAGCCCATAATCATCCCTTTTTGAAAATCTGACAAATCGCTCCTTTTTATCCATGACAACAACAAGGGATATGTTTTCTGAATGCTACCTTATATACCCTCCAAGCCAGCTCACGACACGTGCCTTCTTTCATTGGCTACGCGCTGTTGACGTCAAAAGTAGGAGGTGGTCACAATAATGTGACTGGACTGTGTTCAAACAGGGTGTTACACAAAGGGTGTCCGAAAGAAATAGGAAAGTAACGGCTGGTTGTAGCAGAAAAGTAAAAATGCAAAATACTCAGGAAACACAGGACATTTCAGCTATGATATAGTTGCACCCCCGGATTGGATAATTTCCGGAAAATACGAAAATTAAATATTTATACGGCCCTCCACGGAAAGCAAAGTCAATTAGTGAACAATTTACCCAGACTCTTTAGAGGAATATTTTGCTGGGATATCGATAGTTGAAATTTTGGAAGCATGCCAGCTTACCTGAAGTGAACATGTGCATCTTTTTTTTTTTTTTTTTTTTTTTCTTTTGATTGGAGGTTTAACGACCACCGTGAGCAACTCAATGGGCTATAAGCAGTCGCCCGTCCCTAATTTAGGGTCACTGGTTCCAGGGAAGGGAGAGAGCCAGTGCCGTAAGACAAACACAACATCCATGCCTCACCGGGATTCGAACCCGGACCCCTTCCGGACGAATGATCAGAGGCCATCGCTTAGACCATTGCGCCACCGGAGCGGCATGTGCATCGTTAACGTCCGCGAATGGTACATTTGAGTGACATCTGCAAATCCATTTATAAAAGGACAAACGGCATGCTGTGGGTATGAAAATTTTCTCCTGCATTTTCAGTTTTAATCAAAACATTTATGTAATGAAATAGTATTTAAGACCAATGCAGAACAGGGGGAACCCCGAAAAAAAAAAAAGAACGATCACCGAAAAATCGTCGCTCCGTTTAGCTTCCATTATCAGAAATTTTTGCCTTTGTTTTTAAAAGCTGAAATACAAACATCTGTGCGACAAGACGATGTTTAGCAGCAATATTTCGGCAGAAGGAATATCACGAAAAAACAAATTAGGATTACGTAAGAATTCTTCGCTCGGTTAAACTTCCGTTTTCGGAAAATTTTCTTTCGTTTTCTCGCTGAAATACAAACATGGAATAAAACATTTAACAGTAACACTTAGCAGAGAGAACATCTCGTAAAAAATAATTTAAAATTAGAGCTCTCTGTCTAACTTCCGTTTTAGGAAGTTGTTGCCTCCCTTTCCCAGCTAAAATAGAAACATTTATGCAATAAAATGATATTTAACAAACTAACATAGACAGATCGAACACCATGAGAAAAAAAAACAATTACGTTTTTGGGAGAAATTTTCGCGCCGCCGAGTTCTGCTTTTGGAAAACCTTTAAAGACTGAATTTGGTCCCTTGATGGGAAAACTGGTCCCCAAGATCGAGAGTCTTCAAGGGATGCCGTTTCTTTTTTGCTAGGCCAAAGTAAAGGTTTTGGGAATATCGTTTTTGTCTGCAGAATCAACCGAAAAATCTGCTACGTTCGTCGCCCGTCGCACGTGGCCATGATTCTGCTATGGGGCTGGGAAGTAATTTAACTTCTGCCCAAAGTGCACAGCATTAACTGGAAAAAAATTAACTTCTAGCTAAATTCCATTGTATTAACCTGAAAAAAGTTATCAAGGAAGAATCATGTGTATTACCCGGAAAAAAATTTAGCTTCTGCCCGAAGTCCTCTGCATTCACCGGAATTTTTATTATTCTTGACCGAAGTCCACTGCATTAACCGGAAAGAAATTTAGCTTTTAGCCGAAATCCTGCGTATTAACCGGAAAATAATTTAACTTCTGCTCAAAGTCCTCTGCATTCACCAGAAAATATTTAACTTCTGCCCAGTCTTCCGTATTAACTGGAAAATAATTAAACTTCTGCCCAAAGTCTTCTGCACTCAGCCGAAAGAAATTAAATTCCAGCCAAAGACCACTGCATTAACCGGAAAATATTTAACCTCTGACCAAAGCCCTCTGTATTAACCGGAAAATAATTTAATTTCTGCCCGAAGTCCTCTGCATTCAACGGACAAAAATTTGATTCTAGCCAAACACCACTGCATTAACAGGAAAAAAAAATTAGCTTCCAGCCAAAGTCCTGTGTATTAACCGGAAAATAATTTAACTTCTGCCCGACGTCCTCTGCATTCACCGAAAAAAATATCTGTTAGCCTAAGTCCTCCTTATTAACCGGAAAGCCCACTTCGGGCCAACTCTTTAACCGGTCATCAAATAGAAGTAATCGGTCTTCCCAAGTTTATAAGTGAGTCACGGAATAATTATCATCCTCTGCCACCGGGAATCGAACTCAGGTCATCCAATTACGCGCCGGACATGCTACCACTGCACCAAAGCGGCTTCGAAATACTCCAGATTCACATACGACAAACTACCAAGCCACCTGATAGGTAGCTTTCTTTGGAGCCACGCACAATGCTGGGGATTCACCAAAAACTAACAGTAGCAACTGAACAAATAACTAGAAGGCTGCTGTTAAACTACACGGGCGTGCAAAAATTAAGGACGAGACGGTTTTTCGAATGTAACGTCGTGCAGAAGTGCACCACATCGACTCAAATTATACCATGAGATCCCCAAGATATAAGAATATGGAATAAGTGAGCAAAACCGTCCAAACAAGGAATCCAAAGGATACAAAGGCACTTTATTGAAAAGGTAGCTTCGAGCACAACTGGACAGAAGACAGAAACGTTCATGTGACAGGTGGCTGCCAAGACAAATCCAGTCTTTTGTAGGGGATATGATCACCCCTGACTGCGTTGCAGGATTTACAACGTCTTACCATGCTGAGGACGAGGTTGTCAAGGAGCTGTTGAGGCATCGCGGCCCATTCCTCTTGTAGCGCCAATCGCAGCAGCGGAATCGTTGCTAGCGGATGGTGACGTGCTGCCAAGCGTCTCCCGAGAAGGTCCCACATGCGTTCGATTGGATTTAGGTCCGGAGACCTTGCGGGCCAATCCATGCGTTGAATATCTTTACTCTCCAACAGCTCCGCGACAGCCACTGTACGATGAGGTGTAGCGTTGTCGTCCATGAAGAGGAACGCAGGACACACAGCACCTCTAAACAGACACACATGAGGCAGGGGAATCTCGGTACAATAGCGGACACCAGTGACTGAACCTCCTTGGAAGATGTGGAGGTCAGTACGGCTACCAAGCATGATACCGCTCCAAACGAGAACTCCGCCACCTCCAAACCGGTAACTTTCAATAATGTTGGAGGAGTGATTGCGTGTTCCCTGCTCTCTCCATATGTGTATACGTCCAGAATCGCTCATCGGACTAAATCGGCTCTCATCCTTAAAGAGAACTCGACCACATTGCTGATATGTCCAGTTCTTGTGTTCTTGGCACCACAGAAACCGCCGTCTCCGATGAGCAGGCGTTAATGGCGCACACCGTACTGATCGTCGTGCAAATAGACTACCTTTGTGCAGCCTCCTGGCCACGGTAAAACGCGATAACGGACGTCCAGTTGTCTGTTGCACGTGCCTTGCGATTTCTCCCGTTGTCTGCCGTCTGTCTCATTTCGCCTGTAGGACAATATATCGGTCGTCCGCCGCCGTGGGTGCTCGTGGACGACCACTGCTAAACTCTCGGACAGCTGTTCCTGTCGTTTGAAATGCTCTCCAAGCTCGTGCAACGATGCTGTGAGCGATCCCGAACTCCTCGGCCACACTAGTCACACTTTGACTTTCTTCCAAATTCCCATTGGCGCGACCTCGGGTAAAGACATCAAGATGTCGTCTACTGGATTGCCTGTTGGCCATATCACACGGTGGCAGCAACTCGACGTCGTTCAAACCGATGTATACCGTGCAATAGCTTTCACCGAATTACTGAGCGTACACCGCCCGTGTGCTTTATACCCTTCCGACACTCCTCCCCCTACGTCATGCTGCATATACACTGCTGGACAATTGCTAAGGACGGATCATAAACGGCTATATAGCGCATAAAAAAGTAAGTGTGGTTGGATGCCAAGTGAAATAAAATAATGTCAGAATGCCAGGACATTACAAGAAAGACAATTTATTGTGCTCTGAAATCCAGAAGGCTTTGGAACGGGTTCAAGGGACAAACAGGCCATTTTGTGCAGAATACGCAAACGTGAAAAAAATGCAATTACCGTCTGCAGGCGTTCCGGCGTAAGATGTCAATACGGGATATGGCCACCATGGAGGGCGATGCAAGATTCCACACGTCGTGTCATGCTTTGCACAACATTATCAAGCAGCTGTTGGGGTAATTTATCCCATTCCTCTGTCAGTGCACGGATGAGGGTGTCCTTGTTTATTGGAGGGCATTGGCGACCAGCAAGACTCCTCCCCAAAGCATCCCACACATTTTCAATGGGATTCAGATCTGGAGAACGTGCTGGCCATACGAGGCGTTGAATATCCTCGCTCTCAAGACACTGCTGGACAGCGACTGTTCGATGACATGTTGCGTTGTCGTCCATGAAAATGAATCTAACACCGACAGCACCACGGAACATACGAACATGAGGTAGCAGAACACCATTAATGTATGGTTGGCCAGTCATATTCTTAGTTGGAAGCACATAGAGGGACGTACGGCCATTGATCATGATGCCAGCCCATACCATGACACTACATGTCGGATATCGGTCCCTTTCCTGTATGTTTGCTGGACACTATGCAGTACCACTATCGCGCCAGATCAGTTGTCGTCGACAATCAGACGATAGACTGTATCTAATCTCATCTGAGAAGAGGACAGCAGACCAGTCGTTATCAGTCCAATTGCGATGTTGATGGCACCATTGCAAACGGGTGGTACGGTGACGTCTGGACAATGGGATGCACACAACAGGACGGCGGGCGTATAGTCCTCCTTCATGCAAAGGTCTGGTGACAGTTTTTCGGGAGATCCGCTTGCCAGTAGCAGCCATAAACTGATTTGCTACCTCACTAGCTGTGCTGCGCCGGTGTCTTTTTGTTGATAGCACTATGTACCGATCTTCTGCAGGTGTCGTACTGCGAACACGACCTCCCCCGTGACGTTTGCTACACTCTCCATTTGTTTGAAATGATTTCCAAAGCCTTGAAACAACACTGTGGCTGACGTCGAATTCCCTGGCAACATCTGTTATTTTTCGCCCTTCTTCAATCTTGCCAATAATACGGCCACGCGTACAATCATCTAGGTGATGTCGGGAAGACATACTGAAACTTGCAAGTTCGTCAATTGATTCTTTCCCTTTCAACTTTGCGTTTGAACAACAACGGTCAATACGCGTCAAATCCTTTATATCTCTTATCAGCGCTATGACGTCACGAACAAGTTCGGCAATCCAAAACTTGCATACGCACAACACGTCTTACTGTATCCCGCACTTATGCTAATTTCCACATTTTCCTGCCTTCCATTTTATGGTTGCCATCGTTGCTACTGTCATCCGTCCTTAGCAATTGTCCGGCAGTGTATATTCGGATACCCTACCATACCGGACTGTAGTCTATCTCCTGGGTGGTCTTTCGGTCCGTTCTGCCTGCTCGTTTCGCTCTTATGCTAATTTCTCCTCTCCTTCCTTAATTTTTGCACACCAGTGTAGAAGGCTGCTTAAACGGAAAGAGCGGTGACTTCTATTTGATGTTTCTAATCTACGTCAACTCTGCATTTATTCTTTAACCGGTCGTTGGTTGTTACACTTTGAACAACGCCAGTGATCACGCGTGAGAGTTTTTTCTCACACTACCTTTTCCCGTTGTTTTAAGTAGTCTGCTCACTAATAACACTTCAGAATTCTTTCTTTGTAAGAAATAGAGTAAATATTTGCTTATAGTTACAAAGCAAATAGGTAGAAAACGCACTCGTATCACCGGGTTATCTATAAAAATAAAAAACACAAGCACCAGTCGTCGCTTGATGAGAGAAATGTTCACACGAAGCACACAGGAGCAAAGCGCAGCCTGTTGGAAGAAAGAAGTGCCAATCCAAACCGGAACTGATTACAGAAGGTTGAAAAAATTCTAAAAGTCAGCTAGAGCGGGGTTGGTGCCCCCAGAGTAACTTCCAATTAAATGGCGCTCTTTATATGCCAAGCGAGAGAGAAATGTTCACAGTGCGACCAATGACGAGAGAAACAGACGATATATACACTGCCTAACGGAGAAAATGCCACACCATGATGGAATGCTCGAAAACAGACCAAACTGCGAACACATATAGAGAAGTAAGTCCTGAACAAATGATTTAACTGCCACATGCAGACTAGTCTCCAGTGGCTGAATATACAGGATGATCAATAAGGAGTGTGAACCCATTTTGAGCAATACAGTGCTGAAACCGACGTGGCATCGAGGCAATGAGAGTTGGAATAGAGTCCTGGGGTATCGTGGACCATGTAGTGTTGATCCGAGCCCACAGTTCATCTTCATTTTGCGGTGGTGGGAGGATACTTAACCGACGTCCAATCATGTCTCACAGATGCTCGATGGGCGAGAGTTCTGGGGATCGTGATGGCCACGGAAGAATCCGCGCACCGTGTAAAGCATTCAGACTGATCCGAACAGTATTCGGCCGGGCGTTATCCTGTCGAAAAACGGTATTTCGGACGCCCTGCAGATACGGTAGTGCCACGTGCTGCAGCACCCCGTCAACATAGCAGCGTGCCGTTAATGTGCCCATAATGCGTACCAGCGGGGAGCGGCAGTTGGGACTGATAGCACCCCACACCATGATTTCACGTTTCCGGGTCGGGTGGCTATCCACAATAGCGGAGGAATCCTCCCGTTGGCCACGTAGCCTCCAGACTCTCACACGGCGATCATCCGTGGTGAGACAGAACCGCGACTCGTCGCCGAACACCACACCGTTCCATTCGGTACCCCACACAGTTTTGGAGCGACACCACGCCAAGCGGTGACGATGATGACTCGTTGTTAAGGGTAACAAACCAGACCTGGCCAACCGCGAGACACTGTCCGCGCTGATATCGAAACATCCAATCTTCCCCGTACACTACGCAAAATGTCGCCCGTTGTGACCCGTGGGTCCGCTACCTCATGACGTCAGATGCGACGATCGGTGCACTCGGACGTCCGTCTCCGTGTTCCGGCCCCTTTACGACGTTGCACAGATCCTTCCTGGGACCACTGTCTCTAAATGCGACTGACGGTAGTGGAATCCCGTTGCGGTACGAAGGCCTACGCTGACACCTCTCGTGAACTCATCCGTTTGACGAAATCGAGTACAATGGCGTCTTAACGGCACTGACACCCCTTTTCCGTTCCCCAGACGCGGTTACGGCAGAACCACTTACTTCTCGCGGCCGTGACGCCGCCTCGACTGATGGCCTCACGGGCTGGTTGACCACTTACATCCCATGCACCGTTAGTTCGATTGGCTTTCAAGTGCAATCATTTGCATAATTTGTACGTGTGCACCCACCCTGCAATTTGCATGGCGCTATGTTGACGTCTTCGTGGTGTGGCATTTTCTCTGTCAGGCAGTGTATTTCAAAGGTGCACTTTAGACATATCAATCTACAACATAATAGCTACTAATCGCGAAAATTTTGTTGAGATCCCTGTCAAAATGTTACGTACGGCTGGGGAAAACTTTCGTGTGAAGTATATTTTCGCAAAATACAAACATTGCTAATGAGACCTGAATTCTCATTTAGCTGCGAAAACACATTTATATGACATAATACCCTCTGGAGAGTCTAAGCATTGAGGCCTGTGAATAGCCCAGATGACGGCTGAGAAACTACCAACCACTCAAGCGAAAGAAGAGGCGACGGGAAACGCTGAGTTTTCTCACTTTATCAACATCGCATTACAGTTAAGAACCGAACTGAACCCACTCCTGGATTAAAGCCTCTTAGGGACTAACCTCAAAACAGAATGAGTTCACGAAAGAGGTCAGAATTAAAATATTTCCCCGGAGTAATCACAGTGTGTATCATAATTAATGTTATAATCAACTTTACTGAGAAAATATCTTGAGCCGATAATTACCAGCTTGTTATGACGCTCAATAAGAGAGCTGCGTCAGGGAAGAACATCACACTTCGTCATAACCAAGTTACCTATATTTTACGAACTGTATAAAACGATAAATAATCAAATTCGTTGAAAGTGCTTCAAACGTATTCAACATTAATTTATATTACTATTCAGCATGGAATATAAGGTGCGTCGTATAAATATAGAGACAGTCGACTTTACGCCGTGAACGGAATGCGAATATAGGTAGGAAGCTGAAATGGTACCTAATTAGACATAACCCTACAACAAAAGTTTCGATTCGTCGAGGTGACCGGATTGTGTGAAAAGAAAACCAGAAAGTAAGATAGTGTAATTTTAGGTGTCCCATAAATATAAAGACAACTATGTAAAGTAGCCACATGCAAATGAGATTGTAACGTAGCAGGAGATGTGACGTACCTGCCAGAAGGACGCACACGACATAAAGGCAGATAGGAATCAGAATCAATGTCCGCGTAGCTTAATTGGTAGAGCAACTTATTCCGGAATGAGTAGACCCGGGTTCGAACCCCGGCGCGGATAAAAATGACGGAGAAATTCACTTCGTTATAATGGCGCCCGAACTATCCGGATGACCCGACCGTTCAAAATCTCGCATTGGTGTGATGTTATTTCCACACCGCGAGATAGGAAAAATGTGAGCAGCACTTCGAAAAAAAAAAAAAAAAAGAAAAATAAGGGGGAGATGATGTAACGTACCAGGAGATGTGACGTACCTGCCAGAAGGACGCACACGACATAAAGGCAGATAGCAATTAGAATCAATGTCCGCGTAGCTTAATTGGTAGAGCAACTTATTCCGGAATGAGTAGACCCGGGTTCGAATCCTGGCGCGGATAAAAATGACGGAGAAATTCGCTTCGTTATAAGATGTACAAATTAGCATGTTGTACGCACGCGCATGGGCCGTAATTCGGTCCAGCCTACAAAAGACGGCGGACCTGTCGTCAGACATTCATTTGCCGAAATGCCACGCAACAGTGAACTTTCTGGTGAGGAGGTGCAGAAGATTTGGAGACTGAGAGCGAATGGATTGCCTGTAGCGGAAATTTGTAAAGTCATGGGGAGGAGTAGCGCAGTCATTTATAAGACTTTATCGAAACGCGGTGCGTTAACAGCCAAAAAACTGCCTGGAAGGCGTCGAATAACAACCAAACGACATGATCGTGCCATCATGCGTTTAGTTTCATCACAAAGGTTATCACTACGCCAAGTTTCTCGGACTGTTGGTATCACCGTCTCAAAGGACACAGTTCATCGACGAATCAAGGAAAGTCGCACCATTGTGCTCCGTAAAATGCGCCGTCTGCCACACCTTACGTGGCGCCAAAAGGAAGCTAGATTGTTATGGGCAAGCAGCCACATGCACTGGACGGACGAGTGGATCACAACTATTTTCTCCGATGAGAAAGAGTTCAACCTGGACGGCCCTGACGGTTGGAACTGCTATTGGCATGATTTACGACGCGAGCCACGCACTTTCGTCAGCAGACAGAAAGGAGAGGGATCTGTGATGGTGTGGGGAGCTTTTGCATTCGATGGTACAACTGATATCGCTTTCCTGCAAGGCAGGCAAAACTCCGAAATGTATCAGGACATACTCAGCAGCCACCTTCTACCGTTTGCCGAAACTCTAGCGGGTGTTGATTATCTGTTCCAGCAAGACAACGCCTCTATCCATCGGTCTGCATCAACGAAAAGCTGGTTTAACACTCATCATGTGACCGTAACGGATTGGCCAGCACTCAGTCCAGATCTGAACCCTATCGAAAACCTCTGGGGTATCCTAGCTCGTGATGTGTATGCGAATGGACGGCAGTTCCCAAATGTGGTAGCATTGAAAGAGCAGACTGAACGAAGCTGAAACGCACTCCGTCCAGAGCACTTACATCACTTGGTGGACAGCATTACCAATCGGGTTTTCAGAGTTATTCGGAACAACAGCTCCACTATTCGTACCGGAGGTGCTCATAACTAGTAAATCTCTATATTTTTGAGACAGAGTATTTCTGTTTTTTTCTTGTACTTGGCGTTGGAATTGTTATGTTCCCGTCAAACTATTGTGCAGTTGCGTGTCCTATGCTGTTTTTGCTATAAATATGAGGTGTACATTTCAGCTCGTTGTTGTTCCTTTTTTATTCGAGAAATACGTCTCTATATTTATGCGACGCACTATAGAACGTCATGAAAGAATTTCTGATCTGTGTTCCACTTTTGAAGATATCTCGTCACAAATGGAATAATAACTTACCTTCTATAATACAGTGGGATTTTGATTTTAATGCTGTGCTTATCAAGGAAAATGTTACCTAAGTTCTGATACGAAAGGAAACACATACAGTTGTATCAGAATAATGGGAATAACACCCTTGGGCCGGATGATAGCGGCGAGACGGCGTGGCATGGACGCAATAAGGCCCTGGAAGGTTGCTTGAGGCACACGTGCCCATTCGGACTGCAGCAGAGCACGGACGTTCCACCAGAGATGACGTGGTTGTGGGTCAGCACGTCGAACCTGTCGATCCAAATAGTCCCACAAGTGCTCTATAGGGTTGAGGTCGGGAGATTTCGCCGGCCAAGGGAGAACGGAGGCATCTCTGTCGTGTTTCTGGAACCTGTCACGTATCCCCTTAGCGACGTGGCACGGCGCATTGTCCTGTTGGTAGACACCATCACCACGAGGGTAGACGTCCAACATGAAGGGATGCATGTAGTCAGGGAGGATAGACTGGTAGCCAGCCATTGGCGTTCAGGGACCCATTCAGCGCTACCAGTGGTCCCAGATGATACCAGAAAAACATTCCCCAGACATGCAAACTGCCACCGCCGGACTGTACGTGACCGACAAGCGTGTCCGGGTGTTCAAGGACCCAGTGGTCCCAGGTTATACCAGGAAAACATCCTCCAGACATGCGCACTGCCACCACCGTCCTGTACTTGACCGACAAGCGTGTCCGGGTGTTGGTTCTCGTGTGTATGACGTCATATCCGCCACCGCCTGTCACTTCCGTTGAGTAGAAACCTCGATTCGTCGAAGAAGGAACCTTTTCCATTCTTCCACTGTCCAATGACTGTAGTCCCGTGCGAAATGCAGGCGTCGTTGCCGATGTACCTGGACTTACATGGGTGCCTTGACGCTGCGTCGACTTTGGAGACTCATGCGTAATGATCTCCTGTTATCAGGGACACGTACCTGGGTGTCCCAGCGTTCATTTGCGTGGTATTGCTGCACTGTTGCGCGTCGATTGCCCTTTACCAGTCGACTGTGGGGACGTTCTCTTCTGGGGTCCATGGTTTTTGGGGCTTCACAGTTATGACTTCGGGACGTACTCGGTGTGCCAGCGGTCCACTCTTGGTACACCCTTTACTAAAAGCATGAAAAATGCCGCATACAGCTTCTACGACTACCGTTAATGCACCGCCCAGAACTGCTAGCTTAACACATTATATATGCAGCGATCTTGCTTTTCAACCATACATACGACATTCACGATTGACCTCAAGGCTTTTGTCAGATAACATTGAGTGAGTGAGAAAATACACTGCTCAACATAGAAATTGTCCCATTCAAAACGAGGTGTGCTACAGACATGCAAATCGCAGGGCGGGTGTATTCAATCAAGATATACAAATGATGTTAAACTGGAGCAGATGACGTCACATACTGTGAGATACAGGTGCCAGCAGCAACAAGGATGGTAATGGTTGGTTCTCTGATCGAAGTGTTGCGGACGTTTCATATTTCTTGTTTGTGCAGGGAAGCCACTCAGCGGAAGCCGAAAATTGCGGCTCCACCTCGTCGGCAGGTTTTTCGCAATTTGGATGCGTTTTAAAGAGGAAGGAAGCAGGGCGCCGCGCACGTGTAACGGATTCAGGAACTCTTGGACACTGTTGGCATCAGTGGCTACAAGAAAGTTCGTACTTGCATCGGAGCGGCAGTGGTACAGTCCGACAGACGTCGGCACGCCTGGACCGGCGGATTGTTCGACACGCTCGTTCGTCACCAGAAAGCACTGTAGCGGATATTCGACGTGCTGTGTCATCGGTCATTGACGTCGCCATAACGACCTAAACTCTAAACCGATGGTTACATACGGCAAACCTGCGCAGTAGCCAACCGTTATCTTGGCAGCCATTGAAAGGCCAGCCATCGCAGCGCTCGCCTGGCTTGGTGCCGGAGTCAAGGGAACTAGGTTCACGAATGGACCACTGTGGTCTTCAGTGATGAATTCCACTTCTGTCTGGATGCTGACGATAGACGGATCCAATGTCTGGCGACACCCTGGTGAGCAGACGGGTCCAGGTTCCGTTCGCGACGCCAGCACCGCCCGTCAGGCAGGCCTTATCGTATGGGGTACTATTGCGCATGACAAAAGGTCACCTCCGCATCACGGACACACTGACAGCTGCACGATACGTGAGCAAGGTTCTGCGGCCAATTTTGATACCGTTCCTGAATGGGATACAGAACCCCATTTTCCAGCAAAATAACGCCGGTGTACATACCGCTCGGGTCTCCAGACAATGTTTACAACATTTTCAAACACTGCCATGGCCACCAAGATTGTCCGATTCATCTTTAATTGTCTGCAATCAAATCGACCTGCGCATGATCTCGATGAATTATGGGAGTAAGTCAACCGTGCTTGGTGTTCCATTCCTCAGGACGATATCCGTCGACTGTATGACTCATTGCCACGCCGTATTGCTGTCTGTAATGTCGTTCACGGCGGTGCAACTACTTACTGAGGCGCACCCACTATGCTGCATTATCTCATCTAATGAACACCGTGCGTGACTGAAAATAACATCAAGGTAAACCCTTATGTATTCCTATTTGCATGCTCAAATTCACCCCTCTATTTTCACTCCTTTTGGGTGGGGTAATTTCTGCGTCGAGCGTGTGTAACGGTAAGGTTGAGACTTCAAAAGAGTACGAATTTCAAAATTTACACCCATTGTCATAGAAATCCCCGCACCAAGAAAAAACCGTGCGATTAACGCCAAACTCGGCGAATAGCTGCGGGGAGGGCAGACATGCAAATGATCAAAGTTTCATGCGATTCCGCATGCCCGCGCGTTATAAACCGATACTACAATCGCAATTCTTGGGGCTTATAAGGCGCAGCGCAGAGTACTCCACATTGGTACCGAAGTGCACAGTAAGAGTCAGGTGAGATCCCTGAGCGATAGACATGCTGATGAGCCACCGTAGATGTGCGTACGGACAACTGACGTAGTTTGAACGAGGCCGTATCGTCGGGATGAGACAGGCAAGGTGGCCAGCGCGCCGAATCGGCCACCATTTGGGCCTGTCGGACAGTACGGTTCGATCGTGTTGGGAGCAATGGACACGGGAAGGCATCCAGACACGGCGGACTGGCTCTGGTAGACCCATACACACCACCAGCAGAGAGGGCCGTGGGACCGCGAGAGCGGCACGCACAGATGCAACCACGTCCTTGTCCAATATCCAGAGACATGTGGCGGCTGTACAAGGGATTCTTGTGTCCACCAGAACCATTTTCAGACGCCTGGTAGAGGGGAATTCGCACTCTCGACGGCCTTTACGTTTTCTGCCTTTAACACCTGACTATCGTCGGCGTCGGTTGTAGTGGTGTCAGAAGTGAGCAACGTGTAATGACGTATAGTTTTCAGCGACGAATCCTGCTTCTGTATGGGAACGTACGATCACCGTGCCAGAGTGTGGAGGAACGCAGGTAAGCGCTACTATCCCAACCTCACTGTACAGCGACACACGTTCCGAGCTGCAGGCATGATGATCTGAGGCGCCATTGCGTATGACAGCCGGACTTCCCTCGCAGCGACCCGAGGGACGTTGACACTCCAGCGCTACGTACATAAGATCCTACGACCCCATGTGCTGCCTTTCCTGGCGGGGCGGCCCGGAGCCACTTTTCAACAAGATCGGGTCCGTCCACGCCCGAATCGAGTTTTCAAAGACTGTTTACCTAGTGCTTCGATGCTTCCTGTTCTGCCAGATCGCTTGATCTCTCGCCCATCGAGCACGTGCGGGAGAGGTGGTACGCCAGCTTTCTCCATTTCCCAGTGTTCGCGATTTAGAGAGTCAGTTGCTAGAAGTGTGGGCCAATCTATCCCAGGATAACATACGGCGTCTCTTTGACTCTATGCAGGACCGTATCACTGTATGTATCCGAGCACGAGACTGTCCGACGCGGTACTAACGCTGACCGGATGTCAGCAGGAAATCGTCCTGTTGCCGTGATATTGTAATCACTTTTGTCTTTGGTATGTACCATGCATCTTAATACTAAAATCTCATTTCGATCCGACACATCCTTCTTGGCGCGCGGAGTTTTATGATAATGAGTGTATATAGAGAAAGTCAACTAGAAATAAGAGTTACATTAGAGTATACATCATACTTTTTGAGAGTCCATTCATCATTCACACAAAACAGACATTCACGAATGATCCAATTCCCAGGTTGGCCAACGTTTTCATGCATATGTGCATGTCTTAAAACATAAATTAGCTACACCTAAAATTGCGAGCCCCCCCCCCCCTTCTTTTTTTCTTTTTTTTTCAGACATTCAAAATTGTACAGTAATATTTAACATTTTGAAATTCCTTTTATGCGTCGTTTATTTAGTGCACAAATAAGTTTTAAAGCGTTTTAAGACAACGCAACATGTAATTCGAGAGAAAACAACAATACCTTTACGAATCAAAATATGCGCCGTTATTATCTATGACCTTCCACCATCGGTCGGGCAGCTGACGGAATCCAGCCATGAAGAACACTTCGTCGTGTGACGCGGTCAACCCATTTTTGCACATATCACATGTCCGGAACCGTACAGCAGACAAACCATGTTGCATCGATCGGAACAAATGATACTCTGAAGGGTCTATGTCTGTACTATACGGCGGGTGCTCTAAAACTTCCCAGCAAAGCGTCAATAACGTTTCCTTGACCGATTTCGTGCCATGCGGCATAGCATTGTCATGCAGTAACTTCACGAGACGCAATCCTTTGCCTGCGAATGGACGTTTCCGACAGATGTCCTGGTTCAATCGCAGCAAATGTTGCTTGTAGTGATCAGCAGCAACAGTTTGACCCTGTTCCAATAGTTCATAATAGAGCACACCCTTCATATCCCACCAGAAGCACAGAAGAACTTTCTTGGAGTGAATAGTGCGTTTCGGTGTCGAAGTCGTTGCTTCACCGGGGTCTACTCAGGGTTTTTTGCGTTTGGGATTGTAGTACCATATCCACTTTTCATCACCCGTAACGATTTTCTACAGGAAAGACTTTCTGTGTTGTTTATTCAACAGACTGAAACAGCTCATGACACGCTCATCCTTGTTCCTCTGGCTCAAGTCATGCGGCACCCATTTTACTTCCTTCTGAACCTTTCCCACTGTGCGTAAACGATTGGAAATGGTTTGTTGAGTTACCCCTCGTTGTTCAGCAAGTACTTTTATCGTTTGAGACAAATTTTCGTCTAGCAATGCTGGCAGTTCCTCATGTGAAATCTTCTGCGGGGCGCCGCTACGTTCTCAACTGCTAACATCAAAATCACCTGCTTTAAACCGTCTAAACCAAAACTGACTCGTGCTTCTCGATACACTGCTCTCCCCAAGAATAGAACAGATCGGTGCTCATGCTTCTGCAGCACTTTTTGCTTGATGAAATTCGTAATGTATTATGCAGTGTCTAATAAATGCAGTATCGCTTACCATCTTTCACCAACCGATGTGCAAGTGCGTTTGACTGTTTGGCATTCCTCCGAGTCATATTTTATACCCAGTTACGGTCACATGACAACAACGCGGAGGAATGCCGGATATGTAAATCAGCGGTATACGTCACAGAACAAACGCTTTAAAACCTATTTGTAGACATAATACACATATACCCATTTTTACCTCTTGTTCATGCCGGACAAGAGCTAGGAAGGCGTGAAGGATCTCAATAAATACTTATCAATAAATACGAGGGTACCTCGTGTACTCGTTTTTTCAAGGCAGTGGCTTTAAAAATATATCTGGTCGTTCGGAAAATTATAGCCGATTTTCTGAGGTGCCACATTCAAGTCGTCCACAATGATTGAAGACCAGCCGGCTCATAGCACCATTCGTACGAGTTGAAGGGCGATTCAGACGCCACATACACGCCGTGATCGGTTGAGCTGCAGTCGTTGCTATTCCTGTGAGAGTGGTCTGCACAACATGTTAGTAAGGAGTAAGTAGAGGGTGATTCTGCTTCATGAATTTAAATTGGGTCGTAAAGTGGCACAATCCTACCGTAATGTGGTCGAGGCATGGGGCGAAGAGGCAACATCTGAAAGTGCTGTTCGTCGGTGGTTTAAAAAGGGAGGCAACACCTGAAAGTATTGTTCGTCGGTGGTTTAAAAAGGTAGGCAACATCTGAACGTATTGTCCATCGGTGGTTTAAAAAGGGAGGCAACATCTGAACGTATTGTTCGTCGGTGGTTTAAAAAGGAAGGCAACAGCTGAACCTAATGTTCGTCGATGGTTTAAAAAGAGAGACAACATCTGAACATACTGTTCGTCGGTGGTTTAAAAAGGAAGGCAACATCTGAACGTACTGTTCGTCGGTGGTTTTAAAAGGAGGCAACATCAGAACGAACTGTTCGTCGGTGGTTTAAAAAGGGAGGCAACATCTGAACGTACTGTTCGTCGGTGGTTTGAAAAGGGAGGCAACACCTGAACGTACTGTTCGTCGGTGGTTTGAAAAGGGAGGCAACACCTGAACGTACTGTTCGTCGTTGGTTTAAAAAGGGAGGCAACACCTGAACGTACTGTTCGTCGGTGGTTTAAAAAGGGAGGCAACATCTGAACGTACTGTTCGTCGGTGGTTTGAAAAGGGAGGCAACACCTGAACGTACTGTTCGTCGGTGGTTTAAAAGGAGGCAACACCTGAACGTACTGTTCGTCGGTGGTTTAAAAAGGGAGGCAACATCTGAACGTACTGTTCGTCGGTGGTTTGAAAAGGGAGGCAACACCTGAACGTACTGTTCGTCGGTGGTTTAAAAAGGGAGGCAACACCTGAACGTACTGTTCGTCGGTGGTTTAAAAAGGAGGCAACATCTGAACGTACTGTTCGTCGGTGGTTTGAAAAGGAGGCAACACCTGAACGTACTGTTCGTCGGTGGTTTAAAAGGGAGGCAACACCTGAACGTACTGTTCGTCGGTGGTTTAAAAAGGAGGCAACATCTGAACGTACTGTTCGTCGGTGGTTTGAAAAGGGAGGCAACACCTGAACGTACTGTTCGTCGGTGGTTTAAAAGGAGGCAACATCTGAACGTACTGTTCGTCGGTGGTTTGAGAAGTTTCGATCCAGCGTCATGAGCTACAAGATGAGGAGGCCCTAAGAAGGCATTCGGTCACTGATAACGACGCTCTGAATAAAAATGTGAAGGCGGATCCGCTCGTCACAGTCAGAGAACTCTCCAAACAATACAATGTCTCGGTATCAACCATTTCCGAACACATTCACCAAATTGGTAAGGTCAAGAAGCTCGATACGTGGGTCCCACACGAACTGACTGAGCATCAGTACCAGCAACGGTTAGACAAATGCAGTAACATTGTGCTTCGCAGCTAAGAGCCTCTACTTGATCGCATCGCAACCTGTGATGAAAAGTGGGTGCTATACTTTTGGGTGTGTGCAAAAGTTCTACCCGTTTTTGTAATAAATGCAAATGGCGATCGGAGTATTTGCGTCACATATGACCCTGCGATGCCGAATTTTGGCCAATAAAGCGTGAAGCAGTATAGCACATAGAAACATTAGGCTTGTCCTAGTAAGTCATTCCCAACAGAAATCACAGACGGTGTAACATGGCATGGGATATTAGACGGTGTAACATGGCATGTGTACATTAGACATTGTTTACTGCACGAATTCGATAAAGGCAGTACTGCAGCGGCGGCTTGCCGCAACATCTGTCAAGTGTATGGGGAGGATGCAGTTGGTGATAGCACATGTCGCCGTTGGTTTCGAAAATTCCGGGATGGACACAGAAGCTGTAAATATCAACCACGTCCTGGACGTCCGCCCGTGGTTTCTGACGATGCACCTTCGTTAGCAAAGGTGCAGTGACCATCCGCCTGCATGGGAACCCCACACGGAGCAGGGTTCACCGAACTGTCGTTTTAGACACACGTCTGGTAGCCCCCTGGTTCATTCGGCAAGAGAGTTGCTCTACTGTAGCGTGTCGATCGGCCCTCACGCACATTCGAGGCCGGCGTTCAGCTTTCACATCTATGGCACGTGGTGCTCCGCAGTTTCCACGTCGCTTATTCGCAATGGTGCCATTTCTCCAATCACGATACATTTTAACCACAGCAGCACGCGAACAGTTCACAAACTGTGCTGTTTCACACAGATATTGCCACCCTTGGTCCAAAAGCCGATAATCATCCTTTTTCGCAAATCTGATAAATCTCTTATTTTATCCATGACAGCAACGAGTGATATTTTTTTAGAATGCCTACAGCACACCTTATACACTGAGTGGCCACTTTATTATTACCACTTGACAGTTTTAAGCAAATGAGCTATGGCTGCACGCTGTTGCCGCCAGAGGGCGAGGCTTGCATAAAAATGGAAAGCTTAGTGCTTGCGACAGTAGTAAAAGTGATTTTTGGGTGACGAGATGGGTAAAAAATGTGATTTGACGGACTTTCAAAGTAGGATGATTGTAGGAGCTTTGAGCCATGGAACGAGTATCACCGAATCCGCCGCATTCGTGAAATGTTCTAGAGCATCTGTTGCTAAAGTGTTTAAAGACTGGACTGTCGGCCAAAAAAACTGGGTCTCTACGTGCAATGTGTAGACGTCATCGACTAGTGACTGCTCGGGTGGAACGAAGAGTTTCCAGACTGGTAACAGACAACAAAAGGGCAGCAGTGCAGCAAATTACAGACCATCTTAATATCAAGGATCCCCTCAAATGATCTCTGCACGCACTGTTCGCCGTACACTGCATCGGATGGGATATAGCAGCCGAAGACCTGTTCGAACACCTTTGCTGTCTGCAGTTAACAAAAGAAAACGTCTCAAGTTCGCACAGGAGCACAAGGATTGGACAGTCGATAATTGGAAACAAATTATGTGGTCCGATGAATCACGTTTTCAGTTGCACCATGCCGATGGCCGAGTGAGAATTTGGTGGAAACAGCACGAAAGCATGGAACCCAAATGCATTGCTAAAACCCTTCAAACTGGTGGAGGCAACGTTATGGTTTGGGGAATGTTTTCCTGGCATGCTTTGGTCCCTTTAATTCGTGTTGATCAACGTCTGACTGGCACATCATATCTAAACATCGTTGCGGACCAAGTGCATCCTGTCATGTGGATGGTTTATCCCAATGGCGATGGCTACTTTCAACAAGATAATGCGTCCTGCCATAGTGCTCGTATTGTACAGGATTGGTTTCAGGAACATGCCGGTGAGTTTACTTTGCTTAGGTGGCCCCCACAATCTCCAGATCTCAACCCCATTGGAATTTGTGGGATGAAGTGGAACGAGCCATTAGACAGCTGGATCCACAACCCTGCAGCAATCTAACACTCCTGGAAAGTGCTATTCATCAAGCATGGTCTCAGATTCCACAAACCACCTATCAACATCTCGTGGAGTCCATGCCACGAAGAATCGACACAGCATTAAAGGCAAAAGGTGGCCCAACGAAGTACTGAGGGGGTGGTCATAATAAAGTGGCCACTCAGTGTATACGCTACCCTCCACGCCAGCTCACGACACGTGCCTTCTCTCATTGGCTACGCGCTGTTGACGCTAAAAGTAGGAGGTGGTCACAATAATGTGACTTGGCTGTGTATTTCTTATTTATAAGCATAGCTGTTGTGCAAGTAGTTTGTTCACTAGTTGATTTAGCGTCTGTGCCAAGTACTGTAAAATACTCACAAATCTTTGGTTGTTCCAAATTTCTTAAATTCAGAAAAATTAATGATCTGTGAAAACGTTATTCGGTAAATTTTTAGTTATATCATCTATTTCGTGTCAACCGCAACAACAACAAAAACAACTCTGTCTTAGTTTTCCCAAAGTTGTAACATATCGCGTTAGGTATAAAAGAATCAAAGAACATTGTAATTTTAAAAATCTGAAATTCCAAACATAACGTATGATCGCAAAAGGCGTAGAAATGAATTACGTATAAGCGAATGGAAAAAGCTTTAGAAACTACCGTAAAATATGAGGACTAGCATAGAATTACGCATAAAGGTGAAAAACGTATGACCGGAGAACGTATAATCGAGGTTTCGCTGTACGTTCTTGTTTTTTTTTTTTCTGTTTTGTTTGGAGGTTTAACGACCATCGTGAGCAACTCAATGGGCTATAAGCAGTCGCCCGTCCCTAATTTAGGGTCACTGGTTGCAGGGAAGGGAGAGAGCCAGTGCCGTAAGACAAACCAACATCCATGCCTCACCGGGATTCGAACCCGGACCCCGTTCGGACGAATGATCAGAGGCCATCGCTTAGACCACTGCGCCACCGGGGCGGCGACGTTCTTGTTGGCGAAATCTATACTTCGATCTAAAGTTTGTCATTACTTTGCTGCTGGCATTGGGACTGTTCAAAATTGAGCATGGCAAGAACAGATAGTGTCTCTTGAAGGTATTGTTAGTCAATTTCATGTTTCTTGATTTTTATGTTGTTCATGTTTTTAAAGTTAAAATGTATGGGCTACTTGAGAAGCTGGATTTGAAGCGGTATTACGAGAGAGAATCCAAAAGTAAAGTCCACATACCCTTTAATACGGGTAACTGTGAGCAAATGAACTAATGGTTATCTCACTTCTCTACATAGTCCACCTGCAGCTCGATGCACTTCTTGTATTGTTCCTCTAGCTTCTTCATTCCTTAGGAGATCAAGTGTTTTGGCTGCTCCCGAATCCAACTCTGCACCGCTTCCTTAACCACATCGTCAAAGGTGAACCTGTGATTGCGCATGGCCTCTTTAAGTGATTAGACGACGTGATAACCGCATGACGCCAAATCAGGTCTGTATGTGTTGTGTGGAAGATGTTCAAGCCACAGCTGTTTCATTGCCTCCACTGTTGCGACCTATACATCCGTCACATGTATACGTCAAGCTTTCTGACCTCGGAATTGTTGCCAACGCCATTCCGAGAGAGATAAGATGTGCCGTTAAGATTGAAAACAATAAAAACCAATGAACTCAGATTTGCATAGAGAAAGCAACTAAAAATGAAAGTTAATTTAGATTATACGTCACACCAGAAGCGACTACAAATTTGCGCTCTGCATCTCCTTCGGCCGTCCGCTACGCTGCTTGTCCTCCATGTGGCAATCACCATTTCTGAACTTCACAAACCACTCATGACGCATGTTTGCACCTACTGCTTTCTCTCCGCATGCTGAAGAAATCTGCTCTCGTGCTTCTGCAGAAGTTTTCCCAAGATTAAGCATGATCAACAGACAGCCATAAACATGTACGTTCTTAGTCGCCATGTCCTAACTCAACTAACAGAGCATATGGGCTGTCCGCAACAATAGTCACTAGACGGAATATTTCCACCTTACAGCCACAGTACGAATTTTTGACATAACGTTAACTGTTTTGCTTTCACCGTCGCTGCGTGGACGACGGAAACTTACGAATATATTTGTTACGTGGAGTTAGTTCACTTTCTTGTTTCTATCTTCGCAGGATTCTATTGGTAGCACAGTTTTTCTTTGGGCATGTGAGATGCTAACATGAAGTAAAAAAAGTATTGTAGCTACACCAAACTGAAGCCTAATTTACAGCACATCAATTTAATACACTGCCGGACAATTGCTAAGGACGGATGACAATAGCAACGATAACAACCATAAAATGGAAGGCAGGAAAATGTGAAAATTGGCATAAGTGCGGGATACAGTAAGACGTGTTGTGCGTATGCAAATTTTGGATTGCCGAACTTGTTCGTGACGTCATAGCGCTGATAAGAGATATAAAGGATTTGACGCGTATTGACCGTTGTTGTTCAAACGCAAAGTTGAAAGTGAAAGAATCAATTGACGAACTTGCAATTTTCAGTATGTCTTCCCGACATCACCTAGATGATTTTACGCGTGGCCGTTGTATTGGCAAGATTGAAGAAGGGCGAAAAATAACAGATGTTGCCAGGGAGTTCGACGTCAGCCACAGTGTTGTTTCAAGGGTTTGGAAATCATTTGAAACAAATGGAAAGTGTAGCAAACGTCACGGGGGAGGTCGTGTTCGCAGTACGACACCTGCAGAAGATCGGTACATAGTGCTATCAACTAAAAGACACCGGCGCAGCACAGCTAGTGAGGTAGCAAATCAGTTTATGGCTGCTACTGGCAAGCGGATCTCCCGAAAAACTGTCGCCAGACGTTTGCATGAAGGAGGACTATACGCCCTCCGTCCTGTTGTGTGCATCCGGTTGTCCAGACGTCACCGTACCGCCCGTTTGCAATGGTGCCATCAACATCGCAATTGGACTGATAACGACTGATCTGCTGTCCTCTTCTCAGATGAGAGTAGATACAGTCTATCGTCTGATTGTCGACGACAACTGATCTGGCGTGATAGTGGTACTACATATTTTCCAGCAAACATACAGGAAAGGGACCGATATCCGACATGTAGTGTCATGGTATGGGCTGGCATCATGATCAATCGCCGTACGTCCCTCTATGTGCTTCCAACTGGGACTATGACTGGCCAACGATACATTAATGATGTTTTGCTACCTCATGTTCGCATGTTCCGTGGTGCTGTCGGTGATAGATTCATTTTCATGGACGACAACGCATCATGTCATCGAACAGTCGCTGTCCAGGAGTGTCTTGAGAGCGAGGATATTCAACGTCTCGTATGGCCAGCACGTTCTCCAGATCTGAATCCCATTGAAAATGTTTGGGATGCTTTGGGGAGGAGGCTTGCTGGTCGCCAATGCTCTCCAATAAACAAGGGCACCCTCATCCGTGCACTGACAGAGGAATGGGATAAATTACCCCAACAGCTGTTTGATAATGTTGTGCAAAGCATGACACGACGTGTGGAATCTTGCATCGCCCTCCATGGTGGCCATATCCCGTATTGACATCTTACGCTGGAACGCCTGCGGACGGTAATTGCATTTTTTCACGTTTACGTATTCTGCAGAAAATGACCTGTTTGTCCTTGAACACGTTCCAAAGCCTTCTGGATTTCAGAGCACAATAAATTGTCTTTCTTATAATGTCCTGGCATTCTGACATTATTTTATTTCACTTGGCATCCAACCACACTTACTTTTTATGCGCTATATAGCCGTTTAAGATCCGTCCTTAGCAATTGTCCAGCAGTGTAGTAGGAAAACACCAATGTAATACCTTCTTTGCTAAACAGATTTCTTTTCCTTCTTTTAGCTACACATTAAAGCTCGTATTCTTTAAACAACTTTTAACGCACGTCATCAATCACTAATCTTCTTGGGAATATCACTTACCGGGTAAATTTCTGAAAACTTTAAGTAGAAAGCACTCTTCAGCGTAGTAAGAAAGAAGATAACACTACTTCCAGTTCCAAGGAGGAACTTTTTCTTTTAATAATGACAACGGCGTTGAAGATTAACAGTACACACAGAAGCACGCACACAAAGAAAACTATCAACGATTAACACACTTTGTAGAACACAATATGTGTCGCACTGAAAAATCTCTGAGCACGACGAATAGCAATTCCACTTTGTAGAACGTCATATAGGACACCTGTACGATAAATAGCTTTCGGAAAGCTGTTCCAGTTCTTTGATCCTGAAACAGAGAACTTAAAGCACACGTTAAGCACTAATGTTTGTAACTAGAGTCTCTTGGAGCCCAACACAGTCTGTTTTCCCACAGGACGGCAGAGGAGAGACTACAACGAAACACCAAAAATGGAGTTTTCTTGTTCTTCTGGAGAAGAAAACCTCCCCACGTGACTCAGCTGATAAATCACACTTCGCATCCGGTATGGCTCTCGGCCGGTTGCGATTAATTGGCAGAAGCATCACCGCGATGTGATTTCTAACATCTTGAAGACGCTATGTAAGATATTCCAAGGAAAATATGTTTAGGTATTTTAAGAACTCTTCAGAAACAAACATATTAGCAGCATATAGAGTATCTGGAAAGCCAAATAATTAAGGCTGTAGTAATGATATCATACACTTCTCCCCTCCTCGTATCCCATTTACACAAGTACTTTAATACTACTTTTAAGTAGTATTGCTTTTCTTTCGTTTGAATAGCTATACATTAAATGATTTCTCGTTTCTAGCTTTACGACAACCCGAAAACTTCTAATGTATACTACCCTACCATTAGCATTGAGTACTCTGGGCTGATCGGAGAAATTTTTCGACGTCAATATCGTTGAACCAAAGAGTACTATACAGTGCAAATTAATTGGGACAAGCTATTTTATTCTCAGAATTGTAATGTAATCGCCAGTTGATGTCGGAAACCCACGTAAACCGGTTTTATCATCTGTGAGGTGGTGTGACTGTTAAAAATCGATAGTGAGAATGTGGTTTGACCGGTTTTAAACATAAAAAAGACACTTCAGCTTCAGTTGTAAGCTTTCGTGTGTGACAGGTGGATGTTAGTTTTTGCTCTCTGAGTACGTGTTGCTTTCGTGTATTGAAACATGGATATTTCCCCAAGGAAGCTTGCAAAAATAATTGCTCTGAATCATCACACTTCTATGATAGTGAGAGATATCGCTTCTGCAGTTGATATAGGCAAATCAAGTGTATCAAGACTGCTTACGCGATACAATGCATCTGGATTATCGTCTCCAAAAAGGAGAGGTAAATGTGGAAGAAAACGAAAAACAACTCCACGAACCCATAAATATCTAATCAGAAATAGTAAAATGAATCCAAAAAAAAAAAAAAAAAACAAGCACCGACCTTCAAAGAGATTCATTGGCTAGTGGTTGTGATGTTACTGATTCAACTGAACGCTATAGGCTTCTGGAAGTTGGCCGGAAGAAAAAGAAGACTAACGAAAAAACAATATTTGAATGCGAAAATGAAAATAAAGCGTTTAGCATGGGCCAAAACATATAAATCATGGACTGCTGACGACTGGAAAAAGGTAATTTTCAGTGATGAAACTCATTTATGTGTGCATGGTTACCAAGCAAATGTCGTTAGACGAAGCAACTGTGAACTCTTAAGACCTGAGCATGTCAAACAAACTGTAAAACACCCTCTGAAACAGATGTTTTGGGTTTTTTCACATCGAATGGCACTGGAAGCTTAGTTCCTGCTCAAGGTATGATGAATTCAGCCAAGTACGTAGAAATATTACAACGTAGGATTGTTCCCTTCTTGCAAACCTTTGACGGGACATTTCAACATGACTTGGCCCCATGTCACAATTCGAAATTGGTCAAGAATTTCATGCTGGAAAATCAAATTCATTTGCTCGATTGGCCTGGAAATTCACCAGACTTAAATCCCATAGCAAACTTGTGGAATATTTTGAAGAGACGTTTAGGTAAAATGGACTGTACAACCAAAGAACGCATGATAACGAATGCTATAAAAGTGTGGTTATGAAGTCAAAAATATGTGCACTCAATTAATGGAGTCAATGCCAAAACGAATTCAAGAGGTCATTTCTGCTAGAGGAGGACATACTTCATACTAATACAAGTATTTATCAGTGTATATCAAGGCACAGAATGATATAAAGGCATAGTTTTGGAAAAAAGATTGGTTTTTTACTTTGTCCCAATTAATTTGCACAGTATAGTAACAACACGAGAAGTATGGCATGATGAGCTTTCCTCCTGGAAGATCTATTAGCCTCTCCCAAATTACTGTCACAGTTTTGGTAATGCGCAATTGTCCAAGATGTCTTGGTAAAGCTTAGATTTCGTGGTTTTATCCTAAATGAGTGATGGGGTTAAGCCGAAACACGATAAACTAGTTTTGTGACATCATCAAATTTCATTGTCGGTACTCTACAGACCTAAAGATACCTAGCTTACAAAATTGCCGCTCCCAAGAATGACCATCAAACCCCTTGACTGTGTACTATGACTAGTGCCGGATTAAGGGGGCTAAAAGGGCTGCAGCCCATGGCCCCGGTTAGTTCAGGGGCTCATTCTGGGTCTGGCAAAAGGGTATGGAGTTTTTGGAATTATTTGGTCCAAAAAATGCTTTACTAGATTGTTAACTGGATGTTACCTCCTTCAGTCACTATCCCATTTCATTGCCAATGAAAGAAATAATTTTGAAAAATACGGAGAAATAGCTGAAACATTAAGTGAAAAATCTCCTGGAAGTTTTGTCGAATCACGACTAAATAAACAATATGTAGATGGCAATAACCGTAATGAAAGTATTCTTTAAGGATGGAAACGATTTGAAGTAGAAACATTTAATGAGATTACTGACCAGTTGCATAGCGAACTTAACAAACGTCTGTTAGCTTAAAAAATTCAGTCTCTGTTTCAATTCTTAGTTAACTGCCAAACTTCTAATACTGTCGATCAAATTTCTCCAAATAACTGTTTAAATTTTTACAATAAGGATTTGGATGAGTCTTTACGTAGTGAAATTTCACAATTCTATGACTTTATCAAAAGTAGGAACGTAGTCACTGCACAAAATACAGACAAAGCAAAAGAAAACAAAAAGAAGTTACTTGCCAAGACATTGCAATATATATAAATATGATAATAATTTGATTGATGTTTCCCCAAATATATTAATCATATTAAAACTACACTATATTGACAAAAGTTACCGGACACGCCTTCATAAACAAATGAACGGCTCCGCTGCGTTGTTAAGTTCGTTACAGCTGCAAATGGTATAAAAGCAAGCCTGCAGCTGATCGCGTTCATATCGCACTATGAGGTTGAGTGGAAATGTCGCGGCGAGAGAAAACTGACTTTGAGAAAGGAAAGATTGTTGGGTGTCATATTAGTAGGTTGTCCATAAGAAAAACCGAGAGACGTTTAAATATACCCAAGTCAACTGTTTTGAGTGTACTGAATAAGTGTTAAGGCACATTTAGTTCCAGAAGCAGCAAAACGTACCGGCAGACCAAAAGAAAATCAGTGATAGAGGACGTCGGAGCCTCAGGAGAATCGTTACAGCTAATCGACGGAGTACTTACTGCACAAGACCTCAGTGGTGAGTAAAAATGCTGGAACCGCGGTATGTTCAAGTATCATTCGCAGAGAACTTCATTCCATGGGATACCGTGGTAGTGCGGCTAGAGGAAACTGACTTTGAGAAAGGAAGCCTTTCATCTCCACACGGAATGCTACTCGTGGTTTAGCATGGTATAAATAACATCTATCGTGGACCGTAGATCAATGGAAACGAATCCTATGGACTGATGAATCCAGATACACGATCCATCAATCTGATGGCCGTGTGTGGGTATGGCGGCAGCCTGTTTACCACAGTGTACTGTTCCTACGGTAAAGTTTGAAACTGGTAGTGTACTCATGTGGGGGTGTTTTTCGTGGTGAGGTCCCGGTCCATTGGTTATCGTCGACAAATAACGTATTCCTTGATAATCTGGACAATTATGCCCTACCAACTCTGTGGCAATACTATGGAACCGAGCATTGTTGATACCAGCAGAATAACGCACCGAGCCATAAAGTAAGGACTGTTACAGCGTGGTTTGACGATAATTGCGTATCGTGTGTGGACTGCCCAGCACAGAGCCCTGATCGTAATCCCATAGAGCACCTATGGGATGAATTAGAGCGCCACATAAGAAGTTTGGAACCAAGGCTTACTGCTAAGCAACAGTTAGAGGCAGCATTATGTACTGAATGGAAGCGCATATCTATCGCTGTGTTCCAAAACCTTGTCGGCAGCATGTCTCGTAGGGTCAGTGCGTGCATTAAGGCCAAAGGTGGACTGACATCGTACTAATGTATGTCAAGAAATGCTATGTTGTGTTTCTCTTGTTGGTGTCCGGTGACTTTTGTCAAAATAGTGTATTTTTGGTAATAAAATACCAGTAACCAACTGTCAAGCAGAGCGTTCTTTTTTCAAAATGGCCTTGGTAAAAAATAACTTGCGACCGATAATGCATTCATTTCTAATTTTTGTTTTATATACTTGACTCGATGTTTGTGTTTCTTTAGTAATAAATATTAAAATGGTAATTCAATGCATGTCCTTATATCTGCAAACACATAAGATGCATTTTACAAGGCGACAAGGCCTTAACACATACAGGGTGTTCGTAAACTTGTAACGTACCAGGAGATGTGACGTACCTGCCAGAAGGACGCACACGACATAAAGGCAGATAGGAATCAGAATAAAATGTCCGCGTAGCTCAATTGGTAGAGTGACTTATTCCGGAATAAGCGGACTCGGGTTCGAATCCCGGCGTAGACCAAAAATGACGGAGAAATTTACTTCGTTATAAACTGTTTTGACAAAAGAAGATGGGTTATAGTACAAATCAAGACGAACAATATTTACAATGGAATCTAGGGTCGCATTCCGCTCTGAGTGTCAGAAAAGGGTATCTTCGAAATACGTCCAACAAGCACAAGTCGTCACCTCAGAAGTCATTTCTTTCGTGCCGGAGAAGTAGCACATCGCCAGAACATCACCGTCAAGCATTTACCGTATGCAAATTGCCAGAGAAAAGATGCAGCATCGACAGTTGCAGCTGTTTGGCTTATCAAGGTACAGTAGACACTTCCTGAATGCCACATAACCCGCACGATGGATTGGATGTGGCGGACCTGTGGCATGGCCTCTACGCTCACCGGACTTAAACCCACTGGACTTCATCTTCTGGGGGCACATGAAATCATTGGTGTGCGAGACGCCTGTGGACTCCGTGGAAGATCTCGTCGCGAGAATCATTGTTGCAGGGGACAGGATAAACACGACATCAGGAGTCTTCGAGAGGGTGCACCAGTCTTTCATTAGCCGGTGTGAATAGTGCAACAGCACCCGTGTTCGCCACTTTGAGCATCTACTTTGTGTCTGTCCCTGATCTTCATAAATGGGATTGCGCAACTTATGATGTCGTTAATTCTCTTTCTTTGTACTGTTGAACGTTCAACTTGGACATCTAACTTTACTCTTTTCTGACACTCAGAGTGGAATGCGACCCTAGGTTCCATTGTAAATATTGTTCGTCTTGATGGGTACTATCACCCCTCTTCTTTTGTCAAAACAGCTTACGAACAACCTGTATATAAAGGACATAGGTATCTTACATATGTATATGACATACATATCTTTCGTGTAAGGTATAAGACATAGGTACTGTACAAGCACTTGTGCCCAGAAATAGGGCCCCCAAAATCTTCAGTAGCCCAGTGCCCCAAAAAAGCTTAGTCTGGTACTAAATATGACTCAGCAGTTCAGAGCAATGCTTTTCATTGGTCTACAGTCCAAGATCGATGTTCCTTGCTACATGCTAATCGGAGTTTGGCAAAAGTCGAAGTGATTAACGGTTTGTGGATGGCTGCTAATGTAGTGTAGAGTTCTGAGCACTGTATTGGTGCTAATATCAGTACCAATAGTCTGCCATAGGGTTTGCGTGACTCGAGCCAATGGTGCTTTCTGTTCTGAGCTGAGAGTTCTTTGCAGAGCTCTTCTGTCACTTTCTGTTATCTACGGAGTTTTCCCGCTGTGTCGTTCATGAAGCCCTGCGTTTGGGCATCCGCAGACATGTAATAGTCTTGCCATAACCACGTTGGTTGAATTAGTCCGGGCAAGGACTCGGCTTACTACCTGAAATCTTAATTACTGTACCTTGGTTTCTTCAAGACGATTTTTAGCACGTCTTTTGTAAAAAGGATGTTATCGGTTTGTCCGTTCGTTCGTCTGTGGAGACCGTATCTCTGGAACTACGTATTAGTCCGATTTGAAAAATATATTTTTGCATTGGGAAGCTTGAAATGTGTGAAGGATGATCCTTGCATTCCGTTTTTAATGCAAAATGTTGCCGCTAGAGGCCGTAAATGCAGATGATATCGAATTAAAAATACATTTTATTGCATATAATTGCTTCTAAATATCCGATTCAAAAACTTCTTCCTTTCTTTCGATGTCATTTATGACGAACATTATTTTAGGCACAGCTTCTTTTTCCAAGTAATTCGTAGCTTTTCCACTAGGGGGCGTAAAGGTAAATTGCGTTTTCCCCGATATCTCCGCTTCTAAATGTTCGATATTAAAAATTCTTCCTGCATCATCATCATAGCTTTTTCCATAAAGAAATGTTCTGCATATAATTTCTAATATTTTACAAAAATGGTTCGGCCACCAGGAGGCATAAGCGTGTGTTTCTGGTTCTGATGTATTTGTAGCAAATTCTAAGCTTCTGAAAACTCGAGTGAAAGTAATCTTTGGTGAACCGATTCCTTCACCTCGGAAAACCATTTTGAGAATATTTTCTGCCTGAAATAGCGAATAGTTTTCTCTCCAGGGGACGTAGATGTATATCTTATTTTTGTCGATATCTCTGCTTCTAAGACTCCGATTTGAAAAATTCTTTCTTTTTTGCAGAGCATTTCCGGTAGGAAATGTTTCTCATACAGTTTCACAATTTTAAAGGGATTATTTTCTAGGGGGCGTAAAGGTAAATTGCATTTTCCCAGATATCTTTGTTTCTAAAAGTTGGATTTGAAAAATTCTTCCTGCATCGGATACAGCTCCTGATGGGAAATGTTTCTTATTATAATTTCTAATTTTTGGCAAGGAATGGTTTGGCCACCAGGGGTCGTAAGCTTTTATTTCTGCTTCTGATGTATTTCCAGTAAAATCTGATCTCCTGAAACCCGATTGAAGGAATTATTTCTTCGACCGATACGGCTGACCTCGAAAAATCTTTTCAGAATACTGTATTCTTAAAACAATGCATTGTTTTTCCTCCAGGGGCGTAGATGTATACCTTATTTTTGTCGATATCTTTGCTTGTAAGTGTCCGATTTGAAAAATTCATTCCTTGTTGGGGAGCATTTCTGCTATGAAATCTTTCTCATATAATTTAAAAATTTTGCCACTAGAGGACGTAAGTTCATGGTCCAGTTATAACGAAGTGAATTTCTCCGTCATTTATGTCATTTCTATCCGTGCCAGGATTCGAACCCGGGTCCCCTCATTCCGGAATAAGTCACTCTACCAATTGAGCTACGCGGACGTTTTATTCTGATTCCTATCTGCCATTATGTCGTGTGCGTCCTGCTGGCAGGTACGTCACATCTCCTAGTACGTTACATCATCTCCCCCTTATTTTTTTTTTCGAAGTGCTGGAGAAAGGATTCTCTTATTTTCCTATCTCGCGGTGTGGAAATAACATCACACCAATGCGAGATTTTGAACTGTCGGGTCATCCGGATAGTTCGGGCGCCATTATAACGAAGTGAATTTCTCCGTCATTTCTATCCGCGCCAGGATTCGAACCCGGGTCCCCCTCATTCCGGAATAAGTCACTCTACCAATTGAGCTAGGCGGACATTTTATTCTGATTCCTATCTGCCATTATGTCGTGTGCGTCCTGCTGGCAGGTACGTCACATCTCCTGGTACGTTACACGGTTTACAGCAGTATCTGCTGGACTAAAAACCAGATTGAAAGAATTCTTTTTCGGTCAAATACTAATGACTGTGAAAACTCTTTGTGTATATTTTCTTCCCAAAATGATGCGCAATTTCGCAGATAGGGGACACCAAACTTTAATATTTGTCTCTAAATATATCTGTTTACAAATGTACGATTTAAAAAATTCTTTCAACACTGGATGCCATTAACCTTGTGGTACACTTTAATTTTAGTATTTGAAGAGTTTTGTGGTCCACAGTTCTGTCACTGGGTGGTGTTTCTGTACTTATGTTTGCAGCTGTATCACCGCTTATAAAAACCCTACAGAAAAAAATTCTTTATCACAGTATTCCATTCGCTACAATAGAGATGTGGAGCATTTTTCTCTTTACAAAATGCACAAGTTTCCTCCCTAGAGGGCGTAAAGGTCAATTCCTTTTGCTCGCTATCTCCACTTCTGATAGACGTACTGAAAAGTTCTTTTTCTTTAGCATAGCTTTCTCCATAAAGAATATTTTGCACCTATTTTTCAACTTTCCCATTATGCACAATTCTTCCGCTAGAAGGCGTTGGGTTATATCATATTTTCGTCTGTATTTCTTCTTTTAACTGTTCGATTTGAAAATCTGTTTGTCTTCGACACCTTCCTTCTTGAATGAGAAAATTTTTGTGCCTCATTTGTTAATTTTCGTGACATTATTTTTTGCAGCTGGTGGAAGTACTGTAAGTAGCTGTTTCTATGTTTGGATGTTTCAGCGATTGTAGAAATCTGGTTGTGATATTTTCGTAACTGGTTGCATTGACATTGAATAACTTTGATAAATTTAATTCGCATCACAAAGGATTCAAAAGACGTGCTCATTACAACCGAAAATTCGGTGTCATTTTCCCTGTTTGTTTTGATCTTGTTACGAGCTGGAGAAAATTTCTCGGGACTGCTGATTTTCCTGGTCTTTCGTATATTTTCATGGCACTGAAAATTTATTTGGTACCATTTTCCTGTGAACGCAATTTGAAGAACGGCTCATAAGCTGGATTAAATGATAAACGAACATGAATGCTTTAGAGAGCGAGTGAAATTTAACATTCGTTTTCTTAACTTCCCTGCCTGACCGCAGTTATTCCATCAGCGCCCCGTTGTGACTCAACTCTTTTTGACAATACAGCCGGGTTGAGAGAGACAGAGTAAGAGAGAAGCATATGCAGCGTGCCTAACCTTCCCACAATGGGAGAACTCATTAGGGGCCGTCCATAAAGTACGTCCCAGATTACAGGGGAAGGGGGGGGTTCCTGAAAACCGGACCAAATCGGACATGGGTGAGGGATGGTGATTCGGACGTCCAGCGGCAATAATATAGTGGATGGTATTTCTTTGTTTTGTTTTCCCTTTTTTCTTCTTTTAATAGCTAAAAGAAGGTATGAAATATTTCAGATTTCTGATTATATTTAGCTTTATCAGAATATTAATATTAAGTTCTCGTATTTGTACTACCAAATCTATCGTGTTTTGTAGAAGGTATAATCGGAAGTGTTTCACCCTTGAATGCTACCGTTCATTTGTAGATCTTTATTTCAGAATAATAAAGTTCGGGTAGCATTTGGGAATAAATTAATGCCTAAATAATAAATATTTTCTGAAGCAAACGTGCAAATATATGGAAGATTCTTTTAAATAATTACATGCTTTCTTTCTGTTTCTGAACGAACTTCTAAAAGCAGTCGTCAAAAATAAAGGGGGTTGCGGGAATTAGGACGTACTTTTTGGGGGGAGGGTGTCAACAATTAGACAAAATGTGACATGGGGCAGGGGGGAGTCTAAAAATAGTTAAAAATCACGGAGGTACTTTATGGACAGCCCTTACCAATCTCTATGGAACTGTGCGAACGACAAGCAGCAGACCATTCCGGTTGTCGCCATTTCTTATGTGTGAAGAAAAACATTGAAGCCAATTGTTGAGTGACTAGTGTGCTTTTAAGTTATTGATTCTTGGGTGTTTAAATGCTGAGTGATTTATGTGTGTTTTTGATGATGAGTGACTCATTAAAATTTGCTCTAAGGAAAAACTCTTTCGTGATGAACAAGACCATTTTGGAATAATGATATCAGGTATACACCGAAAAGACAAAACATTATGTCCAGCTGCTTAATAAGATGTAGTCCTCCACCTGCCGCCAAAACAACTCTTTCGGTGAGGCAGGGACGCTCCTAGATTTTTAAACGTGTCTTGTGGTATCTTGTGGTATGAGGTACCGACAAGTTACCAGCAGATCTTTTAACTCTTGTAAGTCACGAGGTTGAGTCGCAGCAAATCGGATTTGCTATTCGAACACAAACCTCGGATGCTCGATTGGATTGAAGTCTCGGTAATTTGGAGACCAGGCCAATTCCTGAAATCTTTCCTCATGTTCCGCTAACCATTCTTGAATAGTCCGGACAGTGTGGCATATGATGCTGAAAGACGGCACTACTGCAGCGGAATACCGTTGCCATAACAACATGTACTTGGTCTGCAATGAAGGTCTAGTAGGTGACAGACGTCATAGTATCCTTCACATGAATGACTGAACCAAGGGCTTTCCAGAAAAACATTGCCCAAAGCATTACACTCCCTCCACCTGCTTGTGTACGTCCCACGGTGCATCCTGGATCCAATACTTCCCCAGGTAAACGTTGCACACGCACTCGGCCGCCCACATATTGCAACAGGGAAGGAGATTCATCGGATCAGACTACCTTCTTGGTCCAGTTTTGATGCTGGCGTGACCATTGTCAGAGCTTTCGATAGTGAACAGAAGTTAGCATAGGAAATTGGAGCGGCTTGCGGCTACGCAGCTACATTTTCAGCAAGGTTCGATGTATTGTGTATCGTGACATTTTACACCTGTCACTCGCATTCATTGGTGCAGCCGGCGAATTGCGCTACGGTATCTCTTCTGTTGGCTCGTAAATTACTGGATATCCTTCGCTCCCCTCTAACATCGATGAGCCGTAGTCAGCCCACATCCACATCGTGAAGTGAGTGGTTCTGCTGTAAGTGTGTCTGGAGAACGAACATGGGGTGCCAGCATTGGCACCCCATGTTCGTTCTCCAGACACACTTACAGCAGAACCACTCACTTCACGCGGCCGTGACGATCATTTCCATAACTTGTACGTGTGCACCCACCCTGCAATTTGCATGGCGCTGCGTGCAGTAACCATGTCTGAGAACAAACAAGGGGTGCCGATGCATCACGTTGCATTACGTCCACAATACGACGCAAGGACCATCCGGCAGTACAAAGGCTCACGATGACACCTCTCGTGAACTCATCCGTTCGACGAAATCGCTTACGACGGCATCTTAAAGGCATTGGCACCCCTTTGTTCGTTCTCCAGACACGGTTACAGCAGAACCACTCACTTCTCGCGGCCGTGTGCACCCAGCCTGCAATTTGTATGGCGCTCCGTTCACGCCTTCGTGGTGTGGAATTTTCTTTGTCAGGCAGTGTATATGTTATTTTTTCTCAAAGTATCTTCCCTCGGATGATATGAAACTGTTCCATCGTTCAGTTTACTTTTGAAAGCATGTGGCCAAGCCATTTTGTGAAAGCTGCTTTAGCCACCCCTGTACACCTTGAATAACGTCACCGTCTGTGTTGAATGTTACGCCACGGAACTTCCCCTGTATTGTTGGAAACAACCAGAAATCGCACGGGGCGAAGTCACGTCTGTAGGCGGGCTGTGGCATTATTTCAATACTGCATTTCGTAAGAAACTGTTGAACACAAGTAGCCCCATTTGGGCGGGTATTATCATGTGTATGGTCCACTTGCCCACCAGTTCCGGTCGCTTAATCGATATGTGTCGTCACAGACGCTTCGAGACTGAGATGTAATACTCAGCATTGGCATTAATTTGTGGAGGAGCGGCAAGCTGGAAGACTCCACCTTTATGATCAAAGAAAATTATCGTCATCACCTTCCCAGCTGATTTGGTTTGGCGGACCTTTTTCGAAGGTGGAGAGCCTGTATGTTACCAGACACTAGTTCGCGCTTCGTGAGGTGGGTGGAAATAGTGGACCCAAGTTTCATCGGCAGTTATTACTGTATTTCGAAAGTTTGGATCCTTTGCTATCACTTGTTTCAACTCATGACACACCTAAACTCTGGCTAACTATTGTTCTCTCGTCAGATGATGAGGAACTCATCTGGAACACACACGATGCAGCAGTAATTTGTCACGTAGAATGCGGAATGCCGACGTTTTTGAAATATTAGTTGACGCCACTATGTCTTCACACGTCATTAGTCAATCATCTTGCAGGATTGCTCTAACAGTGTTAACAATACGTTCTGTAAAAACACTTTCAGGTTGACCAGGCCTAGGAGCGAGTTCTGCAGACAAACGCCCTATTTTTTTGAAATCATGGTGCCATCGAAATATCGTTGACTCACCCAAAACATTTATCTTTGCCAGCTTTATTTATTAAATCAACTGTTTCTAGAGCCGTTTTACCCGAACGATAGCAAAATTTTATCGCACAACGCATTTCATTTCTTAACTCGGAATCACTCACATCCATAGCTGTATGGAGAAATGCAGACGTACCTTAAACAACTGCGCAATAACAAAGCTATAATCGTCTGCCACGGCTTATAACTTTTGCCGTAGATACTTCCTTAATTCAGTTAGTCGTCAGCGTGGTTATGTTTTCCCTTTGCACTGTTGCCAACTCAAAGAAAATTACTCTCAGTTTTTATGGATAGGCCTTTGCATGTATTTTGTTGTTTTAGGGTTTAACGACCGTCGTGAACAACTGTATGGGTTATAGGCAGTCACCCGCCCTTATTTGGCGGCCAGTGACGTAAGGTAGGCACCACATCCATGCGTCACCGAGGGTTTCTGCTCCCTTGTGGAGCGGTTAAAGACTAGCACTTAGACCCTTGTTCCAAAGGGGAAGTATTATTGATGCATGAAGGAGCTATTATGTGTGCACTAATAGCGCAGTATCTGAGAACACAGAAGGATTGTCGAACAACAGAACCACCCTCTCGGCCGACTGAAAGCCATGTTGCGACAGAATTGCTCATGGGACGTGTAAGTTTTGTTCCGTCAGAAAAAAAAAAATGTGTAACTGCCGAAAACGCTGTAAACTTAGCACACCATTCAGAGCGATATTACAGCAGTACCTTGAAAAGAAAAATGCCAAAGTTGTAGTGTGTGTATTGATCTCTATGGTGTTTTGCACGTTATAAAATAATTCGCACTTCATGTGAAACAACACAAAAAAATTAATTACGGGTCACTGGCAATTATAAAAGCTTGGCCATTAAAGTTAAATAAAGGCAAATCCCTTCAAGTCTTCTGGCAACTGTCCATCTGTACCAAGACTGAAAACCCCAATTTAATTCCAGTTTCTATTACAGCTGAAATATCTAGCATGAAATGCATTACTATTATGGTGACGTGTTCCTTTTTTTAAGAGGAATTACGATCTTCATTGATTCCGGAGATTCAGAAAATTTGCTGTGTTACTCTACATTTTTTTTTTTTTTTGGAAGCGTTTTGCAAACATAGATCGAAAAGAATTGTGATCGCTTGCTTTGATGTTAATAAAATACGATTCAAGGATTTTTTTTTCATCGAATTCGTTGCTGCGTTTCTCTTGTATGTGTCAGATTCTTTTTTTAAAATTTCAGTAGGGCTACTATTGAAGGCTATGTTAATGCGTCATTTCGTTGCGAATTAATTTTCCTTTATTTTAGTGTGGTTCTTGAAAATCCTTTTTTACATGGTTTTTGTTTCTGTTTACCCTCATAAACTTCCTAATTGAAGACATTTCATGAAGCTTGTTTATCATGTATATCATTAGAAATTTTAGTGAAAAATCCTACCCTTTCTCGATGAATTTTTTCGCAATTTGCATACTTAATTCAGGATTCTAAAGATGCAACTAATAAGATTCATTTTTCTCTTCCTTCAAATAAATGAACAACATTTTATTATCATGTCGTGAATTACAAATGTTCTTTTTAGGAATTTTAATACTGTTTATGGAAATCACTTCTAAGTAATCTCAAATTTCGTGTTGTCTAAACATGATCGTTTCTTAGATTTGTCTATAAACTTGGTGTTACTTATTACCTAAAAGTGCATAATTACAGATGTTTGGTAGATATGCGTGAAATGTGGAAGATATTGTGCTATCTTTTCGAAGATAAGAAAACTAGCTTTGAAACACTAGTACATTTTTGCCCCGCCCTTCGAGAAAGAAATGTGTTAAATTAATACGGTTTCAAACGCTGGTCCTGTTCGCAAGTCCATCTGCTGATGTCACGCCTCTGCATCTAGTAATCGCAATTAAAAAATCATATTCACATTAGGTAGCTTGAACTACCACAATAATGATTACTTTTCTTTTTTCTCACGTTGTGAAAACAGAAGTTTGCCCGCGACCCCATCGATCCCGTGTCCTCTCACTCCGGAGTGAGTCGCTCTCCCAACTGAGCTACGCGGACAGAACGTCTCGTTGCAGATTTGTCGTCTTGATACATGTTTTCACTTCTGTAGTGCGTCTCATCATCTCCCTCTTATTTTTTATTATTATTATTTTTTTTGGCGCGAAGTAGGAATTTCATTAATTCCAAACAATGTGTGGAACAAATATTACATATTTTTCGAAGAACCCAACGGCGAGTGGATCCATTTTCCACAATCGGGCGCCAATGGGAAAACGCAAATTTGTCCGCGACGGGAATTGAATTCGTGTCCACTCACTACGCTTTCCCAACAGAGCTCACAGAGGAATTTGCATATGGTGTTTGTACATTATAACGAAGTAAATTTCTTAGTCATTTTTGGTCCACGGCGGGGATCAAACCCGAGTCCTCTTATTCCTGAACAAGTACCTCTACCAACTGAGCTACGCAGACGTTCGCCTCGCTGCTATCTGCCTTTATGTCGTGTGCGTCCTGCGTGTCAGGCACGTCTAATCTCCCCCCCCGATAGAGGGCTGGGGCATGGCCCATGGGTCAACCGGGACCATGTATCGTTGTAGGCAGCCATCTGCTGAAGAACGTGACGTGAGAACTCCCAGTCAATCTGGTGTGTGGAATGCAATATCACACACATTTATTTTCGAAGCGCTGAAGAAGGGATTCTCTTATATTTCCTGTCTCGCGGTGTGGAAAGAATATCACACCATTGCGAGATCTTTAACGGCCGAGTCATCCGAGAAGTTCGGGCGCCATTATAAGGAAGTAAATTTCTTCGTCATTTTTGGTTCCACGCCGGGTTCGAACCCGCGTCCTCTTATTCCGGAACAAGTCGCTCTACCAACTGAGCTACGCAGACGTTCGTTCTTGCTGCTATCTGCCTTTATGTCGTGTGCGTCCTGCGGGGCAGGCACGTCACAACATGTTTACAATATATGTCTGCCTCTTCTTAAAAATTAAGCTATAGGCACCCATGGTTCAGTGTGCTGAAATATTTTGAAGTAGTGCTGTTGATGCTGATGAAATGCGTTGATGAATTATTGAGCTCAAGTACCTTGAACACTATAAAAGAGTAATTTTCGTAAGCTGAATACGACTCTTTTCTGTCCGTCAGGTCGCCTAATATGCTTATTGTGTAATTAAGGATTTTCTGCTAGCAATTCGGAGCCTAACGTTAAGGAGTTCCAGTGTTACAAGAACCACCAGCAGTACGATAAGTAATGTTTTAAGTGATGACTAATTCAATTAAAAGAAATAGTACAGGTAGTACACGACTTCGAGAAATTTAAGCACTTTAAGGCTCGCTTTACTCTTTTTCTAGGAGAAACAGAGACAGTTTTCCCTTTTTTACGCTTTCCAACCGTAGGTTGAAGTAGCGTATAGGCTCCAACTTTGTCCGTACGTTTGTCCGTCTGCCCATCGGCACGATATCTCGCGTAAAAATAGTTCGATTTCGATGAAATTTTAATATGGGGTAGGGGACCACACGGGGACGAATCCTGTTGCAAATGGGCGAGATGGGATCAAAGGTCAGGACATAGGAGCGAGATCCAGTCCATTGCCCTTGTGCGTCATAACTTATGTAAAAATGCTTCGATTGCGACAAAACTTTATTACGTTGTTCCGAAGGTATACTGAACCAATTCTGTTTAATATCATCAAAATAGGGTCAAAGGTCAGGGCACAAAAGCGAGATTTATTCCACAGCCATTATCCTCATAACTTTAATACAAATGCTTCAATTGCGACAAAACATTAGTATGTTCTTTCGGAGGTATACTGAACCAATTCTGCTCAATATCATAGAAATGAGGTCAAAGGTCATGGCACAGGGGCGAGATTTATTCAACAGCCATTATCCTCATAACTTGAGTAATAGCTTGAGTAACGATTTCTGGTATGTTGGAAAGTGTATCATAATAATGCATTGCATGATTTTACTAACATGTTCATCAAAATTTGAGGGCGGGTGTCCCGTTTTATTTTTATTTATTTATTTATTTATTTATTTATTTATTTATTTATTTTTTGGAAGGGCACGAGGTCCCTAGCATTACTGGTTTTGGCGCTCTGGTCACTCCAATTAACATTATTTTTCAGGATACAAAAAGAAATACGCATTAACGCATATTATATAATTACTGTTATGTATTGAATTATCAGTTGTATGGCAGAATATTTCAATAAATGAAATGAAATAAAATAAAGGTAAAACGTGTTATTTTTAATGGAATTTAATCTTGAATATCCAGAATTTCGCTTCGAAGAATTTGATTTCAATACATTTTTCCGCATTTCCTCTTCATTTTTCTCTCGGCTTTCATTCCGGTTTTCCATTTCCATTTAAATTACAGTTCGTCGAACTCTGAAAAAGTAAAAGTAACGGTGAATATTTCTAAACGTGAGTTCGAAGAATAGGGATCATTCCTAGAACTCCTTTTAAAGCTATTTTTTTTCAAAAGTCTTTGTCCTCACGATGAGTTACCTAAGATATATGATTTCTCTAATATAGAGATGAATAGGTTTATTTGTTATGCTATATGATTTTATATGATTTTTCCGTGATGCGTGCGCCTATATGTGACTTGTGAGGGAAATTTTTCCTCATGGGAGAATAGTATGAATTCCCAGGAACTCATAGTAAGGTAAACAAATGCTTTGAAATTTTAATAATAAATCGCAAAAACGAAGAAAAGGGAAGTTTCAATAACATTTTGAAGTACATTATAAGTCGTACACGAAAAATATTTTGAAATACGTAGGTCCTGAAATTATTTTTATCAAAAATGTAATTAAGGTTTCGCAATTTTATCCCATGAAAACCCGGAAATGGCATACATGTCTTTGAAAGAAGAGGTAAGTAATATTTAGAACATACCGCTACGATCCAGAATTCTGCGAAAGTTTTGAAAGAGTTGCATAACAAGACAGGTATTAAATCCATAAAAGACGATAACATTTCAACATACTCCGCTGTACTGTAGTAGAGAATAAATATTTCGTGTTGAGAAGTATATGCACTTTTTCAGTATACCTTTTGAGGAAAATAATTTCAGAACCTACGCTTCGAACCCGTATAACGAAGTGAATTTCTCCGTCATTTTTATCCGCGCCGGGATTCGAACCCGGGTCCACTCATTCCGGAATAAGTTGCTCTACCAATTAAGCTACGCGGACATTTGTTCTGATTCCTATCTGCCTTTATGTCGTGTGCGTCCTGCTGGCAGGTACGTCACATCTCCTCTCCTGGTACGTTACATCATCTCCCCCTTACTTTTTTTTTTTTTTTTCGAAGTGCTGCTCATATTTTTCCTATCTCGCGGTGTGGAAATAACATCACACCAATGCGAGATTTTGAACGGTAGGGTCATCCGGATAGTTCGGGCGCCATTATAACGAAGTGAATTTCTCCGTCATTTTTGGTCTACGCCGGGATTCGAACCCGAGGCCGCTTATTCCGGAACAAGTTGCTCTACCAATTAAGCTACGCGGACATGTATTCTGGTTCCTATCTGCCTTTATGTCGTGTGCGTCCTGCTGGCAGGTACGTCACATCTCATGGTACGTTACATCATCTCCCCCTTCTTTTTTCTTTCGAAGTGCTGCTCATATTTTTCCTATCTCGCGGTGTGGAAATAACATCACACCAATGCGAGATTTTGAACAGTCGGGTCATCCGGATAGTTCGGGCGCCATTATAACGAAGTGAATTTCTCCGTCATTTTTATCCGCGCCGGGATTCGAACCCGGGTCCACTCATTCCGGAATAAGTTGCTCTACCAATTAAGCTACGCGGACATTTGTTCTGATTCCTATCTGCCTTTATGTCGTGTGCGTCCTGCTGGCAGGTACGTCACATCTCCTCTCCTGGTACGTTACACCCGTTATTCCGAAATTATACATTTCTCCGGTTCAAACATTTGCAAAAGAGATACCTAGCAAACACTTATTTATGACATTTAGTGAGTTGTTTATACACTTGAAAAATCTGGAAAGCGTCCAGTGTGTTTATAAATGGTGTGAACACTTTCAATAATTTATTGCACCTAGAGTGAGACCATTTCCGTATCTACACCATGTGAAAGAGAAAACATGAAAGTTTCCCCGTTGTTACTTCCGAGGCGTGTATTTCCCTCATTCACCCCCAGTTGGCGTTCTAATTGTGTACTATTGTTTCGCCTGTGTTATCCTGTAAATCATGCCCAGCCAATGTCATGTGACACGATGTGTTTCTCTTTGTCACTTCTGCAATTTTTTATTCAATAAGCTTTGCTTGCAGCATTTGTTATTCATCCCCATTGTCATTGCAGTGTATATACCATCATGTTTTTAACAGTTTTATATTATTTCCCAGTGAGATGCCCAATACTGTACGTCTCCCTCTTATGTTTTCTTATGATAAATTAGAATAAAGCGATTTTGAAACCCAGTTGGCGTTAAATGCCGTATCCCTCTCACACGCAGTTTAGCTTTGTTGAACGATGCTGGCTTCCGGTCCCGTGAAGGCATTTTGTGTGCTACTGTTTGATAAGAACAAGTGTGCCTACGGTAATGTCCATTCAAAGGAAATTTCAAAGTTCGTACGGTAAAGAACCACTAGGCTTTTGGCATTAGCAATTTGTAAACACCGATTGCTTGTGTTCGGGAAATGGCAGTGGCCCATCTAGTGTTACTGTTGATAATGTGGAACGATTCATTCAGAAGGACACCCAATAAACCAGTGCGGCGTCCATCACCTGACCTACAAATACCAGTCACGACAGTGTGAATGGTTCTTCATAAAAAGATATTCTGTAAAGCATTATGAATTGCAGTTGTTGCATACGTTAAAGGAAGATAACTAAGAGAAGATTTTCCAATTTTTGTTGTAAACTGCAAAAATCGACAGCAGAACATGACGACTTCTTTAATCGCGGAGTGTTTAAGGATGAGGCAACATTTTACCCCAATGGGAAAATGTTGCAATGTTTGGGAAGGTCAACTGTTATAATTGTTGAACCTGGGGCACCCAGAAACTTGCAAATAAAATTGAACATGAGCGTGATTGGCCGAAGATAAAACTTTTCTGTGCCTTGTCACGCCTAAAACTATACGAAGCTATCTTTTTAGCGGAGGGAACTGTAAATGGGCATTACTACCTTGATGTGCTGTAGCAGTGGTTGATGCCTCAAGTTCAAGAAGATAGTACTGACTCTATTCACCAACAAGACGGGGCTCCTCCCCACTTTCATAACGACTTTTGGGTTTACGTGAACACCGAGTTACACAAGCGCTGGATACGACTTGCTAGAGAAAAGGACGAATGCTTCTTTTAATGGCCGCCGAAATCACCGTATTTAACTCCGTGTGACTTCTTTTTTGTGGGGCTACATAAAGAATCTTGTTTATATACAACCTTTGCCACGTGACTTCCAGAAGCTAAAGGCAAGAACTGAAAATGCTACCACCATGGTCACAGAAATATGCGGGAACAGGATATGGCAAGAGATAGATTGCCGTGTGGACATTTACCGTGTCACACGTGGTTCGCACATTGTCGTTGTGAAGTGATGTGATGTAAAAAAAAAATGGACATTTTCTTTTTCACAATGTATTTATATTACACTGATATTTGTTCAAGTCTTTGTGCAGTAAATCATTGAAAGTGTTTCCATCATTTATAAACACCCTGTATACGTACGTTACACTCTGAATGTGAAGATTAAAACGTGGGGTAAATTTTGATCATTATCTTCAGAGTCAACCTATTACATCAGATACGCTTTATTTAAATACCGCCATTTCTCCTCGAGCAAAGTATTTTTTCATGTTATTCTGTTTAGAAATTCACTTCTCTTTGATATTTTATATAATCCAAAACGTTTGATTCGTTTGTCACAACATGATATATACCAGTCTGAGACAATAGTTCGACAAATTTACAACTAAAACGGTTAATTATGCAAGAAAGCCATCCACGCTCACTTCACTCTGCAAAATACAGGGACAGCCTCGGTGGCGCAGTGGTCTAAGCGCTGGCTTCGGACCATTCGTCCGAGATGGACCCGGGTTCGAATCCCGGTGATGCATAGATGTTGTGTTTGATTTACGGCAATGGTTCTCTTCCTTTCGTGGAGCCAGTGATTCTAAATTAGGGACGGGAGATTGCCTACAGCCCATCGAGTTGCTCACAGTGATCGTTAAAAAAAAACCAAAAACAAACAGTACAGAGCATTGTTCTCTATAGTCCTTTCGAACGTTTTTCCGGATCTACGATCCTGTGGCCGTACAACTTGGAACGTTTCTAGGACAGAGAGTCTCTAATCCCAGATTCCACATCCACAACCGAAGCGAAGTACCGTCCTTGTAGGAAGTGAGCTATGGAGCAAAATAGGTGGTAGTCGGATGGGGAAAGCTCCGAATTGTATTGAGATGTATTCTAATCCCTTCCAATTTTTGTAGTTTTCGGTGGGCCACTTCGAAGGTGTGACTTGGGGTATTGTCCATTTTCGGCAATTCCGGCTTTCTATTGATGAGAGCTGGTTAGCATTTACACAGAGCATCATGAAAACGCTGCATTTGCTCGATATCTATAGATGTCCCATAGTCCTCAGCCTGACTATCTAGCCCGAGTTCGCAGTGCACAGAGAAGCCTCACATTTCCACCAAATGCATAGCGTGACTTTCATCTCATTAGCGCCCCATCTTCGCACAACTGGCTGCGCTTCCTGGAGTTGTCTCAGCCACTTGTTGTTTCACAGTGGTACGATAACTTACGAATATCCTATTTTCATCCCTAGTAACAATCAGAGTTGGGAACAAGTCAAAAACTTCGGACACGGACCCGACCCGGTCCTGGACGTTACATTATTGGACCCGACACAACCCGGATATACATTATATTGACAAAAGTCACCGGACACCCCTTCAAAGGCAAAGAACGGATCCTCTGCGTTGTTAAGATGCGCGGTACAGCTGCAAACGGTATAAAAACAAGCCTGCAGTTGACCGCGATTATATCGCACTGTAAGGTTGAGTGAAAATGTCGCGGCGGGAGAGAACTTACTTTTATAAAGGAAAGATTGTTGGGTGTTATATTAGTGGATTGTCCATAAGAGAAACCGAGAGGCGTTTAAACATACCCAAGTCAACTCTTTCGAATGTGCTGAATACGTGGAAAACACATGGCGTGCCTGAAGCAGCAAAACGTACAGGCAGACCGAAGAAAATCAGTGATAGAGGACGTCGAAGCCTCAGGAGAGTCGCTACAGCTAATCGACGGAGTACTGCACAAGACCGCAGTGTACAGGTGAGTAAAAATGCTGGAACCTCGGTACGTGCACGTACCATTCAGAGTGAACTTCATTCCATGAGTTACCGTGGTCGTGCGGCTGCTGATAAGCCTTTCATCTCCACTCGGAATGCTACCCGTCGCCTAGCATGGTGTACAGAACATTTATCATGGACCGTAGATGAATGGAAACAGGTCCTATGGACCGATGAATCCCGATACACGATCCACCAGCCAGAGGAACGCTCTTTACCACAGTGTACTGTTCCTACGGTCAAGTTTGGAGCTGGCAGTGTACTCGGGTGGGGGTGTCTTTCGTGGTATAGTCCCGGCCCATTGGTTATCGTGGACAAACCTGTTAACCAGCACGTCTACCTCGATATTCTGGACAATTATGCCCTACCAACTCTGTGGCAATACTATGGAGCCGAGCCTTGTTGGTACCAATAGGTCAATGCACCGAGCCATAAAGCAAGGATTATTACTGCGTGGTTTGACGATAATTCCGTATCGTGTGTGGACTGGCCGGCACAGAGCCCTGATCTTAATCCCATAGAGCACCTATAGGGTGAATTAGGGCGCCGCATAAGAAGTTTGGAACCAAGGCCTACTACCAAGCAACAGTTAGCGGCAGCATTATGAACTGAATGGAAGCGCATACCTATCGCTGCGTTCTAAAACCTTGTCGAAAGCATGTCTCGAAGGGTCAGTGCATGCATTAAGGCCAAAGGTGCAGGGACACCGTACTGTGATGTATGCCAATAAATGCTATGTTGTGTTTCTCTTCTAGGTGTCCGGTGACTTTTGTCAATATAGTGTATGTGTAACTCAAAACAGGACAAACTTTTGATTCACCCTAGTAAAGAGTTATGCACTAAGTTAGCTTTGCATTAGGAACACCTACCTATTAACGAACGGGTTGGTTCAATTTTTTGTGCAGTCACTGCTCGCAGATTCCTCGGAACAGATTCTACAAGGTGTCGAAAGTTTTCCATGTGTAACGCAACCCATGTTCGTTGCAGCAGCTACGTCAGTTCGCGCTCATTCCGTGGAGGAGGTTCTGAAGTTCTCACACCCTGCCCAGCATATCGTACAAATGTTCAATTGGGTCACAGTCCCGGGATTGGGGGGAGGGGAGAGGGCAAGGTAAAGTGGCGAATTTGTTGTCGTGTTCCTCTAACCACAAATTAATTATATGACACTGTATCTTGTCCTGTTGAAAAATGGCCCTGTGTTCCGGTAAACCTCCTGCCGATATGGATGGAGATGGTCGGCGGACATGTCCCCGTAGTATCCGCTGTTCAGTGTTTGTAAGATGATAACCATTGGACGTAGGGCTTGCCAGGGAAAAAATCTCCAGACCATAGCACTACCTCCACCAGCTTGTTGAATCGCAACTGTGCAAACAGGGCATATGGTTTCATGCTGTTTACGTCATATGCGAACCCAGCTATCAGCATGGTATAGCAGGTAAAACAGGACTCATGACTTCAGACGACCTCCTTTTATCTGTCAAGGGTCCATTGCCGACGTTCCTTGGCTCATGCGAGGCGTTATTTCCGATGAATGGGCGTCATCATGGGTATCTTCTTTCGTCTTTGGCTGTGGAACTCCACGCGAAGCAAGTTACGACGCATAGTGTCTGCGGAAACAGGTCGAACTGTATGGCTGCTGCATTGGGGGGTGAGCTCGGTGACTGTTACACGTCGCTGCTGAAGTACCAGTTGTGACACCGGACGCTCATACCTCGGATCAACCGCGCGTGGATGACCAATCCGAGACCTTCTGCTAGATGTTTGTGCATGGTTAATCCAGTTGTTGTACACCGTTGATACAGTGTTGCGAGAGCGGCTGTTTCCTATAAGAGGCACCTGCCTTCCGGGTTCCAACTACACTGTTAAAAATGTTGTGGTAGGTAGCACCAAAAAGTGGTGCTACACCAGCTGCACCACTTTTTTAGAAAAGATACATCATTGTGTGGCGCCAACAAAACCCAACAAAGCAGTTCAACTTTTCACCACGTTATGGTACAAGGTTTCACGCAAGGTTGCACCATGTTGTTGAGTTTATTTTGCACCACAAAATGGTGTATATTTTCAAAGAAATAGGTGCAGCTGGTGTAGCACCACTTTTCGGTGCAACCTACAACAACATTTTCAAGTGTAACTGGCCGCAGTCAAATTGGCTTAAGTCGTAACGTTTCCCCATTACTGGCAAACGTTTATCGATTACATACAGAGGATAAGTATGCGCAGTTTATACACTATCTACCAACAAGTAATTGGACACCCCTGCAATCGACGATATCTGCGGTTCTGATACACGTCACGGCCGCCGCCGTTAAATATCGTGTGGGAAACAACAAAGCAACCAGTCGCATGCAAGATGCCACGCAGTTCGGAGCTCTATGATTTCCAGAAAGGTGTAATCGTCGGGTATCACAGAAATGGCCGATCCATACGTGACATATCCAGCGAGTTGAAGTACCCAAAATCGACAGTGGCCTACGTGATTGGCAAGTGGAAGATGAGAGGTGACCCGGCAGAACCAGAAAACTGGGAGTTAGAGACCGACGGGCGCTGGCCAGAGAAATTCGGAAGAACCGCACCGAATCGATGGGTCACATCCGCGAGGAGTTTCAACAGGCATCCGGGAGTGTTCTACGGATGAATACCATCCGTAAGGAAGCCCATTTGCGCGGTTATCATGGACATGCTGCCGCCCACAAGCCTTTGATCACCAAGTCCAATAGCGCTGCTCGGCTAACGTGGTGCAAAGAAAGTCGACAGTGGACCGTTGAACAGTGGAAACAGGTTCTCTGGAGCGACGAATCAAGGTTCACCCTCTACCGTTCGGATGGCAGGGTCTGGGTTTGACATCTGCCTAGAGAACGCCTCCTGCTGGAATGTATTGTGCCAACTGTGAAGTTCGGCGGCGGCGGTGGAATTATGCTATGGGAGTGTTTCTCCTGGTACGGCACAGGACCCTTTGTCGCAATTCCTGATAGACTCAACGCCGAGACCGACTGCACCATTTTGGATCACCATGCGCTTCCTACTTTGGGGCTGTTTTACGGAGTGGAGCCATGTTACTTTCAGGATGACAATGCCACCTGTCATGCTGCGAGGTCCACCATGGCTTGGTATGGTGACAATGGGGTTAATCGAATGGACAGGCCTGCGCAGAGACCGGACCTTAACCCTGTCGAGCATGTCTGGGACGAGTTGGAGCGTCGACTTAAGGGGTGCCCCCACCGTCCGAATCGGTGAAGGAACTGACCTGTCTTGTCCAAGCCGAGTGGAAGAAAATACCGCTAGCCGTCGTACAACGCCTGGTTGAAAGTATGCACCGGAAGGTCGCAGCTGTAATCGCCGCTCATGGAGGCTCCACCAACTATTGAAGGTGAATAAACTTCGTTTTCCTTTGCTATCACAGGTGTCCAATTACTTGTTGGTAGATAGTGTAATAGCCGCACGAGATATTGATAGCACGTGGTACTTCGTTATAATTCTGAATATGTCAAAAGTACAGGAGGAGTGTTGCTCTTTTGTGACGAGCTGTTTAGGTTTAGAAAATTACACGGTTATTTAAACATTTTTCCAAAGTACCTTTTACCTAATTTATAAAAAAGAAAAAAATAATGCACGCTGTACTAAATGGACGCCATACGTTTGCCGTCAAATGATTTCGACAATCCCTGCTGGTAAGATCCTGATGCGAAAAATCATTCACTGAGTACACATTGAGCTTGGACCAGCTACCTAATACTTTGTGGAACTCCCCCACCCTCCGAGAGGCATATAAGCAAACCTTACTTGCATAGGGGACTGGAGAAATTTCAGTCAATCAGTGTAGGAAATTCAGTTTCAGTGGCAAAACCTATGGGTGGGGCTTATTTTCATGTGTCACACGTGCTTATACCTGAATTTGCAAGCAGTAGCCGGCAGTTGTGCAAATCTGTGGATGAGCAAATGTTATCATGTCTGCTGCTGATTTTAGTGTTAGAATGGATCTATCGGGAAACGTTCTTCCAGAGTCATTTACCGAAGAAACCGTTAATGATTCCACGAATCAGGATCTGATAATTAAGAGAGATGTGAATTACATGGGAGACATTAACTGCTGGGTTAAATAATTCTTTTTAAACACTAAGACATCGAATAGCATTACAAAAAAAGTAGCGAATGTTTTGCTTCTTTGTAAGTAGTCTAACGTTTCTAGTTTCAATATTAGAATACCTATTTTAAGTTTAGAAAGATCAGTATATTCAGAACCAGTCTTGTTTCACTATATTCGTGGTAGAATTAATGGTAATAATTCAAAACCACGTAGCGAATGTTTTGCTTCTTTGTAAGTAGTCAAACGTTTCTATTTTCAATATTAGAATACCTATTTAAGGTTTTGAAAGATCAGTATATTCATAACCAGTCTTGTTTCACTATATTCGTGGTAGAATTAATGGTAATAATTCAAAACCACGTAGCGAATGTTTTGCTTCTTTATAAGTTGTCTAACTTTTCTATTTTCAAAATTAGAATACCTATTTTAAGTTTAGAAAGATCAGTATATTCATAACCAGTCTTGTTTCACTATATTCGTGGTAGAATTAATGGTAATATTTTAAAGCCACGTAGCGAATGTTTTGCTTCTTTGTAAGTTATCTAACTTTTCTATTTTCAATATTAGAATACCTATTTTAAGTTTAGAAAGATCAGTATATTCAGAACCAGTCTTGTTTCACTATATTCGTGGTAGAATTAATGGTAATAATTTAAAACCACGTAGCGAATGGTTTGCTTCTTTGTAAGTTATCTAACTTTTCTATTTTCAATATTAGAATACCTATTTTAAGTTTAGAAAGATCAGTATATTCAGAACCAGTCTTGTTTCACTACATTCGTGGTAGAATTAATGGTAATAATTTAAAACCACGTAGCGAATGTTTTGCTTCTTTGTAAGTTATCTAACTTTTCTATTTTCAATATTAGAATACCTATTTTAAGTTTAGAAAGATCAGTATATTCAGAACCAGTCTTGTTTCACTATATTCGTGGTAGAATTAATGGTAATAATTCAAAACCACGTAGCGAATGTTTTGCTTCTTTGTAAGTAGTCAAACGTTTCTATTTTCAATATTAGAATACCTATTTAAGGTTTTGAAAGATCAGTATATTCATAACCAGTCTTGTTTCACTATATTCGTGGTAGAATTAATGGTAATAATTCAAAACCACGTAGCGAATGTTTTGCTTCTTTATAAGTTGTCTAACGTTTCTATTTTCAAAATTAGAATACCTATTTTAAGTTTAGAAAGATCAGTATATTCAGAACCAGTCTTGTTTTACTATATTCGTGGTAGAATTAATGGTAATAATTTAAAACCACGTAGCGAATGTTTTGCTTCTTTGTAAGTAGTCAAACGTTTCTATTTTCAATATTAGAATACCTATTTTAAGTTTAGAAAGATCAGTATATTCAGAACCAGTCTTGTTTCACTATATTCGTGGTAGAATTAATGGTAATAATTTAAAACCACGTAGCGAATGTTTTGCTTCTTTGTAAGTAGTCAAACGTTTCTATTTTCAATATTAGAATACCTATTTTAAGTTTAGAAAGATCAGTATATTCAGAACCAGTCTTGTTTCACTATATTCGTGGGAGAATTAATGGTAATAATTTAAAACCACGTAGCGAATGTTTTGCTTCTTTGTAAGTAGTCTAACGTTTCTATTTTCAATATTAGAATACCTATTTTAAGTTTAGAAAGATCAGTATATTCAGAACCAGTCTTGTTTCATTATATTCGTGGTAGAATTAATGGTAATATTTTAAAACCACGTAGCGAATGTTTTGCTTCTTTGTAAGTTATCTAACTTTTCTATTTTCAATATTAGAATACCTATTTTAAGTTTAGAAAGATCAGTATATTCAGAACCAGTCTTGTTTCACTATATTCGTGGTAGAATTAATGGTAATAATTTAAAACCACGTAGCGAATGGTTTGCTTCTTTGTAAGTTATCTAACTTTTCTATTTTCAATATTAGAATACCTATTTTAAGTTTAGAAAGATCAGTATATTCAGAACCAGTCTTGTTTCACTATATTCGTGGTAGAATTAATGGTAATAATTTAAAACCACGTAGCGAATGTTTTGCTTCTTTGTAAGTTATCTAACTTTTCTATTTTCAATATTAGAATACCTATTTTAAGTTTAGAAAGATCAGTATATTCAGAACCAGTCTTGTTTCACTATATTCGTGGTAGAATTAATGGTAATAATTCAAAACCACGTAGCGAATGTTTTGCTTCTTTGTAAGTAGTCAAACGTTTCTATTTTCAATATTAGAATACCTATTTAAGGTTTTGAAAGATCAGTATATTCATAACCAGTCTTGTTTCACTATATTCGTGGTAGAATTAATGGTAATAATTCAAAACCACGTAGCGAATGTTTTGCTTCTTTATAAGTTGTCTAACTTTTCTATTTTCAAAATTAGAATACCTATTTTAAGTTTAGAAAGATCAGTATATTCAGAACCAGTCTTGTTTCACTATATTCGTGGTAGAATTAATGGTAATAATTTAAAACCACGTAGCGAATGTTTTGCTTCTTTGTAAGTAGTCAAACGTTTCTATTTTCAATATTAGAATACCTATTTTAAGGTTTAGAAAGATCAGTATATTCAGAACCAGTCTTGTTTCACTATATTCGTGGTAGAATTAATGGTAATAATTTAAAACCACGTAGCGAATGTTTTGCTTCTTTGTAAGTAGTCTAAACGTTTCTATTTTCAATATTAGAATACCTATTTTAAGTTTAGAAAGATCAGTATATTCAGAACCAGTCTTGTTTCACTATATTCGTGGTAGAATTAATGGTAATAATTTAAAACCACGTAGCGAATGTTTTGCTTCTTTGTAAGTAGTCAAACGTTTCTATTTTCAATATTAGAATACCTATTTTAAGTTTAGAAAGATCAGTATATTCAGAACCAGTCTTGTTTCACTATATTCGTGGTAGAATTAATGGTAATAATTTAAAACCACGTAGCGAATGTTTTGCTTCTTTGTAAGTAGTCTAACGTTTCTATTTTCAATATTAGAATACCTATTTTAAGTTTAGAAAGATCAGTATATTCAGAACCAGTCTTGTTTCACTATATTCGTGGTAGAATTAATGGTAATAATTTAAAACCACGTAGCGAATGTTTTGCTTCTTTGTAAGTTATCTAACTTTTCTATTTTCAATATTAGAATACCTATTTTAAGTTTAGAAAGATCAGTATATTCAGAACCAGTCTTGTTTCACTATATTCGTGGTAGAATTAATGGTAATAATTTAAAACCACGTAGCGAATGTTTTGCTTCTTTGTAAGTTATCTAACTTTTCTATTTTCAATATTAGAATACCTATTTTAAGTTTAGAAAGATCAGTATATTCAGAACCAGTCTTGTTTCACTATATTCGTGGTAGAATTAATGGTAATAATTTAAAACCACGTAGCGAATGGTTTGCTTCTTTGTAAGTTATCTAACTTTTCTATTTTCAATATTAGAATAGCTATTTTAAGTTTAGAAAGATCAGTATATTCAGAACCAGTCTTGTTTCACTATATTCGTGGTAGAATTAATGGTAATAATTTAAAACCACGTAGCGAATGTTTTGCTTCTTTGTAAGTTATCTAACTTTTCTATTTTCAATATTAGAATACCTATTTTAAGTTTAGAAAGATCAGTATATTCAGAACCAGTCTTGTTTCACTATATTCGTGGTAGAATTAATGGTAATAATTCAAAACCACGTAGCGAATGTTTTGCTTCTTTGTAAGTAGTCAAACGTTTCTATTTTCAATATTAGAATACCTATTTAAGGTTTTGAAAGATCAGTATATTCATAACCAGTCTTGTTTCACTATATTCGTGGTAGAATTAATGGTAATAATTCAAAACCACGTAGCGAATGTTTTGCTTCTTTGTAAGTAGTCTAACGTTTTTATTTTCAATATTAGAATACCTATTTTAAGTTTAGAAAGATCAGTATATTCAGAACCAGTCTTGTTTCACTATATTCGTGGTAGAATTAATGGTAATAATTACCGCATTAGTCAAAGCTTAGGACTGATCGGCAGTACAGTGTGAAATATTCAAAAATTTGATGCCCCTGGCAGCCGTTCCCTCCCCCTCCCCCATTTTTTTATGCACAGTAGTTGGATTTTATTAAGTACAGCAGACAAATGTGTTAGTGCAGGGCCGTTTTACACAGTTGATGTGTGTGACTGCAATTGTTTAAGAAAAGGGGGGGGGGGACACTTAAAAAGTTTCATTACATTTTAAAAAGCTTCCTCCTGCCTACAAACAGTTACATCAGTCGAATTACAATACCCACCCATGCAGTAGCGACGTCAGAAATTCAGAACTGTGTTGTCTATTCATAGGGGGGGGGGGGGCTAAGTGCCGTAGGGGGGCACAGATTTTGAAGTGTTTTGGAGGAATTTTGCCAAAACATTCCGTACATGTAAATTTAATCCGACGTTTATGACGTTATCCCCAGTACAAAAGAAAAAGAACAAGTTTTCATGTACATACGGCACCTGGCGTTTATTCACTGTATGTAGTACTGGGAACCATGGTTACGAATTTCCATGGCCTTTAACAAGTTACTATTTCTTCGCAATGTTAGCTAACTTATGTCATTTTTTTTTTTCAATATTTGCTGTCGTAAAGTAGATTTGTGAATTTTACTGTGTCATTTGACAAGAAATATCTTATCTTTTTAAACTATAATTGCAAAAATGGTTGGTGTCTTTCTACTACTATCTGTACACTGTTAAAAATTGGTACTAAGAAATAAGCAAAATGAACTCGTTTTTGAGAACATTCTGGGCTTATATTCTCCGAGCATTTGTGTCTCATTTTTGGAAAAGACATTTACTCATTTTTGAGTACATGCAGGGAATCAATTGTGAGTATATCTGGCATTTCTAATTTGAAATATATGTACTCATTTTTGAGTACATATATTTGAAATATAGGTACTCATTTTTGAGTACATATATTTCAAATATATGTACTCATAGGAACCTAATGAAAGTTAGAGCACAATATTTAAAAATTCATATATTTTAAATATTTGTGCTCTAACTTTCATTAGGTTCCTATGGAAGTTAGAGCGAATCTAGCGATTCTGACAGGATAGTTTATAAGTAAGAGAGCGCACACTAGATGTCACGACCGCGCGATTTTCCACATAGAAGGCAGAGAGAAATCAGGGGGGAGCTTAGGAATTAACACTTTTATATGCAACCGGAGGATTCTTACGCGTGGACCATCACTTAACGTGCTCGTCCGATGTACGGCGGATATTCAGTGATTGTTAGAAATTCACACCACCACGCCAGGTTTGAACCTGGGGTCTCTCCATCAGCAGTCTGAATTTCTAACCACTAAGCCATCCGCAGCCCGATTTCAAATTTAGATCAGATGAGATGATATGCAGAAGATTTTAGGAAGGGAGTGTCTGACCGCAGGTCTTAAACAATCCTTGGAAATAGGAAGCTAGGAGATTTGGGCGATAGGAAAGTGACACGGAAGCGAGGTAGAAAGGGGGAGGAAGACGCCCTTATTTATTGCCGGGGAGCCAGTACCCGGGGTCCGACGGCTTAACGTGCCCATCCGACGCACGGCGGGTATTTAGTGGTTCGTACGTTCGTACCTGCCCAGGATCGGACCTGAGGTTATCTCCATGACAGTCACGAACGCTGACCACTAGGCCACCCGCGGCTCCAAGCTTTATTCATCTAGGAGGACGAGACTTGAAATCGAGACTTATTCATCCTGGAGGCCATCCGTCGAGACGTCGTTACGGCCGCGAGAAGTGAGTGGTTCTGCTGTAACCGTGTCTGGAGAATGAACAAGAGATGCCATGCTGTTAAGACACCCTTGTATGCGATTTCATTAAACGGATGTGTTGACGAGAGGTGTCATCATAAGCCTTTAAACCGCCGGATTGTTCTTGCGTCGTATTGCGGAAGAAACACAAAGTGATGCCACAACCGTCGATCGCATTTGGAGACAGTGGTCTTAGGAAGGTACTGTGCAACGTCGTGGGGGGGGGATCGGAGCAGGGAGACGGACGTCCGAGCACACCTGTCATCGCATCCAACTTCATGCCGTAGCAGACCCACAGGCCACAATGGGTGACATTTTGCGGAGCGTACGGGGAGACTTAGATGCTCCGATAGGGACGCGGACAGTGTCGCGCCTATTGACTTCGTTTGTTTTTTTGTCCAGCCGTCCGTTTCAAAGGTTACCCTTAACAGCGAGCCATCTTCGTCACCGCTTGGCGTGGTGTCACTCCAGAGTAGAGCGGGGTGCCGAATGGAACAGTGTAGTGTTCGGCGACGAGTCGCGGTGCTGTTTCACCACAGATGATCGCCGTGTGAGAGTCTGATAGCGACGTAGCCAACAGGTGAATTCATCCGCCATTGTGGAGCGCCATATGGCCCAGCACCGTAGAATCATGTTGTGGAGTGTTAGCAGCGGTAACAGCCGCTCAACGCTAGTACGTATTACGGGCACACTGACGGCACGCCGCTATGTTGAGGAGGTGTTGCGGCCCGTGGCACTACCGTCCCTGCAGGGCATCCGAAACGCCGTTTTTTAACTGAATAACGCCAAGCCGCATACCGCTCAGGTCTTCCTGAACGCTTTACACGGTGTGCTGATGCTTCTGTGGTCAGCACGATCTCCCGACCTCTCGCTCATCGAGAATCTGTGGGACACGATTGGACGTTGGTTGAGTACCCTCCCACCCCCGCAAACTGAAGATGAGCTGTGGACTCGGATTAATACCACATGGTCCACGATACCCCAGGACCCTATTCGGACTCTTGTTGCCTCGATGCCACGTCGGGTTCAACGTTGCATCGCCAAAAATGTGTCTACACTCCTTATTGATCAGCCTGTGTATTCGACCACTGGAGCCTAGTCTGTATGTGACAATTAAATCATTTGTTTATTACCTAATTAATACAGACATTTGACGAGGACCAGGAACATCAAACAGAGGTCATCGCTCTTTCCACGTTTATAAGTGATTCCCGGAAAGATCTTGGACAGAAAAAAGTGAGCAAGTGAGCTGTTGATATCGTCGAGATGGTTAACAGCAGTCGATGTAGGAAATACTGCAACGACAGGAAAAGGTAGTATTCACTTGGGACAATGTCCGGGGAATAGGGTGGGTGCTGCATAGAAACTCTACCTACTTACTGAGCTCCACCCCATATAACGTCATTTAGCCTCAATTACCCCTAGCCCAGGTCTCTGACCTTGTGACAGGTCACCCGTGCTGTGTGAGGTCTCACTCCATCCTGCTGTAGGAGGACACCCTTGCGGTTCAGCAGTGCTGATCGTTTCGACGTGAGCAATGCGTGCAGATCGTCCAGCTGAAATCAGTACACATCGGCGGAGATAGTGATTTTGTCCGGCAGTAGCTCAAAACACAACACACCTCGCCTATCTCACCAAACAGACAACAGGATTTTACGTTGGCGTAAGCCGGCTTCGGGGGTAGCCATGGGCTTCTGTTTTGGGTCCAACCACTGTTTCCAGGCGCTGACATTGTCATACAGAACCCAATTATCCTCACCCGTCACAGTGCGATTCAAGAACGGTTAAACTTCATCTCGAGCAAGCAGGGAAATGCATGCACTCATGCGATTGGCTTTCTGCTCAACTGTGATTTGATGAGGTACCCAAACTCCCGTCTTGTGCACCTTCCCAAGTTGACGCAGGTGGGCGATAATGCTCCTGTAGGTAATCAGTCCCCAGCTATTCGGCCAATTCCCGTGTGTTCACAGGTGGGTCTGTCTCGAGTAAGTTCTTCCGCATGTCCATATACACAGTTGTGGGTCTTCGGGCTTTGGAACGTTCTGATAGGTCAAAGTTTTCCTCTCGAAACCGTTCGAACGAACAACAACACTGACGATATAATATGGCATTGGGTACACACTGGTAATGTTTCTTACAGTACTTGCGGAGGTGCTTCACAACAACGAAACTTGTACAGCATGCAATGGCGGATGTGCACCTTATCCACTTCCATATTGGCTGGCACTTCGCCTTCTGACGGCTATCTGTCACTGACTTAAGCTACCTACCTAGTGGTGTCATGACGGTGTACTGCGCAATCTCAGTGGCCAGTGTGCGCCGTGGTTGGGGCTTTGACTTCGGGTACCACATCATGGGACATTACTTTTTCCAACCCAATACAAAATACACTTCACTGAAAAAGACGGCAACTTTGCTGCACGTTATTTTCAGACATTTTCCGTGAATTCACACCATTTATTTTTTTACAGTGTGCGGCACGATCAGATTGCAACAGTGGCTTTGACAATGCCATACCGTTACCCATTTTCGTTACATAGAAATCTTTTACTTAGGATTTATTTTACTACTATCGGGAAAGATGCACAGCATCAAGAATTCTGGCCCGCCGTCTAATCCTTTTTAAAAGTTATACCCTCTGCTTTATGGTAGTGGAACAGCACTGCTTTAGAGGGTAGTTCCACAAAGATCTGTTCTAAAATTTTTGAAACTGTCTTGTCATTTTTAAAAGGACATTGCTCAGTCTGATGTTGAGATCGAAAAGCGGTCGAGAAAAGTTGCTTGCTTCATAGAAGGAATATCATTATCATGCGGCATTTAGTGCGCTGTTATTCCCAATAATTCCGACGTGCAGCAGTATTTTTCATAAGTGTGTGTGTGTTACGAGTGTCATTTACTGAACACGGAGTTTGAAATCACTCGTTGGTGTGTTGTTCGAAGAGAGAAACACCACTTTTATTAAGGATCAAGAAATAGCATTGGCATGACAGAATTTCTCGCCGTTGCAGCATTTCCTCCATTTATCTGTTTCATTTTGAACACGTAGGGTTCGGATTTTCTTCAATTTGGGAATATCCCGTGAGTAAAATAACTTTTGCGAAGTAAAATCTGTATTATGCAAATTTATCCATCGTCTTGGCACGTAATTTGATTCCTGTGCCTGCAAATATGGAACAAAATTTCGCGATCATTTATTCGAAGATAAACTGGGCCTCAATAAGGCGGGATTTAACCTCGCGAGAAATGCTAAATAGTTAACCTGTTGTCTGAATGAGGATTTAGTCAACTGTTCGTAAATTCCTTTGAGCCTCACAAACTCACACAGCTCGAAATGCTTCGTGCTGGTGGAACTGAGTGATCGATTTACATTACTAAATTCGATGTTGTGAAACTTCGCAGAAGAAAGTGGATAATATTACATTTCTCTTGCGGAACACCGTGACATTTCGTGGAAAGTTTATCACGGTTTTTCTCAGGCTGTGTTATAGTGTTCGGTTAGGTTTCATTTCTACATGTGCAAAGTAAAGTTGACCTGGAACGCCAACGCGAAGTGAAGCTTGTTTACTTATTGGAAATCTCGGTTAGCTCAAAACTCAATATCCTTATTTAAGCACAGAGAAAGTCACTTTCAAAAGACGCCTAGCGATTTAGTGAAAGACAATTACACTGTAAACAAGAAAGATGACACCGAATTTTTGGGTGTAATAAGCACGTCTTCTAAATCCGTTCTGACCCAAATTAAACTTATCAAAGCTATTCAAAGTCAATGGAACCGGTATGGAAAACAATAGTATCTGACGGAAGAAAGACGTTTTTGAATCGGCTTTTAATCCCTCAGACATTGCTGTAAACGGAATCGTGAGCTTACGCCCTCTTGTTGCAGACTTGTGCGTTACGAAAAACAGGAATTTATATGAGAAACATTTCGCACCGGAAACGCTGTCCAACACAGAAAGAATTTTTCAAATCGGACTCCTAGAAACCGAGATATCGACAAAAATAAGATGTGACTTTACGTCCCCTGGTGGGAAAACCAAGCATTAATTTAGGAAGAAAGTATTCCCAAAAGGTTTTTTCATATGAGCGGTATCGGTCCAAGTAAAAAAATTAGTCGAGCTTTCAGCAGCCCAGATTTTACTACAAATACATCAGAAACAGAAATTAACACTTATGTTCCCTGGTAGCCAAACCATTCTTTATCAAACATTAGAAATTATGTGAAAAATATTTTCTATCAGGTCTTGTATGCGATACAGGAAGAAGTTTTCAAATCGGAGTTTTAGAAGCAGAAATAACGCAGAAAACGCGCAATTTACCTTTGTGCTCTCTAGCGAAAAGTCTACGATTTACTTGAAAATTTTGAATTTATAGGAAAAACATTTCGTATCGGAAACACTATCCAACAAAGACGGAATTTTTCAAATCGGACTCCTAAAAGTAGAGATATTGACAAAAATAAGATATACATCTACGCCTCCTGGATTAGAAACTATTCATTATTTCAAAAAGAAAATGTCCCTAAAAGGTTTGTCGACATGACAAAGGACGTTTTTTTCTACAAAGGACGCTTTTTTCAATCGAGAATTTAGAAGCTCATATTTTGCTGCAAATACATCAGAAGCGGAAATTAAAAGTTACGCCCCCTGGTGGCCGAACCATTTTTTTTTACAAAAATTAGAAATTATGTGCAAACGATTTCCCATCAGAAGCTGTATCCGGCGCAGAAAGAACTTTTCAAATCAGAGATTCAAAAGCAGAGATATAGGGGGAAACGCAATTTACCTCTACGCCCTCCAGCGGAAAGTCTATGAATTACTTGAAAATTTTGATATTATATGACAAAATATGTCACACTGAAAGCATTATCCAACAAAGAAGGATTTTTTCAAATCGGACTCCTAGAAGTAGAGATATTGACAAAAATAAGAGATACATCTACGCCCCCTGGCGAATAAAGTGTGGAATATTTTAAGAATAAAATATTCCGAAAAGATTTATGGATGTGAGTGGCCTCAGTCCACGAAAGAATTTTTTTAATCGATCGTTTAGAAGCTAAGATTTTATGGCAAATACATCAGAAGCAAAAATTAACTTTTACGCCTCGTGGTGGCCAGAGTATTCTCTACTAAAAATTTGAAATTATATGCAAAAGATTTTCCATCAGGAGGTGTATCCGCTGAAGAAAAACGTTTTCAAATCGGAGTTTTAGAAGAAGAGTTATCAGGAAAAATGTAATTTAATTTAACGCCCCCCAGCGGAAAATCTTTGCGTAATTTGAAAAAGTAACAATATCTAAAATAAATGGAATCGAAAGATAAAATCATTTTTTCAATCGGATGTTTAGAAGCAAATATGTGGAATGAAACGTATTTTTGAATATGACATCATTTGCATTTACGCCCTCTAGCGGCGAAATTGTACATCGTAAAAAAAAAAAAAAAAAAAAAAACGAAATAAAGGATCATCATTCGCATATTTCAAGCTTCCCAATGCAAAAAGAAGTTTTCAAATCGGACAAATAGTTGCAGAGATATCGTGGGTACAGACGGACAGACGGACTGACGGACAAGCCGGTACCATAAGCACGATTTTTTTTTATAAAAGACGTACTAAAAATAAGTGGTGTGAATTCACGGAAAATTTCGGAAAATAACGTGCAGCAAAGTTGCCGGTAAGTGTCTGCCTTTTAACGGAATTTCCGTTTTTGAAAGTTACCGTTCATTTTAACTTCAGTATTTTCACAGATTTTCTGTAGTCAGTAATTCAGTTTATTTCAGAAAAGCCCGTTTCCGGTTTTCCCGTATTTCGACAGAAATTTAGCGAAATCCAACAAGCTGAATATTTTAGCCCATACGTGAGAGAATCCTTTTTCGTTGATGATCGAACCCCAGTCATTTGGGTTGAAGACGCGTGTCTTAACCACTGAGCCAAAAAGTCACGGGAACCGGACTCACGTTCGAGGAAACTAATTTGGCGATGTATTAGACAGAAATTTAGCAAAATCCAACTGGCTGAATATTTTAGCTCATACGTCAGATAATACTTTTGCGTCGATGATCGAGCCCCAGGACGTTTGTGTTGAAGCCGCGCGTCTTAACCACTGAGCCAAAAATCACAGCAACCGGACTCACGTTCGAGGGAAACTAATTCGGCGATGTATTAGACAGAAATTTAGCAAAATCCAACGGGCTGAATATTTTAGCCCATACGTGAGAGAATCCTTTTGCGTCGATGATCGAGCCCCAGGTCGTTTGGGTTGAAGCCGCGCCTCTTACCACTGAGCCAAAAAAGTCACAGGAACCGAACTCACGTTCGAGGAAAGCTAATGCGGCGATGGTGAAGTTTTTTTCATTAATGCGAGTAATTTAGTCACTTTATTTTCATTTGGAGCTTATTAGTTTTTTGAATTCATTTGCAATAATTTTATTTTTTCTGTAGGAGGTCTTATTACAAATTACACATTTTTTTCATTCTGATTTTTCGAAACAAGAGAATGGTTTGTAATTTGAGATCTTTTTTCAACTAGCAATGACTTTCAGTTATCTTTAAGAGAAGGTATCCAACTGGCTGAACATTTTAGAATATTTTTTGTATAATATCTATTATCTTAAATATAAAATTTACTCTGGATAGTTATATAGCTTTTGCCTTAAAGATTTCACAGATTGATACATAGACATCATACAATCACCTTTGCAATAAATTAAGTACCCGGTTTCGTACGGTAACTCAATATATAAGAGCTGGTGCACAAAATGGGGGAGAGGAGAAGAAATATCCTGTGACACAATAATTAAAAATTCATGCGATAATCTATCCACAATATCTGATCTCGCAACAGAACTTAAAAATCAAATACTTCGACAGATTATTGAAATTTAACAATTAATCAAACTCCAAAGTATTCCCATGAATGTCTCCTATTACCGAAAATTTTTCATCATATGGATACGGAAAAAGTGAGAACAGAGTTTTTCCGATAACATAAGAGAGGAATTGCGAAAAGGTTCCTACAAATTTAGAATTTTCCGTTTACAGATCTTGAAAAAGATAAATTACCGTCAGCATAACAAAAGAATTGCGGAAAGGTTTCTGAAAATTCAGAATTTTTCTGACGTACAAAAAAATCCGTGAAATTCAGAGTTTTTCCCATCGTTTCACGGAAAACGTTGTCTAAAAAATATGCTTCGTTAAGACACGAAAGAAATCATGGAAACTGACTTGTGAATTTCAGAATTTTTTTTACAGTGTACAATTTCATATTTTTATTCCGTCTCAGTCATAAAAACAAAAGCACAGTGAGTACCACTCCAGTAGCGAACTTTTCAATAGCTAAACAACACAACGGTCGTTATTTCCAAATCACATTAACTAGAAAATAACTTAGATCCGTGACAATATGATAAATGTTATGATCAAAATGAAACAACTAAACAGTATAATCAAAATAACACCTCTAAATCAGTTCGCAAACGAGCCTCACAGCTCGAAATCCAGCGCAAACAACCACCTTATCTCATCTTTTTACATACACTATACTACTTTTGACCCCCATACTTGTTGCCAGAAAGAGAATCGGGCGATAGAGGAAACGTAAAGGTTGTGTTTGGATATTGATTAAAGAGAACAAATAAAATTTACAAAGAGACAGGAACTAAACAGAAAAATTCTATTAGAGTATACTGCACGTTACAAGCTTTAAAACAGAAACTCCGACTGCGTGGCATGAATCTTAAATTTTGCCGTTCAAATTTCATTGTTAGCTACACGTTGGGTAGTTATTTAAGTATTTGCTTCTATCATAAAATAAATGAGAAATGTATTAAAAGAACTGCTCATTATATAGCCAAACCGCATATAATATGCAGTTTTTTTAATACATTATTTAATAGCATTTTAAACTTTTATTACCTTCAATGCACTCTTTCCGCTTTTACATATTGCCTCATTCTGATTTTTCATCAGGCAAAGCAGTGATTTAATATCTGATGTGGTCCCTTTGGGAATCTTGGTCGTTCTCTTTTTCACCACTAGAACTGACTCAAAACGGGCCACTTTGAGTACAGATTTGACTTTAAAGAGGAAAATGTCTCATGGCGCCAAATCTGGCGAGTAGACAGTGTGCTCAAGCACACCGTAAAATTGTTTTTGAAATTCACGAACCAGTTTCAGTTACTCTTTTAGTGAATTAACGACGCCCATTTCTGATGATACACCTTTTCCGGGAAATGAAGAAAAGAAACCTGAATTTCATGGATTTTCCAGTCGTCAGAAAAATTCTGAATATTCAGAACCTTTTTCCCAATTCCTTTCGTACATTAACGGAAAAATTCCGTTTTCGTTCTTTCCGTATCCATATAACGAAAACATTCTGGTAATAGGAGAGATTCATGGGAATACTTAGGTGTTTGATTACCTGTTAAATTTCAATAGTCTGTCGAAGTATTTGATTTTAAAGTTCTTTAGCGAGATCGGATATTTTGGATGATATATCGTATAAATTTTGGCTACTGTGGTAGAGGATATTTCTTCTATTTTTCCCACACACTAAAAAATAAGTGGTATGAATTCACGGAAAATTTCTGAAAATAACAAGCAGCAAAGTTGCAGGTGGTCTTTTGTAAAAAAATCAAGTTAGTAAAATCATGCAATGTATTGATTATGATACGCTTTCCAACATACCAGAAATCATTACTCAAGTTATGCGGATAATGGCTGTGGAATAAATCTCGTTCCTGTGCCCTCACCTTTGACGAAATTTCGATGTCATTCAGCAGAACCTGTTCAGTATACTTCCGGAACAACATACTAAAGTTTGTCGCAGTAGAAGAATTTTTACTCAAGTTATGAGGATAATGGCTGTGGAATAAATCTTGCTCCAGTGCCCTGACCTTTGACCATATTTCGCTGATTTTCAACAGAATCGGTTCAGTATACCTCCGGAATAACATGATAAAATGTTGTCGCAAGCGAAGCGTTTTTACGTAAGTTATGACGCGTAAAAGCGATGGAAAAAAGCGCGAAGAACAACACTTCTACTCAGAATATATACGACAAACCGTCTTCACACGATATATGAAAGAGTTTTATGTTGGAATAAAAACCTTAATGATAGTTAAAAATTAAAAGCGTCAGACCTTTCGGGTACTGCCATCAGGTACCCATCCTCAGACGCAATTAAAACATACAGTGAAAAAGGCAGCTTATAAATAGATACATGAATGAACAAATGACGTACAGTCAGTCATCATGAGGTGTATTGCGCAGGTCCAGTCATTAACAGCAAAAACATAGTCATTAGTTAGTAGATACTATGTGGATAAATTTGTAAGCAGATATTTCCGAGGTCGAGGGATGTTTCTTGGCAATTCATCATTACAGCAAGTTTCAGATAATTTATCGATGTACAGGCTTTCAGTGAATAACAGCTGAGATTTTGTATGATGAGCAGTTAGAATTTTAGAATCGTCCCAAATGGGAATGTAAGTCCCCTTGATTAAAAGTCGGGACAAAGCAGTGGAAGTTGATTCATTAAAATGGTCATATTGGTGTTCTTTGAGACGGATTTTGAGGGTTCGGGCAGTTTAACCGATGTAACATTTGTCAGTGAAATCTAAGTTTTTATTCCATCATAAAACTTTTTTATATATCGTGTGAAGACGGTTTGTAGTGTATATTCTGACTTTTTAGCACGAGTTACCTTTGCTTTGAACACGGCTACTTTCATTGACAATTGTCACAATTAAGAAAGTGAAGTGTACTTTTTATTGGGTTGGGAAAAGGTAATGTTCTATGATGTGGTACCCAAAGTCGAAGCCCCAACCATGGCGCACATTGGCCATCACCAGGCAGGTGGCTTAAGTCAGTGACAGTTAGCCACCTGAAGCCGAAGAGTGTAAACGCCAGCCAACATGGAAGTGGACAAGGAGCACATCCGCCATTGCATACTGTATGAGTTTCGTCACTGTAGCACCACCGAAAGTGTTGTAAGGAACATTACCAGTGTGTACCCCAATACCATATCATGTCGTCAGTGCTTTCGTTGGTTCGAACGGTTTTGAGAGGTAACTTTAAACTTGTCAGACCGTCTCAAAGCTCGAAGACATGCAGCATTGGATATGGATATGCTGAAGACGTTAGTGAAGATCGACCCACGTACGACCACGCTGAGTTGGCCGAACAGCTGAGGAGAAGGGGGGCACATTGGAACATGGGGCACATCTGAACGTCGCGTTGTTCTCGCAAGAGCCACGAGATCTCGAAGAGGTGGATACAGTGGCAATAGGTGGCAGTATTGTATAAGCGTCGTCCGCAGTGAGCATTGCAACTGATTCGCGTGTTGGCATTGCGTGAGGTAGATTGTGTGAGGACGTACGGTATCCAACTTTAGTGTCCGGAAGTTGTAAACAACTATACGTACGCCGAAGATCCGGAGGTAAATTTATTGATGTACTGTCATTACGTACGTAGCGACGTAGGAAGCCCCAATGCTGAAATATGAATAACTCTGTCCGTTTTCGGAAAAAGCACCTATGTGTCCCATGCGATCACATGGGGCACAATTAAACAGCACTGCACGGGGCACATAGGAACAAGTTGAAATGTATGTTACTGCTTGAATATCATAACAGTGTCTTCAATGCCCTTACAAACAACTACTGTACACTAATGACCGCGATGTATTTGCTTTCAAGTTGAAACGATGGTTCGGACCTACGTCAAGAAAAATCACAAGACACCCGAGTCGGATGCCATTCTCCTGAAGGCAATAACAGCTGTCACAGACGAAAAACTACCAGTACGATCTGTAGCTGTGGCATTCAAGTTGTCGCACGCAGTTCTATTAATACATTATTATCGGTAGAACTTTAAACACGGTGGCGATATAACTTGTAAGTACGACTCACGATACACCAATCGACAAGTGTTCAGCAAACAACAAGAGTCAATGTTAGCTGATTACGTGATAAAATTCTCCAAATTGAATTACCGGTTGACATATGCCCAAATACGGAAATTACCATACGATTATGCAAGGAAAGTAGAGTGCGAGTACCCCGAATCATGGGATGTAAACAAAACAGCTGGATGCGACTGGTTAAAAGATTTTATGAAGCGACCTAAAAATCTCACATTACGAAAACTCGAGAATACGAGTCTGGAGAGAGCTACTGCTTTCAACAAAACAAATGTGCAGGAATGTTTGGATAATTATGAGAAAGCTCTGAAATGTGAAAACTTCAGCCCGGATAGGATTTACAATGTTGACGAGACCGGTTTTGCGACAGTTCTGCAGTCCCCAAAGGTTAGTCGCTAAATTTGGTGCCAGGCAAGTTGTACAAGCAGTGTCTGCTGAAAGAGGGACGATGAAAACATCCTGCATGATTATAAATGCGATTGGCAATTCCATACCACCCGTCTTCGTGTTTCCTAGACCGAGAATGAATGAATGTTTGATGTTCGATGCACCTCCCGGAAGCCTGGGTTTGACTAACAGTCCAAAACGTTCATGGATGATAGGGCCTTTCTTTTTAAAGGTTCTGGAGCATATCCAGAAACATGCAAGATGTAGCACAGAAGACAAAATTATTGGTCTCATGGATAACCATGAAAGTCATTGCATTCTTGACGTTATTTAGTTTGCTAGAGGACGTGGGATAGTGCTCGTAACATTCCTATCCCACTACCCGCATCGACTGCAGCCGCTAAATGTGGGTTTAATGGGTCCTTTTAAAGGACAACTGAAAGTGGCACAAAACGATGGGCTGATTACCCACCCTGGTAAGCGCATCAACATTCAACATCTTTAATAAATATTGCCTATTCATCCTCATGTACGGCGAAGAATATTGTATCAGCATTCGCCAAGCTAGGGATATGGCCATTTTCCAGACTGCAGTTCAGTGATGACGATTTTCAACCCTCTAAGGCTGTTGTCCCCAGCGAAACTATGTGTCCACCTGTTGACCCGTCTGACCTGTCCGTGACATCAGCACAAGAGCTGAATTGGAATGGCGATTCGTCCGGCCCCAGTGCACGTTCCTACGTCCCTTTTTCCCGAATCTGTGCGACCTTTACCAAAAGGTGCTCCGACGGAAAGTCGCAGGTCCAGGAAGAAAGTAAAACCGCGCATCTTAAGAGACTCGCCTATCCGAAACCAGATTGCAAAGGACGCCGAACAACCGAGGTCTAAAAAGCGACGACTGACAATCCGGCCAAAAAACAACTCAAAACCGTCACCAAAACGTCTCAAACTACGAAAGGTTTCCTTTCTGCAAGTGAAGAGGAGGGTCGATGTTCCATTAACGTCGAGTCGGACTACTGTTTTGCGGCACGGCTACCGTCGGAGGGGACAACCGATTTGCGAGTGGTAGGCCTCGTCGTCGGCGATTTCGTGGTGTTTAATATCAAAAGACACATTTGTCTCCGTGTAGATCGCGTTGAAAAAGTAGCAATAAGTGGTATGCGCCGGGTGCAGGAACGTTGGAAATTCATATTCCCAGAGCCAACCGAAGTGAACGAAGTTGAAGCATTTGACATTATCTTGAAACTACCACAGCCTAATAATGCAGGTGGGACAGCCCGGACTGCAGCGGTTAAATATTTTGATTTTGACTTTACTCTTTTCAAAGAACTGATACTGTAACGCATTCAAATTCATGCTATGCCGAATTTTCGGTTCTTGTAGGGTTTTGTACTTGGAACAAAAGGCTGTCAGAAAGTGCCCCATGATTGTCCAAATCTGCCCCGGGGGAGGGGCAAATTCTGACAAGATGCACACATTTACTTTATTGCATGTACTTGTCTGAACTACTTGTACTTTTTGCGTACACAAACGTTATTCTTGTATAATAAACTTTACTTTTGTCATGTATGCTGCGACAGATCTTGACACAAGTCCCGGCATAGCTATACAACATTAGACCAACAACGTGTTCCGATGTGTCCGCTCTCCCCTACCCACACGAGCATTATTACGCACCTGCGTCAACTTGGGAAGGTGCACAGGAGTTTAGTTTGGGTACCTCATAAACTGATATTTGAGCAGAAAATAAATCGCATGAGTGCATGCGTTTACCAGCTCGCACGTGACCTAGTTGAACCGTTCTTGGACCGCAGCTTTGATAGTTGACGAGAAATTAGTACCGTATGACGATGTCACGGCCCGGAAACGGTGCTTGACCCAAAACAGAAGCCCATGCTGACCCGCAAAGACGACTTACACCCACGTAAGGCTCTGCTGTCTGTTTGGTGCGATATGCGAGGTGTCTTGTGTTTTGAGCAGCTGCCGGACAACATCACTATCGCCGCCGTTGTGTATTTCCGTCTGCTCGACGATCTGAACGCATCGCTCACGTCGAAACGACCAGCACTGCTCAACCGCAAGTGCGTCCTCATACAGCAGGATGGAGCGAGACCTCACACAGCACGGGTGACCTCTGACAAGCTCAGAGACCTAGGCTAGGAGCTGTTGCAGCACCCAGCCTATTCCCCGGACATCTCCCCAAGAGAAAACCACCTTTTCCGTTCGTTGCAGTATTTCCTGGCCTGATTGCTGTTCACCATCCGGGACGATGTCGAACGCGCACTTACTCACTTTTTTGCGTCCAATTCGCCACAATTCTATAAGAACGGTATTCAACAGCTGCCCAGATGATGGGAGCACGTCGTGGCAAACGATGGCAACAACATTTTGGACAGATTTGTACCTGTATATACAGTAATGGGATGTAAGGTCAGGTGATGCGTAACATCACAGCCTCTCCTTGACAAATGTCAACCCCGCCTTCTCGTGGTGCATCCTGTTCCCACTAAAGGGGCTCTGACGACCGCAAATAGCGGTATAACTATACCATCGGGATCAGAGGAAATGCTATCCCACACTCACCAACCCGCTTGGCCAGCGTGGTGAGTTATGGCCAAACACCTCCAAAATGACTCTACAACTTAAATCTTGGCCCTCAGTCTCCGGCAGCTGGAATGTACCTGGCCAAGGCAGCGGCCAGTGCGACATGAAGGCAGAGGGTGCTAAGAATCCCCGGAGGACCGGACTAGGCTGCCATTTGATGCTGACCTTGGCTACCTACAACGGACGCTCCCTATCTTCTGATTCAAGGCTTCTTGAATTGGAAGAGGAACTACAAAGGATCAAGTGGGACATCGTCGGGCTGAGTGAGGTAAGGAGAAAAGGAGAAGATCTCATTAAACTGAAAAGTGGACATCTCTTCTATTATCGTGGGACAGATACTGGCAGAACTAGTGGTGTTGGATTTATAATAAACAAGAAACTGAAGGATAAAGTGGTAGAAGTTGAAAGTTCCTCTGACAGAGCTGCACGACTCGTTATCCAACTATCGAGAAGATACCAGGCTCAGATTATTCAAGCTTATGCACCCACCACAAGTCATCCTGAAGAAGAAATTGAAGAATTTTATGAGGAAATTCGTCATCTAAATAATAAAGGTAAGCAGCACTTGAAGATAATTATGGGAGATTTCAATGCAAAAATAGGGCACCGGCAACAGAATGAAACTTCAGTAGGTAAATTCGGTCATGGCAACAGAAACCAGCGTGGAAATACTCTCGTTGAGTTTGCAGAGGCAGAAGGATTTTTCATCTTGAATTCCTTTTTCAAGAAAAAGCCACACAGGAAATGGACATGGAGACATCCAATTGGGACGACAAGTGAAATTGATTTTATTATATGTAACAAAAAATTCGTCATCGAAGACTGCAGTGTGCTAAACAAGTTCAACACAGGTAGTGACCATAGATTGGTGAGATGTAAGATGCACCTCAACACTAAACTGGAACGTGGCAAGCTCATAAGACAAACAAAATGTATTGACATAACCAACCTTAAAAAACACCATAATACTTTCAAGTTGGAACTGAAGAACAGATTCTCTGCTTTAGAAGGCCTAACATCGGAAGAAGTGGATATTTCTGAAGTTAACAGAAAAGTAACCAAAGCTCTTATGGAAACAGCAACAAAATTAGCTGGGTCTAAGAACAAGTTGCATGTAAACAAATTATCAGGAAAAACCAAAATGTTGATGCAAAAAAGAAGAGAGATGAGGACAACTAAAGAAGATGTGACTTCCAAAGTGGAATATATAGAGCTATGCAAGACAGCACGAAAAAGTATCACTGAAGACGTAAGGAAATTCAACTGTGAGCTAGTGAGGAAAGCAATTGAAAACAACCAAAGCCTAAAGATAGCAAAGGGACATCTCAGTAAGGGAAGAAAACAGATTATGGCTCTGAGAAAAGAAGATGGTTCTATAACAAGAAATAGAGGCGAAATTTTGACAAGAGTGAAAGATTTCTACTCCAAATTATATGAAAGGGATGATACATGTACTCCAGACATTATGAAAGGTACCAGAGTTCTTCCAGTCCTCCCAGCAGAAGTTGCTCATGCAATCAAGAACATGAAGCGGGGGAAAGCTCCAGGAGAAGATGAAATTACTATAGACATCATACAAGAAGCAAGTGGAGAAATTGAAACAGTACTCGCCCAAATTTTCACTCGATGCCTTAATGAAGGGAAGATTCCTGAGGATTGGAACAATGCTACAATGATCCTTCTACATAAAAAAGGTGACATTGAGGATCTCAGGAACTACAGACCTATCAGCCTCCTATCAGTGGTTTATAAAATCTTCACTAAAGTTCTTTCACACCGCTTGAAGGTAACACTGGACATGGCTCAACCGAGAGAACAAGCTGGATTCAGGAGTGGCTACAGCACAATAGATCATATCCACGTACTGAGAGAACTAATTGAAAGAGCGAGGGAATATTAACTTCCATTGTGCATGGCTTTTATCGATTATGAAAAAGCCTTTGATTCGGTGAAACCATCAGCAGTTACCACGGCTCTGAAATCCTGCGGTATTGAAGATGCATACATTAATATTATTAATAACATCTATGAAAATGCAAGTGCAAAGATTCGGCTGTTTGAAAATACAACACACATAAAAATTGGAAAGGGAGTGAGACAAGGTGACACCATATCTCCGAAGCTCTTTAATGCCACATTGGAAAATGTCTTTCAATCACTGAACTGGGAAAACAAAGGGATAAAGATTAATGGAGATTATCTAACCCACCTTCGTTTTGCTGATGACGTAGTCATTTTTGCAACTACCCCATCAGAGCTGCAGAGTATGATCCAGGAACTTGCTGTCAAGAGTAAAGAAGTGGGATTAAAAATGAACTTTCAGAAGACAAAAGTGATGTTCAATGCTTTTACAAGAAATGAAGATTTATCGATTGATGGAGAAAAACTGGAGATAACAGATACGTATGTTTATCTTGGACAGCAGATATCAAGTGAGGGTCACATTGATGAAGAAATTAATCGGCGTACAAAACTTGCCTGGAGAGCTTTTGGAAGAAACAGCATAATTTTCAAGAGCAATATGCCATTATGTCTTAAAAGAAAAGTGTTTGATCAATGCATCCTTCCAGTGCTTACGTATGGTGCAGAGACGTGGACCTTAACTAAAAGAGACATACAAAGGCTGCAGACAACTCAAAGCAGCATGGAGAGGTGCATGCTTGGTATAACCAGGAGAGATAAGAAGAGGAACTCGTGGATCCGAAAAATGACGAGAGTGGAAGACATCATGATCAGAGTTAAATCCCTGAAATGGCAATGGGCTGGACATACTGCCAGAAGGACAGACCATAGATGGACAGCCGAAATTTTAGATTGGATTCCAAGGGACAGGAAAAGACCCAGAAAAAGACCACATGGGAGATGGGTGGATGAAATTCGTAAATATGCGGGAGTGACATGGAGGAGACTGGCACAAGACAGACTGTTGTGGAGGAAACTTGGGAGACCTTCGTCCAGCAGTGGATTGATAATGGTTGACAATGATGATGATGATATACAGTAATTAGTACTTTTCTGTTGCCTTGCATTTACAGACATCACTTTCTTTCCAACCCAATATTTTCGGTTACGGACAGTTCAGGGTCAATGGCCTCGCATACACTTTTTTTTTTTTTTTTTTTTGATTGAACGACCAATGTGAGCAACTCAATGGGCTATAAGCAGTCGCCCGTCCTTAATTTAGTGTCACTGGTCCCAGGAAAGGGAGAGAGCCAGTGCCGTAAGACAAACACAAATACATGCCTCACTGGGATTTGAACCCGGAACCCTCTCGCACGAATGATCAGAGGCCATCGCTTAGACCACTGCACCACCGGGGCGGCCATCCACTTTTGACTAGCACCCCGCGTTTAATTCGCCACAAGAACAGTTTCGTTATTTAAAAAAAGCCGTGTCTTCTATTTCCCTTTATGTTTAGCACAAAATGGTGCTGCTGGTTAATACTTATCACAAGATATCGAGTTTATGGAATGCAGTCGAAATAATGTATCATTAAAAAGAGTTATTTTTTCCCTCATTAGGGTTTGTCGCAGAAATTTGGACGTATACCTACCTCTAATTTAACTATCTCTTTGATTTTCTGCCTCTTTTGTAGAATTCGTTACTGCTTGATTTAAATTTCTTCCTGAACTACACATTTTTTCCTCGTACAGCTTATGCATTTTGGTAAAGCTGACAGTGAGTCAAATGTAAACAAGTTAGTAAAATCATGCAATGCATTGATTATGATACGCTTTCCAATATACTAGAAATCATTACTCAAGCTATTACTCAAGTTATGAGAAAAATGGCTGTGGAATAAATCTCACTCCTGTGCCCTGAACTTTGATCCATTTGGATGATATTCATCAGAACTGGTTCAGTATATCTCCGAAATAACATGATAAAGTTTTGTCCCAATCGAAGCAGTTTTACGTAAGTTATGATGCATAAGCGCTATGGAATAGATCCTGCACCTGTGTCCTAACCTTTCACCCCATTTCGTCCATTTTTAACAGGATTCGTCCCCAGGAAGGTCCCTACAACATACCAACATTTCATCCAAATCAAAACAGTTTTACGTAAGTTATGACTCATAATGGCGATGGAAGTGATTCCGATCCTATGTCCTGACTTTTGACCCCCATTTCGCCAATTTTCAATAGGGTTTGTCCCCACGTGGTCTCCTACCACATACTAAAGTTTTATCGAAATCGAACCTTGTTTACGTTAGTTATGACGCATAAGAGCAGTGCAATGGATCCCGTTCTTATGTCCTGACCTTTGACTCCATTTCGTTCACTTTCAATAGGGTTCCTTCCCAGGTGTTCCCCTACCACATACTAAAATTTCATCGAAATCGAACGATGTTTACACAAGTTATCGTGCGGACGAACATACGCACACAACGCGTGACGTAATGAGGCAGATGGGAATCGCGACCATCTGCTAGCAAGGTGTGACGTCATAAAATTTTAATAGGATCCACAAACAACGCGTGACGTAATGAGATAGATGGCATGACCCGTTACCTCCGAGATCTTGAAGGCCTAGCAATCCATGACGTCATTTTCAGTGACGTCACACCTAGTGGATCTACTCGTCAAACAGTCCGTGTCTGCATAACCACGCTAGGCTTAACCGTGTGATTTTTATGGTTGTCCAGGCTTGCGTGAAATTAATAGTGTTCCTCTTCTGTGGTTTGCTTCAACTAACATTTCAAATATAGTTTTATATACCGGTAATTAAATGAGATAGGCATTTGATTATACCACAACCATGTTGTGTTCCTGGCTGCCGTGGAAATTATAAAACAGGACTCAAAGTTCGTGTGTATGGATTTCCAAAAGACCAAGATTTGTGTTCTAAGTGAATTCGTGCCATTAAAAAAGTTAACTTCACAGTTACACCACATAGTAAGGCATGTACATAGAACATTTTTGTAATCGAATTTTTCTAGTATTGTGAAAAAATAAATGGTATGCTACATGTATAAAACCCACGTCTAATGCAAAGTGCCTCCACTCATTACTGTATGCATGCGGCAGCTTCAGAATGAGCTAACATTTATATTTCACTATCGCTTGAATACTTTTTTTTCGCAGTGATAAGTTTTACTTAAAGATTGTTCAAAATTCGTCGATAATACACCACCTTCTATACTCCAACAAGATTTTCTCCTTTTTAATTCATGCAACGCAATCTTCCTCTAGAATATACACAAGACCTTAGTTAATTAATTTGGCCAAGCATTTGCAAACAAAGCATTTTAGCAACGGATGTTGTTGAAGTCTACTTTAAAAGTAAAGTAAATTTTTACATGACTACTGCCCATTATGGTAACAGTAAACACTTCTTGTTTCATATTCGTCTGGAGGAATAATACATATATATATATATATATATATATATATAGTATATATCATTTTTGCAACTACCCCATCAGAGCTGCAGAGTATGATCCAGGAACTTGCTGACAAGAGTAAAGAAGTGGGATTAAAAATGAACTTTCAGAAGACAAAAGTGATGTTCAATGCTTTTACAAGAAATGAAGATTTATCGATTGATGGAGAAAAACTGGAGATAACAGATACGTATGTTTATCTTGGACAGCAGATATCAAGTGAGGGTCACATTGATGAAGAAATTAATCGGCGTACAAAACTTGCCTGGAGAGCTTTTGGAAGAAACAGCATAATTTTCAAGAGCAATATGCCATTATGTCTTAAAAGAAAAGTGTTTGATCAATGCATCCTTCCAGTGCTTACGTATGGTGCAGAGACGTGGACCTTAACTAAAAGAGACATACAAAGGCTGCAGACAACTCAAAAAAGCATGGAGAGGTGCATGCTTGGTATAACCAGGAAAGATAAGAAGAGGAACTCGTGGATCCGAAAAATGACGAGAGCGGAAGACATCATGATCAGAGTTAAATCGCTGAAATGGCAATGGGCTGGACATACTGCCAGAAGGACAGACCATAGATGGACAGCCGAAATTTTAGATTGGATTCCAAGGGACAGGAAAAGACCCAGAAAAAGACCACATGGGAGATGGGTGGATGAAATTCGTAAATATGCGGGAGTGACATGGAGGAGACTGGCACAAGACAGACCGTTGTGGAGGAAACTTGGAGAGACCTTCGTCCAGCAGTGGATTGATAATGGTTGACAATGATGATGATGATATATAGTTTTCACTACAATTAGTTCAGATATTTTTTATAACAGCTAAAAACAACGATGTAGTCTTTGAAAACATTCTCCTACAATCGTTCATTCCTGTTTCTAAAGTTATTGAGTGAAAATAAAAAAGAAAGAAAAGCATACGGGATCAGCAAATTGATTTTCAGATTTAAAAAACGGGAGCTACAACCGCGAAATAATTTTATTTTCCATTCTTTTAATAAAAAGAATATGTTAAGCATTTGCAGTTATATATGTCACATTTGTGATGCAATTCTTCACTGTAATACCGAAATCCTAATGCAACGATCGTGACCATCGAATCGTACGATTCCAAAATATTCTCTCACGATCGTTCATTCCTGTTACTAAAGTTACTCATGGACAACAACAACAACAACCAAAAAACATAGAGAATCCGCAAATTGATTTTCAGATTTAAAAAACGAAAGCTACAGCATCGTAATTACGTTCAGCATTTCCAGCGATATGTTACATTTGTGGTTCAATTTTTCACTGTAATACCGAAATTCTAAAACAATGATCGTGACCATCGGAAATATGCTCCGAAGCGTCCAGGCTCTCTCTCATGGGCTGCGATGATCCACCGCCAGTGACGTAACAAACCTGTGCGATGGCCTTCTCTTTCCGAGGGTCACGCATGACCGCGCGCCAACATCTAAAGGAGCGACGCCATTACACCACACTACAAACTTGGTAATTCTGAGTGGTTATTTAACCCGCTAAACAAATTTTCTTAAAGTCGAGATCTAGCTAAATCGATTTCTAGTACCAGAAAACGGTAGGTTAACGACTTTCATCAAAATCCTCATAGCCGTTTTCAAAATAAAATTTACATACATACAATAATTGCTCCTTTAACGTGAACGTCAAGTAATTTTGCTTCCTGTACTTCGAATGGAAAAATTTCTGTACACATTTTCTTCGCAATTAATGCGCTCCCCAGGATGAAAATTTGAACATCGATTAACATATCTTCATTTTAGAACTTGGAATACTTAATATTTTCTAAAACATAACCATAATTATGCAATCCAACATTTTTTTGTCTGCTGACGTCATGAAAATACAGGTCGCGCCATCTTTTTTCTGGACAATTAATGCGTTCACAAGGATGAAAATTTGAACATCGATTAAAATAGCTCATTTTATAACTTGCAAGACTTAACATTTTCTAAAACATAACCATAATTATGCAATCCAACATTTGTTTGTTTACTGACGTCATGAAAATACAGGTCGCGCCATCTTTTTTCTGGACAATTTATGCATTCACAAGAATGAAAATTTGAACATCGATTAAAATAGTTTCATTTTATAACTTGGAATACTTAATATTTTCTAAAACATAACCATAATAATGCAATCCAACATTTGCTTGTCTACTGACGTCATCAAAATACAGGTCGCGCTATACTTTTTCTGGTTTCAACACCACCAAAGGAAAAGTTATTGATTTTTAATGTAATTATGGTTATGTTTTAGAAAATATTAAGTATTCCAAGTTGCAATAAAGTTATTTTAATCGATGTTCAAATTTTCATCCTTGGGAACACATTAATTGTGAAGGAAATGTGTACAAAAGTTTTTCCATTGGAAGTATAGTAAGCAAAATTACTTGACGTCCACTTTAACAATATGGGATAAGAGCGATGGAATGGATCGCATTCCTATGTCCTGACCTTTGACCCCATTTCGTCCACATTCAATAGGGTTCGTCCCCAGGTGGTCCCCTACCACATACTAAAATTTAATTGAAATCGAATCATATTTACGCAAGTTATGACGCATAAGGGCAATGGAATGATCCAGCTCCTACGTCGTGACCTTTGACCCCATTTTCCCCATTTTCAATAGGGTTCGTCCCATGGTGGTCCCCTACCACATACTAAAATTTCATTGAAATTGAACCATTTTTACGGCAGTTATCGTGCGGACGGACGGACGGACGGACAAAGCTGGAGCATATACGCTTCTTCAACCTACGGTTGGAAAGCGTGAATAAAAAGCAAGGGGGAGAGCTTTGAGGGTCGAGTGTTGTAAAGCGTGTAAACAACTGAGGTGTAGATATATTGTGGATATTTCTGTGTTTCGTTAAAGTATATGAGCTTGCTGTTACAATAACCTGATGATTTACGATTGCCAATTGAAGGCTACGACAAAATAAAGCGTATTTTTGGGTACTACTTCCTGTTCATTGCTACCTCATGTTCAAATAGATAAAGATGCTGATTCGTTTGAACCTGGTCGTTAACCTGAATTATTCAGATTTAGTTGATTAGGTTCACATCGAGAGAAAGGGCTATTAGATAAAACATTTAAGAAAGAAATTATTTTTTTGAACATTAATTATATCACTGGAAGATCGTTATAAAAATGTGCAAACATCCTCTGTAATACATTTGTGCTCCATGATAATTAACACAGCAATCAGACATCTCTGAATTGACTGTATTTACTGTTTTTTACGCAATATCAATCACATCAGAAAACTTGAAAATTTCATCGCCCTAGAGCGGAAATCGAACCCGATTACCGTTCGAACATGCTAACCGTTACACCACCCAGGGCGACAAAGTCAAAAGTATCTGAGTATTAAGAGTATCGGAATATAGTCCGACCGCATTCTTAATCGAAGCAAACTGTGTTGCCATCTAGCGTTGTTGAGCATATCACCATTCGTCCAAGTTTATAGTGTCGAAGAAATATTCTTCTCATAATACGCGGAAAATACGTCATGATAATACCTCCGATTATACTCGAACGGTAATCGGGAGAAACGGGTTCGATTTCTGCTCCAGGGCGATGAAATTTTCAAGTGTTCTATTGTGATTGATATTACGTGAAGGTCAATAAATATAGTCAATTCAGAGATGTCTGGTTGCTGTGTTAATTATCATGACGTATTTTCCACGTACTATGAGAAGAATATTTCTTCCACACTATATACTTTGACTACTGGTGATATGCTTAACAACGCTAGATGGCAGCACTGTTTGCTTTGATTAAGAATGCGGTTGGACTATATTCTGATGCTCTTAAACTTAGATATTTGTGACTTTATCGTCCTGGGTGGTGTAACGGTTAGCATACTCGAACGGTAATCGGGAGATGCGGGTTCGATTCCCGCTCCAGGACGACGGAATTTTCAATTTTTCTGAGTGATTGATATTACGTGAAGAACAATAAATATAGTCAACTCGGAGATGTCTGTTTCCTGTGTTAATTATCATGGCGTATTATGAGAAGAATATTTCTTCCACTCTATACTTTTGTGCTTCTTTCAAAAGAACTGGAGATTTTTCTTCGTGAACAAAAAACTGAGTGTCTAAAGATAAGAAGAAAGAGAATATATATTTTTTTTAGTTTCTGAATTTAATGACCACCATGAGAAACATTAAGGGTTATAATCACTCGTCCGTTCCTAAATTAGGGCCACTTGAGAAAGGGAAGAATGACAGCCAGTACCGTAAAAGGAACGGCCAACTGTGCCTTAATAGGGATTCAAACCTGGGCGCATTTCGGGAGAATGGTCAAAAGTCAGCACCAGCTTTAGAACTACGCCGACAGGGGGCGCAGCGAAGTAGACAAACGTGATTAAAGTGTGGACATGTGAAGACGTGTGAGAACTGATGGCTGAGCTGATATGAGAACTAATGTGAGAACTTATGTGAAGACTTATGACGAAAGACAGAATGATGAAATTTCCGTGTGTGTGTGTGTATTGTTATCAAATTCCACATAAAATGATTTGTAATAAATTATGCTCATCAAGTACCTTGGTTGGATGCGTGCGGACTCACGGAAGAGATAAGAAGTCAAATTTTACTACCTCTAATTACCTAAATTGAACTGAAACGCGAAAAGTAAGAACATTTTCATGAGCTTTGAGATAGCGAAGAACTGTCCGAACCAAATTTACATCGGTTGGTTCTAGGCATTGCCAGTGCCACAATAACAAACCCAGCATTTATGAAGATTCGACCAAGGCCTGTCAAAAACGTAAGCTCGCTCCATATTCTGCTGGAAACCAAGACACAAGAAGGATGAGATTGCACTACAAGGAGAATCTGCGCTTATTAAAGCACTACGTTTAAGTACCTTACTTAACATGCATATACAAGGTGAATAGAAAAGTCCCTTTAGCCTGAAATAACTTGCGAAAGGAGAGAGGAACAGCTATGCATGTGAGATAACGGTACAGTAACATGACTACGCCAGATCGAATGCAACGGATAGCAGCGCCCCTAGTGGCGAAATGCGGAAGTTAGCCATTGCGAATCGAAAATGAAAAGAGATAGAGCAAAATTTCCAATTACAAATTTGTAGAGCATCAATTAATTAGTACAAAACAACGACCTTTGTTTCACACGGATACGATAAATTGTCGCCTGAATACCCTAAAATGTCCGAAATCGATGCGCGACGATTCGAATCTGCATATTCACAATTCGCAAATGTAGCCGTATGAAAATGCAGATTGTGACGTTGTACCGTACCTGCGATATAAAAACCAGCAGCAGGATGTATCCTGGTCAGAAGATAAGGTCTACGTACGCTGTGTGAGAATGGCGAGTTTCACTCAAGAAATCAGGTGTATGCAACAGCGCCTACAAGTCTACTGGGTCTACTTCGTCGTGTTACAGATGCTTGCAATAGTGTGACACCTTCCATGCTGACGAATGTGCATGCAGAGTTACTTTCACGAATACAAATGTGTATCGTGGGCAATGGCGAACTCTTCGAACATACTCGACATTAACTTTTTATCACTGTGCGCCAGTTTGCCTTTTTTTACGCTTTCCAACCGTAGGTTGAAGAAGCGTATATGCTCCAGCTTTGTCCGTCCGTCCGTCCGCACGATAACTTACGTGAAAATGGTTCAATTTCGACGAAATTTTAGTATGTGGTAGGGAACCTCCTGGGGACAAACCTTATTGAAAATGGGCAAAGCAGGGTCAAAGGTCCGGACATAGGAGCGGGATCCATTCCATTGCTCTTATGCGTCATAACTTGCATAAAAATGGTTCGATTTGAGTGAAATTTTAGTATATGGTACGGAACCACCTGGGCCCGAAACCTTTTGAAAATGGGCGAAATGGGGTCAAAGGTCAGGCAGGGCATAAAAGCGGGATTTATTCCATTGCCCTTATGCGTCATAACTTGCGTAAAAGTGGTTCGATTTCGATGAAATGTTAGTATGTGGTAGGGAGCCGCTGAGGACAAACCCTATTGAAACTGGGCGAAATGGGGTTAAAGGTCAGGGCACTGGAGTGGGATCCATTCCATTGCCCTTGTGAATCATAACTTACCTAAAATGCTTGGATTGCGACAAAACTTTATCATGTTGTTCCGGAGGTATAGTGAACCGGTTTTGTTGAATATCAACGAAATGGGGTCAAAGGTCATTGCACAAAAGCCAGATTTATTCCGCAGCCATTATTTTCATAACTTGCGTAAAACTGCTTCTATTGCAACAAAACTTTATCATGTTGTTCCGGAGGTATAGTGAACCGGTTCTGTTGAATATCATCGAAATGGGGTCAAAGGTCAGGACACAGGAGCGAGATTTATTCCACAGCCATTATCCACATAACTTGAGTAATAATTTCTGGTATGTTGGAAAGCGTATCATAATCAATGCATTGCATGATTTCACTAACTTGTTTTTTTTTTGTTTTGTCTGACGTCATCAAACTGTATTGACATAAGTACGCATTTATGCAATAAATTGTGTGTATTTGCTCATACCTATGCCTGTTCCCTTCAAACGTTCAACCAAAGGGCGCGCATCGATTTCGGACATTTTAGGGTATTCAGGCGACAATTTATCTTATTTGTGTAAGACAAGTGTCGTTTTGTACTAATTAATTGATGCTCTACAACTTTGTAATTGGAAAGTTTGCTCTATCTCTTTTCGTTTTCGATTTGCAATGGCTAGCTTCCGCATTTCGCTACTAGGGGTGTTGCTATTGGTTGCATTCCATCGTGCGTAGTCGCTTTACTATACCATTATCTCGCTTGAATAACTATACCTCTCTTCGTTCGCAAGTTATTTCACGCTAAAGGGACTTTCCTATGCACCCTGTATGATATATTGAGATGACAGAGATAATGAAATACGTGGTTCCTAGGCAACGCGATGCTGTCTTCCCTTCTCTCTAGTGAAGGAAACCGTCGCTGCGCAGGTATATATAAAACATCACTATATTGACGTAGATGGCAATTCGATGTCAGTATGGGTAGACGTCGTGAGTTAACAGATTTTGAAAGAAGAATGATAATAATTGGTATCCCACACATGGGTCTGTCGCGGAGGTTATACAGGAATTACAGTTTCGCCGTACGACAGTATCAAAAGTGGATCAGGAATACTTCATTTCCGGAATAACACCGCATCGTGGACAGAGCTGTGGGCAGAAAAAGGTAATGAGTGGACGTGGCAGTCGACGTCTGTCTCGCAAAGTTGCAACCAATTGGAAAGCGAAAGTGACACAAATCACCGCCAATTTCAACCAAGGATGTGCCGGATACTTCACCACCAAAGCCGTCAGGCAATGATAAGCCGCGATAGGTCATGGAAACCGCTAATCCACTAGTCCCATTGCTAACGCCACATTACCCTCAGGTACGTCTCAACTGCGCGAAAGAATATCGGCACTGGACTTCGGATGATTGGAGACGGATCTCTCGGATTCGGCATGGCAACAAGGAACTGTTCAGGCTGGTGGAGGCTCGGTTATGATCTGGGACATGTTCAGCTGACACACGTTGGAACCTCTGGTACGTCTAGATGCATCTCTGAACAGTTCACGCTACGTGTCCATCCTTACAGATCATCTGCATCTGTTCATAGTCAACACGCACCCATACGGGAATGGACTTTTCCAGCAGGACAATGCGCCTCCCGTGGTGACTAGAACATGGTTAGAATAGCATTCCACAGAAGTTTCTTCCCTGAAATGGCCTGCCCGTTAACTGGAAAGGAATCTTGCGGAAAGATTTAGGATGCTGTGGAATCCCAAGCATTTCACAGGATTTTCAGATTTGGATCCCCACCTAAGAATGCCAGTTCGAGATTTGAATTCCCCACTCAAGAATGCGACGGAACTAAGGGCAGCGGTGTGGCAATCATTGGTGGAGACAACTACAGAACACTTTTGTGACCTAGTAGATTCAATGCCTTGTTGCGTGATTGCACTTATCCGGGTGAGTGTTGGACCTTCCGGTAACTAGGTAGGTATCCCATGATATCTGTTCGTTCAGGGTATATAATGTTTATTTTCACTGCCAAATGAAGCAGCAATTACTAAGAGTTATTTGTGAGTTTTGAATATCAGGGTTGGCCTAGAGAAATTTAGTAAGGAATGAGGAAGGGTATTTGTTCAGCTTAATGCAATTTCGGAGGGAAGTACCACGAAAGGTGGCCTCCAGCGAGGCAATAAGAAGATGAGAGTTCACGTTGTTTGTCTAAGAAGGAGCGCGAAATGATTTTCCCTGGCCGTAACTGGAAGGGAAGCTAGTGGACAAACGAAGAATGCGGTAGCACGTCTGATCACTTCTACTTTAGGACCAAGAAGTGCTGTGCCAGCCAGGCGGTTTTGAGAACAGGTGACGTCGTATGACTCGTTTTGAAATCCTCGGGAACCCGGCGTACACATCATTATTTAAGTAATAATATAAATAAATGGTTGGCATTGGATTTTCTCTGCTTGTATGATTCTTCTATTGCTTGTGAGTGAAGAGGGGATGAATAATAAAAGATTATCTGATGCCCAAAGTTCCGCAGGGCACGCGAGATGATATTTTAGAATATCGCCAATTAGGGAACGTACTCAAAAATGTTCGCGACCTCTGCCCCTAGTGTTCGTGTTGGGATTCTAATCAGTCGATTTCAATTCACGGATTAAAAAATAAAGGGTGTTTGAACCTTTCGACACGTCACGATTTCCACCTAACAGGTCCAAAAAAAATAAAGAAAGAAAAAAAGAAAGAAAGAAAGAAAACAAAAAAGGTACGTATTGCGCGAGAGCAACGACACCTATATATTCCCCTTTCATTTCATAAACTTCTGGAAAATTCTTTTTTATTCAGTCCTGTTAGAATATTTAAGTGTTTGCAGCCTTTGCTTCAAGTGCATGAACTGTGCTCAGAATACTCAGACTGAAGGCATTACGTCTCGTGCGCAAACCTACATCAACATCATATTCTCCTGTCACGTAGTTCCCTGAAGAGCTGTTCAAGTCATGAGGAAACTCCCCCAAATCCTGCGATTCTATGCTGTTTCTGAAGCATCGGAAACTCTCATGCTCAAGAGATCACTCATTCCATGCTTCTGCTTGATTGTTGCGGCACAGTGATTCTTATTGCTCCCTCAGCTTTTCTTTCTGTTACTCTTTAAGCAAAATAGCTTCCCTTCCAGCGATATATACAAAACAGACAGATTTCCTTCTCTTGACGTTCGGTAGAAGAACTCAGAATCTTCAGATTTTCCCCAAAGAGCCACTTATTTGTTTCTCCGCTCAAAATAACAAATCCGCAATATTCGTCGAAAGCATTCCATTTCAGATGCGTCTTGTCAGTTTCTTTAACGCTTCAGCCGTCGCACCTGGAAACAGCCGGAGGAAAATTTAAATGAATTTATAATCCCGAGATTTATGTTGATACCAAACTCAACTGAATAAATTTACATCAACTGAACTCTTGACTTCTTTTACACACCCTTATCCTAAAGTCTCGTATATTTTAAGGTATTTTATATTTTTTTATTGTAGTTTAGTGTTTTTTTTTTTTTTTTTTGAAGTATTCTTCAAATTACACAAAAATATTTGTATTTGCCGCACTGGTCAAATGAAGAACTTAGAGAAAGTATCCTGGCACAATTTGTAGATAACGTATACTATGCATCTTTCGCATACCAAGATTTTTGTAGGTGTGAAATAAAACAAGTGATTCGAAAGAATGCATTAATCTATGTACAACACATTTCATTTATTCGCATCACTAGCAACCTCACCGAGCCACAATCCGGTACATACTAAGACGTTTTGTAATTCATTCCCTGTGCTTACAAAGATATTGCTTAATCTGGTCTTCTCATGATTTCCTTGCCGTTCTCCGGCTTTACTGTCCTTCCCCTTGACGGGTCTTACCACAAAACTCCCTTCTCCGTACCCCATAAGCAACGCATCTCTCCAGCACACAAACGACTCCACAGTCGAAGATGGTAAGTCATTTTTTGGTGCAAATATGGCAAGAATGGTAAGTCGTTTTGTGGTGTAAATATGAGAAGGATGGTGGCATATTTACACCAAGTTAGTAAAATCATGCAATGCATTGATTATGATACGCTTTCCAACATACTAGGCAGTGGTCTAAGCGATGGCCTCTGATCATTCGTCCGAAAGGGGTCCGGGTTCGAATTACGGTGAGGCATGGATGTTGTGTTTGTCCTACGGCACTGGCTCTCTCCCTTCTCTGGAACCAGTGGCCCTAAATTAGGGACGGGCGACTGCTTATAGCCCATTGAGTTGCTCACGGTGGTCGTTAAACCTCCAACCAAAAAAAAAAAAAACAAAAAAAACATACTAGGAATCATTGCTCAACTTATTACTCCAGTTATCCAGTTATGAGGATAATGGCTATGGAATAAATCTCGCTCCTGTGATCTGCCCTTTGACCTCATTTTGATGATATTAAACAGAATTAGTTCAGTATACTTACGGAACAACATACTGAAGATTTGTTGCAATCGAAGCATTGTTAGTCAAGTTATGAGAGTAATGGTTGTGGAATATATATCGCTCCTGTGCCCTGATCTTTGACCCGATTTCAATGATATTAAACAGATTTGGTTCAGTATACCTCCGGAACGACATACTAAAGTTTTGTTGCAATCGAAACATTTTTAGTCAAGTTATGAGGATAATGACTGTGGAATAAATATCTCGCCTGTGCCCTGCCCTTTGACCCGATTTCAATGATATCAAACAGATTTGGTTCAGTATATCTCCGGAACAACATATTAAAGTTTTGTTGCAATCGAAGCATTTTAGTCAAGTTATGAGGATAATGGCTGTGGAATATATATCGCTCCTGTGCCCTGACCTTTGACCCGATTTCAATGATATTAAACAGATTTGGTTCAGTATACCTCCGGAACGACATACTAAAGTTTTGTTGCAATCGAAACATTTTTAGTCAAGTTATGAGGATAATGGCTGTGGAATAAATATCTCGCCTGTGCCCTGCCCTTTGACCCGATTTCAATGATAGTAAACAGATTTGGTTCAGTATATCTCCGGAACAACATATTAAAGTTTTGTTGCAATCGAAGCATTTTAGTCAAGTTATGAGGATAATGGCTGTGGAATAAATGTCGCTCCTGTGCCCTGGCCTTTGACGCCACTTCGCCCATTTTTAATAGGGTTCCTCCCCATGTTGTCTCCTACCACATACTGAAATTTAATCGAAGTCGAACCATTTTTACGCGAGTTATCGTGCGGGCGGTCTGACAAACAGACAGGCAGACAGACAGAGGGACAAAGCTGGAGCATTTACTCTTTTTCAACCTACAGTTGGAAAGCGTAAAGAACAGATTGTCATCTTCAAAATTTGTGTTATGTGGTGTAATCCCGTATTTCATTCATGACTCCAAAGTCTCTTTTGTAGTATCTGGGTTTCTGCCATACATGAAAGTAGGAACCATTACATTTTCATATACAGCTACTTACCACCTGTCACAGAACCCATCAGTCCTGCGAAACCTTCCTAAGGCAGCTTTGACTACTGATTTCACCATCTAATCTGTTTAACGTCTATTCTAATTTAATTTTTACCTTTTTTAATTTTTAATCTTTTTTGACGCCTATTAATATCATCATCTAATCTATTTTCTATGTCAGGTATGCTTCCTAAATAAATAAATTCATTCACCTGATCTATTTTTGTGCCATTTAGACTGTTCCTGCATTTAGGACGAACATTGTCTCGTTCAAAACCTACTGCTTTGGTTTTTTCCTTATTTATTCTCAGTTTGAATTTTATACAAACTTCACGCATCCAGGACACTATACTCAGCAACTTCCTTTTTCTCTCCACCAAAAGAACTGTGCAATCAGTTGACAGCAATCTGCACCCTCTGATGTTACCAAGACATAACCAGTATTGTCTATTTCGGCATCACGCATGTGCCTCCATGATTATATTAAAGTCTCATGATGATATTCCACAATCTAGTCGGACTCCTGCACCAATAGAAAACCATTTCAATGAAACACCATTAAACTGTACACATGCTCCACTGCGAGCATAAATAGCTCTCACACTTCCACAAAGGTTCCCAGTTGTGGTGAAATACACTGCCTGCCAGAAAAAATGCCACACCACGAAGACGTGAACGCAGCGCCATGCAAATTGCAGGTGAGGTGCACACGTACATACAAGTTATACAAATGATTGCATTTGCAAGATAATCGGACGAACGGCGCGCGGGATGTAAGCGGACAACCAGCCAGTGGGGCCATCAGTCGAGACGTCGTCACGGCCGCGAGAAGTGAGGTGTTCTGTTGTAACCGTGTCTGGAGAGCGAACAAGGAGTGCCAATGCTGTTAAGACGCTGTCATACGCAATTCCGTCAAATGGATGAGCTCACGAGAGGTTTAAAAATCCGACATATATAGTTCCTTCCGATAGTGTGCTCTGACACTCGTACTGATGACGATCCTGACGCAGGATTGAAATACCTTATGTTTTTTAACTTCAATGTAATTTTAACAATTAAGGCTTTTGTTTATTCATTGAATTTTTTGTGTAACAAGCTTTTCATCGTGCTTAATATTGGATATTACTCTTCTTGGTTAGTCGTTTTAAATTCAAGAGAGATGCCATCGCAAGCTTTCGTACCACCGGATGGTCCTTGCGTCATATAGCGAAAAAAACGCAACGTGATGCCACAACCGTCGGTCGCATTTGGAGACAGCCCAAGTAGCAGACTGACATTAGCCAACGGTTGGCCCAATGATATTTTTGCGTCTGCAGCATTGGGCGAAGGTTGCGTTGTTTATCGAAGATTGGCCAACGGTTTTTCCAAACGACACATGACCCACCATTTATCAACAAATGACCACCTAACGGTTGTCCGATGGTTGTCCAACAACACATGATCACATTGGAAAACTGTTTGCAACAGTTTTCCAATGTGGGCCCAACCGTTGAACCAACACATATCCAATTGTTGATCGCCGAGTCGCCTCGTCGCTGGGCCGACCTTTGAAAGCCCACGGTTGGTCCAACATAATATTGCTACCTGGGAGTGATCCCAGGAAGTATTTGATCAACGTCGTAGGGGGACCGGAGCACAGGGACCGACGTCCGAGCGTACCGATCGTCGAATCCGACGTCATGCCGTAGCAAACCCACAGGCCTAACGGGTGACATTTTACGGAGTGTACGGGGAGGCTTTGATGCTCCGATATAGACGCGGACAATGTCGCGCCGATTGGGTACGTCTGGATTGCTGCCCAGCCGTCCGTTACGAAGGCTACCTTTAGCAGCGATCCAGTGTCGTCACCCCTTGGCGTGGTGTCACTCCAGAACTGCGTTGGGTGCCGAATGGAACAGTGTGGTGTTCAGCGACGAATCGCGGTTCTGTCTCACCGCGGATGACTGCAGTGTGAGAGTCTGGAGGCGACGCTGCCAACGGGCGGATTCCTCTGCCATTGTGGAGCGCCACATGGCTCGGCAACGTGTAATCATGGTGGGGAGTGCTATCAGCGCCAAGAGCCGCTCACTGCTGCTAAGCATTGCGGGCACGTGGACGGCACGCCTCTATGTTGACCAGGCGCTTCGGCTCGTGACTCTACCGTATCTCTAGATAACGCCCGGCCGCATACCGCTCTGATCAGCCTTAATGCTTCACACGGTGTACGGATGCTTTCCCGGCCAACACGATCCCCCGATCTCTCGCCCATCGAGCATCTGTGAGACAAGATTGGACGTCGGTGGAGTACCCTCCCACTCCCACAAACTAAAGATGAACTGCAGACTCGGATCGACACCACATGGTCCACGATACCCCAGGACTCTATTCGGACTCTCATTGCCTCGATGCCTCGTCGGATTTAACTCTGTATCGTCCAAAATGGGAGCCACACTCCTTATTGATCATCCTGTATATTCGGCCACCTGATCCTAGTCTGTATGTGACAATTAAACCATTTGTTCACTACCTACTTGGCTATCTGTGTGTGCAGGTTGGTCTGTTTTCGAGCATTCCTTCATGGTGTGGCATTTTCTCTGTCAGGCAGTGTATTTCAACGCCTTTCACAAGAAGTACTCTACTACTCGGTCATAAGGTTTCTCCTAATCAACAAAGGCAGCAAATACGTACTTCCTTGCTAAAAGACGGATACTCTTCAGCCATCATTCGTAATGCAAACATTTGGTTAATGCAGCCTTTACCGGAAATACAGCGTGCATCTTCTCTAATGTACGAAGTTGAGATCCCTGCTGTGCTTCTTTTTCTGACTGTGCATCATCATTTTCTACCACAAAATTCCCTTTTGCTTTCACGTTTTAATAACTCACAAGGTATTCGCCCCATTTTCCATTTAACTTATTAGACTCCCATATACTTATTCAGATTCTATTCTTCACAACGCAGAAATGACAAACTCCGTTAAAAAAGAAAACTAGAAAGATGACACTGAATTTTCGGGAGCAAGAAGTACGTCCTTTGAATCCGTTCTGACGCAAATTCAATTTATCAAAGCTATTCAAAGTCAATGGAACCGGTATGGAAAACAATAGTATCTGACGGAAGAAAGAAGTTTTTCAATCGGGTCTTTACTCCCTCAGATATTGCTGTAAACGGAATCGTGAGCTTACGAACTCGTAGAAACAGAGTTATCGACAAAAATAAGATGTGACTTTACGTCCCCTGGTGGGAAAACCATGCATTATTTTAGGCAGAAAGTATTCTCAAAACGTTTTTCCATATGAGCGGTATCAGTCCAAGAAAAAAAATTTAGTCGAGTTTTCAGGAGCCCATATTTTGCTACAAATACATCAGAAGCAGAAATTAACACTTATGACACCTGGTGGCCAAACCATTCTTTACAAAACATTAGAAATTATGTGAAAAATATTTTCCATGAGGTCTTGTATGCGATACAGGAAGGGGTTTTCAAATCGGAGTTTTAGGAGCAGAAAACGCAATTTACCTTAGTGCGCCCTAGCGAAAAGTCTATGATTTACGTGAAAAATTTTGAATTTATAGGAAAAACATTTCGCATCGGGAACACTATCCAACAAAGAAGGAATTTTTCAAATCGGACTTTTAGAAGTAGAGATATTGACAAAAATAGGATATACATCTACGTCTCGTGGCGTAGAAACCATGCAATATTTCAAGACGAAAGTGTTCCTAAAAGGTTTGTCGACATGAGTAGTATCGGTCAACAAATGATTTTTTTTCAATCGAGATTTTAAAAGCTCATATTTTGCTGCAAATACATCAGAAGCGGAAATTAAGATTTACGCCACCTGGTGGCCAAACAATTTTTTACAAAAATTAAAAAAAATATGTGCAAACGATTTTCCATCAGGAACTGTATCCGGTGCAGAGAGAATTTTTCAAATCGGAGAATTAGAAGCAGAGATATAGAGGGACACGCAATTTATCTCTACGCCCCCTAGCGGAAAGTCTATGAATTACTTGAGAATTTTGAAATTATATGAAAAACATGTCACACTAGAAACACTATCCAACAAAGAAGGAAGTTTTTAAATCAAACTCCTAAAAGTCGAGATATTGACAAAAATAGGATATACATCTACGCCCCCTGGCGTAGAAACCATGCACTATTTTAAAAAGAAAATGTTTCTAAAAGGTTTGTCGACAAGAGTAGTATCGGTCCACAAACGACATTTTTTTCAATCGAGAATTTAGAAGCTTATATTTAGCTGCAAATACATCAGAAGCGGAAATTAAGATTTATGCCCCCTGGTGGGCAAACCATTTTTTTACAAAAAATTAGAAATTACGTGCAAACGATTTCCCATCATGAGCTGTATCCGGTGCAGAAAGAGTTTTTCAAATCGGAGATTCAGAAGCAGAGATGTAGGGGTAAACGCAATTTACCTTTACGTCCCCTAGCGGAAAGTCTATGAATTACTTGAAAATTTTGAAATTATATGAAACTCATGTCACAATGGAAACACTATCCAAGAAAGAAGGAAGTTTTCAAATCGGACCTCTAGAAGTAGAGATATTGACAAAAATAAAATATACGTCAACGCCCCCTGGAGTAGAAACCATGCACTATTTTTAGAAGAAAATGTTTTAAGTTTTAAAAGAAGAGATATCGGGAAAAAATGTAATTTAACACTATCTGCATTTACGCCCTCTAGCGGCGAAATTGTACTTCGTAAAAAAAAAAAAGAAATAAAGGACCATCATTCGCATATTTTAAGCTTCCGAATGCAAAAAGAACCTTTCAAATAGTTGCAGAGATACCGAGGGTAAAACGGACGGACGGACGGACAAACCGATAACATAAGCACGATCTTTTTTTACAAAAGATGTGCTAAAAAGGTTTGTGACGTATATTCTGATTTAAGTTACACTTTTAGTTTTTTCCCTATGTAAATTTTGAGTTTATTCTCTTTGGGCGTTTCAACCTTGACGTTATAATTTCTCATTCACTGAATGTTGTGTGGCAACAGTATTGGGGTCAGGTTTGAGTGACGTGTGTATATTTTGACAATATAAGAACGAGAGGTTGAGGATCAATAGATTAGCGCAGCCTTGCATTGCACCTTCGAGACTAGTTGCGACTACTGAAGTGCTTTGAAGAGCAGTTCTATTGTGCCTTGAAGACCAAACAAAGACATTAATCCGTAAGTTAAAAAAAGTTAGTAATATCATGCAATGCATTGATTATGACAAGCTTTCCAGCATACCAGAAATCATTACTCAAGCTGTTACTCAAGTTATGAGGATAATAGCTGCGGAATAAATCTCGTTCCTCTGCCCTGACCGTTGACCCCATTTCGATGATATCAAAAAGAATTGGTTCAGTATACGTCCGGAACAACATACTTAAGTTTTGTCGCAATCGAAGCATTCTTACATAAGTTATGACGCATAAGGGCAATGGACTGGATCCCGCTCCTATGTCCTGACCTTTGACCCCATTTCGCCCATTTTCAATAGGGTTCGTCCCCAGGTGGTCCCCTGCACATACTGAAATTCCATCGAAATCGATCCATTTTTACGCGAGTTATCATGCGGACAGACAGAAAGACGGACAAAGCTATAGCATATACACTTCTTCAACCTACGGTTGGAAAGCGTGAAAAAATGCGACTTTGAACAGCCTAATATTGCTCATTATTTACGCTTTCAAACCGTAGGCTGAAGAAGCGTATATGCTCCAGCTTTTTCCGTCAGTCTGTCCGTCCGTCCGTCTGTCGGCACGATAACTCACGTGCAAATGGTTCGATTTTGATGAAATTTTAGTATGTGGTAGGGGACCACCAGAGGACGAACCCTATTGAAAATGGGTGAAGTGGGGTCAAAGGTCAGGCAGGGCATAAGAGCGGGATTTATTCCATTGCCCTTATGCATCATAACTTGCGTAAAAATAGTTCGATTTCGATGAAATTTTGGTATGTGGTAAGGAACCACCTGGGAACGAAACCTGTTGAAAATGGGTGGAATGGGGTCAAAGGTCAGGACATAAAAGCGGGATCCATTTCATTGCCTTTATGCGTCATAACATGCGTAAATATGGTTCGATTTCGATGAAATTTTAGTATGTGGTACGGAACCACTGGGCACGAACCTATTTAAAATGGGCGATTGGGGTCAAAGGTCAGGCAGGGCATAAAAGCGGTATTTATTGCATTGCCCTTATGCGTCATAACTTGCGTAAAAATGGTTCGATTTCGATGAAATTTTAGTATTTGGCAAGGAACCACCTGGGGACGAACCCTATTGAAAATGGGTGAAATGGGGTCAAAGTTCAGGGCATAAAGGTGGAATCCATTTCATTGCCTTTATGCGTCATAACATGCGTAAATATGGTTTGATTTCGATGAAATTTTAGTGTGTGGTAGGGAACCACCTGGGCACGAACCCTATTGAAAATGGGCGAAACGGGGTCAAAGGTCAGGCAGGACATAAGAGCGGGATTTGTTCCATTGCCCTTATGCGTCATTACTTGCGTAAAAATGGTTCGATTTCGATGAAATTTTAGTATGTGGTAGGGAGCCACTGGGGACGAACCCTAATGAAAATGGGCGAAATGGGGTCAAAGGTCAGGACACTGGAGTGGGATCCATTCCATTGCCCTTGAGCATCATAACTTACCAAAAAATGTTTCGATTGCGACAAAACGTTATCATGTTGTTCCGGAGTTATAGTGAACCGGTTCTGTTTAATATCAACAAAATGGGGTCAAAGGTCATTGCACAAAAGCAAGATTTATTCCACAGCCATTATTCTCATAACTTGCGTAATAATTTCTGGTATGTTGGAAAGCAATGCAAAATCATTGCATTGCATGATTTTACTAACTTGTATAATTAAGGATTGTATGCTAGTTATTCGGAGCATACATAGCATTAAGAAGCTCTAGTATTACAAGAACCACCAATAGTATAAAAAGTGTTATAAGTGAAAAAAAAATTGCAGGTGCACTAATGCCACCGTAATTAATATGAAGAATAGTTTTACCAGAGGGTAAATTTTACAAAAAAATATGTTAAGAATTAAATTTCTTTTAAGAAAATGCTGCTAAACAAATGTTCATAAATACTGAAGCTCGATGTAAAAATCACGATAATAATCAAAATTCAGCCACAATTATTTACGCATCGTCTGACAGCAATATTTGCACGTGTTATAATATCAGAATTCACAATAATCCTTTCAATTGCACTTTCATCGACCTAACGTTCACCTGATTTCATCGGCGATTGGTTGAGTGAATGCTGACGTGCCGTTGCCCTGGTTCCGTTCGCGAGAGCCACCGTGATGGCAAGCTTTTGGTAGCATTAGATCTCGACGTATGCGTGTTGATTGTCTCTCGTGCTAACGAACTAATTGCCTGAATAGCGCAGCAAATGCTACTGAGAAACCATTACTGAGATGGCAATCAAACTGCTTCGGTGTAGATTCCAATAATCATCAAATAATGGTGGACGGAAAGAGTAGAATAATATTGTCAATAAATTTATGCTCCAATAAACACGAAAATTGGAGATTTATAAATGCAATTTTTTTATACTAATAGCATTACCAGAAGAAATGATTGTTTTTTTTATGAACTGTTTCCGGTGTCTTGCTCAAGAAGGACGCCCATGCCAAATATCTTCCGCAGCCCGACCTGTTTTAAGTAGTTTTTTTCCAACGCGACTTCCAGAGGCGTAACTAGGATTGGGCAAGAGAGGGCGCAAAAATCCCCGCATACAATCTGATGCACCAGTTTCTGGTACAGATTTCACCTATAAATTCCTTGAAACTTTTGCACCAGTTTCTGGTACAGATTTCACCTATAAATTCCTTGAAACTTTTGCACCAGTTTCTGGTACAGATTTCACCTATAAATTCCTTGAAACTTTTGCACTAGTTTCTGGTACAGATTTCACCTATAAATTCCTTAAAACTTTTGCACCAGTTTCTGGTACAGATTTCACCTATAAATTCCTTGAAACTTTTGCACCAGTTTCTGGTACAGATTTCACCTATAAATTCCTTGAAACTTTTGCACCAGTTTCTGGTACAGATTTCACCTATAAATTCCTTGAAACTTTTGCACCAGTTTCTGGTACAGATTTCACCTATAAATTCCTTGAAACTTTTGCACCAGTTTCTGGTACAGATTTCACCTATAAATTCCTTAGCCAGTTACGGTAACTTGACAGCTAAAAATTCGCATTTCTTTCTCAAAATGCGGACAGTTTATATAAGTTGCTCACGATCAGGAATGACGGTGCGGTTGTTTGTACGTTACAATATAAGGATGTTGCTAATTTTTTTAATATTCTCTTGGGGGCAATTCAGTCATTACTGCCACTACTGCAAGCATTTGGTTCGTTTAATGTGACATCAAATGTTGGAACTCCGGAGCAGTTGGGAATCTCACCGCTCTCTTCACATTTTGTATTTTACAGCTCTAAATGGCGTTCAGTTCAATAGCACTACTCAGAACATCCTTGATGCATTAGTAACAATAAGAGAAATGCACGAAACCCTTCTGCTGAGTACTGTCCACCTTTCCTAATTTTTTTCGACGCAATTAATGAGGATAAAATGCTACTCCCGTTTGGGATAAGGAATAACACCTATTTCTCTAATAGCCTATTTGCAGTATCATACCCCACTAAAAATATTTAAAAGTTAGGTTGTCAAACTACATTTCAAATTGACAATGACTTCGCAAAGGTGTTCCTCTGGTCCCCCTAAAACTAGTCCGTTTTTAGAATCTATTGCACAACCGTTAGTGATTATTAGTTACCGTATATACTCGTGTATAGGTCGAGCCCCCAATTTTTATCTAAATATTTGCAGTTTTTGTATATCCCTTGTATAAGTCGACCCTCCAATTTTTATGTGAATATCTGCAGTTTTTGTATATCTACCTATCTTGTGTACAGATAAAAAAAATGTTCTTTTCCGAGTATGCGCCCGCATGTGGAAATGTGAACCTACTATTTATTGTTGTAGCTGGCTCTCGCAAAGTTGCTTGCGACAGTTTCCCCGAAAATGTAGGTGGAATTGAGGCACAATTCTGGGAAGATGATAGGGCTCACCACCCTGGTTAGAGAGTTTTCAGGGGAAGGTTATACACTTTAATAATATATATGAGCCCACTTTTGCACATAGTCCCCCCCCCCATTTCTCCCACTTTTTGCGAGCGAGTATTCATGGAGAGTTTAGTCGCATTGGCTTCCGCAGCAAATGAATCGTGATGCATTTACCAAACGTCATAAGGCACATCATTACTTAAAAAAAAAAAAAAATTTCTGAAACATATTCGGAAAGCGTAAATAGGTCTTGATATCAACCTGATATTTTTTATCCCATAAAGAATATGCATGCAGTTAAAAAATAAATGTGTAACTTTTGACGTTTTCAATGGATTTCTTCAAAATTTAAAATGAATCTTTATTTTGATGTATTGTGGACACTGTAAAATTTGCACATAACTATTTAAAAAAACTGAAGAAAATTTGTTCTATAAAATTTTCCCCCACTACCCTGTGCAGCGTAGCAGCTGTCGGTCAACTGCTGAGCTGAACGAGTGTGTGATCGATAGATATGTTTTTTATCTACTCCCGACTTTCACCCCCCTCTCCACCGTGTTTGTGACAAACAATCGGCTTTTGTGACAAAAGCAAACATCGCCCCATTCAGTAAAGGTGAAATCCTTTTTGCTCGCTCTTAGTCTTCAGATAAGGTTACTGTTTGTTTGATTTTTAGAGCCGGGGAACGCTCAATTTAATAACAAATGTAAGTAGGTTGTTAAACTAATGCATTTTTTCACTATCAGTGGCAATGTTATTCTGAGCGATCGGCCAAGTTTAAACACTTTCGTTTTTGGGATGCATTGATCAAGTTACCGCTGTTCTGTAGATTGTCACGCCTCTCTTCTCCGCCCTTGCTAGGCAGGGGCAGCGGTCTCCTTCTGCAATAGTCTGTTCTTTTCCCTCTTCATCCCTCCGTCGAGAATTGAGCACGATCGTAGGTCACGGCACGCTGCAACTTAAACTATTTGCTGACGCGTTCACGTCTTTCCTTTGGGTGATTTACCAGCGGGGCAGTCAAGGCCATATCCACAGATCTAAAACGGACTTTGAGACATCCTTGCGAAATGAGTTTTTCTATTAGTGAATAAAAAAAACTCGAGCATATAAAATCAAGAAAATTCTTAGCAACAATTTTCTTCTGTACAAGTCACACCCGTAAAATGACTAAATATACAACTGCAAATGAACTGATGGCGCAAAGGGCTAAGTATGCGCATTTCCATAAGGCATCAAAATTTTGGTTTTAAACCAATCAGAAATATTTTCCGTGTATAGTTCGACCCTCTAATTTCGACCTAAATATTTCATTAAAAAATTCGACCTATAGACGAGTACATACGGTATCTATTAACTACAAGAGAATATGATAAAAAAAAGTATAAAATTCAGTGTGAGGCAAAATGTCAGAAGCAACTTCGAATGGCCTGTCTTAGTTCTTTTGCAAAACTGTAATTGCATTTGCGTGTAGGTACTAAATAATGCAGACTTGTCCATAATGAACAGACAAGACCAATTTTACTATCCTAAAAAATCATGCAACAAGCAGGATTAGAATATTTTAGGCGATGAAGCTCTTTTGTCTGAATGACTTCGGCAGGGGCCGCAATATTTTGTGGTTTGCCTCGGGCGCAGAAATGCCTAGTTACGCCTGTGGTGGCTTCCTTTCACGCATTCTAATTTTCACGAATCCATCTGTCGCGCGGTCACTTGCTTGCTCTTTTTCAGTCTCTTCCCTAAAATTCATTTCCTGTAGCAATATGGCCAGGTTATTTCATCTAGGAAATCTTTATACAGGGTGTCCCGGAGAAAAATCACCAATAAGAAATCGTTGTAAATAAGTACAAACCATAGATACAAAAAGGATATTTTCGGTAGCAGAAAGAGGAACTTACGAAGTTTCGCTGGGCATCAATAAACCTCCACATGTACACCCTTTATGGCGCGACAGATATTCAGATGGTATTCGATCTTCCTCCATGTGTTTTCCAGCGCCTGCAAAGTGACAGTTTCACAAGCAGCGATGCATCTCCGACACGAATCCACTAAATCGTTTACTGAAGTTTGGTAGACAATGTGTTTTCTCCCTCCCCCCAATCAAGAGGGGTAAGTTCCACGGATATGGGAGCCTTATGGCACTGGTCCGTAACGTCTTATCCAACGTGCAGGAAAATATTTGTCCAAATGAGCCATAACATGCTTCGCGTAATGAGGGGCGGCTCCATCTTCATGGAAAAAGAATCCATCTGGTACACATTTTCAGCATATCCTAGTGAACATCTGCGGTGACAGTCCTTTCAATGAAAAATAATGAGCCAATAATTTCATGCACACTGAGGCAGCACCAAACGTTCACTTTAGGGCTACCTCGCTGCAGCTCTCTCGCTGCATGTGTGGATCCTCAGATCACCACATCCTGCAGTTGTGTCTGCCGTCCCTGAGACGTGAAATGTGCACTCGTCGCTGAAATTCACCTTCTGAAGAAAGTCATTGTCGTTATCAATCTTTGACAGCATGTCGGAAGCAAACTGATATCCCATTTAGCTTCAACTTCTGCAGTAACTAAATTTTGTATGTACGAAGACGTAACCTCTTATGACGAACGTCGTGGACTGTCGACCTTAGGATCTTCAGTTCACGACTGCTACGACAAACAGACTTAGTTGGGCTGCAATGGAACGCTTCACCAATGACCTTTATTTGTTCTTCTGGCACGTGCTTCCCACGTGCCTTCTGCTTTTCAACCTTTCTGCTTCCAGCAACCTTTTGTGCGACGCTGTTATTGTGTGACACTCGGATGGTTCTGTTTCGTACATTTGCCAGAATTTCCTCTGAGCTGTCACTGGAAACTTAAATTCTGCAAGCCAGTAACAACACTGCACTTTCTGCTGCACCGTGAATTCCATTTGAATAACGACTGACGCAAAACGCATGCACCAGCTGAGCAGAGGAACAGCAGCGCCATCTATGAGCAACGAGTATCACCGTTGCTGTGAAAGGAACTTCTTAAGTTCCTCTTTCTGCTACCGCAAACAGAATTTCTGTATCTGTGCTTTACACCGATTTATAATGATTTATTAGTGGTAATTTTCATCCCTTGTATTTGTAAAGCCGCCGGCGCATGTTAAGCTTCAATCTGTTTATCCCGGACCCCCTGTATAGCCGCCGGCGCATGTTAAGCTTCAATCTGTTCATCCCGGATCCCCTGTATAGCCGCCGGCGCTTGTTAAGGTTCAATTTTTTCTTCCCAGACACCCTGTATAGCCGCTGGCGCATGTTAAGCTTCAATGTCTTATTCCCGGACCCCCTGTATAGCCGCCGGTACATGTTAAGCTTCAATTTTTTCATTCCGGAATCTTTGTATAGCCGCCGGCGCATGTTAAGCTTCAATTTGTTCATCCCGGACCCCAGTTTAGCCGCCGGCGCATCTTAAGCTTCAATGTTTTCATTCCGGACCTCCTGTATATCCACCGGCGCATGTTAAGCTTCAATATTTTCATTCCATACACCCCGTATAGCCGCCGGCGCATGTTAAGCTTCAATGTTTTCATCCCGGACCCCCTGTATAGCGCCGGCGCATGTTACGCAGCAATTTTTTCATCCCGGATCCCTGTATAGCTGCCGGCGCATGTTAAGCTTCAATTTTAGCAGATTGACAAACGTCTTTTCCACATTTTCTTGTTTACCTGAAATGTTCAGTACTGGACATTTATTCGAGTTGCTTACAGTTTTAGCATGTCTCTTTATTTAGAATGTATATCTTGGGTCAAATAATGAGAACTAACAGATAACACTGATAACATATATACACTGCTGGCTACCCAAAATGCAACACCAAGAAGGAAGCATCCGATTGGCCTGAAATTCGCAGCATGCGTCACCAGCGAGAGGACATGCAAACGAGTAGCATTGCAAGGCATATGCAAATCATGTGCGCCCGGCACGTCACCGAGAAGCACTATAAGAAGGGTGCACAGAAGGCGGGGTGTAAGTAGTGGAAGTGTATTGTGCTGCCGGACCTGTGCGTGAGAAGCTTCCTGATGCCTCGTCGCAGAATACGGCAGTCATTCCAGAACGTTTCGGAGTTCGACAGAGGACGAATAGTGGCTTATCGCGACAGCGATTTATCGTACCGAGACATCGGCGCCCGTGTGGGACGACATCCAGCCACAGTGAGGCGAGTATGGATTCAGTGGGTGCATCCCGGACCCCGGACGGACCGACGTGAGCGATTGCCGCAGCCGCGGTACACCACCAAACGATAGGACCGTAATGTTGTGAGGTGGGAATTGACGGCTCGCACCGCCACATCACGAACGTTAGCGCAGGAATTATGGTGTGTTGCGCAACAACCTGTGTCAGCACGTGTCGTTCCACGTCGTTTGCAGTAGCGGGGACTTGTCGCACGGCGCCCATTGCTCCGATTACCATTGACGTTACACCACCGGCGAGTGCGGCGGCAGTGGGACGTTGAACGCCGCACCTGGACTACGGAATAGCGCGATATTATCTTCTCCGACGAATCCCGCTTCTGTCTTCAACACCACGATGGTCGGATCTGCTTGTGGCGACACCGCGGCGAGAGACTGTATGACGCCTGCATTATGCATCGCCATACCGGTCCGTCGTATGGTGTTATGGTTTCGTGCGCAATTGGATATGACACCCGCACCCCTCTGGTACGCATCGCCGGTACACTCAACAGCCGCTGCTACATCTCCGACGATTTGGAGTCTGTAGTCCTCTCTTACCTGCAGGACCTGGCAGCGGCAACGTTTCAACAGGACAATGCGCGCCCGCTCGTGGCACGCATCGTGCAACAATTCTTCACGGCCCACCAGGTGTCGCTGCTGCAGTGGCCCGCCTATTCTCCCGATATGTTGCCCATCGAACACGTCTGGTAGCTGATCGGCAACCGAGTGGCCCGACGAGCACCACCCGCGGCTACGCCTGATGAACTGTGGCAACGTGTGGAAGCAGCCTGGACCGACATACCCCAAGCCCATATGCAAAGCCTCATTCGTTCGATGCCGCGGCATGTAGCGGCCGTTATTGGCAGCCATGGGGGCCACACGAACTACTGATGTCTGCGTATTCCGCAAATACTACAGGCCTGTAAGCTAAATCGGTTCATCTTTATTTCTGTTGTTATGTGTCCAGTAGATCTGGCTTTGCTATCTCGTTTCCTTCTTGGTGTTGAAGTTTGGTTGGCCAGCAGTGTATATATAATTTCTTTTAGAAACATAATCGGACATGATACTTGCCGTTTTAAAGTCCTTCTTTTTTTTACCTTTCTGTGAGTCAATTTCCATATTTACACTTTTGCTTCTTTTAGAAGGTTCTGTAATAAAGACTTCTAGAACTAACAATTATTTGAAGACAATAGAGGCAAAAAAGAAAGGAAGAAGAAAGTAAACAAAAAGCTAAAAAAGAAAGAAAGAAAGTAAAAATAAAAACAAAAAGAAATATCTGAAAAGTAAGGCATTCAAATATCCTTTATAAGACGTCTTTTCCTTATATTTCTAGCTCACTGACAATGAAAAACTTTTTGCATTGAAGATTTTACATGGAAAAGTATCTACACCACCTGTTCGTGCTAGTTCTTGAGGATAAAATCAACTAGCTATACCTCTTACTTTTCTACTGAAGTTTTGTTGATATAGGTTGTTGAAAGAAAGACACAGATCTGTTTGTTTTTCCTTGTCAGCAGCAAGAACTTTATTCCCCTTACCTTTTATTATTTTACCTTCTTTCTCATGCAGTACCGTCACATGATATTAGAACTGCCCTTACAGGTTCCTCAGTGCAGGTAGATATGTGTGTAATGAGATGACGTTCTCACTAACTAAACACTTCGCATAATGATCTTCTGTTTAACATGTGAATAAATGCTGAGGTAAAAAAAGGAAATCACGTGGAAATAAAGAACTTCTTCCATTTGGTTCAGGCAGATGTACCTGAACCAAATGGTGCACTAAATTTTCAGCGAACTCCAAACAGAAACCTTTTCATAACGGCCGGGTTTTACGAAAGCTACAATGGCCTTGGAATTCTTCGGAGGTAAACCCCATTGAAAACTTATGAGCTTATACCAAGGATAAACCTGGGAAAGTTTACTGTACGGCCGAGAAACGCTTAATATCTATTCCAACAAACCTGTGTTTTCATGATAATGTTAATATGTGTTAAAATCTTGAGAACTCAATTCCAAAATATGTAAAAAATAGTCTGCGGAAAAAGTGGACGAAACAAAAACGAGACACGCTTAACATCCATTCAAACAAAACTGTGTTTTCATTTAAAATAGTATAACTGTGCTAGCAATCAGAATTTATTGGTGTAAAATGGAAATCAAAGTTTCCAAGCTTTCGCACATTAACCAGATGGCTTTTTCAAGGAAGGTAGATAGTAAACTATTGTACATAATAATGTGTTTAGATGATAATGTGAATAAGTAATAAAATGTGATTTCATGATACTGCGAATATGTGTCAATATCTTGAGAACTCAATTCCAAAGTGTGTAAAAAAGTACCTGCGGAAAAGAAGAACATATTTTTTTACTAATGCATAATTTAATTATTTCAAAGTCATTAAAAGCAATGATTCTTCTTTGTACTGAGTAATTTGCATTATGCATCCATGGAGGCAGAGACGGAGTGAAAATGGAATACAAAAACATCGAAAGTTTTCCACAAGAACACAGTTATTGATAAGAAGAAGAAAAGAACAGAAGGCGAATAAAACATATTCAGTTTCAGCAGTTAAATACATGGAAGTATGCAAGATGGTGCAACAAAAAAGATTGAAGGCGTCAGGAAATTTAAATCCGAAATTGTAAAGAAAGCCGCTGAGAAAAGAAAGGGACTGAAGAATGGTGACTTATCGCTGGGGAAAACAAATTATTACAACACTGGAAAGAGAAGAACGTACTAAAAGTGAAAGTCGTTGGGAGATACTTAAATAGAGGTGAAAAGGTCCAATTAAATTGCATGACAAAGATACCTTCGCTGGAGACGGTGAGAAACGCCAGAGCAAAATTGCACCAGTATTTCCGGAAGGACGTGACTTTGCAATTTAAATCAGTGGATGAGAAAATGCAGCTGAGCAGTGAAATCGCGTAAAATGTCCTAAAAGGAGCAGTGAAGAAATAAAAATTGCACTGGTTTTTCTTTCATACTCGAAAAAGAAAATTCTTCAGGAATGCAGTAAAGTCTTTCGTTAATATCGCCTAGGAATTTACTGGTCACAGTTTTGTTCGGCATATAACAGAAACATATCTGGACTATTAGTTGTAACACTGGCTGTACTCGTATTTGTCTGTATGCTTTACATACACAGCAGGAACGCAGCCAGGATGCTTTGTGGGCGAGGCCTAGTGTGTCAGAAGTGCAGCTCGATTACAATCGAAATACAAAACAAAACAATTTCAGATTATTATTATTATTATTATTATTAAGAAAAAAATTATGGCTGAAACTGGAGACGAAAATTAAATCTTAAAGATCTTGAAATATTTTGTATTTCATTTTTGATATACTAAACCTTATAACATTAAAATTTGTTTTCACCCCCTTATTTTTCACTGTGTTATGCATTTCTATCGCAAAAATCACGGAAGACGCGGCGTACAGAAAAAAATATTTTCTTGTGAGAGTATGGTGCAATTTCATTTGAGGTTTCCAACTGTACCCCCTTACTTCTCACTCTATTATGCACTTGTATCTCAAAAATCACGGAGAACGTGTACAGTAAAATATTATTCTTGAGAGAGTATGTTGTACTTTCATTTAAGGGTTCCCACTGTATCCCCTTATTTTTAACTTTATTATGTACTGGTATCTCAAAAATCACGCAGGACGCGTTCAGTAAAATATTTTCCTTTTGAGAGTATGGTGTAATTTCGTTTGAGATTTTCATCTTTATCCCCTTACCTTTCACTCTATTATACACTTGTATCTGAAAAATCACGGAGGACGTGTAAAGTAAAATATTTTTCTTGAGAGAGTATGGGATACTTTTATTTGAAGTTTTCCTCTTAATTGTTCAAGAGGATGCACTGCAAATGAAAAAAATATGGAACTGAAAAAGAAATTGTTTTCGAAAGCAGTAAGAGAATCAAAGAAAGAATTCACACTACCCTTACACTGCTTCAGAGTGCGCTCGCAGTGAAACTACTGAGTAGTTCATCTGAGCGAAATAACCAAAACTTTTAAAGTTGCCAAAGTCTTTGATTTGTCGGCGCACATATGTGGACAGTAAAACAATAAAATGCATTTGTTCATCTACTGATATAAACTGAAACACCCCACAAAGGACAATCAATGTATTCATCCCCAGTTGAATCTTGCAAGGTCTTATCAACTTGTTCTCCTGCGGATGGCAAGGCGTTCACTTCTGTTTTAATAGCAGCTAGATTTTACTGCTTTCTTTTTATTCATGCTTCCCAACCGTACGATAAAGAAGGGTATATGCTCCAGCTTTGTTCGTCTGTCAGTCTGTCGGTCTGTCAGCACGATAACTCGCGTAAAAATGGTTCGATTTCGATAAAACTTTCGTATGTAATAAAGGACAACCTGGGGATGAACCCAACTGAAAATGGACGAAATGGGGTCAAAGGTCAGGACATAGAAGCGGAATCACTTTCATCGCCATTATGTGTCATAACTTACGTAAACATGCTTCGATTTGGATGAAATGTTAGTATGTTGTAAGGGCCTGCTTGGGGACAAATTCTACTGAAAATGGGCGAAATGGGGTCAAAGGTTAAGACACAGGAGCGGGATCTATTCCATAGCCCTTATGCATCATAACTTACGTAAAAATGCTTCGATTGCGACAAAACTTTATCATATTATTTCGGAGGTATACCGAACCGGTTCTGTTGAATAAAATCGATATGGGATCAAAGGTCAGGGCACAGGAACGAGATTTATACCACAGTCATTATTCTCATAACTTGAGTAATGATTTCTGGTATGTTGGAAAGCGTATTATAATCAATGCATTGCATAATTTTATAAACTTGTTTGATTTACAATTGAATGTCTTCTGCATATTGTAACAACCGAAATACGAAATAAATGAAAATGAAGTGAAATGAAAAACTTAAGACTCGTTCACATATTTCGCTTAAAACGCCAAACATTCTCAGAACCACATTCCTTCTTCTAACGTCAAGTGTCTCAGCATCTAAACTACTGAAAATTACGTTGGCACTGTGTGAAGCCTTCTCACTTGTGAGTGAGAAACGTCCAGAGAACAGACTGGTGATTATATACTGGGTGGTGATTATATTTTGTACTATGAAGCGCTCTGGATTATAAATTGTATTTTATATTATCGCATTTCAGTTGCAGACAAATCTTTCTAGAGATGAGTTTCTCATCGTCTGCTTAAATTTAATTTCAGTGGCTGTTGAATAAATGTCAACCCGGATATCTCTTAACAAGCTGGTTCTCTGAATGTGTCCGTTATTCACCGTCACTTTCGGAACAGCTATGTATATAAATGTATTAAAATAGCATCGTGAATTGTAGAATGTCCCGCAAGAATGATATCTTTAACGCCTTTTCAGAGATATAGTCAATCTGGCGGAACGCTCTCGAGCCATCGGTATGGCATCCCTAAACAAAGTCGAGGTTATTTTCCCATAAATTCATGTCGAAACTGCATTATAGCTTGTCAGGACTCTGAATGAGTGCATGAAGAAATGAGAATGTGACTATGACCAGCAGGCATTGCACCACAGTACCGGACGGCGATGGTGTTTCGCCAAATTCGGTATCGATCGAGCTATTCAGATACAATTCGGAACCTTTTAAAATCGTAGAGTATGAGTGAGTGCATGTGTGTGTATAAGTACGGGTATGCATTGGAAGATTATGGAGAAATTCTGTAACACTTAATGCCTTAACAATATCTCATTCACGTCGGCAGGGAATGATACAGAAAGGTTTCCATTACGCGCAGGACTATGCCTATTATTTAGTCACGTAACTATATTTTGACAGAGGTTTAAACTGTAGGATGTGATCTTGTGTTTAACCATATAATCTAACACATCTGAAACCTTAATACTAACAAACTAGCACGATAAATAATAAACGAGCAGGTTCAGAAAACAGCAACATAAAATGACTACATAATAATTAAGATCTCTAAAACTGTGAAATTGGAGTAAGGAATAAAGAAGTAGCAAGTGCAGCCCTTCAAAAACAAGCTAAAAAAAACAAACGAATAAAACACAAAAAAAACCTCCATGAAAATCAACATAAACAACAGAAAAGGAGCAACAAACGAAGCATGCTCACTAACTTTGACATTTCTGCATCTACACAGCCGAGTCACATTATTGTAACCAACAGTGCGTAGTCAATGAATGAAGGCACGTGTCGTGAGCTGGCCTGGAGGGTACATAAGGTGTAGGGTAGGCATTCTGAAAACATATCACTCGTTGCTGTCATGGATAAAAAGATCGATTTATCAAATTTGCATAAAGGAATTATTATCGGTTTTCGAGCCAAGGGTGGCAGTATTTCTGAAACAGCGCAGTTTCTGAACTGTTCGCTTGCTGCTGTAGTTAAAGCGTATCGTGATTGGAGAAATGGCACCATTGCGAATAAGCGACGCGAAAACTGCGGAGCACCACCTGCCATTGATGTGAGAGGTGAGCGTCGGCTTCGAAGGTGCGTGAGGGCCGATCGACGCGCCAGAGTAGAGCAACTCACTGGCCGAATGAACCAGAGGGGTATGTGACGTATATTCTAAATTAACTTTCCTTTTTGGTCTCTTTTCTTATGTAAATCTTGAGTTTATTCTCAGTTATATTTCATTCTTAACGTAATATCTTTTCTCTCAAACGAATACGTTTGGCAACACAATTGAGGTTGAATGAACGTGACGTATGCCTGAATTGATAAGACCGCGAGATAAAAACGACGACTAATCTGTTGCTTGGCGAGCGTTGGGTTGTAAACTGATTATTGAAAGGAGCGTTGTAAAAAGAGCGTTGTGTTAAGAGTTGTGTGATGTGTGGAGAGTTTAGTGCAATATGCTATGCTACGATGTGTTTGCTTCATCCTGAATAAAGCATCTTTTCCGTAAGTTTGACTTCTGTTGTTTACATGTTTCGTCTGGCCGTTACGGTTTAATTTTAGGAACTATTTCTTCGTATAGTGATGTTTTAAATCAACGTAGAAGTGCGAAAAGACTTCTACGTTATATTGGCGCGCGAATTCTAGTCGAACAGATTCATAGAAGTTACGGAAAATGGCTAACCTAACGGATCCTATCGGTCTCTTCTATGATTGTTATAGACAGGATCATGAGGCTCATAAGTCTACAACAGACGATCTACGCACTCAGCGTTATAGAGTTCCAAACAATTCATTCACCCAGTGCTCAGTACGAGGCCTGCGTTTCTGACTTACCAGACAGCGAATACGCGAGATTCGAAACTTATGTACCGCGTACTTCGACTGCAGTCCCTCAAAAACAATTTATCCCACCACCCCTCATGAGAAGGAGCAAAATTCTTGCTCATTACGTACCCCATGCGGGTTCTATTGTATTCAGGAGAAAACGGCGGATCGCTTAGGTTCCTGGAGGATCTTGACGATCATTTTGATCTTTATAATATTCCTGAAGATTGTCAGATACCTATTGCTGGCACATGTTTGCAAGACACGGCAAAGGTCTGGTACAGACAGTGGCGTCGAATGAACCCAGAGGGCTCATATCCGCAATTTCGAGCTGACGTTTTTGGATGTCTTTCCTTTTGGCACCAATAAGGCCGGCCTTGCACAACAACTGTTTTCCAGGCGATAGCGAGCGTCGGATAGTCCATTATCGTTCGCCCTGGAAACAGTTCGACTTTACAAATCATGGGATCCCGCTGTAGTCGAGTCTGATATTTGTGACACCTTACTACAGCAGCTGGATCCCTTCCTGCAGGATTTTTTGCAAGTTCAACGTCCTGTCTCCATTCACGAGTGCCTAAAACTCATTCCAGTCTATGAAGAGTGCCACAGTAAAGGGCAATCTTCACAGGTCCAAGAGTACCGACAACCTACGCAGTACCATGAACCTCATATTCAGAGTAATAGGTATCAACAGCCAAGACAGAACATTCGTCAAGGACTATTTTTCAATCACCCTAGGCAGGGTGCTTATCAATCAAGGGTGGAGAACTGCTATCAGCAGTCTCGATACGTGCCGCCACATCGTCGGGCACTAGAGGTGCGACATCCTGACCATTATAGGAAGCAGGATAATTACCAAGTTACTCGTCCCTGGGATAATTACTACCCGGTTGACAAGACATATCCAAAACACCGTACTGGGCGTTACAGTCAGCCTAATGATAATAATGCTGCCTCTCCTGCACTTTACTACAATTCAGGACGTTCTGGTGCTTCGCCATATTTCCAAAATCAATCAAGATATTCTCATCAGTTTCACGACAATTTAAACTTCAGCAGGAGGTAGATGGGTCGATTCTATCTCTTTGTTTTTCTGAAGACCTCAAATATCTCTTTTTTTAACTATTCAAGCTCCGCTTTTGCCTGATATTATTGTGACCTTGGTTAAAGTAGTGGTGTCGACTAAAATTGATTCTGGATCTAACATTTCTGCATTAAACTTTGATTTCTGTGCTGCTACCTTTCCAAATGCTTGTGTTGAGCCCTCCCAGCAATGTCTGCGAGGTGCCGACAATAATTTTTTTCAATCTCGGGATCAGTTCATTTACCTGTCAAGATTGGCAAAGTTCAAGTTTCTTATAATTTCTTTTTAATCCAAGAGTTACCCGTGCATTGCCCTCTGGGGGTGGATTTCATTAAAATGTTTAAGCTTACACTTGATTTCGAGCATGACCTAATCTTAATGCCTGAGATTAGTCCTCTCACCCAAGAAGAGCCTATTAATTTTTCTGCGGTTCTTGCGAGTGACAGATTATTGCCTGAACACAAAAGCCAACTTGGTCAGGTTTTACACAGCAGACCAGGGTTATTTTCTGATAAACCAGGGTTTACACAGGTGGTGTATCATACCATTGATACGGAAGGGGCTAAACCCATTGCATGTAAGCGTTATCCATGTCCGAACCAGAAAAAAGCTGTGGATTTTTGATAATATAAAATTCAAATTTTAAAGTACAAGGTGTTTCACTCGTTCTCGGCCCCTGATTTTCCCTTATAACTTGCAAACTAATGGACGAAATTCTGTGAAATTTCACATGGACCTATCTTGGTGTATGAGAAGTATGGTCAGTCGCGAACTGCCGAGGACAGAGAGCACTCAACCGGCATTCACATCGCGCAGGCGCTATGCACGGGCAAGAGAGTCACGAGTGGCAATGAAGAAGTGCCAGAGACAATTTATTGCGCAGTTTGGGATTCGGAACCCATCGGCGAAATTCTCCATTCAGTATCTGGTGAAGAAACTGTAAACCCCGGGAACATTGTTGGACTGATAAGGAGGAACAGTACACCAATTAAGTAGTAAATAGTAACACTACACTAGTGATCCGATTTATTGGCATAGTAAAAAAAACTTACGCGTTTCCAAGCTTTTGCACATCAACCAGATGGCTTTTTCAAGGAAGTTAGACAGAAACTGAAAACTAAAAAATAGAACGCATTAACAATTTGAACGAGGGAACTTGACTTGACAATAAATAGATGCGACGTTATATTCATTTAAAGATACAAGACATCACGTTGGTTACACGTACGGTATCCTGTTTCGGAGAAGGCGGTACTTGAAGAATTGGTTCTAAATTCGTGGCAACTCGAGTGAGACGCAATCATTGCGAGTACCGCTGTTGGCAATGATCTCCAAGGTTTCCCGAATGGCTGTACATTTAGGGGAAGAGTAGCTAGCTAATTTCTTTATATCATCCCACATAGTAGTAGCGTACTTGAATTTGACTTCTCTGGATAGTGCCGTATCTACTTTACCGTATTTTGTGTCCCTTTTATGTTCGTTGACTCTGATTCCAAACGAACGCTTGGTCATTCCAATGTAGTATCGTTTAGAGCCGTCCTGATACTGTAGGGGGATCGTATAAACACCTGCTTCACAGGAGAGAAGTGGTTTTTCTCTTTAGCATAGTATATAAAGATGCAGGAGATCTTATGCCGACGCCATAGTTCATCTTCCTGAGGGCGTTTTTGAGTTTGTAAGACACACTTGGTATGTAGGGAATTGAGCCTAAATAACGTAACTGCGGCACAGGAAGATTAAAATGTTTGACGCAGGCTTTTTTGATAAAGCTACATATGTGATTCAATGAATATCCTGCATCAGTGGCCAACTTGATGAAGCATTCGATTTCGTGTTGTCTAGAATGGGTATCGGAGGAAACGGCGAATGCTCTTCGAATTACACAACGGAAGACAACTGTTTTATATTCTACGGGTCAGAAAGAGCTACGAAGTATCAGGTTGTGGGCGGACGTGGGTTTATAGTAGACTTGTGTAGCGAGGCGGTTTTCAGGCGATTTCCTCAATAAAACATCCAAATAAGGTAAAGCGTTGTCGTGTTCAAGCTCCATCGTGAAATTGATCGTAGGATGCATATCATTGATTTTATCAAGGATTATTACGTCGTCTGCATAAATCAGCCAAGTTGTATTCCGTGAGTTAATGCTGGAGAATATATTCCGCTCAATTGGGCGAAGTATTGCTTCTGTAAGGACGGGTTAAAGTGAGGGTCCCATTGGTGCGCCATTATTCTGTTTATATGCTTATTCTTGGAAACTGTAGAAGCTAGTATTAGTGACCAAGTCTATTAATTTGAAGATGCTGAGGCATGACTGCTGCGTATAAAATGCTGAATTTGATATGGTCTCCTTTAATGTTCTGACGGCTCCCGGAACGGGGATCGAGGGGTAAAGGGAAACCACGTCGAAACTGCAGTCAAGTTCCTGCGTTCAAATTGTTAATGCGTTTTATTTTTCAGTTTGCAGTTTCTGTCTAACTGTCTAACTTCCTTGAAAAAGCCATCTAGCTGATGTGCGAAAGCTTGGAGATATGGAAACTCATATCTCCATCTAGTTGATGTGCGAAAGCTAGGAGATATGGAAACCCATATCTCCTGCGTAAACTGCCGCAGGATATATGGGTTTCCAACAAGCACATGTCAGCGAGCTGCGAAAAAATAAATAAATAAAGCTCCATTCTTATCGAGTTGCTCTTGTGCAAGGATTGAAACCTCTTGACGAACAGAAGAGACTCATCTACTGCCATTGGTTGTAGCAGTTTGTCAATGCACATCCGGGAATACTGGACTACACGTGGTTTTTTTTTTTTTTTTTTTTTTTTTTTGATTGGAGGTTTAACGACCACCGTGAGCAACTCAATGGGCTATAAGCAGTCGCCCGTCCCTAATTTAGGATCGCCGCCCCGGTGGCGCAGTGGTCTAAGCGATGGCCTCTGGTCATTCGTCCGAAAGGGGTCCGGGTTCGAATCCCGGTGAGGCATGGATGTTGTGTTTGTCTTACGGCACTGGCTCTTTCCCTTCCCTGGAACCAGTGACCCTAAATTAGGGACGGGCGACTGCTTATAGCCCATTGAGTTGCTCACGGTGGTCGTTAAACCTCCAATAAAAAAAAAAAAAAATTTAGGATCACTGGTTCCAGGGAAGGGAGAGAGCCAGTGCCGTAAGACAAACACAACATCCATGCCTGACCGGGATTCGAACCCGGACCCCGTACGGACGAATGGTTATAGGCCAGCGCCTTATACCACTGCGCCACCGGGGCGGCACACGTGGTTCTCCGACGAGGCTTAATTCCACTTCAGTGGGCACGTCAATTCCCGGAATAGCCGTATTTGGGCTAGTGAGAATCTTAACACTGTGCATGAGACACTTGTTTATGATGAAAAAATTGGGGTATGGTGTGCTCTGGCGCGGCGCCACATGATTGGCCCAATCCTCTTCCATACAAATGTGGATACCCCAGTCTACACGAAAATTTTCCATCAGTGTATGAATTAGTTGGATGACGTGAAACTCCGTACTGGCCAGTTTCAGCAGGATGGTGCCTCCTGCTACACCTCCAATGTCAGCATGGCTGAAATCGTTTCCTTCTTTGAAGGTCGTGTCCTTTCTAAGGTGTTTTGGCCACCAATGTCGCCTGATTTTACGCCACCGTATTTCTTCCTATGGGGCATGTTTAAAGAGAAAGGGAATCCGCAACAAACCACGGACTCTCATGGAACTGCAGGGAAACATTCGGCGGGAAATTGAGGATGTTACTCCCGATGTCTTGGTGAATACCTTCCGTAACATCGAGAGGCGTGTGCAGACATGCCTTGATGCTAATGGCGACCACTTTCAACACTTGCTCTAAGAACATCATGCTTCTCATACACCAAGATAGGTCCGTGCCAAATTTAACTCATTTACGTCCATTAGTTTGCAAGTTGTAAGATAAATTCAGGGCCCGCGAGTGAGTGAAACATCCTGTATAAATCAAAGTTGTAACATATCGGGTTACGTGTAAAAGAATAAAAAAATCCGTGTATTTTTGGTGATCTGAAATTAAAATTTTAATATATACTCAAAAAGCATATCGATGAATTACGTATTACCGAGTTAGGAAAGCAATAGAAACTACAGCAAAATATCAGGACTAACGCAGATTTACGTACAAACGTGAAAAACGTATAATTGAGATTCCACTGTGTTTCGAGATCATTTCAGACAGTTATGTTTTTAACCTCCCGAGTTTTTTTTTATTTTGAGGTTTAAAGACCACCGTGAGCAACTCAAGGGCAATAAGCAGTCGCCCGCCCCTAATTTAGGGCCACTGGCTCCAGGTAAGGGAGAGAGCCAGTGCCGTAAGGCAAACACAACATCCATGCCTCACCGGGACTAGAACCGGGACCCATCTCGAGAGAATGGTCCAAAGCCATCGCTTAGATCACTGCGCCACCGGGGCGACCAATTCTTTTCACAAGAGTGGCGTGTATTATACAGACACTGCGCGGTATATTACCTGTTTAACTTAATGCAAGGCTGGACAAATCTGCACCAGATCTAGGAGCTAGGTGAAACGAAATTAAATTTCAAAGAATAGCGCATAAACGTAATGTGTGATTATGTTGGAATTTTTTAGAGGGGGGGGTCGATGGGCAATGAGCAGTCGCCTGTCCCTTATTTAGTGCCACTGATTCCAGGGAAGGGAGAAAGCCAGTGCCGTAAGACAAACACAACATCCATGCCTCACCAGCAATTCTTTTCCCAAGAATGGCGTGTATTATATAGACACTGTGGCGTATATTACCTATTTACTTTAATACAGGGCTGGACAAATTTGCACCAGATCTAGAAGCTAGGTGAAACGATATTAAATTTCAAAGAATAGCGCATGAACGCAATGTGTGATTATGTTGGAATTTTTAAGGGGCGGGGGGGGGGGGTTCGACGGACAATGAGCAGTGGCCTGTTCCTTATTTAGGGCCACTGATTCCATGGAAGGGATAGAGCCAATGCCATAAGACAAACACAACGTCCATTCATCACCACCAATTCTTTTTCCAAGAGTGGCGTGTATTATACAGACACTGTGGCGTATGTTACCTATTTACCTTAATGCAAGGCTGGACAAATTTGCACCAGATCTAGGAGCTAGGTGAAACGAAATTAAATTTCAAAGAATAGCGCATAAACGTAATTTGTGATTATGTTGGAATTTTTTAGGGGGGGGGGTCGATGGGCAATGAGCAGTCGCCCGTCTCTAATTTAGGGCCACTGATTCCAGGGAAGGGAGAAAGCCAGTGCCGAAAGACAAACACAACACCCATGCCTCACCGGAATTCGAACCAAGACCCCTTCGGACGAATGTATTAGAAGACACTGTGACGTATATTACCTGTTTAACTTAATGCAAGGCCTGGACAAATCTGCACCAGATCTAGGAGCTAGGTGAAACGAAATTAAATTTCAAAGAATAGCGCATAAACGTAATTTGTGATTATGTTGGAATTTTTTTTTGGGGGGGGGCCGGAGGATGGGCAATGAGCGGCAGCCTGTCCCTTATTTAAGGCCACTGATTCCAGGGAAGGGAGAAAGCCAGTGCCGTAAGACAAACACAACGTCCATTCATCACCACCAATTCTTTTTCCAAGAGTGGCGTGTATTATATAGACACTGTGACGTATATTACCTGTTTAACTTAATGCAAGGCTGGACAAATTTGCACCAGATCTAGGAGCTAGGTGAAACGAAATTAAATTTCAAAGAATAGCGCATAAACGTAATTTGTGATTATGTTGGAATTTTTTAGGGGGGGGGGTCGATGGGCAATGAGCAGTCGCCTGTCCCTTATTTAGTGCCACTGATTCCAGGGAAGGAGAAAGCCAGTGCCGTAAGACAAACACAACATCCATGCCTGACCACCAATTCTTTTTCCAAGAGTGGCGTGTATTATATAGACACTGTGACGTATATTACCCATTTACTTTAATGCAGGGCTGGACAAATTTGCACCAGATCTAGGAGCTAGGTGAAACGAAATTAAATTTCAAAGAATAGCGCATAAAGGTAATGTGTGATTATGTTGGAATTTTTAGGGGGGTTCGATGGGCAATGAGCAGTGGCCTGTCCCTTATTTAAGGCCACTGATTCCAGGGAAGGGAGAAAGCCAGTGCCGTAAGACAAACACAACATCCATGCCTCACCAGCAATTCTTTTCCCAAGAATGGCGTGTATTATACAGACACTGTGGCGTATATTACCTATTTACTTTAATACAGGGCTGGACAAATTTGCACCAGATCTAGAAGCTAGGTGAAACGATATTAAATTTCAAAGAATAGCGCATGAACGCAATGTGTGATTATGTTGGAATTTTTTAGGGGGTTCGATGGGCAATGAGCAGTGGCCTGTCCCTTATTTAAGGCCACTGATTCCAGGGAAGGGAGAAAGCCAGTGCCGTAAGACAAACACAACATCCATGCCTCACCAGCAATTCTTTTCCCAAGAATGGCGTGTATTATACAGACACTGTGGCGTATGTTACCTATTTACCTTAATGCAGGGCTGGACAAATCTTTTTTTTTTTTTTTTTTTTTTTTTTGATTAGAGGTTTAACGACCACCGTGAGCAACTCAATGGGCTATAAGCAGTCGCCCGTCTCTAATTTAGGGTCACTGGTTCCAGGGAAGGGAGAGAGCCAGTGCCGAAAGACAAACACAACACCCATGCCTCACCGGGATTCGAACCCGGACCCCTTACGGACGAATGATCAGAAGCCATCGCCTTAGACCACTGCGCCACTGGGGCGGCCTTTCCAAGAGTGGCGTGTATTATACAGACACTGTGGCGTATGTTACCTATTTACCTTAATGCAGGGCTGGACAAATCTGCACCAGATCTAGAAGCTAGGTGAAACGAAATTAAATTTCAAAGAATAGCGCATAAACGTAATGTGTGATTATGTTGGAATTTTTTTGGGGGGCGGAGGATGGGCAATGAGCGGTAGCCTGTCCCTTATTTAAGGCCACTGATTCCAGTGAAGGGAGAGAGCTAGTGCCGTAAGACAAACACAGCATCCATGCCTCACCGGGATTCGAACCCGGATCCATCTCGGACGAATGTTCATAAGCCAGCGCTTAGCTGCGCCACTGGGGCGGTCTTCCCGAATTAAATCGTTTTAGCAGGTTCAGCGATTAAGCCAGCTGTAGTCATTTCTTTTTTCAGGAATACCATACCACATTTGGCAACGAAACAAAACACACGTGTTACAAATACTTTTATGATTTCAACTTTGGTCACTCTAATTTTTGACAGCGCAAAACCCATCGCATTAAAAACGATACTCAGATATTTCTCATGGCATATGTACTTCCACGTTTTAAAAAATTTAAGCAAGTGAGTTTTACGTTCAAGAAGAAGTAATTAAAATTTACGTTTGAGGTCTTTGCACAGACGTACGAAGAATAATAAGAAGAGCAGTGGTGCTGCGCAAAGCTCAGCACAGTCATTAGGGTAACTTTTGCATTAAAAAGTTCCCTTAATCACGATTTTAAAGGCATTTCTTTCTGTGTAATTTAGTATGCAAGGGAATGAATGACGTCTTAATACATGTACACTAAAGGATTTTGATGTAGAAACTCGCGATGGGGATTTGCGTGTGGCATTAATTAGTGATATTACGCACAAAATGGGAGGCGGGTCTGACCTTCATAATTAATGCCGAAAGTTGTTTCAGAATAAACTGAGTGCTTTCCAGCCCCGGAATACTTTCCGCGATGGGATCGGAATAAACAACTCGAAATTTCTTGGCAAACCCCATACAAACTACCAGCGGCAACAATGCCCGGATTTCGCGGTGGATTAAAATCCTAAATTAACTGATCCCTGAATAATACGACGGGAGCAAAATATGCAAGAAAGCCTGGGAAATTGTTGTCGAAAGAGTCTGTACCGTGATTTGGGAATGTGTTATGTGTGTGGATCTTGCCTTCAACTTCACCGTCTTAAAAAATTAAAGAATCTCACGGTGGAGTAAGAATGGCTTTTCTCTTTTAAAGAAACAGCCTTAGATAAAGTTAGAATGTTCTCGAATATTTTATGAACACAAGAAAACTTCAAAACAAGGAAAACCGTCGGTTCTTAAACAGACAAAATCCAAGATGTTTTTAGGCTAAACCAGGGGTTACATTTTTTAACACAAAACATTTGGTTTTGAGCTTTGGAATAATAATTAAATTAAAATATCTCAATTAAAATAACGCAACATACTGGTGTCCAAATTTAATGTGCCAAGCGCAAAATCATGTACAACGCAAAATTCACACGACAGAGTTTAATAATGGAGCAACTAAAAAGGAATGCCATTACAGCATGAGTAGGAAGCATGAACATTACAGCATCGCAATCCAAGAGTAATGAAGCAAGTGACGCGCATTTCGAGGGGCTAATATGAAGTGTAATTTCCCCGAACTACAATACAGATCTCACAACGATCCTTCATGCTCTTTACAAGGATGTGAATCAGAGTTTTGAGGCAATAAGTGACCCTCTTGCACTAAGGCGCCTCAGCATCCCGGGAGAGTCCTGAGAAAGGGCTTACAGCTTGAAATTGCTCTTCCCAGGGCACCCCAAACATGCTCTATCGGGTTGAAGTCCGGCGAGTCAAACAATCCTCTGAATATCCTCACTCTCCAGGTATATATCGCGTTCTGTCGACTAGTATACACCGATGACCCATTTCATTATGACCACCAATTAAATAAGCTGTAGGACCCCCTTTAGCCCGCAAAATAGCGGCCACTCGGTGAGGCGTCGATTCCATGAGGTGGCGATAGGTGTCTTGGTGTATCTGATGCCATAATGTTAACAGCATGTCCTTCAGTTCCCGTACATTTCGGGGGTGGTGGTGATTTAGCGGGAACACGCTTTCCCAAGTCGAACCACAAATGTTGGATTGGGTTCATGTCACGTGAATTTGAAGGCCAGGGCATTAACAGAAAGTCACTGGCACGTTCCTCCAACCATTCCTTGACGATTCTGACAGTGTAGCCTGGCGCGTTATCCTGTTGGTAATGGCCATCACCAGCAGGGAACACAGTTACAATGAATGGGTGAACTTGGTCCGCAATGATGTTCAGATACCTGACAGCTGTCAGGGTTTGTGCTGTTGGGATAATAAGGCCTAACGTGTCCCAAGAAAACACCGCCCAAAGCATAACACATCCACCTCCGGCCTATTTCCACACAACAGTGCATCCAGGTTCCATAGCCTCCATTGGGTAATCGGCGTAACCGCGCTCGGCCATCTACGTGATGCACCGGGAATCTTGATTCGTCAACTAGGACACTTTCTTCCAATCATCCACGGTACCAGTCTCGATCCCATTTTATGCGTTGTTAGCGATGACTTGAAGTGAGCAAGGGGACCCTGCTGGGTCTTCGGCTACGCGGACACACGCGCAGAAGTCTGAGATGAACTGTGTGCTGTGACACATTGCCCTGATCACCACTGTTGCAGCTGCGGATGATTTGTCGCAGTGTGGCCCTGCTGCTGCTGTGAACAATGCGCGACACTTTCCGCTCCCCTCTGGCATCAATGAGCTGCGGACGACATACGGCTGGACGACAGTTTGTCGTTTGGCCATCTGTGCACTACTTTTGATACGTACTCCCAACAGCGGTACGTGAACAACCCACAAACAGGGCCGTTTCCGAGATCGTAGTTCCGTAGCACCGTGGCATTACAATTTTACCTTTACCAAACTGAAAATGGATGTTCAGATTCCTAAGCTGTGTTTGCTTAGTCTCAGTTGCTTGGAATTTCACTGTCGTGGGTGGTGTAACGGTTAGCATACTGGAACAGAAATAGGAAGATGCAGGGTCGATTTCCGTTTCAGGACGATGCAATTATCAAGTTTTCTGAGGGAGTTACATGGTAGACTAGTAATGTGGTACAAGCAAGTGTGACGTACCTGCCAGCAGGACGCACACGACATAAAGGCACATAGCAATCAGAACAAATGTCTGCGTAGCTCAGTTGGTAGAGCGACTTGTTCCGGAATAAGCGGCCTCGGGTTCGAATCCCGGCGTAGACCAAAAATGACGGAGAAATTTCACTTCGTTATAATGGCGCCCAAACTTTCCGGATGTCCCGGCCGTTCAAAATCTCGCATTGGTGTGATGTTATTTCCACACCGCGAGACAGGAAAAATCAGAGAATTCCTTCTCCAGCGCTTCGAAAAATAAAAATGTGTGATGTTGCATTCCACACAGCAGATTGACTGGGAGTTCTCAAGTGCACGTTCTACAGTAGATGGCTGCCTGCAACGATTCATGGTCACGGCTGACCCGTGGGCCATGCCCCCGGCCCTCTTTCGGGGGGAGATGCGACGTACCTGCCAGCAGGACGCACACGACATAAAGGCACATAGCAATCAGAACAAATGTCTGCGTAGCTCAGTTGGTAGAGCGACTTGTTCCGGAATAAGCGGCCTCGGGTTCGAATCCCGGCGTAGACCAGAAATGACGGAGAAATTTCACTTCGTTATACAAGGAGGTTATATTACTGGCTCTGCCGCCATAGGTCACCGCTAATCTGTGGTGTGACGTCACAAGCAGGCAAAAACGAACTAAATTATACCTTTGATAAAACAGTAAGCTTGTGTATCATTGATAAAGATTATTGAATTACTCATTTTATCTGTTTATACGCTTAGAAGCTTTTGCTCCATTGGTTTCAAAGCAGCTTGTTTTCTGCGGCTGCGTCGTGCCTGCTCATGACGTCATTTGCAGCACGGACGGTGACTTATGGCGGCCAATGCTGCGTGGATAGGAGTAGTGTCTCCAGTAATATAACTTCCTCAGGTACAAGCATATTTAGAATTTATATTCTGTTTGATTTGAATATTCTAGCATGGAATGACCTTCCTAAGTGCGACATCTAGAACCTCTTCCAGTCGATGCCACTCCGTGTACAAGCCGTTATCGCAGCTCATGGTGGGTACACAAGGTACTGAGTATTTTGTTGTATTCCTCGATAATTACAAATCTGTGTTTCTTATCACTTACGTCATGTATCGTAAGTAGTGAACCCGATAAATCTCACTTCTGTATCTCAGGTCTTTCTTGGTGTTGTATTTTCAGCCGACAGCAATGTAGAACGGGATTTGCCGTGCTAGGCACAGCGAACTAGAAAGTCATACTTCCATTCCATTCAAAGGACAGTTTTCCAGAACTGTACTTTGTTTGTTTATTTCGGGTCTAGTTACTTGTTTCCTTGTTTGTTTGGGGGTTTTAAGACCATATTGTGAGCAATTCAATAGGTTATAAACAGTTATCCGTTCTTAATTTGGAACCACTGGCTCCAGCGAAGGGAGAAAATCAGTGCTGTAAGACAAAAAACACCACGAATGCCTACTCCGGTACCAGAACCCAGGCCCCCTCGGACAAGCGGCCAGAAACCAGCGCCATTGCACCTCCAGAGCAGCATCTAATATAAGCATCTTAGAATGTAAGAAGATGCCCACCCCCAAGTGAGGACAAATGACTCAAGAAAACGGACAGCCACCACGATTGCTACGGAGTCAAAGGCATCTATCTTTTGCTAGTCATTTGAGATGGGCCCAGGTTCCAGCCATGATAAGGCATGGGTGGTGTGCTTGTTTTACAGCACTGCCTATGTCTTCTCCCTGGAACCAGTAGCCTCAAAGTAAGGACGGGAGACAGTTTATCGCCTTTCGAGTTGCTCATGTTTGTCGTTATATTTCGAAATAGGAAAGAGGAAGCAACAAAACCGACAACAAAGAACAAAGGCACTGCCTAAGCGCCACGTCCAGGACTCGACTCGTATGATTAGCAAGAACCTCGCGCCTCTTACCGTACAGTCACCTATGTTTCCCATTCCATCTAGCAGAAGAAAAGATGTGTTAAATGTATTATCACCAAAATAATGTTTTAACTTCTAAATTTAAAGATACTATTCATTTATCCACAGAGCCTTTAAAAAGTAGAACTCTATAAGGATTAGGCTACCAGTCACACATCCAAATCTACCATTCTGTTTCTTTGCTAAATGAAAAAAGAGACTGGTATCAAGTCTATACATTTTGCTGACATTCCTTCATAGTCTTCTGATGTGCCAGCAATGGACTATTGTGCCTTCGGACTGCTATAAACAGGGCTTTGTAAACGCACCTCTAAAACAATAATTGGGCTATGGAAAGCAGTGGAAGAGAACTGGAATAAAATACCAGTACAAATTTTAAGAAGCGCCCTGCTACCTTGGAAATCTAGATGTTGTTTCATAGTCAAGAGAATGGGCTATCAGGCAGAACATTTAAGAAAGAAATAATTTTATTTTAAAAATTAATTATATTGCTGGAAAATCTTTCTAAAAATGTGTTAAAATCCTCTGTACAGCATGAATATGGTTTGGTTCATGTTCTATGTAGTGTACGATACCAAACCATTTCATATACAATAGAGATCCAGCACGGTAAGACAATTACACTACCCATGTCTTATCCAGGATTCCAAGCTAAACTCAAGCTCGACGACCAGCCAGAAACCTTCGCATCTGACCACCCGGCGACTGAAGCGACGGAATATTAGAATCTCTCTCTCTCTCTCTCTCTCTCTCTCTCTCTCTCTCTCTCTGTCTGTCTCTCTTTTATTTATTTTTAAAGTGAAATCTCTCTGATAATACACTTCCATTTTTTTCAATTACGATAGAAACTGCTGGAACAACGGTGGAGAAGCGGAAAGCAATTAAATCCCTGTTATTATGCGTAGTATAAACTGAAAATATTTGGTCCCAAAACGTAAATTTCAACCCTATAGATCCTAGTGCATGCAATGCATTGAAGACACGTTTAAAACTCCGCATCCGATCTCCCTCTTGTTATCGTGTATTAAGTGGGTAGAACGTTGATTAGCCAAGAGATGGGGGAGCAATTCAAAAATTCAGAAGCACTTCACTGAAGATGTGAAGATGCGTTAGCGTATGAGTAAATGAACTGCATAAAATCATCGATCTAGTTGTGGATGGCATGCGTAATTGAGAAAACGGAGGTCCAGTATAGCATCGATTTGGCTCAAAGTGCTTAGACCTAATAAAGATTTTAATGCGGTTAGGAAACTAAACTCATAATTCTCTTTTCAGAGTTTAAAACAAGCATACTAATACAGCCCCTTCCCAAATGAAATCTTGCATAACTTGTGCACTTCTTTTAATCTACTGTATAATTTGATTTAAAAATGCCCATTCGAAAGTTTTTCTTTCTTCTAATATTTTTATACTTACCTACATGTTACTTTATTTATCTTTTTTTCACTTTCTTCAATTCCTAAATTGGACCTAGTCCCCAGAAGCAATGTTCTTAGTTGTTAAGATGGCCGTATATGCCCACAGAATCCAATAAATGTTTACTTGGTTAAAGATAAAAGTGTTCTTTTCTTTTCTTTGCACGAGGGAATCATGTAACCCTAACTAGACATGCACATTATGATTCTGTAAAGCGATTTTTAAATGTGTTGGCAGCTTTCAATGTTCAACACCTTTCCATAAAATGGTCTTGAGCCAATTATTGAAATTACTTAAGAAATACAGGGCTTATCAAAATGATTGAGACACTTACTGTTGGTAGAGAATTTTTTTATTAATAAGCTGTAAGCGCACCTCAGCAGTCAGAACAGAAAAGAAAAATGATTTGTGATGAACTTATACAAGTCAAGCGCATACGATAAGGGAATTTGATATCATTCTTGCAGTAAAATATCTTCCAACTGTACCCGTGATGCTGGAGGGAAAAGTGTGATATGATCTTTGGCTCCAGATATTCCCACAAATATTCAATAATATTGAGGTTTTGGAGACTGAGGTGGCCAAGGTAGACGTTATATCTCATCGTCGGATATGTAACGATTGGCCGACAAACGATTGGTCGACAGTAACGGCTGGTCGATATGACGATTGGCCGACATTGGTCGACATAAAATGGTCAACGGAACTTGGAAAAAAAACATTTGAATAAGTGCGAACAGTTTGGCGGTAAATTGCCCTACCGGAAGATGGCCACACATATTTCAGTAACCCGAAAAATTGCCACACACAGAAAAATTGCTCCACCGGAAAATTGCCACATGGTTTTCCTTAAGAGGACGAGCACAAATCGCCGTTCGTCTGAGAAACGCCATCGTTCAGAAGGCCCTCTATATAGATTTCACTTAGGGTACAAAAGATGACACGGGGGCCTATTTGGAAATAAAATGTTATAATGCTGTACGTCCTGAGGACTACATTCTAAAAGATATTATTTCTAAAAAGGAACGTTACGTTTTGAGAGGTCAGTACGTTCTGAGAGGTACCGCTGCGAATGTAAACCATAATCCTCTGAACCAATGGTTATCTCGACCAATCGTTGTGTCGACCAGTCGTTGTTGTCGACTAGTCGTTATGGTCGACTGATCGTTATGTCGACCAATTGTGCTGCCGACGAATCATTATGTCGACCAGTCGTTATTCGACCAATTGTGCAACGTCACTCATCGTCATGCTCAGCAAGCCACAACATGACACATTTCACACACGGAATTGCCTAAAGGTTTATGAAAATTCAAAGATTCCGTTTACACATCTTAAAAAAGTCAGTTTACCATTAATAACCGAAAGACATTGTGGAAAGGTTTCTGAAAATTCAGAATTTTCCTGTAGTACGAAAATTCCGTGAAATTCAGGTTTTCTCCGTTCACTTCACGGGAAAGATTGTGAATACAGATGCTGAGATGGATGTGTGATGTCACCTGAAGGCGTAGGACTTGAAATGAGAAAAGAAAAGCAACTGCTTTCTGCGAAGACAGAGGAGCTACTTCAAAGAACACTAACGTACATAGTGAGGTAAAAAAGGATTCAAGTAATAAAGTTGCATTCCAGAACCTTCAGACTTTGCCGGGCGTTGGAAATAATAGTCCCTCCCATACCACGTGATGCACTTGTCCGAAAAGTCTGCGTTCGGATCAACAGAAGAGGAGATCCTGAGTAAAAAAACTGGAAATCCATCGATCAATTCATATCTGAACTACTGTGGTAAATAGCGTTCTTCCGGCTGCGCCATACCCACACACAGCCATCAGACTGAGGAATCGTGTATCTGGATTCATCAGTACATAGGACCTGCTTCCATTGATCTACGGTCCACGACAAATGTTCTTTACACTATGTTAAACGACGAGTAGCATTCCTAGTGGAGATGAAAGGCTTATGAGCCGCCGCACGACCAAAGAAACCCATGGAATGAAGCTATCTGCAAATGGTAGGTGTACATACCGAGGTTCCAGCATTTTTACTCACCTGTAAACTGAGGTCTTGTGCAGTACTCCGTTGATTAGCTGTAGCGACTCTCCTGAGGATTCGACGTCCTGTATCATTGATTTTCTTTGGTCTGCCGGTACGTTTTGCCTCTTCAGGCACGGCATGTGTCTTCCCCTTATTCAGTACATGCACAACAGTTGACTTGGGTATGTTTAAACGCGTCTCAGTTTCTCTTAATGATAACCCACTAATATAACATCCAACAATCTTTCCTTTCTGAAAGTCAGTTCTCTCCCGCCGCGACATTTTCATTCAACCTCACAGTGCGATATGATCGCGGTCAGCTGCAGGCTTGTATTTATACTGTTTGCAGCTGTACCGCGCATCTTAAAAACGCAGATCAGTACATTTGCTTTTGATGGGGTGTCAGGTGACTTTTGTCAATATAGTGTATAATATGAAGCTGCAAAGAGAGACACTGTGAGAAAGAAAAAGCGGGTGTGTACGCTATACCGTTGGTAACAACGCTGTACATATATCGGAATGACAAAGCGATCCTTACTCACGAAATGTAAAAAACAGATGCGTAATTTCAGTCAGTAGATACAGAATACCGAGCTTGCCAGAGAAGTCATGAATTGCTTGGGCGCTTCTACGTGCAATAATATTAGAAGAATTGTTCCTTTACACGAACTTTAAAGAGACTGCCATCAGTAGAAGTAGTCGAAATCCTCTCCAGCAAACCAGCATGCATTGATACTGTCTATATCAAACTGCCAATGGTTTTGCATGCGTTATTATAGTATGTAAACACAGTAGAAGCACACCATGAATTACTTTGTATTGATTTTTTGGTCAATAATAAATGAGTTTTAGTGCTTGTATGTTTACGATTATTATGCTAGATATATCTGAGGTGGTTTGAGCTCTTGTTTACTCTTGGAATAAATAGTTAGTACTATATGTTATTAATTTATATTGAACTTTGTGATATTACTGTGATTCCATGTTTTCATGGCATTGTGCTAATATTTAATTTTAGTTTAGTACATGTGACAATTTTGATGTTTGTATTTTGTTAAATTTGTTGTACTGTGTTGTGTGGCAGAATTTTCATTAAATTCAAAATTCAAATTCAAATTATTGTGTGATTAAAATACACGTAATACCGCTCGTGATGTCATCCACGTTATTTTTCAAAAACCCATCTTTGTGCATTACGTGTTCCAATATTCTGCATTTTATGTCCATCTCTTGCATTAAAAAAGCCTCCCAGTTGATAGCAAAAGTTTGATCATTCTGTTTCCTTTTTTACGCCAGTACATAAGTGGATTTTACCGCGCTGTATGCGTTTTTGAAGGTTCTGTACAGTTTCCTCCAAATAGCTGACCCTCAGAGCAGTGACGGACTGGCTTCAAAAACAGTCCTGAAAGTTGATTTTCAGAGGCCCATTTTTAGGAAAAATTTTCATGGTACCCGACCCTCCATTCCAAAAAACAACAACAAAAAAAACTGTTATGCCAGCATCACCGTTTAGTCTTGGAACATCTATTTAATCAGCGGTCTACGAAAGATTGAAGTTTTATTATTGAGGCAATAACATTTAAGAATATTTTATATTTTCCTGGATAGACAGAAACTTTCCTGGATACACAGAAACCTCTCTATGAAGATTTAATGTAAGAAAATTAAAATATTTCCGTTGATGATAAGCAAACGACGTTCTCTGAGTGAGGCTGCAGAAAACTGTATTCCATACTTATGAATTTTATTGCGATAACTGAATTCAGAATTTGTAATACTTTCTTCGCTTTCAGTGCGAACGGAAATCCAAATGTTACAAAATCTAATTTTTTTTCAAGACTTGCATATCATTAATAAAATAATTACAAAATATCTTTAGAAAATTGAAAATGTTTCGAATTTCAGCACAAATTTATCAAGTGAGCGAAATTAGAGAATGTGAAAATTAATTTTCATTTAATTACTTTCAAATGGAAAAGACATTTTGGTGAGCCAGTGCGTCAGCACGCTGGAACTGATTTTAGAAACTATCTGATTCGCGTAAATCTGCGGTTTAATTTCTGGCTTCAGTTTTCCAAATGCAGACAACGGAAACCATAATTGGTTTAAAAAGTGAAATCTGTGTATTAAAAACGTTGTCGTTTTTACAGCTTTACAACACATGTACTGTATTTCCTCTGAAGTTTCACCCTAAAATATACTATAATTCCGAACTTTCCAAATGAAATTTTGTGTTGCAGGATATATGACTGTATTTGCGCGTTTGCTGACTAGAGTGAGATCCAAATGTTGCATGGTTCATACGCTCCTTGTAAACCTTCAAAAGTCAATAGACAAAGTCATCGCCCTTTCTACGTTATTCTTTAATTTGCACACAGCAACCGCAGAAATTGTTATCCGGACACCGCTGGGATCGAACCTCTGATCTCACGATAACTATCCGAGTGCGTTCGCCTTACGCTACGGTGGCCAACAATCCACGGCGCTATGTGTGTTTATCTGTCAGCATCTGACTCCACAAATCCGTAGGAATGGGCTCAGCAACTGAGACGTCACCATACCCTACGTTGGCCAACAATCCACGGCGCTCTGTGTGTTTATCTGTTTGCATCTCACTTCACAAATCCGTAGGGATGGGCTCAGCAACTGAGACGTCACCATACGCTACGGTGCCAACAATCCACGGCGCTATGTGTGATTATCTGTCAGCATCTGATTTCACAAATCCGTAGGGATGGGCTCAGCAACTGAGACGTCACCATACGCTACTGCGGCCAACAATCCACGGCGCTATGTGTGTTTGTCTGTCAGCATCTGACTTCACAAATCCGTTGGGATGGGCTCAGCAACTGAGACGTCACCATACGCTACGGTGCCAACAATCCACGGCGCTATGTGTGTTTATCTGTCAGCATCTGACTTCACAAATCCGCAGGGATGGGCTCAGCAACTGAGACATCTCCATCTGCTGTTCCCTTTAGGCGGCCGATGTATCTGGACCAAATGGTGCACAAAGTGTTCTGCCCTCCTTAAACAGAAGTGTTGACATACTGGTCTGGTTATACGAAAGTTATGGCAAAACTATTCCTTTCCCTCTCTCATCTTAGAAGAACCAACTATATATCTGTCGCTGGCAGTAAGTGCTCCCTTATGGTCGTTAGTCTTATAGTCTATAGTCTGATTCTCTTAAAGTGCTTTATTCTCTGCGCTATAACCCAAGGAATGATTGGGAAGGGTAGGTCCCACTGACATGGACATCATGCCACTGGGTAGAAGCAAGCTACTTTAATATATTTTCTCTCCTTTCAAAAGTTCTTCGCCATTTTTGTAGTATTTTCGGGAGAAAAATGTAATATGGTAGGAAGGATTAAGAAAATCATTTTCCGTAAATGACCACTTTGAATGACAAACCTACTTAAGGGAAAAGTAACACTTTCTGATGTGCAGATGCACTCGTACCTGTCGAGTTTGGCCTACTTCTTAGACAGCGAATATATATATAAAGACCCAGAAGAAGACCACATGGGAGATGGGTGGATGAAATTCGAAAGTATGCGGGAGTGACATAGAGGAGACTAGCACAAGACAGACCGTTGTGGAGGAAACTTGAGGAGACCTTCGTCCAGCAATCCACTGCTGGACGAAGGTCTCCTCAAGTTTCCTCCACAATGGTCTGTCTTGTGCCAGTCTCCTCCATGTCACCCCTGCATACTTTCGAATTTCATCCACCCATCTCCTATGTGGTCTTCTTCTGGGTCTTTTCTGTTCCTTGGAATCCAATCTAAAATTTCGGCTGTCCATCGATGATCTGTCCTTCTGGCAGTATGTCCAGCCCATTGCCATTTCAGGGATTTAACTCTGATCATGATGTCTTCCACTCTTGTCATTTTTCGGATCCACGAGTTCCTCTTCTTATCTCTCCTGGTTACACCAAGCATGCACCTCTCCATGCTTCTTTGAGTTGTCTGCAGCCTTTGTATGTCTCTTTTAGTTAAGGTCCACGTCTCTGCACCATATGTAAGCACTGGAAGGATGCATTGATCAAACACTTTTCTTTTAAGACATAATGGCATATTGCTCTTGAAAATTATGCTGTTTCTTCCAAAAGCTCTCCAGGCAAGTTTTGTACGCCGATTAATTTCTTCACCAATGTGACCCTCACTTGATATCTGCTGTCCAAGATAAACGTACGTGTCTGTTATCTCCAGCTTTTCTCCATCAATCGATAAATCTTCATTTCTTGTAAAAGCATTGAACATCACTTTTGTCTTCTGAAAGTTCATTTTTAATCCCACTTCTTTACTCTTGTCAGCAAGTTCCTGGATCATACTCTGCAGCTCTGATGGGCTAGTTGCAAAAATGACTACGTCATCAGCAAAACGAAGGTGGGTTAGATAATCTCCATTAATCTTTATCCCCTTGTTTTCCCAGCTCAGCGACTGAAAAACACCCTCCAATGTGGCATTAAAGAGCTTCGGAGATATGGTGTCACCTTGTCTCACTCCCTTTCCAATTTTTACGTGTGTTGTATTTTCAAACAGCCTAATCTTTGCACTTGCATTTTCATAGATGTTATTAATAATATTAATGTATGCATCTTCAATACCGCAGGTTTTCAGAGCCATTGTAACTGCTGATGATTTCACCGAATCAAAGGCTTTTTCATAATCGATAAAAGCCATGCACAATGGAAGTTCATATTCCCTCGCTCTTTCAATTAGTTCTCTCAGCACGTGGATATGATCTGTTGTGCTGTAGCCACTCCTGAATCCAGCTTGTTCTCTCGGTTGAGCCATGTCTAGTGCTACCTTCAAGCGGTGTGAAAGAACTTTAGTGAAGATTTTATAAACTACTGATAGGAGGCTGATAGGTCTGTAGTTTCCGAGATCCTCAATGTCACCTTTCTTATGTAGCAGGATCATTGTAGCGGTGTTCCAATCCTCAGGAATCTTTCCTTCATTAAGGCATCGAGTGAAAATTTGGGCGAGTACTGTTTCGATTTCTCCACTTGCTTCTTGTATGATGTCTACAGTAATTCCATCTTCTCCTGGAGCTTTTCCTCGCTTCATGTTCTTGATTGCATGTGCAACTTCTGCTGGAAGGACTGGAGGAACTCTGGTACTGGTATCTTTCATGATGTCTGGAGTGCATATATCATCCCTTTCATATAATTTGGAGTAGAAATCTTTCACTCTTGTCAAAATTTCGCCTCTATTTCTTGTTACAGAACCATCTTCTTTTCTCAGTGCCATAATCTGTTTTCTTCCCTTACTGAGATGTCCTTTGCTATCTTTAGGCTTTGGTTGTTTTCAATTGCTTTCCTCACTAGTTCACAGTTGAATTTCCTTACGTCTTCAGTGATACTTTTTCTTACTGTCTTGCATAGCTCTATATATTCCACTTTGGAAGTCACATCTTCTTTAGTTGTCCTCATCTCTTCTTTTTTGCATCAACATTTTGGTTTTCCTGATAATTTGTTCACATGCAACTTGTTCTTAGACCCAGCTAATTTTGTTGCTGTTTCCATAAGAGCTTTGGTTACTTTTCTGTTAACTTCAGAGATGTCCACTTCTTCCGATGTTAGGCCTTCTAAAGCAGAGAACCTGTTCTTCAGTTCTAACTTGAAGGTATTATGGTGTTTTTAAGGTTGGTTATGTCAATAGATTTTGTTTGTCTTATGAGCTTGCCACGTTCAAGTTTAGTGTTGAGGTGCATCTTACATCTCACCAATCTATGGTCACTACCTGTGTTGAACTTGTTTAGCACACTGCAGTCTTCTATGACGAATTTTTTGTTACACATAATAAAATCAATTTCACTTGTCGTCCCATTTGGATGTCTCCATGTCCATTTCCTGTGTGGCTTTTCTTGAAGAAGGAGTTCAAGATGAAAAACCCTTCTGCCTCTGCAAACTCAACGAGAGTATTTCCACGCTGGTTTCTGTTGCCATGACCGAATTTACCTACTGAAGTTTCATTCTGTTGCCGTTGCCCTATTTTTGCATTGAAATCTCCCATAATTATTTTCAAGTGCTGCTTACCTTTATTATTTAGATGACAAATTTCCTCATAAAATTCTTCAATTTCTTCTTCAGGATGACTTGTGGTGGGTGCATAAGTTTGAATAATCTGAGCCTGGTATCTTTTCGAGAGTTGGATAACAAGTCGTGCAGCTCTATCAGAGGAACTTTCAACTTCTACAACTTTATCCTTCAGTTTCTTGTTTATTATAAATCCAACACCACTAGTTCTGCCAGTATCTGTCCCATGATAGTAGAAGAGATGTCCACTTTTCAGTTCGATGAGATCTTCTCCTTTTCTCCTTACCTCACTTAGCCCCACGATGTCCCACTTGATCCTTTGTAGTTCCTCTTCCAATTCAAGAAGCCTTGAATCAGAAGATAGGGAGCGTCCATTGTAAGTAGCCAAGGTCAGCATCAGATGGCAGCCTAGTCCGGTCCTCCGGGGATTCTTAGCACCCTCTGCCTTTATGTCGCACTGGCCGCTGCCTTGGCCAGGTACATTCCAGCTGCCGGAGACTGAGGGCCAAGATTTAAGTTGTGGAATAATTTTGGAGGGGTTTGGCCATAACTCACCACGCTGGCCAAGCGGGTTGGTGAGTGTGGGATAGAATTTCCTCTGATCCCGATGGTATAGTTATACCGCTATTGGCGGTCGTCAGAGCCCCTTTAGTGGGAACAGGATGCACCACGAGAAGGCGGGGTTGACATTTGTCAAAGGAGAGGCTGTGATGTTACGCATCACCTGACCTTACATCCCTATATATATCATCATTGTCAACCATTATCAATCCACTGCTGGACGAAGGTCTCCCCAAGTTTCCTCCACAACGGTCTGTCTTGTGCCAGTCTCCTCCATGTCACTCCCGCATATTTACGAATTTCATCCACCCATCTCCCATGTGGTCTTTTTCTGGGTCTTTTCCTGTCCCTTGGAATCCAATCTAAAATTTCGGCTGTCCATCGATGGTCTGTCCTTCTGGCAGTATGTCCAGCCCATTGCCATTTCAGGGATTTAACCCTGATCATGATGTCTTCCACTCTCGTCTTATTTTAAACAATTTTGCTGAACCCGAATTAATTCGTTCCCGCTGGTTAAATGGTTAAAGAATGATATGGAAAGAGCGATTTTGTCTGTTTACATTGTCTTCGCGTATTTCGAAGATTTACAATTTTAAAAGTCCTTGAATAAAAAAAAATTCATTTTCAAGTCCTTGAATGTACTTTAAAATTTTAAGGCTGTATAAAATAGTATTTGAAAAAAAATTGTTTTGTTTAAGTAATGACATGAAAGAGCATGTGTTAAATAATTGTTTGTGCTAAAAAGATGTATAGGAGATTTCTGTGTAGTTCTGATAAAAACACCAAGCTGATCAAATGACGCAGAATGTGTATTCAACCCAGCGGAGTGTGTGGACAGCTGGTGCCGTGGCCATGATATGACTACAGAGTAAAGCGTCAGCCATGTGAATAAAATAAGTGGAATGATGTGTTCGCAAATTCTGATGGGTTTCTGTTTACTGGGGTTACGGACGTGTTTTTGCTGGAGAGTGGAACTTTCAGGAATTGCTTGTGCCTCATGGGTGCTCCCTTCGCCCCCTGGCTGCATAAATAAATGCATCAAAGTCATGCATCAAAACTAAAAAGTTAAAGCAAACAATAAGTATAATACTAGCAGATAAATACGAAAATAATGTACCCTTTCAAAATATTACACAAAATAAAATGAATTTGAAAAATAACAAATCAGAGGATGCAATTCAAAGTTAATAAAATAAACCAACTGGTGGCAAGGGATAACAGGCAGGTCATTGAAGATGCGCCCGACCGAGCTAATGTTAATGGTCTGAACTTACTAAAATACCTATCTACTGAAAATAAATACCTATCTACTTACCTATCTATTATAATCATAATATAAATACCATCTATTATAATCATAATCTTAACATGCTTGGATCGTTTTTGGACTTACTAAAATACCTATGTACTTACAAAATACCTATCTACTGAAAAATAATGGTCTGAACTCACTAAATACCTATCTACTGATTAATACAGGCATTTAACGTGGACCAGGAACATCAAACAAAGATTTTCGCTCTTTCCACGTCTATAAGTGAGTCACGGAAAAATTCTCATTGGCCGCCACCGGGAGTCGAACCCAGGGTCTTCCAGTTACGCGCCGGATATGCTTCCGCTACACCACAGCGGCCTCGAATTCCTCCAGACTCACACACGCTAACTGCCAAGCCAATTTGGCAGGTTGCTTCTTGGTGCCCCGCACAATGCTGGGGATTCACCAAAGATGGTAAGCAGCAACTGAAGGAATAATTAGAAGGCGAATGAATAATTAATACAGACATTTAACGTGGACCAGGAACATCAAACAAAGATCTTCGCTCTTTCCACGTTTATAAGTGAGTCACGGAAAAATTCTCATTGGCCGCCACCGGGAGTCGAACCCAGGGTTTTCCAGTTACGCGCCGGATGAGAAGAACTTCCGGTGGCGGCCAATAAGAATTTTTCCTTGACTCACTTATAAACGTGGAAAGAGCGAAGATCTTTGTTTGATGACCTATCTACTGACTGACCGACAGTACGCACATTTGATACTTCGGGCTTAAAACGTGCTTGAATTTATTTTGCTTGGAAGAGTATGAACCTCGTGTAAGATATTTTTCATGAAACATTTTAATAGCTTATTCTTTGCGTTTCCTTTATTGGCGTGTTCTATTTTACCTTTACAAGGCTTAGAAAGTCTTTACGAGCACTTGATTACGTTTGTTCAAATCTCATACAATACATTAGCTTTGCATTTGCAGTTTCGAAATACTAAGATTACAAAGGGTCCATTATCGAACGTCCAACAATATTTATCCGCTGCTATGTGCGTATAGTTTTAAGTATTTAAAAAAAAGTAGAAAGTAATGTGATGAGAACTTTCCGGAATGTCGTTTATTATTTCTCGGAAAGAACCCGTGCTGAGAAGGAATCTGTACATCCGCGTTGCGAAAGGAAAAATCATTAAGGCGAAACTTTTGTGCCATGTTGTCCCATTATTTAGCTGTTGCAATGTCGGAAGCTGCATTTGACATAATGCTTGCAGAAATGATTTTGGACGTGGTCTTTTAATATCAATAGGCTATTTAGAAGCGAAGGAAAGAATGTTTGGAGAAGATCTCTCGAGAGCATATAAATCTACGGATACTGTCAGCACCTCGTGGCACGAACAAATCAGCCATCCAAAGATTCATTTCGCCAAAAACTGCTACCTTTGTTTAACAACGCAGGGGTGACTCAAATTATTTAGTGGGGCAATTAGGGTTTGGTTTTACTTTCTCGAGTAATCGTTATATCTCCCTTTTTCTTTCTTCGATTTAAAATCTTATGAGTACAATGGTTGATGTTTCTACTCAACGAAATTGCGAAATTTGAACCTACTTTTCTGACAGTTTTGCAAAGCGTATCACCCCGCATATGATGGCACGGGTTCAAATTATTGAAAATACTAGTGTAATCATTGTAAAAATATTCTGCACCGTAGTTCTTTCTTGCATCAAGCTTGAGAGGAACACAGATCGAAGGAGTCTTAGCAGCATGTTTTACGATTTGCGTGCTTTTGTAAGTGTAGCCATTGAAGAAAGGTTAGATATGCCTCATTCAATGTGACCTTATGACGAAGTAAATTTCTCCGCCATTTTTGGTCTACGCCGGGATTCGAACCCGAGTCCGCTTATTCCGGAACAAGTCGCTCTACCAACTGAGCTACGCAGACGTTCATTCTGATTGCTATGTGCCTTTATGTCGTGTGCGTCCTGCTGGCAGGTACGTCACATCTCCCCCCGAAAGAGGGCGGGGGCATGACCCACGGGTCAGCGTGACCATGAATCGTTGCAGGCAGCCATCCACTGTAGAACGTGCACTTGAGAACTCCCAGTCAATCTGGTGTGTGGAATGCAACGTCACACACATTTTATTTTTCGAAGCGCTGGAGATGGGATTCTCTTATTTTTCTTATCTCGCGGTGTGGAAATGACATCACACCATTGCGAGATTTTGAACGGTCGGGTCATCCGGATAGTTCGGGCGCTATTATGACGAAGTAAATTTCTCCGTCATTTTTGGTCTACGCCGAGATTCGAACCCGAGTCTGCTTATTCCGGAACAAGTCGCTCTACCAACTGAGCTACGCAGACGTTCATTCTGATTGCTATGTGCCTTTATGTCGTGTGCGTCCTGCTGGCAGGTACGTCACAACCTGAGACATACGTGCATGACAAAAAATGCAAAAAATATACAGAGGGTGTTCAGAAGATATGCCTCTATATTTATATACAATCCCAGTGGCAAAGTAAATATAAAATTGAAACAAAACAAGAACAAAGCTCGGAATTTCTACTTTATACAGCAGTCTCTATGTAACAAACTTCCATTTAACGACATTTTCCGCAGAGTCTTGACTTTGAACGACACTTACATGTAAATTAATCTCCATATTACGAAAATTAATTTCTATATACACCAATGAGCCATTACATTATGACCATCCCCAGCCTAGAGAAATGAGCGCGCCTGGAAACCGAACGGTGATGCAGATGAAGTTTACAAAGCAGTATATATACAACCCGAGGACCGGCTTTAGGATGGTAAAGTGTTCGGAGTCAAAATGGGAAAAGCTGCCATTTTATCAGAATTTGATAAATTACAAATTGTGATGGCACGGCGCATCGGAACTACGATCTCGGATATGGCTATGCTTGTGGGTTGCTTACGTAACACTGTAATGAGTACGTATCAAAAGTGGTGCACAGGTGGCCAAACGACGAACTATCGTCCAGCCGTGTGCCGTCAGCAGCTTGTGACGTGCCTGACCCGCAGGACACACACGACATAAAGGCAGATAGCAGCAAGAACGAACGTCTGCGTAGCTCAGTTGGTAGAGCGACTTGTTCCGGAATAAGTGGACTCGGGTTTGTTCCCCGCCGTGTACAAAAATGAAGGAAAAATTTACTTCGGTATAAGCTCATTGATGCCAGAGGAGAGCGGAGACTGTCGCGCATTGTTCACAGTGACCGCAGGGCCACAGTGCGACAAATCACTCGCAGCTACAACAGTCGTAATCAGAGTAATGTGTCACAGTACACAGTTCTTCGCAGCTTTATGCACATGGGCCTGCGTAACCGAAGACCCAGTGCTCACTGCACGTCATGGCCAACAACGCATGAAATGGGCCCAAGGTCATCAAGATTGGACAGTGGATGATTGGAAGAAAATGGCGTGGTCTGACGAATCAAGATTCCTGGTGCATCACGTAGTCGGCCGAGCTCGGATACGCCGATTACCAAAGGAGGATATGGCGCCTAGAGGCACTGTTCGGCGGGAACAGGCCGGTGGTGGCGATGTTATGCCCTGGGCGATGCTTTCTTGGGACACTTTGGGCCCCATTATCCAACCAGCACCATCCCTGACAGTTGTTAGGGCACGTTAATCCATCGGGCCTTGGGTACTAGCCCCCAGTAATAAATAACGGCGTCTTTCTCCGCCTTTCTACCTCTCTTCCGCGTCACTTTCCTATCGGGCACTCTAGTCCAAATCTCCTAGTTTCCTATTTTCTAAGGGTTGCTTAAGACCTAGGGTCAGACACTCCCTTCCTAAAATCCTTTACATATGATCTGATCTGATAGCTGCTAGGTATTTGAACATCGTTGAGGACCAAGTTCACCCATTAATGGCAACTATGTTCCCTTCTGGTGACGGCCATTACCAAAAGGGTAATGCGCCGTGACACACTGCCAGAATCGTCAAGGAGTGGTTCGTGGAACACGCTAGTTACTTTCTGTCAATGCCCTGGCCTCCAAATTCACCTGATATGAACCCAATCGAACATTCGTGGTTCGACTTGGAAAAGCGAGTTCGCGCTAAATCACCACCACCGTGAAATGTATGAGAACTGGAGGACCTGCTGTTGACATTATGGTACCTATCTACATCTCATCGCCGAGTGGCCCCTGTTTTGCGGGATATAGAGGGTTATACAGCTTATTAGGTCGGTGGTTATAATGTAATAGCTCATCGGTGCAAAGAAGTTTTTTTCGACTAAAATTACCATTTTGTGCTTTTTTTTTTTTTTTTTGTTTCAAAAGTTCTGCTTTGCAATCTTTTAGCATGCAGATGGGAGAAAACGCCCTTAATTCCTTTACTCCGAACTTTTAGTTCTTTGAGATGCCAGGAGTCTAATGTTGACAACTATTTTCCGAAAACTGGTTTCAAAACTGATACTGCAGAAATTAGATCTGAATCCCATATCAGCCTGGTAGAATTGAAGAGAAAATGGCAGCAGCTGAAAGAGAAAGTAAGTGTTGAAGAAGGTGCAGAGCTTCCTGATTTTTTCAATGTTGATGAAAACGTTGTGATCGCAGAATATCCTACAGAGAATGACTTCTCGGAAAGCGTTATAAAATGTAGTGAAGAAACTACAGTGTGTGATGAAGAGGCTATCAAAAAACCTACACACAAAGAAATACTAAAAGCATTCGATGCGATTTCACGAGGATTACAGTTTTAAAAAAGTATTACAGACGAAATGTTCCTATATGTTAGCAAATATGTGAAACTTTTTGGAAACAAAATACTTTTTATAGGAAATCTGTACACAGCAGAATTGCGGAATTTTTTACAGTTTGAAATAAGTACATACATCCCCCAGCTTAGAGAAATGAGCCCGACTGGAGATCGAACTATGGAGCAATTGAAGTTCACAGAGCAGTATATATAGAGGATATCCGAGAATTATTGGACACATTACAAAATTATATAAAACAAAACATTAAACAGATAGAAAGAAATTGACTGTACTAACTTACAATGTAACTACACAAGTTAATAAATTTCGATGTCAGATTCCTTAGTTGCTCGTAATACGTCCATGCGATACTCGGTTTCATGCCTTGTATTGGCAAGCTTCTAAGGAGCTATGGAATTAATGGCAGCTGTGATACCCTGCTTCAGTTCCTGCAAATCAGTACAAGGCGTCTGATAGACACAATCTTTCACATAACCACACATGAAATAATCCAATGGAGTTAGATCTGGAGAGCGAGGAGGCCACGGAATGGGACCACCACGCCCAATCCATCTGTTGGGGAAATGCTCATTTAGGCACTTACGTACACACGTTGACCAATGCTAAGGCATTGGTCACAGTTCTCAGCTTGCTTTACGAACGGGTTTCCTGGGACTTCGTCGGAAATTTTCATAAACTTGGTAAACCGTCTCACCGCTCACGCTAGGCCTACCGGCTTCTGCACGATGTTCCACATTGCCAGTTTCTTTAAACTGTTTCATCCACCGCTTAATTGAATTCGTTGACGGAGGATTACAACCATACTCTAAATGGTACCGTCTTTTAACTTTAATGACAGACCTTAATTCCACAAGCCATAACACACACATCGCCTTCTGCTGTACGGATGACATGACTACTGATTGAGCATTTCTCATACATTCCTCATCAGGCCACACCTAGCGCCAGATTCTGGGAGTAACAATTATGCAAAACAAAAATTTAGAAACCGTGTTAGTAATACGTGACATAGAAAAACAGACAATGCTCATAGTTTTTTTTTTTTTTTTTTTTGTACATAATTTTGTAATGTGTCCAATAATTCTCAGACACCCTGTACAACCCGAGGACCGGCTTTCGGTCAGTAGAAGGGGAAAAGCTGCCGATGTATCGGAGTTTCATAAAGGATAAATTGGCACGATGCCTGGGAACTACGATCTGGGAAACGGCGCTGCTTGTGGGTTGTTCACGTACCGCTGTAGTGAGTAGGTATCAAAAGTGGTGCACAGATGGCCAAACAACGAACCGTCGTCCAGCCGTATGTCTTCCCAGCTCATTGATGCCAGCGGGGAGCGGAGACTGTAGCGCATTGTTCACAGTGACAGCAGGACCACAGTGCGAGAAATCACCTGCAGCTACAACAGTGGGGATTAACGCAATGTTTTCACAGCAGACAGTTCATCGCCGCCTTCTGCGCATGGGCCTGCGTAACCGAAGACCCAGCCGAGTCCCAATGCTCATTGCAGATCATCGCCAACAATGCATGAAATGGGCCCAAGATAATCGAGATTGTGGATGAATTGGAGATAGCGGCCTGGTCTGACGAATCAAGATTCCTTGTGCATCACTTACAGGGTCGAGCGCGGGTACGCCAATTACCAACGGAGGCAATGGCACCTGGATGCACTGTTGGGTGGTAAAAGGCTGGAGGTGGCGGTGTTATGCTGTGGTTGATGTTTTCTTCAGACACTTTAGGCCCCATTATCCCAATAGCACAATCCCTGACAGCTGTCAGGCATCTGAGCAAATTCACCCATTCATGGCAACTGTATTCCCTGCTGGTGATGGCCATTACCAACAGGATAATGCTCCATGCCACACTGCCAGAATCGTCAAAGAGTGCTTCGAGGAGCATGCTGGCGACTTCCTGTTAATTCCCGGGCCTCCAAATTCATGACATTTTTTTTTTTTTTTTTTTTGAGGTTTAGCGACCACCGTGAGCAACTCAATGGGCTATAAGCAGTCGCCCGTCCCTAATTTAGGGTCACTGGTTCCAGGGAAGGGAGAGAGCCAGCGCCGTAAGACAAACACAACATCCATGCCTGACCGGGATTCGAACCCGGACCACTTACGGACGAATGATCAGAGGCCAGCGCCTTAGACCACTGCGCCACCGGGGCGGCAAATTCATGACATGAACCACCAAATCGAACTTTTGCTGTTCGACTTGGAAAAGCAGGTTAGCGCTAAATCACCACCACTCCGAAATGTACAATAACTGAAGGACCTGCTTTTCAAAATCGCTATATTGGTATAACGAAATAAAATAGACGTTCAGCAAGGAGCGTCTTACAGACAAAATACAAACTGATAAAATCAAATGATATCTACACCGCAATGAGAAATGTTGGTGATATTGAGATGCTGCAATTGAACTAAATACACAGCACGTGCAGGATAGAAACACCATAAGTTGGCCAACGTGTCGCATGACACTGAAGGAACATATTTCCAGGTGCATAGTATTGAAAAACTTAAAACGCATGAAAAAACAGGCACAGGTTGAGCTAAAACATAGATGAAATAGAATAACAATTATATACAGAGGTAACATTACATAGTGCAGACATACGCACAAGCAAAACAACGACGATAGGTAAACATAGTACAGCTCGTGCAACGGAGAAATCTATACTGCAATGAAAAATATTAGTGATAAGGAGATGCTGCAATTGAGCTAATAACACAGCAGAAACACCGTATGGTAGCCAGCATGTTACATGACACTGAAGAAGCATATTTTCAGGTAAACAGTATTGGACACTTAAAGCGTACGAAAAACATACATAGGCTGAGCAAAACAATAGTGAAATAGAGTGACAATTCTACACATACGCAACAGTATACAGTGCATACATACAAAATAGCTAAACAAAATAACAGAAAACCATGGAACAATTGGTGCAATGGATATAATATACTGCAATGAAAACTGTGGATAATATAAAGAAAATGCAAGTGAGCCAAATACACAGCAGGTGAAGGAAACACATCATAAGGTGGCTAGCGCGTTTTTCTTTTTTTGGTTGGAGGTTTAACGACCACCGTGAGCAACTCAATGGGCTATAAGCAGTCGCCTGTCCCTAATTTAGGGTCACTGGTTCCAGGGAAGGGATGGGGCCAGTGCCGTAAGACAAACACAACATCCATGCCTGACCGGGATTCGAACCCGGACCCCTTACGGACGAATGATCAGAGGCCAGCGCCTTAGACCACTGCGCCACCGGGGCGGCAAGGCTAGCGCGTTATATGACACTGAAGGAACATATTTGCAGGTATAAAATAATGCAAACGTAGAGCGCACGATAACAGGCACATTTCAGCAAAACGGTGATGAAATAGAATGACAATTATATACATAGACATCATTATCATTATACAGTGCTGACATACTCATTAGCTGATCAAGGTAAGAGAAAAACATAGTACAACTCGTGCAACATAGATAGTACGTGAAATACAGAAGAAGTTACAAGCGTACACACTTTGTACACAAATGTAGTAGTAGTACAAAAAGATTTCACGAAATGTAAAAGAAACCACGACCAACGTTGTGAAAATGCAAAACTCAGGGCTACGTTGTAGTGCTAAAGGGAGAGAAAGTCCTAACGTATCATTAGATTGAGGAGACCAGTGTCTACCGCGAACCACGGGGTCAGAGATACCCTCGTGAAATGGAAAGCTGCTTCCTGATGGCTGATGGCAGCCAGGCGGTGCTCAAAGCGGAGAGCTGAGGTTAGACTGTCTCTGAAGTGGCACACAAGTGCCGCACTCGCTCGTTGAGGAGAAACAGGTGAGGAGATGCTCAGGAGTTGCCGATGAAATACGTAAATTACGTGTTTGGCCAGTACAAAGATACACTATCTACCAGCAGGTAATTGGACACATGTGATAGCAAAGGAAAACGAAATTTATTCACCTTCAATAGTTGGTGGAGCCTCCACGCGCGGCGATTACAGCTGCGATCCTCCGGGGCATACTCTCAATCAGGTGTTGTACGACGGCTAGCGGTAATTTCTTCCACTCGGCTTGGAGACAACAAGTCAGTTCCTTCACCGATTTCGGACGGTGGGAGCACCCCTTAAGTCGACGCTCCAACTCGTCCCAGCGGTGCGCGATATGGTTTAGGTCCGTGCTCTGCGCAGGCCAGTCCATTCAATTAACCCCATTGTCACCATACCAAGCCATGGTGGACCTCGCAACATGACAGGTGGCATTGTCATCCTGAAAGTAACATGGGTCCACCCCGTAAAACTGTCTCAACGTAGGAAGCGAATGGTCATCCAAAATGGTGCAGTAGGTCTCAGTGTTGAGTCTACCAGGAATTGCGACTAAGGGTCCCGTGCCATATCAGGAGAAACACCCCCATAGCATAATTCCACCGCCGCCGAACTTCACAGTTGGCAAAATACATTCCGGCAGGAGGCGTTCTCCAGGCAGACGCCAAACCCAGACCCTGCCATCCTAACGGTAGAGGGTGAACCTTGATTCGTCGCTCCAGAGAACCTGTTTCCACTTTTCAACGGTCCACTGTCGACGTTCTTTGCACCACGTTAGCCGAGCAGTGCTATTGAACTTGGTGATCAAAGGCTTGTTGGAGGCAGCACGTCCATAATAACAGAGAAGATGGGCTTCCTTACGGATGGCATTCATCGAAAGAAAACTCCAGGATGCCTGTTGAAACTTCTCCCGGATGTGGCCCATCGATTAGGTGCGGTTCTTCCGAATTTCTCTGGGCAGCACCCGTCGGTCTCTAACTCCCAGTTTTGTGGGGCTGCCTGGTCGGGGCACATTCCGACAGTTACCTCTCATCTTCCACTTGCCAATCACCTAGGCCACTGTCGATTTAGGGTGCTTCAACTTGCTGGATATGTCACGTATGGATTGGCCATTTCTGTGATACCCGACGATTACACCTTTCTCGAAATCAGAGAGCTCCGAACTGCGTGGCATCTTGCATGCGACTGGTTGCGTTGTTGTTTCCCACACGATATTTAACGGCGGCGGCCGCAACGTGTATCAGGACCGCAGATATCGTCGATTTCAGGGGTGTCCAATTACTTGTTTGTAGATAGTGTATATGCACAAAGAGATGGAAGAGGAACAGGTGGGTTGTCACGTAATAGGAGGTGTATATAGGCTGTAAACAACAACTCGTGGGAGCAAGAGCAACTGGCAATCTTGAAGGCTTGATAGAGTAGAGGCAGTAGAACAGGGCAAAATAAGTAGATGTGAGAAACGTCTGGCTCCTGAGCGCAGAAGGAGTAAAGAGGGGAAGAGGGTAGAGACATACGATGGAGAAAAAACGGAACAGGATGACGAATATGGAGGAAAAGCCAGTGGGTGTTCTGTTCATGAGGTGAAGAGAGGGGGAGCGGGCAGCAGCCCAAACAACAGAAAGAGAGGTTGTAGGAACGTCAAGTATAGGAAGAGCAGAGGGAGTGGAAACGTGCACGAGGAGACGATACAAAGATTTAGATGAGAAAGAAACAAGAGGTTGGACCGTGTAATCGAGCCGAAGGAAGAACGGTAGCGGAAGAGGAGCAGAGAGCACGGAGATCAGACCAGAAAGGGACGCCAAATCAGGGAAAAGAGTCGGGATAGCAGAGTGCAGAGAGTCAAAGTCGAAACGAGCAGAACGGGATGAGAGAATAGCAGCTGGGAGATCGGTGAAAGGGCGCCAGGAGAGGTCAGGGTTAGCCAGGTCTTGAATGATTACGACACCGGCACGAAGCCAGGAAGAGAAAGCAAAGCAAGGGAGGTGGGGAGGGTGGAGAAGAGAGTTGAAGAAAAGGGGCTCAGCAAGTAGCTCAAGAGTTGAAGAAGGAGGGGAGCGTAGACGGGGCAGAGAGCGAAGGAATTTGAGAGCTTTAAAATCAGCGGGTAGAAGTTTAGAGGGGGAACGGGACAACGGTCCGTAAGAACAAGAGAGAAAAAGGAGAAGTGAGGGTTTCGCCTGGAGGCGAGAAGGTTTCTTACCTGAATTGTAGATTCGACCGGAGCTGTGGAAAGGCGGATGAAGTGAATGGCACGATGTACTTTATAGCACAGAGAAACATCAGGAAGACCGGCTCCACCAAACGAGGGAGGTGCACAGAGCTTCGTGACGGAAAGCCAATGATGTCGCACCCACATGACCACTGTAAGACGGCGGGTGATCTCTTGAAGACAAAAGAGCGGGGTTGGAGCTGCTATCCATGAATGCTGACACATGGAAAAGAAATATGTACGAGTGAGTCTCGCACGCTGGTGATAGGATGTGCAGAACTGCACTCGTCTCCAGTACACCGCAGAGTTGGTCAGACGAGAATGTAAACCAATGCAAGTAGCTTGTGAGGCTGCATGTGGTTGTCCTAGGTGAACTCCTAGGAAGCGTTAGGTATTTGAAGACCATGAGGCACCCCATGTAGTATCTGTGCGGTTCCGCCACGACCCGCACCACAGGCCAGTGCTCTTAGACGTGTTTAGCTCAGCAGCAGAACAGCAGGCGTAGTCGGAGAACAAACGATGAAGAAGGTGGAATTGTGATTCTCTACGAATGCAGACTGTAATGTCATCCGCATACGCAGAGTAAATCATTGAGTGGTGTCGTGTATTAGCGACTGACGCTGGAAGTGTAGCCAAGAACGAATGATGAAGAGAACGAAGAAAGAATTCCACGGCGATCGCAAAGAGCTGCCCTGAATGTGGGCAGCTCTGTCGGACTCCACGCTTAAAGGGTATTGGAGCTGTAAGGAAGGATGCCGTCTTGACATGGAAAAGCGGCGTCCCTGTAATGAGAGGTAAGAGTGGAAACAAAGGCAGAAAGAAACCCAAAGTGCAGAAGAGTTTGTGTTAGGTAGTTATGTGAAATGTTATCGAAAGCGGAACAGAGATCCAGAGAGAGAAGGGCTAAGGGTTCGGAGTGGGTTTGAGCAAGATGAATTAAATTACGGAGGAGCTGGATATTAGTAGAAAGAGAGCGTCCAGGAACAGTGTAGGTTTGAGAATCAACGACAATGTGAGGAAGGACAGAGTTGAGACAGTGAAAAAGAAGCTTAGTGAAGAGTTTATAATCCTGGTTAAGAAGAGAAATGGGGCGCCAATTTCCCAAGCCAAGAGGGTCACCCTTCTTGGGAAATAAGACTACATGAGCGTCTGTGAAACTCCTCGCGAAAGTGGGGGTGAGGAGAGCAGCAGAAATAGCAGGAAGGAGAAAAGGTAGGAGGAGAGGGAAGAAAGTACGATAGAAAGGAAAAAGAGTCCGTCCGGACCCGGAGCTGCTTGAGAGTAGAACATACGTCACAGAGCTCAGAAAATGTGAGTGGAAGAGTAAGAGAGGTAGCTAGATGTGGGGGAACCTGAGGGAGATTAGAAAGAAGGTGATAGAGAGTAGAGGAAGACGGGGAAGGAGCCTCACAGAACTTGGTGGCAAAAAAACTAGGAAGTCAGAACATAGAGTCGACGGATTAGAAGTCACAACACCGGTTGGTAGGAAATCATAGTTGCAATCCTCTGGGTGTAGATGCTTTAAACGAAGGTGTAATAGAGCCTGCTGCGCAAGTGGTTCAAGCAAAGCTTTGTTTCCGAATGATCTCCAGGTATGAGTAGTATCATGCGGGTTGAGACGTCGATGTGCGTCTGTCAAGGAGAAGTCAGCGACAAGCTCTTGGAGTAAGGCGACTAGAGCAGTGCAACGTTCTCGTGTAGCTAGAGAGCGGTCGCGAGACGGATTCAATGTACAATTAAAATCTCCGCCCAGGATTACTCGGTCGGAAGGTGAGACCGCAGACACAGCTCGAAGCAGGCGAGTAAACAATATTCTATGATGAAGAGAATGCGACGGGACATAGATATTAAAGATGTGAAATCGGGTATCGTTGACAGAAAGTGATGCACGTTGAAGTAAGTTTCGACAAAAGTTCCGAACTGAGAAGCCTGTGAGAGTAAAACGGAACTGTTGATGTAGGCCGATCGTTAGCCCACTACTTGAGGAAAAACGAAATGTGTAGTGAAAAACATAATCGCTCACTCGCCAACGATTAAAAAATGTGAAGGTGTGACAGTTCGTTTCTTGGAGTAGTAAAACGTCCGGCCTCAGGGGTGAAAGATCCTCCATGACGAGAGCATTCGCTAGGAGGCTTGCAAAGCCTCGGCAATTCAAGGTGGTGACTATGAAAGTGGCAGATCCAAACTTATTTGGAACTCTGCCCGAGCGGCCGAGAAAAGCAATCGAAAGCGTTTGATAAGGGCAGGGACCCACGACTTGTAAGCGGGTTGCCTCTGATGGTGCCTAAGGAACGCATCAATGATGCTCGCTTGAGATAGAACTGCGGGGAGAACTGCTTCATACTGTCGTAAGAAGATGGTGGTAGCAGAGAAACTAGTCGCATGGCAACAAAACTGGTACCAGTCTTCAAGGGAGAGAGGCTCCCACGTTTCAAAACAGCGAGCAAGGCGGTTAGTAAAGGCGTCAAATGAAATGGGTCCACGAGTGGAGGGCTCACCAGATTCAGCAGCTGAGGAAGACAGAGCGAGACGGTGCATCAGTGGTACCATCAAGGGGAACAAAGCATTCGGAAGCGGACGGGGATTTTTGCTTCTTTCGCCGAGCTCCTGTGCGAAGTTTTGAAGACCTTTTAGCAGTAATAGTCGACACTCGAGATGTGGTGGTAGAGTCAGAAGAAGGGTCCTCTTGGTCACCATCACCAGAGACCCCAAATGTAAAGGATGGTGAGCTATTCACACGAAAGTCGTGAGAAATAGGAACTGACAGTGCTTTTCGAGATGTAGGAAGTAAGGGAAAAGCATCAAGTGAGGTCGTATCAATCGTCGAAGACATCTGTTGACCAACGTCCGTAATGCGACTTTTCGGTACACTGGCCTGAGAGGTTGTCGACGCTGAAGAGCATGTAGCAGGCAGTGGTCTCTTGGAAGCTGGAGGCGGTCTGGAAGAGCACTGCAATGAAGACGGAGAAAGCGGGCAACGAGCGCGCTGATGACCTAACTCTCTGCACAGAGCGCAATGTTCTAAAGTAAGTAAATAAATCTTATAGTGGAGTTGGCCGCAGCGGACCGTAAGAGATCTAGGAAACTTCCGGAGGTGTTCCTCAGTTGTGATTGTGATTGTGATTGTGATTGAAGGTTTAACGACCACCGTGGGCAACTCAATGGGCTATAAGCAGTCGCCCGCCCCTAATTTAGGGTCACTGGTTCCAGGGAAGGGAGAGAGCCAGTGCCGTAAGACAAACACAACATCCATGCCCTACCGGGATTCGAACCCGGACCCCTTTCGGACGAATGATCAGATGCCATCGCTTAGACCACTGCGCCACCGGGGCGGCGTTCCTCAGTTGAGAAAATAAGCCTTACGCTTGTACGGAAGCTCCGAACATTTTTATTGGCTGGATCCTTTGGTTCTGCGGAATGCGTGGTCATACGTACTTAAGGCTGTGCAAATCATGTCATTAGAAATCTCTGGAGGGACCGGGTGCTACGAAACTTGCACCAGGCGCCTAGCAATCGGTTCGGCGTGAGATGAAAGTCTTCAATGTCAAGTCCTTGGGTTAGGAGAGAATCAGCATACTCTTTGCGCGAAAGATACACAATCACTGTGCGTGGCTTTCGAGTGAGATATGGGACAGAACCAGGAGGTAGAAATTCGAGGATAGTGTCACAATACACCTTTAATTGGGTATTGGGCAAAGCATCTAGGTATACACCTAAGGCTAGGGTAGAACAGAAGTCTTGCGCAGCAGACGAAGCTTCCGGGACAACCAATTCAAAGGAATCGTTAATGATCCGAACATCTTCTAGAGAAGTACTTGGCACTTGCGGCTTTAGAGAAGGTCTGGAAGCAACGCCAGAATAGGAACGGGAAGGGGAAGCACTATGAGAAGGTAGAGGCTTGGCGCTGTTCAAAGGGTCTGGAGCAATCTTGGACGGCTTGCCTTAGGGCAGAGAGGTAGAGCCATCGGAGACATCCATAACGTCATCATTAACCTCAGATACTCGTGACGTAGCTCCACCAGGAACAGTTTAGTCAGATAGCTGAAGAGGTGAAGAAGAAGACGCGCTGGCGTCAGGAGGAGGACGATACCCACGTCTGTATTAACGGAACTTGATTGGTCGACTTCGAGAGAGGGCCGAAGCGACGAATCAGGAGGAATCATGATGAGATCGTCGCTCTTATCAGGGGTAGCCATCGCCGATGGCGAGGCTTAACTGAGTAAAAAAACGACTATGTTGTCGAAAATGAAATGTTAATAACGAACTCAAAAAAGTACTCACCAACTCGGGAGACGTCCAAAGAAAGAGGCACAGCTTTTACCTTGAAGGCACGCACGAAATTAGAGGCACAACACACACTTCATACACACAGTAGCTGATCGAACACGGAGCAAACTCAACCACGTTGTTGACAGGCACCTGCTGTTGACATTATGGTACCAGATACCTCAAAATACCTTTTGCCTCATCGAATTGATGCCTCGCCGAGTGGCCGCTGTTTAGCGAGCTAAAGGGAGTCCTACAACTTATTAAGTAGGCGGTTATTATGTAATGGCCCATTGGTGTATGCTGGTAGGACAATGAAAAGGAGAGTTGAGGTTTAGCCTTTCTTTCCTTCCCTTCATTAATTTGCATATTCGGACAATGTATTCTACTTCTACTAATACATGTATAAAGAGCCGCCCCGGTGGCGCAGTGGTCTAAGGCGCTGGCCTCTGATCATTCGTCCGAACGGGGTCCGGGTTCGAATCCCGGTGAGGCATGGATGCTGTGTTTGTCTTACGGCACTGGCTCTCTCCCTTCCCTGGAACCAGTGACCCTAAATTAGGGACGGGCGACTGCTTATAGCCCGTTGAGTTGCTCACGGTGGTCGTTAAACCTCCAATCAAAAAAAAAAATCTATAAAGAAGATTTAAACTCATTTACGAAAAGTTTCTACGCAAAAGTACAATTTACTGTCCAATTTCAACAACATTTTACCGTCTTTTTCATTTTATTTCGTTATGTCTTTACAGTTCCAGTTTATTTCTATTTAACGAATTTTCTTTATAACGAAGCTCTTAAAGTGAAATGATGGCACTTCGTTAAATAGAGACTCAACTCTGTTTTATTTTTCTACATTGTCCTTCTCACGCTCCATACAGATACGCCAACGTTTTGAACCAGTTTTTTAAACCCGTCTTTGCAAAAAATCTTCAGTTTGTTCTTCGAACCATTTCCTCGTAGCGTCTTGAACAACTTCTTCACAAGCGAACTGAATTCCCTTCAGATGTCTCTTGAGAGCAGAAAACAACCAGAAGTCGGACTGACTGGACATCTTCGTCACAAGGGAACTGAATTCCTTTCAGATGTCTCTTGAGAGCGGAAAACAACCAGAAGTCGGACTGACTGGATATCTTCGTCACAAGGGAACTGAATTCCTTTCAGATGTCTCTTGAGAGCAGAAAACAACCAGAAGTCGGACTGACTGGACATCTTCGTCACAAGGGAACTGAATTCCTTTCAGATGTCTCTTGAGAGCGGAAAACAACCAGAAGTCGGACTGACTGGATATCTTCGTCACTAGGGAACTGAATTCCTTTCAGATGTCTCTTGAGAGCAGAAAGCAACCAGAAGTCGGACTGACTAGACATCTTCGTCACAAGGGAACTGAAATCCTTTCAGATGTCTCTTGAAAGCATAAAACAACCAGAAGTCAGACGGACTGGACATTTTCGTCACAAGTGAAGTGAATTCCTTTCAGATGTCTCTTGAGAACAGAAAACAACCAGAAGTCGGACGGACTGGACATCTCCGTCACAAGTGAACTGAATTCCTTTCAGATGTCTCTTGAATGCATAAAACAACCAGAATTCGGACGGCGCCAAATCTGGTCTTTAGGTTGGGTGTTCAAGAACTTCCGACCCGATTTTCTCTATGGCCTCTGACGTGAAAGCACTGGCATGGGGTTTGGCGTTGCCGTGTTGTAAAATCATTGGCTTTTGCCCCCACGTACGCTGTTTATTCTTTGCTTTAGCTCTTTTAATGTATGCACGGCGCTCTCGGAGTTGATAGTCGTACCTTTGGCCACGCACTCCTGATGAATAATGCTTCTGTAGTCCCAGAACACAGTGAGTATGCACTTACCTACAGAGCTTTGAGTTTGTTGACCTTTTAGCTCGAGGAGAAGACGGGCGTCGGTATTCCACCGATTAATACTTCATTTCTGGATCATAATGGTGAGCCCAGCTCTCATCACCGGTCACAATGCTTTGGAGAAAACCGCTTCCATATTTTTCATCGTGAGCAAGCAACTTTTGACATATTTCAAGCCTTGATTTTTTCATTTTAGTCGTTAGGTGACACGGTACCCAACGAACACACACTCCGTTGCATCCCAAGCTTTAACAGTGTCATTGACACTACCTAAACTAATGTTCAGCTTATCTGCTAGAGTTTTCTTTATTATTCTTCGATTTTCCCTGATATGCTCATCGTTGTTTTGCCTGCACATAGCTAGTTGAGATTACGGGCCTCCCACTCCGCGGCTGGTCCTTTATGGCCAACATTTCTCCACTGTCCTTTGCTTTTCTTACCCAACGACGAACATTACTTATGTCCAAAGTTCCAGAACCTTAAACTGCCACACATCTAGCCTGCATTTCTTTGGGAAGTACATTTTTATGTGTTAAAAGCTCTGTAACTGATCGTTGTTTGACACAGAACGACACAGTTGAAAAAGAATCATCCATTATGAACACCTTTAAATACACAGTAAAACGAAGCTCAAAGACTCGTTTGATGTCTGACTGGGACTCATGAACGGGGGAATTGTTTATTGAACACGTCTCGTATGTAAATTCGCCCATAATGGCAAATGCATGATCATTTGTGCCTTGTCGCCTATGTTAAAAAGGTGTTGCTCACAATGGTGATCACTAAAATCCGCATCGGCGATGGGTGTACTTCAAGGCAGCTAAATAATACAGTTCCAGAAGTAATCGTGTTACAATGGATCTAGAAACTTAGACTGGCGAATATACACTATATTGACACCTAGAAGAGAAACACAACATAGAATTTATTGACATACATTAGTACGGTGCATGCACTGACCCTTCAAGACATTGTTTCGACACAAAGTTTTGGAACACAGCGATAGGTATGCGCTTCCATTGTTCTTACTTTTCGCGTTTCAATTCAATTTAGGTAAATAGAGATATTATTATTTGACTTCTTACCTCTTCCGTGAATCCGTGCACGGGCTCTCTAGCATTCCAACATCTTCATTGGGTATGATGCACATCAACATTCACATATTCAAATGAGGGTCCTATATCCGAGTTATTTGATGAACATAATTTATTGGAAACCAATTTATGTGAATTAGATAAAAATACACACACACATACGCAAACGGAAGTTTCGTTGTTTTGTCTTTCACGTCATAAGGCTTCACGTCAGTTTTCACTCTGCGGACTCTCCCATCAGTTCCCACGCGTCTTCACATGTCCACAATTTGCTCACGTCTGCCGTTGGCCTCCTACGCTGCACCCTCTGTCGGCTTAGTCCCAACATCCATTCAGTACATACTTCTGCCGCTAACTGTTGCTTAGTTGTAGGCCTTGGTTCCAAACTTCTTATGCGGCGCTCTAATTCATCCCATAGGTGCTCTATGGGATTAAGATCAGGGCTCTGTGCTGGCCAGCCCACACACGTTACGGAATTATCGTCAAACCACGCAGTAACAGTCCTTGCTTTATGGCTCGGTGCATTATGATGCTGGTACCAACAAGGCTCAGTTCCATAATATTGCCACAGAGTTGGTAGGGCATTATTGCCCAGAATATTGAGGTAGACATGCTGGTTAACAGGTTTTTTTCCACGATAAGCAATGGGCCGGGTCCATACCACGAAAAAGAACCCGCACGAGTACACTGCCAACTCGAAACTTGACCGTAGGAACAGTACACTGTTGTAAATAGCGTTCCCACGGCTACCCCCGCACGGGGATAACTGGTTTACCAGTTATTTGGGGAGCGGCGCCCCCACGGCCCGAGCTGACCTTGTGACGGATCATTTTGTCATTTCGTCTTGAACGATTACATCACCGAAGGGACAGCTGTTCATCCAGCTGATGGGGGATGGCGTCCCCACGGCCCGAGCCAACATGTACTATATGTGATGATTTTCACATTTTTTATGTTTTTTCACTTTACATGAACCCGCCTCAGTTGTAGGTTGCTGAAGTTGTGATTATGCGCCAGCTCAGGATTTTAATTTCTCGTTTTCTTTCCTGTCTTCTCCATTTCATGTTTCTTTCTTTGTTTTCCCGAGCTGGTTAGCTAGACCTACCTGCACGTTTGCCGTGTGTGGTGACCCGTAAGGTGGAAAAGGGGATACTGGAGGCTGAGGTTTCTGGAGGCCTGGGTGTTGTTGTCGCCAGTTGCCAACACTCCTCTTTGCCCCCTGCTTCACCCTAAACGGGCGGCTGGGAACTAACCCACTCCTAGTCAATGAGGTCTGTGGCCGAGTGGAGCCCAGACCTCTAACGGCTTGTCGTCTCGTACGACAGGGTGAGTCTGGGGATAGGGTGGGCATGCCAAAGGGGTGTTCCCCAGGCATGGGAAAGTCTGGGTGCTCGCCGAGCGCATGTCTGCCCTATCAACTTGCTATATCCGCTTGCTATCCCTAGAGCCGTGTCCTGCGGGCTTGCGGACCTCCGGTTCTCCCTTGTTGGGCTCGATTGTGGGTGGGGAAGTTGGCGGATGAATCCTTTAAATTTTATATGGCTCTCAATGAAATTTCCCATGAACCCAAAACTAAAAGAGGTATGGAGGAAGGTTCAGGTCCTTCCGCCAAAAACTTTGTCGCAGATGTTTCCAATGCTAGATTCTTTTTTGTGCACTCATTGGACCCTTCAAAGCCTTTGAGTGCCAAAAGTCCATTTTGGATCCACAAAGCACTGCAATCAATTGCAAGCTCTCCTAAGAGCGTCAAGAAGCTCCAGTCTGGAGATCTTCTTGTTGAGATGTCTACTGTGGCCTACAGTTCCACACTTATCAACACCAGCGTGCTGCTCGAGACGCCTGTCAAAATAACACCACACGGTTACCTAAATTCATCTCGAGGTGTTGTCTCCTCTCGGGATCTTATTGATTGCTCTGAGGATGAACTTCTCGAAGAACTGAGGAGCCAACATGTTACGGGTGTGCGACGCATTTCTTTTAGGAGGAATGGGCAGTTTGTCCCACCCTGGAACATTATCTTGACTTTCAACTGCCCTTCCTTGCCTACATCCATCAAGGCAGGGTATCTCCACCTCGAGGTACGCCCGTACATTCCCAACCCGTTGAGATGTTTTAGGTGCCAGTCGTACGGCCACTCTCAGCAGTCATGTAGGAGTTCTCCTAGGTGTGGACGCTGTGGTGCCACACAGCATCTCCTCTCAGAATGTGTGGCCGAGGCCGAGTTTTGTGTGAACTGCAAGGGTTCACACCCAGCATCAGCCAAAGATTGTCCCAAGTGGAAGGAGGAGAAGGAAATCCAAAGGCTCAAAACGGTGGAAAATATTTCCTATCCTGAGCCCAGAAGAAGAGTGGTTCCCGTTACATCTGATCGGCGATCATAAGCTTCAGTGGTGGTTGCCAAATCTACGGTTGCCATACAGACCGACGTTCAGATCTCCCCTAAATGTCCATTCAATACGGAGGAAATCATCGCAGCCGGACTGGATGCACTCCAGTCGCGAGCTAGGGGTCTGAAAGCGGCACCCGCCACTTCACCGAAGCAGACTCACTCCAACACCAGCAAGGGAACTCAGGCCACTTCTTCTGGCAAAAACGCCAACACTAACACCAACACCAAGGTCAAGGATAAGAAGAGCATTTCTTCTCCTTCAAAGTCTCAGCCAAACAATCAACGGCGAGCAAATCCCGCCAAGACACTTGGGACAAAGCATTCACCAATCTTGTCCCCTGGTCACACACCACCAAATCTGGGGGAACGCTCACCAGAGGAAATGGAGGCTGACCAAGTTTAACCATTTCCTTTTTCATTTCATTTTTACCCATGGGTTCAATAATTCAGTGGAACTGCCGAGGTTTTCGCACCAGTTTTGATGACGTGAAACATCTGCTTTATTTGTACTCTCCGGTGTGCCTTTGTCTTCAGGAGACAAAGCTTAAACCATCGGACCTGCTTTCAGTTCGAGGCCACAGTGCATTTCGGACAGACCACTCGTCTTCAAATATAGCCTGTGGGGGTGTCGCTATTCTCGTCCCTCACAGGGTTCCGGTATCTTCCGTCGCGGTTTCCACAACTGTGCAGGCCGTGGCGGTTCGCATTTCTATGCCTGTGCCTCTTACTGTTTGCAGTGTTTATCTACCACCGGATGAGGATGTTAGCGTCTCTGTTCTGGAGAGCTTGATTGATCAGCTGCCCTCACCCTTCCTTCTTTTGGGTGACTTTAATGCTCATCATCCTTTGTGGGGTAGTGTCAGCGCCAGCGCTAGAGGTCGTCGCATAGAGTCTCTTCTGTGATCGGCCTCTGTGTGCCTTTTAAACACCGGTGCTGACACTTACTTCCATGAGCCGACAAGATCTTTCAGTGCGATCGATTTGACCTTGGGTTCACCATCGATCATTGCTGACTGGTCGTGAACGGTGTGTAAGGATCTCCACGGGAGCGACCACTTCCCAATGGTCCTCTGGCACCATGCAAATGTGCCATATTCTGCCTCCCGCCCACCTCGATGGAGGATGGATTGTGCCAGATGGGAGGTCTTCACATCGTCCGCGGTGATATCTTCTGAAATGGTGACCCAAGAGTCAATCGACGCAGCTGTACTTAAAGTCACAACTTGTATTCTTCAGGCAGCTGATCTTTCAATTCGTAAAACATCTACGAAGCTCCCCAGAATTCCGAAACCTTGGTGGAACCCTAAATGCGCAGCGGCTAGGAGAGCTCAACACAAGGCCTGGTCTACTTTTCGGCGTTATCCAACTGAGGCTAATCTCGTTGCTTTTAAACGTGCTAAATCCTATGCTTGGTTGGTGCGTCGACGTAGCAAGAGGGAGTCTTGGATCCAGTATGTATCATCTCTTATCTCACGTGCCAATTCGAAAACTGTGTGGGAAAGGATTCGTAAGATCCGGGGTACCTACAGTTCACACCAGATTGCCATTCTCGAGAGTAACGGCTGCACATATGCTGACGTCGGGGAGATTGCAGATTGTTTGGGGGAGGCGTTTGCCTCCGTTTCGAGTGATCTGGCGTATTCGGCCTCCTTTCATAGGATTCAATCCTCCGCGGAACGCCAGAGAATCTCTTTTGCGCCGTATACCGACACTGGTTATAATTCCCCCTTCAGGATGTGTGAACTTCGGGTGGCTCTGCATCGGTCCGGGGCTACTTCTGTCGGTCCCGATGACATCCACTACGACATGCTCCGTCATCTCTCCCAGTCGTCTCTCGAGAACCTTTTAATCTTATACAACCGCATCTGGTTAGAACACAGTTTCCCGGAGTCTTGGCGAAAGGCTTTTGTTCTACCTTTTCCGAAGCCTGGCAAGGATCCTAAGTCTCCCTCTAGTTATCGCCCAATTGCTCTCACTAGCTGTCTGTGTAAAGTTCTCGAACGCATGGTTAACTCACGATTAATTCATTTTTTAGAACATCATCAATTACTTTCACCATCACAAAGCGGTTTTCGGCGTCATCGTTCACCTCACGATCATCTCCTGCACCTTGAGACATCTGTGCGCGAGGCGTTCGTGCGTAAGCAGCACCTGGTTTCTGTATTCTTTGACATCGAGAAAGCCTATGATCGTGCGTGGCGGCACGGGATTATCCGTGACCTCCACGCATGCGGATTGCGAGGGAATCTTCCGACCTTTATCGTAAATTTTCTTCGCAATCGGGTGTTCCAGGTGCGCCTGGGTACGACGCTATCTGCAACATTCCATCAAGAACAAGGTGTTCCTCAAGGTTGCATTTTATCTGTCACATTGTTCATCCTTCGCATTAATTGTCTCCTCACAAATCTTCCTCCTGCGGTTTCGGCTACTGTGTATGTCGATGACTTGCACATCTTCTGCTCGTCATCGAGCATGCGTTTCATTGAAAGGCAGTTGCAGTCTAGTATTAATCAGATTTTTAAAGCGGCGAATAGCAATGGTTTCGTTCTTTCTCCCGACAAGACAGCGTGTGTTCATTTCTGCCGGAGGCGTGGCCTCCATCCTGACCCCGAGCTGTATTTGGACCGTGCAGCCATTCCAGTTTTGCCGGAGACCAAGTTCCTTGAACTGACCGTCGACCGTGCGCTTACGTTCCGTGTGCACGTTCGGCGGCTCAATATTTCCTGTCTGCGTGCTCTTTCTATTTTAAAAATCCTTTCGAGAGTTTCGTGGGGCGCAGACAGGATCTCTTTGTTTCGCATTTACCACTCCTTAATTCGGTCGAAACTGGATTATGGCTGTATCGTGTATGGCTCGGCTCGTCCTTCCGTTCTCCGGCCTTTGGACGCTGTTCATCATCAGGCGCTGCGTCTTTGTATTTGAGCATTTCGAACATCTCCGATTCCCAGCCTTCACGCTGATGCGAACGAACCATCGCTTGAATTACGCCGTCTGCAGCTGTCTGTCCACTTTTACTTAAAACTTCGGTCTCTTCCAGACCATCCTTTGTACGGTGCAGTTTTCCATCCTCAGCATGCTCGTTTATTTGGGAACCTGCCCTCGTGCGTGCCAACCTTCGGTCTTCGTATGGCGGCCGTAGCTCGTGATGCAGGGCTCGACTTGTCGCTTGTTGCAGCGACCAGGGGCTTTGGGGATCCTCCATGGCACCCACTTGGTGTCATGGTTGATACCACCTTTACGTCATTCGACAAATCCTCAACCCCTGCGTCAGTGTACCAGCAGCTCTTCGCTGAGCATCGTGCCCTCAAAACTGAATACACTCCCATTTTCACTGATGGCTCCAAGATGCATGGAGTCGTTGGATCCGCAGCTGTCTGTGTTGATGACGTGTCAGTAGCGCGGATCCCAGCTGAGGCCACGGTGTTTTCGGCGGAGATGCATGCTGTGTATCTTGCGCTTCTTCATGTTCAGTCGAGTTCTCATCATAGTGCTATGGTCTGTACGGATTCCTTAAGTGTCCTGCAGTCTTTGCCATCGCTGGACTATTGTAATCATCAATTTCTTTTGAACGTACGAGGGCTTCTTCGTTCCTTGCTCGAGGCCGGTGTTCAGATTCAATTCGTCTGGATTCCTGGGCATGTTGGAATCTCGGGTAACGAGTGTGCTGATGCGGCCGCTAGATCTGCTTCCTCTTTGGTCGTCACACCCTTGCCACTCTTTCATCGCGATTTTCGATTTCTTGTTCGTGATCATATCAAACGAACGTGGCAGGGTCTGTGGGACCAACAGGTGGAAAATAAACTGCATCGTATAAAACCTATTCTCGAAATCTGGAACTCCTCATCTCGTCGGAACCGCAGGGAAGAAGTGGTGCTTGCGCGTCTCCGCATTGGGCATTGTCGTTTCACTCACCGCTTTTTGCTGTGTGGCGACACTGCGCCGATGTGTGAGACGTGCAACTGCCGACTCACCGTCACTCATCTTTTGTGTACCTGTGTTCGTTTTCGTGATGTACGTTTTCATTTCTTTCATTCTCATTTGTTGAACGAGGACGCCGCTACACTGCAGCGGCTCCTCAATGACCACTGCAATACTGTTGCTGTTTTTTCATTTTTTAAACAAATTGACTATTTTAAACGTATCTAGATTTTAGCCCTATCATCATACTAATTTTTCAGTTTTACTGAATCAGCTACATTTTAATCTTTGTATCATGTTTTTAGTACTGTTTGTTTCATTATCTTTTTTAGCCCTTTCATCGTTCTCATTCTTCAGTTTTATTTGATCAGCCATATTTTAAGCTTCATCGCACGTTTTTAATACTGTTTATTTGTCTGTCTGTCTTGTAGTTTTTACCGTATTCATTTCCATCTTTCACTTTTACCGCTTCATCCTGTTTTTAGCCTTGTGTACGTGTTTAATTGATTTTGTTCTCTTTTGATGTCTTTTGTTTGGCGCTCTTTGGCCAACCATGGCCCTTGCGCCAATAAAATCAATGAACCAACCAACCAACCCACGGCTACCGCCATACCCACACAAGGCCATCAGACTGATGGATCGTGTATCTGTATTCATCAGTCCATAGGCCTCGTTTCCATTAATCTACGGTCCACGATAAATGTTCTTTACACCATGCTGAACGACGAGTAGCATTCCTAGTGGCAACCATACGAACCCTGGACAGAGTTTGAAAGAGGTAGAATCGTTGGACTCCGAAAAGGTGGTTTATCATACCGTGATGTTGCTGCGCAGTTTAGGCGTAACGCAGCCACCCTTATCCGTGCATGGCGCCACTGGACAGCAGAAGCTTCTACGCATCGTCGTTCAGGGTCTGGAGCTCAAAACTGCACGACCAAGCGGGAAGACAGGAACTTGCACAGTATGGCAGTGACGTCTCGCAAAATACATCTACGTCACTTGCGCAGCAATGGAGGATGGTCACACATCGTCCGATGTCGGCAAGCACTGTGCGTCACCGATTGCTACAGCGAGCCTTCGTTGCTCGCCGTCCATTGCTGCGTATTCCCTTGACTCTGAACCACAGGCGCCAGCGATTGCAGTGGTGCAGCGAACTTAGCAACTGGAGTGCTGAATGGGAGTGTATTTCGTTTTCGGACGATTCCAGGTTCAACCTAATGCATCACGACCGGCGAATAGTTGTTCGCAGATACCGTGGTGAACAATGTCTAGAAGGCTGCATTGTACAGCGACATACCAATCTCACGCCGAGCGTGATGGTATGGGGCGCTATTGCGTTTCATTCACGCACTCACCTATTCCTCATCACAGGCACATTGAACAGCCAACGCTACATCACGGAAGTGTTGGAAACTGCACTTCTACCCTTCCTTCAGACGACCCCGGGAGCCGTCTTCCAACAAGACAATGCACTACCCCACGCTGGTCGTATAGTCCAAGGCGTACTCTCTAGGCATCACGTCGCTCGTCATCCTTGGCCTGCTCGCTTGCCAGAATTATCGCCTATAGAGAACGTCTGGGGTGTCATCGCGTAACGACTGGCTCGCATGGCCCACCGCCTGTCACAACCAACGGATTTTGGGCGCGTGCAGAATGGAATGCAATACCGCAGACGACCATTCAAACTCTGTTTCATTCAATCCCACGGAGTGTGGGGTCGGTTATCACCGCTCATGGTGGATTTGCTTATTAATAATTTTTTGGCCCTCCTCATTACGAACCGGTGTATAGCTTGTACCATAACTAATTACTCCCCTAAATTTCATTGTGATTGCTTGTTTCTTTCTTGGTGTTGCAATTTCTTTTAACAGCAGTGTATGTGCATGAAGGTGAAGAAGATCTTTGTGAAGACCTCGTTGCAAATTTCCGCTAGGAAACGCACGATACCTTCTTAACAACACAACCGGACTTCTCAGTTTCGATTTGCAGCGCTTTCTTCTCTAATTTTATTGAATTCCTTATTTTCTCTTTATATTAAACTGCTTATTTTTCCTTTCGTCTTTTGTCAAAGAAAAATGGATTGGCTCTGTTTAATTCGCCTTTAGAAACTGTATTAAAAAAAACGAGTTCATTGTATTTGTAAACGGATGCTTTTCCGCGAGCCTTAGGCTGAAGGAAAATAGTGCCATTTTTCGTCTGGAATTGATTTTTCTTTAGGGCTTATTTTGATGCTTTCTTGACTCATTTTACTCTAAGATCTTGGTTTGCTGATGTCCTCATTTCAGCCAGTATCAGCGGGTGTCAGGATCCATTGATTTGCCCTAAGGGGTTCGAGGAACGTGGATGAAACCTTTCTCTGTATCTTCAATCATAATGTCTGCTACACATATCCCTGGATCTGCCCTAGAATTCGTTGCAGATAATAATGCGTTATGACAAAAAGTTTGAATTGGATCTATCAATCATTTGTAAAGAGAAAAAGAAATTGTAATACAATAATTTTTCTCCAGAAAACTAAGAAATAATTATCTATCTATGTACATCAGTTATTTTCTGCTGGATTTTCTGAAAAAACACAAATACACGAAATCCTACTTTACGATCTGTTTGACAGCCCGTTGACATGCTGACAGATAAATACATCTATCACTTATTTTACTGAGGGCTTTCTCGAAAACTGTGAATTCATAGCAATTTAACTTCTTTCTTTTTTGTGTACTGATAGGCAGAGAGATTAACAGATTTTTCGAAAGACAGATTGCAAAATATAAATACCTAGATAGATACCTAGTATATTAATCTTTTTATACACATTTTGCTGAAAAACTATGCCGAAGAGTCAAAACATTTTGACCACCTGCCTAATATGACGCTGCTCTTCCACGTGTCGCACAACAGCTCTTACCCGGCGAGGTACAGACGCTACAAGATTTCTAAAGGTGTTATAACGAAGTAAATTTCTCCGTCATTTTTAGTCCACGCTGGGGCTCGAACCCGGGTCCCCTCATTCCGGAATAACTCACTCTACCAATTGAGCTACGTGGACGTACGTTCTGACTGCTATCTGCCTTTATATCGTGTGCGTCCTGCTGGCAGGTACGTCACATCTCCCTCCCCCTCCGAAAGAGGACCAGGGTCATGGCCCACGGGTCAGCCGTGACCATGATTTGTTGCAAGCAGCCATTCGCTGTAGAACGTGCACTTGAGAACTCCCAGTCAACCTGGTGTGTGGAATGCAACGTCACACACATTTATTTTTCGAAGCGCTGGAGAAGGGATTTTCTTATTTTTCCTATCTCGCAGTGTGGAAACAACATCACACCATTGCGAGATTTTGAACTGTCGGGTCACCCGGAAAGTTCGGGCGCCATTATAGCGAAGTAAATTTCTCCGTCATTTTTAGTCCACGCCTGGGCTCGAACCTGGGTCCCCTCATTCCGGAATAAGTCACTCTACCAATTGAGCTACGCGGACATTCGTTATAGCTGCTCTCTGCCTTTATGTCGTGTGCGTCCTGCTGGCAGGTACGTCACAGTGTCTTGTGGTATCTGGTACCAACATGTTACAAGCAGACGTGGTCGAGCCTCCGTAGAGCAGGTTTGTTGTTCCAACACAAACCACACATGCTCGATTGGTACGATATCTAGGGAATTCGGTGGCCAGGGCAATACCTGGAAATCTTCTTCATGCTCCGAGAATCACTCTCGAACAATCCGGGCAGTGTGGCGTAGAGCATTATCCTGCTGAAAGAAGGCACTACTAGAAGGGTATGCCGTTGCCATGAAACAATGTACCTGGTCTGCAGTGATGCGTAAATAGGAGATAAACGTTGTGGTTTCCTGAATATGAATGACTGGACCCAGGTTATCCAACAGGACCATGCCAAAGCATTACTATACCTCACCGGCTTGTTTTTGTCCTGTGGTGCAACCTGGTGCCAACACTTCCCCAGGTAAACGACGTCACATAGGACGTTCACATAGCGCAACAGGAAACGAGATTCTTCAGATCAGACAACCTACTTCCAATCGTACAAGGTCTAGTTTTGGTGCTCGCGTGCGCATTCTAGACGTTTTCGCCCATGAACCGAGGTTAGCATGAGAATTCGGAGCTGCCTGCGGCTACGCAGCGCCATTTTTAGCAGGGTTCGGCGTACTGTGGGTTGTGATGCATAACTCTTATCACCAGCATTCAAACTACTGGAGAGTTGAGGCACAGTATTTCTTCTGTTGGCTCGTAATATACGGGATAGTCTTCGCTTACGTCTATCTTCGATGAGTCGTGGTAGGCCCACATCTTGACCGCCGTGAAGATGATTTTTTCCCTATTCGCCGTCAGGTGGTTTTTCCTTACTCGGATCATTTTTTGAAGGTTCTAACTACGGCTGACTGTGAGTATCCCACAAGCCTTTCCGACTTGTTTTGCGTTGTTGTCTGGTTATGACAAAGAACCATTTTTGGATAGGATACTCACATGTGTTGAGAAGTGGGTCCAGCCCAGCACCCGAAAGCGTTCCCGAAATTGGTTGTCCATCAGTGACTCAATTCCTCACACACTGAAGTCAGCACTGCATCCATCTAAAGTTATGCTGTGTGTGTGTATTGTGGACAGCACGTGGTGTTGTTCATTAGGAATTCTTGAAACGCGGCCAAACGATCGCCACTGCGGTGTACTGTGAACACCTGAAACGTGAGCATGAGGATTTGAAGAAGTAGGAAACATCGCTGATCAACAGAAAGGCCATTCGTCCGTGAAGGTTCCGGGTTCGAATCCCGGTGAGGGAAAGATGCTGTGTTTGTTTTACGTTGCTGGCTCTCTCCCTTCACTGAAACTAGTGTCCTAAATTAGGGACGTGCGACTGCTTATAGCCCATTGAGTTTCTAACGAAGTAAATTTCTCCGTCATTTCTGTCCACGCCAGGATTCGAACCCGGATCCCCTCATTCCGGAATAAGCCACTCTACCAATTGAGCTACGCGGACGTTTTATTCTGATTCCTATCTGCCTTTATGTCGTGTGCATCCTTCTGGCAGGTACGTCACATCTCCTGGTACGTTACAAGTTGCTCACGGTGGTCGTTATACCTGCAACCAAAAAAAAAAAAAAAGAAAAGACAGAAAGAGAATTGTGCACTTCATTGACCAAAAGCATTATCGAGGAAACTTGGGGCCGCTCCGGTGGCGCAGGGGTCTAAGCAATGGCTTCTGATCATTCACCCAACGGAGGGGTCTGGATTCGAATCCCAGGTAAGGCATGTTTGCTTGGGTTTATCTTTCGGGGGTTTATTTGCTGTATTCAATGTTCACTACATATTTACATTGCTGACGACGACACACAAAATACCTGTACTGTATATGTCAATGTATCTGTCTACCAAGCCCAATAAATTATTTCTGTTTAAACCTGCAATAAAAAAAAGACTTTGGTAGGAGTTATTAAAAAAACTGTGGTGGAAGTTATTATGTTATTCAGATTACTCACACCAGATATTTCTTCTTTCACTCCACAATCATTTGCGTGGACACGACTTTTCTTTTTTTTTTTTTTTTGGATTGAAGGTTTAACGACCAACGTGAGCAACTCAATGGGCTATAAGCAGTCGCCCATCCCTAATTTAGGGTCACTGGTTCCAGGGAAGGGAGAGAGCCACTGCCGTAAGACAAACACAACATCCATGTCTCACCGGGATTCGAACCCGGACCCCGTTCGGACGAATGATCAGAGGCCATCGCTTAGAACACTGCGCCACTGGGGTGGCAGACACGGCTTCTCCAACTTTGATCAGTTACACGGTGCCCTTCAAAACTTATCGCAGGGGTATATATAAGTGGTTAATACGTTGGTAGAACGTTTTTGGGCCGCGGGTGGCCTAGTGGGCAATGTTCGTTACTGCCACAGAAAGGACCTCAGGTTCGATGCCAGGCAGGTACGAAAGCTCAATCCACTAAATATCCGCCGTGCGTCGGATGGGCACGTTAAGCCGTCGGACCCCGGGTACTGGCCCCCCAGGTAATAAATAAGGGCGTCTTCCTCCCCCTTTCTACCTCGCTTCCGTGTCACTTTTCTATCGGACACTCTAGCCCAAATCTCCTAGCTTCCTATTTCTAAGGGTTGTTTAAGACCTGCGGGGTCAGACACTCCCTTCCTAAAATCCTCTACATATGATCATGATCATGGTAGAACGTTGTTGATGCCAATGGTAATTATCTCGTATGCGTTATATTTTTTTGTCACGGAAAATACTTTCATGGTAACCTGATATATCACAACATATTCCCGCACGACTTTGATTGTTAACTGGTAGTGAAATGGATCTCTCCATCATTTCCCCTATAATTTGCTTGAAAATCATGAACGCAATATAAACTGCTCTGGTAGCTTCTTGTTCTTCCAAAGATAGGTAAATACGATTCTGTTTTAATTTAAGACTTTTAGTGAGGGTGCTATTGACATGAGCAGCTCTCAAGGCGATAAGCTGTCGCCTATCCATAATTTGGGGTTATTGAGACGTGCATGGGGTGTTTGTCAAACGCTGCTCTCTAAGATCGCTCCGCCAACGTTCGGCTAAAACTCACGAGCGCATTGTACTTACTGTGCTGATTTTCTAACTTTTCTAACTTCAACTTAATGTAAATTTTGATTGCCTTTCTACCTTTCCCGTACCGAATGTCACTTTTGAACTTCCATGAGTTTTTCTAATTTGGGCTCTGATTGGTAGACTGTCAAGTAATAATAATTAGTAAAAATGCAGTGTGACCACGTGAATTGAACTCTCTCTGTACTGATCAGATACTTAGCTTACACTAGTAACGTCTGTAAATATGTGTTATTACACTAAACTGTCAAATTATTATGTACACCCTGATAACAATACGCAAAGTAGAAGTATCGCGTCAAATCACGTCTGACGCTGAAACTGGCAATGCCTATAAATAGAGTAGGTCTCTAAACATAGGAAACCACGAAGAGGAATTGTGGGTTAAAGCACCGACGTAAGTGAGTTTGACAACGGCCAGATAGTCGCCTCAGAGAAGGCCGATTGTTCACTCACCGCATTGTTGGAAATTCCACGTCATACAAAGACTATGTAAAGTACGGCAAAGCTTGCAACCAATGGGAAAAATGTGACTCATTTATAAAGACGACCTTCTTCCATCTGTCGAGAGTCCATTGACGACGTTCAGTGGCTCATGCGAGGCGTGTGAAAACAGGAACTTGTCGGTGACAGAAATCGAACGCGCGTCTTCTCGCTCAGGAGTTAGTTGCTCTAACCCACTAAGCTATACCGACGGAATGAATGGCTGCAAATTTGTCGCCTTCACGTATGCTTAACCTGTGTAGTATGTCACACCATCTCTCTCTCTCTCTCTCTCTCTCTCTCTCTCTCTTAAGCGAAGAAATAACCTTTTATTAATTTCCGACGACATGGGGAACGAACATCACACATTGTTCGAAGAACAGTAGATCTATTTTTACGTTTGGGCGCCAACGTGAACACAGGAACTTGCCGGTGACAGGGATCTAATCTGCGTCTCTTCGCTCCGGAGTGAGTTGCTCTAACGGACTAAAATACAAGGACGGAATGTATCGCTGCATATTTGTCGTCCTGACACGTGCTTCACCTCTGTAGTACGTCACAGGTGTTTGCGATGACTGGGCGTCATCACGGGTACCCTCTTGGATCTCCGGCTCTGGTACGCCAGACGAAGAAAGGTAAGCCGCATGGTGCATGTGGAAATAGGTCGAACTACACCACTATTGTACTGGTGGGTGAGCTGGGTGACTGTTGCACATCGTTGCTGAGATACCAGTTGTGATAAAAGACAAATTGTGGGGGCACGGTGCTTCGGAACTACGATCTCGAAAACGGCGCGGCTTACGGGATATTCACGTGCCGCTGTAGTGAGTTCATATCAAAAGTAGTGCATAGATGGCCAAATAACGAACCGTCGTCAAGTTGTGTTTCATCCGTATCTTAGCGCATGATTCGTGCTTTGTTCACAGCGACCTCAGGGCCACAGTGCGACAAATTGCCAGCAGCTACAACAGTGGAGATCAGGGCAATGTGTCACAGCACACAGTTCATCGCAGTTTTTTGCGCATAGGCCTGCCTAGCCGGTGACCCAGCCAGGTCCCCATGCTCACTGCACGTCAACGCCAACAACACATGAAATGGGCCCAAGACCATCGAGATTGGACCGTGGGTGATTGGAAGAAAGTGGCCTGGTCTGACGAATCAAGATTCCTCGTGCATCACGTAGACGGCCGAGTACATATAAACCGATTACCAACGGAGGCTATGGTACCCGGGGGCGGTGTCGTTCTGTAGGTGATGTTTTCGTGAGACACTTTACTCCCCATTATTTCAATAGCACAATCCCTGACAGCGGTCAGGTATCTCAACATCGCTGGGGGCCAAGTTCACCAATTTATGTCAATTGAATTCTCTGGTGGTGATAGCCATTACCAAGAGGATAATGCACCACGCCACGCTGCCAGAATCGTCAAGGAGTAGTTCGAGAAACAGGCTCGTGACTTTCTGTTAATGTCCTGGCCTCCAAATTCACCTGACATGAACCCAATCGAACATTTGTGGTTCGACTTGGAAAAGCGGGTTCGCGCTAAATCACCCCCCGAAATGTAGGGGAACTGGAGGACCTGCTGTTGACATTATGGTACCAGATATCCCAGGATACCTATCGCCACCTCATCGAATCGTTGCCTTGCCGAGTGGCCGCTATTTTGCGGTCTAAAGGAGGTCCTACAGCTTATTTGGTAGGTGGTCATGATGTAATGGGTCCTCTGTGTATGTGTTTGTGTGTATTTTAATAGATGGACAAAAACAAGGTAAATTTTTCTGATTTGCAGAAGATAATTATTAGCTAAGAAAAACTCTTTATTTGTTCGATGTTCACTCATTTAGTTCAAGATCAGAAATAAATAAAAGGTACAAGTTAAAGAAAACAATGGTCTTAGGTTATAACGAAGTGAATTTCTCCGTCATTTTTATCCGCGCCAGGATTCGAACCCGGGTCCACTCACTCCGGAATAAGTTGCTCTACCAATTAAGCTACGCGGACATTTGTTCTGATTCCTATCTGCCTTTATGTCGTGTGCGTCCTGCTGGCAGGTACGTCACATCTCCCCTCCGAAAGAGGGCCGGGGGCATGGCCCACGGGTCAGCCGTGACCATGAATCGTTGCAGGCAGCCATCCACTGTAGAACGTGCACTTGAGAACTCCCAGTCAATCTGCTGTGTGGAATGCAACATCACACATTTTATATTTTTCGAAGCGCTGGAGAAGGAATTCTCTGATTTTTCCTATCTCGCGGTGTGGAAATAACATCACACCAATGCGAGATTTTGAACGGCCGGGTCATCCGGATAGTTCGGGCGCCATTATAACGAAGTAAATTTCTCCGTCATTTTTGGTCTACGCCGGGATTCGAACCCGAGGCCGCTTATTCCGGAACAAGTCGCTCTACCAACTGAGCTACGCAAACATTTTATTCTGATTCCTATTTCCCTTTATGTCGTGTGCGTCCTGCTGGCAGGTACGTCACAAGGTATGTATTACGGCGGAGAAAGGAAGAAATGGCACTGCTCTATTTTCTTTCTTTAGATGATTATCCAAGCTACACGATTATTCCTATGTGAGTAAAACTTTGGAAAAAGGAGTTACTCGCCGTTACAAAGAAAAAACAGACACATATACAAAAAAACAAAACGAAAAACAGGTGTTCTAATGAAATCCGATGAGAATCGAATATACCCTTCACGTCGTCAGGGAACCAAACCCTTGAGAATGTCTTATAGAGGAAAGATCAGAAAAGAATAAAATGAAAATATTTTAAAAGCACATCCACACACATATACATAAAAAAAAAGAACTCGCTCACGTTTCTTAAACATTCGTGATTTAAAAATGGCACTGTAAATAAGCAGAAATGGGAAGAAATTCTTAGGCATTTAAAGCAATAATACCATTAATGAAGACGCATATTTAAGCCTCATCGTTTGCAATATCTGCTCTTTTACTACAGATAGAATCACGTGATGCTGTGCAGCATGACTCATACGGCGACTGCTCCTATTTGCAATCTGAAACGAAAATGGTCAGAGCAATAATATATCTCTATTGCCTTGAACTGAAAGAGCTGATGACATTCTTCGCACTGCTCTTCTCCTTGCAAAAACTTCCAATCCGCACCCCAAATAACAGCGAAGAAAGACATTACGGTAATTACTCATATCCACTGGGGCTCATAAAAACCAAGTGTGAAAACTTTCTCAGCAACAGAACTCCCCATTTGTAATTTTCTGGCCGCACTTATGGGCACTTATTTTTAATCTGGCAACAGCCAATGCAGAAATGATCCCAGTGGCAAATTTCGACTGAAGGCTTTGTTCCACAAGCCATTGTATGGACCTTTTTACGTCGGGGGAGAACTGAAAATTTACGACAGCTTAAAAAGGAAAAAAAAATGCAGGAGGGTTTTATAGCACCTTGGGAAAAAAAGGCCTAGCTATTGATAATAAGAAGAGTTATGGCGACTTTAAGGGAATATTTTTACGTGCCACGTGGGACGAAAACCCTGCGAGGGGCAGAATCCTGAAATTGAAAATGCTGACTAAGCGCATGATTGGTTTTTCTGTTCTCATGACATTTCTAAGTAACGATCTGTTCGGTTCTCTGACTCCGAAACCTTATACATAAACCCTGGGATACTCGGAATGCTTTGATGATATTCTTAGGTAGGTTAAATTATCCCTGGCCATCAGTCATCGAATTTTCCAGCGTAAGAAATTGAAGCTCAGATTTCTTTTTCTTTCTACCTCTTCCAGTTCTTTCCACATTACTTCAAAAAAATCCCATATTCCTGTCAAGAATTATTCAGAAAACGTCGAGAAAGCATTTGGAAATTTAAAAACTTGCTTACAAGAACGATAAAGGAATCGGATAAAATAACACAAAATCCCAGTATTTTACAGTAAAAAATTAATCGTGTCTGTCAACAGCCTACGAAGAAAACTACTGAACGTATAGGTATGAAATTTGGAAAATATCTGCCGAGGCTCGTAAGGGAGTGCACCTCAGACTACTTCCTTTAAATTCATATTTCCAAAATACTAATTTATTTCTAAAGCTCCAATCATTGTTAAACTTTTATCTTGCCTTACACTCTGCTATAAGCTCGTGGAACAACAATTCATTACACTTTTTCGCAAACAGCGCAAACCCTCACGCCGTACCTGTATATAAAACCTATATAGTAGGTTACGCCTGTACCTAACGCTCTGACGTAATTCAGTACTTGCAGTGCCATATGCTAGCATCCGGTGGCCGAAATCGGAACTAAGCTCACCGCTGTTCCACGATTCGTAAAATCAAGGAGAAATGCCGGAAAATAAAATGAAGTTAGTAAGACAAACGACTTCGTCTGTGGCAACACGCACGTGCTCTAACAACTGTCTGCGATGTATGTTCTGTTACATAGGTGTTATGTCGTGTTTTATTTCATTTTCTTCGCATTACAGAGTAATTTCCCAAAAAGGAGCAAAATTGCAGCGTAATTTCATAAAAAGGAAACAGCGTTGTATTATTTTTTTTTTCATAAAAAGGAACATGTCAAAATTTAAGAAAGTAATTACAGGAGTAGTTTTGATTCACTGTGATGGAAATTTAAAAAGTTATTGGTTCCGTGGAACTTTTTATTTGTAGTACCAGATGGAAGAAGACAAAGCTGAAAGAAAACGTCGCTTACATAGAGAACGACAACGGCGATGGAGTGCAAACCAATCTTCTAATACTTTGCATAACTTAAACGAAGGAAGAGCTAATCGCAGACTTATCTTAGAGACTGCCCATTAATAATTAAACTGTTTATTACACACTGCTGGCCACCCTAAATGCAACACCAAGAAGAACACGAGATAGCAAAGTCAGATTTACTGGGCACATAACAACAGATACAAAGATGAAACGATTGAGCTTACAGGCCCGTGCGACTTGCGGAACACGCAGACATCAATAGTTCGTACGGCTCCCATGACTGGCAATAACGGCCGCGGCATCGAACGAAAGAGGATTTGGATGTGGGCTTGGGGTATGTCGTTCCAGGCTGCTTCCACACGATGATGCAGTTCATCAGGCGTTGCCGCGGGTGGTGCTTGTCGGGCCACTCGCTTGCCGATCAGCGACCAGACGTGTTCGATGGGCTACGTATCGGGAGAACAGGCAAACCACGGTAGCAATGACACCTGGTGGGCCGTGAAAAATTGTTGCACGATGCGTGCCACGTGTGGGTGCGCATTGTCCTGTTGAAACGTGGCCGCTGGCAGGTCCTGCAGGTAAGGGAGGACTACAGGATGCAAAACGTCGGAGATGGTGCGGTGGCTGTTGAGTGTACCAGCGATGCGCACCAGAGGGGTGCGGGTGTCATATCCAATTGCACCCCAAACCATAACGCCAAGCAACGGACCGGTATGGCGATGCATAATGCAGGCGTCATACAGTCTCTCGCCGTGGTACCGCCACACGCGGATCCGACCATCTTGGTGTTGCAGGCAGAAGCGGGATTCGTCGGAGAAGACAATGTCGTGCCATTCCGTTGTTCAGGTGCGGCGGTCAACGGCCCACTGCCGCCGCACTCGTCGATGGTGTAACGTCAATGATAATCGAAGCAATGGACGCCGTGCGGCAAGTCCCCGCTCCTGCAGACAACGTCGAAAGGTACGTGCTGACACAGGCTGTTGCGCAACACGACCCTGATTCCTGCGCTAACGTTTGTGATGTGGCGGTGCGAGCCGTCAATGCCCGCCGCGCAACATGCCGATCCTCTCGTTCGGTGGTGTGCCGCGGCTGCGGCAATCGCTCACGTCGGTCCGTCCGTCTCTCCTGCACCCACTGAATCCATACTCGCCTCACTGTGGCTGGATGTCGTCCCACACGGGCGCCGATTTCTCGGTACGACAAACCGCTGTCGCGATAAGCCACTATTCGTCCTCTGTCGAACTCCGAAACGTGCTGGAATGACTGCCGTATTCTGCTACGAAGCATCAGGAAGCTTCCCACGCACAGGTCCGGCAGCACAACACACTTCCACTACTTACACCCCGCCTTCTGTGCATCCTTCTTATAGTACTTCTTGGTGGCGTGCCGGGCGCACATGATTTGCATGTCCTCTCACGGGCGACGCATGCTGCGAATTTCAGGCCAATCGGATGCTTCCTTCTTGGTGTTGCATTTTGGGTGGCCTGCAGTGTAGTTATGTATATGTATTTTACGATTCGTGTTATAAAAATTTCAGTCACAGCTTTTTCATCCGTGCATGGCACGGGCTATGAGCTAGAAGGCCAGCTCTAAATCGGAAGGCCAGCTCTAAATGGTGGCACAGCTTATATGATTAATAAGCTGTGCCACCATTTTAGAGCTGGCCTTCCGATGTGTTATACGTGTCCTTCTGCAGAGGTTGTCGGTGGGTTTGCTTACCTTTTTTTTAGATCGCAACACTCCGTATGTCGCTAAGCACTATAAATAGTTTTATTGTTTAAAGGAAAGAATTCCACGACACTTTTCGAGAGAAAATATACAATGATTTTCATAAAAATCCGTGCACCAAGAAGGAGGCGTCAGATTGGATTGAGATTTTAGTAGTGAGATGGTAAAAATGCATACCAAGGATAGAAGTGATTACAGTATCACAGCAGCAGGACGATTTCCCGCGGACATACGGTACACATTCCTGTAGCGTTAGTACCGCGTCGGACCGCATCGTGCTCGGGTACATACAACGATACGGTCCGGCATGGAGTCAAAGAGCCGCCGTATGTTGTCCTGGGAGAGATTGGCCTACACTTCTTGCAACTGACGCTCTAAATCACGAACACTGGGACATGGAGAAAGCTGGAGTCCCATCTGGTTCCACATGTGCTCGATGGGCGAGAGAGCAGGCGGTCTGGCAGGCCACAGAAGTGTCGAAGCCTGACGTAGACAATCCTGGAAAACCCGAGCCATGTGCGCACGGGCGTTATCTTGTTAGAAAATGTCTCCGGGCCGCCCCGTCAGGAAAGGCAGCACATGGGGCAGCAGGATCTCCTGTACGTAGCGCTGGGCTGTCAACGTCCCTTAGATCACTGCGAGGGAAGTCTGGCTATCATACCCGATGATTACGCCGGCAGTTCGGAGCGTGTGCCGCTGTACAGTGAGGTTGGGATAGTAGCGCTCAACCGCGGTCCTCCACACTCTGACACGGGGGTCGTCCATTCCCATACAGAAACAGGATTCGTCGCTGAACAATATACGTCGCCAGTCAGTAGCATTCCACGTTGCTTGCTGCTGACACCACTGCAATCGTCGCCGGCGATAGTGTTAAATGCAGAAAACGTAACGGCCGTCGAATGTGCAGATTCGCCTCTTCCAGGTGTACGGAAATGTTTCTGGCGGGCACAGGAGTCCCTTGTGCAGCCGCCACATGTCTCTGGATTTTGGATAAGGACATCGTTGCATCTGTGCATGCCGCTCTCGCGATTCCACGGTATCTTGAGAGATTGCCGGGCTCTTTGGCGCGCCGGTCATCCTGCCTCTCTCATCCTTCAAATTCCGTCAGTTGCCCGTACTCACATGTACGGCGGTTCCTCGGCATGTCTATCGGTTAGGGATCTCACCTGACTCTTACCGTGCACTTCGGCATGAAAGTGGAGTCCCCTGCGCGGCGCATTATAAGCCCCGAAGATTGCGATTGCAGCGCCGAACTTAGATGTGCAGGAGTGCGGAAGTACAGGAAACTTTCATTATTTGCATGTCTGCCTTTCCCGCAGCTATTCGCCGAGTTTCGTGTTAATCGCACGGTTTTTTTCTTGGTGTGCGGATTTTTATGACCGTGAGTGTACACGGAAAAGGCACAACATTATGACCACCTGCCTATACTAAACAGGTGGTCATTAATTTGTTCATAATGCTTTTCCTCAACCTGCCGCCAAAACAGCTTTTACCCGGTGCGGCATGGATGCTACCAGGTGTTAAAGGAGTCTTGTGGTTCAACAAGCTACCAGCAGATATTGGTTCATCTCCCGTAGATTAAAGTTTCCCGTTCCAACAAAAACCACAGATGCTCGATTGGATTGATATCTGGGGAATTTGGAGGCCATGAAATTTCTTGGAAGTCTTCCTCGTGTTCCGTGGATCATTTTCGAATAATACAGGCAGTGTGGCATGGAGCATTTTCCCGCTGAAAGAAGGCACTACTAGAGGGCAATACCGTGGCCATGAAAGGATGTACCTGGTCTGCAATGATGCTTAGGTAGGTGGTAGACGTCATGGTTTCTTGCACATGAATGCCTGGACCCAGGAGTTTGCAGCACAACATCTCCCAAAGTACTAAACTTCCTTTCACCGGCTTGTATTCATTCCACTGGGCATTCTGGTTCCAACACTTAACCAAATACACTGCGCACATGTACCCGGGCGTCCACGTGGTTTAATGAAAAACGAAATTTATCGGACTAGAAAACCTCCCTCCAAACACTCAACATCCCGTTTTGATGCTCGCGTGTCGATCCTAGGCGCTCTCCAAGATGAACCTAGGTTATCGTGTTCACTCGGAAAAGACTGCAGCCTCATTTTCAGCAGGGTTAGTTGTATTTGGATTGTGACACATTACTCTCGTCACCAGCATAAAGGTTACCGGCGAGATGCGCCACAGTATCCTCGGACCAGTTTTGGAAGGTACTAACCACGTCTGACCGTGATCATCCCACAAGCTTTGCCATCTCGGAAATGCTGTGATCCAGTGGACTGGATATTACAAATTGGCCTCTGCCAAACTCGCTTAAGGTGGTTCTGCCTAAAATCCTGCATTATGTTTCCAATGGTAAAATTTCTATACATATGTTCTTCGCAATTAATGTATTCCCAACGATGAAAATTTGCACATCCATAAAACAAAACATGCGATACTTAATATTTACCAAAACATAATTCTAAATAAGCAATCCGACATTTGTTTGTCTACTGACGTCATCAATGTACAGGTCGCGTCATCTATTAACAGGTCTGAACATTTCTCAAAGAAAAATGATTGATTTTTAATGAAATTATGCTTACGTTTTAGCAAAGTATTAAGTATCCCATGCATAACTTAAAGTTAGTTTTATCGACGTGCAAATTTTCATCCTCGGGAATACATTAATTGCGAAGAAAATACACTATATTGAAAAAGGTTATCGGACACCTAGAAGGGAAACACAACATAGCATTTATTGACATACACTAATACGGTGTCGGTCCACCTTTGGCCTTAATAAATGCACTGACCCTTCGAGACATGCTTTCGACAAGGTTTCGGAACACAGCGATAAATATGCGCTTCCATTCAGTACATAATGCTGCCGCTAACTGTTGCTTAGTAGTAGGCCTTGGTTCTAAACTTCTTATGTGGCGATCTAATTCATCCCATAGGTGCTCTACGGGACGAAGTAGAACGCCGCATTGTACTATTCGCAGAGAACTTCATTTATCGTGGACCGTAAATCAGTAGGACCCGTTTCCATTAATCGACGGTCCGTGATAAATGTTCTTTACGCCATGCTAAACGACGAGTAGCATTCCGAGTGGAGATGAAAGGCTCATGAGCAGCCGCGCGACCACGGTAACCTATGGAATGAAGTTCTCTGCGAATAGTACGTGTACATACCGAGGTTACAACATTTTTACTAACCTGTACACTGAGGTCTTGTACAGTACTACGTCGAGTAGCTGTAACGACTCTCCTGAGGCTTCGACGTCCTCTATCACTTATTTTCTTTGGTCTGCCGGTACGTTTTACTGCTTCAGGTACGTCATGTGTCTTCGACGTATTTAGTACATCCAAAATAGTTGACTTGGGTATTTTTTAAACGCCTCTCGGTTTCTCTTGTGGACAACTCACTAATATAACACCCAACAATCTTTCCTTTCTCAGCGACATTTTCAGTCAGCCGCACAGTGCGATATGTTCGCGGTCAGCTGCAGGCTTGTTGTTATAACGTTCGCAGCTGTACTGGACATCTTAACAACGCAGCGGATCCGTTCATTTGCTTTTGAAGGGGTGTTCGGTGACTTTTGTCAATATAGTTTATGTAAAGAAGTTTTACCATTGGAAACATAAGGCACAGATTTTAGGTGGAACAAGCTGTACTGGACATCTTAACAACGCAGCGGATCCGTTCATTTGCTTTTGAAGGGGTGTCCGGTGACTTTTGTCAATATAGTTTATGTAAAGAAGTTTTACCATTGGAAACATAAGGCAGAGATTTTAGGTGGAACAACCTTAAGTCCTCTGCCTTTCCCATCTGAAGAACAAGAATCACACTGATTAACACAGCTCAGTACGAGATGTTATTTATACCGTTTCATGAACTTTATATTCACCGACGTTTACTTGCAGCTGCTTAGACTTGCATACATACGCACTGGTCATAATTGGCTGTTTAGTGTGTATTAATATTGTTAGACGGTATATATTTCGTTTTTTTGTTATTTCTTTGCTTCCGTGTTTAACGACCACCGTCTGTAACTCTAAGGAATATAAGCAATTGCCCATCCCCAATTTAGGCTCACTGGTTCAAGGGAAGGAAATGACTATGTATCACCCAGGACATGAACCCGGACCTACTCGGACGATCGGTCAGAAGTTAATGCTTAGATCACTGGGCCACCTGTGAGATACATAATGTTTGATGCGTATAATTTATGTACATATGTCGAAAATTTTAAATATGTTCGTTATACACTGAGTGTATCCTCAGTACTTTGTTGGGCCACCTTTTGCCTTTAATGCTGCGTTGATTCTTCGTGGCATGGACTCCACGAGATGTTGATAGGTGGTTTGTGGAATCTGAGACCATGCTTGATGAATAGCACTTTCCAGGAGTGTGAGATTGCAGGGTTGTGGATCCAGCTGTCTTATGGCTCGTTCAACTTCATCCCACAAGTTCTCAATGGGGTTGAGATCTGGAGACTGTGGGGGCCACCTAAGCAAAGTAAACTCACCGGCATATTCCTGAAACCAATCCTGTACAATACGAGCACTATGGCAGGACGCATTATCTTGTTGAAAGTAGCCATTGCCCTTGGGATAAACCATGCACATGACAAGATTCACTTGGTCCGTAACGATGTTTAGATATGATGTGCCAGTCAGACGTTGATCAACACGAGCTAAAGGGACCAAAGCATGCCAGAAAAACATTCCCCAAACCATAACGTTGCCTCCACCAGCTTGAAGGGTTGTCGCAATGCATTTGGGGTCCAAGCTTTCGTGCTGTTTCCGCCAAATTCTCACTCGGCCGTCGGCATGGTACAACTGAAAACGTGATTCATCGGATCACATAATTTGTTTCCAATTATCGACTGTCCAATCCTTGTGCTCCTGTGCGAACTGGAGACGTTTTCTCTTGTTAACTGCTGACAGCAAGGGCGTTCGAACAGGCTTTCGGCTGCCATATCCCATCCGATGCAGTGTACGGCAAACAGTGCGTGCAGAGATCATTTGAGGGGATCCTCGATTAAGATGGTCTGCAATTTGCTGCATTGTTGCCTTTCTGTTGTCTGTTACCAGTCTGGACACTTTCCGTTCCACCCGAGCAGTCACTAGTCGATGATGACCACACGTTTCACGTAGAGACCCACTTTTTGGGCTGACAGTCCAGTCTTTAAACACTTTAACAACAGCTGCTCTGGAACATTTCACAAATGCGGCGGTTTCGGTGATACTCGCTCCATGGCTCTGAGCTCCTACAATCCTCTCACGTTGAAAATCCGTCAAATCGCATTTTTTACCATCTCGTCACAAAAAAATCACTTCTACTACTGTCGCAAGCACTAAGCTTTCATTTTTAAACTAGCCTCGCCGTCTGGCGGCAACAGCATGCAGCCATAGCCCATTTGCTTAAAACTGTCAGGTGGTCATAATAAAGTGGCCACTCAGTGTATAAAAATGTACACGTGTGCTGACTTTAAAATCGAAAATGATAGATACATAAATTGCATAAACCATACAGAGATTTCTGCTAACTTTAATATATTCTAAATCAGTGTGTTACTAAGAAAATGCTCAATCTCATAACCACTGTTGTCAACCAATATAATAATAACCAATATCATAACATACTGCTGTCTGTCGCAACAGGGGTTATTATACGACAAGTGTCAAATAGGAGTTGGAGAACCAGAAAGATGAAGCAAAATACCTCCCGTGGCCTGCAGAGTCATCCAATCTAAACAACATCGGGCCTCCGAGCTCAGTTCTCGAAAACTGGATGAATTGCAGAATTTCTCTTCTGTATTTATTCATGGATCATTCTTTGTTGGGTTTAACGACCGTCGTGAGCAACTCAATGAGCTATAAGCTGTTGCCCGTCCCTAATTTAGGGCCACTGTCTCCAGGGAAGAAAGAGAGCCAGTGCCGTAAGACCAACACAACATCCATGCCTCACCGGAATTCGAACGCAGATTTGGATTTGAATTTTAATGGCCCACAAAATTATGTAAGCAAACGAAATATATACCATTCTGGTTGAATAAGAGTAAGTGTGACTGAAGGGGTACTTTACGAAATATTTTTGTAATTTTATATTGAGGCTACCTCAACCACTTATCCTCTTGGATTCTTATTTGTGCAATTTGGACTAACGGTCGTAAGCCAGTGCTTAGACCACTGCGTTCATGGATCTCGACGCTTTCGGTTATAAAGAACTGTCCACATCTCTTTGGCCCAGACTTACAATTTATTTGCATCTATCATACATAGAAAAGAGTCTGTACTACGAAAACATAGAGGTAAGTGTGACTGAAGGGGTACTTTACGAAATATTTTTGTAATTTTATATTGAGACTACCTCAACCACTTATCCTCTTGGATTCTTATTTGTGCGATTTGGACTAACGGTCGTAAGCCAGTGCTTAGACCACTGCGTTCATGGATCTCGACGCTTTCGGTTATAAAGAACTGTCCACATCTCTCTGGCCCAGACTTACAATTTATTTGCATCTATCATACATAGAAAAGAGTCTGTACTACGAAAACATAGAGGTCTACCTCGACAATGATTAATATACTTACTTTTTGTTCCTGGTATCCTCATTTTCTTGTGTCCATCAAATATGTCGGTTCCGTTCCTTTTATACCTGGAGTTACCAACCCCTTAAAAGGCATTTGTAAAAAATATAATATTGGATTCGGGATCAAGACTAATAACATCTCAGTAATTATGAAAAGTGACAGAGACAGAGTTGAACTGGACAATCGACATGGCATTTATGCCATACCACTGAAGGGTTCGATAGAGGAAGGGCAGAACATGATGTATGTGGGTCCGATCCCTCGTTTGTAAAGTTTCGGAACACAAATGTAGCATTAAAACCTTTTCAACTTCTATAGCTCTTTCCAGGTCCTATTTCACGGGCACGCATACTCCTATTTCGGAGGCCAGAATTATACTCAATACCCCTGGACATCGTTCTACTATCCTTTTCACAGAAAGTTTACTGATTTAAAAATAGTCATTTATGCTGTAATGATGACACTCCTTGTACTATCCCCCTCCCTTGGAAACAGTTAATGGACAGGGAAAAACACACACTGAGTCTCCAGAAATTGAGTTTGACGAATTATTTCCGCACATGCGTTAAAACCTCATTGGACATACGTCACTTGTGACACGACTGCCATAGTATATATAACTAACATCTTATCCCTTTTATTTGTGCATTATATTACATCTGAGGATGAGTTTATTGTAAACTAGAAAAGTCCAATGTGTATATACACTGATGGAAAGTGAAAAAAAAACACCAAGAAGGAGACGTCTGATACCAACGAAATTTATACAGCATAATAACGGAATACAGAGGATAACGTGATCAAAACATTATGGCAAAATACAGCTGTATTTGCTGGTAAACTGAAAAATAACATTTCCATGTAACATGGTTAGTACAAGGTTAAACCGCCATGAACTGCGTCACACTGTGCAATTCTGGCATAGAATCTGTCGTACAGATGTTGGATGTAAGTTTGGAGTACTTAGTCCCAAGCATCCTCAACCTGGACGCGTAAATCGGGAATGGTCGTGGCTGGCCGTGGAGACCGGATGAGTCGTTGTCCCATAAAATCCCACACGTGCTTAATGGGGGACAAATCCGGTGAACGTGCAGGCCATGGAAGTTGTCTCACTCCCTGAAGTGCATGTTGCGTTGCACGTGCCGTGTGTAGGCGTGCGTTATCTTCTGGAAAACACCACGATGGACCGACCTTACAAATGGCACAACTACGGACTGAATCATGTTGTTGATGTAGGAGGTGCTGTTTAACGTACCCGGTTCAAACACCAGTTGTGTACGGGTGTGATAGCTGATCGCTCCCCACACCAGGAGACCAGGTGTAGGCCCTCTGCGTCGCTGGCGGATGCAAGAAGGGTGGAGACGCTCCCCTGTGCGTCTGCGAACACGCATACGGCCATCGGAGGCTCCCAAGCAGAATCTGCTTTCATCGCTGAACACGACAGATCGCCATTGCGTTCTCCAGTGCAGACGTTGGCGACACCACTGCAGCCGTTCCTGACGGTGGGCTGGAGTCAGAGGTACACATGCCAGTGGCACACGTTCACGTAGTCCTGCATCCAGTAGACGGTTGCGGATTTTTCGCACAGTCACTTCAGGTGCAACGGCAGCTCGGATTTGCGTCGCAGTGGGTGTTCTGCTTGCAACGCCGCTCTTCTTATGCGTCGATCGGTCTGCTCATCAATCCGTCTGTGACTCCCGGTTCCACGTCTTCTCGTGTGGCAATGTTTCTCGGACCATCTACGCCACCATCGTACCACCACCGATACTTCCCGTCCAATTCGCTCCGCAATACGACGATACGACCACCCGGTCTCGCGGCGTCTGATTAGACGACCTCGCTCAAAGTCCGATAACTGCTGAAATCGTACACGTCTTCCATGTCCAGACATTGAAGCTTCTTTAGGGTCTTCGCACGTGTTCGTACGCCGACGACTGATTACATTCACTTCGCCGTACTCCTTAAATACCGCCGACGATAATTTGCATACTATGCCGTGCTGTGGCGTAAGCGCTCACCGGTTGGTCCCGAAATTAACATCACACCTGCGTAAACTCGACCCAATTAACATATGTAAATTTCATGATCGTCCGCCAATTCCTTCTTGGTGTTCTTTTTTCACTTTCCGCCAGTGTATTTTAACTTGTATATATGTTTTTTGGGGATGTAAGGTCAGGTGATGCGTAACATCACAGCCTCTCCTTGACAAATGTCAACCCCGCCTTCTCGTGGTGCATCCTGTTCCCACTAAAGGGGCTCTGACGACCGCCAATAGCGGTATAACTATACCATCGGGATCAGAGGAAATGCTATCCCACACTCACCAACCCGCTTGGCCAGCGTGGTGAGTTATGGCCAAACACCTCCAAAATGACTCTACAACTTAAATCTTGGCCCTCAGTCTCCGGCAGCTGGAATGTACCTGGCCAAGGCGTAGCGGCCAGTGCGACATGAAGGCAGAGGGTGCTAAGAATCCCCGGAGGACCGGACTAGGCTGCCATTTGATGCTGACCTTGGCTACCTATAACGGACGCTCCCTATCTTCTGATTCAAGGCTTCTTGAATTGGAAGAGGAACTACAAAGGATCAAGTGGGACATCGTCGGGCTAAGTGAGGTAAGGAGAAAAGGGAGAAGATCTCATTGAACTGAAAAGTGGACATCTCTTCTATTATCGTGGGACAGATACTGGCAGAACTAGTGGTGTTGGATTTATAATAAACAAGAAACTGAAGGATAAAGTGGTAGAAGTTGAAAGTTCCTCTGACAGAGCTGCACGACTCGTTATCCAACTCTCGAGAAGATACCAGGCTCAGATTATTCAAACTTATGCACCCACCACAAGTCATCCTGAAGAAGAAATTGAAGAATTTTATGAGGAAATTCGTCATCTAAATAATAAAGGTAAGCAGCACTTGAAGATAATTATGGGAGATTTCAATGCAAAAAATAGGGCAACGGCAACAGAATGAAACTTCAGTAGAGTAAATTCGGTCACGGCAACAGAAACCAGCGTGGAAATACTCTCGTTGAGTTTGCAGAGGCAGAAGGATTTTCATCTTGAACTCCTTTTTCAAGAAAAAGCCACACAGGAAATGGACATGGAGACATCCAATTGGGACGACAAGTGAAATTGATTTTATTATGTGTAACAAAAAATTCGTCATCGAAGACTGCAGTGTGCTGAACAAGTTCAACACAGGTAGTGACCATAGATTGGTGAGATGTAAGATGCACCTCAACACTAAACTGGAACGTGGCAAGCTCATAAGACAAACAAAATGTATTGACATAACCAACCTTAAAAAACACCATAATACTTTCAAGTTGGAACTGAAGAACAGATTCTCTGCTTTAGAAGGCCTAACATCGGAAGAAGTGGATATTTCGGAAGTTAACAGAAAAGTAACCAAAGCTCTGATGGAAACAGCAACAAAATTAGCTGGGTCTAAGAACAAGTTGCATGTGAACAAATTATCAGGAAAAACCAAAATGTTGATGCAAAAAGAAGAGAGATGAGGACAACTAAAGAAGATGTGACTTCCAAAGTGGAATATATAGAGCTATGCAAGACAACACGAAAAAGTATCACTGAAGACGTAAGGAAATTCAACTGTGAGCTAGTGAGGAAAGCAATTGAAAACAACCAAAGCCTTAAGATAGCAAAGGGACATCTCAGTAAGGGAAGAAAACAGATTATGGCTCTGAGAAAAGAAGATGGTTCTATAACAAGAAATAGAGGCGAAATTTTGACAAGAGTGAAAGATTTCTACTCCAAATTATATGAAAGGGATGATACATGTACTCCAGACATCATGAAAGGTACCAGAGTTCTTCCAGTCCTCCCAGCAGAAGTTGCTCATGCAATCAAGAACATGAAGCGAGGGAAAGCTCCAGGAGAAGATGGAATTACTATAGACATCATACAAGAAGCAAGTGGAGAAATTGAAACAGTACTCGCCCAAATTTTCACTCGATGCCTTAATGAAGGGAAGATTCCTGAGGATTGGAACAATGCTACAATGATCCTGCTACATAAAAAGGTGACATTGAGGATCTTAGGAACTACAGACCTATCAGCCTCCTATCAGTGGTTTATAAAATCTTCACTAAAGTTCTTTCACACCGCTTGAAGGTAACACTGGACATGGCTCAACCGAGAGAACAAGCTGGATTCAGGAGTGGCTACAGCACAATAGATCATATCCACGTACTGAGAGAACTGATTGAAAGAGCGAGGGAATATGAACTTCCATTGTGCATGGCTTTTATCGATTATGAAAAAGCCTTTGATTCGGTGAAACCATCAGCAGTTACCACGGCTCTGAAATCCTGCAGTATTGAAGATGCATACATTAATATTATTAATAACATCTATGAAAATGCAAGTGCAAAGATTCGGCTGTTTGAAAATACAACACACATAAAAATTGGAAAGGAGTGAGACAAGGTGACACCATATCTCCGAAGCTCTTTAATGCCACATTGGAAAATGTCTTTCAATCACTGAACTGGGAAAACAAAGGGATAAAGATTAATGGAGATTATCTAACCCACCTTCGTTTTGCTGATGACGTAGTCATTTTTGCAACTACCCCATCAGAGCTGCAGAGTATGATCCAGGAACTTGCTGACAAGAGTAAAGAAGTGGGATTAAAAATGAACTTTCAGAAGACAAAAGTGATGTTCAATGCTTTTACAAGAAATGAAGATTTATCGATTGATGGAGAAAAACTGGAGATAACAGATACGTATGTTTATCTTGGACAGCAGATATCAAGTGAGGGTCACATTGATGAAGAAATTAATCGGCGTACAAAACTTGCCTGGAGAGCTTTTGGAAGAAACAGCATAATTTTCAAGAGCAATATGCCATTATGTCTTAAAAGAAAAGTGTTTGATCAATGCATCCTTCCAGTGCTTACGTATGGTGCAGAGACGTGGACCTTAACTAAAAGAGACATACAAAAGCTGCAGACAACTCAAAGAAGCATGGAGAGGTGCATGCTTGGTATAACCAGGAGAGATAAGAAGAGGAACTCGTGGATCCGAAAAATGACGAGAGTGGAAGACATCATGATCAATAGTTAAATCCCTGAAATGGCAATGGGCTGGACATACTGCCAGAAGGACAGACCATAGATGGACAGCCGACATTTTAGATTGGATTCCAAGGGACAGGAAAAGACCCAGAAGAAGACCACATGGAAGATGGGTGGATGAAATTCGAAAGTATGCGGGAGTGACATGGAGGAGACTGGCACAAGACAGACCGTTGTGGAGGAAACTTGGGGAGACCTTCGTCCAGCAGTGGATTGATAATGGTTGACAATGATGATGATGATGATATGTTTTTAATATTAAATTTCTAGATCGTGCGTAAGACGGCATTGTTTTTTAGTTAAGAAAATTTTTAGCTCAAAAATATCATATCTGATAGAGACAGATAAATACTTTCAAAGTGGACTCCCCTTTTCCTAAAGAGTTCTCAATCGCAACCTGCTAAAAATTAAGTGTTGCAATCTCAACATCGTTTTACATTGTTTAGTCATTTATTTGCCCATGACAAATCGCTTTCACCTCTTCTGGGTTCCTTTTCTAAATTCAGTGCGCACAAAAACTTAACAGTGATTCATTAATGGCATTATAAAGATGCTTTCGTTCGTTTTTACACATTCAAATACGCCAAGTGTCAGAATTTAAGGGTCTTGTTTACTAACTCTTCATCACAGACGTGAAAGGACTTGATTGAGAGCAGTATCATTTCGAAAGCATCAATTAATATGGCTTAGGGAAATCCCACGATAAATTTCTAGATCTTCAGCTATTATACGGACAGTCAATATCCTGTTGAATTGCACTAAATAATGCACTTAAGCTAAGCTTTGCATTGATGAACTGCGTTTGTCCCAGTTGTAAATTCTGATAGATAATCTCCCCTTTTAGTATCAATAGAGTCTCGCATGCTCTCGCACGAGGCTCACCTTCGAAACTTTATTGGCATCGGCTGATCAGTTTTGGTCTAGAAAGTGAAAATTTGTCTAAAAAAATGAAAGGGGCACAATAGCAACTGTGTCGCAACCTACAACGCAGAACTACGTCAGCTGTCACTATTTCGTGGCACTGTCTCACTAGTTCTATTTCCTTAAAGTGTACAGAGAAGGACAGTTGACGCATCTCTTACGTTGTAGATTGCGGTACAGTTGTTACTGTGCCCCTTTGATTTTTTTTCAGATCTAAAATCTTTAAGAAATAAAACGAAAGAAATGTTATACTTTATTTACTTAAAAGCTACGCATACTATATACAATTCATACGTAGTAACTTATGCTGATTATAAATTAATGTTAGTAGAAGTAGAAGGCGTATATCATCGTTATCAGCAGTTATTGCTAAAAGTGTTTCTGAAGAAATCGTTCTTCAGAAACAAATTTTAAAACTCCTTAGTTGCCTTGTTATAAATTTGGCGATACGTCGTGGGCCTGATGTATTCTTCTTGTTGTTGCTCTTGTTCTTGTCTAGATTAAGAATGCATCGGAGTTGTTTGTAAAAGTTTGAGACGTAATACATTCATTATCCAGCGAAGTTGTGAAGACTGATGATGTACACTGAAGAGCAATTGAATTAGAGACAGCTGGCGTTATGCAAATGTGGCGCTGTGGGCAGCCCTGTAAACGGAAACGACATGACGTATGCAGCGATCCAACAATAAAAGGAGTGATACGACGGGAATCAGTAAGAGTCGGACGCAGTATTGGTAAGACGGATGATCTAAGCGCATTTGATCGTGGGTAAATTGTCGGGGCCCGACGAATGGGTCACTCCATCTCGGAAGACGTGCAGGCACTGGGATTTTCACGAGCCACTGTGTCACGGGTCCATTATGAGTACATCGAATCCGGTAAAACCGTCAGTAGTATAAAAGGGCGGGTTCTGATCCAATGAGCAGCTCCTTCTAGGAGGAGCAGGGGCGTGGCACGGGCAAAAGGAGCAGGGTGCGTGGCTTGCGGCAGGAGGACGAGGGGGCGTTGCAGGTGGCGCTAGTATGTTGGGTCGATTCTGATGTGCTGCCCCTAGCGGTGCTTTTTTGAACTTTCGATGGATCTTTGAGGGATCGCAACGGTCAGGTGGGGGAAAGGAGATGTCAACTCGGTGTGCTGCTCCCTAGCTGTGCTTCTTGAAACTTTATTATTTTCTTGGGAAATTTATTGGACTTTTTGGGGAAAGGAATTCTTTCCAATATTTTTTAACTCATAATTTCTTCGTATCCTATTTATTCCCTTTAATTTATTTTAATTTTTTATTTTCTTGGGAGATTTATTGGACTTTGACAAATTTTGGAGGAAATGAAGCAGAAATGTGAATTCTGAAATTTTCTCCCTTACATTTTTTTTTTTTACGCTGATGCTGCTGCCCTTTTGGGGACTTTATGTTTTCGATAGATCTTTGAGGGATGGCAACGACCGTGTAAGGAAAGGGCGCTGCATAAGTGTTAGATATGTTGGTGCTTATGAGTTTCTTGGAACTTTATTATTTCGATGTATCTTTGATTTTGAGGGATGACAATGGCAGAGTGGGGTCTGTTGGAATTGTTTTTATTTATTAATGTGGTTTTCAAGCGGGTTTTTTTTCTTCTCTTCGATGCTATTTTTCCCAGGAGGAAATTTCTTCGTCACGACGCTGAGGAATTTTTTTCCAAGGGAATAGAAAAAGGCTCTAGTGGTCCCAGCTAGGTTCGAACTCACAATGATTTGGCTTTAAAAAATGGTCAAATGGTTTTCCTGTACTAGATATTCACTCATTTTTTAAATTACTTTTACGTTATTTCTTCAGGTATTTTTATATTTTTTGTATGTTTTGACGTAGTTTTTTCGCGTAGATGTAATGTATTTCCTGAGGAACTTTTCTTTTTCCGCCATTCAATTTTATTCCAGACCATGAGACGAGGAAATGCTTCTTTAGAAACGATTTATTTCCTGTTCGCAGTAATTATTGGACTTTGACAAAATTTTTGGGAAATCAAGCAGAAATGTAGACATGTTAATTCTAAGTCTTTCGCCCTTTCCAATATTATTTTCTCTTAATTTCTTCGTGTGTGTTCAAGAACTTTGCAGATCTTTCGCAGTTAAAATTCTGTTGAAACCATATTTCATTTCTTTATTTTGCGTGTCATTCTAGCATACGTTTTCATTCCAATTTTCTTCTATTTAACTTAATCTATGTTTAAAAATTTCGTTAAACTTCTCAATATGTTAGTATTTTTTTCTTACTTTAACAAACGTACGACTACTTTTATTCAGACCATCTTTTTTTCATTTCTTTCTAACAAACGTTTTAGTATTCCTGAAAGCTTGCATGTATGTCAAATACGCTTTTTTTACTATTTCCTAGTTTGCTATTCTTTTCGTTGACTGATATAACAGAAAAGCATTCATTGTCAAGATAGCAGAATTTTTTTCGGACATAGCAGTATTTATTGTCCTTTAACAAATGTTTGGGGAAATCTTTTCGCCAAGAAGCATTCTTATATTAAAATTCGTATTCAGTATTTTTTCCCCTCATTTTACTAACTCACCAGAAAAGCAGTTATTACCCGCTCCCATAGCGAAAATAAAGAATCCCTTACTTCTTTTCCCTATATGTCGACTCAATCCATTTCATTTCGAAATGCTGGTCATGTCATTTCAACTAAAATTTCATACTTTCATCAAAAATCATGTTCTTAAACGAGCTATTTTTTACTTTATTTCATGTATAACTAAATATTTATTGTTTACTCACCTCTTCAAAGTAAGTATGAACTCCCCTAATCTCATTCCTTTTCCCCATTTAGTTCGCTTTACATCGAGATATTTCAAACTTCGCGTATATTTCATTCACTCAATGTCCAGTTCTCCCGTGTCTGCCCCTTCATTTCTAAAACTTTGCTTATTGTTATGAAACTTCTTTTTATCTTACTTTTTTCTGATTCAACCTATCAATCTTTTCCTATCGATTTAATTACTCTAATTTTTCCATTCGACTTTGCTTTTGAACAGAAATGTATCAAAATACTTCAGATGTATTTTAGTCTCTAAGGCCGATTATACTTTATTTCACATAAAGTCATCTTAGGATTCCATTTTCCAAACTTTTGCTCTGTTATGATTCATTAAAACATGAAAAAAGAGTGCTTTTACGCTCTCTCCAGTGTGTGAGCTTTCCTCAAGAAATAAACTTTGGAATCCCCCTTTCTGCCAGAAACTGACTATCTCCTGCGACTGGTTTTGCACGGCAGCTGCTTGCTGAAAAACATCATATGACACGAAATCATTTTGCTTTGGAGATTAAACTAAATTTTGGTTTTGAACTTTGAACGCAAACTCAAGCTCGCAAAACCATAGTTTACTAAGCGAACTTAAATTTTCTAAGATGAAAAAAAAGTTAATACTGATGACTTAGCAACTCAATAAGACAGAGCGTTTGAACCTTACCGTTCATTCCCCATTTAAGAGATAAGACTTCCGCCGTGAAGCATTCGAAGTGAAATAAGCAGACCCTAGACCCTGATTTAGACCCTTAAAGTGCTTCAAGTCAACATTTGCATTTCTTATGGTCAATATTTTTTCAATCTTAAAAACTTCTAACGGGTTGATTTCTGCAAAAACGCATTCTCACAAAAACGTAAATCTTCCCCAGAATTGTATGAAGAACAAAAAAAAATGTTGAAGCTTGAATGTTAAGCCTTCCAAATCAATTTCTTTCTCTTCATGTTTCATTCCATAAACTTTCTCCAAATTACTATATCTCCAAAAATTTTGTTCAATGTTTAAGTTCCATTCCCCCAGAAATATTCTGAAAATGTGAGTTTCTCTTTTAAAAAATCCCCGAATAAGAATTCCTTCACTGAAACAAGAAACTCCTATTCAAAGCATTATCTGCATCTTTTTACTTCCAATAATATATTTGTACTAGTACGTCTAAGAAACTTTTTTTTTATATATACTCCTACATTTTTTTCCTATAACTTTAGAAGATGCTTTCCCAAAATGTATGTACATATTACGATAATAAAACAACTTGAGGTTCAATTCACTTCACACTGTCTTAAGGAAATTCTTCCATTTTCTCATAACATAGACATATCATTTTTCTTCCCATTCTCTTCAAAGACTTGAGATCAACTTAATAGAGTCCTTTGAGATAAAAATTTACAGGGAAGCACAATATGTAAAAATCTCCACTCTGTTCGTTGGATTCCCTGTTAAAAATTTAGTTGAAAAAAAGTGTCATTCTTTTTGAGCTTTTTTTCTCTCTTTTTAAATGTATTCATTTTCTAAAAGTTCATTTTGAGAAGGGGGTTACATTTTGTTAGATAGATTTTTGTAAAGATCGTTTTCAAAAAAGTTGAAAATAGTTCAGGTAGAAAATGGAATTTATAAAAGAGTAGAAAGTCCATTTTCGGAAAAGTTAATTCTTTCGTAGGGCTAAAAAAAGGAACACTTCATTTTTCTTAGTGGGCAATTTTGAGAAAACACGTTTTAGTAAAAACAGGGAAATTCCCACAGAATAACATGGGAAAACTAGCATGCATAAAAAGACTGTTTTGAAACGAGTAAAAATCTGTTGAAGATCGTTTTCGAAAAAGTTGAAAACAGATCAGGTAGAAAATGGAATGAAGTAAAAACAGTCACAGCAAGTTCCTGAAAGTTGAAAATAGAACAGGAGGAAAATTGGAAAGAAAGAAAATGCTCTTCATGGAAATTCAATAGAAGACGCTACTGCTGAAGATCCCCCGAGTGGGTTCATAAACCAATTCTCGTATTATCCATTCAGAGATGGGGGTTCAGGAAAGCCAATTCTTTCTTTGTCACCTTCTTGTAGCGTTCGAAGGTGGTGAACTTCACCAAACATGGATCCATAATATTGGAAAAACTCATTCAGGTTTACGCGGATTTTTACGCCAACGCCAGTGACCTTCATACATACGGAACATATGTTCGCATAGTCATTCGCTCCCACATTCAAAACAGTAAAAAAAATTATATAGTGCTGTTTGAGCTGTATGGAGGTGTCAAGATGGAGGGAAACCCTCCGTCTGTCGTTTAATTTGCGCTAAAACCGTTTGAGGTTGAGAGCTAGACTCACTAACTTCTCCATGCTCGCTGTTTGACTCTAGTTTGACCTCCTTGGGTTGCGAAACTAAGTCAATAAGCTCCGTCTCTAAAATTAAGTCAATAACATCCGGCTCTGAAATCAGGTCAATAAGTTACGGCTCTGAAGTCAAGTCAATAAGCTCTGGTTCCGCTTCTACATCGATAACTACTTGTGGAGACTCTTCCACAGCCCAAGAGTTTTCCCACTGTGATGGGGAAGGAAGAGACATGATTCAATGTATCACATAGGAATTGTCTCTACATTCCTAGAGGGGAGAAAAAAATGAGGTCGGGGACATAAAAAAATTATCTAATTGTTGAAATACTAGAAGCGTAGTTTTATTTAATGGGAGAGGAAATTCTGTCATCAAATGAGGATGATTTAAATTCATAATCACAGTCACAAAAAAATATATATGTTCCTGTCCCCTTTTCAACACATTTCACAAAACAAACATTAAAAGGGGAAATTCCTACATTGGGAATATACGTCTTAATTTTTTATTGGAAAGGGGAGCTATCGTAAAAGCATGACGTTATGAAAAAAATGTTTTAAGGGAATAAACGATTCCACTAACATGAATTTTCCTTCCTTAAAATCTAACTTTAATCATATACAAAAGAACTCAAAGGCTGTTCCTAATACGCTAACATGTTTTAAACCCCTATCAACGCATTTTCATGGAATATACATTTAAATGGGAAATTCCTACAATGGGAATAAACTTCTTAAATTTTTATGGAAGCTATCTTAAAAGTATGACGTTATGAAAAACAAAATGTTTTAAAGGAATAAACGATTCCACTAACATAAATTTTCCTTTCTTAAAATCTAACTTTAATCATACGCAAAAGAACACACATACTGTTCCTAATACGCTAACATGTGTTTTCCTTAAGGGAATCCTCTCATGAAAGTCTAACAACATCCTAATTCAAACAACTTGAAGGACCTAACAAATAATAAAAACATTGCATGCAAATAAACGAACGCTTACCTCTTCCATTGCAGAAACTGGTGAAAAACCGGCAGCCATTTCAATTAATCCAAAAGCCGTTTACAACACAAATTTCAGACAGTAAGGGAACACGGAACAACAGCACACGTGTTGATAACAGAACAAGAAGAAAAAAAGTGAGAGGGAGGATCATATGTAGAGGATTTTAGGAAGGGAGTGTCTGACCCCAGGTCTTAAACAACCCTTAGAAATAGGAAGCTAGGAGATTTGGGAGAGAGTGCCCGATAGAAAAGTGACACGGAAGTGAGGTAGAAAGGGAGAGGAAGACGCCCTTATTTATTACCGGGGCGCCAGTACCCGGGGTCCGACGGCTTAACGTGTCCATACGACGCACGGCGGATATTCAGTGGATCGAGCGTTCGTACCTGGCTGGGATAGAACCTGAGGTCCTTTCCACGGCAGTCATGAACGTTGCCCATTAGGCAACCCGCGGCCCAAGTGAGAGGGAGGAATGGACACCGCTAGTTTTATAGCGAACAGGATGCGCTTTTGACCCTCGGCATTGGATGAAACGTCACGAGGGGGATTTCAAATGGAGGGGGTTGAACTATGGGCTTGTTCACAAGGAAACAATGCATGATCACCTCATCGTTTCCTGCCAATCACCCCCCACAAGGATATAAGCTTGGGACGCTTCAAAACAGTAAACTCCCGAGGTCGTCACAAACAAGCCACTGAGTGACTAAATTCACAAACGTCTTTTAGAATTTCAAGAACAAACATGAATGTCGGCGTACATCAAAAGACAAACAAGCAGCTGATTTCCGGAGATTAAATTCACTGACGCATTTTAGAATTTCATAACAAACGTGAATGTCGGCGTACATTAAAAGACAAACAAGCAGCTGATTTCCGGAGATTGAGTGTCTAAATTGTAAAAGTTGTTAGCGGGATAACAATAGCTGAGCTGGCGGTGGCTGTGTGAACCTCCCTCATGAGATGATGTCATCCTCAAGCGTCTTTGTGAACCTTATCATAACTCATCCAAAATGGTGCTGTTCGGGAAACGTCCAGTAAACCATTTAAACGGTGACGTCATGATTGAACACGTGTGAGAAGGGACAACTAAATATGGAACTTATTTTTGTTCTTGATGTAGTTTGAAAAACGATTTCAAACTACATCAAGAACAAAAATGAATCAGAGAAGAAGGAATTACACTCTGCCGTTGCCGTCCCTCAAAATCAAAGATCCATCGAAATAATAAAGTTCCAAGAAACACACAAGCACCAACATATCTAACACCTATGCTGCGCCCTTTCCCCACGCGGTCGTTGCCATCCCTCAAAGATCTATCGAAAACATAAAGTCCCAAGAAGGGCAGCAGCATCGGCGTAAAAAAATTGTAAGGGAGAAAAACTCAGAATTTACATTTCTGCTTCATTTCCTCCAAAATTTGTCAAAGTCCAATAAATCTCCCGAGAAAATGATAATAAAAAAAATAATGCAACGTCTATAAAAATTCCTAACACTTCAGAGAATTCCTAAAAAATATAAGGTTTATAAAATAAATTAGAGAGAATAACTAGGACACGAAAAAAATTCCGGGTAAAAACAATATTGAAAAGACTTCCTTTCCCCAAAAAGTTCAATAAATCTCCCAAGAAAATAAAGTTCCAAGAAGCACAGCTAGGAGGCAGCACAACGCGTACACATCCCCTTTCTCCCACTAGGTCGTTGCCATCCCTCAAAGATCCATCGAAAGTTCCAAAAAGCACCACTAGGGTGCAGCACATCGAGTTGACATCCCCCTATGTCTGCCCCCCTAGGTCGTTGCCATCCCTCAAAGATCCACCGAAAGTTCCAAGAAGCACCGCTAAGGGGCAGCACATCGAGTTGACATCCCCTTTCCCCCACTCGGTCGCTGCCGTCCCTCAAAGATCCACCGAAAGTTCCAAAAAGCACCACTAGGGGCAGCACATCGAGTTGACATCCCCTTTCCCCCACTCGGTCGTTGCCGTCCCTCAAAGATCCATCAAAAGTTCCAAAAAGCACCACTAGGGGGCAGCACATCGAGTTGACATCCCGTATGTCTACCCCCACTCGGTCCTTGCCATCCCTCAAAGATCCACCGAAAGTTCCAAGAAGTACCGCTAGGGGGCAGCACATCGAGTTGACATCCCCTTTCTCCCACTCGGTCGTTGCCATCCCTCAAAGATCCATCGAAAGTTCCAAAAAGCACCGCTAGGGTGCAGCACATCGAGTTGACATCCCTTCATGTCTGCCCCCCCTAGGTCGTTGTCATCCCTCAAAGATCCACCGAAAGTTCTTAGAAGCACCGCTAGGGAGCAGCACATCGAGTTGACATCCCCTTTCCCCCACTCGGTCGTTGCCGTCCCTCAAAGATCCATCGAAAGTTCCAAAAAGCACCGCTAGGTGGCAGCACATCGAGTTCACATCCCGTATGTCTACCCCCACTCGGTCCTTGCCATCCCTCAAAGATCCATCGAAAGTTCCAAAAGGCTGTTTCTAGTTGCGCAGTGCAGTCAGTCGAAAGAGATATAAGGTGGTAGTCGTTGCTGTGAACAGCACTGCATGTTGTCGTTCTGTCTGTGAGTGGTACGCCTAAAAGATGAACAGCCACAACCGACTAATTAGGGAACCTTTTACTTTACGAGTTTGAACTCGGCCACAACCCTGCTCGAGCGACACAAAACATTTGTCATATGAAAGGGGAAGGTTCCGTGGACCACAGCAATCCAACCAGATGGTTCAAGAAATTTCGCTCAGGTGACAGAAACCTCGACGATCAGCGAAGGTCAGATAGGCCGCGAAACGTGGATTCGGAGGCCGTGCGCTAGGCCGTAGAGGCAAATCCGACGACTAGCACTCGGGGATTATCAGGCGAGCTGGACGCATCACAAACCACCGTGGTTCGTCGACTTCAGGACTCGGCAAGTTCTACAGGAGATGCCGCATTGTCCCTCACGAACGGACTCCAGCTGAAGCAAACCGCAGAGTGGAAGTGTGCATGAAGAAAATCAGAAAATCCAGAAAATACGCGCGATGTATGTTTCATCAAGAGAACTGTTACGTGCGATGAGAAATGGGTCTATTTCCGTAATCCTAACACACAACGGCAGTGGTTGAGACCGGTCTAGTTTTCTAAACCTGTTGCCAAACGTGGACGATTCGAGCACAAGGTGACGCTCTGCGTCTGGTGGAATTTCGAGGGGAAATTCCATTAGGAATTTGTTCCAAACTGTCATAGCATCAACGCTAATCTCACTCTGAACAGCTGGAGCAGATGTATGCTGTTTTGGAGGAGACGTACTCGGCACTGATGAAGAGAAAGCGCTTTGTTCTAGAGCAGGACAACTCTCTCCCTCATACCGTGCGAACGACTTGGGCAAAACTCCTGGAACTTAAGAGCATCGAACTAATACCACACCCAGCATATAGTCCGGACCTTGTCCCGTAGGATTATTACTTGTTCCGGTCCATGGCCCACTTCCTTCGTGGGCGGCACTTCAACAACCAGAAGGAGGTGGCAGCTGGGATGCAGGAGTTCTTCGCCTCGAAGGACAAGAACTGGTACGGCAGCGGAATCGAAGCACTGGCAGACAGGTGGCTAAAGACGGTGCAACACGATGACGTCTGAATGCTAATTAGCTTTCATTGTAAAGGTACGGGTCAAGATATAAAGTGATCCAAATATTGCAAACTTTTCGATTCACTCTTTATACTACCCTATTGTGGAGTCGATACCACGCGTGGTCCACCGTTCGTCTTTTTAAAAAGTGGGCCTACGAAGTATTAGATAAGTTTTCGTAATTGAGTGAGCACTCAGTGTACACCCAAGTGGCAACTGGGATTCTGTGTTCTTTATTTTGTTGTTGTTACTAATGAAACACGTCGTCTAAGGAAGACTAGGTAACACATGCACAGTCGACGAAAGTCGGTAAGTAAGATTCCAGAAAGCTTCCGTACGGTGATTTACCCTAAGGGGCAGAAATCTTAAAGCAATAGGGAAAAATCTGAGATTAAATGTAAACAACCTCATTAAAACGTTTGCTTTACAACTTCTACTCTTCTGCAAGAGCTGCTCGAATCAGAAGAACCCATTTTGTGCCTTGCAAAGGTAAACGAAAGCAGTTAGGAGCCGCACATCGTTTCTTCCAAATTAAGTTACTTCAACTCGTAACATAGAATGTCAAGAAGTCTTGCAAACGTGCGGGGCAACCGAGTTGATTATTTGTCTTAGTCCAAAGTACTTAAAAGAGAGGAGCTAAATGAACTTAACTTTGTTTAGTTTTACGATGTCCACAGTCAAGGGTCGAACAGTGTTTGGATTCAGGTATGTGAACTTCCAATTCATGGCTTCTGCAGGAACTAATTAATAAATTTCCGTCAACAGGTTATCACTGTCTTTGAGTTCATTTAAAAGTTTATTTTAAAGAAGCGTTCCTTTAGTAACTGGGTGATTTGTATCTAAAGAATCATTACGCAAAACAGAAGATATTTGCATCAGTGATGTGTATATTTTTATTGGTAAATTTCTCAAAAAGATCTGAAACGTTAAAAATTAGATCATACGATGGAAGAGTAATGTTATTCCTAAGTAATTCGCTATCGATCGACTTTACATTCGTTTCGTCTCAGTGGAATACTTTCAGTTTTAAGAGCTGGTATATTATGCGGATAAAATAGCGGCAGAAGTGCTTGAATGAAGTATAATAACATACAGAGAGAGAGAGAGAGAGAGAGATCATTGCTATCAAAAGCATTTTGTGATGAATCAAAATCATCGACATGAAACGAAAGTTTCTCTCTCATCGTTGTTTCAAGAGACCATAAAAGTTGATATGTATTAATGATGCTTCAGCCAAACTACAAGGGCTTTATAGATTCATGCTTTAAACTTCAATGAAGGCGGCAGTAACCTGAGACTTAATCTAATAACTTAATTCTCAGGAGAACAAGAGAGGGAAATAAAAAGATTTAAAATCCAATATTATAGCAAAATGGAAGGGTTCGACACAACGCAAATTTGCCTTCGTTTCTCTTCTTTTTTGCATTTGAATCTTCAGACTTACCATCACTTTTTCGAAAATGGTTGAAAGGTGCAGGTTTATCAAATTTTGCAGCATCACATTAGAGAACGAAAAAAATGAGTTCCTGTTTACAATGAAACTCATTGTTCGGAGAAGAGAATGGCTTTGATAGATGTTTTCTAAACTTTTACTACACTTCCAAGCATGTCTACAATTCGTGCATTATCCGCTTTAAAACGTAGAGCGCCTTTTTTCATTTTTGATAGAGGGTTTAACGACCACCGTGAGCAACTCGATGGGTCATAAGCAGTCGCCCGTCCCTAATTTAGGGCAACTAGCTCCAAGGAAGGGAAAGAGCAAGTACCTAAAGACAAACACAACATCTATGCCTCTCGGGATTCGAACACGCACTCATCTCGGACAAACGGCTAAGAGACAGCGTTGAGACCACTGCGCGCCATTTTGTCGCTCATCAGATTTTACTATGCCCGAGAATACCCTAAAATAAAATGTAAGGTCACATAAATAATACCGCGTGCTAAGAAGTTCAAATAAAATTGTAGAAGCAATAGCTATCAAAAGCACGATTCACAAAATTTTAGCCGAGTTAAACTACAAAGATAAAAAAGATTTTATGTACTATTTAAAATAAACTAAAAGACACAGGCAAGACCTTTCACAGCCGCGACGGCCTCATCATCAGACCTAACCAGCAATACTGGTGTGTAGGCACAGTATTATATAGTTATCTTCCCCCATTCCCAATTCCCACAATGCATAGCGAGGCTAGTTCAGGTTGCCAGATAACAGTATGATTAACTTGAGGTTTTTACAAAGGCAATACATCTGTGACGTACCTGCCAGCAGGACGCACACGACATAAAGGCACATAGCAATCAGAACAAATGTCTGCGCAGCTCAGTTGGTAGAGCGACTTGTTCCGGAATAAGCGGCCTCGGGTTCGAATCCCGGCGTAGACCAAAAATGACGGAGAAATTTATTTCGTTATAATGGCGCCCGAACTATCCGGATGACCCGGCCGTTCAAAATCTCGCATTGGTGTGATGTTATTTCCACACCGCGAGACAGGAAAAATCAGAGAATTCCTTCTCCAGCGCTTCGAAAAATAAAAATGTGTGATGTTGCATTCCATACAGCAGATTGACCGGGAGTTCTCAAGTGCACGTTCTACAGTGGATGGCTGCCTGCAACGATTCATGGTCACGGCTGACCCGTGGGCCATGCCCCTGGCCCTCTTTCGGGGGGGGGGAGATGTGACGTACCTGCCAGCAGGACGCACACGACATAAAGGCACATAGCAATCAGAACAAATGTCTGCGTAGCTCAGTTGGTAGAGCGACTTGTTCCGGAATAAGCGGCCTCGGGTTCGAATCCCGGCGTAGTCCAAAAATGATGGAGAAATTTACTTCGTTATACATCATCATTATAAGTTTTTAACTGTGTCAATAATCCTTGCCGAATAGAGCTCACATTGATCGGCATTTCCTCATTGCAGCAGCCTTCAGAAAAATACATAATGTATAATGCCTCTGTAAATAGTAATGTCTGTTTATTACTAGCAGATGTAAGAATCCTAACACCATCTCAGTCCGGATAAAAGTTCCGTTCGCCAGAGTCCTGGTTAATGATGTTGAAGTAGTATTGGAACGAAGCCAGTATTCAAGTTCCGTCATTCGTAACCCAGGATTCCTTAAAGTGGTTCCTACAGTATGTGACAGATGTCCCTGTTTTCCGGGGAAGAAGAACGAAGGGGGTTAAATAAACCCCACTGCGTTTCTTTAATTGCACAGAGTCCCTGTCTTTCCTTATCAGGTCAAAAACATCAGTTGTTTTGATGCCGAAACTCATCACCTCCTTCTTGCAGAAACTCTTCAAAATGTTCACAATTGGCTGATAGAAGTTCATTGAACCCACATAGCGAACGTTGCGTACTTCTTGTTGTAAAGTTGCAGTCATGCTTCGTAGTCTTTGATAAATTAGGTTGGAGACTAAAACGAAGTAAATTTCTCCGTCATTTTTGTTCACGCCGGGGATCGAACCCGGGTCCCCTCATTCCGGAATAAGTCACACTACCAATTGAGCTACGCGGACGTTCGTTCTGACTGCTATCTGCCTTTATATCGTGTGCGTCCTGCTGGGCAGGCACGTCACAAGACCTTATGCCGAGGGAAGCCGTATTGCCTTGCCAGCTGGTAAATTCTATTAAATTCTTCATGACACAATCCAATAGAAGACGAGTGGGGAATGCCCTATTAATACAAAATCGTAAGGAGGCTAACTTATAGGCCAGGGGGTTATCCTATAAATAAGCCCCCTTACGACTTTTGATTAGCACGCAACGTTTGCTATGTGGGTTCAATGAACATCTACCAGCCAATTGTGAACATTCTGAAGAGATTCTGCAAGAAGGAGGTGATGTGTTTCGGCATCAAAACAACTGATGTTTTTGACCTGATAAGGAAAGACAGGGGCTCTGTACAATTAAAGAAACGCTGTGGGGTTTATATAATTCTATTTTGTTCTACTTCGCCGGAAAACAAGGACATCTGCTACAGAGGATCCACTTTAAGGAATCTTGGGTTAGGAATGGCGAAACATGAATACTGGCTTCATTCCAATACTATTTCAATATCATTAACCACGACTCTGGCGAACGGATTTTTATCCGGACTGAGATGGTGTTAGGATTCTTACATCTGCTAGTAATAAACAGACATTACTATTTACAGAGGCATTATATTATATATTATGTATTTTTCTGAAGGCTGCTGCAATCAGGATATGCCAATCAATGTGAACTGTATTCGTCAAGGACTATTGACATAGTTAGAAACTTACGGTATAATGACGATGTACTGCCTTTGTAAAAATCTCAAGTTAAACATACTGTTATCTGGCAACCTGTACTAGCCTCGCTATGCATTGCGGGAATCGGGGGCGGGGATGTGGGGGGAGGGGGAGATAACTATATAATACTGTGCCTGCACACCAGTGTTGCTGATTAGGCCTGATGGTGCGGCCGTCGCGGCTGTGAAAGATCTTGCCTGTGCCTTCTAGTTGATATTAAATTGTAAATAAAATCTTTTTATATCTGAAGTTTAACTCGGCTAAAGTTTTGTCAATCGTGCTTCTGGCAGCTATTGCTTCTATAATTTTATTTGAGAATGTAAGGTATTAACCTTTACATCAAAATCAGAAAGTTCTAGAAAAATTGATGAAATGCATCTGATACGGTTCGGCTATTAAATCATCATTATTAACAACAACAACCATGGGAATTTGATTCCCGTCTGTGTCTGGTGTTATGAGGTCTCAGATTACAATCGTCATTTCATTGTTTTACTACCAGCGCATCGGCACTTATCTGGTAAACCCAGGCAGCCAAGGGAAGGGAGTCCAAGGTCAAAGTGCGTCCGGCCCAGACTTGAGAGACAACCATCTACGCGTTCGCGTCCCCAACACGGGAAGTTTGCGGAAAACCCCGGAAAAACTGCAGACCAGAAGGCCGGCAGGACAGGGGTTTGAACACCCGTCAGAAACGTCCGCCCCCAACACAGTACACAGCGATTTAACCAACTGCGCAATACCGGAGGTCGGCTGTTAAATAGTTTCGGATTTTTCAGGCCTTTGAATAGTACGTCGCCGTCCCGGTGGCGCAGTGGTCTAGTCTGAGCAATTGGTTCTGATTACTCGTCCGAGATGAGTCCGGGTTCGAATTCTGGTGAGGCATGGATGTTGTGATTGTCTTACGGCACTGGCTCTCTCCCTTCCCTGGAACCAGTGGCCCTAATTTAGGGACGGGCGACTACTTATATTCCACTGAGTTGCTTACGGTTGTCGTTAAAGCCCTAATAAAAAAAATAGTCCGTCCCTTTAATAAGAGGAACGAATTTTCGAATGCAATGAACATGTCATTTATTCTTTTTGCTTAATTTCGTAATTTACCAACCACTATGAGCACTCAAAGGTATAAGCAGTAGTGTATCCCTAAACCGAGCACCATAAGCCGTAAGGCGTTGTCCATGGCTAATGAACAGGCGTAACTAGGGTGGAGCAGGAGAGGCGGTTGCCCGGGCGCAGCTCAACAGAGGGCGCAAAATATACCTGCTTGCAATCTGATTAAAATCTAAATTGAAACTTTTTACCAGTTTCTGATAAGGAATTTACTTATAATTTATTTCGTCAGATGAGGTATCTTGGCGGCTAAAAATTCGCATTTCTTCCTCAAAATGTGCAGAGGATGTAAATTGCGCACAATCAGAAATGACGGCGCGGTTGTTCGTACGTTACAAGATACGGATGGCCTTCATGTTTTTGAAGATTCTCTGGGAGCAATTCGATCATAATCGATCATAATCGAATAGTTTCATTCTTTACGAGCAGTCCCCAGAAGCACCTTTTCACCTAAAGGCTGTGAGCCGCAGTCTCGAGGATTTCAATCACTCGGTTCTCTGATCTCATCCATTTTCCAAGTCAATTAAGGTTGCTTCACTGTTTAGTGGCACATCACTGACGACTTCTCTCGTTTCATATATTGTTTGTTCTTCGACAGAAATTAGTTTCGCAGAGTTTTAAACATCGGTAACCGTGTGCTCGAACGCAACATAGCACGTTCGATTAACTGACACCGGGTAATTTTAGTTCGGATGCTCGATGTGACTATCATATCCAGTCTATTCAAATAACGTGAAAGATTTAATTCGCCAACCCAGTCTGATAAGATAAACTGAGCAAGTTTGAAGTTTGTGGCCATTGTTAGCGTTTTGTCGTACCATTTCAAATGGTGTGGAGTGTGCTTAAATGGCGGGGTAACTTCTGATGCAGTTTTCTCCTTGAGGAACAAACTGGTTTTACAAAAGACAGATAAAGCCAGGATCAAATATTAAACTTCGGTCCTATTTAAAAAGAACCTAGAACCAAGGAGTTTACAATTAAGATAACCTGGAGATACCCTTGTTAATGAAGCAGTGCCACTTTGCGTGAAGCCTATAACCGCGAGTGACGGCCCTTAAAGTGTGGAAATGCTCATGGTTTTCAAGGCTATTACCATGTATTTTGTGTTGGCCGAATCGACTTCTTTCGTCGCAAATGTTTCCAATTTCGCATCGTAACTTGTGGCCAATGTGTGAGAAAATGCTGAATTTATAAAAGTCTTAATTATTTTGAGGCTCTTTCCCATTTTCATTTTAAATTGAAATACACGAACATTAGTGCGAAAGCTAAACAAAACATAACGTTAAAATTGAAAACTTCCCTCGTGTAAGAAGTATAATTCATTCCTGTTTGATATTAACACGGTTTCTGCAACCCAAAACCAGGCAATTCCAAAATGCAAACAGTTGAAATTACATGGGTATCATGTAAACAACTGCAAATTCCCACACCTTGCAGCTTCACGGTTAAGAGACCAGGGCATCTCCAGAAGTACCATTCTGACCTCTTGCCTAGAATCCACTTCTTTTATGGTCTCTGCAGGCGACTGAAGCAAGAACATCTCGTGTACATAAAGTGTGGTGTAATATCCGTTGATTTTATTGGCGTAAAAGACAAACTGACAAAGCCAAGCTTTCGCTCACCAACGGGTGACATTTTTAAGGCTGAATGATATTCAAGGAGGTTATATTACTGGAGACACCACTGGCTCTGCCGCCATAGGTCACAGCTAATCTGTGGTGTGACGTCACAAGCAGGCAAAAGTGAACTAAATTATATCGTTGATGAAACAGTAAGCTTGTGTATCATTGATAAAGATTATTGAATTACTCGTTTTATCTGTTTATACGCTTAGAAGCTTTTGTTCCATTGGTTTCCAAACAGCTTCTCTTCTGCGGCTGAGTCGTGCCTGCTCATGACGTCATTTGCAGCACAGGCGGTGACTTATGGCGGCCAATGCTGCGTAAATAGGAGTGGTGTCTCCAGTAATATAACCTTCTTGTGTGACGTACCTACCAGCAGGACGCACACGACATAAAGGCAGATAGCAATCAGAATAAACGTCTGCGTAGCTCAGTTGGTAGAGCGACTTGTTCCTGAATAAGCGGACTCAGGTTCGAATCCCGGCGTAGACCAAAAGTGACGGAGAAATTTACTTCGTTTTAATGGCGCCCGAACTATCCGGATGACCCGACCGTTTAAAATCTCGCAATGGTGTGATGTTATTTCCACACCGCGAGATAGGAAAAATCAGAGAATCCCTTCTCCAGCGCTTCGAAAAAAAGAAATGACTGGGAGTTCTTAAGTGCACGTTCTACAGTGGATGGCTGCCTGCAACGATTCATGGTCACGGCTGATCCGTGGGCCATGCCCCCGGCCCTCTTTCGGGGGGGGAGATGTGACGTACCTGCCAGCAGGACGCACACGACATAAAGGCAGATAGAAATCAGAATAAACGTCTGCGTAGCTCAGTTGGTAGAGCGACTTGTTCCGGAATAAGCGGACTCGGGTTCGAATCCCGGCGTAGACCAAAAGTGACGGAGAAATTTACTTCGTTATACTTGATGACATTAGCCTACACGGATAGAACAGCAAAAGTTACATTTGAAAATATATACTTGCATTGAGTTGACTTCAAATTGAGCAAAAATTGGAAATGTGCACATGAAGAGAATGTCAACAAACAAAGCAAAGCAAAACAGTCTTCATATACTGTCTGACAGAGAAAATGACACACAACGAAGACGTGAAGGCAGCGCCATGCAAATTGCAGAGTGGGTGCACACGTTTAAGTTATGCAAATGATTGCACTTGCAGAACAGTCGCACGAACAGAGCGCAGGATATAAGCGGACAACCAGCCCATGAGGACATCAATCGAGACGTCGTTACGGCCGAGAGAAGCGAACGGCTCTGCTGTAACCGTGCCTGGAGAAGGAACAAGGCGTACCAATGTCGTTAAGATGCCATCGTACGCTATTTCGTCATACGGATGCGTTCATGAGTGGTGTCATTAGGCCTTCGTACCGCCGGATGGTCCTTGCGTCGTATTGCGGAAGAAACGCAACATGATGCTACAACTGTCGGTCGCATTTGGAGACAGTGTTTCCAGGAAGGATCTGTGCAACGTCGTAGGGGGTATCGAACCCACAAACCACAACGCGCGACCTTTTTGCGGAGTATAAGGGAGGTTTGGATGCTCCAATATTGACGCGGATAGTTTGTCTGCGCCTGGTTTCCTGTCCAGCTGTCCGTTGCGAACGCTGTTCTGAAGGCTACCCTTAACAGCGAGTCATCTTCGTCACCGCTTGGTGTGGTGTCGCTCCAGAACTGCGTGCGATGCCAAATAGAACAGTGTGGTGCTTAGAGACGAATCGTGGTTCTGTCTCACCACAAATGATCGCCGTGTGAGAGTGTGGAGGCGATGTGGCCAACGGGCAGATTCCTTCACCCCTGTGGAGCGCCACACGTCCCGGCAACGTGGAATCATGGTGTGGGGTACTCTCAGCTCCAACAGCCGCTCACCGCAGCTACCCATTACGGTAACGTTGACGGCACGCCGCTATGTGGACGAGGTACTGCACTACCGTATCTGTAGGGCATCGCAAACACTGTTTTTCAACAGGATAATACCCGGCCGTATAACGCTCGGATCAGCCTAAATGCTTTACACAGTGTACGGATGCTTCAGGGGCCAGCACGATCTCCCGACCTCTCGCCCATCGAGGATCTGTGGGACACGATTGGACGTCGCTTGAGTATCCTCCTACCGGCGCAAAAAGAAGATGAACTGGGGACTTGGATTAACGCCACATGGTGCACGATACCCCAGGACTCTATTCCGACTCTCATTGCCTCGATGCCACGTCGGATTCAACGATGTATCGCCCAAAATGAGAGCCCACACTCCTTATTGATCATCCTGTATATTCGGCCACTGGATCCTAGTCTGTTAGGGCTCAAGTTTAGGAGTCCCTTTTTCTTTGATTACATCGGTTTGCTAATCCCGGGCCCGCCCGGTCCCGAGTTCTCAGACAATTTTGCTTAGCAAGGTTTGCATTACGCACAGGCCAAAGCCATCAGGAATTAGTTTTAAAATAATTAGTTAAAAAAGTTTATTTTAGTTAATCTACTTTATAACATTAATATGTTCTTCGAAACACTATGCATAAAAGCAAATATTCTAAAAAGTGGACTAGAAAATAAATAAATAATGGATGCACATGCCACTCGACTATATCAGGGCAATCAGTAATTTTGCCAAAAGCTGAAGATAAGAAAATCTTTTAAAAACACAAATTATTCCATTCGTTATATCTTTTTGATTTCTAAATTTACTTTTATTTTGAATAAATTGCATTACAAAATGTACAACTCTTCATAGACAGTTGCACGTGTTTTAAATTTTGACTCTAGAATACTAAACTTTGCAATATAATTTACATATATGCTAACTAGTAAAGATAGTTTACAGTGATGTAGTAGAGTAAAAAAAAGGCATGCAAGAAAATTTCCAAAAGAAAAAAAAGAACGTATGAGCATTCCAGACCAGATTATTTTGCATTTTGTAACAATAACAAAGCTTTGCACTTAATAGTGTAATAACCACTATATTATTCTATGTGCGTGCAGTTTTCAGCAAGTTCATCATGAATATTGCTTACCGTTTAAGCTTCCCGAAACTCCTCAAAAAAAGAATCGCATCTAATGCTTCAGTTCTTAACCTTGATCGTCTTTCCTCTAAAACGTGACCTGCGGGCACTAAACACTCTCTCGCTTGCTGAACTACTGGCTGGTATACATAGTACACGTCTCGCAATGGCAGCTAGCTTAGGAAATTGGGAATTCTTCCACCACGGTAACAAATCCACAGTTTCAAGACGTTTCTCTCATGTGCGATTCCACATACTTACAAATTTCATCTGGATCAGGATCATGAATTTCAAACTCATCTTCCAAATCTTCAAATAAGCCTGATGATTTATTCCGGAAGTCGATTGACTCGATTTCTTCAGCAATGTCTCAGTCTCTTCCTCTCCTTAATGGGAAAGCTCATCATTTTGTTCCACCAATGCTCGTACATGCAATTGCACATCTTTCCTCTCATCCTCCGTTAGCATTCTCAGTGACTTAAAGTTTGGGTGAAGAAACGTTGCAATTTTATGCAGATCACCGATAACCAGTTCAGTTTTTAACCATTTTTGAATTTTTGTTTTTAACATCCTTTCCACTTCTGAATCCGTTGGAGAAAGGTTGCAGTGCTTCAAGAGGGGAGATCCCATAAGAGCACCAAATGCAAATTTGGACAAAATTCTCTCTCCGGTTGAATTTTTGCCTCCTGAAACTCTTTAAAAAACGGTATTAAAACTGTCAACATGCTAACATTTATTCCTTCCATGCGATGGGTTTCATTTTTTATACCCAAAATGTCACTGATATCACTTATTTGTTCATACACTGATTGTAACATTACGCACAGGGCATTCCACCGCGCTTCCACTTCTTGGTAGACAGATGTTTTAACGGTGACACAGTATCAAATTTTCTCCACAATTGGTTTCATTTCAGGTAATTCCTCAGTTGTGCCCATAAAGCTGTGTTTTAAAGCAGTGTTCAGTGTAAGCTGAACACTGCTTTAAAACGTTTACTTGTATAAGCTATGTTTTAAAGCAGTGTTCAGTGTAAGCTGTGTTTTAAAGCAGTGTTCAGTGTAAGCTGTGTTTTAAAGCAGTGTTCAGTGCGTGGCATGTACACGTCAACCAGCGGAAACATCGTAACGCTGAAATTATGTTGGCTCCTTCATCCGTTACAAACACATTATTTTTATCCAGAACTGAACAATCAAACCCAACATCTTCCAGGGAATGCAAAATTTCAGTTTGTAAGTTTTCCCCAGTTTTGTAAACTTGCGGAAATGTCACTGTTGTTAATGCAATGCCTCGCAAAACGAAATCGTTATGCACGAAATGGCAGATCATGGCCATATATGAATTTTTACGATAAGGGGCTGTCCACATATCTGTTGTAATTGCACCACGATATTTCTGGATTACTGCGTTTACTTGTATAACGTATTCTATATGTACAGATTCGGCTGAACCTTTAATATGTTTAGATACCGTACTGCGATGTGGAAGCACATGTTCAGCCATCACTTTGCCCTCAGAAGCACCGACATCAATCGGACATTGAGCTACGTCAAGGAAGCCTTTACCTTAGACAACATCAAAAGGTCGAATGTCTTGAGTGCACAATTTTAACACGGCTTTTTTTAGTACTTTCGCTTTTACTGCAGCCAACACGTTCCCCCACCTTTAAACAAGAATTTCTTAACTGAACCAGACTGCTGCATTTTTCAGCGTATCTAGTAAGTCTGCTGGATCTTGTGGAATATTTGTACATCCAGATTCCTTTACACCTCACACATTGAACATAATCGATTGTTTCATTGGTTTTTGAATCTATTATTTCTTTGAAATATTTCCATACCTCTGACTTTCCCGCTCTTATTCGGTACGGCGACTAATTCCCCTGCATCAAGTTTTCTCTTATATCGTTTACACTAATCTCACTCATGCTCGTGATCTATTGAAAAAGCTTCTTGTTGGGCCTACGAAGTTAGAATAATACCCTTATGTAGCTCAGCTGTGGTTAACAAGGTAAAGAAAGAGAATGTTGACCCTGACAGCACTGTCACAACATCGCATTACTTTAGGTTGTGGTTTCAATTTCGCTACTAACCGAAACCACAACCTGTTTATTTACCTTGCTATCCACAGCTGACTGGTGTCTCATAAATCAAAACAAAGCGGTTGTAGAATGTGCCCGTAGGGATGGGGAGAAAGGGGATGGGTATCAGGAGAAAGGGCATTCTGCTCTCTGCTGAGTCTTTGACACTTCAGGACTTGAGCATTAATCTGAACTCTTGAACTGCCCGATTGAATACAGAGAACACATGCCGTGCATTTCATGTTTTGTCTCTCTGCTCGTCAGTCAGCAACAATTCACTTCGCATTCGTTTTTTACCTCCCCCAAGTAACGACTCCTTTCACCACTGTACACACGAATGGTGTGTTAACTGAGCATCAGTCAGTGGTGAAAGCTTCTCTACGACATAAGAAGTCCACTGGTTTCCAAAGATTTGGGACTTTATGTCACTACAAGCTCTGTACCTCGAGAAATAGTAGTTTAATAAAAATGCAGGATAGAAGCAAAACTCTACGCATCAAAAGACTATCTAAATCACATAGTTTTGTGCAACCTCTTCGTTATATTACAGGAGTATTGAAATTTAAATATATGGAGGATATTTCTTGAAATCAATATTTCTCTGTAAATGCTGCTTTACCCTACAGTTTTGCTGCTTTGAAACAAATCAACACAACATAAAAATCCAGTGACACAATTTTTACAGAAATTCGGTCGTTTTGATTGAGTCGTATTCTCAACTTTGATTGCCAGGGAGCCTATAATATGACAAAGATGCTATGACAAGATTGTGTGCATTTGATTATCTTTAATTTCATTGGTTTTACTTCTATATACTGCATTTTTATCAAACTGTTATTTATCAATCTACAGATCTAGTAGTGGCACCACTCGTGCACTTAACACTAGAAATTCTTTAAATTTTGGTAAGCAGTTTATTACAGTAATATGCAGGGAATTATTTTTTAACTACAGTTTTTCATGAAGGTAACTTATAAACAATGAAATTGGACATATATATGCATAAGAATTCAGTAATGAAATGCAACATGTGTAATGCCAAGCCCGGGCCCGAGCTTATCTCTAGTGCAGGTCACACCAGAATGCAGTTGTTTACTCCATCCCGTTGGAGTATTACTCCATGAGCTGGAATTTACTCTATCCTGCTGATCGACACCTCTGCATACTTCTGGAAACAGTCACTGGTATCAGGAGCTGAAATCCTCCACTGGAACTGGAGCCATCACTGCAAACTACCGAATTATTACAGACTTCAGCACATGAAACACTTGAAGCTCGCGTAAAGCTCACTCTCACAACTGTGTCATGAAGGTTCGTCTTTTATAATGATTGATGACGGTGGTAAACGTCACATGTGTATGCGTTGCTTGCGTCTTTGCATAAACGCGTTAGTTTAAGTTGGCGGGCAACCAGGGCAGGAATATGACTATCTCCAACACTGAGAGCCAATAGGTGTTATTATGGTATAGCAGGTGTTAATATGATTCAGCTATCATTTTTCAGGTATGAGGACTAATAATAGAACTCTTATTCAGTTATATGAATATCATCAGTTTGGTCACTGGTTTTTCACGGATTTTTCTATTCCTTGATAACTTAGTAAGCTGTGTTACTTAGTAAGATCCCAAACAGAGTGAAAATACTTGGCTGGTTACCTAGAAAGCGATGTAAAATACCAATTTTGCGTGAAGAAGGCTACACTTACGAGGAAATCGCAAGAAAAGTAAGTGGAAATCTACCGAAGGAGGTATTTCTAAACTGTGTAAGAGGTATCAGCAGACGCAGTCATTTCATAATCAAACTGGTAAAGGCTGGAAAAGGTACATAACGGCACGTGGTGGTATAAGAATTAAAAGACTCTGTTTAAGTGACAGAAGGAAATCACCTGAGTCAATTAAAAATGAATTATCTCAATGTGATTTGAAGATCAGTGATAGACCTATTAGACGCAGTCTCAATATTTTGGTTTAAATTCTAGAACTCCAAGGAAAACGCCATTTCATTCTCCCAAACAAAGAAAGAAGATATTAGAATGGGATAAAATGCATATTACTTAGTTTGAGGGAAAAAGTGACAGAATTATCTGGAGTGATGAGACCAAAATATCTATATTTGTTAGTGATGGAATAACGCATGTAAGAAGAAGAAATAAAGAAAATTTTCTGCCTGAATGCGCTGCAGCTACTATGAAGCAACCAATTAGTTTTACGATCTGGGGTTGTATGACAGCAAAAGATGTGAGCGGAATTTGTGTTATTAATGGTACTTTAAATGGCAAAAATATATCATTGATATATTTGAGCCAAAACTGAAGTCTTCGGCACGTGATCTTTTCCAGTATAAAGAAGCCAATGTACTGTAATTCAAGAGGATTCAGCTCCTTGTTATGTTGCTGCTGGATGCAAAACGTGGTTCAAGAAAATCAGGTTGCGCTGCTAGAATGTTCAGGTAATAATAACTCTGAACTGAATCTAATAGAAAATTTGCGGAGCCGATTAAAGAAACTTGGTGGTCAGAAGCAACGAAGGAATTAAGCACAACTGATAGTTAAAAATCATTCAATCTTGGTTTCACATTATAACACCTGATGCACTAAATCAATTGGTTCACTCTATGGGATGCCGTTATAACACCTGATAAACTAAAACGAATGGTTCACTCCATGGGATGCCGTTATAACACCTCATGAACTGAAACGATTGGTTCACTCCATGGGATGCCGTTATAACACCTGATGAACTAAAACGATTGGCACACTCCATGGGATGCCATTATAACACCTGATGAACTAAAACGATTGGTTCACTCCATGGGATACCGTTATAACACCTGATGAACTAAAACGATTGGTACACTTATTGGGATGCCGTTATAATACCTGGTGAACTAAAACGATTGGTTCACTCCATGGGATGCCGTTATAACACCTGATGAACTAAAACGATTGGCACACTCCATGGGATGCCGTTATAACACCTGGTGAGCTAAAACGATTGGTACACTTCATGGGATGCCGTTATAACACCTGATGAACTAAAACGATTGGCACACTCCATGGGATGCCTTTATAACACCTGGTGAACTAAAACGTTTGGTTCACTCCATGGGATGCCATTATAACATCTGATGAACTAAAACGTTTGGTTCACTCCATGGGATGCCGTTATAACAACTGGTTAACTAAAACGTTTGGTTCACTCCATGGGATGCCGTTATAACACCTGATGAACTAAAACGATTGGTACACTTCGTGGGATGCCGTTATAACACCTGATGAACTAAAACGATTGGCACACTCCATGGGATGCCATTATAACACCTGATGAACTAAAACGATTGGTTCACTCCATGTGATGCCGTTAGAACACCTGGTGAACTAAAACGTTTGGTTCACTCCATGGGATGCCGTTATAACACCTGATGAACTAAAACGATCGGTTCACTCCATGGGATGCCGTTATAACACCTGGTGAACTAAAACGTTTGGTTCACTCCATGGGATGCCATTATGACACCTGATGAACTAAAACGATTGGTTCACTCCATGGGATGTCGTTATAACACCTGGTGAACTAAAACCTTTGGTTCACTCCATGGGATGCCATTATAACACCTGATGAACTAAAACGATTGGTTCACTCCATGGGATGCCGTTATAACACCTGGTGAACTAAAACGTTTGGTTCACTCCATGGGATGCCGTTATAACACCTGGTGAACTAAAACGTTTGGTTCACTCCATGGGATGCCGTTATAACACCTGATGAACTAAAACGATCGGTTCACTCCATGGGATGCCGTTATAACACCTGATGAACTAAAACGATTGGTTCACTCCATGGGATGCCGTTGTAAAGCTGTAATTGTGGCAAAAGATTTCCCGACTATGTACTAACAGAAATGTTTTGAAGTTCATGATTTTCTGTGTATAACTTTTTTAAATGCAATTTTTAAAGTAAAGCGTGCTGCATTATATTTTGCATTAACTTATCTTTCTAATAACATATAAATTTGCGGTATTATTCTAAAAAGACTGATGTTATGAGGCATCAAACCTCAGAAATAGAACTTTTCGGAGAGGTTTCCAAACGTTTGGCCACTAGTGTACAAACTGTTCTCTTTCTACGTTCCTAAATAGGTACGACTTGTTCTCCACAGCTGCGCGCAAGCTCGTATATTCATTACCATCTGAATGGAGGTGCAGTCATTGAGATAAAAGAACAACAGAATTGAAGTAGCTGTGGGAAGAACCCAACCAACGTGAAAATTTTACCGAGATAAAATGACTTCGGACCAGAGTACACAATGGAAGATGAATTTTATCACTGAGCGAATTGCAGGACGAGCGTCAGAAAGGATATGACGCACGAAACCGATCTATTTAGAGGAATCACTTGTGAGCATACCGAAAGCGAAAATGGAGACGCGCACCCTATTACGCTAAGTGGAAATATGTGTTCCGGTTAGGAAGTTGGAACGAAAGTGGTGAATCGGAGGAAAATTGCACACTGGGTAATTCGTAAGTTGTGCAATAACCTTCAGCGGATAGATGCTCCACTCTCAGTAAAGCTCGAAATGGGGAAACTCCCAACGGCAAACATCACACGTCCTGTAAACAAAGCTGAACTATAATGATGAATTTAGTTTGTTTGTAACCAGGCTTACAGGAAAATACACAAATTTTGAATTCGGTGCTAGACGAATTAATAGCAGCTGGTCGGATTTGGGCTACCTTTCTCGGTTTTTGCTCAGAAATTTTGAGTAAATTTATTTTTCTTAACCAAAGGAGCTTAAAGAAGCTTATAATATTAGGATGTTACTCAATTTAAAATAAGTAATAGTTGTTAGTGGAAATTAAAATATTTACATTTCACAAACAATATAATTTTCTTTGTCTGAACGTTTGTCCCACTTGGATGGCGCAGTGAAAAGAGTGCTTGCATGTTTTAATTGTCGACTCCCTGCCGCAACCAATATACAGCCTACGCCCGAAAAGTTCCCGGCAAAATTGATGTAGCAGTAGTGGGATAAAAAGATGACGTGTATGCCAGAAGACAGCTGTCTTTGACCAATCAGCTAAGAGCTGGAAATCGGCTTATACTGGTACCGGCAGGCAGCAGACGGGCATTAAGGGAGTCATGGCAAGCGTTCTCGTCCCATTTCATTTTAGACATGGAAGAATAGAGAGTAAACATCCGCTTTTGTTGAAAAATTGGTAAATCACCTACTGAAACTTACAGAAACTTACAATAAGAGTATGGAGACACAGCATTATCCAACAGCAGAAATTTTGAATGATATGCACGGTTTCGTGAAAGGCAGGAATCCCTTTGACGACGATCTGAGGTCAGGGCGTCCCTCCCGTGTGAGGGCAGCGGAAAAAAATCGAAGATATGGGGAATCTGTTAAAGAAACTTCGCAGAATCAAGATGAGACTTTACGCTGAGTTCATGACCATTGGTAAGTCTATCTATCATGAGACTCTACGTGAGGATCTGGGAAAACGAAAACTTAATGCAGATTGGTACCCCGCATTCTGAAAGATGACCAAGACTTTTGGCTGAGTCGGTGGGCATCAGTAAGTCTATCTATCATGAGACTCTTCGCGAGGGTCTGGGAAAACAAAAACTTAATGCCAGATTGGTACCTCGCATCCTGAATGATGACCAAGTCTTTTGGCTGAGATGGTGGGCAACAGTAAGTCTATCTGTCATCAGACTCTACGCCAGGATCTGGGAAAACGAAAACTTAATGCCAGATTGGTACCTCGCATCCTGAATGATGGCCAAGACTTTTGGCTGAGTTGGCGGGCATCAGTAAGTCTATCTGTCATGAGATTCTGCGCGAGGACCTGGGAAAACGAAAACTTAATGCCAAATTGGTACCCCGCATTCTGAATGATGACCAAGACTTTTGGCTGAGTCGGTGGGCATCAGTAAGTCTATCTATCATGAGACTCTACGCGAGGATCTGGGAAAACGAAAGCTTAATGCCAGATTGGTACCCCGCATTCTGAATGATGACCAAGACTTTTGGCTGAGTCGGTGGGCATCAGTAAGTCTATCTGTCATGAGACTCTACGCGAGGATCTGTGAAAACGAAAACTTAATGCCAGATTGGTAACCCGCATTCTGAATGATGACCAAGACTTTTGGCTGAGTTGGTGCGCATCAGTAAGTCTATCTGTCATGAAATTGTACGCGAGGATCTGCGAAAACGAAAACTTAATGCAGATTGGTACCCCGCATTCTGAATGATGACCAACACTTTTGGCTGAGTCGGTGGACATTAGTAAGTCTATCTATAATGAGACTCTACGCGAGGGTCTGGGAAAACGATAACTTAATGCCAGATAGGTATCCCGCATTCTGAATGATGAACGAAAGAAGGCTCGTTCATCAAACTGTTCAGATTTTCTGGTCACTGCAGCTGAGGATCCTGATTTATGCTCCAAAAGTATTGCAAGAGATGAAACATGGTGCTTGCCGTATGATCCCCAAGACAAGTGAGGAAGCGCTGGATGAAAAGGTGCTTACTCACCTTCACGAACGAATTCATTTACTTCAATACTTGCAGTAATACGCGACCAACGTGTGGGCTGTTGACTGGACACAACCTATGTTTTCTTATGGGAGGAAGGGGGATAAGTATTTGTGTTTTAAGAATACTATTTTGCTTGGAATTCAAAAAATAAAACTTGAAGCGCATCATAAACATCCATTTTGGTACCTGCCAGGTGGGATATCGTCAGTAATACCGATATACATGCATATTTATGTCTGATAATCGCCCTGATTAGTTGGCACGTATTTCATTTCACGTTTCCATACCTTTATGTAGGACAATTTTATTTTTCATATGTAGAACAGCAAGTTTGAAGTGGCGGTCAATAGTTTTTTCCATAGTAAAATAGCTGTTTTTTAATTGAAAAAGATAAAAATGAAATGTTTATCTATGCGCGATTGCTGTAATTTTGGTGTAATCCCGTATTTCATCCATGACCACTGCTGTAGCTATTACAATTACGGTCATTTCAAAAAGTACGTATTTTAAAATGACTGAATTAACATTTTAAGCGGCTGATGTACACTGCTGGACAATTGCTAAGGACGGATCATAAACGGCTATATAGCGCATAAAAAAGGAAGTGTGGTTGGATGCCAAGTGAAATAAAATAATTTCAGAATGCCAGGACATTACAAGAAAGACAATTTATTGTGCTCTGAAATCTAAAAGGCTTTGGAACGTGTTCAAGGGACAAACAGGCCATTTTGTGCAGAATACGTAAACGTGAAAAAAATGCAATTACCGTCCGCAGGCGTTCCGGCGTAAGATGTCAATACGGGATATGGCCACCATGGAGGGCGATGCAAGATTCCACACGTCATGTCATGCTTTGCACAACATTATCAAGCAGCTGTTGGGGTAATTTATCCCATTCCTCTGTCAGTGCACGGATGAGGATGTCCTTGTTTATTGGAGGGCATTGGCGACCAGCAAGACTCCTCCCCAAAGCATCCCACACATTTTCAATGGGATTCAGATCTGGAGAACGTGCTGGCCATACGAGGCGTTGAATATCCTCGCTCTCAAGACACTCCTGGACAGCGACTGTTCGATAACATGTTGCGTTGTCGTCCATGAAAATGAATCTATCACCGACAGCACCACGGAACATGCGAACATGAGGTAGCAGAACATCATTAATGTATCGTTGGCCAGTCATAGTTCCAGTTGGAAGCACATAGAGGGACGTACGGCCATTGATCATGATGCCAGCCCATACCATGACACTATATGTCGGACATCGGTCCCTTTCCTGTATGTTTGCTGGACAATATGCAGTACCACTATCACGCCAGATCAGTTGTCGTCGACAATCAGACGATAGACTGTATCTATTCTCATCTGAGAAGAGGACAGCAGACCAGTCGTTATCAGTCCAATTGCGATGTTGATGGCACCATTGCAAACGGGCGGTACGGTGACGTCTGGACAATGGGATGCACAGAACAGGACGGCGGGCGTATAATCCTCCTTCATGCAAACGTCTGGCGACAGTTTCTCGAGAGATCCGCCTGCCAATAGCAGGCATAAACTGATTTGCTACCTCACTAGCTGTGCGGCGCCGGTGTCTTTTTGTTGATAGCACTATGTACCGATCTTCTGCAGGTGTCGTACTGCGAACACGACCTCCCCGTGACGTTTGCTACACTCTCCATTTGTTTGAAATGATTTCCAAAGCCTTGAAACAACACTGTGGCTGACGTCGAACTCCCTGGCAACATCTGTTATTTTTCGCCCTTCTTCAATCTTGCCAATAATACGGCCACGCGTAAAATCATCTAGGTGATGTCGGGAAGGCATACTGAAAATTGCAAGTTCGTCAATTGATTCTTTCCCTTTCAACTTTGCATTTGAACAACAACGGTCAATACGCGTCAAATCCTTTATATCTCTTATCAGCGCTATGACGTCACGAACAAGTTCGGCAATCCAAAATTTTCATATGCACAACACGTCTTACTGTATCCCGCACTTATGCTAATTTCCACATTTCCCTGCCTTCCATTTTATGGTTGCTATCGTTGCTATTGTCATCCGTCCTTAGCAATTATCCGGCAGTGTATATTAAAAAGTACACGGAAGCCCAAACAAAACTATAGCAAATGAACAAATCAAGTAAGCACATGTTTTATTTAATGTTATAGTGTCCAAGACAATTCCTACAGCAGGTGTTGGAAATGATAGCCCTCATTATTAAGGCACAGGTCGGTTCTTCGCAGCATGTTTTGGAACACAGTTTAAAGTTGTTGTTGTGTAATCTTAGCAATTTCAGCGGAGATGTTGGTTTGAAGCTCTTCAAGAGTTCTCGGGTTATCGGAATACACCTGACCCTTTAGTGCACACCACAAGTAAAAGTCACACACAGACAGATGGGGATCGAGCAGAACAAATGTCACGACTCACAACACGGTCTTCCTCAAACACCTCAAAAATCGCATTCATTGAATGGTGGGCAGTATGAGCCGTAGCTCCATCTTGTTGAAAGTAGCAATATGTCTTCTCCTTGTTAGTAAGCTGATTGACACATGGGTTGAAAATGTTTGCAATATATCGAGCTGAGTTTATGGTTTCCTAGAAAGAATGGTAATAATCCTACGTGCTGACACAGCACACCACACACCAAGTTTCTGCGCATGTCTCCACAAATTGATGTGGATTTTCTGTGCTCCAATATCGACGGTTTTGGAAATTTACATATCCACTTAGGTGGAACCATGCCTCATTACTCATGAAGTAGAGATTCATGTCCAGCATCCCAGATGCAATTTCTTCCTGTAACCACCGACATTATCGCACCCGTGCGGGTTTATCTTGAGGTTGCAACTGACGCAATGCAGAAATTTTGTACGGTTTAACACCCATATCGAGTTTCAATATTTGCTGGCACGAAGAACGTGAAATTTATGCTAGTTGAGATAATCGACGAGTAGAATTTTTAGGAGAATGAAAATTTCGCTCGTGAATGCTCTAAATTTTCTCTGGAGTACGTATTATGCCAAACACGTGGCATAATTTCTATTAGCATTTGTCACTAAACCAGTTGCACGCCACATTTTTACCAGATCGTTGATTGCCACCTTCGTTGGTGGTCGAATTTTAAACCTTGTTTAAAACTCCCGTTGACACATTTTAAAGGGCGTATGCTTCACATATGCCTCGACGATGCTGTAAGGTCAGGACCATTTTCTCTGCTACTGGGAAACTCCTCACAAGTAAACTGGTATCTAGATCGATGAATTGTCAGCACCTATAACCAAAAAACGTTATAATTAACAAATAATAAAATGTCCCGTTAATACTGTCGATTGTCAGTTAACCAAATAAGTTATCATTAAATTGGGCTACCATGAGTATAGGTTTGTTTGAGCCACTGTGGGTATAGTTTTGTTTGGACCACCCTGTTCAACTGTGACGTGCTGTACAGGTGAAACACATGTCAAGACGGCAAAGTTGCAGCGATAAATTCCGTCGATGAAGCTTAATTAGGAAAGCATTCGCCTTCGGAGTAGAAGGATGCTGGTCGCTGGCAACATTTCCTCCTCTGATCATCGTGTTTTCACACAGTGATCAGAGGGGGAAATGTTGAAAGTGTAACATGATATATGTTCAGATTTAGTTGTAATAACTACAGCTGACCTGTTTAATCTTACGAACTTAAGGAGAAAAACAATGTATTGGGTTGGCCAAAAAGGAATGTACGATGACTAGGTACGTGAACTCGAAGTCCTGGCCACGGCGCACATTTGCTACTAAGATTGTGCAGCACACAGTCATGACATCAGCAGGTAGGTGGATTAAGTCAGTGGCAGTTAACCGTCATAAGATGGAGTGTGTAAGCGTCAGGCAACATGGAAGTGGAGAAGGAACATATCCACCATTGCATGCTCTAGGACTTTCGTCTCTGTAGCAATCCGGCAGCTGCTGTAAAGTGCATTACCAGTGTGTACCCCAATGCCATATGACATCATCAATGCTGTCGTTTGTTCGAACGGTTTCGAGAGGAAACTTTTGTCCTGTCAGACCGTCCCAAAGCGGGAAGACCAGCAACAGAGGATATGGACATGCTGAAGACATTAGTGAGACCGACCCACGCGTGGTGGCGCACGATTGGTCGAATAACGATTGGTCGAATAACGATTGGTCGAATAACGATTGGTCGACAGTAACGATTGGTCGGCAGCACGATTGGTCGACATAACGATCAGTCGACCGTAACGACTAGTCGACAGTAGCAATTAGTCGACAGCACGATTGGTCGACATAACGATCACTCGACCGATAACGACTAGTCGACAGAGGATTATGGTTTATATTCGCAGCGGTACTTCTCAGAACGTAACGTTCCTTTTTGGAAATAATATCTTTTAGAATGTAGTCCTCAGAACGTACAGCATTATAACATATTATTTCCAAATAGGCCCCCGTGTCATCTTTTGTACTCTAAGTGAAATCTATATAGAGGGCCTTTTGAACGATGTTATTTCCGAAAGGGCCCCAGGACACCTTAGGTATAGGCACATTGGGGAAACTGTCACACATAATTCGGTAACTCGGAAAATTGCCCCACCGGAAAATTGCCACACATTCAAAGCGTTTCTCGGACGAACGGCGATTTGTGCTCGTCCCCTTAATGAAAACCATGTGGTAATTTTCCGGTGGGGCAATTTCTCTGTGCGTGGCAATTTTCCGGGTTACTGAAAGATGTGTGGCAAATTTTCCGGTGGGGCAATTCACCACCAAACTGTTTGCACTTATTCAAATAATTTTTTTCCAAGTTCCGTTGACCATTTTGTGTCGACCAATGTCGACTAATCCTTATATCGACCAGTCGTTACTGTCGACCAATCGATATGCCGATCAAACGGGCTGTCGACGAATCGTTACTGTCGACTAAACATTACTGTCGACCAATCGTTATGTTGACAAATTATTTCTGTCGACCAACCGTTATGTTGATTAATTATTTCTGTCGACCAATCGTTATGCCGGCCAATCGTTATGTCGACCAATCGTTACTGTCGGCCAATCGTGTGTCGGTCAATCGGTATGTCGACCAACTGTTTGTCGACCAATCGTTACATAACCCCCACGCGTGACCGACCACGAGGGAGTTGGCCGAACAGCTGGGGAATAACCACACGAGCATTATCACGCACCTGCGTCAACTTGGGAAGGTGCGCAAGAGGGGATATAGGGTACATCATCAACTCACAGTTGAACAGAAAGGAAATCGCATGAGCGCATGGGTTTTCCTGCTTACGTGTAACCAAGTTGAACCGTTCTTGAACCGCATTGTAGCAAATGATGTGAAATGGGTGCTTTATGACAATGTCAGCTCCCGGAAACAGTGATTGGAGCCAAACCAGCTCATGCCAACCCTCAAACCCAACTTACACCCACATAAGGTTCTTGTGTCTGTTTTGTGGGATATACCGGGTATCGTGTTTTTGTGCTGATGCCAGACAACAGCTCTATCACAGTTCATGTGTACTGCCGTCAGCTAGACGACCTGCACTTATCGCTCACGTAAAAACAACCAGCATCGCTGAACCGCAAAGGCCTCCGCCTACAACAGGATGGAGCCAATCCTCACACAGCACGGATAACCTGTCACAAGATCAAGGACCTGGGCTGGAAGCTGCTGCCGTACCCAGCTTATTCCCCGGACATTGACCCAAGCGATTATCACCTTTTCCGGTCATTGACAACGGTTCGCCCGCTGACGGTTGTTTGGTTGCGCAGTGGTATGTTGGAGGGATGGTTCGGTTGATTAAATTGCATTATTTCTTATTGCTGTGATATAACCAAAGAACTACTCCACCTAGAAATACTTATTACAATAACATTTGAAAACACAACAATTTATTACATAAAAAGGCACGGGCTCTTCGCTTCACAATTCACCACAACCTCTCTCTACAAAGGCAAATCCCGGAGTCACGCTGTTACGTCATACACAAGGAGTCCGCAGTGCGGTGCGCATCTGACGCCATCTATTAATGAAAATTGTATGTAAAAAGATTGAGAATTACAAAAAATGTACAACACCTGCCGGGACGACGTCGAGCGTGCACTTCTTTGCGTCCAAGCCACTACAATTCTAGAGGAACGGTATCCAACAGCTGCTTAGACGATAGGAGTAGGTCGTGAGAGAGGATGGCGACTACAGTTTGGACTGCTCTGTACTTGCATATGCGGTAATTAGCACTTTTCTTTTGCCTTGGACTTGCAGACATTGCTTTCTTTCGAACACTATACAGGGTGCATAAGAAAGTCCTTTTAGCGTGGAATAACTTGCGAATGGAGAGAGGTACAGTTATGCAAGTGAGATAACGGTATAGTAAAGCGACTACGCCAGAACGAATGCAACCGATAGCAGCGCCCCTAGTGGCGAAATGCGGACGTTAGACATTGCAAATCAAAAACGAAAAGAGATAGAACAACATTTTCAGTTACAAAGTTGTATAGCATCAATTAATTAGTAGAAAACAACATTTGTTTCACACGGATAAGATAAATTGTCGCCTGAATATCCTAAAATGTCCGAAATCGATGCGCGACGATTCGAATCTGCATATCCCCATTTCGCAAATGTAGCCGTATGCAAATGCAGATTGTGACGTTGTACCGTACCTACGATGTAGAAACCAGTAGCAGGATGTACCCTGATCAGAAGTTTAGGTCTACGTACGCTGTGTGAGAATGGCGAGCTTGGATTTCTGGGGTTACGTAAAAAATCAGGTGCATGCCACCACGCCTACAAGTCTGTGGGATCTACGTCGTCGTGCTACAAATGCTTGCAAGAGTGTGACACCTTCCATGCTGAGGAATGTGCATGCAGAGTTACTTTCACGAATACAAAAGTGTGTCATGGTCAATGGCGAACTCTTCGAATATACTAGACATTAACTTTTTATCACTGTGCGCCAGTTTGCCTTTTTTGTTTTTGTTTCGTCTGACGTCATCAAACTGTATTGACATAAGCACGCATTTATGCAATAAATTGTGTGTATTTGCTCATACCTATGCCTGTTCCCTTCAAACGTTCACACAAAAGGTTCTGCATCGATTTTTGGACATTTTAGGATATTCAGGCGACAATTTATCTTATCCGTGTAAAACAAATTTTGATTTGTACTAATTATTTAATGCTCTACAGCTTTGTAATTGGAAATTTTGCTCTATCTCGTTTCGTTTTCGATTTGCAATGGCTAACTTCCGCATTTGGCCACTAGGGGCGCTGCTATTGGTTGCATTCGATCAGGCATCGTCGCTTTACTATACCATTATTTCACTTCCATAACTGTACCTTACACCGTTCGCAAGTTATTACAGGCTAAAGGGACTTTCCTATGCACCCTGTATAAACTGGATGTAGTACACTGTAAAAACAATTCCGAAATTCACGAGCCACTTTCCGTCATTTCTTTCGTAAATTAACGATACAACCTTTTCCGTAAAAATGCAGACAGAAACCTGAATTTCAGGGATTTTACGTGCCACGGGAAAATTCTGAGTTTTCAGAAAGCTTTCCGCAGTTTCTTTCACACACTGAAGAGCAATTGAATTAGAGACAGCTGGCGTTATGCAAATGTGGCGCTGTGGGCGGCTCTGTAAACGGAAACGGCACGACGTATGCAGCGAATCGACAATATAAGGAGTGATGCGGCGGGAATCAGTAAGAGTCGGACGCAGTATGGGTAAGACAAAAGATCTAAGCGCATTTGATCGTCGGCAAATTGTCGGGGCCCGACGAATGGGTCACTCCATCTCGGAAGTCGTGCAGGCACTATGATTTTACCGAGCCACTGTGTCACGGGTGCACCGTGAGTACATCGAATCCGGTAAAACCATCCTTGAAAGGGCCAACTGCCGTAGACAACAGCGTGTGGATGAGCGAAGTCATCATCGGCTAGCTCGCATTGTAACAGCGGATAGACGGTTCACAGGGCAAGAAATCACTCGGCAATTTAAAGCTGGTGCACAAAAACGTGTAAGCAGCCACACCATCCAGAGCCATCTCCTCGCTATAGAGTACAGAAGCCATCGTCTCACGAGGGTACCGCTGCTGACCGCACATCACAGGGTGCAAAGATTAGCATAGGTGCGGGAACATCGCCACTGGACCCTAGATATGTAGAAAAGTGTTGCCTGGACTGATGAGTCGAGATTCACGTTGGTACATGCGGATGGCAGGATAGGAGCATGGCGCAAACCACATGAAGTGATGGATCCTTCTTTCCAGCAGGGTACTCTTCAAGTTTGTGGAGGTGGCATTCTCGTCTAGGGACTGTTTACGTGGACTGATATTGGACTCCTGGTACGTGTGACATCGTCCCTCACAGGTCAACGTTAGCGGGATATCCTGGACGACCATTTGCTCCCGTTTGTGCGTCTTCAACATCCCACTGGGGACCTCATCCTGCAAGTAGACATTGCAGCTCCCGAATTGCATCCCAATGGTTGGATGAACACTCCACCAACGTGACCTCGCTTCCTTGGCCAGCTAAGTCACTTGACCTCAATCCCATCGAGCATATCTGGGATGCCATCGAAAGAGATGTTCGAGGCTCTGACCCCCTCCATCAAATCGTTGTGAACTGTGGGAGCTTGTTCAGGGGTCGTGGATTCGTATGGCTTCTCAACGCTTCCGGTGTCTGTCGAGTCCATGCCGAGACGAATCGCCGCCGATCATCAGGACGAAAGGTGGTGCTACACGTTACTAGACAGGTATATCTAATTCAATTGCTCTTCAGTGTATATTGATGGTAAAGTATCGTTTTAGAGATCTGTTAACGGAAAATTCTGAAATTTCAGAAGCCTTTCTGCGATTCCTTTCGTATATTCACGGAAAAACTCCATTCTCACTTTTTCCGTATCCGTATAAGGAGAAATTAGCGGTAATAGGAGCGATTGGTGAGAATACTTGAGGGTTGATTGACTTTTAAATTTCAATCGTCTGTCGAATTTTGAAGTTCCGCAGCGAGATTGGATATTGTGGATAGCATATCGCATGCATTTCTTTTATTGTGGCCCAGTATAATTCTTCTCCTCTCCCCTCTTTTGTGCACCAGCTATTTATTATATATATTACGTTACTGTAAGGAACCGGGAACTTAACTTATTGTACAGGTGATTATACAATATCTATGTATCAGTCTTTGGACAATTTAAGACCAAATTTATTATATCTATCGCGAGTAAATTTTGTATTTAGGAGGTTCTTTTTTGTGAAATAATACTGTAAAAGAGTGCATTTACCCTTTTTTAAAAATAATTGAAAGTCATTGTCAATTTAAAAAAATAAAATGACAAAGCATTTTGTTGCTTCGAAAAATCACTATGAAACATGCTTAATTTGTAAAAAGTCACCTTACAGAAAAAAATATTACAAATATATTCAGTAAAATAATAATTTCCAACAGAAAATAAAACGACTAAAACACTTGCAGTAATAACAAACAAAAAATCATTGTCGTCCATTATGTTTTATGCTATACGTGATTCAAATTTCCGTGGGTGCTTGGCTCTGTAGTTCAAGGCGTGGGTTACCTGTTAAAGCATCCCAAGCATCGATGGGGGGGGGGATCTATCTTGACGCAGCGGAAGTATTATCTGGAGTAAGGGTCGTCGATTTTGCGGAATTTCAGTTTAAATACGGAAAAACCTGAAATGGATTTTTTCTGAAATAAACGGAATTTATGACTACGGATAATCTGTGAAAATACGGGAATTAAAATAAACGGATGCTTTTAAAAACGGAAATTTCTGAAAAACACGGATACCTACGGGCAACTTTGCTGCACGTTATTTTCGGAAATTTTCCGTCAATTCACACCACTTATTTTTTACAGTGTATATAGTAAAAAAAAAAAAGTACGTACTTTGAAATGAGTATTACAGCAATAAAGAGGTGAAAAGCTTTCAGAAGGGGTCCGTTCCCTTAGGATCCTCTCCTTGACCACGTCCCTGCTTAGAATTGTTCGTGGTTGTGACGTATATTCTAAATTAACTTTCCTTTTTAGTTTCTTTCCCTATGTAAATCTTGAGTTTATTCCGTTATTCTTCACTCTTAACGTGATATCTTTTCTCTCAAACGAATACGTTTGGCAACACAATTGTGGTTGAATGCACGTGACGTATGCCTGATCTTGATAAGAACAAGAGATAAAAGTGACGACTAATCTATTGCTTGAGAGCGTTGGATTGTAAACTGATTATTGAAAAGAGCGTTGGATTGTAAACTGATTATTGAAAAAAGCGTTGGTTGTAAACTGATTGTTGAAAAGAGCGTTGGATTGTAAACTGATTATTGAAAAGAGCGTTGTTTGTAAACTGATTATTGAAAAGAGCGTTGGGTTGTAAACTGATTATTGAAAAGAGCGTTGGTTGTAAACTGATTATTGAAAAGAGCGTTGGATTGTAAACTGATTATTGAAAAGAGCGTTGTGTTGTGTGTGGAGAGTTTAGTGCAATATGCTACATCCTGAATAAATCATCTCTTTCCGTAAGTGTGGCTTCTGTTGCTTACATGTTTCGTCTGGCCGTTAAGGTTTTCTTTCATTTAGGAACTATTTCTTAGTATGTTGATGTTTAAAATTAACGTAGAAGTAAGACAAGGCTTCTACGTCATATGATGTTAAACCCGGAAAAAATGAACAAGAAAAGGTAGGCAGAAGAAAAAAAAACCCAGCTCTCAATCAGTGAAAGAGTCATCACCGTTTGTAAGCTTTCAACGTTCAAATATCTTAAAATCTAAAAAGCATTTTATTTCTTATTAATTAAAGGCGCTCAAAGTAGTGTACACAGCCTCAGAATTAAATTTCTAAAAAGGTTTCTGTTTCTTACCTTTTTTTCCAAGGTTTAACAAGCTTCCTAAGCTTCAAAGTCTAGAAGTCGCTTATTTCTAACTTAGTGTTAGTGGCTCCAGGGGTAAAAAAAAAAGGGGGGGGAGAACCAACAGACAGGCACACTAGCGATGCCACATCCTGTACTCTAACCGGAGTATGACTTGGACGATATTTCTATTTCCCAGCAGTGTCATTGTGAATGCCTGGAAATATTCCTGAATGTGAGTAGAAGTTCAATAAGAAATATTTTAGCAAACTCAATACGACACTAAACTTTTAAGCGAATGTTAAAATGCTAAATAACGTTTCCTATCTCATGTCGCCGCAAAGAAAATCCAAAAACTGGTCTACAGCCTTGCTTTCACATTCTTTTAAAACAAAACATTTCCCCAAAGGTAAGAAGAAGTAATCGTGATTCAAATGAAAAGAAAAAAAAAGCATCCCAAAACGGAAATTGAATACAACGGAGTCTTGCCATTCTGAAGATTTGTTCTCTGTGACGGTAACTCGAATGAAGAAGCAAGAAGCCCCTTTTCTTTAAAGTAAACATTTCACGAGAGGAATGATAAAGTCTGTAGAAAGGAGGATAGAATGCAGCGCAAAATGTGAGAAAGAGTAAAAGAAAAAAAAATTTAGAGCCGGTTGGAACTGAGAGAGAGACAGTAAGAAGCCAAAATATACGCCGGCATCGAAGTAGACAGGGATTTCCATTGTCGAAGAAAGCGAAGATTACCACAATCGCGTGCAAATCCCACATTCGGCGGAGAGACTCACACCTCGCGTCATAAATCTTGGTCAGTTTTGACGGGGATTTCTTCCTAGATCCATGGAGGGCCGTGGGCAAAGGATTATCCCTAGGGACCAAGTACGATTCGAATCACACGTCCTCACCCGTGTTTCCGCGTGGCAACGGGAAACTATAAATTCTGTTTTAGTGGATTTTTGGCGCCTTTGCCTTTTTGCGTTATCTTATTTTACAGAAAAAGATTTACTTGAAAGATGTGTGGATTTCGCTCGAGAAGTGGACAAGAGAAAGAAAATGCCGTAGATTCAAGTGAGTGAGCTGTGGCGCGATATTGGTGGAGAATCACGAGCCGAGAGATTTGATGCGATCAAAGGGTTTAGCGCCTGGTAATGGTGAACAACACACAAAGCATAAAAGACATGATTCTGCCGAACTTTCTTCTTCTCCTCAAAGAAAAGAATGTCACATTGACAAGAAGACTAAACTTTTTCAAGTATATTAAAAAAATGACAATAATGTGAAATTGAATTGACCCTATCTTTTGTTGCGTTGAATTCTTTTTCATAACCAACCACTATCAGCATTATACTGCATAATGACAGTCCGAGCTTCAAAATTGATTATCTGCGTGTCCAGCAATGCTCAGACGAGTACAGCCGGAGCCTGAAAGCACGAAGCCCAGCATACGCCCGAACCAGGGTTGGTTTGCTGTGACGTATACTCAAATTTAAACTTCTGTTTCAGTTTCTGTATTCCTATATAAATTAGGTTTATGTTCGTTAAACGTTTTGCTAAACTTAACTCCACACATTCTTTCTCGAATAATTTTAGTTCAGCAACCTTGACAACAGGTCAGAGGTTGACGACGTATACTTAAGTTAGAGATAAAAGCTGCAGTTTTGAATGTATCAGTTTTATACACGGTTGAGTCACATTATTGTGACCACCAGCTAATATCCAGAGTAACCGTCGTGTGCAGCGCGGACAGCAGCTAGACGGGCTGGGAGTGACTCAATAAGGTGCTGGAAGGTTTTCACAGGTATATGGAGCCATGATGACTGTAGTGCATCTGACAGCTGCTGGAAGGTACGTAGGGAAGTATCCATAGAGCGAACAACATGATCTAGGTGGTCCACAAATGCTCGATTGGGTTTAAGTCTGGGGAATTAGTGGGCCAGCGAAGTACTGTGAAGTTTTCATCGTGCTATTCCAATCACTCTCGGATATCTTTAGCTGTGTGACACGTCGCATTGTTGTGCTGGAAGATCCCATCTGCCGCAGGGAAGACAATCCGCATGTATGGGTGTACGTGGTCTGCAAGGATGGATTCATAACGGATTCAGTCTATAGTACCTTCCACAGGTATGAGTGGACTCAGAGAATGCCACGAGAATATATCCCACACCATAACGCTGCCCTCCACGCGCTTGTGTTCTTCCAGCAGTGGTTGAAGAATGTTTGTTCTCCGATGTTTTTCGCCTTATACGCCAACGTCCACCAGTTCGATGAAGCAGAAAACGTGACTCATTGGCGAAGGCAATCCTTTGCCAATCAGCGGAGGTCCAATTCCGATACTGCCGTGCAAATGTAAGCCTTTTCTGCTGATGCACCTTCCTTAGCTTAGGTACAGCGGCCATCCATCTGCATCGGAGCCCCATACGTAGCAGGGTTTGATGAACTGTCATTTTAGGCACACTTCCGGTAGCCCCCTAGTTCATTCGGCCAGTGAGCTGCTCCAATAGCTCTAAGGGGGTCTAAATTAATTACATCGGGAAATATACCTGAGGGTGCTGTCAATGAAATTTCCTTTCGCTTTGACGAATCAACTGGCCTCCAAATTATCTGCTGCTGTTCGTGATGCACGGGATTCACGTCTAAACACCGATATTCTTCCATTGTTTGCAAGAAATCACAGCCATCATAATATTTTTCAGTACTAATTTCATAATCTGGATCAGAATCAAATGCAGAAGAAATTTCAAAATGGGAAAGACTTGATTCGCTGTCACTTGTGTCCGATTCAACAGAATCGGTTGTTGTTGGACCAACAGTTGGATCATCTATAGCAGAAAGATCTGTAGCGGGGTTAATAATTCCAGATGGACCAGAAGTGGCATCAGGTATCCATGGAGAAGGAAGCCTGACAACGGATTCTAATTTTCGCCTTTTGGAGTAAAACGTTTTGCTATATATGGGGTCGGCCATCCTCTTACGCTTTGATTGCAAGAGCAGTTATGGGATTTTCGTCAAACTACACCGACGGAAAAAAATCCCAACACCACGAAAAAATAGTTATAGAGGATAGAAATGGCGACAATACATTTGTATAGGTAACATATTTAATCGATTAAGGTTTCAAGATCACAGCTTATTTATTGTAAGCGCGAGAAGAGCCATTTTAAATGTGAAATACTGGTACATTAATAACCGGTGTAACCGCCAGAATGTTGAATGCAAGCACGCAAACGTTCATGCATTGTGTCGTACAGGTGCTGGATGTCAGTTTATGGGATGGAGTTCCATGCCTGTTGCACTTGGTCGTCAATACAAGGACGGTTAATGCTGGTTCGGGTGACGCTGGAGTTGTCGTTCAATGATGACATACGTGCTCGATTGGTGAAAGATCTGGTAATCTAGCAGGCCACGGGAACATGTCGCCACTCTGTAGAACATGTTGGGTTACAACAGCGGTATGCGGGCGAGCGTTATCCTGTTGAAAACACCCCTGGAATGCTGTTCATGAATGGCAGCACAACAGGTTGAATCACCAGACCGACGTACAACTGTGCCGTCAGGGTGCGTGGGATAACCACGAGAGTGCTCCTGCTGTCATAGGAAATTGCTTCCCAGACCATAACTCCAGGTGTAGGTCCAGTGTGTCTCGGCCGCAGACAGGTTGGTTGCAGGCGCTCACCTGGCCTCCTTCTAACCAACACACGGCCATCACTGGCACCCAGGCAGAACCGGCTTTCATCAGAAAACACAACAGATCTTCATTCCGTCCTCCAATGAGCTCTAGCTTGACACCACTGACGTCGCAAACGGCAGTGGTTTGGAGTAAGTGGAATGCACGCTACAGGGCGTCTGGCTCGGAGCTGTCCTTCAAGTAACCGATTTGTAACAGTTCGTTGTGTCACTGTGGTGGCAACTGCAGCTCGAATTGCTTCCGCAGACGTGGTACGATGCGCCACGGCCATACGCCGTACACGGCGGTCTTCCCTCTCAGTAGTGCCACGTGGCCTGCCGGAACCCGGTCTTCTTGAGGTAGTACCTTCCCTTGACCACCGCTACCAACAATCATGCACAGTGGCTACATTTCTGCCAAGTCGCTCTGCAATATTGCGGAACGAAAATCCACCTTCTCGTAGCCGTATTACACGACCTCGTTCAAACTCCGTGAGCTGTTGATAGTGGCTTCTTCGTCTTCTTAAAGGCATTCTTGACTAACATCAACACCCTACGTCGAATCTCAACGATAATTAACGCTCACGAACGTTACAGCGCGTATTTACAGCAAACCTACTTTGCATGTTCGAGGGGCGCTACTAGCACCACACGTATGCGCCGGGCGCGAAATTTGTATAGACGTCATCTTACAGATGTACTCTCACCGCCTACCAACTGTCGCTTATCTAACACAACCCCTTCTTGTGTTGGGATTTTTTTCCGTCAGTGTATAAATTAGTGCGGTTGGGGAGAAAAAAAGAAAGAAAGAAAGAAAGAAAAGGTCTGTTAACATCCCAAAATCTATTATGCTGAAGTGAAGTAAGTGCTGTCCAATGGAAAAAAAGAAATTTATAGCCCAAAAGGGAAGGGAGGAGGCTACTTTTTCTGCAGCAATTGTTTACATAAACCGTATCCGAGCAGAGGAATATTGTTAGTAAGAGAAAAGTGTTCATCCAGTTTTCTCTTATTTTACTTCCACCAGCCACCCTGTGCTAAGGAATCAGTGTGTGGAACCACCTAAGTGGGAATTGCCTTCCCCCAGTAGGGTATTATATTTCCATTGTCTGCGATCGAAGTGGTGTTCGCCGTCCCGGTGGCGCAGTGGTCTAAGCGATGGCCTCTGATCATTCGTCCGAACGGGGTCCGGGTTCGAATCCCGGTGAGGCATGGATGTTGTGTTTGTCTTACGGCACTGGCTCTCTCCCTTTCCTGGTACCAGTGACCCTAAATTAGGGACGGGCAACTGCTTGTAGCCCATTGAGTTGCTCACGGTGGTCGTTAAACCTCCAATCAAAAAAAAAAAAAAGAAAAAAAAAAAAGAAGTGGTTTCCCAGCTCAACCTCCGCTAGACACAACGACACAGTACATTAAAACAAAAAAAGGAAAGAGGGAGGATCACTCATTATTTATAGACTTTCTACAATTCCTTTTCTACGCTTTCCAACCGTAGGCTGAAGAAGCGTATATGCTCCAGCTTTGTCCGTATGTCTGTCCTTCTGTCCGACCGCACGATAACTCGCGTAAAAATGGTTCTATTTCGATGAAATTTTAGTATGTGGTAGGGGACTACCTGGGGACGAACCCTATTGAAATTGGGCGATATGGGGGCACAGGTCAGGACATAAGAGCGGGATGCATTCCCTTGCCTTTATGCGTCATAACTTGCGTAAATATGCTTCGCTTTCGATGATATTTTAGTATGATTGTAAGGGACCACTGGGGACGAACTCTATTGAAATGGGCGAAATGGGGTCAAAGGTCAGGAAATAGGATCGGGATCAATTCCATCGCCCTTATGCGTCATAACTTACGTAAAAAATGTTTCGATTGAGACAAAACTTTATCATGTTGTTCAGGAAGTATACTTAACCGATTCTGTTTAAATATCATCGAAATGGAGTCAAAGGTCAGGGCATAGGAGCGAGATTTATTCTATAGCCATGTTCCTCATAACTTGAGCAATAACTTGAGTAATGATTTCTGGTATGTTGGAAAGCGTATCATGATTTTACTGGATTTTACTAACTTGTTTACATAAGTTTGTATGAAGTTGCCCGCGTCTGCATGGCCTATGCAACATCACGTTTAACTTTTGGGCCACGTCAGTCGCACGCAACTTCTGCATGTTTTGCTATAAATTGACTTGTGGTCAGCCAACTAGTAGGTGGTATAAATATTTTGGGAATCCCATTACTGGAACTTCAGATATTTACTTCTGTTTATCTGGCCCCCTAGGGCGATTTCTACAGAAGACGCGTGCGCCCTCTGGCCGCGAAAGTGTTAAGCAACCTACCTGCTGATGTCATCGCTTTCTGCTGCGCAATCTCAGTGGCCAATGTGAGCAGTGGCCGGCTCATCGACTTTGGGTACCTCGTTATCGGACATTTTCTTTTCAGTTCAATATATGAACATTACCATGATGAACTTCGTTCTAATGTGTCATGCAATTAGTTCAAAAGAAAACGTGTATAGACTTTTCGAAGTTACGAACTCCATCAAAAAATTAACCATAAGGAACTATAAAATAAATTTAATAAATACGCAAAGAACAGACAGCTGATATTTTTTATGCATTATTATTACGCTTTTTGTTTGAGCTTCAGATTGGTTATGGCCAGAAAGACTATGAACGCCTTGGTATAGAGCATCTTCTTTCACAGTTATTTCGCATATATTTTCTCTCGGCTTCTTAGTCCGGTAGGACAATTATTTTGCTCCAGTCTTAACTGGATCCTACTTTAAAGAATGACATGTTAAAAATATAAATTCTGTAAATTCGTACAGATCAAATTTTATTTTAGGCTATTTGTTGTCCTATTTTAATGATCATTGTATAGTTTAAACATTAATATGGGATTAAAGGTACTAAACTTGACAAAAAATTGTTGTGGTAAAATATAAGCAGAATGTGAAACAGCATTAACTGCGGATGAGTATTAATGCATTAAGAATTTTCTTTCATTTCTTAATCCAGCATATATACATGTAATAACTATACTTAAATCTAAGCGACAGTGTTCCTTCTTTTTTTAGCAGCACACAGTTCTTGCCAAATAACTGCCTAAAATGCTGCCGTAAAATGCAGTCGCAAGGGATAGTGATTTATTGTAAGGAGTGCCATTAATATTTCATGTTTCATAATGTGATTAATATTGAAAGCAAATCTCAGTCAATTTAACTGAATAGTTTAATAACGTCTTATGATCAAAACAGAGAAATGTTACAAAAACCCAGATGATTAGTAAATTAAATATGCCATGCTGGCCGCATTGATAATGGCCGGGAGAAGGGATTAATGTTAGCTTAAACGAAAGCCGACATTAATTCGGAAGAGAAAGCACTTTACTTCTTGTTAAGTGTCTTGTGAATAAATGAAATTGCTTGTGTTTTTCAGAATAAAGTTTATTTCGATCGCTTTATCTAATAAAGAAAAACAAACTAGCAAAGGATATCTGTTTTTTAATTACAGGATTTAATCTCGTCGGAATACAGTTAATTTCACTTGAAATGCAGACTCCTTTCTTTTTTTCCCCCTTCAAGCTGAATTTCTGGTGATGAAAATAATGATATTATTTAATGAAGAATATGACAAAATTTCATAATAATCTCTTACGTTTTGTAAGAATATGACATGGAAAATTAATTTCAACAGTAAAACATTACGTTTTACAAAGTTGCTGCTCATTTTAACGTTCTAATCTGTTTTATTGATTTTTTTTTTACTTTATTCTCCTTTTTGAACACTTTGTGGCTGAAAAAGGAGTTATCCGCGTAAAGATAATAAGCATTCTTTTTTTTTTGGATCGTTTCATTACAGTTACAATTATCATTTGTCTTTTGCATTCGTAATCAAGTTCTCAGTATTAATGCATGCATGTAGGTAGCTTTCCAAACTTGATACAGTTATGAATCGAAACTTTTTTACCGTAAATATAACACAAATTCCTTCATATTTCCACAAGAGCTTGAACAACTTGACAGTTCGCCAATAATTTAATTTAGCTCAATAGCATCTCTGTTAAATAAACATCTCTGACATAGGAATTACAAGACTCTGAATGAATAGAATTTCAGATAGAATTCGTAGGGCGACAGCCTTGGTGATGAGAAATACATGATAAAATTTGCCGATGCTAATGAATACATTTATTCACACACAACGATAATTACTATAGGAAGGTCAGTGTGGTGTAAAACCTCATCGGTTGTGTATGTATTGAACTAAAGGTCCCAGCATGGAGTCGTTCCGCTGCCTAGAATACTGAATGGACCAAACATTAGATATATCTACCTAATAGCGTGTTGGTCTTCTTGTAGCGCGAATAACAGCCTGTAGACGCCGATGCATCGACCACACCAGATGCCGGAGGGTTGTCGGAAGTAATGGCAGCCTGTAGACGCCAAAGTATCGACCCCACCAGATGCCGGAGGGTTATCGGAAGTAATTACAGCCTGTAGCTGCCGAAGCATCGACCCCACCAGATGCCGGAGGGTTATCGGAAGTAATTACAGCCTGTAGCTGCCGAAGCATCGACCCCACCAGATGCCGGAGGGTTATCGAAAGTAATAACAGCCTGTAGATGCCGAAGCATCGACCCCACCAGATGTCGGAGGGTTATCGGAAGTAATAACAGCCTGTAGATGCCGGAGGGTTATCAGAAGTAATAACAGCCTGTAGACGCCGAAGCATCGACCCCACCAGATGTCGGAGGGTTATCGGAAGTAATAACAGCCTGTAGATGCCGGAGGGTTATCAGAAGTAATAACAGCCTGTAGACGCCGAAGCATCGACCCCCCCAGATGTCGGAGGGTTATCGGAAGTAATAACAGCCTGTAGATGCCGGAGGGTTATCAGAAGTAATAACAGCCTGTAGACGCCGAAGCATCGACCCCACCAGATGCCGGAGGGTTGTCGGAAGTAATAACAGCCTGTAGATGCCGAAGCATCGTCCCCACCAGATGCCGGAGGGTTGTCGGAAGTAATAACAGCCTGTAGATGCCGGAGGGTTATCAGAAGTAATAACAGCCTGTAGACGCCGAAGCATCGACCCCACCAGATGTCGGAGGGTTATCGGAAGTAATAACAGCCTGTAGATGCCGGAGGGTTATCAGAAGTAATAACAGCCTGTAGACGCCGATGCATCGACCACACCAGATGCCGGAGGGTTGTCGGAAGTAATGGCAGCCTGTAGACGCCAAAGTATCGACCCCACCAGATGCCGGAGGGTTATCGGAAGTAATTACAGCCTGTAGCTGCCGAAGCATCGACCCCACCAGATGCCGGAGGGTTATCGGAAGTAATTACAGCCTGTAGCTGCCGAAGCATCGACCCCACCAGATGCCGGAGGGTTATCGGAAGTAATTACAGCCTGTAGCTGCCGAAGCATCGACCCCACCAGATGCCGGAGGGTTATCGAAAGTAATAACAGCCTGTAGATGCCGAAGCATCGACCCCACCAGATGTCGGAGGGTTATCGGAAGTAATAACAGCCTGTAGATGCCGGAGGGTTATCAGAAGTAATAACAGCCTGTAGACGCCGAAGCATCGACCCCACCAGATGTCGGAGGGTTATCGGAAGTAATAACAGCCTGTAGATGCCGGAGGGTTATCAGAAGTAATAACAGCCTGTAGACGCCGAAGCATCGACCCCACCAGATGCCGGAGGGTTGTCGGAAGTAATAACAGCCTGTAGATGCCGAAGCATCGTCCCCACCAGATGCCGGAGGGTTGTCGGAAGTAATAACAGCCTGTAGATGCCGAAGCATCGTCCCCACCAGATGCCGGAGGGTTGTCGGAAGTAATAACAGCCTGTAGATGCCGGAGGGTTATCAGAAGTAATAACAGCCTGTAGACGCCGAAGCATCGACCCCACCAGATGTCGGAGGGTTATCGGAAGTAATAACAGCCTGTAGATGCCGGAGGGTTATCAGAAGTAATAACAGCCTGTAGACGCCGATGCATCGACCACACCAGATGCCGGAGGGTTGTCGGAAGTAATGGCAGCCTGTAGACGCCAAAGTATCGACCCCACCAGATGCCGGAGGGTTATCGGAAGTAATTACAGCCTGTAGCTGCCGAAGCATCGACCCCACCAGATGCCGGAGGGTTATCGGAAGTAATTACAGCCTGTAGCTGCCGAAGCATCGACCCCACCAGATGCCGGAGGGTTATCGGAAGTAATTACAGCCTGTAGCTGCCGAAGCATCGACCCCACCAGATGCCGGAGGGTTATCGAAAGTAATAACAGCCTGTAGATGCCGAAGCATCGACCCCACCAGATGTCGGAGGGTTATCGGAAGTAATAACAGCCTGTAGATGCCGGAGGGTTATCAGAAGTAATAACAGCCTGTAGACGCCGAAGCATCGACCCCACCAGATGTCGGAGGGTTATCGGAAGTAATAACAGCCTGTAGATGCCGGAGGGTTATCAGAAGTAATAACAGCCTGTAGACGCCGAAGCATCGACCCCACCAGATGTCGGAGGGTTATCGGAAGTAATAACAGCCTGTAGATGCCGGAGGGTTATCAGAAGTAATAACAGCCTGTAGACGCCGAAGCATCGACCCCACCAGATGCCGGAGGGTTGTCGGAAGTAATAACAGCCTGTAGATGCCGAAGCATCGTCCCCACCAGATGCCGGAGGGTTGTCGGAAGTAATAACAGCCTGTAGATGCCGAAGCATCGTCCCCACCAGATGCCGGAGGGTTGTCGGAAGTAATAACAGCCTGTAGATGCCGGAGGGTTATCAGAAGTAATAACAGCCTGTAGACGCCGAAGCATCGACCCCACCAGATGTCGGAGGGTTATCGGAAGTAATAACAGCCTGTAGATGCCGGAGGGTTATCAGAAGTAATAACAGCCTGTAGACGCCGATGCATCGACCACACCAGATGCCGGAGGGTTGTCGGAAGTAATGGCAGCCTGTAGACGCCAAAGTATCGACCCCACCAGATGCCGGAGGGTTATCGGAAGTAATTACAGCCTGTAGCTGCCGAAGCATCGACCCCACCAGATGCCGGAGGGTTATCGAAAGTAATAACAGCCTGTAGATGCCGAAGCATCGACCCCACCAGATGTCGGAGGGTTATCGGAAGTAATAACAGCCTGTAGATGCCGGAGGGTTATCAGAAGTAATAACAGCCTGTAGACGCCGAAGCATCGACCCCACCAGATGTCGGAGGGTTATCGGAAGTAATAACAGCCTGTAGATGTCGGAGGGTTATCAGAAGTAATAACAGCCTGTAGACGCCGAAGCATCGACCCCACCAGATGTCGGAGGGTTATCGAAAGTAATAACAGCCTGTAGATGCCGGAGGGTTATCAGAAGTAATAACAGCCTGTAGACGCCGAAGCATCGACCCCACCAGATGCCGGAGGGTTGTCGGAAGTAATAACAGCCTGTAGATGCCGAAGCATCGTCCCCACCAGATGCCGGAGGGTTGTCGGAAGTAATAACAGCCTGTAGATGCCGGAGGGTTATCAGAAGTAATAACAGCCTGTAGACGCCGAAGCATCGACCCCACCAGATGTCGGAGGGTTATCGGAAGTAATAACAGCCTGTAGATGCCGGAGGGTTATCAGAAGTAATAACAGCCTGTAGACGCCGATGCATCGACCACACCAGATGCCGGAGGGTTGTCGGAAGTAATGGCAGCCTGTAGACGCCAAAGTATCGACCCCACCAGATGCCGGAGGGTTATCGGAAGTAATTACAGCCTGTAGCTGCCGAAGCATCGACCCCACCAGATGCCGGAGGGTTATCGAAAGTAATAACAGCCTGTAGATGCCGAAGCATCGATCCCACCAGATGTCGGAGGGTTATCGGAAGTAATAACAGCCTGTAGATGCCGGAGGGTTATCAGAAGTAATAACAGCCTGTAGACGCCGAAGCATCGACCCCACCAGATGTTGGAGGGTTATCGGAAGTAATAACAGCCTGTAGATGCCGGAGGGTTATCAGAAGTAATAACAGCCTGTAGACGCCGAAGCATCGACCCCACCAGATGTCGGAGGGTTATCGGAAGTAATAACAGCCTGTAGATGCCGGAGGGTTATCAGAAGTAATAACAGCCTGTAGACGCCGAAGCATCGACCCCACCAGATGCCGGAGGGTTGTCGGAAGTAATAACAGCCTGTAGATGCCGAAGCATCGTCCCCACCAGATGCCGGAGGGTTGTCGGAAGTAATAACAGCCTGTAGATGCCGAAGCATCGTCCCCACCAGATGCCGGAGGGTTGTCGGAAGTAATAACAGCCTGTAGATGCCGGAGGGTTATCAGAAGTAATAACAGCCTGTAGACGCCGAAGCATCGACCCCACCAGATGTCGGAGGGTTATCGGAAGTAATAACAGCCTGTAGATGCCGGAGGGTTATCAGAAGTAATAACAGCCTGTAGACGCCGAAGCATCGACCCCACCAGATGCCGGAGGGTTGTCGGAAGTAATAACAGCCTGTAGATGCCGAAGCATCGTCCCCACCAGATGCCGGAGGGTTGTCGGAAGTAATAACAGCCTGTAGATGCCGAAGCATCGTCCCCACCAGATGCCGGAGGGTTGTCGGGAGTAATAACAGCCTGTAGATGCCGAAGCATCGTCCCCACCAGATGCCGGAGGGTTGTCGGAAGTAATAACAGCCTGTAGATGCCGAAGCATCGTCCCCACCAGATGCCGGAGGGTTGTCGGAAGTAATAACAGCCTGTAGATGCCGAAGCATCGTCCCCACCAGATGCCGGAGGATTATCAGAAGTAATAACAGCCTGTAGACGCCGAAGCATCGACCCCACCAGATGCCGGAGGGTTGTTGGAAGTAATAACAGCCTGTAGATGCCGAAGCATCGTCCCCACCAGATGCCGGAGGGTTGTCGGGAGTAATAACAGCCTGTAGACGCCGAAGCATCGACCCCACCAGATGCTGGAGGGTTGTCGGAAGTAATGGCAGCATGTAGACGCCGAAGCATCGACCCCACTAGATGCCGGAGGATTGTCAGAAGTAATAACAGCCTGTAGACGCCGAAGCATCGACCCCACCAGATGCCGGAGGGTTGTCGGAAGTAATAACAGCCTGTAGACGCCGAAGCATCGACCCCACCAGATGCCGGAGGGTTGTCGAAAGTAATAACAGCCTGTAGATGCCGAAGCATCGACCCCACCAGATGTCGGAGGGTTATCGGAAGTAATAACAGCCTGTAGATGCCGGAGGGTTATCAGAAGTAATAACAGCCTGTAGACGCCGAAGCATCGACCCCACCAGATGCCGGAGGGTTGTCAGAAGTAATAACAGCCTGTAGATGCCGATGCATCGTCCCCACCAGATGCCGGAGGGTTGTCGGGAGTAATAACAGCCTGTAGACGCCGAAGCATCGACCCCACCAGATGCTGGAGGGTTGTCGGAAGTAATGGCAGCCTGTAGACGCCGAAGCATCGACCCCACTAGATGCCGGAGGATTGTCAGAAGTAATAACAGCCTGTAGACGCCGAAGCATCGACCCCACCAGATGCCGGAGGGTTGTCGGAAGTAATAACAGCCTGTAGACGCCGAAGCATCGACCCCACCAGATGCCGGAGGGTTGTCGAAAGTAATAACAGCCTGTAGATGCCGAAGCATCGACCCCACCAGATGTCGGAGGGTTATCGAAAGTAATAACAGCCTGTAGATGCCGAAGCATCGTCCCCACCAGATGCCGGAGGGTTGTCGGGAGTAATAACAGCCTGTAGACGCCGAAGCATCGACCCCACCAGATGCTGGAGGGTTGTCGGAAGTAATGGCAGCCTGTAGACGCCGAAGCATCGACCCCACTAGATGCCGGAGGATTGTCAGAAGTAATAACAGCCTGTAGACGCCGAAGCATCGACCCCACCAGATGCCAGAGGGTTGTCGGAAGTGATAACAGCCTGTAGATGCCGAAGCATCGTCCCCACCAGATGCCGGAGGGTTGTCGGGAGTAATAACAGCCTGTAGACGCCGAAGCATCGACCCCACCAGATGCTGGAGGGTTGTCGGAAGTAATGGCAGCCTGTAGACGCTGAAGCATCGACCCCACTAGATGCCGGAGGGTTGTCGGAAGTAATGACAGCCTGTAGATGCCGAAGCATCGTCCCCACCAGATGCCGGAGGGTTGTCGGGAGTAATAACAGCCTGTAGACGCCGAAGCATCGACCCCACCAGATGCTGGAGGGTTGTCGGAAGTAATGGCAGCCTGTAGACGCTGAAGCATCGACCCCACTAGATGCCGGAGGATTGTCAGAAGTAATAACAGCCTGTAGACGCCGAAGCATCGACCCCACCAGATGCCGGAGGGTTGTCGGAAGTAATAACAGCCTGTAGACGCCGAAGCATCGACCCCACCAGATGCCGGAGAGGTTGTCGAAAGTAATAACAGCCTGTAGATGCCGAAGCATCGACCCTACCAGATGTCGGAGGGTTATCGGAAGTAATAACAGCCTGTAGATGCCGGAGGGTTATCAGAAGTAATAACAGCCTGTAGACGCCGAAGCATCGACCCCACCAGATGCCGGAGGGTTGTCGGGAGTAATAACAGCCTGTAGACGCCGAAGCATCGACCCCACCAGATGCTGGAGGGTTGTCGGAAGTAATGGCAGCCTGTAGACGCCGAAGCATCGACCCCACCAGATGCCGGAGGGTTGTCGGAAGTAATGACAGCCATGCTTGTTGCAGCATTGTCCATAACACGACCGAGACGTCTGTTCAGGATCCATTGATCTGATGTTTCGTTTCACGGCATCCAAGAGAGCTTCCACAGGGTTTAGATGCGGGGACCTTGAGGGACACTGGAGGATTCTAGATGAATGTTCTTCGAGCCATGCTTGAGTGGTTGCTGCTCGGTGGGGCGACACATTGTTCTACTGGGATAGACCATGGGCAATGATGTAGTTCTAAGAGAAAAAGTGCCTTAGCGCTACAAACAACACGGAAAGAAGACCCCCCTACCTTCCAATTTTTTTCATTGTGTGCGGGGGATGGGGTGGAAATTTAACGCCCACCGTGAGCAACTCAGTGGGCTATAAGCAATCGCCCGTCCCTATTTTAGGGCCACTGGTTCCAGAAAAGAGAGAGAGCCAGTACCGTAAGACAAACACAACATTCATGCCTCACCGGGATTCGAACCCGGACCCATTTCAGACGAATGATCAGAAGCCATCGCTTAGGCCACTGCGCCAACCTTGCGGTCCCCTCAAAAGTTTTGAAAACAATTTCAAATTTGATTTGTTGTTTTCGGTGTATAGTACTTTTTATCTGAGCTACAGATTCGCACCACATACAGAGAGACTGGCCTATGAGGGCGTGTTTGAAACCCGGAAAAATGAATGCCCACCACTGATCGACCCGCATAAAATCATCCTACCTCCTCTACAGATCAAACACGGCCTTGTTAAAAAATTGGTTAAAGCAATGGACAAGAATAAACCAGCGTTCAAATACCTGCATGAAAAATTTCCTCGACTTCAGCGGAGCCAAAATTAAAGAGAGATTTTTTGTGGGTCCTCAGATCAGACAGCTCTGCAGAGACCCGACGTTTGAGAAACTCCTTGAGCGTGACGAAAAACAAGTGTGGAATGCATTTTGTCAACTGCCAAAAAACTTCCTGGGGAATGTCAGGGCAAAAAATTACAAGGATCTGCTTGAGGACATGCTGGTTCTGTTTCATAAATTTTGCTGCAGAATGTCCTTAAAGATTCACTTTCTTAAATCCCATTTGGATTTTTTTCCCGGATAACTGCAGAAAGGTCAGTGATGAGCACTGTGAGCGTTTCCACAAGGATGTAGCTGTGATTGAGCAACGATACCAGGGAAAGTGGTCCACCTCGATGCTGGCGGATTACTGTGGGACGCTCTTCTGAGATGCCTATCAGGTGAAATACAAGCGAAAGTCAAGTCGAATTCGAATGTCATAAACAGGTAACTAATTGACATGAATAAATTCCTGTACATCTATTCTCAAATTAAATAAATGAAATAAAATAATGTAATAAAGAAATTAATAAAACATCAATAAAATTATTCAATACAATCTCAAATTAATAAAATAAATAAATTTATTATATTTTATTATATTTATTTTAATATAATTATATTAATATCATAATACATTGAATTTAATATGTTTATGTATACATATATCTCTAATATGCAAGGAAATACATATCCATTACAAATAAACAGTAGCCAATTCAGCTTTTTTATGGTCATATTCGTGTTCAGCGCTTCGAATTCATTCAGAATTTGCTACTTTCATTTTAAAAGCATGAATTTCGTTTTAAATTGTTGTCCAGTTTAATTGGATTTCTTCACTAATGTTGTTGAAGACTGAGTCGTGCTAAAGAATTTTTTGCTGAATAAAGACTAATAGTAAGTAACATTTTCTGAAGTTATTTGAGTGACTCGTGATTCGCTTAAAAGTGAAGTTATTTGAGTGACTCCTGATTCGCTTAAAAGTGAAGTTATTTGAGTGACTCCTGATTCGCTTAAAAGTGAAGTTATTTGAGTGACTCCTGATTCGTTTAAAAGTGAAGTTATTTGAGTGACTTCTGATTCGCTTAAAAGTGAAGTTATTTGAGTGACTCCTGATTCGCTTAAAAGTCAAGTTATTTGAGTGACTCCTGATTTGCTTAAAAGTGAAGTTATTTGAGTGACTCCTGATTCGCTTAAAAGGGAAGTTATTTGAGTGACTCTTGATTCGCTTAAAAGTGAATTTATTTGAGTGACTCCTGATTCGCTTAAAAGAAAGTTATTAAGAACTGATTTGTGTACTGTTCAAACAGCTATATTTCCACCAGCATTACAGGCTCCTGTGATTTTTGATTGTGAAGACCCCTCAAATGCCGGGTTCAGAAGGACTATGTTCCCGATTTGACGATCTTGAAAGAAATTCATACGGAACAGTTGCATTCCAATAAAGAGAATGTCGTTCAACATATGCAGTGTTTAAAACATCTGAATGGAGCACTTATTGAGCCACATCTTTGACATGTACCAAATTATAAATTAATTACACCTTTCTAGTATGCGTTTCAGTGTTTTCCGTAACCACTACACTTTGCAACATGTGTAGTCATTTTGTGTTTTCTTACAGGAAAAGTGAATAGTCACAACGCACGTACTAGAAGTACTCCCGCGGAACAGTAGTCATGTTCGGGGGAGTAGTCACAAAATATGAACTATGGGCATGCGTTTCGTCTAACTGCGGTCTCTGTGAAGGTCTCTTAACAATTCCTCTTGCGTTGTAATCACTCCCAGCAAAAACACAAGTGTTGGGAAAGTGCTGCCCACCAGCTGGCAGTAATGTGTCACTGCTGGCTGAAATCTGCCTCTCACGGCCCGGTAGCGGTCCGTTGGTGGCAGCGCCATCAGTTGGCAGCTATTGATGGCCTTGCAGCATCGCCGTGAGTTGCAGGCATCCAAACAAGTGCCACTAGTGGCCCGTAGGTAGCAACCGATGCAACCCCAACACCAGGTGGAAGCAACAGGACTGCGCATGCGCAGAAACAGCACGTGCTGTCTTTCGTGGTACCAGTTAGTTGAAGACGACGCTATCACCATCGTGACCGTGTTATTTTAGTGGAAGTTAAGAAAAAAACATTTGTAGAGAGGCGAATTAATTTCCTATAATGAAATGCCACGTCGACGAAGATATCAGATTAAGCTATGAAATACTAGATTACAGCCATGAAATACACCCACTCTATTCTCATGAATAACAAGAAATAATTTCTGTGTAATCTTTGGTTTTAACGTGCACTAAACAGCTTGAAACAAAAGTCCTAGGAAAAACATGAAAAAAAACTTTATGTTGGAAAGAAAAAAAAATAAGAATTATACGTATACAAAATTTATCAATGATTTGAAAAAAGCAGCGCTATGTGGATATAATTCAGCAAAAACACAAGTGATGGGAAACTGCTAGCCACCAGCTGGCAGTGATGGGTCACTGCTGGATGAAATCTGTCGTTCACGGCCCGGTATCTGTCCGTTGGTGGCAGCGCTATCAGTTGGCGAGCCATTGATGGCCCTGCAGCATCGCCGTGAATTGTGGGCTTCCAAGCAAGTGCCACTAGTGGCCAGTTGCTGGCAACCAATGCAACCCCAACAGCAGGTGGAAGCAACGAGACTGCGCATGCGCAGAAGCAACTCATGGTACCAGTTAGTTGAAGACAACACTATTGTTATCGTGTTATTTTAGTGAATGTTAAGAAAAAAAATCCATATGTAGAGAGGCGAATTAATTTCCTAATGAAATTCCACGTCGACGAAGATATCAGATTAAGCCATGAAATACTAGATTACAGCCATGAAATACACCCACTCCATTCCCATGAATAACAATTCATGGAATGGAGTGGATGAATAACAAGAAAGAATTTGAAACCGCTTGAAACAAATGTCCTGAAAACCCATTAAAAAAACGTTTGTTGAAAAAAAAAAAAAAAAAAAAAGAATTACACGAATACGAAATTTATTAATTATTTGAGAGGAAAAAAAACCCCAACGCTATGTGGATATAATGCACTCATCCATGGGTTGAATACACAAGACTGGGAGGAATTCGCTGCTAAAAATAACGAGAAGTAAAATAAAATATCTTTCCTCTTTAAAACAAATGTAGCTTCGGACAACGGAAAGGAAAAAAAGATACAACGTTAAAAATATAACAGAATGTGACATGAACCCGGGCAAATATACATGTATATTAATTCAACAATCTCCTTTGAAAACGACAAGGGAAGTTCAAAACTTTTGAAAGCGACTCTAAGCATGTACACTCCTTGAAAATGAGTGAAGTGCCCTTCAGGTAAAAAAACAACTATCGACACATTGAAAAAATAAATTCATGAATTATATGAAACTGACTTTTATGAAAAATACCTCGCAATATTGTAAAATGAAAGCGGGAACCATTCGATTACACATTCCGCATGAAACAGACAGCTTCAACCACACGCTCGTGTGTGGCACCTTAGTTGGGTCGGTAGAGCGCTCAGTTCCCACGCTAACGGCCCAGGTTCGCATCCACTCAGATCCAAAAGGGCGTTTTTCCGGTCTGTTGAGAAAATTTCCCCAGCTCAGTGTTACAAGTTTCGTAGGGGTAGAAAAAGAAGTTGCAGCTTTGGAAAACTGTGGGTTATCCTTGATTTTTATTTATTTTTTTTTATGGCTACTACTGGGAAATTGGCGGACCAGTTCGGCAAGCCACCAGTTACGTCACGTGGTTGCTGGCTGCCACTACCGGCAAACTAGCGGACCACATTAGGCTAGTCATCATTTTTGGCACGTGCTTGCAGGACCGCTGAAGGGCCACTTACGGCAGCTACTGCCTGTGATGAACAACTGATGGCCCTGTTGTGGCATATGACAACTGATGGGGTGCAAACTGTTGGCCAGCTGTTGGCCTGAACTGCTGGCCCTTCTGTTGGCCGCTCGGACATTTTATTGACGGTTCGGCAGCGGCGACATAGTGTTGGCCAGCAAGACCGTTTTTGCTGGGAATGAACTCATTCATGGGTTGAGTACACAGCACTGGAGGAATTCGCGGCTAAAAATAACGAGAAGTAAAAATAAAATGTCTTTCTTCTTTAAAACAAATGTAGCTCGGACAGCTGAAAGGAAAGCTACAACTTAAAAAACGTAACAGAATGTGACATGAACGGGTAAATATATTAATTCAACAATCGCCTTTTAAGGCGACAAGGACAGCACTGAACTTTAGAAAGCGCCTTTCAGTTGGTACCCTCGTTGAAAATGAGTAAAGTTCCCTTAAGATAAAAAAAAATCGTTACGTTGAAAAAATAAATTTATGAATTATATGAAACCGACATTTATGAAAAATACCTCGCAATATTGTAAAATGAAAAAGAGAATCATCGTTACACATTTCGCAGGAAAGAGGCTCAGCTTAAGCATACGCTTAGAGACACAGTTTCAAGCACACGATGCCACAAGTAGCTCGCTGAAGGGCCACTTGTGGCAGCTACTGCCTGTGATGGATAACTGATGGCCCTATTGTGGCATATGACAACTGATGGGGGTGCCAACTGTTGGCCAGCTGCTGGGCTGAACTGCTGGCCCTTCTGTTGGCCGCCCGGACGTTTCATTGACGGTTCGGCAGCGGCAGTATAGTGCTGGACCAGCAAGACCGTTTTTGCTGGGCTTTTGAATGTTTTCCTGGCGCGTCAAGTTGCAGGTATCCTTTGGTGGCCCAAAATAAGATTTTTTAAAACCTAAACCGCTAGATTATTTTTGAGAGACTATTCTTACCAACTTTGGTTGCTTTTCGTCCCGTAGGTGTTTCGCTACAGGGCTCTTTTTTTTTTTTTTTTTTTTTGATTGGAGGTTTTAACGACCACCGTGAGCAACTCAATGGGCTATAAGCAGTCGCCCGTCTAAAATTTAGGGTCACTGGTTCCAGGGAAGGGAAACAGCCAGTGCCGTAAGACAAACACAACATCCATGCCTCACCGGGATTCGAACCCGGACCCCGTTCGGACGAATGATCAGAGGCCATCGCTTAGACCACTGCGCCACCGGGGCGGCCTACAGGGCTCTGAGCACTTCTTTAATTCTAACCACTCGGTAGGTTGAAGCGTTTGTGTGTAGCTGACTTACTAAAACACTACATAGATCAAAACTTCATCTATAGTAGTCACTAAAATTAAGTCAGGAAGTTGTTACTTTACAGCTAATCCTTTATTGCTGGCAATAGGCACTTCATTATTTGCACTTCAACAAGGTGAGATCACGAAAACTTGTCTTAATCTACACAATCAATTAACTACACAACACTGGGACTAGAATTAATATCCACTAGAACCCAACACTGTTATTAAAGTGGAACACGTAACCATCACAAATACTCAAACGGCAATTAAGCTGTCGCGTATCCAAAAGAAGCATTAACGTTCATCATCCAACATCTCTCTTTAAACAATCGCTGCATTGCCTTTTTATCTATCGTCCTTATCCAGCCACACATACGTCACTCTTATTCTGACCTCAGGGTGTTGCCAACAGTATTCTCGTTTGAGGGAAAATACATAACGTTAAGTTTGGAAAGTGTAAAAGAGAACAAACTCAAATTTACATATGAAAAGGAACTAAAAATGAAAGTTAAATTAGAATATACGTCACAAGGTTTGTATGTACTTTATTAACTTCAACGGCTTCCTTGACACCTAGCGATTAGCTAGTCATACGTTTTGCTATGAATATAAATTTGAGAGAGGATGCAGCTTCAATATAACGTTAAAAGCAATTGAGAATTTTACTGTGAGCAATTGAATTAGACACAGCTGGCGTTATGCAAATGTGGCGCTGTACGCGGTCCTGTAAACAGAAACGACATGACGTATGCAGCGATCCGACAATATAGGGAGTGATACGACGAGAATCAGTAAGAGTCGGACGCAGTATGGGTACGACGAAGGATCTAAGCGCATTTGATCGTGGGAAAATTGTCGGGCCCGACGAATGGGTCACTCCATCTTGGAAGTCGTGAAGGCACTGGGATTTTCACGAGCCACTGTGTCACGGGTGCACCGTGAGTACATCGAATCCGGTAAAACCATCCCTGCAAGGGCCAACTGCCGTGGACGACAGCGTGTGGATGAGCGGGGTCATCGTCGGCTAGTTCGCATTGCAACAGCGGATAGACGGGCCACAGTGCAAGAAATCACTCGGCAATTTAACGCAGGTGCACAAAAACGTGTAAGCAGCCACACTATCCGGAACCATCTCCTCGCTATGGGGTACAGAAGCCATCGTCTCACGAGGGTGCCGCTGCTGACAGCACATCACAGGGTGCAAAGATTAGCATGGGCGCGGGAACATCGCCACTGGACCCTAGACATGTGGAAAATTGTTGCCTGAACTGATGAGTCGAGATTCACGTTGGTACATGCGGATGGCAGGATACGAGTACGGCGCAAATCACATGAAGCGATGGATCCTTCTTGCCAGCACGGTACTCTTCAAGCTGGTGGGGGTGGCACTCTCGTCCGGGGACTGTTTGCGTGGAATGAAATGGGGACCCTGGTACGTGTCACATCGTCCCTCACAGGTCAACGTTACCGGGATATTCTGGACGACCATTTTCTCCCGTTTGTGCGTCTTCAACATCCCACTGGGTAACTCATCCTGCAACAAGACAATGCACCGTGCCATCGCTTCGGAATTGTATCCGAATGGTTGGATGAACACTCCACCGACGTGACCTTGCTTCCTTGGCCAGCTAGGTCACCTGACCTCAATCCGATCGAGCACATCTGGGATGCCATCAAGAGAGATGTTCTAGGCTCTGACCCCCTCCATCAAATCTTCGTGAACTGTGGGAGCTTGTTCAGGGGTCGTGAATCCGTATGGCTTCCCAACGCTTCCGGTGTCTTGTCGAGTCCATGCCGAGTCGAATCGCCGCCGTCATCAGGGCGAAAGGTGGTGCTACACGTTACTAGACAGGTATCTCTAATTCAGTTGCTCTTCAGTATACAAAAACCTCAAATAGCTTTATGTAGATTAACCCTTTAAGCATGTACCTGAACCGAATGGAGCCCAAAATTTTCGGTGGACCCCATAGGGAAATGTTCACATAGTGACCGGGTTTTACGAAAGCTACGGCAAAACAATTCCTTCCCCTCTTTCATCTTAGCATTAATGAAAAGTATGGGCCGTACGGATCATAAACCTATCATTGCTGAAAAGCATTCCTTTCAAGTCCTTTGTTTCTATTCTATGTGGACAAAGGCATGATCGGAAAGGGTAGTCTTCCTGACACGGACGTCATGACACAGAGTAGAACCACGTGACTCAAATATCTCTTTTCTTTCTTAGGTTAGTCACTATTGTTAGATTCTCTTTTACGGGTAATACGTCAGAAAGGATTAGTATCAATCATGCCCCTAAATCACAACTTTGAATAACAAAGCTGAGAAGAAACCAACGCTTTCTGTTTCGCAGGTTCACTCGTTACAGCTGCGTTCGGTCCTCTTATTAAACATCGAATACAGCAATGTTTCTCAATCTTTGGTCTCTCATGGATCATTTTAAGCATTTCTTTACTTATCGCGGACCAGCAAGCGGGAAGCGGGGGGAGTCTGGGGAACTTCCCTGGGAGAAATTTTAAAAATATATTGTCTGTGTGAAACTAAGGTTGCCAACCCTGGCTAATAATATTAGGACCTACCGGCCACCCCATCGGGCGGTGATGAGTCAATTTCCCCATCTCCAAGGAAAGTGACAACAAAAATATCCCCAAATTTATGTGAAATATATGCGGGCTTATCCACTGGTGTGCAAAAATTAAGGACGAAGAGGAGAAATTAGCATAACAGCGGAACGAGCCGGCAGAATGGACCGAAAGACCACTCAGGAGATTGACTAGGGTCCGGTACGGTAGGGCATGCGCATATATGCAGCATGACGTGGGATGGGGAGCGTCGGAAGGGTATAAAGCACACGAGCGGTGCACGCTCAGCAATTCGGTGAAAGCTATTGCACCGTGCGCATCGGCTTGAACGACGTCGAGTTGCTGCCACCGTGTGATATGTCCAACAGGCAATCCAGTAGACAACATCTGGATGACTTCACCTGAGGTCGCGTCATTGAGAAGTTGGAAGAAGTTCGAAGTGTGACTAGTGTGGCCGAGGAGTTCGAGATCGCTCACAGAATCGTTGCACGAGCTTGGAGAGCATTTCAAACGACAGGAACAGCTGTCCGAGAGCTTAGCAGTGGTCGTCCACGAGCAACCACGGCGGCGGACGACCGATATATTGTCCTACAGGCGAAAAGAGACAGACGGCAGACAACGGGAGAAATCGCAAGGCACGTGCAACAGACAACTGGACGTCCGTTATCGCGTTTTACCGTGGCCAGGAGGCTGCATAAATGTGGTCTATTTGCACGACGACCAGTACGGTGTGTGCCATTAACGCCTGCTCAGACGGCGGTTTCTGTGGTGCCAGGAACACAAGAACTGGGCACATCAGCAATGGGGTCGAGTTCTCTTTACGGATGAGAGCCGATTTAGTCTGACGAGTGTGACGTATATTCTTAATTAACTTCCCTTTTTAGTTTCTTTCCCTATGTAAATCTTGATTTTGTTCTCAGTTATACTTCACGCTTAACGTGATATCTTCTCTCTCAAACGAATGCTGTTGGCAACACAATTGAGGTTGAATGAACGTGACGTATGCCTGTTATGAGATAAGAACCAGAGATATAAACTACGAGACAATAGTTGCTCGTGTGGAGTATGGAATGTGGTTTTCTCTCAAACGAATGCTGTTGGCAACACAATTGAGGTTGAATGAACGTGACGTATGCCTGTTATGAGATAAGAACCAGAGATATAAACTACGAGACAATATTTGCTCGTGTGGAGTATGGAATGTGGTTGATACTGATTTGTTATGTAAACTGTGCAGTGATATGATGTATTGATGAAAACATCTGGAAAAAAGGCAATTTCCGTAAGTTTGACTTTTGTTTAAATGTTTCGTCTGGCCGTTAAAGTTTAAATTAGGAACTCTTTCATTGTATGGTGATGTTTTCTAATAACGTAAGAAGAACGATAAAAGTTCAGTACGAAAAGACATTTACGTTACACGAGCGATTCTGGACGTATACACATCTGGAGAGAGCAGGGAACACGCAATCACACCTCCAACATCGTCGAATGGGACCGGCTTGGAGGTGGCAGAGTTCTCGTTTGGCACGGTATCATGCTTGGTAGCCGTACTGACCTCCACATCTTCCAAGGAGTTTCTTTCTCTGGTGTCCGCTATTGCACAGAGGTTCTCCTGCATCACGTGCGTCTGTTTAGAGGTGCTGTGTGTCCTGAGTTCCTCTTCATGGACTACAACGCTACACCTCATCGTACAGTGGCTGTCGCATAGCTGTTGGAGAGTGAAGATATTCAACGCATGGATTGGCCCGCAAGGTTCCCGGACCTAAATCCAATCGAACACGTGTGGGACCTTCTCGGTAGACGCTTGGCAGCACGTCACCAGCCGCCAGCAATGATTCCGCAGCTGAAATGGGCCGCGATGCCTCAACAGCTCCTTGACACAACCTCGTCCTCAGCATGGACAGACGTTGTAAATCCTACAACGCAGTCAAGGGTGATCATATCCCCTACTAAAGACTGGATTTTACTTGGCAGCCACCTGCCACATGGACGGTTTCTGTCTTCTGTCCAGTTGTGCTCGAAGCTACCTTTTCAATAGAGTGCCATTGTATCCTTTGGATTCCTTGTTTGGACAGTTTTGCTCACTTGTCCCATATTCCTACATCTTGGGGATCTTATAGTATGATTTGAGTCGATGTGGAGCATTTCTGCACGACGTTACATTCGAAAAACCGTCTCGTCCTTAATTTTTGCACGCCTGTGTAGATATGAGCTCCGGCTCGATTTACCTTCTTGAAATGCAATTTTTAGTTAATTTTATGTTCTTTTGGTAAATTTTAAGCTTCTTTTTCAGCACATTTTCAGCTGGTTTTTGCTTTAAAATAATACCGTCCCCAAACAGGGCCGGTAAGCAGTTACCACCCGCCTTAGACAAAAAAATCGCCAAAAATTCCGACCAGGTGCTTAAAATACCGGTCGGCTGCCAACCCTATATGAAAGAAAATAATTTTTAGAGTACCTATATTTGATAAAGAAATAAAGAAATAGTTTGGTGAACTATGATTTTATTTTGTCAGTTGTATAACGAAAACGAGATCATTCGCTTAATTAAATAATTGACAATGTACTCACAGCATGGGAGTAGTCAGGGGAGAGGGTTTTGGAAGTTCAAACCCACCTCGAAACGTCAAATTACTTAAAATGTCTCCGAAAATAGCCCCCCCCCCCCACCTGAGTTCTAGCTACGCCAATGAGCTGCAATAAAAAAAGATTTCCCCATACAATTCAAGTTACATCATATGCAAAATGTTATATGGAAAATTATGCTTTGAAAGTCCACGTATAAAGATTCAGTAATTAATAACAAAAGTAATAACTACAGTAATTAGCATAGCATCTGCGAGAGGTATGCAGCTGCTTGCGATCTTTTATCAAGCTATCTATATCCGCTTGGATGACCGATAGTTTGAGTAGTAGAGTAGCTTTGACATCTAATCTGTTTGCGATCTTTTATCAAGCTATCTATATCCGGTTGGATGACAGATAGTTTGAGTAGTAGAGTAGCTTTGACATCTAATCTTGACGTCTAATCTGCTTGCGATCTTTTATCAAGCTATTTATATCTGGTTGGATGACCAATAGTTTGAGTAGTAGAGTTGCTTTGACATCTAATCTTGACATCTAATCTGCTTGCGATCTTTTATCAAGCTATCTATATCCGGTTGGATGATCGATGGTTTGAGTAGTAGAGTAGCTTTGACATCTAATCTGCTTGCGATCTCTTATCAAGCTATCTATATCCCGTTGGATGACCTATAGTTTGAGTAGTGGCTTTGACATGTAATCTTGACATCTAATCTACTTCCAATCTTTTATCAAGCTATCTACATATCTACCAACAAGTAATTGGACACCTGTGATAGCAAAGGAAAACGAAGTTTATTCACCTTCAATAGTTGGTGGAGTCTCCACGAGCGGCGATTACAGCTGAGACCCTCCGGGACATACTATCCCCAGACGTTGTACGACGGCTAGCGGTATTTTCTTCCACTCGGCTTGGAGAAAACAGGTCAGTTCCTTCACCGATTTCGGACGATGGGGGCACCCCTTAAGTCGACACTCCAACTCGTCCCAGAGGTGCTCGATAGGGTTAAGGTCCGGGCTCTACGCAGGCCAATCCATTCGATTAACCCCATTGTCACCATACCAAGCCATGGTGGACTTCGCAACATAACAGGTGTCATTGTCATCCTGAAAGTAAGATGGGTCCACCCCGTAAAACTGCCACAACGTAGAGAGCGCATGGTCATCCAAAATGGCGCAGCAGGTCTCGTCGTTGAGTCTACCAGAAATTGCGACCAAGGGTCCCATGCCATACCAGGAGAAACACCCATATAGCATAATTCCACCGCCGCCGAACTTCACAGTTGGCACAATACATTCCGGCGCTAGGCGATCTCCAAACCCAGACTCTGCCGTTCGGATGGTGAACCTTGATTCGTCGCTCCAGAGAACCTGTTTCCACTGTTCAACGGTCCACTGTCGACGTTCTTTGCACAACGTTAGCCGAGCAGCGCTATTGGACTTGGTGATCAAAGGCTTGTGGGCGGCAGCACGTCCATGATAACCGAGCAGATGGGCTTCTTTACGGGTGGTATTCATCAAAAAACACTCCTGGATGCCTGTTGAAACTCCTCGCGGATGTGGCCCATCGATTTGGTGCGGTTCTTCCGAATTTCTCTGGCTATCACCCGTCGGTCTCTAACTCCCAGTTTTGTGGGTCTGCCGGTTCGGGGCACATTCCGACAGTCACCTCTCATCTTCCACTTGCCAGTCACGTAAGCCACTGTCGATTTTGGGTACTTCAACCAGCTGGATATGTCACGTATGGTTCGGCCATTTCTGTGATACCCAACGATTACACCTTTCTCGAAATCAGAGAGCTCCGAACTGCGTGGCATCTTGCATGCGACTAGTTGCGTTGTTGTTTCCCACACGATATTTAACGGCGGCGGGCGTGACGTGTATCAGGACCGCAGACATCGTCGATTGCACGGGTGTCCAATTACATGTTGGTAGATAGTGTAAATCCGGTTGGATGACCGATAGTTTGAGTAGTAGAGTAGCTTCTACATCTAATCTACCGTATATACTCGTGTATAGCTCGAACCCCCCCTCCCGATTTTTACCTGAATATTTGCTGTTTTTGTATATCCCGTGTATAAGACGACCCCCGGTTCTTATGTGAATATCTGCAGTTTTTGCATACCTACCTATCTTGTGTCTAAATTAAAAATTAAAAATATTTTCCAAGGATGCGCCCGCATGAGGAAATGTGAACCTACTATTTATTGTTGTAGCTGCTCTCGCAAGATGTGGGTGTAACTGAGGCACAATTCTGGCAAGATGTTAGGGCTCACCAAACTGGGGTTAGAGAGTTTTCAGGAGAATGTTACACACTTTAACAGTATATGAACCCACTTTTGCACATTGCCCCCCCCCTTCTCCCACTTTTGGCGAGCAAGTTTTTTGCAGTTACTTTATTCATGGAGAGTAAAGCATTTGGTGCTGCAGCAGACGAATCGTGATGCATTTACCAAACGCCATAAGGCACATCGTTATTTAAAAAGAAAAAAGAAACTTCCTCAACCATATTTCGAAAGCGTACATAGGTCTTTATGTCAATCTGATAGTTTTTTTATCCCATAAAAAGCCTGCATGCTGTAAAAAATAAATGTGTAACTTTTGAAGTTTTCAATGGATTTCTTAAAAATTTAGAATGAATCTTTATTTTGATATATTTTGGACACTGTAAAGTTTGCACGCAACTATTTAAAAAATTGAAGAAAATTTTCTCCCACTACCCTGTGTAGCGTAGCAGCTGTCGGTCAACTGCTGAGCTGAACGAGTGTGTGGTCGACAGATATGTTGTTTATCTACTCCCGAGTTTCATGCCCCCTCTCCACCGTGTTTGTGACAAACAATTGACTTTAGTGACAAAACCAAACATTTCCCCATTCAGTAAAGATGCAATCCTTCTTGCCCGCTCTTATAGTCTTCAGAAAAGGTTACTGTTTGTTTCATTGATTTTTAGAGCCGGGGCACACTCAATTTAATAACAAACGTAAGTAGGTTGTTAAACTAATGCACTTTTTTACTATCAGTGGCAATGTTATTCCGAGCGATCGACCTAGTTTAAACACTTTCGTTTTTGGGATACATTGATCAAGTTACCGCTGTTCTGTAGATTGTCACGCCTCTCTTCTCTGCCGTCGCTAAGCAGGGGCAGCGGTCTCCTTTTGCAATAGTCTGTTCTTTTCCCTCTTCATCCCCCGGCGACAATTGAGCACGGTCGTAGGTCGCGGCACGATGCAACTTAAACTACTGGCTGACGCGTTCACCTCTTTCCTCTGGGTGATTTACCAGCGGGGCAGTCAAGGCCGTATCGACAGATCTAAAACGGACTTTGAGACATCCTTGCAAAATGAGTTTTTCTATTAGAGCATAAAAAAAACGTATACATATAAAATCAAGAACATTCTCAGCAATAACTTTCTTCTGTACCAGTAACACCCGGAAAATGACTAAATATACAACTGCAAATGAACTGATGGCGCAAAGGGCTAAGTATGCGCATTTCCATAAGGCATCGAAATTTTGGTTTTCAACATATCAAAAATATTTTCCGTGTATAGTTCGACCCCTAATTTCGACCTAAATATTTCATTAAAAAGTCGACCTATACACGAGTATCTACGGTATTTCTTTTCTTGCTCTTAATTTCAACTAAATTTGAAAGTCCAAACTCACAGTTGTAAGTCGTCGGGAACGGAAGATGTTTAATGGTTCTATCCAGTGCTTCTTTTCTGGAAGAAAAGGTGCCGATACTCACCATGAAGATCTGGAAGAAATGATGCCGATACTCACCATGAAGTTCTGGAAGAAAAGGTGCCGACACTCACCATGAAGATCTGGAAGAAAAGGTGCCGATACTCACCATGAAGATCTGGAAGAAAAGGTGCCGATACTCACCATGAAGATCTGGAAGAAAAGGTGCCGATACTCACCATGAAGATCTGGAAGAAAAGGTGTCGATACTCACCATGAAGATCTGGAAGAAAAGGTGCCGATACTCACCATGAAGATCTGGAAGAAAAGGTGCCGATACTCACCATGAAGATCTGGAAGAAAAGGTGCCGGTACTCACCATGAAGATGTTATTACAGCAACTTCCACACTTTTAACATATCCTCCGATATACCCTCGTCGTCTCTAGATCGCTTCTTGCTTTTGGTATCAACTGCAGAATTACGACCTCGGAACAGCCATGAGTCTACATACACGTATTTGCTATGGTTGAACTGAGTGAAAGGAGGTCCTACTATCCTGATGAACCTCAGTGCAGAAGTTGTCCGTACAAGCAGAGATGACCTAAATGAAGTTATTATAATATTCATCTGAAAGAACCCACTTTCACATTGTGCTCAAAGTGTGCTTTAGATGAAATAGTATGTCCGGGACTTTATTTACTTGAAGATATTCATGGAAACTACGAACTGTTTCTCTTTCATTTAAGCGGAATTTGCATGCTAACTTTCTAATTTCAGCTTCACCAAATGTCAGATGCTTCCCTGGATTTTCTGACCAATACTTGGAATCTAAAATTTTGGAACATTCATGCAAATCAGCATCATCTCCTTCAAGCAGACGCTTTCCAACAGCCTCTTTCAGACTTTTATAAAAAGCAGATGAACTTATTGCAGGATTGTGCCTTTCATTTGTGTGGAAATCAATCCTTTTGAACTTCATGTTCTTCTGATTTTGAAGAGACATGCTGTAGTACGGGCCAGGATTTTCAATTCTTTCCTCAAAAAGTTGAACTGTATTTTTTATCTTCTTGTCTGCTTTGCTCAAGTCGATATTTTTCTCTTGTAAATCTAGACTTAGTTCGCCAAGTTCTTGGAGAGCATCACATATAAGGCCCAAATCAAGAACAAACTCGCATCACGTTATTTTTTTTAAAGGCCCTCATAAAGACAGCTATCTGTTTTGCTTCTTCTGCTGTCTTCTTTTGCCTCCTCAAAGAGATGGACGAGGTCTTCAAAGTCTTGCCACGCTGCAGAAACAGTTCGAAAGCTAGATACAACCCAGGGAGTGCTTAAAATTCTGCCAATTTTAAGAAGTTGAAGTTCTAGAGTCGCTGCACATTCCTGTAGTTTCCTAGCATTCTTATGTGAACACAAAGTTCTTCCATGACACATTTAAAGCGATTCACTCCTGCCACATTGCTTACTGTGTCACTAGCAGACAATTCAAGGCGATGGCTATCACAATGCCAGAAAATAACACTAGGAAACCTGTCTTGCATTAGCCTCAATTCGTGAACACAGTACCATCTGCCGGAATATTTATAATACATTTTGCTGTCAATAAATCGCAATTTTTTAAAAACTTAAGCAAAACGATGCCGGTACTGCGTACCGGCGCGTATCGCCAGAAAAAAACACTGGTTCTATCTGATAGCTCTGGATATTCATGTCGAGCATGCTGTCAAAATTTAAGAGGAGGGACTCTTACATTCTTCATTAATTTTTTCTTCTGAAACTTCCCGCGGACCACTTGATAGGTGGACGTGGACCACACTTTGAGAAACACTGGAATACAGGGTTATTACAAATGAAATAGAAATTTCAACATTTTATAAAAAAAAAAAAAAAACTATGTGAGGTATTTACACTCAGGATGCACCGTTCTATCACCAAAATAACGATTTTATTATATAGATGGCAACACTAAAAGTTTTCACATCTACACTGTCATGTGACCAGTCAGGCAAGACGGCCGCAAATGTTGTGGAGAAGGTGTTCTGTGTGCTTGAATTAAGCAAAACGAATTCTGTTACTGTTGTGCAATGCCGTTTTAGAACACATTTCAAGAACTCACCGCAGAATAAACAGTCCATGTACGACTGGAACAAGAAATTTTACATAACAGGACGTTCGTGTAAAGGTAAAAGTCCACGTGTATCTGATGAAGAAATGGAGCGTGTTTGTGCAATTTACCAACGCAGCCTAAGGAAATCCACAAGGATGGCTGATCGGAAGCTACAAATTCCACAACTGACTGTAAAGTTTTGAGGACGCGGCTGATAATGAATCCTTACAAACTGCAGTTATTGCAAAATCTAAATGATAATGAGAGAACCGCACGTCGCGATTTCTATACACAAAATCAGGAGCGTTTTGAAAAGAATTGTTTTACTGAGCGTGAAATTTTGAGCGACGAATCTACATTCCACATGAGTCAGAAAGTTAACAAACATAGCATTCGCATATAGGGGACTGGAAATCCTAGACCAACAGTGGATCATGTGCGGTATTCGACAAATGTTAATGTGTTCCGTGTTATATCTCGTAAAAAATGTATGACCCTTCCTTTTCCCAAGAAAACACTATAACAGGAAGTTCTTATCTCGATGTACCAATTATTTGGTTAATGCCAAATAATTGGTACATCGAGATAAGAACTTCCCGTTATAGTGCATTTTCCAACAGGATGGAACACCACCCCACTGGCATCGGGAAGTTAGAAATTACCTTAACAAAAATCTTCCATAGAACTTGATTGGACGCGCAACAGGCGACAACAAGTCACTGGCATGTTGGCCACCACGGAGTCCGGATCTAACACCCTGTGAATTTTTTTTATGTGGTTAAGTCAAAGATAAGGTTTTCGTCCCTCCCCTTCCTGTTAATTTATCTGATCTGAAACAATGTATCACAACAGCTACTGCTGAATTCGATGAAGATATGCTAATGCGTGTTCAGCAAGAATTCAACTACCGCTTTGATATATGACGTATGACTACGGTGCACACATCGAACAACCGTGAGTTTCTGTAAATATCTTCAAGATGAGTGTCAATATCTTAAATAGTTTTTCTTTTATGAAGTGTTGAAACTACCCATTTCATTTGTAATAAGTACATTCATTCGAGCTGATTTCAATTCATGCTCTTAATTCGTTCCAGCTGTTTAAAGGGTTAATTACAGTACGATGCGTCATTGCTGCACAACTGTTTTACTGAGTCACGAGATGTAAAGCAAAGTCTTTGTATAGAGTAGTGAAATGGTAATAATAAAGCCACCGCATTACACTTAGAAAGTCGTAAACCTGTGTCGTCACAATGAGTCTACCGTATATCACGGTACAACTCCATTGCTTTGCGTTCCTATCACTTACGAGATGGAAAACTGAAGCTGAAAATTTCTTCGAAATGTTGTATAAACCATGTGCTAATTCAAGCAGAGAATAACACGTGGCCCTTCTTCGAAAAAATTTCCACATCACATGGAAATAATCAAGGGAAAAAAACCGTCTTACTTACGAAGGCATGAGGGCAGAAACAAGTCACAGCAATTTTATATAAAAAGAAGAATCGTTATATTTGCCGATTTCTAAAGATGGAATTTTAATCTTAGAGAGGCATCCGTGAGTCGGTACTTTCCGGAATAAACATTTCCTCGTTTCTCCATTTTCGGTGCCTTTGTTTGATAGGCGCACAGGTAAGGCACTCAAATATGATCCGATATGATTACATCCGTTTATTCAATGGAGAACGCTTTTAATTCCGTTCCCAGAAAAGCATACTCTCGATGCAAGAGGCCCTCAAGGGACCACACAGCAGCCATCTTTATTCACCGGAACCTTTAATCTCGCTCGGATGAGAATCTTAAGCAACGGCCTTCCTCCTTCGTGACCCTTCGGTAAGAGAACGTTGTTGTTTGCTCAGAGACATATTGAGCTTAGCAAGGAAGGAGAAGTCAGTTCGTCTGCTGACAATAAAGCTAAACCACTGATTTACCATTGCCTGCAACTATGACCGATATCAGCTAGCTCTCTCGGCTTGTTCCGTCACTGCGGCAGTTTCATGGCGCATTTTTGCATCCTTAGACGCGCTCCTCTAAGTTATTATGTGTAATGTTTGCCTCCAACAGTGTTTTAGCAACATAAATAGATATTCCCGTCGACGTACCGTCGATGTATCTTAATAGATATGACGCAGCGTCCTTCAATATTTGTACCTCGGAACCCAATTGTTTGAGCACCAGATTTTAGAACGCGATCATTCAGTCTTCTGCTAGTAACTTGTTATTATTTCAGTCTTACTCAGATACCGTACTGCGTCACTTTATATGGTCCTACACCCAAGTTTTGAGTTTTCTAAAAGCTAAATCAAGTAAAGAAATTTAAAAACCTATTCAGATTTCTAAAAGTAAAATCAGGTAAAGCGCTATGTGCTCTAACTTCAGCACAATGACGTTTTGTAAAAAAAAACACATCATGACTGTACACCTGTACACCCTGGAATGTGATGTCGTTCGGAATTCTTCTTAATCACGAAGAGCTACATTTAATTGAGATTCAAAATCACCCCGTGTGTAGGGCATCAGGATCACTAAGATTGTAGAACCTAGTGGCACTAGCGGTTCCTGTGTCGGATCATGCCCTGTGTGGGGTAGTGCGGTATCGCATCAAGATCGTGACAAATAAAGGCAGGTGAGGGAACATCGGGATCGCATCGATGTCCTGGACTCCCGTGGCAGTAGTTGCGCTCTTTGTTAAAACATGCCTTGTTTGTGAAGCCTCGAGACCGCATCAATATCGTGGAAAATATTGGCAGTAGCTGTGCTTGTGTTGAATCATGCCCTGTGTTGAGGGCTGTGGAATCGCATCAAGATCGTGTAACAAAAACGGCAATAATGGCGCCTTGTGTTAAATCATGCCCGTGGTAAGGGTAAATTGCAATTTCTTCCATATTTCTGCTTCTAAAGATCAGATTGGAAATATCTTTTTTGCGTCGGATAGAGTTCCTGCTCGAAAATGCTTTGCATATAAACTGAAAATTTTTGTAAAGAATTGTTTCGTCATTAGTAGACGCAATCTGATATTTCGTGATGTTTCTCTACAGTGACTTAGTGCTTTTCACGGGAAAAATTTGCAGATATCTTGTACTTAAAATAATGGACAGTTTTTCCTTCGGGGGCGTAGATGTATATCGCATTTTTCTTTACCTCTATGTCGGATAACGTTTCTAGTGCGACATATTTTTCATTTGAAATTTTTCTTGACGCTCATGTTTTGCTCCGAATTTTTCATTAATGGCGTAGGAGCACTCGAAAAGCACGTCAATCGACCTTCCTCCATTGCTCAGCTGATAAGGTAACGTGGCCCCGTGCCAAATACACTTCATCAACCTCGTGTGTTTCACGTCATCGCGGTACACAGTTTGCTCTGGCGAGCGTTTTCCACAGGAATGAGAACCCAAAATTATATGCAGCTGAAAACGGGACGAACATAGTGAAAACAGAGGTCTGTTTCACTTTAAAGTAACGTTCCTGTAACGGTTTATGACATATTTTTATATGAGGGCCCATTTATTTGAAGCCTTGTTCCAAACAAATGACAAGAGACGCCAAGTTTTACTATTTTGCTGTTGCATGTTGTTTTCAATAGTGAATAAGATGTTCGCAACGTCATAGATGAAACGAAATACATTTCCTTAACCTTGAAAGTGATTGCTCAGTTCTTTGTCTGCTGCTTTCCATTCGATTGATAGAAATTCTTACTACAGAACACACGACTGCATACACAATCAACGCATTATGCAAATACGTTCCAAAGGGGGAAAAAAGCATACCTGCTCTCTCCAAATAAGATATTCCTCTGAACAAAATTAAACTCGGACTTGTCCTTTTCCTCTTGAGCGATTCCATTTGAAACTTCTCTGAAACTAGCAAATAGTTTTTTCGAAACGGAATGTAATTCTGACGATCAAGCAAAAGAAGCATTTCCTCAAACTAATTTCACTAGTGTAAATTTTAACTAAGCTTATCATGGCCAAAAGAAAAAAAAAAAAAAAAAAAAAAAGGAATTTCATTAGTGTAAATTATACAAGCGCAATTTGCAATTTCATTACTGTAAATTGCTGTGTATTCCTGTCAACTCACGCGGAAAAGAAGACTGGATGAATAAAAAGAATGTGCTGTTCTGAATCAAAGCTTTTCCCTGATCTGTGCCTTTCCAATTAATTGATTAAAAGAAAAACAACGATTGTAAAAAAAGTAGATTTAAAAAATAGCATCGGTGATGATACACCGTCTTCACTGATTTAATTCATCTGAAGAAGAATAAACTGAAATGATAAAAATTACTGATGCCTTTAACGAACGTAAATAGCTTGTCTCTAACATATTAGGAATTTTTGTTTACGTGACGCTACTGGGGAAGCATTAATTGCTTGTAATGAACTGCGAAAATTAAAAAGAACAACGTTTTTTGAATGCATTTTCTATGTGATTGCGCGTATTGTATGGTTAGAACTCAGAAATGGTTATCATCAGTTTAACCTTTAAATAGTACAACGAAATGCGACCGAACTGTTATATCGCAGTTATCTTTAGCACGTGTTTTGAGAAAACAAATCGAGAAAGTACCGTGGTACTCTTTGTAAATGATTTATGCTATGCATCTTTCGCATGCTAAATCTTTGTCGGGGTAAAATAAAATGAATGATTTGAAAGTAAATATTTATTTACGTACAAAACATTCCATTCATTCGTGTCACACACGACCACACCGAGACACAGTACGGTACACAATAAGTGGGATTCAGTCATAAAAACAAACAATAATGTTTAGTAATTCTCATTGAGCGGTAAGTAGGTAGGTGGATTCATGAATGTTATTGCTGCAAAACCAATGAAAGAAGATAGACAGATCATCCAAATCATTAAAACCACTTCTGTGTTATGCAAAAAAAGCGCGTGTGCAGCCAATCAACGTCTCGTGCCAAGATCGCCAATAATATATACTATATTGACAAACGTCACCGGACACCTAGAAGAGAAACACAACATAGCATTTATTGACATACATTAGTATGGTGTCGGTCCACGTCTCCTGATTTCTACCTTGAATAAAGATATTTTGAAACCACCTTTGGCCTAAGTCACGTTTTTCTGAGCTCCGTGTTGTGTGCCTATTTAGTGTGTTTTATCGTGTGGTTCGTCATTTTCCTTTCGTGTTCCTTCAAGCTGAAGGTTCGCCGCCCCGGTGGCGCAGTGGTCTAAGGCGTTGGCCTCTGATCATTCGTCCGTAAGGGGTCCGGGTTCGAATCCCGGTCAGGCATGGATGTTGTGTTTGTCTTACGGCACTGGCTCTCTCCCTTCCCTGGAACCAGTGACCCTAAATTAGGGACGGGCGACTGCTTATAGCCCATTGAGTTGCTCACGGTGGTCGTTAAACCTCCAATCAAAAAAAAAACAAGCTGAAGGTTCGTGCTTTGTTTTGATACATCTCCCAAGTTGGTGAGTAGTTTATTTTTTTTCTGTTATCATCATTTGAATTGTCGACCGAGCTGGTCGATTTCTCAGGCAGCCCTCGTCATTAACAATGGCGGCGGCTGCTGCTGATAAGAGCGATGTCCACGCCCATATCAGAGAGGCATTTCCTGCCGCCTCCTCCTCCTCCTCGACACGAGACCAATCTCCTCCAATGCTTGTAGGTGACGTCACCCAACCACTAGAAGTGGAAAGTGACTCCTCAACTACAGCTCAAGCTTCTTGCCCTGCTTCGACCAGTGACGTCAGTGCAGCACAACTCTCTGTTGCTTTAAGTGAAGACATGGATGTGTCTGACAGCGCTGCTAATTTACCCTCTACTTCAACTCAGTTCAAACAGCCGGTTGCGTTGCAGCCCTCACGCTCGAGTCCTGCTCCTAGGGCATACTCTGCCGCTCTTACTGGAACAAAAGCTCCTTCCAAGTTTGTTGCAGAAGTCTTACCAGACTCGTACGTCATTGTTGATGGCCTTACTGCCACCATAGATATTCCCGAAGATTCCCCAGCGGGAAAACAATTCTATTCTAGAATGGACTTCGGAGTGTGTTTTGATGCGCTCCCAGACACAAAGTTGAAAGAATATAGTACGGCTCTCAAGCAGATACTTCCAGCTGGAGCCAGTATTACTCACATGGCTCGAAAACCTCGAGCTGTGTTGGTGTACTTTGCTCTTAAAGAGCATGCGGATCTTGTCTTGACAGAAGGTTTGTCCCTCAAAGACGTCCATCTTCTACCAGAACCTGTCTCTCAGCGTCCAATCCAGGTTACATTTTATCCGGTTCCACCTGAGGTGTCAGACGTTGCGCTGTGCACGGTACTCAGTAAGTTCGGCCGAGTTGTTGGGCCAGTTACTACTCTTTCAGCCGCGCCGAGAGATCCAGACGATAAATCCATAGGAGGATTTCGCCGAAGTGCAAGAGTGATCTTTCCATCTGATGAACATTTGCTCGCCTGCCCAAAGGTGCTCAACGTTCGTTGTGGACAGCAACGTAGGAGAATTGAAGTGACTACCTTCCTCCACTGCACTTTTTGCCACGGAGAGAATCATTTACGTGTGCATTGCCCACATCTAGCATCACAGGCTCCTAATAATTCTCCTACAACTTCTGGCCCTCTTCTGAGCCGAGCAACACCTTCTTCCACTGCACAGAAAGCTTCAGAATCGAAACTTTCTCAAACGTCGACTGCAGGAGTTGGTCAACGCGTGTCTACGGACCCTTTATCCTTCGACCAGCAACTGGATTTTCCCTCACTTAATTGTTCGCTTCCCATGCGTCGTCATTCTGTAGCGGAGTCCCCTTCAGGGGGTTTTTCCACTGCCCTTATCATTGATACTTCTAAATCTGCTGATGACGGATTTTCTGGCCACGAATCACGAGTTGATGAGAGCTCAACTGAGCCTTCGCTGAAACGTCGTGGTTCTTCTCGAAGACGCCCACCGAAGAAGCCGACTGCCGCATCACCCCGCACCTCTCCCCGTACTGGTAGTACCTCTCGAAAGAATTCACCATCAAAGGCTGCTACCTCTTCTGTCCAGGCCGACGAAGAGCCTCCTCTTAAATTTGAGGATCTTGTCGAATACCTTAAGGATGGCTCGGTTCCTACTGGGCCGATTTCATTTGAAGATTTACATCAATACCTGTCACATAAGACAGACCACTCCACAACGCATGCTTTACTCTCAAAGTATGCATCGTTTCTCCCTCTAGTGCATGATCAGATCCAAGTCCTTAATCAATGCATCTCCCACCTTCGCAAGGAACATTCGTGGGCTAAAACCTATTTTAATCGACTCAAATCATTTCCTCCTGTTGTGAAGGCTCTTCAGCAAGCATTAATGGAAAAAAGTCTTCAAGATTGTATCTCTTAATTGCAGGGGATTTGCATCCCCATTTTCTAATGCCTTGGTACATGAAGACCTCACTCCGTTAGGAGCTGATCTTCTCTTACTACAAGAGACGAATTGCCAATCCACTACGATATTCTCACGATGGCGCCAGTGGAACTACACATTTCACCACGCCTACCAACTATCATCCCATAGTGGTCTAGCTATAGGTATCCGCCATACTTTCAACTCCATAATCACCTCTTTTTCGGTTCGAAACTTATGTCGAGACCTATTACAGTGTGCATCATTCACCATAGCTTCCACATCTTATCATATATTTAATATTTATATTCCAAGCTCTTCAACCCACTGGTCAATACTTTTTACTCGCCTTCGTCGTGCCTTGTCTCGCATTCCTCCCATAGATCATGTTTTAATTGGAGGGGATTTCAATTGCACTCTGAATCCTACCCTGGACCGATCTCCTTCCACCAGAGAACGCCGTGTTAACTTGGTGAATCTTCTTCAGTCAGTGGTCTCCGACAACTCATTCATTGATGTTCACCGTCACTTCCATATTTCATCGACTGTACATACTTGGCGCTCGCAACATAATCAAAATCCGTACATAGCTCGCCTTGACAGATACTACGCCTCATCTACTCTGCTTACAGCTGTGACAGAATCTATTATCACTCCTACAGCTTCTTCTGACCATTGTGCCATCGTTCTTATTATTCAAGCAGTTCCAGCACAACCCCGTACAATTCGTCCATGGATTCTTGACGACACTCTTCTTACAGATCCAGACTTCTGTACTTCAGTACGCTCCTTCCTTGAGGACAAACGACCTCAACTTCAATCAGCTCCTTGTGGTCTGACTTTTTGGTTGGACATTAAACAGCAACTCGTTCTCCACGTTCGCAAACTTTCTTTTAAAGCAAAACGCTTCAAAACATGCGTCTCAACCATGTCCGTTCCATGCTCTCCATCCTAAGCCTAAGTGATCCTCTCTTCTGCCACTATCAAGAAGAACTGCGATCAATCCTCCTTCCTCTGGCTCAACAAGCTCTACGACGTCTGGTTCTACGTCAATTCGTCGCGTGCGTCAATTCGTCGACTGCGTCAATTCGTCGACTGCGACGATTCGTCGCGCGTCAATTCGTCGCCTACGTCAATTCGTCGCGCGTCAATTCGTCGACTGCGTCAATTCGTCGCGCGTTAATTCGTCGCGCGTCAATTCGTCGACTGCGTCAATTCGTCGCGGACAAATTCGTCGACTACGTCAATTCGTCGACTACGTCAATTCGTCGCGTTTACAGATTTTGGTTACATAAAAAACGAATTCAGGAAAACGTACGATTTCGAACGTCTTGCTCCCTGATCAAATTTATAAAATTTGGACACGCAGACAGGATAGGAATATTACGTTTTTCTTTGGCACTAAAAATATTAGACGGTAAACGGTTTTTGGAACGGGGCAGGGCCCGGTTGGTCAGAGCCCCCCATATACAAAATTTTCGTAAAATCTACAGTTTTCAATTCAGAACCACCAAATCTGGTATACTATCTCGTGGTATTCTAACTTAGACTGTAGACGGTTTTGGGAAGCGGTTGCAGAGAGGAGGGGGGGGTTACAGCCCCCCCTACAGAATTGCCGTAAGATATAGTTTTCAATTTAGAACTACCAAATTTGGTATATTATCTCATAGCGCTCTAACTTAGACGGTAGACGGTTTTTGGAACGGGTCAGGGGCCCGGTTGGTCAGAGCCCCCACACTACAGTTTTCAATTCAGAACCACCAAATCAGGTATCCTATCTCATAGTACTCTAACTTAGACGGTTGTCGGTTTTTGGAACGGGTCAAGGCCCGGGGAGTCAGAGCCCCCCCCCCTCCCCCCATACATACAAAGTTTTCGTAAAATCTAGTTTTCATTTCAGAACCATCAAATTTGGTATCATGAAACTAACTTAGACGCTAGACGGTTTTTGGAAGGGGTTGGAGCCCGCGGGGTCGGACCCTCCCCCCTCTTATAAAAAATTTCGTAAAATCTACAGTTTTCATCTTAGAACCACCAAATTTGGTATACTATCTTATGGTGTTCACAAAGTATTTATTCAAGGAATGTACATGAGACGAGCAAGAGAAAAACGTCTCAAAAATAAACAGTGACACATGAATGCACTATTTACAGATGACAGTAGAAACCTATTTACAATATATACATGACATTGAGATGTAAACAAATCTTGAGTAGATCGTACACACTAGGTTGAGTAGATATGGCAAGGGTTCAGGTAGAGCAGCACAGAGTAAAATGTTATAATATAGTCTTATGAGCACAAACTGTACTGTGCAGCGAAGGTGGAGTCCCAACAACCCCAAGGCCTCTGGGGACCATGGAGGGAAGAAGCTGGGTTCACTTGAAGACGCAACGGCACCGTTATGAAAACAAGATAAGTACATGTACATGAGACGAGCAAAAGTAGAATGACCGATAATTGTGACATAGAAATGGGATATGTACAGATGACTGTAGAAACAAAGAGACATTATAGTTGCATGACATTTAGATGGAAATAGATGTTCATTAATCTCGTGGAGATAAGACATACCTTGATGAGCAGGTGTGACGAAGGTTCGGATAAAGAGTCACTGAGTTAACTGTTAAATAGTCATACAAGCACCAACTGTAAGATGCAATGCAGTCGGTGTCCCAGCGAACCATGGGGCCGCTGGGGACCATGTAGAGAAGAAGCTTGGTTCACTTTGTCGAGCAACGGCGGTGTGGTACTCAAGGCGTAATCGAGAAAGGAGACATTCCCGAAAAAACTGAGCAACGCGGCACTTGCGTGAAGTACCGTAGGAGGCACCTCCCGAGCACGACACTGTTGATGATAGACGTATATAACGTGTTTCACTAGGACAAAAATGTAGGTGCAGACTACAGGGAGTCTGATTGGAGGCACAAGGTTGAGCAGCAGCGTTCGGTAAGCACTGAAGGAAAGATCAGTTGTACAGGATCTTTGCGCAATCGAAAAGGCAAGATTCAGCATTGGTAGCAGTATAGTGCAATATTGATAGACATGACTCACATCTGCCTCCCCGGCGCAGAAAGGGCAGAGTGGGGAGGAAAGGAGGGTCATCCGGTGCAAGATTGAGGGTACGGGAAGACGGTTATGTAAGAAGAACCAGTGTGTGTTGATCTCTGGGGGTGTAGATAGAGGAGAGAGGGTGGCAGACCACACAGCAGAGAGAGCGGAAGACGGGATATCAGGGATAGGTGTAGGCGTAGAAGAGCGGGAGAGAGAGAGAGAAATCTGTAAAGAGCGGATGTGGAGAAGGAGAAAATCGGAAGATCTATGCCGTGAGCCGACAAGAAAAAGGGGAGGGGGAGAGACGCGGATAGAACGGGAACGAGACCGGCGGGGGAAGCAAGATCGGGAAAGAGAGAAACAAGGGATGAGAGTAAGGAGGTGTGAACCTGAAGAGCATGGGGTAGAGCACGAATAGCAGGAGGAAAGTCGGAGAAGGAGCGCCAGAGAAAATCCGGGGTGACAAGGTCTCGGACTGTGACTACTCCGGCGCGGAGCCAGGTGGGGAAAGCAAAACAGGGGAGGTGCGGAGGATGAATGACGGAGGAGAAAAATAGAGGTTCTGAGAGTAGTTCGGAGGTTGTAGCTGGTGGAGAGCGAGACAGAGGGAAAGAGCGAAGCAAGGTGATAGCCTCCCGATAGACAGGAGGTAAGTTGGAAAGGAGGGGGCAGTGATCCATTAATAGATAGGAAAGAAAAGTAAGGTGGGGATTACGCGGGGAGACAGTGACGTCCCGGGTTGTCTCCGCAGGCAGAACAGGTGAAGCAAGAAGGCGAAGAAATGCAGACACTCGGAATGCCTGATAGTATAACCGCACGTCAAGCAGTCCAATACCGCCATTCTGAGGAGACAAGCTGAGAAGTGAAGCGTTAACCCAATGATGACCAGCCCACACGATATTGGTTTGGCACTGGGTGATTGCAAGAAGACGATAGACAGGTTGTTTGGACGCAAGCCAAGAGAACGTGCACATGGATAACAAATATGTTCGAGTGATCTGGGCACGCTGGTACAGAGAAGTGCAGAACTGTGCTTGTCTCCAGTTGGCAGCCGTACGCAGCAGGCGGGGGTGCAGTGCATTCCACGTTATCGTCGAGGCTGTAGGAGGTTTGCCCAGGTGCACTCCTAGAAAACGCTGTGAGGATGTGGACCATTCGGCTCCCCATGGAGAGTCGGTTCGACTAGCCCACGACCCACACCACAAGCCAGTGCTTTTTGACTCGTTTAGCGTGGCACTAGAACAAGAGGCATACCGAGCGTAGAGGTGGCGAAGTTTGCAGAATTGTGCATCTTGTCGAACACAAAAAGTCACGTCATCAGCATAGGCAACATAGGTGACACTATGATGGCGAGTGCTGGCGACCACTGGAGGCAGAGAAGCATAGAAGGATCTGTGAACGGAGCGGAGAAAAGGTTCGATCGCAAGAGCAAAGAGCTGTCCGGACAAGGGGCAGCCTTGCCGGACGCCGCGACGGAAAGGAATTGGCGCTGTGAGAAATGTGGGCAACCTGACGTGGAAAGTGGCGTCCTGATAGAGGGAGAGGAGAACAGAAACAAAAGGAGGTGGAAACCCGAAACTATAAAGTGTAGACGAGAGGTAAGCGTGAGAAATATTATCAAAGGCGGATTGTTGATCGAGAGACAGCAGAGCAAGAGGTTCAGAGCGAGATCGAGCGAGATGGATTAGGTCACTGAGAAGTTGAATGTTATGCGAGATGGAGCGCCCTGGGACAGTGTAGGTCTGGTTAGAGGACAGGATGTGGGGGAGGATTGGATTAATACGGCGCGAGAGTAGTTTAGAATAAAGCTTGTAATCAAGATTCAGAAGTGAGATGGGACGCCAGTTCCCCAAGTCTAGGAGATCACCCTTCTTTGGGAAGAGGACTATATGGGCAGTTGTGAAACTCCTCGGAAGGGTGGATAGGTGGAAAGCAGCGGAGAAAGCACTAAGCAGAAAAGGAAGGAGGGCTGGGAGGAAAGCTTTGTAGAAACAGAAAGGAAGTCCATCTGGGCCAGGTGCAGCCTTGGAGTTTAGAGAAGAAAACGTCTCGGAAATCTCTGTTAGCGTGGGAGGCCGGAGGAGAGAATCAGAAAAATAAGAGGGGACTTGAGGTAAAGCAGAGTGTAGACCAGATAAGGCAGTGCTGGAAGGAGGAGGAGTCTCACAAAACTTCGTTGTAAAATAGCTGCGGGCAACAGAGCAAAGAGTAACTGGGTCAGAGGATACCTCGCCAGTAGAGAGGCGGAGATGGCGAATTGAAGCAGAGGCATGACGCTTAGATTCAAGATTGGAAAGAAACTCATAAGTGCAGGCATCGGGCGCGAGATGCTGTAATCTCAGCCGCCGAATGACCTGTTGCGCGAGTGGGACTAGGAGAGAATTCAGTTCAGCCTTATACACAGCAAAAAGAGGGTCAGCCATATTTATAAGGGAAAGCATCGTACGAATGTGATCCAACCGCATCCTCTGTAGCGTCGTGATCGTAAAAGCCTGATTTCGCACATGAAGCAAGAGGCGATGTTTTACCGCCAGCCAGAAAGTCAGGGCACACGGCGCAGACTGCAGTTGCGTGCGCCATTCGGAGAGGAAATGGCGGACTGAAGAGCAAAAACCGGCGTCATCCAAAAGAGCGGCATCAAATGTCCACGGCCGGGTTGTCCTGTGCTGTGCATGAGTGTGGAACACTGTGAGAGTGATGGCGCAATGGTCGGACGACGCAGTGGGCTGGCAACAGGATGCAGAGATCGCTGGAAGAAGTATGGGCGTGGTATAAAACCTGTCAAGTCTGGCCGTGGCCGGGTTTATTGCACCAGATGCACGCCAGGTATGGGAGGGTGTAGTCGGATATAAGTGTCGATGGACATCTATCAGTGAGAAATCAAAAACGAGGGACTGTAGCTGCTGTACAAGGTCTGCACGATGTTCGCGTGAAGGCGGGGAACGATCAAGTTGAGGGTGTAGAGTACAATTAAAGTCGCCACCAACGAGAACTCGGTCGGTGGCAGGTATACCAGAGAGAGCACCGCGAAAGCACAGAAAAAGCTCCGACACATAAGTGGAGGTGTTTGGCACGTAGATGTTAAAGATATGAAACCTCTCCGTTTGAATAGTGAACGTGACTTGTTGTAAGAGATCACGACAGAGATTTTTAACAGAGAAGAGAGTCATCGTAGAGCGAAAAGTCGAGCGTACCCCGACGGCAATACCACCATATGATGAACAGCTGAATGCGTGGTGGAAAGCAAAATTCCATGATTGCCAGCGAGTAAACAAAGTTGTAGGGTGACAGTTCGTCTCTTGTAAAAGTAGCACGTCCGCACTCAGTGGGGAAAGGTCCTCATAGGCTAAGGCGTTCGCAAGTGGTGTCGCAAAACCGCGACAATTAAGTGACGTGACCTTGAACTTTTAGGTCCGTCGGCGGATGTAAGATGTGTTGACTTGCAGTAGCGAGAACATGTAGGCGCTGGATAAAACCCAGACCCCACGGAATGTCATCGACGTTCCGCCGAAGAGTGTGCAAAAGAGAATCAAGTTGACTGAGAACCCGAGGTAGGGCAGCTTCATACTTTAGTAAAAAAGCACGGGCAGTGGCCGTGCTGGTGGGACTCACTAAATATTCAAGAAGATCTACGTAAGGCAGCGGCTCAGCGGGAAAAGCATTCTCTTGAAGGAGATTAGTGAAGTCCTCTAACGAGGGAGAAACATCCTCCGTCTCTGGTTCAGTCCAGGCTTGTACTTGAGAAGACGAAATGCCACGTCGAGAGAAGATTGCGCGAGTAACCGGGCGATTAGACCGCCTAGTGAACAAGTGCGGGGATGAGGACGTTTTAGACTTCTTCAACTTCTTCCGTGAGGAGACACTGCGTTTGCCAAAAATCGTGGAGGAACCAGCTGGTATAGAAGTTTCTGTGCTGGAAAGGGTTTCGGCTGCTGGATCTGCAGCGCCAACGGTAAACACCGACGACATATCAGCAGGTAAATCTGTAGGAGCAGAAAGTATACGCTGCGGGGGTGCCGTAGGAAGCGTGGGAAAATTCCGATCTGTAACTGAAAGTGAGTCTGCCAAAGACGTTTGTCGACCAACGTCTGCAGGCCGACGTCGGGAAGATCTGGGTCCTGCAACCTTCCACTCGTGTGGAGACGTTGACACAGCAGTAACAGGAGGGACAGAAGGTGCCACAGCACTTGGCACGGTTATGGAAACAGCACGAGTGCAATTGGCTCGCACATGACTCTCACTTTGACAAAGGGTGCAAGGCTGAGAAGTGATGATCTCGATACGACGTCGCTGTTGCCCACATCGCACGTGAAGGACAGTTGGACAGGCCTGAAGATGAGTATCAGACGGAAAGAGCACACGAGCGGTGCGACGGAAGCCACGAATGGCTTTGTCTTCTGGGTCTCTGGGTGCCGCCGAGAGGGTTGTTATGGGACCGACTACTCGGCCGAACTTACTGAGTAACGTGCAAAGAATTGTATCAGATACCTCTGGCGGGACAGGGTAGAAAGTCACCTGCACGGGGCGGTGCGCGACTGGTTGTGGTAGTAGATGTACATCATTAATGGTCAGTCCTGCTGTCAAGACAAGGTCAGCATGTTCCTTTTTCTTGAAGTAAACCAGCACTGATCGTGGTTTTCGGGCAACATAATCTATTGCATCCGCCGGTAAAATGGATTTAAGAGCTCGGCTATAGAGCTGAAGCTTTGTATCCGGCAGCGCATCAAAACATACGCCGAGGTCCATCGTTGATTGCAGTTGACGGCCGGCTGGTGAGTCTTCGGGAATATCTATCGTTGCTGTGGATCCCACGACATGAAGATACGAATCGGGAAGGAGAGTATCAGACGATAGGAGTGACGTAGAGCCACTAGACATGGCAGTCGCATATGATGGAGGAACAGTACTTTTACTAGATGTAGAGGGGGAAACTCCAGCTGTTATAGGGGAATCTGGCAGTTGAGATGAAGTGGTGGCCGTAGAAGCGACGTCACCCGACACCTCCATAGCATCCGCGACAGGGACAGAGAGTAGACCTGTAACGGCAGTACCCTCAGTGGGAAGGCAGGCCGTAGGCGCAGGCAAGGCAGAGGAACTCATGACGTCAGTAAGGCAGTTAGAGATCTCTGCGACCAACGAAGCTGTGTCAGCAGCTGGGTTGGAAGAAGAGGAGGAAGATGGCTGCTCTTCCAAGATAAGGGCGTGAGCTTCACCCTTATCTAATGCCGCCATGTCAACGGCGAGGCTTACCGAAGAACAAGACCAACTCGTTCGAAAAATATAACTAACGATAAAGAATAAAGTAATTCACTCACCACCTCGTGAGACAAACGAAACGAAAGCACTTATCTTCAACTTGAAGATGCACTCGAAAAGAAAAAGTACACCACTCGATTAACTACTCGAAAGCACGTAAAAGACAGAGCTCAAAAAACACACATCACATCACAATCTTATGGTACTCTAACTTAGACTGCAGACTGTTTTTGGAACGGGTCAAGGCCCGGGGGTCAGAGCCCCCCACATACAAAATTTTCTTAAAAACTACAGTTTTCAATTCAGAACCACCTAATCTGGTATACTATCTCATGGTACTCTAACTTAGACGCTAGACGGTTTTTGGAAGGGGTTGGAGCCGGGGGTCAGACTCCCCCTAATAAAAACTTTTTCGTAAAATCTACAGTTTTCAATTTAGAACCACCAAATTTGGTATACTATCTCATGGTACTCTAACTTAGACGCTAGACGGTTTTTGGAAGGGGTTGGAGCCCGGGGGGTCAGACACCCCCCGAATAAATTTGTTTTGTAAAATCTACAGTTTTCAATTTAGAACCACCAACTTTGGTATACTATCTCATGGTACTCTAACTTAGACAGTAGACCGTTTTTGGAACGGATCAAGGCCCGGGGGTCAGAGCCCCCACATACAAAATTTTCTTAAAAACTGCAGTTTTCAATTCATAACCACCAAATCTGGCATACTATCCCATGGTACTCTAACTTAGACGCTCGACGATTTTTTGAAGGGGTTGCAGCTCGGGGGTAAGGGCCCCCTCATAAAAATTCGCAAAATCTACAGTTTTCAATTTAGAACCACCAAGTTTGGTATACTATCTCATGGTGCTCTAACTTAGACGCTAGACTGTTTTTGGAAGGGGTTGGAGCCCGCGGGGTCGGAGCCCCCATTAAAAATTTCGTAAAATCGACAGTTTTCATCTTAGAACCACCAAATTTGGTATACTATCTTATGGTACTCTAACTTAGACAGCAGACCGTTTTTGGAACGGGTCAAGACCAGGGGGTGAGAGCCCCCCCCCACATACAAAAATTTCCTTAAAAACTACAGTTTTCAATTCAGAACCACCTAATCTGGTATACTATCTCATGGTACTCTAACTTAGACGCTAGACGGTTTTGGAATGGGTTGGAGCCCGGGGTCAGACCCCCCCCGAATAAACAGTTTTTCGTAAAATCTACAGTTTTCAATTTAGAACCACCGAATTTGGCATAATATCTCATGGTACTTTAACTTAGAAGCTAGACCGTTTTTGGAAGGGGCCGGAACCCCTGGGTGAGGGCCCCTCCCCCTCCTCATAAAAATTTCCTAAAATCTACAGTTTTCAATTTAGGACAACCAGATTTGGTATACTACTTATGGTTATCTAACTTAGACGGTAGACGGTTTTTGGAAGGGGTCGGGGCCCGGGTCAAGGTAGCCCCATGCAAAATTTTCGTAAAAAGTTCCGTTTTTTACTCTTAAGAATACCCTATTTACGTTCTAAGGCGCTCTTTGGCCCTTTGAGGGCCTTGCACCATAAACCATCAACCAACCAACCAACTAACTAACCTACGGTCTAAGTTAGGGACTGTAGATAACAATAAAGTGCAAAAATATGCATTTAATGGTGTATTAAAAACACAAATCTATATAGTTTAGCTTTCACTACCAACGAACGGCTTATCAGAAAGAAATATAATGTAATGTAAACAGAGAGTTCCAGATATTCAAAATTCAAAACGGTAAGAAAAAGATTATCAATGCCAATGTGAAGTCGTATGCATGCGACATCACATAGGTACATTGCATTTCTGTGTCGCGGGATTCACAGAAGCACACGCCAGATGTACGGCAGTTCTATAGATGTCTCCTAGAAGGTAAGTATTCCCATTCCTTTGATGATCAATGCCAATGTGAAGTCGTATGCATGCGACATCACATAGGTACATTGCATTTCTGTGTCGCGGGATTCACAGAAGCACACGCCAGATGTACGGCAGTTCTATAGATGTCTCCTAGAAGGTAAGTATTCCCATTCCTTTTTCTTTCTTTTTTGTTTCGCAAAATTAAATTAACTAAATCAAAAAATTTAAAATAAGTTTACTGGAAAATTGCAGGAATATCTTTTTCATTCATTAACTTTCACCCGCTGAACTTGGTGATTCCACAAATAGTAATATTTACCTGGCAAATAACTGGTATCCCTGCTAGTACAAATTATATTAATGATTTATTTGCGTCCAGTTCAATCTAGTATGTCCATAAGAGCGTTAGGGGCCGTATGAAAAATACATTTCAACGTGTGCCGCTACGGCGGCGGAGTGATCTAGGCGCTGGCTTCTGACCACTTGTCGAGAAGGATCCTGGTTCAAATCCCGGTGAATCATGGACGTTGTGCTTGACTTCTGGCACTGGCTGTCCCCCTTCCCAGGAACCAGTGGCCCAAAATTGGGAATGTCCGACTGCTTATAGCCCACTGAATTGATCACGGTGGTCGTTAACCCCCCCCCCCCCCAAAGATTGCGACGTGTCCATTGCTATTTGTTGTGGACCGTACAAAAAGTATGTTTTTGATATCAAGGTGTCCACTTCCATGTAGGCTGGCCATAAAATGTTAGGAGACCGTACAAAATTGCACTTTTGTTTTCACCTTGTCAGCGCTTCGGTATATGGTTGAAGTATACGTATATATAGTTGGGCCATTTCAGCACGTAGTTTGGTTTATATAGAAAATCAAGATAATGTTACATTTTTACTCAGCTACAACACATTAATCCCGAAGGCTATTTGTTGAAATCTTTAATCCGCCGTGCTCATATTCACAACGTTAACATAACATGTCAAGTTATTAATGTTGCAGTTTTACCCTGTCACAAAACTTTAGTTACAAGACCTTAGGCGTAAACTTTTTTAGGAATTTTTAGTCCGACGTATTCATAAGGTTTCGATAACATGCCAAGGTTATGGTACTGCGTTTTGACTGAGGCACAAAAATTAATAAACAGGCCTTAAGCCCTTTTATCAGTTTTCAATCAACCGTGCTCATATACATAAAATTTTCAGAGAAAGTCAAGTTTACTGTGTTGCGCATTTACTCGAGTACAAAACTATAAACAGCCATTAACTTTCACCCGCTGAACTTGGTGATTCCTCAATTCATCCATTAACATGTCTTTTAAGCGATTGTATGCTATGGTCATATTGATAATGTTTGATGACAAGTCAGGTTAATGATGTTGCACTTATTAAGACTTAAAAAGGTGTAGAGGCTAGTAATTATTATTTGAAGTCTAAATAAAAGCTCATTTTTAACATGACTCGTCATGAAATCCTTGTGAATATGGCATTTATTTTATTTTGTACATTTTACAAAGCGTATGCACTTTTTTTTTTGGCATTTGTTTTAATTTTGTGTTGTACTTGTTACATAGCGTTTCGCATTTTTGTAATGCTTGTGACTTGTGATTGCATTTTGAATTTTTATTTGTTTCACATTTTGGATTGCATTTTGAATTTTTATATGTTTCACATTTTGGATTACTTTTTGACATTTTATGTTTTTGACATGCTATTTTGAAAATTTTGTCTTTTTTAATTTTGCGTTGGTTTTACATTCTTGCATCTTCGGCGGAATTACATTCTTGAAAAATTAAAATACAAGTTAGTAAAAGGTATAATTCAATTAGTGAGAAATACCAGCACATTTTAGTAAAGGGTAGAATTATATGAAATTCCTCTTAAAATGTCCAGCATGTTAACATTGTCTCTGTGCGCCAAAGAAGTTCGAATTCCTTTTTATCTTGCCAGCGTTTCTCTTCTGGGTGGATTTGTTGGAATCTGTGCTATCACTCTTTCGATTTTAGCCATAGTTGTTCTCTGCTCTTTCGCAATTTCACTGATTATTTCGTACAGTCACAGTTTTTTCTCTCCCAGAATTGTATTCCAGCGTCTGTCTAATCTTTCAAGTTCGTTTTGTGTTCTGGGAAAGCCAAATAAATTGTTTTCACTAACTGACCAAATTGTTGGCGGGAACAGCGGAGGGCTTCTGCTTGGATTGTTTCTTCTGCTTCCACAAAATTTTCCAAGAACATAATTTTCCTCAAACCACTGAACTACAGAATCTGCATATTCTAGTAAAATTGATTTCACAAAATGAAATGCCCAAAACATTAAAAAAACTGCAACCACACGAAACAAAATACCCAAAACATGGTAAGAAATTCTGTTGAAAGCACAACGAAGGTATACGATAGGAGAAATATATGTTTTTAAAACTTAATACAAGTGTCAGAACTGAAATAAAAAGAAAGAAAAAGAAATATTCCAAATTTCATTGTTACTTTAGATATTTTGACCTGTTGACATTTCGTAAATTGTACTTGCACTCGGTCAAAAAATATTACTTACAAGGACTCTTTAATAACTTTTAATCGCTGTGGTCGTATTTATAAGGTTTGCATAACAAATCAAGTTAATAATGTTGCGCTTTCACTTAGGCACCAAATGCTAATTATTGGCCGCTAGGCCTAGGCCTTTTAAATAATTTTTGATAAGCATAACACTCTTAAATTGATTTGTCATGCAAACCTCATATAATCACAGCATTATAAAAATTACTGTAAATGCATATGCCTAGGTCTCGGGCGTAGCTATTAATGCTTTGTGCTCGAGTAACATTTAAACAGAATTCATTTTATTTTCTATGAAAACTACATAAATATCAGCTCGGAGGACTGAAAACTATCAAAAATCTCTAGGCCTAGGGTCTGCTTAATAGTTCCAACCTCAGAAAAGCGCATTGCAAAAATCTTGGACTTCTATGAAAACATTATGAAAATTAGCACGGCACACTGAAAATTGCTAAACAGGCCCAGTTCTAGGGTTTTCTAATTATTGTTTTGTACCTGACTAAAAGTGTAACATTATCTTTAGTTCTTACTAGCAGGGGTACCCGGTATTTCCCAGGTAAATATTACTATTTCTAAAATCACCAAGTTCAGCGGGTGAAAGTTAATGAATGAAAAAGCTATTTCCGTAAATTTCCAGGAAACTTATTTTAAATATTTTGATTTAGTTAATTTAATTATACGAAGCAAAAAAGAATTTACATTATTTACAGTACATTGTATTTCTGCCTGATAAGGCAACCGTTGGTGGTGAAAGCTAACGTTTATTAATTTGTGTTTTTAATACATCATGAACCGGATATTTTTTCACTTTATTGTTATCTACGGCCTCTAACCTAGACCGTAGGTGCGGTAATGGAGTGCTGTATTGGGATGCAGTTCTTAAGAGTAAAAATTGTAATTTTTACGAAAATTTTGAATGGGCCCCCTTCACACCGGGCACCGACCCTTTCCGTCTGCGGTCTAAGTTACAATACAATGAGGGAGTGTACTAAATTTGGTCGTTCTAAATTCGAAACTGTAGGTTTTACAAAAATTGGCATGGGGGGGGGGGAGGGCTCTGAACCCCTTTCTCCAACCGTTTCCAAAAATCGCCTGCATTCTCAGTTAGAGTACCATGACATAGTATACCAAATTTGGTGGTTTTAAATTGAAAACTGTAGATTTTACGAAAAAATTTTATGGGGAGGGCTCTGACCCCGTGCCTGACCCGTTCCCAAAACCGTCTACCATCTAAGTTAGAGTACCATGAGATAGTATACCAAATTTGGTTGTTCCAAATTGAAAACTGTAGATTTTACGAAAATTTTGTATGGGGGGAACGATCTAACCCCCGGGCCCCAACCCGTTCCGAAAATTGTCTACGGTCTAAGTTAGAGTACCATGATATGGTATACCAAATTTGGTGGTTCTAAATTGAAAACTATAGATTTCAAGAAATTCTATAGGGGGGGGGGCTCTGAACCCCGGGCTCCGACCCTTTCCAAAAAACCATCTACCGTCTAAGTTAGAGAACTATGAGATAATATACCAAATTTGGTCGTTCTAAATTGAAAACTAGTTTTTACGAAAAAATTTTATGGGGGGGGGGGCTCTTACCCCGTGCCCGACCCGTTCCAAAAACCCTCTACCGTCTAAGTCAGAGTACCATAAGATAGTATACCAAATTTGGTGGTACTAAGTTGAAAACGGTATATTTTACAAAAATTCTTTGGGGGAGGGGGGGGGGTGCTCTTACCGCCCGGGCCCCGATCCGTTCCAAAAACCGTCTCCCGTCTAAGTTACAGTTTCATGATACCAAATTTGGTGGTTCTAATGTGAAAACTATAGATTTTACGAAAATTTTGTATGTGGGGGCTCTTACCCCTCGCGCCTTGACTTATTCCAAAACCGTCTAGCGTCTAAGTTAGAGTACCATGAGATAGTATACCAAATTTGGTGGTTCTAACTTGAAAACTGTAGATTTTACGAAAATTTTGTCGGGGAGGGCATTCTAACCCACGGGCCCCGACCCGTTCCAAAAACCGTCTCCCGCTAAGTTAGAGTTTCATGACACAAAATTTGGTGGTTCTGAATTGAAAAATAAAAATTTTAAGAAAATTTTGTATGTGGGAGGGGTCTTACCCCCGGGCCTTGATCCGTTCCAAAAACCTTCTACCGTCTAAGTTAGAGTACCATGAGATAGTATACAAAATTTGGTGGTTCTAAATTGAAAACTATAGATTTTACGAAAGTTTGTGTGTAGGGGGGTAACCACCCTTGCCCCGACCCGTTCTGAAAACCGTCTACCGTTTAATTTAGAACACCATTATATAGTATACCCAATTTGGTAGCTCTAAATTGAAAACTTTAGTTTTTACGAAAAAAATTTATGTGCGAGGGGTCTCTGACCCCGTGCCCGACCCGTTCCAAAAACCGTCTACCGTCTAAGTTAGAGTACCATGAGAGAGTATGCCAAATTTGGTGGTTCTAAATTGAAAACTGTAGATTTTACGCGGCATTTTATGGGAGGGGGGGCTCTTACTCCCGGGCTCCAACCCCTTCCAAAAACCGTCTAGCGTCTGATTTAGAGTTTCATGATACCAAATTTGATGGTTCTGAAATGAAAACTAGATTTTACGAAAATTTTGTATGTGGGGGGCTGTGACCCCCGGGCCTTGACCCGTTCCAAAAACGGTCTGCAGTCTAAGTTAGAGTACCATAAGATAGTATACCAAATTTGGTGGTTCTAAGATGAAAACTGTACATTTTACGAAATTTTTATGAGGGGGGGGCGACCCCGCGGGCTCCAACCCCTTTCAGAAACCGTCTAGCGTCTAAGTTCGAGTACCATGAGATAGTATACCAAATTTGGTGGTTCTAAATTGAAAACTGTAGATTTTAGGAAAAAGTTTTTATTCGGGGGTCTGACCCCCGGGCTCCAACCCCTTCCAAAAACCGTCTAGCGTCTAAGTTAGAGTACCATGAGATAGTATACCAGATTAGGTGGTTCTGAATTGAAAACTGTAGTTTTTAAGAAAATTTTGTTTGTGGGGGCTCTGACCCCCTGGGCCTTGACCCGTTCCAAAAACGGTCTGCAGTCTAAGTTAGAGTACTATAAGATAGTATACCAAATTTGGTGGTTCTAAGATGAAAACTGTAGATTTTACGAAATTTTTATGAGGGGGGCCCGACCCCGCGGGCTCCAACCCCTTTCAAAAACCGTCTAGCGTCTAAGTTAGAGTACCATGAGATAGTATACCAAATTTGGTGGTTCTAAATTGAAAACTGTAGATTTTACGAAAAAAAAATTTTCGGGGGGGTCTGACCCCCGGGGCTCCAACCCCTTTCAAAAACCGTCTAGCGTCTAAGTTAGAGTACCATAAGATAGTATACCAAATTTGGTGGTTCTAAGATGAAAACTGTAGATTTTACGAAATTTTTTATGAGAGGGGGGGGGTCCGACCCCGCGGGCTCCAACCCCTTCCAAAAACCGTCTAGCGTCTAAGTTAGAGTTTCATGATACCAAATTTGATGGTTCTGAAATGAAAACTAGATTTCACGAAAATTTTGTATGTATGGGGGGAGGGGGGGCTACGACTCCCCGGGCCTTGACCCGTTCCAAAAACCGACAACCGTCTAAGTTAGAGTACTATGAGATAGGATACCTGATTTGGTGGTTCTGAATTGAAAACTGTAGTGTGGGGGGCTCTGACCAACCGGGCCCCTGACCCGTTCCAAAAACCGTCTACCGTCTAAGTTAGAGCGCTATGAGATAATATACCAAATTTGGTAGTTCTAAATTGAAAACTATATCTTACGGCAATTCTGTAGGGGGGGCTGTAACCCCCCCCTCCTCTCTGCAACCGCTTCCCAAAACCCGTCTACAGTCTAAGTTAGAATACCACGAGATAGTATATAAGATTTGGTGGTTCTGAATTGAAAACCGTTTTGTATGTAACCAAAATCTGTAAACGCGACGAATTGACGTAGTCGACGAATTGACGTAGTCGACGAATTTGTCCGCGACGAATTGACGCGCGACGAATCGTCGTGGTCGACGAATTAACGCGCGACGAATTGACGCATGCGACGAATTGACGCATGCGACGAATTGACGCGCGACGAATTGTCGTAGTCGACGAATTGACGTAGTCGACGAATTGACGCACGCGACGAATTGTCGGGACACCACGACGTCTCCGGCTACAACATCTAACGCCAGACGCATCCAATTACGATTTCCTTACATCCATGGAAAACACGAACAGCATCGAATTCCCTTCGGCACCTTCGCCTCGCATCTGGAGAGGTGTCTGATGATCCACTCACTCTATGTTCCCAGGTCCGAAAGTTCTATACAGAGAAGTTCTGTGAATCTCCTCCGCCATCCTCTTCAGCTTTGGCATCACTTCTTTCTAACCTACCACAAGTTCCTCCCCATCTTGCCTCTTCCCTCCTCCTTCCTCCCACGTTCTCTGAACTATCCTCTACGTTTTCTTCTTTAAACTCTAGGGCCGCACCGGGTCCGGACGGCCTCACTTTCCTCTTCTATAAAACCTTTCTACCTCTATTTCTACCATTTCTCTTTTCTGCACTTTCTGCTGCTTTCAATCACTCCCCTCTACCAAGGCGATTCACAGTAGCATATGTTGTACTATTCCCTAAGAAAGGTGATCTCCTTGACCTGGGGAATTGGCGCTCTATCTCCCTCTTAAATCTAGATTATAAACTTTATACTAAACTTCTTTCCCAAAGCCTTAACCCCATTCTCACTCACATTCTCTCCCCAAATCAAACTTACACAGTTCCCGGCCGTTCACTTTCTCATAACATCCATCTACTAAATGATCTAATCCATCTTGCCCGATCTCGCTCTGAACCCCTCGCCCTTCTCTCTCTTGACCAACAATCCGCTTTTGATAATATCTCGCATTCCTATCTATCGGCTACACTCCTTCACTTCGGTTTTCCTCCTTCCTTCGTCTCTCTTCTTTTCTCACTCTATCAAGACGCCGTTCTCCAGGTCAAGCTGCCCACCTTTCTCACAGCGCCTATTCCCTTCCGCCGGGGAGTGCGGCAGGGTTGCCCACTCTCCGGACAACTCTTTGCAATCGCAATTGAACCCTTCCTCCGCTCTGTACACCAATCCTTTAAAGCAGTTCTGCCACCACTCTCTGCCTGCACAAGACATCATGCCACTACCTCTGTTGCATACGCAGATGATGTCACCATCTGCATCCGTCATGACTCACAGTTTCCGTGTCTCCAACGTCTATTCGCAGCTTATGCCTCATGCTCCGGTGCAGCGCTCAACTCATCTAAAAGCACTGGTTTATGGTGCGGCTCATGGGCACATCGTGTAGACACCCCTTGGGGAGCAAGCTGGTCGTCCATCTCACAGCGCTTCCTTGGAGTTCATCTTGGTTCCTTGCAAGCTGCCCCCTCTACACGTGGAATGCTATTCACCCACGCTTGCTCAGGTCAACTGCCTCCTGGAGGAGAGCCCAGTTCTGCTCATCATTCTTCCAGAGAGCTCGCCTCTCTCGAACTTACCTGATTTCCTTGTGCACACACTCTTGGCTTGGTGTCAAGTCTCTACAACTCCGCCTTCATGAAATTACCCGATGTCTTACTTCTCTGATATGGACCTGCCACCACTGGGTCAGTGTCACAAAGCTTTGCCTCCCTCCGGATCACGGCGGCATCGGACTCCTTGATACACAGGAGTACTACAAGGCCGTCAGAATTACTACTTTTCTCCGTCTCTTCACGTCGCCAGTACCAGATGCCGTTTTAGCTAGGGACGTCATCGCCTCCCCGAGCAACCCTAACTTTTCTTTTCTCTCCTTACTACTCATGGACCACCGACCCCTCACCCTCATTCGACTTCCCCCTGTTTACCGTGAAGCTCTAACTTTCCTTCGTTCCCTCCCTCTCTCTCGTTCTCCACCTGATTCCACAACTGAGCTCCTTGCTGAACCCCTCTTTTATTCTTCGATTACTCACCCCTCTCATCTTCCGTACTTTGCCTATCCTACCTGGCTTCGAGCAGGTGTGGTAACAGTTAAAGATCTCACTAACCCTGACCTTTCTTGGCGACCCTTCGCCAGCCTCCCTCCCTCTCTTCTCCTCTCCTCCTCCTCTCGTGACATCTACGACTCTATTCTTTCATCTATCATTTCTCAATTTCCTCATCTTGCTTCCCACTCAGGTCTTTCCTTTGTTCCTTCTGCTTCTCTCCCATTTCCTCTTTTCTTGCTTACTTCTGGCTCAGCTCATCCCATTTCTTCTCTCTCGGTGTCAGCTCTTTATCGGTTCCTCTCTATGTCCCATTCTTCTCCTCCTCTCCCCATGGAATTACTGTAGACATCATACAAGAAGCAAGGGGAGAAATCGAAACAGTACTCGCATAAATTTTCACTCAATGCCTTCATAAAGGGAAGATTCCTGAGGATTGGAATAACGCTACAGTGATCCTGCTACATTAAAAAGGTGACATTGAGGATCTCAGGAACTACAGACCTATCAGCTTCCTATCAGTGGTTTATAAAATCTTCACTAAAGTTCTTTCACACCGTTTGAAGGTAGCACTGGACATGGCTCAACCGAGAGAACAAGCTGGATTCAGGAGTGGCTACAGCACAATAGATCATATCCACGTACTGAGAGAACTAATTGAAAGAGCGAGGGAATATGAACATCCGTTGTGCATGGCTTTTATTGATTATAAAAAGCCTTTGATTCGGTGAAACCATCAGCAGATACAATGGCTCTAAAATCCTGCGGTATTGAAGATGCATACATTAATATTATTAATAACATCTATGAAAATGCAAGTGCAAAGATTCGGCTGTTTGAAAATACAACACACATAAAAATTGGAAAGGGAGTGAGACAAAGTGACACCATATCTCCGAAGTTCTTTAATGCCACATTGGAAAATGTCTTTCAATCACTGAACTGGGAAAACAAAGGGATAAAGATTAATGGAGATTACCTAACCCACCATAGTTTTGCTGATGACGTAGTCATTTTTTGCAACTACCCCATCAGAGCTGCAGGGTATGATCCAAGAACTTGCTGACAAGAGCAAAGAAGTGGGATTAAAAATGAACTTTCAGAAGACAAAAGTGATGTTCAATGCTTTTACAAGAAATGAAGATTTATCGATTGATGGAGAAAAGCTGGAGATAACAGACACGTACGTTTATCTTGGACAACAGATATCAAGTGAGGCTCACATTAATGAAGAAATTAATCGGCGTAAAAAACTTGCCTGGAGAGCTTTTGGAAGAAACAGAAAAATTTCAAGAGCAATATGCCATTATGTCTTAAAAGAAAACTGATTGATCAATGCATCCTTCCAGTGCTTACGTATGGTGCAGAGACGTGAACCTTAACTAAAAGAGACATACAAAGGCTGCAGACAACTCAAAGTAGCATGGAGAGGTGCATGTTTGGTGTAACCAGGAGAGATAAGAAGAGGAACTCGTGGATCCGAAAAATGACGAGGGTGGAAGACATCATGATCAAAGTTAAATCCCTGAAATGGCAATGGGCTGGTCATACTGCCAGAAGGACAGACCATTGATGGACAGCCGAAATTTTAGATTGGTTTCCAAGGGACAGGAAAACACCCAGAAGAAGACCACATGGGAGATGGGTGGATGAAATTGGAAAGTATGCGGGAGTGACATGGAGGAGACTGGCACAAGACAGACCGTTGTGGAGGAAACTTGGGGAGGCCTTCGTCCAGCAGTGGATTGATAATGGTTGACAATGATGATGATGATGATGATGATGACTTTACATTATTCCAAACACATGTTAACTACTGTATCTTTACTTGGGGAAAATCGACCAACTATAACGTAAATAAAATTCAACTACTGCAAAGCAGGTACATTGGATTATAAGAACTTATACACTGGCGGAAAGTGAAAAAAGAACACCAAGAAGGAAACGTCTGATACCAACGAAATTTATACAGCATAATAACGGAATACAGAGGATAACGTTATCAAAACATTATGGCAAAATACAGCTGTATTTGCTGGTAAACTGAAAAATAACATTTCCATATAACATGGTTGGTACTAGGTTGAACCGCCATGAACTGCGTCACACTGTGCAATTCTGGCATGGAGTCTGTCGTATAGATGTTGGATATAAGTTTGGGGTATTGAGTTCCAAGCATCCTCAACCTGGACGCGTAAATCGGGGATGGTCGTGGCTGACCGTGGAGACCGGATAAGTCGTTGTCCCATAAAATCCCACACGTGCTCAATGGGGGACAAATCCGGTGAACGGGCAGGCCATGGAAGTTGTCTCAGACCCTGAAGTGCATGTTGCGTTGCACGTGCCGTGTGTGGGCGTGCGTTATCTTGCTGGAAAGTACCACAATGGACCGACCTTACAAATGGCACAACAACGGGCAGAATGATGTTGTTGATGTAGGAGGTGCTGTTTAACGTACCCGGTACAAACACTAGTTGTGTACTGAAGTGATAGCTGATCGCTCCCCACACCAGAAGACCAGGTGTAGGCCCTGTGTGTCGCTGGCGGATGCAAGAAGAGTAGAGACGCTCCCCTGTGTGTCTGCGAACACGCATACGGCCATCGGAGGCTCCCAAGCAGAATCTGCTTTCATCGCTGAACACGGCAGATCGCCATTGCGTTCTCCAGTGCAGGCGTTGGCGACACCACTGCAGCCGTTCCTGACGGTGGGCTGGAGTCTTAGGTACACATGCCAGAGGCACACGTGCACGTATTCCTGCATCCAGTAGACGGTTGCGGATTGTTCGCACAGTCACCTCAGGTGCAACGGCAGCTCGGATTTGCGTTGCAGTGGATGTTCTGCTTGACAACGCCGCTCTTCTTATGCGTCGATCGGTCCGCTCATCAGTCCGTCTGTGACTCCCGGTTCCATGTCTTCTCGTGTGGGAATGTTCCTCGGACCATCTACGCCACCATCGTACAACCACCGATACTCCCCGTTTAATTCGCTCCGCAATACGACGATACGACCACCCGGCCTCGCTGAGTCCGACTAGACGACCTCGCTCAAAGTCCGATAACTGCTGAAATCGTACACGTCTTCCATGTCCAGGCATTGCAGCTTTATCAGGGTCTTCGCACGTGTCAGTACGCCGACGACTGTTTACATTCACTTCGCCGTACTCCTTAAATACCACCGACGATAATTTGCATATTATGCCGTGTTGTGGCGTACGCGAACACCGGTTGGTCCCAAAATAAACATCACACCTACGTAAACTCTACCCCATTAACATATGTAAATTTCATAATCGTCCGCCAATTCCTTCTTGGTCTTCTTTTTTCACTTTCCACCAGTGTATTTTTCAAGTCACAACCGTTCGCATTTCCCCGAAGAAATACTAATCTAAATGATTATAATATTCTAACCATTAAACAGGTCTATGATAATAACGTAGGGCTCTTGATGTTTAAAAGAATCAAAAATAACCTTCACCATAATATCATCTCATTAAATTCCCACATTCATCAACATGATACCAGAAATCGGTTAAAATTAATCCATATGTTCCAACAATTGGAATCACACAAATCAAACATATATTATTCTGGCCCAAAATTTTGGAACTCCTTACCGGAAAATATAAAATACAAACAACAACATTTACCTTTTTTAAAAAAAACTAAAACTATACCTTAAGGGTAAAACCTAATTGACTTGTAAATGTTAAACAAAAGCATACCTCTTCTACGCGGGAATTTTAAATTAAACTCTATGCTAACAACTTGCTAGTTACTGCTTCTTTTTTTGGGTGCACCTAGCTTAAGCATGGAGAATTGGGAAGGGGGGAGGGGTTGGCAGCGGAACTGGGGTTCGGGGACTAGGGTATCCGGGAGGACGGTAGTGAGGACCTTAGGAGTGGGAATGGGCATCGGGAACCTTACGAATGAAGAATCTCTTCATAATCTATTTATTTCTATTAAATATCTTACAATTGCCTTGCCACTGAGGCGCGCCGCTTTGTCATATTCTTGTTAAATCTGCATGTATTTCTTTTTTCTGTCTTTCCTTTTGTTTGGGTAGAAGAGGGAGAATGTCAGGCCTACGGGCCTTTTCCCTCTCTCTACCTAGTTGCCCTATGTCAATTACTCATATTCTATACTGTTATGATGACCTATGCTTTGTTTACGGCAACTAAAAACAAAATGAAATGAAATGAAATTTTTGTCGAGCTGTGTGTAAAGATATGTACAGGTAGGTGTGTATAAGATAGAAAGACAAAAGGAGCGAATGTTTTGTGGCTTGCCTCAGATGAAGAAATGCCTAGTTACCTCTGCGGATATGTGAGTCAAATAGTCGAAATACAGTCAACTCTAGATATAGTGAACTCTGTTGTAGTGAACATTCGGCTATAATGAATCGAAATCATAGGTCCCGTCCCACAACATCGTAAATGTACATTAAAATTTTCGTTTATAGTGAACCCTCAATTACGGTTATAGTGAACCTAAAAATAAAACTTCAAAGAAAAGAACGTACTTGTAGCATGAAATTGTAACTTATTTCGAAACAAGCCGTATAAAATCTTGAAAGAATTTGTTGAGAGCAATCTTGTAGGCCTACTATACTGTGCAAATTAATTGGGACAAAGTAAAAAATCACTCATTTTTCGAAAACTATGCCTTTATATCATTCTATGCCTTGATATACACTGATAAATACCTGTATTAGTATGAGGTATGTCCTCCTTTAGCAGAAATGACCTCTTGAACGTGTTTTGGCATTGACTCCACTAATTGAGTGTACATATTTTTGACTTCATAATCGTGGAACCACACTTTTATAGCATTCGTTATCATGCGTTCTTTGGTTGTACAGTCCATTTTACCTAAACGTCTCTTCAAAATATTCCACAAGTTTTCTATGGGATTTAAGTCTGGTGAATTTCCAGGCCAATGAAGCAAATGAATTTGGTTTTCCAGCATGAAATTCTTGACCAATTTCGAATTGTGACATGGGGCCAAGTCACACTGAAATGTCCCGTCAAAAGTTTGCAAGAATGGAACAATCCTACGTTGTAATATTTCTACGCACTTGGCTGAATTCATCATACCTTGAACAGGAACTAAGCTTCCAGTGCCATTTGATGTGAAAAAAACCCAAAATATCTGTTTCAGAGGGTGTTTTGCAGTTTGTTTGACATGCTCAGGTCTTAAGGGTTCATAGTTGCTTCGTCTAACGACATTTGCTTGGTAACCCTGCACAAATAAATGCGTTTCATCACTGAAAATTACCTTTTTGCAGTAGTCAGCAGTCCATGATTTATATTTTTTGGCTCATGCCAAACGTTTTATCTTCATTTTCGCATTCAAATATTGTTTTTTCGTTGGTCTGCCTTCCGGCCAACTTCCAGAAACCTACGGCATACAGTTGAATCACTAACATCACAACCAGTAGCCAATAAATTTCTTTGAAAGTCGGTGCTTGTTTTTTTTTGTTTTTTGTTTTTTCATTTTATTAATTCTGATTAGATATTTATCGGTTCGTGGAGTTGTTTTTCGTTTTCTTCCACATTTACCTCTCCTTTTTGGAGACGATGATCCAGATGCATTGTATAGCGTAAGCAGTCTTGATACACTTGATTTGCCTACACCAACTGCAGAAGCGACATCTCTCACTGTCATAGAAGTGTGATCCTTCAGAGCAATTATTTTCGCGCGCTTTCTTGGGGAAATATCCATTTTTCAATACATGAAAGCAACACGTACTCACAGAGCAAAAACTAACATCCACCTGTCACACACGAAAGCTCACAACTGAAGCTGAAGTGCCTATTTCCTGTTTTAAACCAGTCAAACCACATTATTACTATCAAGTTCTAACAGTCACACCACCTCCGTGCTGATAAAACCGGTTTATGTGGGTTTTCGACATCAACTGGCGATCACATTACAATTCTGAGAATAAAATAGCTTGTCCCATTAATTTGTACGGTATAGTACTACTCCTTAAGTTCATTGAAGGACAAAGGTAGGATTAAAAACCTCAGTAACATCAAGCTGGCGTTTTAGACTTCCAATACAACGACAGTTCTCCAGTCCATGGAGCAACGTGTGATTTGCAGCTTTAAAACCTATTACAGAAGGGAAGTAACTCTTCATTTAATCCAAGCCTTAGAATCAAAGCAGAACACATCAATAAATGTTCTGAATACTGTACGTTTTGGAAACAAAGCGTGGAGGAGTGTGTCAACTGTCGCTATACAGAACTGTTTTCGGAGGTCTGGTTTGGCTACTGGACGTGTGGCATTCGAAGAGGATGATGTGCCTCTTAAGTACCTGCTTCAGCATATCGGTGCGAATTCCACTGAAGCTGAAGATTTTATCGATACTGACTGTGAAGTTATAACGAATGAAATCCCATCTATTGTCTAGGTTGTTAAAGGCGGTTGCAGCACGGAAGAAAACTAGGCTGATGAGAACGATAATGAAGAACATGTTCCAACAGTGAATGAGATGTTCGAGGGTGTTAGGACTGTGCTAAAAGTTCCTAGAATATATAGAAAATGTAGAATCGAGTGTAGCAAAATCACAGACTCTAGAGAAAACGTTTATTAAAACTTTTTGCAGCAATCAGCAGAACATAGCAGACTATTTTCACGTTAAGGTAATGTAAAATTAATTTTGTTTACTTAATTGAATGAATATACACTACATACATAAAAATATTATTTTTTAGATACATATGTACATATTTTATTTTCTTGCTCACCATTTACCTCAATTCAGGTAAAGGGAAGATACTTCGGTTTTAATGAACCTCGGACATATTGAACGAAATATGCGAGTCCGCAGAGGTTCACTATAAGCGGAGTTCACTCAATTCAGTTTAAGGGAAGACACTTCGGTTTTAGTGAATCTCGGACATAGTGAACGAAATATGCGAGTCCGCAGAGGTTGACTATAAGCGAAGTTCACTCAATTCAGGTTAAAGGAAGACACTTCGGTTTTATTGAACTTCGGACATAGTGAACGAAATATGCGAGTCCGCAGAGTTTCACTATAAGCAGAGTTCACTCAATTCAGTTTAACAGAAGACACTTCGGTTTTAGTGAGCCTCGGACATATTGAACAAAATATGCGAGTCCGCAGAGGTTCATTATAAGCGGAGTTCACTCAATTTAGTTTAAGGGAAGACACTTCGGTTTTAGTGAATCTCGGACATAGTGAACGAAATATGCGAGTCCGCAGAGGTTGACTATAAGCGAAGTTCACTCAATTCAGTTTAAGGGAAGACACTTCGGTTTTAGTGAACCTCGGACATAGTGAACGAAATATGCGAGTCCACAGAGGTTCACCATAAGCGGAGTTGACTGTAGTAAGTATTTCGACTATTTGGTTTTTAAAAAACAATATTTAAAATTATTATTATTCAGATTTAGACGAACGTAAGAAACGACACTGACACTGATGAAATGTGATATAGCTACGAAAGTCCATCTGCGCATGCGCAAGCTAAAATCTGACCTCAAGGCAGAAAGAAAAGCGGAATTGCAAATGTGTTAGTAAAGGACATTGGTAACGTTTGGTCTAGGATATCTACAGGCTTTAAAGCTCTTGTCAATAGTAGGCAACCTTTCTTCACCCCAGGGAGGTCAAGAGGAAGCTAAATTTCGCTACGATGCACCATTTTCATAGCATCAAGAATGCATTTTTGTAATGGCTTGTATTACACTTAGCATCATATTCTCGTAATCTGCGCAGATCGCAATGAGATATTGCTGCGTTTATGTAAAACGCGATGATAGTATGCAATTCCTTTTTTAAATTATGCACAGTTTTCCCCTCAAGGGTGGTAAACGTATCTTTCAATACCTCTGCTTCCAAAACTCTCATTTGAAAAATTATTTTTGTATATGATAGAATGCAAAATGGAAAATGTTTGTTATTGTGAAATTATCTAATTAAAAAAAATAATTTCTGGTAACAAATAATTTGGTCACTACGAACGTAAACGCATATTTATGCTTCAACTGTTAGGGCATCGATAAAGTAAGTACCGTTTGAAGATAAAACAATCGAAAAAATACTGATGAATAATTTTTAACGTGCGATGAATTTTACGTATTTTATCCCTTTAAGCAGCCAATGTACCAGAACCAAATGGTGTCCAAAATTTTCTGCGCTTCTCAAACAAAAATCTTTACATATAGCGGCCGGGTTTTACGAAAGCTTGTTATTTTCACAGCAAAACCGTTCCTCTCCCTTCACCCTTTAATGACCAGAGACCTGTCACTGGTGGGTAGTGCTCTCTTCTAGTCCTTCTTTGCCTGATTCGTGACTCAAAACATTACAGGTAACCTATGACCCAAAATACGGTCACCATGTCCCAAAAACGATGCTAGCCCACCTAACACCAACGTCATGCCACAATTTACCCATACATGCTCACTCTCTTTTGTCGAGTTAGTCGCCATTGTTATAGCTCTTTTAGGAGACGAGCAGTCAAAAAGAATTACTGTCAATAATCCGGCTAAATTACCAGTTTAACTAACAAAGCTAAAGGTAAAGCAACGATTTCTGGTGCTCAGGTTCACATTCCAACCGCGTTCAGCCCACATTTAGGCAGGGAACACATTCCTTCGTGCTTATTTCAGTCCACATTTAGGCAGGGAACACATCATTCCTTCGTGCTTATTTCAGCCCACATTTAGGCAGGGAACACATTACTTTGAGCTTATTTCAGCCCACATTTAGACAGGGAACACATTCCTTCGAGCTTATTTCAGCGAACATTTAGGCAGGGAACACATTCCTTCGAGCTTATTTAAGCCCACATTTAGGCAGGGAACACATTCCTTCGAGCTTATTTCAGCCCACATTTAGACAGGGAACACATTCCTTCGAGCTTATTTCAGCTCAAATTTAGGCAGGGAACACATTCCTTTGAGCTTATTTCAGCCCACATTTAGACAGGGAACGCATTCCTTCGAGCTTATTTCAGCCCACATTTAGGCAGGGAACACATTCCTTCAAGCTTATTTCAGCTCAAATTTAGGCAGGGAACACATTCCTTCGAGCTTATTTAAGCCCACATTTAGGCAGGGAACACATTCCTTCGAGCTTATTTCAGCCCACATTTAGACAGGGAACACATTCCTTCGAGCTTATTTCAGCTCAAATTTAGGCAGGGAACACATTCCTTTGAGCTTATTTCAGCCCACATTTAGGCAGGGAACACATTCCTTCAAGCTTATTTCAGCTCAAATTTAGACAGGGAACACATTCCTTCGAGCTTATTTAAGCCCACATTTAGGCAGGGAACACATTCCTTCGAGCTTATTTCAGCTCAAATTTAGGCAGGGAACACATTCCTTCGAGCTTATTTCAGCTCAAATTTAGGCAGGGAACACATTCCTTTGAGCTTATTTCAGCCCACATTTAGACAGGGAACGCATTACTTTAAGCTTATTTCAGCCCACATTTAGACAGGGAACACATTCCTTCGAGCTTATTTCAGCTCACATTTAGACAGGGAACACATTCCTTCGAGCTTATTTCAGCCCACATTTAGGCAGGGAACACATTCCTTTGAGCTTATTTCAGCCCACATTTAGACAGGGAACACATTCCTTCGAGCTTATTTCAGCCCACATTTAGACAGAGAACACATTCCTTTGAGCTTATTTTAGCCCACATTTAGACAGGGAAAACATTCCTTCGCGGTTACTTCAGCCCATATTTAAACAGACAACACATTACTTCGAGATTATTTCGGCCCACATTTATATAAGGAACACATTCCTTCGAGATTATTTCAGCCCATTTTGTTAACCCCGAGTTAATCCCTTTTAGCCGGTTAAAGGGTTAATATAATTTTCAACATATTCCCCGGGAATGTTAAGGCATTTGTCATACTGTGGCACAGGTTTCTGGATACCCTTCACATAGACGTCTGCTGCCTGGATTTTGAGCCACCGATGAGTTTTTGAGCCCATGTGTTTCCATTGCAGCGACTGCGGTTTCGATTCAAGTCTGATGTGACAGTCCCAAGTCTTATCTCCCGTCACCTTAGGCATAAAAAAATCATCGCCTTCCTTCGCGTACCGCCCTGTGTGTGTGTGTGTGTAACGCACCCATCTTGCGCACACACACTTTGGTGTACTGAAGCTTTTGTGTAATGATTTCGAAACTTCAGGGAGATGTTCCGAAAGATCAGAAATTGTAAAGCGTCGGTTCTTCCTAATGTTTTCATTCACTCTGTCCACCAAATCTTCCGTGACCAGAGAAGGCCTACAACTACGCGATTCGTCATGAACGCTCTGCTCTGTCATCCTTCATTAAACATTCGAACACACTTCCGCACCATTCCTGCATCCATTGCGTTTGCCGGAAAATTTCGCAAATTTGCCGATGAATATAACTTGGTCTGACATTTCTTGCATTCGGAAACGGTTTCCGGACGGTCGTGCGGCGGATTGATGTGGTTCTCACACGACATCACGCCTCTGCACGACCTTCTCACAATGTCGATGCACTGTGACACATATCGATAGTGACTCATGACGCCACCCGGAAACTTTTCTACTCGTTGCGATGCCGTGCTTCCGAATGTATAGCCCAGCACGGCCGACATACGATCTACTGACTCGAACCACTTGATACGGTCCTCCTCTCCTATCATATTCAAAAATTCCTCAGGGATTAAATCACTTCTTTCCCACCTGCATGTCTACATTGTGACGTACTACAGAGGTAAATTCCGTCCGTGTAGCTTAGTTGGGAGAGCAACTTACTCCGGACTGAGGGGGCGCGATCAAATTTGTGTTTTCACACTGGCTGCCGAGCGTAAAAATACTGGACATTAGGTTCTTCGAAAAATGTGTGATGTTTGTTCCACACATCGTCTAGAATTAATGAAAAATTCGTTTTTTGCTTTAAAAAGAAAAAAAAAATTACGAGGGAGATGATCTGACGTACTAAAGAGGTAAAACACGTGTGAAGACGACAAATCTGCAGCGATACATTCGGTCCGTGTAGCTCACTTTGGAGAGCAACTTACTCCGGAGTAGTTTCAATCTGCGTCACGGACAAATATGTGTTTTCACATCGTACATGTTACGTTTTGTCTCGTGCCATGCATTCTTTCACGGTGTGGCATTTCACACCTCGACATTGATGTCGAGGTGTGTAATTCAGGGAGATTATCTCTTATCATGAAGGAGAAAACATTTAAGACAGCAAAATTGATAATAACTTATGTCATTATTGTTTATCGGAATCGTATGCACATCGCCGTTCAAACCTTAAGGACGAGATGCATTTTGAGTAGTTCGTATTAGGAAAAGCGGTTTTACAGCTTCCAGCGGCATCATAGCTAATAGCAACGCACTGAAATGAAACGCATGGCATAAAAAATCATGAGTAATAAAGATCGAAAGAGAACAAAATGTCATCAAGTAGGTAAAGACTGATCTGTCGTCCAGTGACACTCTTCCATCATCCCTGCTTAAAGTGACTACAAGGAGAAAGTACACAATAAGCGATATGTCCACCCGAACAGCAATGCGTATCTGCCACAGGGCTCTAGTGCTTTAAAAGCTCTTTAGATAAGTTATCCGACTTTTGCTTAAAATCCCTGAAAAGTTCTTGAATATTTTCTGGTGAGGAGTTTCTTTGGGAAACAAGTCTCCTTAGAGCGCCATTTTCATGTTCGACTGGATTGAGATCAAGGGAGATTGATCTCCACGCCATACGACGGATATTTTCACTAGTTAAAACTTCATCTACAGCTGCTGTGCGGTAAGAATGGGCATTATCCTCAATAAATGGAGTACATATCTGCAAAAAATGGAGTACATACCGTGATTCATCTGACCAACACACCTGCTTCCAGTCTTCTATTGTTCAATTCGCATGCTGTTGGAACCAGGAGAGATGTTTGCATACACGTACATTTGTTACAATGATATGGCGTATATGGTGTCTGTTCTGTAGCCATCGGTGTCTGCGTGTGGCGCATAGTCGCGCGGGATATTATTTCTGGTTGGCCGATATGATATTTTGCAGTCTACTGCGAAACTGTGATGCGCGAATGTCCTGTACACGATAACGGACTCGTTCACTTATGGAATCCATCTTTCGATGTCTTTTTAAGAGTGATACATTTAAAAGTCATATTTTGATGTCTTTTAGATGTATCACCAATTAGTTGTTTCGCCATTTTGACACCACTTCTGGTACATTTTAACTATGCGAAGGTCCTCGGACAATTCACAAGTGTCGCCATATCCAAAATGGAATTTAGTCTTTCTTGAACTTCAAAACAAATCTTGGCTTTATTCCCTCACTCCCATAACTTTGCTCTCAACTGAACGACTTATCCGTTATACACCGAAGAGCAAAAATAACACTTGCCTAACGTGATGTTAGTCCTCCACGTGTCTCCATAGCAGATCTTACTCGGAGAGGCGTAGACGATACAAGGTTTCTAAATGTGTCTTGTGGTTTCTGGTTCCAATACGTTACCAGCAGAACCTTTAACTGTTGTAAGTTATGTGGTTCAGACACAGCAGATCGGATTTACTGTTCCAACACAAACCCCAAGAGCTGGATTGGATTGATGTCTGGGGAATTTGGAGGCCAAGGCAATACCCGGAAGTTTTCCTCATGGTTTGCGAACCATTCTCGAACAATACGAGTAGTGTGTCACGGCGCATTATTCATCTGAAAGAAGGCACTGCTAGAGGGGAACATCGCTGCCATGAAAGGATGTACCTAGGCTACAATGATGATCTGATAGGGGTAGTAGACGTCAAAGTTTCCTGCACGTAAATGACTGAAACCAAGGTTTTCCAGCAGAACATTGCCTGAAGAATGACACTTCTTCTACCAACTTGTTTTCGTTCCACGGTGCGTCGTAATTTTAATACTTCCCCGAGTAAACGACACACACCCACATGATGCAACAGGAAATGAGATTCATCTTACCAGACGACCTTCTTCTAATCATTCAAGGTCCAGTGGTGACGCTGGCATGCCCTATGTAGGTGGCTTTCGACGGTGAAACAAAGTTAACATGGATACTCGGTGTGGCCTGCGGCCACCCAGCCTCATTTGCAGCAGGATTCGATATACTCTGTGTTGAAATGCATTACTTTCCTGATCAACATTCAAATTATCGGCCAGCTGCACCACAGTATCCATTCTGCTAGCTCTTACCATACAGGCTAGCCTTCGCTCACCTCTAGCATCGATTAGCCGTGGTCGGCCCTCACCTTGCCACAGTATCCCTTCTGTTGTCTCGTACCATACGGGATAGCCTTCGCTTATCTCTAGCATCGACGAGCCGTGGTCGGCCCTCACCTTGCCACAGTATCCCTTCTGTTGGCTCGTACCATATGGGATAGCCTTCGCTTATCTCTAGCATTGATGAGCCGTTGTCGTCCCACATTTTTCATAGTATCCCTTCTGTTGGCTCGTACCATACGGGATAGCCTTCGGTCACCTCTAGCATCGATTAGCCGTGGTCGACCCTCACCTTGCCACAGTATCCCTTCTGTTGGCTCGTACCATACGGGATAGCCTTCGCTTATCTCTAGCATCGACGAGCCGTGGTCGGCCCACACCTTGCCACAGTATACTTTCTGTTGGCTCGTACCATACGGGATAGCCTTCGCTTATCTCTAGCATTGATGAGCCGTTGTCGTCCCACACTTTTCCACAGTATCCCTTCTGTTGGCTCGTACCATACGGGATAGCCTTCGCTTATCTCTAGCATCGACGAGCCGTGGTCGGCCCACACCTTGCCACAGTGTCCTTTCTGTTGGCTCGTACCATACGGGATAGCCTTCGCTTATCTCTAGCATTGATGAGCCGTTGTCGTCCCACACTTTTCCACAGTATCCCTTCTGTTGGCTCGTACCATACGGGATAGCCTTCGGTCACCTCTAGAATCGATTAGCCGTGGTCGGCCCTCACCTTGCCACAGTATCCCTTCTGTTGGCTTGTACCATAAGGGATAGCCTTCGCTTATCTCTAGCATCGACGAGCCGTGGTCGGCCCACACCTTGCCACAGTATCCTTTCTGTTGGCTCGTACTATACGGGATAGCACTCGCTTATCTCTAGCATTGATGAGCCGTGGTCGGCCCTCACCTTGCCACCGTATCCCTTCTGTTGGCTCGTACCATACGGGATAGCCTTCGCTTATCTCTAGCATTTATGAGCCGTTGTCGTCCCACACTTTTCCACAGTATCCCTTCTGTTGGCTCGTACCATACGGGATAGCCTTCGGTCACCTCTAGCATCTATGAACCGTGGTCGGCCCACACCTTGCCACAGTATCCCTTCTGTTGGCTTGTATCATACGAGATTGCCTTCCCTCACCTTTAGCATCGATTAGCCGTGGTCGGCCCACACCTTGCCACAGTATCTCTTCTGTTGTCTCGTACTATACGGAATAGCACTCGCTTATCTCTAGCATCGATGAGCCGTGTTCGGCCCCCGGTTTGTGGTATCTCTCTCCTCGGAGTGCGTTTTAGCCGTGGTTGAGCACTGCTGACTGTGAGCACCCCACAAACATTGCTGTCTCGGGAATGTCCTGGCCCAGTCGTCTAGCCATTTAAATTTGGACGTTATCAAACTCGCTAAAATCCGCTGCCTTTCCCATCACTGTTGAACATTTTGTGGTAGGTTGCACCAAAAATTGGTGCTGCAGCAGCTGGACCACTTTTTGAGAAAAGATACACCGCTCTGTTGTGCAAACAAAACTCAACAACGTGGTCAAATCTTGCACCATAATTTAGTGCAACCTTGTAATATAACGTGATGCAAAGTTACAGCGCCGCCCCGGCAGTGCAGTGGTCTAAGCGCTGGCTTATTGTCATTCGCCCGTGAAGGCTCCCGGTGAGGCATGGATGTTGTGTTTGTCTTACATCACTGGCTCTCTCCCTTTTCTGGAATCAGTGGCCCTAAATTAGTGACGGGGACTGCTTATACTGCATTGAGTTGCCCACGGTGGTCGCTAAACCTTCAATAAAAAAGGGTTGCAGCATCTTTTTGGGTTTTTTTTTGCATTACATAATAGCGTGTTATTCCTCGGGAGGTGGTGCAGCTGGTGTAGCAGCACTTTTTGGTGCAACCTATCACAACAGTTTTAACAGTGTTTGAAGAACAACAATAAAACTGATTAACAGAGCTCAGTATCAGGTGTTAATTATATCGTTTCATGGCATTTACATACGCCGTCGTTTAGCTGTAGTTGCTTCGATATGTACAAAGACGTGGTGCTCATAACGTTTTGGTTCTTCCGTTCATATCCTCCTTTAGCCCACAGACCCAACTGCCCTCCTCCTTACGTCAGTATCAAGTGTAACGCACTTTGCATAGTGGTGGTCCTAATTCAGTAAGTACTCAGTGTAGTTCCAACTTTTTGGAAAATACGTTCGGCATCATTTGGATTCAGTAATGTAAAGCGTCTTAAATTGTTTTACGCACCGTTTGTTGCACTTCGGAGTCCGAGAGAAAATGCTTCCTATGACTGTCAATTTCAGTGGCCGTAGAATGGCAAACATGACTCGAAGTAAAGTACGGGCAGGGAAGAAGAATGCGGTAAGAACCAATTCGTGAATGATTGCAAGAGACCTGTGAAGCTGCAGTACGCTTGCGAAATATTTCTTGCGAATTTGTGGAACCTTCAAAGTTGTGACGTATACTCCAATATAATTTTCTTTTTTTAGTTTCTGTTATCTATGTAAGTTTTAGTTCCTTCTCCTTAAGCATTTTTCAAACTTAACACTACATTTTCTCTCTCACTGAATATTTTGTGGCAACCTGAATTGAGGTCGGGAGTAGAATGAGAAAAAGAGAGATAAGAAGGTTGCTTACGATGTAACGGGGCTCGAAGTAAAGAACGGGCAGGGAAGAAGAATGCGGTAAGAACCAATTCGTGAATGATTACAAGAGACCCGTGAAGCTGCAGTACGCTTGCGAATTATTTCCTGCGAATTTGAGGAACCTTCAAAGTTGTGACGTACACTCCAATATAATTTTCTTTTTTAGTTTCTGTTATCTATGTAAATTTTAGTTCTTTCTCCTTAAGCATTTTTTCAAACTTAACACTACATTTTCTCTCTCACCGAATATTTTGTGGCAACCTGAATTGAGGTCGGGAGTAGAATGAGAAAAAGAGATATAAGAAGGTTGCTTACGATGTAACGGGGCTCTGCTCTGGTTAGATATCCGGGGCTGTGCTCTCGTTAGATATCCGGGGCCCTCGTTACAATTCAGCAAAAACTTGTTTCCAATTGATTTTAAAAGAGATTTGTTATGCGAGTTTAACTAACTTGATGTTTAGAATTTGATGTTAATGTTTATTTCTTTCGCTTTGATTATCACGCTTGTTTGTTGGTCGAAGATTTTAGTCATTTCTTATTTAGATCGAGGGTTTAGTGACCCCCGTGAGCAACTTAATGTGTTATAAGCAGTCGTCCCTCCCTATTTTAGGACCACTAACTCCAGGGATGAGAGACAGCCAATGCCGTAGCATCCCTGCCTCACCGGGATTCGAACCCGGACCCATCTCGAACAAATGATCAGAAGCCATCTCTTAGAGCACTGGCCACCGGGGCGGGCAGTTATTTTCAAATTAATGTGACTTGGAGATTATTTAATAATTTCTGTGCTTACTTAAGGGCCTTTGCAACTGTTAAGTTAATTAAGGTTACATCAGGAGTTTCTTTTTTTTTTTTTTTTTGATTGGAGGTTTAACGACCACCGTGAGCAACTCAATGGGCTATAAGCAGTCGCCCGTCCCTAATTTAGGGTCACTGGTTCCAGGGAAGGGAGAGAGCCAGTGCCGTAAGACAAACACAACATCCATGCCTGACCGGGATTCGAACCCGGACCCCTTACGGACGAATGATCAGAGGCCAGTGCCTTAGACCACTGCGCCACCTGGGCGGCCAGGAGTATCCTGTAAACGCTACGGAATGTTTCAGTCGAAGTCCCATTGTTATTCACGTAATATTTATGTTCGGAGGAAGCATAAGTAACTAGCTAAATTATTAAACTAAGCACTTAAGTACATTACAGAGTGTCTATTGGAAAACTGGTTTCATTGCGATTCAGAAAATCTTTGCAGTAAAACGATTTCCAGACTAAGACGAGGTTGCGATTTTTGTCGTTTCACAGTAAATGCTTTTGAATATTGTAATAAATCTTCCTTATTATCTCGTCTAAGCCGCCTAGCGTGGTGAAAGGGTTTAGGAAAATCGACAAATATACATGGGGTTTCAAAGAGGGGTATACGACTTTGCAAGACAATAGAAAGGAAATAGTAACAGATGAACAATTAGTCTTACTATGCAAATGTAGTGTAACACTTGAAGTTTCAATACAGAAAGCCAAATTTTAATGTGACTGCCTCCAGTAATTATGTAGACTTCCCATCTGTAATCAGTTTCCTGCAATATGAAGCGTAACAACAGAAATGGCTGCAGTAATTCTTGTACGCTGCTCATCGATATTGGCTGGTAGGGGCAGTACATAGACACGATTTTTAGCAAAGCCCCGAAGTAAAAATCTAGCGAAGAAAGTCAGACGAGGTGCCCATGCTACAGGCGCACCTCTATCAATCCACCTACCTGGAAAACGGGTATTTAGGTACGATCTTACGTCGTTTAGGTAATGCGGAGGTGCGCCATCTTGCTGGAAGTGTAGGCATCAGTTGTAGTCATCTTCCTCTAATTGCGGGATGATGAGGCAGATGTCGAGATACACAATACCAGTTACGCTGAACTCAGTAAAAAAGAAGGGTCCGTACACTTCATGCTCATGGCGCAAAAAACGTTAACTATTGGGCTGTCACGAGAATGTTCTATGATGATGCGTGGATGTTCGCTACTTCAAATTCCGTAGTTGTGGGCGTTGACTTGACAACTTACGTGAAAAGTGCACCCGTCACTGAAAATGATCGTCTCCAGAAAGTCCTCATTTTCTTCTATCCGACTGATCATTTCTGTACCGAAATCTTTGCGTATTTCACCATCTTCTGTCTCCAGCCGGTGCATGATGGTAAATTTGTAGGGCTTGAAATGCAGACGAGGTCGAAGAACACGCTACACAATTACATGTGAAATGCCACTTTCTTGAGACGCACGTCTCGTTGACTTTCGAGGACTTCTAACGAAGTCACGCACGCACTTTGTCCACAACAGCATCGCAGCCACGAGGACAACCGCTTGACATCGGATGACGAATAGATCAGCCTGTTTCCATAAAATTATTGTGAAAAACAGGCTGTTTTATTCGTTATTAAAATTAGGTGCCACGCGTAAATCGTACGCCTACTCGGAGGTTCTTGCAGTGTTGCGTGAGAAAATTCCTCTGAACTTGTGTCGCAGACTTTGTTTCTCGAACCAAAATACACAACGTGCTCGCTTTGCACGCTCGAAAGTCGCCATTTCGCAAGCGTTTGACGTGAAACGCCTTCCCGTGGTTGCACTGCGGTAATCCAATGATGTAGCAGAAACTTACTGTGTTCCACTACATTATGCGACAGACTCGGCTTCGGTATGTCTTCATGTCTCCCGAGTTATTCTCTGTACTCCTGTTGTATGCAAAGTTATATACTTCTTTTTGAAACACCCTGTACAAATTTGAAAAATAATTGTTTTGCGTCTGTAACTTGCTTACGCTTTCCAACCGTAGGTTGAAGAAAAGCATATGCTTTGTCCGTCCATCTGTCTGTCTGCCTGTCCGCACGATAACTCGCGTAAAAATAGTTCGGGAGAAATGAGGTCAAAGGTCAGGACATAGGAGCGGGATCCATTCTATCTCCCTTATGCGTCATAACTTATGGAAAAATGCTTCGATTGCGACAAAACATTAGTATGTTATTCCGGAGGTATACTGAACCAATTCTGTTGAATATCTTCGAAATGGGGTCAAAGGTCAGGATACTGGAGCCAGATTTATTCCACACCCATTATCCTCATAACTTGACAAAAAATGCTTCTATTGCGACAAAACTTTAGTATGTTATTCCGGGGGAATACTGAGCCAATTCTGTTTAATATAATTAAAATGGGGTCAAAGTTCAGGGCACAGGAGCGAGATTTTTCCGCAACCATTATCCTCATAACTTAAGTAATAACTTGAAAGGAAAAGATGTTGGGAAATGGATCATAATCCATGCGTTGCATGATTTTACTGACTTGTGTTTAAATAAATGGGCGTGTTCTCACAATTTCTAAGTTGTGTTTTACACACATAATGAAGTAAAGCAGAGGTTGTAATATTTTCTAGAGTTATGAGTAATTGCTATCCACAAGTGTAATGCTTCTTGGTTTAAAAGGGTCAATATGTATGTAAAGTTAACTCAACCTCAGAAACCCTACGTTAAGGTGACCTACTTCACTCTAAGTAAAACCCTGGGTAGCTTACGGCATAACAAATGTCATTCAAAGATCCTTAAAGAAGTAGTTACTAACAATTCGTCGTTTATTCAGCCAATACTCAATACGCGCTTCACTAGTGAAGAACTTCTAGATAATCATTCAAATATTATAATTCTTAACAGCAATAGTAATTTAATCTGATTAACGTAATTTAGAAACTAAAAAGGAGATTAATGAAACCCTAATATGGAAAATACGCGTGTAATAACGGTGCTCAAATTAACAGACGCTAACTGCATGAAAAGGACCGTTTAAGACAGCTTCCACGACAACCACATCCTTTGCTAGTCTCATACATTATAAATCTCGTTCTCAGATTGTCGACACGTAAACGTAATTCACCCTGATTTCAAGACTGTTGCTACAATAAAGTTCATTAAGTGAGAAAATATAACGTTAAGCTTGAGACACTAAATCAGAAGGAACTCAAAATTTACATAGAGAAAGACAAATAAAAATGAAAGTTAAATTAGAGTGTACATCATTCAAGGTGTAGCGCGTTCTCAAAAATCAGAGCCAAAACATTTGTAATGAATTATGCACACAATACCATAACTTTCCTAATAATCATGGTTCATTACCTTTCAGGAGTGGAAAAACATGAGTGTGTGAAATATTAAATCCCATGTAATGAAACGGTTGCAATGAAGCTTCCTTAACACAAAACTGTAGAGAACCAATTGTTTGAAAACAAAATATATATACAAGGCTGAAACGCAGAAATAATTAGTGGTAAATGATTGAAGGGGATAAAAGCAACCATATGCTTTCGAGAAAAGCACGTACCTTAAAATTAAAATGCTCATAAACAAAGATTTTGAAATTTAGCACGTTTTAGATTTTAAGACGACAAACAAAGTTCTGTAATCAAATGAAATGAATAGTTTATCAAACTGATTTAAAATTCCAAGCTACGACTCATTTATTTGCGCGAAACAGATACAAATAACGCTGGTAAAAATTAAGTCCTCAGCTAAAACATATATTCCACGGATGTTAATGAGAACGAAAAAAAAACGTAAACACTAAATAACGAATGCAAGACTTTCAAAATAAGGCACAAACTCTAAAAGCAAATGCTATTTACCTCTGCATAACGTAGATGACTGGTAAATATCTTTCAACGTATCATGTCGGAACGCTGAAATTCGTTAGGTGATAACTTTGGAATTCTGGGTACTGATGCATTTTTAGAATTTCTTTGTGCAGATTTAAACTGTTTCCGAAAACTTCCTTTGTTCAATATTAGAAGGAGGCAAATACACTAATGTTTGTGAAAATTGCAACACCATGAACAACTGCCGGAATTAGCTTGAAACGTACACGATATGTACAACAGGTAGGGCCATGTAAATGATTAAAATATCAATGAAAATGCGCATGCGCTTTCGGAGCATCGCCCTCTGAACTTATCCGGTCTTGGGTATAAAGAGCTGGCTCAAACGAGACATAATAAACCATGAAGAGCCCACGTTGAGTCGACAGGGTATTTCTTGTTGTGACGTGCCTGCACTGCAGGACGCACATCAGATAAAGGCAGATAGCAGTGAGAGCACATGTCTTCGTAGCTCATTTGGGTTAGCAGCTTACTGCGGAGTGAGGGGACCCGGTTTCGATGTCTGTGGCACGGACAAACTTGTACGTTACATTCTCGTCGCCGAAGAAAGTCGCTTTATGAACACAGGATGGACACTGAGCGAGGAAGCATTGTTGGGGTGAGAAAAGTTGAGTTTTTCTACCGTGAAATTGCCACTCGTACGCGACCAAACGCTAGTACAGTGATGCAAATGCAGCGTCAGTGGACAGATGTGGCTCTGACGCACCGAAATCCGGAAAATGGACCACAAAATCGCACAGCTGTACCGCACGACAGACACCCCCAACCGCATGGCAGTGACCGATCGCATTGCGATATCCACGGTGTTAGCGGAGCAGTAAAGTACTGTCACAGGTCTGGCTTTGTCCTCTAGCACAGTTCAACGTCGTCTGCTTAACAGAGGATTGGTTACTAGCAGCACACTACTGCGCATTCATTTGACCTCCGCTTCAGGTTGCAATGGAGTCACGAACACAGACATTGGTGCGCTCATTGATAACAGGTGGTGTTTTCTGACGAGTCACGGTTTAACTTGATGCACCGAGATAGTCACATACGTGTACGAAGACATCGTGGTGAACGGCACTTTGCAGCGTCATATCGGACCAACGCCAAGCGTCATTGTTTGTGGCGCCAATTGGTTTAATTCACGATTTCTCCTGATACGAATTAAGGAAACACTGTTAAAAAAATCTACTTAAAAATCAGAACCTGAACCTACTCGTTTTTTTATGTACAATCGCATCGTAAACGAGTACGTGACATGTTCAAATATAAGTAACCATACGTACTTACAAATAACTTTGTCAATAAATATAAATATAATCTCGTATTACTTCATTTTAGATATCATAGATTTCAAGAGAAATTGTTTATTAAATATGTAAAGTGACTCACATTAATAATTAGTACAACAAAGTCAGTGACCACAAGTAATTTACTTATGCATAAAGTATCTTTGTGTACGTTTTTACATTAACTATATTTGTGTCAATCTCATAACTAATATATTGTCGCTTCATAACTATATTTGTCATACAATTGTGCGCTCAGCATGTGAAAACGTTTATATCTATTATATTATCCCAGATGTGCCTTCGAATAAAATACTTCCAGTTAATTCTATGAATAAATGAGTATGTATGGAGTACATGTATTCCGAATTTGAAATCGAGCCGCGGATGGCTTAGTGGTTAGAGATCCAGACTATAGAGGGAGGGACCCCACGTTCAAACCTAGCCTGGTAGTGTGTGAATTTCCAAAAGTCGCTGAATGTCCGCCGTGCATCGGACAAGCACGTTAAGTGACGGCCACCGGGTAGAAATCTTCCGGTTAAAGTTCCCAAGCTTCCACCCTCCACCTCCACCTAATTTCTCTCAGACTTCTATGTGCAAAATTGTACGGTGGCGCTCTGTAGTGTGCTCTCTCTCTCTCTCTCTCTTACAAACTATCCTGTCAGAATTACTAGATTCGCTCTAACTTTCTTCAGTTTCTTTGCGCAGAAACTGAATGAAGTTAGAGCACATACATTAATTTTGAAATATATGGATTTTTTGAATACATATATTTGAAATATATGTACTCAAAAAATCCATATATTTCTATATATAATATAGTATATATATTTGAACTAATTGAAAGAGCGAGGGAATATGAACTTCCATTGTGCATGGCTTTTATCGATTATGAAAAAGCCTTTGATTCGGTGAAACCATCAGCAGTTACAATGGCTCTGAAAACCTGCGGTATTGAAGATGCATACATTAATATTATTAATAACATCTATGAAAATGCAAGTGCAAAGATTCGGCTGTTTGAAAATACAACACACGTAAAAATTGGAAAGGGAGTGAGACAAGGTGACACCATATCTCCGAAGCTCTTTAATGCCACATTGGAGGGTGTTTTTCAGTCGCTGAGCTGGGAAAACAAGGGGATAAAGATTAATGGAGATTATCTAACCCACCTTCGTTTTGCTGATGATGTAGTCATTTTTGCAACTACCCCATCAGAGCTGCAGAGTATGATCCAGGAACTTGCTGACAAGAGTAAAGAAGTGGGATTAAAAATGAACTTTCAGAAGACAAAAGTGATGTTCAATGCTTTTACAAGAAATGAAGATTTATCGATTGATGGAGAAAAGCTGGAGATAACAGACACGTACGTTTATCTTGGACAGCAGATATCAAGTGAGGGTCACATTGGTGAAGAAATTAATCGGCGTACAAAACTTGCCTGGAGAGCTTTTGGAAGAAACAGCATAATTTTCAAGAGCAATATGCCATTATGTCTTAAAAGAAAAGTGTTTGATCAATGCATCCTTCCAGTGCTTACGTATGGTGCAGAGACGTGGACCTTAACTAAAAGAGACATACAAAGGCTGCAGACAACTCAAAGAAGCATGGAGAGGTGCATACTTGGTGTAACCAGGAGAGATAAGAAGAGGAACTCGTGGATCCGAAAAATGACAAGAGTGGAAGACATCATGATCAGAGTTAAATCCCTGAAATGGCAATGGGCTGGACATACTGCCAGAAGGACAGATCAACGATGGACAGCCGAAATTTTAGATTGGATTCCAAGGGACAGGAAAAGACCCAGAAGAAGACCACATGGGAGATGGGTGGATGAAATTCGAAAGTATGCAGGGGTGACATGGAGGAGACTGGCACAAGACAGACCGTTGTGGAGGAAACTTGGGGAGACCTTCGTCCAGCAGTGGATTGATAATGGTTGACAATGATGATGATGATGATGATATATATTTGAAATATATGTACTCAAAAATGAGTACGTGTCCTTTCCAAAAATGAGACAGAAGTACTTGGAGCTATTATAAGCCCACAATATACTCAAAACGAGTACATTTTGCTTTTTTTAAGTACCAATTTTTAACTGTCCACCCTCAACAGCCAGCGATACATCTGAGATGTTTTAGAGGCCGAGGTGATACCCTTTTTCCACAGTTGTCCTAGCGCTGTATTCCAGCAGGCCATTGCTCTGACGGAATGTCCAAGACCTATTCCACGCACGGTATATACGATTTCTTCACTGGCCTGCACGTTCGCCATATACACTGAAGACTAATTGAATTAGAGACAGCTGGCGTTATGCAAATGTGGGGCTGTGGGTGGTCCTGTAAACGGAAACGACATGAAGTATGCATCGATCCGACAATATAAGGAGTGATGAGACGCGAATCAGTAAGAGGCGGACGCAGTATGGGTAAGACAAACGATCTAAGCGCATTTCATCGTGGGAAAATCGTCGGGACCCGACGAACGGCTCACTCCATGTCGAAAGTTGAAAAGGCATTGGGATTTTCACGAGTACTGTGTCACGGTTGCACCGTAAGTACATCGAATCCGATAAAACAATCCCAGCAAGGGCCAACTGCCATAGACAACAGCGTGTGGATGAGCGGGGTCATTGTCGGCTAGCTCGCATTGTAACAGCGGATAGACGGGCCACAGTGCAAGAAATAACTTGGCAATTTAACGCTGGTGCACAAAAACGTGGAAGCATTCACACCATCCAGAACCATCTCCTCGCTATAGGGTACAAAAGCCATCGTCCCACGAGGGTACCGCTGCTGATCGCACATCACAGGGTGCAGAGATTAGCATGGGCGTGGGAACATCGCCACTGGACCCTAGACATGTGGTAAAATGCTGCCTGGATTGATGAGTCAAGATTCACGTTGGTACATGCGGATGACAGGATACGAGTGCGGCGCAAATCACATGAAGCGATTGATTCTTCTTGCCACCGCGGTACTCTTCTAGCTGGTGGGAGTGGCATTCTCGACTGGGGACTGTTTACGTGTACTGAAATGTGACCCCTGGTACGCGTGACATCGTCCCTCACAGGTCAACGTCACCGGGATATCCTGGACGACCATTTTCTCCCGTTTGTGCGTCTTCAACATCCCACTGGGGACCTCATCCTGCAACAAGACAATGCACCGTGCCATCGCTCCCGAATTGTATCCGAATGGTTGGATGAACACTCCACCGGCGTGACCTTGCTTTCTTGGCCAGCTAGGTCACCTGACCTCAATATCATCGAGAAAATCTGGGATGCCATCGAGAAAGATGTTCGAGGCTCTGACCCCCCCCTCCATCAAATCTTCGTGAACTGTGGGAGCTTGTTCAGGGGTCGTGGATCCTTATGGCTTCCCAACGTTTCCGGTGTCTTGTCGAGTCTATGCCGAGAAGAATCGCCGCCGTCATCAGGCGAAAGGTGGTGCGACACGCTACTAGACAGGTATATCTAATTCAATTGCTCTTCAGTGTATGCCCCCGATCGAACATGTCTGGGACATGGCAACTAAGCGACTGGCCTCTCAAGTGCCTCCACCATTCATCACAAATGAACTCTGCCGCCTCGGTGGCGCAGTGGTCTAAGCGATGGCTTCTGATCATTCGTCCGAAAGGGTCCGGGTGAGAATCCCGGTGAGGCATGAATGTTGTGTTTTTTTCTTACGGCACTGGCTCTCTCCCTTCCCTGGAACCAGTGACCCTAAATTAGGGACGGGCGACTGCTTATAGCACACTGAGTTGCTCACGGTGGTCGTTAAACCTCCAATAAAAAAAATGAACTCTGGCCTCGCATAGAAGCAGCCGGGCTTATTCCCTAAGTCGTTATCAAAACCTCTTCTATTCACTTCCACACTGTGTAGAGACGGGATGGCCAAACTTTGAGGAACTAAGATCTACCTGAAGTTATCCTTCCCTACTGTGAACTACCATGGTTTATCGTAGTGATACAGGCATATTGAAATAGGAAAAAGCCTATATCACAAGTGTTTTGTCAGTGTGTGTGGTTTTGGAAACAAATACAGAAAAATAATATTTAAATCACTTTTTATTTCTGAAACACTTTTTTTCAAACAAATTCTATAATTTTACTTACAGATTCCTTACTTACAGTATTTAACCCTTTAACGACCATAGCGCCCAAAACGCCCGTACGTACAAACGGCCATAGACGCTAGAAACGCCTGTCTAGAGTGAGTCGGATTTCTTACCCTCACTTGTTCTTCTAATTTTCTCGACCTATGGGGGATCAGCAGGAGTCACCCCCAGTCACTATTGTAGTTACTAAACAAATAAGTAAAACAGCAGACATTTTTGGGCGTTATGGTATTTAGAGTGAGACAAGATTTTTGGATCATGGTCGTTAAAGGGTTAATTCTTAAATGTTGATGCATGGCACTGCATGTCCTCACAAAGTTTAGAATAATCAGGCACATATTCAGTAATGCACAGTCGGAGACACGTTTCTAAATAAGCACCAGTCAGGTAGCTCCGGTATTTCGACTTCATTATTTTCATTTCTGAAAAAGGTTGCTTCACGAAAAAGATATGTGGATCTAAAGAAAGCATTCAGCTGCAAAGCAACAGATCTCAAGCAGGTATATTTTTCTTCTGACAATAGAGTCGAAAATGTGTTATTTATGACGCCCTTGCGTTCAGTACTATGTCGGATTGAAGTTTCACAATTTTGGATTCTAAATCTGAAGAATCGAAGAGGAAAGTAGATGAAATGTTTGATGAAACTTTCTCGATATCTCATCCGCCAAAAAGGGCGACCGTACGAACAAACAAACGACCGACCGTACGAGAGTTAGCGATCGACCGGTCGATCGCGATCAACTGTTTGGCCACCGCTGGTGTAGAGGCTGTTATTTTTTCGCGAGGTCGCTTCACACGATACTGAATTTTGAAGCGGAAAAATGTTGTATAGCTCTACAAAAGTAATCAGTTTTCTCCTGTAACATGAGGAATCTGTGATATAAATTTGAACTTTGAAGAGCTTTTAAACTCTTATGTGGTACGATGCCAATCACAATGACATAAGTCAAAGTTTTACAATAATCTTTCAATGTTCTGAAATCTTGTATATTTTTTTCACATAGTTCAATAATCTTTCAATGTTTTGAAATCTTGTATATTTTTTTCATATAGTTTTTTTTCATATAGTTCTTAGTATATTCAATTTTATCAATTAAACGTGAGAAAAAAAATCCATTGAAGTGTAATGGTGAAAAGAACATTTAGATTGATATTTAATGTGAATTTGCGATGTGAGACTAGAAAAATACAGACGTTTTACCTAAAGAAGAAAGGCGATCTGAAAATTCCCTCTTCAATCCAACACCTTTAATGGCTATTGGAATGAACTTTGATTTATGTTCTAATGATTGACATCGTACCACACAAAAGTGTTGAAAAGCTTTTCAAAAGTTCATCCCCTGGTTTTTCTTCAAATAATATTTAAAATCATTATATTTTAATCGAAAAACTTAAACAGGAAAAAAAATCGCATCTAAGCAATACCCGCTAAACTTGCTTTAGTACGTCTTTTGTAAAAAAAGATCGTGCTTATGTTATCGGTTTGTCCGTCCGCCCGTTCGTCTGTGGACACCATACATCTGCAACTATTAGTCCGATTTGAAAAATTCTTTTTGCATTGGAAAGTTTGAAGTATTCAAATTATGATCCTTCATGTCTTTTTTTTTTTACGATGCACAATTTCGCCGCAAGGGGGTGTAAATGCAGATGATATCAAATTCAAATCCATATATTTGCTTCTAAACATCCGATTGAAAAATTGTTTTACCTCCATTTATGTCGAAGAGTATTTTAAGTGCAGTCATTTCTTCAAGTTACGCATAGGGTTTTGCTAGGGGTTAAAAGTAAATTGCGTTTTACCAGATATCTCTACTTCCACAACTCCGATTTGAAAAATTCTTTCTGCAGCGGATACAGCTCCCGATGGGAAATGTTTTGCATATAATTTCTAATTTTTGGTAAAGAAAATGGTTTGGCCACCAGGGGGCGTAAGCGTTAATTTCTGCTTCTGTTGTATTTGTGGCAAAATATGAACTTATAAAATCTCGACTGAAAAATACATTGGTGGAGAAATGCCAGTCACGTCGATAAATATTTTAGAAATATTTTCTTCTTCAAATATTGCATGGTTTCCACGCCAGAAGGCGTAGATGTATATCTTATTTTTGTCAATATTCCTGCTTCTAATAGTCCGATTTAAAACATTCCTTCTATATTGGATAGAGGTTCCGGTGCGACATATTTTTCATATAATTTTTAAAATTTTCAAGTAATTCATAGACTTTCCGCTTCGGGGCGTTAAAGTAAACTGCGTTTTCCCCGATATCTCAGCTCCTAAAACTCCGATTTGAAAACTTCTTCCTGCACTACATACAGCTCCTGATGGAAAATCTTTTGTATGTAATTTCTAATTATTGGTAAAAAATGGTTTGGCCACCAGGGGACGTAAATCTTAATTTTCGCTTCTGATGTATTTGCAGCAAAAATTCAGCTTCTAAAATCTCAATTGAAGGAAATTCGTTTGTAGACCGATACTACTCACGTCGATAAACCTTTTCAAAATCTTTTCTTCTTAACGTAATTCATGGTTTCTCCACCGAGAGGCGTAAGTATGCATCCTTTTTTTTTTTCAATATCTGTACTTCTAAGAGTCCGTTTTGAAAAATTCCTTCTTTGTTGGATAGCGTTTCTGGTGCGAAATGCTTTTCATATAATTTCAAAATTTTCAAGCAATTCATTGACTTTCCGCTAGGGAGCGTAGAGGTAATTTGCGTTTCCCCCTATGTTTCTGCTTTCAAAACTCTGATTTGAAAACTTCTTCCTGTATCGCATACAGCACCTGATGGGAAATGTTTTTCATATGACTTTTAATAGTTGGTAAAGAATAGTTTGACCACAAGGGGGCATACTTGTTAATTTCTGCTTCTGATATATTTCCAGCAGAATCTGAGCTCCTGAAAACTCGACTTAAAAAATACTTTGCTGGACCGATACCTTTCACATCGAAAAACCTTTTGAGAATACTTTGTTCTTAAAATAATGCATGGCTTTCCCGCCAAGGGGCGTACATGCATATCTTATATTTGTCAATATCTCTGCTTCTAAGAACCCGATTAAAAAAAAATATTTCTTTGTTAGAGAGCGTTTCCGCTGTGAAAAGTTTCTCATATAATTTTAAATTTTTCTTAAAGCGCAAGTCTGCCACCAGGGGAGGAAGCTAACGATTCCGTTTACAGCAATATATGCGGGATTAAAAACCGATTGCAGTTCATTTCGTCCACCGTTCACTTTGTCAGCATTCTTTTCGCCCTTAGAAAAGATGGAATACCGTGCAAATTTTTCGGTCAGATACTATTGCTTTCCATACCTGTTCCATCGACTTTGAATGACTTTGATAAATTTAATTAGCATCAGAACAGGTTCAAAACACATGCTCATTACACCCGAAAATTCGGTGTCATCTTTCTTGTTTCTGCCTAGCAATTTTCCATCAAAACAGAAAATTCGCACGGTATTCCATTTTTTTCTAAGGGCGAAAAGAATGCTGACAAAGTGAACGGTGGACGAAATGAACTGCACCAGGTGAACGTGGTCGAAATGAACACGACAAAGTGTTAGGGAACGGCCGTGTGTGGCGTCAAACACGACACTATCGTATCAGTCCGTGTAACACGAAAGTGACGTCACAAACGGAGGGAACTCATTTCTCTAATGTCATGGTCTTGCGTTTTCTACACGGACCTTGGATGGATCCTGTCCCGAATCTCAGGAGAGGCATGTATGGTGCGTTTGTATTACGGCGCTGGCAGTCTCCTTTTCTTGGAACCAGTGGCCTTAAATTTTTACGAATTAACGAAATGGACTTTACAAAATTAAGTTAATGAAATTAGAAAAAACACCTAAAAAAAAGAAGAAGAAACTTCTTTCCTCAAAAACGAATAAATTTGATCTTAGCGGGTCAAGACTGCGTGACGTATATTCTAAATTAACTTTCCTTTTTAGTTTCTTTCCCTATGTAAATCTTGAGTATGTTCTCAGTTATATTTCACACTTAACGTTATATCTTTTCTCTCAAACGAATACTGTTGGCAACATAATTTAGGTTGAATGAACGCGACGTATGCCTGTAATTAGATAAGAACCAGAGATATAAACTACGATAACGCTGTTGCTTATGGAGCGTTGTGAAGCGATTAATGTTGAGCGTTGTGGAACGTAGGGTTGTTGGTGTGTGGTGTGTTTAATGTGGAGTGTTGATAACGATTTGTTATGTGAAGTGCTAAACCTGTGCTGGAGAAATAAAAGTCCGTTTCCGTAAGTTTGACTTCTGTTTTAAATGCTTCGTCTGGCCGTTAAGGTTCATTTTGGGAACTTTTTCATCGCATGGTGATGTTTTAAAATAACCTATCAGTACGAAAAGACGTTTACGTTTTAATTGCGCTTGTGACGGATCACTTTGTTCGTGTTCATTTCGTCCACAGTTCGCTTTGTGCGCCGTCGTTCACTTTGTCCGCAATCATTTACCCTCAGAATGGATCGAATACCGTGGAAATGTTTTGTTTTGATGGAATTTTTGTTACTCGGCTAGAAATAAACTTCAGCGGACATTGCTTGCATGCGATTTTTTTTTTCGTTTAAAATGAAATAATTTTAGATGCCATTTAAAGAAAAACGAGAAACTGAACTTTGAAGAGCTTTTTAACGCTTTCGTGTGGTACGATGTCAATCACTGTGACATGAATCAAAAATTGATCCAGAGGCCTATGACATAAATAAAAAACTAATCCAGAAGCCTATGGCATAAATCAAAAATTAATCCAGAGGCCTATGACATAAATCAAAAATTAATCCAGAGGTCTATGACAAAAATCAAAAATTAATCCAGAGGCCTATGACATAAATAAAAAATGAATCCAAAGGCCTATGACAAAAATCAAAAATTAATCCAGAGGCCTATGACCTAAATCAAATGTTAATCCAGAGGCCTATGGCATAAATCAAAAAAATTAATCCAGAGGACTATGACATAAATCAAAAATTAATCCAGAGGTCTATGACAAAAATCAAAAATGAATCCAGAGGCCTATGACATAAATACAAAATTAATCCAGAGGGCTATGACATAAATAAAAAATTAATCCAAAGGCCTATGACAAAAATCAAAAATTAATCCAGAAGACTATGTCATAAATCAAAAATTAATCCAAAGGACTGTGACATAAATCAAAAATTAAAGCAGAGGCCTATGATATAAATCAAAAATTAATCCAGAGGCCTATGGCATAAATCAACAATTAATCCAGAAGCCCATGGCATAAATCAAAAATTAATCCGGAAGCCCATGGCATAAATCAAAAATTAATCCAGATGCCTATGACATAAATCAAAAATTAATCCAGAGGCCTATGACCTAAATCAAATGTTAATCCAGAGGCCTATGGCATAAATCAGAAATTAATCCAGAAGCCTATGGCATAAATCAAAAAATAATCCAGAGGCCTATGACATAAATCAAAAATTAATCCAGAGGCCTATGGCATAACTCAAAAACTAATCCATAGTCCTATGGCATAAATCAGAAATTCATCCAGAAGACTATGTCATAAATCAAAAATTAATCCAGAAGACTATGTCGTAAATCAAAAATTAATCCAAAGGACAGTGACATAAATCAAAAATTAATCCAGAGGTCTATGACATAAATCAAAAATTAATCCAGAAGACCCTGGCATAAATCAAAAATTAATCCAGAGGCCTATGACATAAATCAAAAATTAATCCAGAGGTCTATGACCTAAATCAAATGTTAATCCAGGAGTCTTAGACATAAATCAAAAATTAATCCAGACGCCTAGGACATAAATCAAAGTTTTATAAAAATCTTTTAATATTTTGCAATTTATCTGGCATATTATTTTCATATAGTTCTTAGCTTTTCAGTATATTTACTTTTTATTTTGATTACTAATTGTTCATAATTTCCGTATTATTAATTTTCGTACGAATGAACATAATGCTCTCTATACGACGTACGTGTCATAGTTATTTAAAGTGAGAAAAATCCATAAAAGTACGAGGATTGTACGGAAAGTGAATGAAAAGTGGGCATAACGTTTTTATTAACTGAGAGAGGCCTTTCAAATTGCACATGTTGTTAGAGTAACCCTTTCTCTATAGTAACTCTTCTTCTTCACTGCAGGTAAATAATGGATTCCAAACAGGAGCAACGTGCCGCCATTGATTTCGTGACGAAGGAAGGCTGCAGGCTGTCCGACATCAACAGTAGGCTACAGAATGTTTGCGGAGATGACACCATTGACAAGAGCAATGTGCACAGATGGATGAAGAAGTTTAAAGAAGGGAGAAAACCAGCATTGAAGATAAACCACGCAGTGGGAAACCATCATCTGCGATTACTGACACAAATCGTCAGTGAGTGGATGAATTGATTCGCGTGGAGAGACGATTCACAATCCGTGAGCTTGTTGCACAACTGGACTGTGGTCACAATGCCATACAGAAGATGGTAGAAGACTTAGGGTATTGGAAAGTGTGTGCAAAGTGGGTACCTCGGCAGTTGACACCAGATTTGAAGTACAGAAGGGCGGGAGTCTGCTTGGATCTGCTAGAAACGTTTGAAGCCAATGAAGACACGTTTTTGTTTTTTCCAATCTTGTGACAGCGGATAAAACGTGGGCGTAGCTTTACAATTCGGAAACGGAGAATCAATCCATGAAATAACGTCACATCTCTTCACCAAGGCCTAAGAAGTTCATGCGTCAGCAATCAGCACAGAAACTCATGACGACTGTTTTTTGGGATGACAGGGGTGTCATTCTCCTTGATTTTCGGGAACATGGCCGTACCGTGACCAGCGAGTAGTATATTGAGACACTCAAGAAGCTTAGAAAAGCCATAAGGAGGAAGAGACCGAACAACAATCTGAAAAGGATCCACATTTACTATGGCAATGCGAAACCACACACATCTTTGGCAACAATTCAGGCGTTCAACAAATTAGGCAGGTCGGTGGTTCCCCATCCACCGTACAGCCCAGATCTGGCATCCTCCGACTTCCACCTGTTCGGTCCAATGACGGAAAGTCTCCGAGGACAAAAATTTTTGACACAGGCGAGGTGAAAGTGGCTGTGAAGAAATGGGTACAACAGTCCACACCTGAATTTTTTCAAAGGGGATTCGAGAGTTGGGTTCAACGATGACGCAAATACGTCGCTTGTGATGAAGACTATGTTGAGTAGTACTTTTTTATAGAGAAATAGTTACTTTACATACATGTGCAATTTGAACGACCTCTGTCAGTTAATAAAAAAGTTATGCCCACTTTTGCACTACTTTCGATACAACCCTCGTACTTTAGTTCGTCACTGGTTACAAGTTCCTTAGAGTTTTCACATCCATTTATTCATCAAAGCAGAACATCATTCGTTACTTATCTCAGATTTCTCAGTGTTCCCTTTATTACTTGACGAAAATTTCTTTCGTTACTAGTTTCAATTTCTTTACTTCCTATTCTTGAAAAATAATATTGCTCGTTACAAGTTACAAATTTCTCGCAGTTTGAATATTCCTTTTTTCAATTATAAGTAATCCAGTTTGTTACTTCTTGCAGATTCTTTACAGCTTCCCTATCCATCAATTTCTTGAGAATTATTTTGGTTCGCTGCTCTTCATGGGCTTTTTGCAGTTTTTGTATCCTTTGTTTCTTGACAAATAATTTCTTTCTTTACCTTTTTCAGTTCCTTTACTATCTGCTCATTGATTAACAATCTTGTTCATCACGAGTTACAAGTATGTTGCAGTTTACCCATTCCTTTATTCCCAGAAAAAAATTCTCGTCGTTACTCACTCGGGATTTCTCCCAGTTCCTTCATTCTTGAAAAACTGAATTGGTTAATTAATCGTTACAAATACCTTACAGTTCAAAATTTTTTTTTTATTTTTTATTTTGATTGGAGGTTTAACGGCCACCGTGAGCAACTCAATGGGCTATAAGCAGTCTCCCGTCCCTAATTTAGGGTCACTGGCTCCAGGGAAGGGAGAGAGCCAGTGCCGTAAGACAAACACAACATCCATGCCTGACCGGGATTCGAACCCGGACCCCTTACGGACGAATGATCAGAGGCCAGCGCCTTAGACCACTGCGCCACCGGGGCGGCAGTTCAAATTTTGAAGATGACAATCCGATTTTTGGCGTAAATCTTCAAAATTTGTATTATATGGCGTAATGCCGTATTTCTTTCATGTGTTATCTGCTTCTCCGGGCAAACACGGGTTAAGATTCTTAACCTCCAGATTCGCTAAACATGAATGCCGGTTGCTCCGACTAGCGAATCCTGTGATGGTTATATTTAAATTGATCGGAAACTTAAAACTTGGTCGTTCTGGGTGGTGTAGTGGTTAGCATACCCGGGCGTTTTCTGGGAGACGCGGGTTCGAGCCCGCTCCAGGACGATGAAAATCTTCAAGTTTTCGGATTTTATCTGTCTTACCATCCTTGTCACATTTACGCCAAAAATCGGATTGTCATCTTCAAAATTTGTATTATATGGCGTAATCCCGTATTTCTTTCATGACCTTACAGTTCATTTATCTCTTCATTTATTGATAAATAATTTCGTTCTGTTTGTTGGTCAGTCATTCTACGCTCTGTACAGTTTCCTTATCCTTCTATTTATTGACTAAGAATTTCGTTCTCCATTCGTTACAGGTTTCTTAAAGTTATCTTCTTCATTTCTTTCTTGACGAATAATATCGCAGCATTTGTTGTAGGTTCCATATCTCTCTATTTCTTGACAATGAATTTTGTTCGTTACTCATAACAGGTTCCTTTGCCCTTCATTTCTTGTAAAATAACTTCGCCCTGTACTGTGTGCAGACTCCTTCGCTTCTTGAAAAATAATCTGGATCGCTATTTACTATAGGATACTTACAGTTCACTTATCTCTACTTCTTAACAAATAATTTAGTTCTTTACTTATTGCAGATTCCATATCCCTTTATTTCTTGACAAATTATTTCGTTTCTTACGCTTTGCTGATATTTTACAGTTTAATTATCTCTTTATTTTCTGGTAAATAATTTCTTTCATTAGATTACTGCCTATTACAGATTCTTTACACTTTACGTTTCCCTTTAATTACTAAATATTTCGTTACAGGCTACACACAATTTACTTACCACCATACTCACTAAAAATAATTTCCAAAATTCGAGCTTACAGTTTAATTATCTCTTTACAAATTGAAAACTTATTTTGTAACAAGCTACTATGACTTAGAAGTCTTGTCTGACTTCTATGTTAATTTAACACATCAATATACTAAGAAATAGTTCCTAAATGAAAGAAACCTTAACGGCCAGACGAAACATGTAAACAACAGAAGTCACACTTACGGAAAAGATGCTTTATTCAAGGTTGTAGCACACACATCGTACATAGCATATTGCAGTAAACGCTCCACACACCACACAACTCTTAAGACAACGCTCTCTTTTCAATGCTCGCTTTGATACAATGCACTCTTTTCAATGCTCGCTTTGATACAATGCACTCTTTCAAAGCTCTCTCTCTCTCTCAACGCTCCCCCAGCAACAGATTAGTCGTCCTTTTTTACCTCTTGTTCTTATCAATTCAGGCATACGTCACGTGCATTCAACCTCAATTGTGTTGCCAAACGTATTCGTTTGAGAGAAAAGATATTACGTTAAGAGTGAAGAATAACAGAATAAACTCAAGATTTACATAGGGAAAGAAACTATAAAGGAAAGTTAATTTAGAATATACGTCACACTACATGTAATTTGTTGACCCCTTTATTCCGTGATAAATACACTCAGTAAGCAAAAAATTAGAGATATGGGTGGGAAGTAGTTAACATGGGTACTCCCCGCGCAGAATGGAACAGACCCAAACCTAACGGAGGCGATAAATAGGCGGAGAGAATCGCTTTCCAACAGTGCATCGCAATGGACAAACACGGGCAAACGTAGTGATCCGACCGACTTTGTTTCTGGACGCATTGTCTGCGCAAGACGGATGGGTCATTCCATCAGCCAAGTTGCAAGAACCCATGGGTTCCCGAAGGCAACCGTGTCGAGGGTATACCCAGAGTCGGATTAAGGGTATGGGTCTAACAGGGCTATATCCTAAGGGCCCACCATTACCAAGGGCCGAGGAGGTATGTGCCTCTGCACAAAAAATAATATATGACTTACATATTTATACAGAGGGAGAAATAAAATAGTTTTAATTTTGCCCCGTACGATTTCAGTTATATCGCAAACAGAGTCCAGAAAACGAAAAGATTTTCGAGGCAGTGACTCACGTTTCATGTCGCTGTGTACGGCGGGTTGGGCTGGGGCTCCCGGGACTCATAATGATGATCGGTTAAACATTCTTTGGGGACCTACTCAGATGTCGTAGCCTTGGTAGATCACTCAGAAGGCCGGAGTAAGGCCTTAGTGGGTCCGGAGGACTACTAAGGCCTTAATTCGGCCTTGGGTGTACCGCGAGGATACTATCGACAGACGTACCAGTTCCTAGAGAGCAAGCGGTGACGACCACACGCCATTGGTTACCGGGATCGACGTAGAATATCCAAGCTCGTACGGACCGACCTCTTTGAAACGGGGGCGCAAATTACATCCAGGTTAAATGACGGAGGCCCAAGCATCGTCAGGCAATGAACGGTACAGCGTTCATTGGCTGACGCTGCTTGGTATGGCTTTCATTGGCTGACGCTGCTTGGTACGGCGTTCATTGGCTGACGCTGCTTGGTACAGCGTTCATTGGCTGACGCTGCTTGGTACGGCGTTCATTGGCTGACGCTGCTTGGTACGGCGTTCATTGGCTGACGCTGCTTGGTACGGGGTTCATTGGCTGACGCTGCTTGGTACGGCGTTCATTGGCTGACGCTGCTTGGTACGGCGTTCATTGGCTGACGTGTTCCCTGCGTTACGCGAGCCCACGCCCTACTCGTGTACCACTGTTGACTGCTCGTCATTGGACATTACGCCTCGCCTGATGCCGGGAACATCAAAACTGGACCACTGCAGAGTAGCGCCGCGTCATGTGGTCAGATGAATCCTATTTTTAGCTGTATCGTGTTGACGGGAGGGTGCGGGTATGGCGTCAACAGAACGAGGCCATGTCCCAGTCGTGCCAGGTTTGCTCTATTCAAGGCGGTGGGGGCTCTGTGATGGTTTAGGGAACCTTCTCGTGCCACGCATTAGGTCCAATAATGTGTCTGGGGATAGGTTCTTAACCGCTGCGTGATACCAGTATGTGTTGGCTGATCACCTTTACGCTTTCACGATCTTCGCGCGTCCTGTAGCCGAAGGTCCGGTCCAGCAGGACAATGTGTCGGCCCACCGGGACGCAATTACCTAGACATGGCTCGAGGAACACCCATCTGAGTTGGGAACCATGCAGCGGCCACTCAAATCCCCGAATTTAAACCCTATAGAAGCTCTTTGGGATGACGTGGAGCGAAACATCAGATCCATGGATTGTGGACCAACGTCGGAGATGTGGACAACACTGCAGCAGGCATGGCTGGCATTACCTCCGGCATCTAGTGGAGTCGATGCTTCAGAGTGTGCATGCTGTTATTCGCGCTAGAGGAGAACCAACACGCTGTTAGGTAAGTACAGTAAGTGCCTCTCATGTTTGTCTACTGAGTGTAATTTATAATGTTACTCTTTACAAATTCCTTAAAGTTTACTTATTAACTGATAAATTTCTTTATAGAGCGTACACAATTTGTTTCCCCTCCATTCCCTGAAAAAGAATTTTTAATGGCACCCGACGTAGTCCTTGCAGGTCATTCGTGTCTTTATAAATTGATAAAGAATTTTGTTATAAGCTACATACTTTTTGTGTACACCTTTATTCAGTGACAAGTAATTTATGTTATTCGTCACAAAGTCTTTACAGTTTGCTTATGCCTTTATTAACTGATAAATTTCTTTATAGAGCGTACACAATTTGTTTCCCCTCCATTCCCTGAAAAAAGAGTTTTTAATGGCACCCGACGTAGTCCTTGCAGGTCATTCGTGTCTTTATAAATTGATAAAGAATTTTGTTATAAGCTACATACTTTTTGTTTACACCTTTATTCAGTGACAAGTCATTTATAATGTTATTCGTCACAAAGTCTTTACAGTTTGCTTATCTCTTTATTAACTGATAAATTTCTTTATAGAGCGTACACAATTTGTTTCTTCTCCATTCCCTGAAAAAGAATTTTTAATGGCACCCGACGTAGTCCTTGCAGGTCATTCGTGTCTTTATAAATTGATAAAGAATTTTGTTATAAGCTACATACTTTTTGTTTACACCTTTATTCAGTGACAAGTCATTTATAATGTTATTCGTCACAAAGTCTTTACAGTTTGCTTATCTCTTTATTAACTGATAAATTTCTTTATAGAGCGTACACAATTTGTTTCTTCTCCATTCCCTGAAAAAGAGTTTTTAATGGCACCCGACGTAGTCCTTGCAGGTCATTCGTGTCTTTATAAATTGATAAAGAATTTTGTTATAAGCTACATACTTTTTGTTTACACCTTTATTCAGTGACAAGTCATTTATAATGTTATTCGTCACAAAGTCTTTACAGTTTGCTTATCTCTTTATTAACTGATAAATTTCTTTATAGAGCGTACACAATTTGTTTCCCCTCCATTCCCTGAAAAAGAATTTTTAATGGCACCCGACGTAGTCCTTGCAGGTCATTCGTGTCTTTATAAATTGATAAAGAATTTTGTTATAAGCTACATACTTTTTGTTTACACCTTTATTCAGTGGCAAGTCATTTATAATGTTATTCGTCACAAAGTCTTTACAGTTTGCTTATCTCTTTATTAACTGATAAATTTCTTTATAGAGCGTACACAATTTGTTTCCCCTCCATTCCCTGAAAAAGAATTTTTAATGGCACCCGACGTAGTCCTTGCAGGCCATTCCTTTCTTTATAAATTGATAAAGAATTTTGTTATAAGCTACATACTTTTTGTTTACACCTTTATTCAGTGACAAGTCATTTATAATGTTATTCGTCACAAAGTCTTTACAGTTTGCTTATCTCTTTATTAACTGATAAATTTCTTTATAGAGCGTACACAATTTGTTTCTTCTCCATTCCCTGAAAAAGAATTTTTAATGGCACCCGACGTAGTCCTTGCAGGTCATTCGTGTCTTTATAAATTGATAAAGAATTTTGTTATAAGCTACATACTTTTTGTTTACACCTTTATTCAGTGACAAGTCATTTATAATGTTATTCGTCACAAAGTCTTTACAGTTTGCTTATCTCTTTATTAACTGATAAATTTCTTTATAGAGCGTACACAATTTGTTTCCCCTCCATTCCCTGAAAAAGAATTTTTAATGGCACCCGACGTAGTCCTTGCAGGTCATTCGTGTCTTTATAAATTGATAAAGAATTTTGTTATAAGCTACATACTTTTTGTTTACACCTTTATTCAGTGACAAGTCATTTATAATGTTATTCGTCACAAAGTCTTTACAGTTTGCTTATCTCTTTATTAACTGATAAATTTCTTTATAGAGCGTACACAATTTGTTTCTTCTCCATTCCCTGAAAAAGAATTTTTAATGGCACCCGACGTAGTCCTTGCAGGTCATTCGTGTCTTTATAAATTGATAAAGAATTTTGTTATAAGCTACATACTTTTTGTTTACACCTTTATTCAGTGACAAGTCATTTATAATGTTATTCGTCACAAAGTCTTTACAGTTTGCTTATCTCTTTATTAACTGATAAATTTCTTTATAGAGCGTACACAATTTGTTTCCCCTCCATTCCCTGAAAAAGAATTTTTAATGGCACCCGACGTAGTCCTTGCAGGTCATTCGTGTCTTTATAAATTGATAAAGAATTTTGTTATAAGCTACATACTTTTTGTTTACACCTTTATTCAGTGACAAGTCATTTATAATGTTATTCGTCACAAAGTCTTTACAGTTTGCTTATCTCTTTATTAACTGATAAATTTCTTTATAGAGCGTACACAATTTGTTTCTTCTCCATTCCCTGAAAAAGAATTTTTAATGGCACCCGACGTAGTCCTTGCAGGTCATTCGTGTCTTTATAAATTGATAAAGAATTTTGTTATAAGCTACATACTTTTTGTTTACACTTTTATTCAGTGACAAGTCATTTCTAATGTTATTCGTCACAAAGCCTTTACAGTTTGTTTATCTCTTTATTAACTGATAAATAATTTTACAACAGACCACTATAGTTTGTTTATCTTTTTATTCGCTAAACGTATGGAATCCTTACATTTCGTTTATCTCGCATGAATTTATAAATAATACAGTTGCACGTTGCATACAATTTGTTTACCCTTTTATTCCTGATAAATAATTTCTAATGTCACTCGCCATAGACTTCTTTCAGTTCATTTATCTCTTTATTAATTGAAAAATAATTTATTTACAGGTTGCAATCTTTTTTATCCCTTTATTCACTAATAAATAATTTCCAATATTACTCCTCACGGAGTCTTCAGTGTTTACTTATCGCTTTATTAAATGATAAATAATTTAGATAAAAACACAATTCGTACAATATGTCATACAAAACAAATACCACCGTCTATGAACGATATTTAATTTAAAGATGAAATCTATTTACAAATTAAAACCTCCACTAGCACTTTCATGGTAACACTTACCCTCCATCATCAGTTGGAACAGAGAGAGTGAAAGAAGAACTCTCTCTGTTCCACCTGATGATGGGGGGTAAGTGTTGCCATGAAAGTGCTAGTGGAGGTTTTAATTTGTAAATAGATTTCATATTTTAATTAAATATCGTATATAGACGGTGGTATTTGTTTATTGAAAATGAACTTTCAGAAGACAAAAGTGATGTTCAATGCTTTTACAAGAAATGAAGATTTATCGATTGATGGAGAAAAGCTGGAGATAACAGACACGTATGTTTATCTTGGACAGCAGATATCAAGTGAGGGTCACATTGATGAAGAAATTAATCGGCGTACAAAACTTGCCTGGAGAGATTTTGGAAGAAACAGCATAATTTTCAAGAGCAATATGCCATTATGTCTTAAAAGAAAAGTGTTTGATCAATGCATCCTTCCAGTGCTGACGTATGGTGCAGAGACGTGAACCTTAAGTAAAAGAGACATACAAAGGCTGCAGACAACTCAAAGAAGCATGCAGAGGCGCATGCTTGGTGTAACCAGGAGAGATAAGAAGACGAACTTGTGGATCCGAAAAATGACAAGAGTGGAAGACATCATGATCAGAATTAAATCCCTGAAATGGCAATGGGCTGGACATACTGCCAGAAGGACAGACCATCGATGGACAGCCAAAATGTTAGATTGGATTCCAAGGGACAGGAAAAGACCCAGAAAAAGACCACATGGAAGATGGGTGGATGAAATTCGAAAGTATGCGGGAGTGACATGGAGGAGACTGGCACAAGACAGACCGTTGTGGAGGAAACTTGGGAAGACCTTCGTACAGCAGAGGATTGATAATGGTTGACAATGATGATAATGATTTGTTTTGTATAAATAATTTAGTTATTGCTGCTGTAATTAACAAACGGTAAAATATTTCTTTTGAGAACAAAGCTAAAGAATTATATTCTTCTCACCTCAAGCGTAGCAAAACACGGTAAAGCTACGCGGTTCGGAAGAAAAGGCAAAATATTAGTGAACAAAGAACTCTTTAACTCTGAAGTAACAAAGGTGTGGAATAAGAGTTTCCCTCGCTTCCTTCACGACTGGCAGTTTAACTGAAAGCTTTTCAAATTCTAGTCTCAAGACACCTAATAAAGAAATCAACCCATCAGAAAGAAGTTCGCGAACCCTTAGCTAAATGAAACAAAAGAAAAAAAAGGCTTTCGTTTGAAAGGGTCAGAATGCGAGGGGAAAGAACGGAGAAACGAACGTCAAATCCAGTTTACTGAGTAAGAATTACGATTGCGTTCCATGATGACTCCGGCGATCCATATCCCGCTCTAAAGAAAAGCGTTCTAAAAGTCTTCATCCGCTGAGAAATAGACCCATTTATACAACTCTGGCGCGGGGACATCGTTCTCAGGCAGTGTCGGACTCTGTTTTCTTTCCTAATTCCCCCACTGCATGAAATCCAGGAGGTCCCGTGGGGGATGCCTAAGTACCAGGATGTCGGGAACTAAAGCCCTAGATTCGGGGCATCAGTTTCTTCCAGAAGAGCCTTCAACATGAGATTTGCATTAAGTGTGCGGGAGAAAATGCTTGGAGGACAGAATGATGGGCTATGGGACTGGGGGAACTCCCAAGAAATACGCCAGAGTTATCTGAGAAGCTCCTTGAGCAGATCAATCGATTGATCTCTTGAGAAGAAGAGAAAGAAACTGAGCGCGTCACTCTCCAGGGATTGAAACCTCATATTTACTACATTTCCTAAATGTTATTGATAAATTCAGAAATCGTGACAATTCCGCCAGATTATGTGGCAAGCTGGCTTCTTTTCCGAGAGAATTGGCAATATTTAAGGGTACAGACACACAGGCATGCACATACATAATAATAATAGACAGAGAGAACGTTCTCCCTCAATTATGTGAGTCTGTAGGAGATACAGAGAAAGAAGGAAGGAGAAGATAAGAAAGGAAAAAGAAACAGAAGTATGGTGCTAGCAAGAGGGCGTGAGGAATAAAGAATGAGGAAGGAAAGAGCGAGGTGAATATAACACTGGAGTGAGTGAGGTACAGAAAAAGAATGAAAGAAAATGAGAGTGGAAGAAAAGAGTGAGGAAAGTAAAAAAAAAAAAAAAGTCGAGGAGCAGGAAACAAGGAAGCGAGCAGAAGGAACAGGAAGTACGGGGTAAAACATGCGAAAAGCAAGAAATGGGATGGGACTGGTCAGCTGGAGGAAGAAAGAAATTTACAGGCAGAGATAGCAAGACATACGGAAGGACAAAAAGGCAGTAGGCGAAGTAAAGGTAGAGGAAAACTGAAATGATTTTGAATAAAAAAGAGAGAAAGGCTTCCCCAGGTGACCAAGTAGTCTGGGGAGCAGGCTTTCGCCAACTGTCCACATTGAACCCGAATTCAGTATCGGATTGTCGAATGGTGTCGGTCCCGTTTCTACTTTTGAACCAATAGCTGTACTTTTAGAATGGGCCACAGTCTTTGTTCCCCTACCTCTGAGCCAAGTTCACTAAATCCGGCCTAACGCGCCGAATCCTTTTCAACAGTCCATTCATCCATTCTATGTAAAATTCGAAGCTAACTGTTGGCCTTCAAGTATAATTTCTTTATGTACGTCTCATTTGCCGATTTAAAAATGTCACGCCGTGCCAGAGAGCACTGAGTGACATCGCCGGAAGAATATGGACCAAGATGTCAGACCACTGCATGTGAAGATTGCCAGCTACCTAGGGAGTTCTTTTGTCTTTCGTTCACCACTGAAAGTTGCTACAAAAAGAAGTGTCCACCCAAACGATATGAGAATGCCTGCATGACATACGACTTCAGGCGAAGTGTCTAGACCCCAAACTCTCGTTACTGTCATATCAACCGGCCCATTCTCTCGACCATTGTCACAATCTATTCACGAATGAGTTCTAGTTCTGTTTCGGCGTGTCAGGTATCTGAACATTGGTATGACGCCATTGTTGCCAATGACACGTGGAGCACAAGTAGGCTCCATAAAACTCCCCAACGTGGTACACGGGTGTACGGTGGAATCCGATACTGTACCAGGACACCTTTTGGCCGAATTTCTAGCAATGCGACAGTGAGAAGTTATATCGATGTCAATCCCATTATATCGCCTTTCCTTGCGACAACGTCGGAAACGATCCTTCAACAAGACAACGCCCATCCCCCCACTGCTTGTGTTACAAAGCACAGTCTCATGCGCTTGAGCGTTCTTCAATGCCCGCCAAATGCACAGGACCTTATGTATTGCCAGCTACGTAGATTACCTCGGGTAGTGAACAACAAACAGCTACGTGCCTCTTAAAATTCAATACCTCAGCTCCCGACTGTGGATCTCATCGAAGACACACCTCGTTATGAACATGCGTGAATAACTCCACGAGTTGGACCAACATCGTACTGAACAATTGTGAATGAGAGTAGGCACACGGCTGTTTTGCGTTTCGTTTTGCCACCGCTTAAAGGTCTCCTCCAGCTCTTTGCGTCCTATGCTTTTTGTGACTATACATTAATTTTGTGGCATCTAACCAATGGGGTTACATGCCCTCATAAATAAAAAGCTGTGTAGAAATTGCTTGCACGGGTTTCGAACGCCACAGCGTCTAAATTAACATTGTGGTTTTTTGTATTATTATTTATTTCTTATTCTGGCACCAAAGAGAATGTTACGCTGCTTTCAGGAATTCTGCTGATGCTACCAACATTTTTTCCCACATTAACGTCCTCAGATGCAAGCCTAAAACTTAAAGTCTAAACGCGCACTGTCCCACGCGTCACAAGGGCACTTTTACCAGTGCGTCCGTATCCATGCCCTTAAATCAATTATCTGGTTCCTTCTATTTCGACTACGAAGCAATGATAGGGGACAACTTATCGCATCTAGGGAAACAGTAAACGTTTTGCCTTTACAGAAGGTGGCGATATTCTTTAGTCAGTCTGTTACATCAAGACTCAAAAATGTCGAAAAGGCATGAAACAGTGCTAAAACTCTAAAGTGCCGTTAACAGTCTTAACACACGCCTCGGAAAAAAGAATGCTTTTCGTGTGATTTCCTTCTCGGGGAATGAAAAGATTCCAAAGTCTTAATATAAGTATTTCTCGAAGGAGTAGAATATACACTGAAGTGCCAGAAACACTGGTACAGACGAGCTTATGAAAAATACATAGAAACGTCACCAATGCGCGTACTCGGTTGCGTCCACCAGTGCGTATATAAAGCAATAGACATCCTTGCCAGCTGTCAGAGCTATTCTCGGCATGAGAATGACAAGTAATAACGATTTAAGCGATTTTCAACGCGGTGTCATAGTTGGTGCTCGTGAGATGGGCCATAGTATTTCGGAGGTGGAAACGAAGTTCGGATTTTCACGGATGACCATTGCAAAGGTGTACCGCGACTACAAGAATTCCGGAAAAACCTCCAACCTACGATGCCCGTGTGGCCGTCAAAAGAGAATTGGTGAACGTGACCATCGTCGGCGGTCAAGAATCGTTTCACGCGATAGGTGTGCAACAATCTAGCAGGTATCATCGGAATTCAGTGCTGGAGCCTCAACAAGCATCAACGTCCGGACTGTGCAACGTACCTTGCACGATATGGGCTTTGGGAGCCGATGCCCAACTCGAGTCCCCTTGATGGGTGCACGACACAGAGCTATGCGCCTCGCTCGGGCACGGCAACACCAGCACTGGACACTTGATGACTGGAAACAAGTAGCCTGGTCTGACGAGTCGCGTTTCCAACTGTATCGGGCAGATGGAAGGATTCGTGTGTGGCGCAAACCCCGTGAAGCCATGGATCCCACCTGTCAACAGTGAACTGTACCGGCTGGTCGGGGGTCCGTAATGGTATGGGGTGTGTTTCGCTGGACTTCACTACGACCCCTGGTACGTCTATAAACTTTTGTGACTGGCCAATGCTATGTGCGCATCCTTTCTGACGAGGTACACCCGTTCATATCCTGCATTCCTCTTGATGGGTTGGGCCTGTTCCAACAAGACAATGCACCCTCAGGTCGGGACGCCACATTATGGTTAGAGGAGCATTCATCAGAGTTTGGGGTGTTGCCATTCCCACCCAAGTCCCCAGATCTGAACGTGATAGAACACATTTGAGATGCCATGCAACGCGCTATCAAACACAGGAATCCGAGACCTCGGAATACCCCCGAATTGTGGAACGCTCTGCAGGAAGTATGGTGTGCATTGCCTACAGCATATTTCCAGAAGCTACTGGAATCCATGCCCCATCGTATTTCTACAGTCCTGCGCTGCCGTGGGGGACCTACCAAGTATTAGACTGGCGTACCAGTTTTTTTTGGCACTTCAGTGTATTAGGATAATCTCACCTATCTGATGGAAATTTTGCACAATCACTGAAACCGCTACAGAGGAACGGAAAGCACGTTATTTTGTGTGTTTGTGTTCCTTCCATCTCCCTTCAATTCTGAAACCTTATTGTACGTCTACTAAAACTAAAGGGGTGAAATTGAAGTGAATAATATAGTCAAGATCTTTGTGTCACGAAGGATTCCTATGGGAAATATTGGGTTGATGCATAAGTTCATGCCGTTTGTTCATCGCACTACAGGAATGCATTACATCAGAAGGGAAAACGGAAACAATCAACTATGAATTCCCCTCTCGCATTATTTACGACGGTGTTCTAACGTCTTGATAGGTCTGCAATGCCATTCTTGAAAAAACGTGCAGGTTTTGCTGCGAAGAAATCATCAAGGAAATTCTGGAGATCAACATCATTGTTGAACGTTCGGCCACGGCGTGCATTCGACAGAGATAGGAACAGGTGAGAGTCTGAAGGGGCGACATCTGGGGAATAAGCCGGATGTGGAAGGGTCTCCCATTTCATGTCTTGCGTGTGTTATCATGTTGGAAAAGGACTCCATGGTTCCGATGTGACCGTTTCTGCTGAATTGCTCCCTCCACACAGCGGAGTTTCATACAATAGAGTGAAGCGTTAATGGTCCGATTCCTCGGCAGCCATTCCTATAGTGAAGCCTTCCATGTCCCACCAGATACACAACATGATCTTCGCAGGATGAAGGTCATGTTTCGGACGTGGTGTGGGCGTCTCGTTTAAGCTTAACCGTTCCCTCCGATGCCTGAAATTCACGTACACGCACCACTTTTCATCTGCAATAACAATACGTGACAGAAATGGTTGTGTTGCTGAGAACATTCGCGATAACGGGCGAGCAAGGAACCACGCTAATTCTTGTTGTCCACGGTGAGAGTGTGAGGCACCCAAGACCCCAATTTCTGGACCTTTCCCATACGTTCCAGGTGTCGCACCACTGTGGCCTGATCACAGTCCATCTCAGTGGCCAATTTCTGGACATTTCCCATACGTTCCAGGTGTCGCACCACTGTGGCCTGATCACAGTCCATCTCAGTGGCCAATTTCAGGACCTTTCGCATACGTTCCAGGTGTCGCACCACTGTGGTCTGATCACAGTCCATCTCAGTGGCCAATTTCTGGACCTTTCGCATACGTTCCAGGTGTTGCATCACTGCGGTCTGATCACAGTCCATCTCAGTGGCCAATTTCTGGACCTTTCCCATACGTTCCAGGTGTCGCATCACTGTGGCCTGATCACAGTCCATCTCAGTGGCCAATTTCTGGACCTTTCCCATACGTTCCAGGTGTCGCACCACTGTGGTCTGATCACAGTCCATCTCAGTGGCCAATTTCTGGACCTTTCCCATACGTTCCAGGTGTCGCACCACTGTGGTCTGATCACAGTCCATCTCAGTGGCCAATTTCTGGACCTTTCGCATACGTTCCAGGTGTTGCATCACTGCGGTCTGATCACAGTCCATCTCAGTGGCCAATTTCTGGACCTTTCCCATACGTTCCAGGTGTCGCATCACTGTGGCCTGATCACAGTCCATCTCAGTGGCCAATTTCTGGACCTTTCCCATACGTTCCAGGTGTCGCACCACTGTGGTCTGATCACAGTCCATCTCAGTGGCCAATTTCTGGACCTTTCCCATACGTTCCAAGTGTCGCACCACTGTGGTCTGATCACAGTCCATCTCAGTGGCCAATTTCTGGACCTTTCGCATACGTTCCAGGTGTTGCATCACTGCGGTCTGATCACAGTCCATCTCAGTGGCCAATTTCTGGACCTTTCCCATACGTTCCAGGTGTCGCATCACTGTGGCCTGATCACAGTCCATCTCAGTGGCCAATTTCTGGACCTTTCCCATACGTTCCAGGTGTCGCACCACTGTGGCCTGATCACAGTCCATCTCAGTGGCCAATTTCTGGACCTTTCGCATACGTTCCAGGTGTTGCACCACTGCGGTCTGATCACAGTCCATCTCAGTGGCTAATTTCGGGACCTTTCCCATACGTTCCAGGTATCGCACCACTGTGGCCTGATCACAGCCAATCACAGTGGCCAATTTCTGGACCTTTCCCATACGTTCCAGGTGTCGCACCACTGTGGCCTGATCACAGTCCATCTCAGTGGCCAATTTCTGGACCTTTTCCATACGTTCCAGGTGTCGAACCACTGTGGCCTGATCACAGTCCATCTCAGTGGACAATTCGTGTGTGGTTTGACGAGGATCCAAGTGGATGAGATGGTTCGAACAATCCTCATCAAAGTGAGATGGACGACCTGAGCGTGGAAAATCGTTGAGGTCAAAATTGCCACCTTGGAACCGCTCAAACCATTTGCGGGCTGTCCTCAGAGCAATAGCATCCTTCCCATACACAGCAGAAATGTCTCGAGTAGCCTCTGTATCTGTGGATCAATTGTTAAACTCGTAGATGAGCAGATGTCGGAATGTACATTCCTCACTACTTGACACTCCATACTTCAGGACCTGAAAACCAAAAACCATTAGCCACAATCCCACTACGCAATATAATTTAGATACACGATATTACTGGTTACATTTTGATATACAACTGGCCACCTGCACCGTCACTACTGACCCGGGAAACACTCGAGAAATAAAACGGCATGAACTTATGCATCAACCCAATATCTTCGGAAATGATTAACATCCTGTTCACAACATCCATTTGGTCAGTGCTGAAGAAAATTGTATTTTAGAATATCTAATTTGTGCCTTTCGCTTTACCTTGATTAAATATTAATTAAAACGTGGTTAGCGAAACACTGGGATGACTCCCATGTTCATTCATGGTCGCACATGTCCCCCGATATGAGCCCAATGGAACACATTTAAGGACCATGTGGATCGACAGCTGCAGTGTATAGACCTTCCTTCACAGACACTGGACTATCTTAGGGCAGGACGTGTACAGATATGGTACGGCATACCATTGAGTAATTATAGGGTGCTTGGGGAGTTCATGTCTCTCATTATTTCCTCACTGGTAGCAGCTCAAGGGGGACCTACGCAATGTTAGATAGGTGGCCATAACGATCTGCTTGTACAAGGCAAATTCATTTTGCGCCTAGCAGGGTGTTTTCACTGCAGATAGCGACCTACTGGCGGTAGGTAAAGCTCCAAGAACTACTGTCGCGAGTGCAGGTAATCAGAGTTGCAAACGGGTCAAAAAGTTTAGACCCGGACCTGGACGTCACGTAATTGGACCCAACCCGGATTTGTAACTAACCCAGACCCGACCCAGATAAATCTGTTTTGAATTATAATATATATACTCGTATAGAGCAATTGAATTAGAGACAGCTGGCGTTATGCAAATGTGGCGCTGTGGGCGGCCCTGTAAACGGAAACGACATGACGTATGCAGCGATCAGACAATATAAGGAGTGATGCGACGGGAATCAGAAAGCGTCGGACGCAGTATAGGTAAGACGAAGGATCTAAGCGCATTTGATCTTTGGCAAATTGTCGGAGCCCGACGAATGGGTCACTCCATCTCGGAAGTCGTGCAGGCACTGGGATTTTCACGAGCCACTGTGTCACGGGTGCACCGTGAGTACGTCGAATCCGGTAAAACCATCCCTGCAAGGGCCAACTGCCGTGGACAACAGTGTGTGGAGGAGCGGGGTCATCGTCGGCTAGCTCGCATTATAACAGCTGATGGACGGGCCACAGTGCAAGAGATCACTCGGCAATTTAACGCTGGTGCACAAAAACGTGTAAGCAGCCACACCATTCAGAACCATCTCCTCGCTATGGGGTACTGAAGCCACCGTCCCACGAGGGTACCGCTGCAGCTGACCGCACATCACAGGGTGCAAAGATTAGCATGGGCGCGGGAACATTGCCACTGGACCCTAGACATGTGGAAAAATGTTGCCTGGATTGAAGAGTCGAGATTCACGTTGGTACATGCGGATCGTAGGATCCGAGTACGGCGCTAACCATATGAAGCGATGGATCCTTCTTGCCAGCAGGGTACTTTTCAAGCAGGTGGGGGTGGCATTCTCGTCTGGGGACTGTTTACGTGCCCTGAAATGGGACCTCTGGTACGTGTGACGTCGTCCCTCACGGGTGAACGTTACCGGTATATCCTGGACGACCATTTGCTCCCGTTTGTGCGTCTTCAACATCCCACTGGGGACCTCATCCTGCAACAAGACAATGCACCGTGCCATCGCTCCCGAATTGTATCCGAATGGTTGGATGAATACTCCACCGACGTGATCTCGCTTCTTTGGCCAGCTAGGTCACCTGACCTCAATCCCATCATGCACATCTGGGATGCCATCGAGAGAGATGCTCCCCTCCATCAAATCTTCGCGAACTGTGGGAGCTTGTTCAGGGGTCGTGGATCCGTATGGCTTCTGAACGCTTCCGGTGTCTTGTCGAGTCCATGCCGAGACGAATCGCCGCCGTCATCAGGACGAAAGGTGGTGCTACACGTCACTAGACAGGTATCTCTAATTCAATTGCGCTTCAGTGTATATGTAGTGCGTTCAAAAAGTATCTCTACAGTGGGTATATTAGGTTGTATGGAAATCCAAAAAATGCATATATTATGCAACGTATAATTTACTCAATTTCTTACAAAAAAGTATTAAAACAGTCCTCATTCATTTGCAAGACATAACCTAACTGTTTTACACATGTATCCGAACAACTGTTTTTCACAATGTCTCTCCGCAGTGATGTCAAGGCTGTTCCACTTAATTCTGATTGCTCTACAGTCTAAATGTTTGAGTAAAGTATCTTGTATGTTTAATTTCAGTTTTTGCTGTTTTCTTCACAACATATCAAGCTTCAGAATATATTTCACAGCACCATCAATTTCCACAAGTTTATGATGAGTTGAATGTTTCCAAAATGTGGATGCTATTTTCATCATTGCGCCTTAGAAGGAAAGGACATTCTTCCGTCTGTGGACACTTCTCCTTTATATTGCATGACAAATCATTTTTCAGTCCGTGGGCACTGGTATTGAACACTAAGTTCCAGAGTGCACAATTTCATCTGAAATTTCTTTCTCGCTTTTCAGAAACAAAACGTAAATAAAACTGGGTCAACATCGGGTCAGAAGCACTTTGACCCGACCCGTTTGACCCGCAAGAAATTGTCTACCCGTTGACCCTTGACCCGCTTCCGTCTCTGTAGGTAATATCAACTTTTGCTAGAAGGGAATGCGTGAAAACATTGTGAAGAAATGTTGTTCATGTAAATGCTTGGTTGAGTGACTCTTAAATCGCCTAATATAGTTAGGGACCGTACGTGTTGTACCACTCTATGTGTTCAGGGAATGTAGCAGAGCATATAGGGGTTTACGAAAATAATGGAAACACTTGCTGTTTGTATTTTTCATAGGAGAACGCTTTATTCGTAAGCTCTAAGAAAACCTCTTGCTTCCACAGTTTGCTCGTTTCGAGTGCTCTTTTTTATAGGCTGTCAAAATCTTCGATACAGTTCCTGGTGTTGCTTCTACTATTTCTGGCATTCTAGTTATTAGAGCTCCTGCAAGACGCATACTAATAATCATGTATTTTTTTAGAGGAGTAACCGAGACCTGACATTGTTGACAATCAACAAATATTTCACCTGCGAATGTGTCACTGCTTCGTGATAGCCGACATCGTCTTGCACGTTTTATATACGTTACATCATGGGTGACGTCATCCGACTGATTTGCATACGACGTATTGCGTGCACTCCAGTCGCAGTCGATGTTTCCTTTATTTTTGTAAACCCCTGAACGTGATGCGTGACGAGATATGAAAGTGTTAATACACAAATCTGCCGGTGTCAGCTGGAACTCGTGTCCTTCTTCTCCGGAGGCGAATGCTTTCCCAATTATGCTACACCGACGGAATTTATCGCTGCAACTTGACATGTGCTTAACTTATGTACTACGTCACATGTATCCCTTCCCCTTGAGAAAGATCTAGAACGGAATCATAGGCTTCCGGGTCAGCCGCAAAACCACGCTTGAAGGAGCTCACTGTAGGAGAAGGAATTCTCATTTAATTTCAGACAATGTGTGGAAGACGTATCACATATTTTTTTGAAGAACCTAACGGCCAGTAGAATCATATCCCTGTTTGCCCACCAATGTGAAGACACAAATTTTCCAGTGACACAGCTCGACTTCGCACCCTTCTGCTCCGGAGCTGAATGCTTTCCCAATGAATTTACACCGACAAAGTTTATCGCTGCAACTTTGCGATTTGCTTTACCTCTGTAAAACGTCACGAACTCATAACGTCAAATAACTTACAGGAATGGTGGAGAAAATCTGTATGAACACGATACAGTAAAATTAAGTGAATAAGTTAAATGAATTTCTTACCGAATCAACATATGGTGAGTGGCAGCATCGTTTACGAAAGAAAGTGTTGCAGCTCTTCTCGAAAAGAAAAGCGACGATACAAAAAGGACGAATCAATAAATGTATATTTGAAGGTACACGACGATCCGTGTCTCCTTGAAGAACCACCTTATCACATTTTCACAGCAAGGGATTAGAAGTTGGCACCATTTTTCAAAATGTAATCAGCAAGTGATTATCCCACAAAGTTCCGTCGTCTGCTCTGACGGATCAGCCGTTGTTGCGGTTTACGAAATGACGAAACGAACGCGCTGGACAATTTATTTCGCCCGTGCGTTATTGTTACTGAGATTTCTTTTCAACAACTTCTGTCGCTTATCCCATTACAAATTTTATGAAGCGCATTACGTTAAAGGTAAAGGAAACTCAATTTATCAGTCGCAAGCAAAAATCAATAAAAAATACTGAGGGATCCATACGGCGCTCAAGATCAACGATTGAGCAAAAATTATTTTACGAAATCAGCTCACCCAGCCGAACCACTTTAGAAATGCCGTTATATCTGTGGATCTTGTTTAGATACATGTATGCATTACGTATTGCCCTATGAAAAATACATATATATATATATATATGCAATGCCCTATGAAAAATAGAATGAAACCTCGGTTATACGTTTTTCTAAGGAGCGGCATTAAAATCGTATGAAATTAAAAAACGTCTTTAATACTCTGCCTGACAGAGAAAATGCCACACAACGAAGACGTGAGCGCAGCGCTATGCAAATTGCATTATGGGTGCACACGTACAAGTTATGCAAATGATTGCATTTTTTTTTTTTTTTGATTGAATGTTTAACGACCACCGTGAGCAACTCAATGGGCTACAAGCAGTCGCCCGTCCTTAATTTAGGGTCACTGGTTCCAGGGAAGGGAGAGAGCCAGTACCGTAAGACAAACACAACATCCATGCCTCACCGGGATTCGAACCCGGACCCCTTTCGGACGAATGATCATAGGCCATCGCTTGAACCACTGCGCCACCGGGGCGGCTGATTGCATTTTGCAGGCCAATCCACGAACGGCACCCGGGATATAAGCGAACAACCAGCCCGTGAGTCCAACAGTCGAGACGTCACGAATTCTGCTTTACGATATTATTATATTCGAAGAGCAATTACGCACTCTTCTAGGCAGGCTGCTGAAACTAAAGAACTTAATTGGGTAAAAAGGATGGCATGGAGTTCGTATAGTGGAAAAATTATATGACCAAATTAAACGCCAAATAAATGGCATTGCATTAAAGACTAAACATGATCAAACCATGAGGTACTGTGGAAAACTTCCATTTATTCCAGCCCTACGTGGAATACTAAATGCCGAATGTCGTGAGGCTGACCTGATTATAGCTGAAACCGTCAAAAACATTGGTTTGATGTTGACCCAGGACTCAGGTGATAAGCAATATTTGGAAAAGGCAGGGGTATATCAGATTCTCATAAATTCCAAGGAAGGTCTAAAGGAAAAAAATCTATGTTGGGAGCACGAAGCGGAGCTTAAGAACCAGATTAAAAGAACACCGATGTGATTGGAATAGAAATCAACAAACTACAGCCCTCATCCAATACTGCTTGAACAATGACGCAATCCCTGATTGGGACAACATCAAGTTGTTGACATCACACATTAGTCCCAGACAGATTTTAATATCTGAAGAAGTGGTCATAGAGAAAACAGATAACATATATTGTAATAACAATACACGATAAAAGAATAACTTCGCACAATACGTCAAATGAAATTAAAACCTCGCCGTCTATGTACGATATTTAATAAAATACGAAAGATATTTACAGTTAAAATACCCCACTAGTACTTTCGGGGCAACATTTACCCCATCATCAGGTGGAACAGAGGCAATGCAGCGCTCCTTTATATAGTAGTGCAACGATGCATTATGGGTAAAAATCATCAAACGTCGTATGGGTCGTGACCGTTGCCATTACAACAGTGTAACGGGTATAATTTCACAAATTATTAGTTTCACATATCAATACAAGGATTTGTTACAAATTCAAAGTTATGACCAATTTTATATATTGTTGGAGTTGTTAATATATATTACTATTATTTAAAGCTCAGATTGGTAATACGCTCTTTCCAGATTTTTGATCTGTCCACAGGCTATAACGAAGTAAATTTCTCCGTCATTTCTGTCCACGCCAGGATTCGAACCCGGATCCCCTCATTCCGGAACAAGTCACTCTACCAATTGAGCTACGCGGACGTTTGTTCTGACTACTATCTGCCTTTATGTCGTGTGCGTCCTGCTGGCAGGACGCACACGACATAAAGTTTTCGGATATTATCTGACTTACCATCCTTGTCACATTTACGCCAAAAATCGGATTGTCATCTTCAGAATTTGTAATGGGAATTCATTGAGGACTTTGTTCTCAATGTATCGCAGCAGGATTTCTGCGAAACTGCGTATTGTAGCAGGATTTCTGCTAAAACTGCGGAAAGTGGTGATCCCATGCGGGAACCCTCGGTTTGTAAGTATATTCTGTGAAGAGTATTTTAACTGTAAATATCTTTCGTAGTTTATTAAATATCGTACATAGACGGTGAGGTTTTCATTTCATTTAATAACAATACATCTATGGAATTATCTTCGGATGGAAGTTCCTTATTAAGTCAGAAAAGCAACAACAGGCTACGCATAATAAAATAACAAGAAAGATGACACCGAATTTTCGGGTGTAATAAGCACGTCTTTTGAATCCGTTCTGACGCAAATTAAATTTATCAAAGCTATTCAAATTCAATGGAACCGGTATGGAAAACAATAGATCTGACGAAAGAAAGAAGATTTTCAATCGGGTTTTTATTCCCTCAGATATTGCTGTAAACGGAATCGTGAGCTTACGAACTCTTAGAAACAGAGATATCACAAAAATAAGATGTGATTTTACGTCCCCTGGTGGTGAAAACATGCATTATTTTAGGAAGAAAGTATTCTCAAAAGGTTTATCCATATAAGCGGTATTGGTATAAGAAAATAGTATTAATCGAGTTTTCAGGAGCCCAGATTTTGCAACAAATACTTCAGAAGCAGAAATTAACACATATGACCCCTGGTGGCCAAACCATTCTTTACCAAACATTAAAAATTATGTGAAAAATATTTTCCATCAGGGTGGGAAAAAGGGGGAGACTGAAAGAAAGCTCACATCATTTGTGACCTCTATGGTGTTTTAACAGAAAAGAAGTCAAATTGTTTAGATATGGTGACATTGTAATCGAAGCTATGACGTAACAGTGATTTTAAACTTCAAGCATTGCTCGGACTCAGCTAACAGTGTCATTCAGTGAATTTGGAACTGTTACTTTTGTCACTTGTAATGGTGGCAATGATTGTTCGGTAACGGTGACATAGTAACAGTGACGTGATTTCCTACCTGTCTCTACTAGCTGCCCTTACTAATGCTGAAGGTCCGCTATTCGACGACATTGAGAATGTGGGGTGATGGTGCAGATTTCATTTAGCTGTGCGCTTTGCGCTTAACGACTAGAACGCAAATCTGGCATGTGGTTAAAATACAGGTGAACAACGTACCTGTACATCAAACTGTTTTTCCCCCTGTTTCCTTCTGAAAAGTTTGTATTCCTTGTAGCTCAACTTGAAATAGGGGTGTCTTTGTGTCGGGGTTTTGCAAGAAGTAGAGGTCTACACGAGTCTTAATTTAGAAAGTCAGACCCGGCTCGCACCCAAACGTTTGGAGCCCAGCCAGTTTACGACGCGGCGCTGCCGACCCTTTTTATACTTTCATCAAGCATTCTCCTCCATTTATTGGAAAATCTTCCTTTTGAGCAGAGGTGCCGCGGTGCGCTTTTCAATGGCCCGCGAAGTTCTTTTCAATGGCACGCGGAGCACTTTTCAATGGTTCGCGGAGCACTTTTCAATGGCCCGCGGAGCACTTTTCAATGGCCCAGCGAGACGTTGCCCGCAAAGGAAATTCTAAAATAGAAGAAAATACATTTTCCAAATGGAGAAATCAACACACACACACGTGCACACACACACACGCACACACACAGTGGCGGACTGGGTCTAAAAATATTGGTTGCCAAGATACAAAGAGGGGGCCACCCACAACTATAAGGCTGTCATTGAATTTTTGTAAGAATTATGAAGTTTTCAAAAAATACATAAGTGGGAAAAAGGTACAATTAAAATTTTTGCGAAATAAATTTATATTTTTTTATAATTACAGTGTTCATATATTGTACATATTGCTGGCAGTTAAATATACAATATAGTGAAACTCCAATAGTATTGCATACAATAATAATATTAGAACATCTATTAAATTTTCAAGCTACTAAAAGGTCTAACATTTTGTGTGTTTTGAAAACATCAATTTTAAGTTTTAGTAATTTATGGCTGACGTTGACTGATAAGAAGAATATGTTCTATATATTATTAAGAATATGTTCAACTCTTAAGATATTTCTACTTTTCTCGTCCGCTCTTTTCGGACCTACTACCGAATGGTGACCTCGACGGAGCCACGATCGAGAAGTGTGTTTTGTAAGAATAAACTGGGTTAGAGAAGGCTCAACAACTATTAAGAATAATAATAAGAGGTTATTGCTGTGATTGAAACAGAAGACCTAACTGAAGTGATTCTGGAATTCATCTCAGTACAACGTCTTTCACATTCGCTAGAAGATACAGCAATGATGTGCTTAATATTTTCTAATGTTTAAAGAGGCCCACTTCATCAGGGGCCCATTTGCCATCCGGCAAGCTGACACCCTGGCCAGTCTGCCACTGCACACACACACAGAGAAAATTTTAAACATTACTGAAAAATGTAGGTGCAGAAGGTACTTATTTCGGAATTCATTGTAACATAGATATCATGTTAACTGCATCGCTTCTCTTTCCGAAAGTTAAATTCAGGATTCAAAACCTACGCTCAAATAAAATTAATCAATGCATCTAAAATCTCTGCACTTAAATATAAACAAGGTAGCGCTCGATCGCCAAAAATCCAAACAAATTCTTCGAACATCCTCATCACCGCTGTAGCAGCGAATGGCGCCAGAATTTCGTTTTGGTTTTAGATTCGAGAAGCTGATAATTGTGTTCATGTAAACATTTCTCGACAAAAAACAAAACAAAACACGTGTTTTAGTCGCTGAAGCCAACGCCGTGGAAACGGAATTTCATTTCAACCTGAAAAAAGAAACCATCCCCGTTTTAGACATATCTTACAGCCAGTCTCGTCGGTTTAAGCTGTAATTAATCTTTCAATAGGTGGCAGATTCATTTCACTCAGTGAACTTCGCCATCTGACTGTTTAGAAAGACAGTCTTCATTTTATGAGACGAAAATTTTTTTTTAATGCAAGGACAAAATGTTAAACCTTCCACCAGTACAGTCCCGTTCTCGGGCCGGATTAGGGCCCTGAAGTGTGGGGAAAAGGGGAAGAAGCAAGAATTTCTTATAGTACAATACATTACTGATAAAAGGGTCATTTTTATTTATGCCTTATGTTTACCTCTGCCCTTTCAGACGTTGACTAAAATACTGGATTATATGCGCATACCTTACATATAATATTGTAAGAACTACATTTTTTCTTGTACGGCTCATTTTTTTTACTGAGCTAGAGTTGAATTAGAGTTACGCTATTTAACCCAGCAGACATTTTAAGCACAATTTAAGCAAGCGATGATTAGTCCTATGTGTTTGAATAACCGATCCGTTCAGTAGCTCTGTGGAAAAGGAAAACAAAAAAGAAACAGATCAAATTAAATAACGAGGGCTCATCAATAAGTAACTTCCGATTACCTATAGCCGGCGGCGTTCGTGGCCCACCGGGACATTTCCCGGTGGACCAGAAATGTCCCACTTTCTCGTATCCTCTTTGTCTGGATTCTGGAAATAACGAATAAATATTCTGTTTCTTATGAACAAGGATAGTTAATTTCATTTGAGGTTTATGTTATCTGTCGTTGTCTTAAATATATTGAAATATAACTATTTCAAAATATGTCGTTGTCTTAAAGGACAGTTATTACATTTGAACTTATGCTAATGTTATTGCTTTAAATGTTGAAAAGTTGTCCTGAAAACTTCACCAGGTCTGTGTGTAAAACAAAGTTTCTACGAAATGAGAAGAAAAGGGTGAAACTTACAGAGATCGGGAGAAACTTAGGTGTGTGAAACAGGCTTCCTACGAAATGGAGGAAAAGGAGAGAAATTTCAACAAATGATGAGCAAAGGGGAGAGACTTATAGAAATGGGGAGAAACTTATGTATGCGTGAAACAAGCTTTCTACGAAATAGAAACTTTCAGAAATGGGGGAAACGTTTGTGTGCAACAAGCTTTTCACGAAACGGGGAGAGAAAAGGGAGAAACGTAAGTTTCTGTGAAACATGCTTTTTACGAAATCGGGAGAGAAGTGAAACAGCCAATGTCATGGGCAGATCCAGAAGCTTACCTTGGGAAGTGCAGATCCATAAGCTTATCTTGGGAAACGCAGATCCAGAAGTTTACCTTGCTCTTATCTAAAAAACAAGATAGACTTTATGGAAGGGTCTCTCTCTCTCTCTCGCTCTTACACACACACACACACACACACACACACAGAAACTGTCTGTCCCTGGTCTTGCACTGCTCTTTTTACGCTCTCCAACAATAGGTTGAAGAAGCGCATTGCTCCAACTTTGCCCGTCTGCCTGTCCGCACGATAACTCGCGTACAAATGGTTCGATTTCGATGAGATTTTAGTATGTGGTAGGAGACAAACTGGAGACGAACCCTATTGAAAATGGACGAATGTGATCAAAGGTCAGGACATAGGAGCGGGATCCATTCCATCGCCTTTATGTGTCATAACTTACATAAAAATGCTTCGATTGCTACAAAACTTTATCATGTTGTTCCATAGGTATACTGAACTCGTTCTGTAGAATATCATCGAAATAGAGTCAAAGATCAGGGCACAGAAGCGAGATTTATTCCACAGCCATTATCCTAATAAGTTGAATAAAAATGCTTCTATTACAACAAAACTTTAGTATATTAATTGATAACAAGGAACTGTACACCAATTACACTTAAAATAGCACTAGTGATCCGAATTTCTTGGCGTTGAATATAAATCAAAGTTTCAAGCTTTCTCACATCAACCAGATGGCATTTTCAAGGAGAGTAGACAGCTAACTGCACACTGGATAATGGAACACTTCAACATATTTCAAATTGTTTGAAGTGTTCCACTATCCAGTTTGCAGTTAGCTGTTTACTCTCCTTAAAAAAGCCATCTGGTTGATGTGAGAAAGCTTGGAAACTTTGATTTATATTCTACGCCAAGAAATTCGGATCACTAGTACTACGTATTTTAGTATATTATTGCGGGGGTATACTGAACCAATTCTGTTTAATACCATCGAAATGGGGTCAAAGGTCATGGAACAGGAACGTCATTTATTCAACAGCCATTATCCTCATAACTTGAGTAATAACGTGAATAATGATGTCTGGTATATTGCAAAGCGTATCATAATCAAGGCATTGCATGATTTTACTAACTTATTTTAGAACTTACCCCACCAAACATTTGTGCTAAAATTTAAAATCTCAAAATAAGTAAAAGAACAGAAAGTTCAGCACTATTTTCCTAGCGTTTAATTTCATGCTTTGCGAGGAAACGAGCAGAAAGAAATATGACCGGCAATTCCTCTTTAAAAAAATTGTTTATTTTTACGCAATGCGTGAATCTCTCCCACTTTTTTTTTAAGGAACTTCCATTTACTTCACTTCATCAAGTCGTTCCTGCGCCGTTCATCGTCTTACAGGTGATTTTTTTCTCGAACGCTTGTGGAAATATTACCTTAAACTAAGGCATAACCATTGCTTTTCATGATTAGCCAAAATCTCTTTTCCCTTCGGGGCTTAGCTTTCTCTGTTTCTGAAACTCTAGTTTTTTTTTTTATCTATCTGTTCTCTCTCCCTCTCTCTCTCACTGTATGTCTTTCTATCACTCTCTGTTTCTCTATCTCTCTGAAGCTTGAACGGAACATATAATTTCCAAATTCACAGCAAGTTTTAATCGATATAAAAACTTTTACGTAAGCATGTGCATTTATTGCTATAATTTTACAAAAATAAATACATTAATTATTCACGATCTTGGCCACCTATTATGAAAAGGAAAAGTCTTTGAGTGATGGGAGGCGCTCGCGCCAGTCACCCCTCACTGGATCTGCCATTGGCCTATGCGGGAACATCATTTCTGTGTGCCGAAGAATTCATCAGTCAGAAATCAGTTGAGCTGAGCAAATTCTAGAAGTCGAATCAGATACAGCTGTGGCAAGCGCCTCAAGTGGTACGACGATCAGAACGCAAACTGTATAATGTTAGCCTACGGAAAACTGAGGTTAGTTCAAGATGGCAAGTGTACGGATTCCGAACAGTAAATATAATACATTGTTTGCAGCTGAGTTTTTGAAGTGGCAAAATCAATAACAAACATGACTTTACCAGTTTGAATGCAGGGTTTTTAATCGTTATTTTCCCTCAAATATTCACTAAAATTGTATCAGCTAAACTTGAACGATAAATCAATCAAATATGTACGGTGTAGAGCATTTCTGTAAGGCTGAAATATTTCCCCCGAGCCCAAATTTTGTATCGCATAATATAGCCCAGGCCCAAACGTGCCTCACAATTGTACCTAACCTGTTTAGACATCAACGGAAAAATATCTCTTATGTTCTAGGATTCTACTCTCTCCTTCCCTACAACTAAAAGATGCATTTATCAGCTGGAGAGTTGGCAAGGGACATCTGCTTCCCTAGCGTAAGTGTGCTATTTTCATTCACCATCCGTTTTCTGCTGAAACAATTAAATACGGCTGTGTTGAAATCTATGTATTTTTTTTTTTTTTTTTTTTTTTTTTTGTCAAAGGTTTAACGATTACCGTGAGAAACGCGATGGGATATCGCCTATCCCTAATATCACCATTGGTTCCATTAACGGGAGAGAACCAGTGCTTTAAGACAAAACACAACATCCATGCCTTACTGGGATTCGAACCCGGACCCATCTCGGACGAATAAAAAGCCAGCGTGTAGACCATTGCGCCACCGGGCAAGATCGTCTAGAACAGGGGAGTCCAAACTTTGAGGAACCAAGAACTTCCTTAAACTCTCACTCCCTACTGTGATCCACCAGGATTTATCGCAGTGATATCATCATCATCATCATCATCATTGTCAACCATTATCAATCCACTGCTGGACGAAGGTCTCCCCAAGTTTCCTCCACAACGGTCTGTCTTGTGCCAGTCTCCTCCATGTCACTCCCGCATACTTTCGAATTTCATCCACCCATCTCCCATGTGGTCTTCTTCTGGGTCTTTTCCTGTCCCTTGGAATCCAGTCTAAAATTTCAGCTGTCCATCGATGGTCAGTCCTTCTGGCAGTATGTCCAGGCCATTGCCATTTCAGGGATTTAACTCTGATCATGATGTCTTCCACTCTTGTCATTTTTCGGATCCACGAGTTCCTCTTCTTATCTCTCCTGGTTACCCCAAACATGCACCTCTCCATGCTTGTTTGAGTTGTCTGCAGCCTTTGTATGTCTCTTTTAGTTAAGGTCCACGTCTCTGCACCATACGTAAGCACTGGAAGGATGCATTGATCAAACACTTTTCTTTTAAGACATAATGGCATATTGCTCTTGAAAATTATGCTGTTTCTTCCAAAAGCTCTCCAGGCAAGTTTTGTACGCCGATTAATTACTTCATCAATGTGACCCTCACTTGATATCTGCTGTCCAAGATAAACATACGTATCTCCAGTTTTTCTCCATCAATCGATAAATCTTCATTTCTTGTAAAAGCATTGAACATCACTTTTGTCTTCTGAAAGTTCATTTTTAATCCCACTTCTTTACTCTTGTCAGCAAGTTCCTGGATCATACTCTGCAGCTCTGATGGGGTAGGTGCAAAAATAACTACGTCATCACCAAAACGAAGGTGGGTTAGATAATCTCCATTAATCTTTATCCCTTTGTTTTCCCAGTTCAGTGATTGAAAGATATTTTCCAATGTGGCATTAAAGAGCTTCGGATATATGGTGTCACTTTGTCTCACTCCCTTTCCAATTTTTATGTGTGTTGTATTTTCAAACAGCCGAATCTTTGCACTTGCATTTTCATATATGTTATTAATAATATTAATGTATGCATCTTCAATACCGCAGGATTTCAGAGCCATTGTAACTGCTGATGGTTTCACAGAATCAAAGGCTTTTTCATAACCGATAAAAGCCATGCGCCATGGAAGTTCATATTCCCTCGCTCTTTCAATTAGTTCTCTCAGTACGTGGATATGATCTATTGTGCTGTAGCCACTCCTGAATCCAGCTTGTTCTCTCGGTTGAGCCATGTCCAGTGTAACCTTCAAGCGGTGTGAAAGAACTTTAGTGAAGATTTTATAAACCACTGAGAGGAGGCTGATAGGTCTGTAGTTCTTGAGATCCTCAATGTCACCTTTTTTATGTAGCAGGATCATTGTAGCATTGTTCTAATCCTCAGGAATCTTTCCTTCATTAAGGCATCGAGTGAAAATTTGGGTGAGTACTGTTTCAATTTCTCCACTTGCTTCTTGTATGATGTCTGCAGTAATTCCATCTTCTCCTGGATCTTTCCCCCGCTTCATGTTCTTGATTGCATGAGCAACTTCTGCTGGGAGGACTGGAAGAAGTCTGGTACCTTTCGTGATGTCTGGAGTACATGTATCATCCCTTTCATATAATTTGGAGTAGAAATCTTTCACTCTTGTCAAAATTTCGCCTCTATTTCTTGTTACAGAACCATCTTCTTTTCTCAGAGCCATAATCTGTTTTCTTCCCTTACTGAGATGTCCCTTTGCTATCTTTAGGCTTTGGTTGTTTTCAATTGCTTTCCTCACTAGCTCACAGTTGAATTTCCTTACGTCTTCAGTGATACTTTTTCGTACTGTCTTGCATAGCTCTATATATTCCACTTTGGAAGTCACATCTTCTTTAGTTGTCCTCATCTCTCTTCACTAAAATCAATTAACTAACTAACTATCTAACTTCTTTTTTGTGTCAACATTTTGGTTTTTCCTGATAATTTGTTCACATGCAACTTGTTCTTAGAACCAGCTAATTTTGTTGCTGTTTCCATAAGAGCTTTGATTACTTTTCTGTTAACTTCCGAAATATCCACTTCTTCCAATGTTATAGGCATATTTAAATAGGAATAAGCCTATATCATGACTGTTTTGTTAGTGCGTATGGTTTTGTAAGTTTGGAAACGAATACAGAAAAATAATATTTAAATATTTTTTTCATTTCTGAAACACTATTTTTCAAATAAATTATGTAATTTTACTCACAGATTCTTTATTTGCAGTATTTAATTCTCAGATGTTGATGCATGACACTGCATGTCCTTCCAAAGTTTAGACTTTATTCGTTCTATCATCTGGTCTCAGGCTCACATTCAGTGAGGCACAGTCAGAGATACGATTCTAAATGAGCATCAGTCAGGAAGCTCGACTTCATTATTTTCATTTTTGAGGATTTTTTCATGTTTGATCAAAACACGAGTAATTCGAAACGAAGCCACAGCCGCTGCTTTCGATTGTTGCATAGGCGTAGCAAAAAAGTAACTGTTGTGCTCCTAATTGAGCTTTCAATTCCTTAAGTTTAATTTTTCTCAATTCACTGTTAGCAGGAGAATCATTTTGGTACGACTTATGCGCACTCGAAAAATGTCTTTTTAAATTTCTTTTATTTAGGAATGGCAACTGAATCCCGACATATAAAATGCAAACACTTGTCACGAAACATTGTGAAAAAATAAGATTCCTCCCATTCAGTGTGGTAATGATACGTTTTCGGTTTCTTAACTCCACTCATTTTTAACATGTAAATGAAGCTTAATAACTTAACTTATACCTGCACTCAATAAGTAAACTAATTTTTATGCACAAGCAAGAATGTTGACAGATCGGCCTTCCTGTAAGTGTAGGCGTTGCGATTGGCAACTACACTGGCGTGCAAAAATTAAGGACGAGACGGTTTTTCGAATATAACGTCATGCAGCAGAAGTGCTCCACATCGACTCAAATCATACCATAAGATCCCCAAGATGTAAGAATATGGGACAAGTGAGCAAAACCGTCCAAACAATGAATCCAAAGGATACAAAGGCGCTTTATTGAAAAGGTAGCTTCGAGCACAACTGGACAGAAGACAGAAACGTCCATGTGACAGGCTGCTGCCAAGAAAATTCCAGTCTTTAGTAAGGGATATGATCACCCCTGACTGCATTGCAGGTTATACAACGTCTGTCCATTCTGAGGACGTGGTTGTTAAGGAGCTGTTGAGGCATCGCGGCCCATTCCTCTTTTAGCGCCAATCGCAGCTGCGGAATCATTGCTGGCGGCTGGTGACGTGCTGCCGAGCGTCTCCCGAGAAGGTCCCACACGTGCTTGATTGGATTTAGGTCCGGGGACCTTGCGGGCCAATCCATGCGTTGAATATCTTCACTCTGCAAAAGCTCTGCGAAAGCCACTGTACGATGAGGTGTAGCGTTGTCGTCCATGAAGAGGAACTCAGGACCCACATCACCTCTAAACAGACGCACGTGGGACAGGAGAACCTCGGTACAATAGCGGACACGAGTGACTGAACCTCCTTGGAAGATGTGGAGGTCAGTAGGGCTACCAAGCATGATACCGCCCCAAACGAGAACTCTGTCACCTCCAAACCGGTCCCTTTCGATAATGTTGGAGTTGTGATTGGGTGTTGCTTGCTCTCTCTAGATGTGTATTCGTCCAGAATCGCTCGTCAGACTAAATCGGCTCTCATCCGTAAAGAGAACTCGACCCCATTGCTGATGTGTCCAGTTCTTGTGTTCTTGGCACCACAGAAACCGCCGTCTCCGATGAGTAGGCGTTAATGGCACACATCGTACTGGTCGTCGTGCAAATAGACCACCTTTGTGCAGCCTCCTGGTCACGGTAAAACGCGATAATGGACGTCCAGTTGTCTGTTGCATGTGCTTTGCGATTTCTCCCGCAGCCTGCTGTCTGTCTCTTCTCGCCTGTAGGACAATATACCGGTCGTCCGCAGCCGTGGTTGCTCGTGGACGACCACTGCTAAACTCTTGGACAGCTGTTCCTGTCGTTTGAAATGCTCTCCAAGTTCGTGAAACGATGCTGTGAGCGATCCCGAACTCCTCGGCCACACTAGTAACACTTCGACCTTCTTCCAACTTCCCAATGATGCGACCTCGGGTAAAGTCACCCAGATGTCGTTTACTGGATTGCCTGTTGGCCATATCGCACAGTAGCAGCAACTCGACGTCGTTCAAACCGATGTACACCGTGCAATAACTTTGACCGAATTGCTGAGCGTACACCGCCCGTGTGCTTTATACCCTTCCGATACCCCCCCCCCCCCACGTCATGCTGCATATATGCGCATGCCCTACCGTACCGGAGCCAAGTCTATATCCTGAGTGGTCTTTCGGTCCGTTCTGCCTGCTCGTTACGCTGTTATGCTAATTTCTCCTCTTCGTCCTTATCTTCGTCCTTAATTTTTTACACCAGTGTAGCAGAGCCGGAGATAACAACATGCCCCATGCGACCGACTGCGATGACCGTGCGCAGCGGTTGGAGAGGGGAGTCTGTCTCATTCATTCTACCATCTGGTCTCAAGCAGTTCGTATGGAACAACATACGCCAGCGCGATAATACAAACGATCGACCGTATGAGAGCTCGCGATCAACAGTTTGGCCACCCCTGGTCTAAAAAGTACAATACCATTACATCAGTTCCCTCTTTTAGTGACGTCACGCGGAAACAAAAGCTTCCGACTGATTCCCAACGATGTTGTGTATGGCGTCAAATTGACCCTGCCGTATCAGACCGTGTAACATGAGAGTGACGTGACGTCACAAACGGAGGGAACTTCTCTCTCTTAAATGTCATGGCCAAGTACAGAGGGTGAGCCAAACGTTTTGCAGTATTTGGATCACTGTATGTCTCCATACGTACATTTACGACAAAAGCTGATTAATATTCAAAGTATAGGCCATCGTGTTGCACCGTCTTTAGCCATCTGTCTGCCAGTTGTTCGATTCTGTGGCGGTACCAGTTCTTGTCCTTCGAAGTCAAGAACTCCTTCACCCCAGCTGCCACCTCCTCCTGGTTTTTGAAGTGCCGCCCGCGAAGGAAGCAGGCCATGGACCGAAACAAGTAATAATCCGACGGAGCAAGATCCGGACTATATGCTGGGTGTGGCATCAGATCGATGCCCTCAAGTTCCTGGAGTATTGACCGGGTTGTTCGCGCGGTATGAGGCCGAGCGTTGTCTTTTGTAGGACAGCGCGCTTTCTGTTCACCAGTGACGGGTTCTCCTCCAAAACGGCATACGTCCGCTCAGCTGTTCAGAGTAGAGGTTGGCGTTGACGGTACGACCGTTTGCAACAAATACGTAATGGATTATCCCTTCGAAATTCCACCAGACGCAGATCATCCCCTTGTGCTCGGAGCGCCCACGTTTGACAACAGGTTCAGGAAGATGGCCCGGACTCGGTATATTTCCGTAACCCTAACCCACTGCCGCTCTGCGTTAGGATTACGGAAATATACCGACTTTTCATCGCACGTAGCAACTCTTTTGATGAAATGCACATCGCGCCGGTTTTCTAGGAGTTTCGTGCACACTTACACCCGGCGGCTTGCTTCAGCCGGTGTTAGTTCGTGAAGAACAATGCGGCAGATCCTGTAGATCTTTCCGAGGTCGAACCACGGTGGTCTGCGTTATGCTCAGCTCGCCTGATAATCTCTGAGTGCTGGTTGTTGGATTTGCCTCCACTGCTTGGCGCATGGCCTCCGAATCCACGGTTCGCAGCCTGGCTGAACGTCGAGGTTTCTGTCACCTGAGCGAAATTTCTTGAACCATCTGGTTGTGGTGCTGTGGTCCACGGAACCTTGCCCTTTTGCATGACAAATGTTTCGTGTTGCTTGAGCAGCTTTATGGCCGAGTTCAAACTCGTAAAGCAAAAGTTCCCTAATCAGCCTGTTGTGGCTGTTCATCTTTTAGGCGTTCCAACCATAGACAGAACGACGACATGCGATGCTGTTCACAGCAACGACTACCACTTTATATACATTTCGGACTGACTGCAGTGCGCGACTTGAACTAGTTTAAACACGTGACATACCCGCCGCAGCACATGCGTTTATGCAAATATTGCTAAACTTTCGACTCGCCCTCTGTACACTGAAGAGCAATTGAATTGGAGACAGCTGGCGTTATGCAAATGTGGCGCTGTGGGCGGCCCTGTAAACGGAAACGACATGACGTATGCAGCGATCCGACAATATAAGGAGTGATGCGACGGGAATCAGTAAGAGTCGGACGCAGTATGGGTACGAAGGATCTAAGCGCATTTGACCGTAGGAAAATTGTCGGCGCCCGACGAATGGGTCACTCCATCTCGGAAGTCATGCAGGCACTGGGATTTTCACGAGCCACTGTGTCACGGGTGCACCATGAGTACATTGAATCCGGTAAAACCATCCCTGCAAGGGCCAACTGCCGTGGACAACAGTGTGTGGATGAGCGGGGTCCTCGTCGGCTAGTTCGCATTGTAACAGCGGATAGACGGGCCACAGTGCAAGAAATCGCTTCGCAATTTAACGCTAGTGAACAAAAACGTATTAGCAGCCTCACCATCCAGAACCATCTCCTCGCTGTGGAGCACAGAAGAGATCGTCCCACGAGGGTACCGCTGCTGACTCCACATCACAGGGTGCAAAGATTAGCATGGGCGCGGAAACATCGCCACTGGACCCTAGACATGTGGAAAAATGTTGCCTGGACTGATGAGTCGAGATTCCCGTTGGTACATGCGGATGGCAGGATACGAGTACGGCGCAAACCACATGAAGCGATGGAACATTCTTGCCAGCAGGGTACTTTTCAAGCTGGTGCGGGTGGCATTCTCGTCTGGGGACTGTTTACGTGGACTAAAATGGGACCCCTGGTACGTGTGACATCGTCCCTCACAGGTCAACGTTACCGGGATATCCTGGACGACCATTTGCTCCCATTTGTGCGTCTTCAACATCCCACTAGGGACTTCATCCTGCAACAAGACAATGCACCGTGCCATCGCTCCCGAATTGTATCCGAATGGTTGGATGAACACTCCACCTACGTGACCTCGCTTTCTTGGCCAGTTAGGTCACCTGACCTCAATCCCATCGAGCACATCTGGGATGCCATCGGGAGATACGTTCGAGGCTCTGACCCTCCTTCATCAAATCTTCGTGAACTGTGGTAGCTTGTTGAGGGGTCGTGGATCCGTATGGCTTCCCAACGTTTCCGGTGTCTTGTCGAGTTCATGCCGAGACGAATCGCCGCAGTCATCAGGGCGAAAGGTGGTGCTAGACGTTACTAGACAGGTATCTCTAATTCAATTGCTCTTCAGTGTATGATATACAGTTGAAATGGCCAAACACTGCGTATTTCTTCGCTCTTTTGGGAAACACACGTCTGCCTGACTTATTCTGCCAGACGACACATAAGCAATTTCGTTCATAACTAAATTTAAAACTTCAAGCCTACACGAAACAAATCAAAATATGTCATTACTCTTCACTTTCGTCGTTAAAATGTTAATAGACAACAGAACAAAATAATAGTAGATAACAGAACAAAATACGTTGTTACTTTCAGCGTAAATGCAAAAAGAACCTTGCTTATAAACAATTTCGTTCGAAACTGTACATTTAAAAGCTAGCAAGTCAGATGTTTTTGAAAGCGTGAGCAAAATTGTGTTGCCATCGCTAATATCTCAAGAGGGAAACTTTTTTTTCAAATTTCAATTACTATGAAAATCTACCCGCATATTTTTATTTATTGCCGTCACCTTACCAATTACACGACGTCACCGTCGCTTCGATGAAAACGACAGTTGGTAATTTGATTTTGACTCAAAAAACTTTGACATTCGATATGTCAAACGATAATATAAATTCTTAAATGCAAAGTATATTATGATATAGCGCTTTTTACGTGATATTTTTAAAAGGTTTTTTTTTTGTTAAATAAATTTAGAACAAATCAAAAAAGCTTAACATTCGATATGTCAAACGATAATAAATGTTTAAATGCAAAGCATATTCTGATATAGCGCTTCTTACGTGATTTTTAAGATTTTTTGTTAAATAAATTCAGAACAAATAAATTTAGAAAAAAATATATACTAAGAAGGTTAACTGAAGTCATTCAAAACTTAGTGCGGGGCTTCAGTTGCTGGGCAACAATGGCTCGATCATTGCAAAACGTCGTAGCGTTATCAAAGCTGGGTTATTTGAAAAAATTATTTCCACCAACTTAAAGTTATCGTAGGAAAAAATCCTTTCTTAGTGCGCCTCTATGTTGTAAAAGGAACATTCCTGCCAAATATGAAAGTTCTAAGTTCAGTAGTTTCTGAGATTCGGTGATGAGTCTGTGAGTCAGTGAGGGCTTTCAGTTTTATATGTACAGATCTTGCGAAATCACAGTTAGGACAAAATGAAAGAAAAAAGGAAACAAAGAAAATTCAGAGCTCGAGCCAGAATTGTAGTAAACACAAGGCTATTGCGAATGAAATGGACAGCTTCAATATCCTAAAGCCATTTAGGATATTGACACTCACGTTGCACTGTTTTGTAAGGAAACCCTAGAAGATTGTTACAGGAACTTACATTGTTCATCACCCTTAGTTACACGGCACATATAGTGCGTCGCATAAATATAGAGACAGAACAAATTCTCGAATAAAAAAGAAACAACAACTAGCTGAAATGTACACCTCATATTTACAGCAAAAATAGCATAGGACAAGCAGCTGCACAATAGTTTGACGGAAACATAACGATTCCAACGCGAAGTACAAGGAAAAAACAGAAATACGCTGTCAAAAAAATATAAAGACGTACTAGTTATGAGCACCTCCGGTACGAATAGTGGAGTCGTTGTTCCAAATAACACTGAAAATCCGATTGGGCATGCTGTCCACCAAGTGATGTAAGCGTTCTGGACGGAGTGCGTACCAACTTCGTTCAATCTGCTCTTTCAATGCCACCACACTCGAGAACAACCTTCTATTCGCATACACATCACGAGCTAAGATACCCCAGAAGTTCTCGATAGCGTTCAGATCCGGACTGAGTGCTGGGCCAATGAAATCTATATGTTATTTATTAGAGTTTCATAATACACTATCTACCAACAAGTAATTGGACACCTGTGATAGCAAAGGAAAACGAAGGTTATTCACCTTCAATAGTTAGTGGAGTCTCCACGAGCGGCGATTACAGCTGCGACCCTCCGGGGCATACTCTCAACCAGACGTTGTACGACGGCTAGCGGTATTTTCTTCCACTCAGCTTGGAGAAGACAGGTCAGTTCCTTCACCGATTTCGGACGGTGGGGGCACCCCTTAAGTCGACGCTCCAACTCGTCCCAGAGGTGCTCGATAGGGTTAAGGTCCGGGCTTTGCTCAGGCCAGTCCATTCGATTAACTCCATTGTCACCATACCAAGCCATGGTGGACCTCGCAACATGACAGGTGGCATTGTCATCCTGAAAGTAACACGTGTCCACCCCGTAAAACTGCCACAACGTAGGAAGCGCATGGTCATCCAAAATGGTGCAGTAGGTCTCGGCGTTGAGTGTACCAGGAACTGCGACTAAGGGTCCCGTGCCATACCAGGAGAAACACCCCCATAACATAGTTCCACCGCCGCTGAACTTCACAGTTGGCACAATACATTCCGGCAGGAGGCGTTCTCCTGGCAGACGCCAAACCCACACCCTACCATCCGAACGGTAGAGGGTGAACCTTGATTCGTCGCTCCAGAGAACCTGCTTTCACTTTTCAACGGTCCACTGTCGACGTTCTTTGCACCACTTTCGCCGAGCAGCGCTATTAGACTTGGTGATCAAAGGCTTGTGGGAGGCAGCACGTCCATGATAACCGACCAGATGGGCTTCCTTACGGATGGTATTCATCGAAAGAACATTCCCGGATGCCTGTTGAAACTCCTCGCGGATGTGGTCCATCGATTTGGTGCGGTTCTTCCGAATTTCTCTGGCCAGCACCCTCAGGTCTCTAACTCCCAGTTTTGTGGGTCTATCGGGTCGGGGCACATTCCGACAGTCACCTCTCATCTTCCACTTGCAAATCACGTTGGCCACTGTCGATATTAGGTACTTCAACTCGCTGGATATCTCATGTATGGATCGGCCATTTCTGTGATACCCGACGATTACACTTTTCGAGAAATCAGAGAGCTCCGAACTGCGTGGCATCTTGCATGCGACTGGTTGCGTTGTTGTTTCCCACACGATATTTAACGGCGGCGGCCGTGACGTGTTTCAGGACCGCAGATATCGTCGATTGCAGGGGTGTCCAATTACTTGTTGGTAGATAGCATACATGCGACTCCAGTTTTGCACAGCTGTGATAAAAATCCCACCTTCGCAGCTACAAAAGGGAAACATTGAACTTTATTATCTATATAACTTATATAAAATTGGATGTTTGTTTGTATGTCCGCTATGCAAATCTACAGTTTTCAATTTAGAACCACCAAATTTGGTATATTATCTCATGGGTCTAAGTTTGACCGTAAATGGTTTTTGGAAGGGATCGTGGCCCTGGGTCACGGGGGCGCCATACAAACTTTTCGTGAAATTTACAGTTTTTAATTTAGAACCACCAAATTTGGCATACTATCTCATGGTACCCTAACTTACACCGTAGATGGCTTTTAAATGGGGTCAGAGCCATGGGTCGATGGGCCCCCACAAAAATGTTTTCGTAAAATCTACAGTGTTCAATTTAGATCCACCAAAATTGGTATACTATCTCATGGTACCCTAACTTACACCGTAGATGGCTTTTAAAGGGGATCAGAGCCCTGGGTCAAGGGGCTCCTACAAAATACTTCCGTAAAATCTACAATTTTCAATTTAGATCCACCAAAATTTGTACACTATCTCATGGTACCCTAACTTAGACCGCAGACGGTTTTTGGAACTGGTAGTAGCCTAGGGCCAGTCGGAGCCGTGGGTCAAGGGGCCTCACACAAAATTTCCGTAAAATCTGCAGTTTTCAATTTAGAACAACCAAAGTTGGTATATTATCTCATGGTACTCTAACTTACACCGTAGACGGCTTTTAAAAGGAGTCAGAGCCCTGAGTCAAGTGGACCCCACAAAAAAATTCCATAAAATCTATAGTTTTTAATTTAGATCCACCACAATTGGTACACTATTTCATGGTACCTTCATTTAGACCGCAGATGGTTTTTGAAAGGGGTTGGAGCCCTGGGTCAGGGTGCCCCCATACAGAATGTTCGTAAAAAGTTCCATTTTTTACTTTTAATAACTGCAACACAATTCAGCTCTCCAATACCTGATCTCGGTCTAAGTTAGAGATTGTAGATAGCAATAAAGTGCAAAAATATCCATTTAATGGTGCATTAAAATCACAAATAAATAAACATTAGCTTTCACCACCAACAGGCGACTTCATCAGGCAGAAATACAATGTAATGTAAATAGAGCGTTCCAGATATTCAAAATTGAAAACGGTAAACAAAAGTATGATCAATTTTGTGATCAAAAGGATGTACCTATGTCAAGTCGCGCGCACGCGACATGTCATAGGTACATTGCATTTCAGTGTCGCGGGATTCTCAGAAGCACACGCCAGATGTACGGCAGTTCTATAGATGTATCCTCGAAGGTAAGTATTTCCATTCCTCTTCCTCTTTTTTTTCTGTTTCCTAAAAGTAAATTAACTACATCAATTTGTTTTTATTTTTTAGCAGAAATATTACTGCATCAGCCAGTCATTGGCAGTTGGCTGGCATTAATTTGGAGGAACTCCGCTTTTCACACGGACAACTAACTACACGTCGCCTGCTCAAAGGTTGGCAATCCTAAAAATCTCTACATTTTTGCTCCCAATGGAAAACCCAAAAATATTGTGTACCAAAAAAGCAATAATCTAAATGAATTAAAATAAATTTTCTGGAAAATTACAGGAATACCTTTTTCATCTATTAACTTTCACCCGCTGAACTTGGTGATTCCACGAATAGTAATATTTACCCGGGAAATACCGGGTACTTCTACTAGTTCTACCATAGAGACTAGCTCTATAATAGATAGCTTAACGGAGTAGTTCCAAGAACAAAATTTTAAATATTTTTTTTCATGCGATTTGTATTCAAGCAAAATTGCTACATTCCTGTTAAGATTGGGGAAATCTCTCTATTCTGAAACAAAAGTAACTGCCGCCGCCGTCGTTATTTAAGAAATTTCTAAACAATCGCGCTTTTCTAGCTCGCAGCGTAAAAAGTCTTGAAGACAAAAATATGAAATTTACATGTTTTGTAGAGAATTTTTTTTTTTTTTAATTGGAGGTTTAACGACCACCGTGAGCAACTCAATGGGCTATAAGCAGTCGCCCGTCCCTAATTTAGGGTCACTGGTTCCAGGGAAGGGAAAGAGCCAGTGCCGTAAGACAAACACGACATCCATGCCTCACCGGGATTCGAACCTGGACCCCTTTCGGACGAATGATCAGAGGCCATCGCTTAGACCACTGCGCCACCGGGGCGGCAGAGAGAATTATTCGGAGAACACGCTGAAATAAATCGTTTTTCGATTCTGGTGATACTTGAAGAGCTATTGTATTCCAAAATTCAGGTAAGCAAAAAGTACAATCAGTTCGCGTTCCGGACACACTAACAGCAACAGAACCACAAAACTTTGTAGGTATGTAGGGCCATGGCGAAATTTTTGCACCTCTACGCCCTGTTTTTTGATTGCGATTTAGTTTAGGAGAAATAAAATTTTTAAATTTCACAAATTTCTCTATTTTGCGATTGGATCCATTTTAAAAAGCGGATATATGGCAAACTATAAATCATAATGCATTGCAATTTTTACAGCATAAACTCACAACTATCATCCTTTTTCACAAAACAAAAAAAATAAGAAAAAGTCTTTTCCTGATTTTTAAGCATTTTTTTAAAAACGTAAAGGAAAAATATGAGCGGTTTAGTCTGCCTTCAGCGTTAACCACTCAGGAAAGTTCTGGTACCGTGACCTGCTGCCATGTGATGCAGCTCTTCTCATTGGGTGAAAGGACAGGCTACAATCAAACTGGTAATGACGCTGTGAAAGCGAAAGTATTGGTGGCTTGCTGTGGCCCCGCCTCCTACTTATGACTTGGTGGCGTCCTTGCTATAAGTGCTTCTCACAGTCACAAGGAAGTATTTCTGTTTATCTGAAACACTCCCTGAACTCTGTTGGGGCGAACAAACGAAGCCTTCCCCACTTTGCTATAATATCTGTGAAACAGGAAGGCGGATAGAAACGGCTGAACGAGCAGAATAATGATCACTACTACAATATAAGAATCTCGAGAGGATTTACCAACACAGAACAAACATTTATTGAATAACAGTTAGGTTCTGACGGCGGTGGATTAATCCTCCTCCTGAAGTAGGTTTTACTAAGTTCCAGATTTGACGGTTATTGAGATTAGAAGTCTAAGAGAATTGTCCTTGAAAAAAAAATGTTTTCTTTCCAGCTTTAGACGTTAACATTCCAGAGAGAAACTGCTTACTATTAGGTAGATCTGTGACTCTGAGAATGTTACTACTTTTCTAACTGGGGCTTCAACGTCGTTGCGAACTTAGTCTTCGTAAGTACTATAAATTATTTTGTAGTGGATAAATATCTCTAATGCAAGCGGGATTCCCTGACCGAGACCTGTGCCGCTGCCACATAAACCCTATATCCGCAAAGATAGCACGCTGGTTAACATCATTGAGAGCCTCGGACCTCCGTATACTTGGAGCGGCCGCTTGCTCAACAAGAAGGAAAACGCTTCCCGTCTCCTTACCGGAGAACTACGCTCTCCGCTAGACGAAATCAGACTAACTCGTTCCTCCTAAGAGCCTCGCGCTCTTCACCGCCTCAGCACTACGCATGCGCGAAGCCTCCGGCGTTAACACTCCTCTCTCGTCAACCTGCTGACGTGGCGTTCCTACCCCGACAAGCGTCCCTCCGCTGACGTCACGCGTCCGCTGATCCTTGGCGTCGGCGAAGCGTACTTAACCGATGTGTTTATCCCCACCCTTCGCATCCCGTCAGTCCGTCAGATCTATCCATTAGGAAGTGCACCCTTTGAGAAAGTAATCCTAGCGCCGAAGTGCATCCTTACATTAACACAATATCATCATCACCATTGTCAACTATTATCAATCCACTGCTGGACGAAGGTCTCCCCAAGTTTCTTCCACAACGGTCTGTCTTGTGCCAGTCTCCTCCATGTCACCCCCGCATACTTTCGAATTTCATCCACCCATCTCCCATGTGGTCTTCTTCTGGGTCTTTTCCTGTCCCTTGGAATCCAATCTAAAATTTCGGCTGTCCATCGATGATCTGTCCTTCTGGCAGTATGTCCAGCCCATTGCCATTTCAGGGATTCAACTCTGATCATGATGTCTTCCACTCTTGTCATTTTTCGGATCCACGAGTTCCTCTTCTTATCTCTCCTGGTTACACCAAGTATGCACCTCTCCATGCTTGTTTGAGTTGTCTGCAGCCTTTGTATGTCTCTTTTAGTTAAGGTCCACGTCTCTGCACCATACGTAAGCACTGGAAGGATGCATTGATCAAACACTTTTCTTTTAAGACATAATGGCATATTGCTCTTGAGAATTATGCTGTTTCTTCCAAAAGCTCTCCAGGCAAGTTTTGTACGCCGATTAATTTCTTCATCAATGTGACCCTCACTTGATATCTGCTGTTCAAGATAAATGTACGTGTCTGTTATCTCCAGCTTTTCTCCATCAATCGATAAATCTGCATTTCCTGTAAAAGCATTGAACATCACTTTTGTCTTCTAAAAGTTCATTTTTATCCCACTTCTTTACTCTTGTCAGCAAGTTCCTGGATCATACTCTGCAGCTCTGATGGGGTAGTTGCAAAAATGACTACGTCATCAGCAAAACGAAGGTGGGTTAGATAATCTCCATTAATCTTTATCGCCTTGTTTTCCCAGCTCAGCGACTGAAAAACACCCTCCAATGTGGCATTAAAGAGCTTCGGAGATATGGTGTCACCTTGTCTCACTCCCTTTCCCATTTTTACGTGTGTTGTATTTTCAAACAGCCTAATCTTTGCACTTGCATTTTCATAGATGTTATTAATAATATTAATGTATGCATCTTCAATACCGCAGGTTTTCAGAGCCATTGTAACTGCTGATGGTTTCAACGAATCAAAGGCTTTTTCATAATCGATAAAAGCCATGCACAATGGAAGTTCATATTCCCTCGCTCTTTCAATTAGTTCTCTCAGTACGTGGATATGATCTATTGTGCTGTAGGCACTCCTGAATCCAGCTTGTTCTCTCGGTTGAGCCATGTCCAGTGTTACCTTCAAGCGGTGTGAAAGAATTTTAGTGAAGATTTTATAAACTACTGATAGGAGGCTGATAGGTCTGTAGTTTCCAAGATCCTCAATGTCACCTTTCTTATGTAGCAGGATCATTGTAGCGGTGTTCCAATCCTCAGGAATCTTTCCTTCATTAAGGCATCGAGTGAAAATTTGGGCGAGTACTGTTTCGATTTCTCCACTTGCTTCTTGTATGATGTCTACAGTAATTCCATCTTCTCCTGGAGCTTTTCCCCGCTTCATGTTCTTGATTACATGTGCAACTTCTGCTGGAAGGACTGGAGGAACTCTGGTACTGGTATCTTTCATGATGTCTGGAGTGCATGTATCATCCCTTTCATATAATTTGGAGTAGAAATCTTTCACTCTTGTCAAAATTTCGCCTCTATTTCTTGTTACAGAACCATCTTCTTTTCTCAGTGCCATAATCTGTTTTCTTCCCTTACTGAGATGTCCCTTTGCTATCTTCAGGCTTTGGTTGTTTTCAATTGCTTTCCTCACTAGTTCACAGTTGAATTTTCTTACGTCTTCAGTGATACTTTTTCTTACTGTCTTGCATAGCTCTATATATTCCACTTAGGAAGTCACATCTTCTTTAGTTGTCCTCATCTCTCTTCTTTTTTGCATCAACATTTTCGTTTTTCCTGATAATTTGTTTACATGCAACTTGTTCTTAGTCCCAGCTAATTTTGTTGCTGTTTCCATAAGAGCTTTGGTTACTTTTCTGTTAAATATACAAAGGTAAATGGATGGATTTTCAGACTTTTAGGTGTCTGTGAAACGCTGACAATATACAGCGGAAGTCGCGGTAAAATTGTAGATGCTTATCAGTCCGTTGGAAAGGCCTATCCCTTTCTAAGGCGTGCGAAAACTGAAGTTCTTTGTCTGAGGCCATCGACATCGTAAAATGCTCTCGAACATTCTATTGCCTTCGTGGGCTTTGTACTCTGTTTTCAGTTTCGTAAATAATAATACAAAAATAGATATCCCTACCTATAATAATACAAAAATAATAATACAAAAATAGATATCCCTACCTCTGGTGTCGAACAAAGCACACATTAACACATTACAAAAGCAATATTCTAATCACCTCCACAAGCCCTTAATATATGTCTGCCCTCCTTTTCTTTTGTGTAAAAGTAGCATAATGTTCAGTTCATTATTGCTTATCATAGTTAATGTGTTCGCTCTTACATACGCATTGCTTAATGGCGTAGCGATGCTTTTCAAGTTCGGTGGTTTTCCCGCCGGCATACGTGAATACATAGTAAATATAGGCTTTCGCCTCGTATACAGTATAAAAAGCAAAGAGGGAAAATGCGAACGTGTTCGTCCGCGAATTGTTCGACCACTTCTAAATGGCCTAGAGATCTAAAAATTAGCATGCATACTGGTCTTAAAGTCCGTATACCTAGAAAAATACGAAAACCAAAAAAAAAAAAAAAAAAAAGTCGGCTATGGAACATTGTCTGTTTAAATTTTTCGCGAATTGTATGACCACTTTTAAATGGCCGAGAGATCTGAAAATTGGCATGCTGTTAGGTCTTTAAGTCCGGATACCTGCAAATGCGTGAAAACCAAAAAAGAAAAAAGAAAGAAAGAAACAGCGCTTTGAAACATGGTCTGCTTGATTTTTTCTACCACTTCTACACCTAGAAAAAGTCTGAAAACCAAAAAATTTAGATGGGTGACTTAGTTTTACTGTTTCAAAATACTGATAGGTTTAAAGACAATTTTATCAGAATCACTGAAATGCTTTGAAAATTTCAAATTTTGATTTAAAATTAACGAGCGCCAAAGCATGCTCCGTTTTATGCCAAACCGTATGCATTGACATCGCGACGCTGTTCTAAATCGTAAAACAGTTACGGATCTTAAATTTCTTTTCTTTCCCTTAATTACTTTTCCCTTCTTTAATTTTATGTTCAAAAAATGTTTTTATAGATTAGCCGTACGGAGGACGGGAATAATTTCTAATTATTTTAAATTCTCGACGAAAAAAAAACCATGTACTCAAGGGCCTCTAAAATGAAAGGGGCCTACGCAGCTGCGTCCCTTGCGGGGGCTACGCTACTCCAATGTCCCCTGGACATCTCACCATGCACTTAGCAAAAACTTTCTTATATGCAGTCCTCCTCTTTAAGTCCATTGATCAGGCTCTACAACACAGCATACAGTCCTTTGATGCTTTAAATTCTGAAAAAGACTCACTTTTCATCACCCGTAACTAATCGTTCCAAGAACGGTTCGTTTCTGTGACGCGCAAGCAAAGGAAGACAGTTGGTCATTCCGATTTTTTGAGGATAGATCATGTGGCACCCACTGTTCGAACTTTGTGATAAACCCAAGCGCATGCGTCGTTCTTTCTACTGTTGTTCTATGTACAGAAAACCTTTCTGATAATTCTTCAACTGTTAGATGTTGGTCATTTCATACGGCTTGGTTGAGATCCTCTTCAAAAACCTCTGATGGACATCCAGAACGCGGCTGACCTCTGGAGCTTCTGTCTCCTTCATGGGATTTTCGGAATCAACGGCAACAGGTGCTTTCGTTCACAGCATCCTCGCCATACGCTTCATAAATTTTGCGGCAGGCTTCATCTGCATTATACTCAAGAAACGCATTAAATCCGTTTTATTTTTATGGTGTAATACGCACAAAGATTCGCCAAGCTTTCGCACTACTACTGGGAGGCTTTTTCAAGGCAATGGTAGACAAAAAAGTTTGTCTCTATTGCCTTGAAAAACCTCCCAGTGGAGTGTAGACATAAAAATCTTATGTCTACCATTTCTGTTTCATCTTTCTTCTTTTTAAAGTCGTTCTCTAAATTCATTTTGTCGTGGGTAGTTTCGCTATGAAAATATTGCCTTGAAAAAGCCTCCCAGTGCAGTGCGGAAGCTTGGCGAATCTCTGTGCGTATTACACCATAAAAATAAAACGGATTTAATACGCTATATTCGTTCCTTGAGTATTCATATTGTGGTGTATTAAAAATAACGTTTTTCAACTGCATTGTTGCCTTTATCGAACTCATAAAGCAAACAATGCCTAATGTAATCCTTATTGATAATAAGTTGTAAATAGTAACACTGTACTAGTGATCCGATTTATTGGCGTAGAAAGTAGGCACATTAGCTTTTCCAAGCTTTCGCACATCAACCAGATGGCTTTTTCGAGGAAGTTAGACAGAAACTGCAATTGAAAAATAGAACGCATTAACAATTTGAACGCGGAAACTTGACTTGACAACAATAGATACGACGTTATGTTCATTTAAAGATGACGCATCACGTTGGTTGCACGCGCGGCATCCTGGTAGGCAGAATGCTTTACGAATGAGATACGCCTTCATACACAGTGTATTCAAAATTTTCCAGGACTGATCATACACAGACCATATAACCCAGAGGATATACTTACATTTGATATTAAGCTTCTACATAGTCTCCTCCCAATTCAATACAACGCTTGGAACGAGTGTACAGGTCAGTAAACGCCTTCTGGAACGCCTTCACTCCAACACTATTGAGTTCCGATGTCACGGTCGCTTCAATCTCCTCTATCGACTCGTACCGCTGCCCCTTCATCTTCAATTTCAACTTGGGAAATAAAAAGTAGTCGGGGGGACAGATCTGGTGAGCACGGGGGGTGGTTGATGCACACAGCCTGCCTTTTCGCCAAAAATTGCAGCACAAGGATTGACTTGTGAGACGGTGCATTGTCGTGCAAGAGGCACCAATTTCCACTGTCCAACAAATCGGGCCTCACACGCCGCATTCGTTTCAAAAGCCGATCCAAAACATCTTTGTAGAATGCTCCAGTCACAGTGGAACCTTGACGAGGAAATTCTCGATGAATGATGCCCCGACTGTCAAAAAAGATGATCAGCATCGTTTTCGTTTTTGATTTCGAAGCGCGAACTTTCCTCGGCTGACTCTTTTTCGGACTTGTCCACTCAGCACTTTGGCGTTTTGTTTCCGGATCGTACTCCACACACCAAGTCTCATCTCCGGCGACAATGTTTTGCAAAAAAGTTGGATCCTGATCGACCACGAAAATCAAATCTTTGCAGGAGGAAATTCGGTGTTCTTTTTGTTCAGGAGTCAGAGTGTGCGGCACGAAGCGCGAACAGAGCTTCCTTTTATTCAAATCCTCCGTCACGATCGTGAAAACAGATCCCACACTAATGTTTAACGACTGTGCAATCATTTCTATCGTTATTCGGCGGTTGGATCTCACCAACGCTTGCACACGCTCAACATTTTCATCATTTCGATTCGAACATGGACGACCTGATCTCTCATCGTCTTCAGTCGAGTCTCTTCCAGCTTTAAAATTCGAAAACCACTCAAATACTCGCGAACGACTCATAGCATCGTCACCATACGCAGATTTAATCATTTCGTACGTTTCTGTGGCAGATTTTCCCAATTTAAAACAAAATTTGATGTTCGTTCGTTGCTCCATTTTTTTTCCGATGACAACGGCTCACACACACGCTTTACACAAATGAACGCTGCGAAGGCGGAAGTAGTCAAAAATAACTGCAATCACGTGATACGCGTGGCTGAAGGTCGTTGCTGCGTCATCCCGCCGGTTTCACAGAGATAGCGCCACCTGTACGTTTTTACGAGCGGGAGTCCTGGAACTTTTTGAATACACTGTGTATCTGGTGCCGTTTCAGAGCTAACCCATGGAAGCATTTTGGTTATCACACGCGTCATCTGTTATTGCATTTATTTAAATTTTTCACTTGGAATTTGCATCATGAAAAACAGGTAGAACATTTACACACATCCGATTGTTTTTCGCGTCGAAAAAGATTCAAAGGGCATGCTCGAAAATTCGGTGTCATCTTTCTTGTTTTCTCATTTGTGACATTATTTCAGAGACAGCCCGTTCCTTAAACTGAGTTAAATTTCATGGCTTCCGTATATATACAAGAATTCGAATGAGCTACCTTGCTGAAATGTTTGAAATAACTGTGCTAAAAGTTTGTCAACTGTGATTTTTCCTTTTTTTTTTCTAGGGCTTGAATTCAGCATCTTTGAAAGGATGGTTTCCAAGATGTTGTTGCGTTAGTGTGTGTGTGTGTGTGCTCTCTCTTCCAAGAGGAAACCGGAGTTATTTTGGAGCGCGAGGCGAAGCAATACGTGTTTACTCAGTCGGTGAAGAAACACAACTGCCTGTTTGTGTTAAGTGCTTTATCGGTCGTCTTCGGGCAAATAAAGGTGTTTCTTGTTACGCAGCGCCAACAATACCCATTTTCTTTTCATCATCGTCTGCTTGCTTCCTTCGTTCCGTTTTTGCCCAAGGGAGTTGTCCGACAGGATCCTAATCACGCGAACCGTTCTGCCGCCTACGAAGGTGCGTTAACTTAAAGGTGGCAAGCAGGCAGCATTCGCGAGGAAAAGGAGAGAGAGAGAGAGAGAAAGAATAAAAAAATAAAGTAAAAAAAAAGCAGGCCATAGAATACCGTTCACGTGTTTCTAGCAGAAAATCGAATGGTAAAGCTGCTCGAAGTTTACGACCATCGATAAAGGATTGGGGTAACAAAGAAATGATGGAACACGGAGAGAAGAAAAAAAAATCACAGAGATAAAAAGAGTAAGAACCAAAAAGGAAAGGGTAGGAATCAGAAGTCAGTGCCAGAATGACAAATGGAAAAACTGCAGGTGTGGGAGAATTCCACAATGCTCCGGGAGTTGCTGCTCCCAGCATTTGTCCAAAATGACTGATGGTTTTTTTCCTAACGCTGGAGAATCACTAAGATGGGCAAGCTCAGACACAGAGAGAAGCAAACCAGGCTGAACCGCGGCGTTATTTTTCCTGCTTGATATACGGATTTTATTTTATTTAATTTTAACGTTAGCTTCTCATCCAACGAAAATGTATTAATCTTCATATTTCCCTGAGCTGTATTTATAGCGACTTAGCATCACTAAGCTAAAAACTTCACTAATTTAATAAAAAGCTTGGCTTGAACAATTCGAATTGGCGGATTTCGTTTGCTGCAAATTGAGGTAAAATCAAGATAATTTATCTTCCGCAAATACGATGGGATGGAATACCTATCACTTTAGTTTTAAGTAGATAAGCTACAAGAAAATACGTTTCAAAAATTTCTGGCCTTGGGGGGAATGGAAATTAGGAAGAAAATTCATGTGCGTTACTCTTGGTTACACTACTGAAACACGAACAACAACGCCCGCACACACAAAGGAGTCGCCGTTTCTCAGATTGCCAATAAATGCCATTTAAATATTAGTGGTTTTAGGATGTTTTTCAGAGAACTAAAAGGAATTAGGTAACAAAAGGAAATAACAGAACTCGCAACGTGCGTACATTAATTGAAATTTGTCATTTACTATATAATAAGTAGAGGTGGGACGAATCCTTAATTTTCTCGAATCCGAATCCGAATCCTAAAAGGTTCTCGAATCCCTCGAATCTCTCGAATCCTTCATATAAGAATAATTATAAGAAAAAAGGGAAAGAAATACTTCTACATAAAATTAAAAATTTTTAATTGAAGCAAAATTTTAAATCTGTGTTTAATAAAAAACAAATTAAAGAATACAGCTTTCAAAAAATATTCCCATATTTAATAAAAAGATACAAATCAAATTTATAATTTACATTGACTAAATGAAGTACATAACTCTTGTGGTTCACTTCCATTTTCTGGACATAATTTGACAAAAAAATATTTGAGTAACAATTCAAATTTGTGACATTTTTCTTTAATAACAAAAGTTTCAAAACCTTTTTAAATCAAAGCAAGTGTAGAGGTGCGGAGGATTATTTCAAGAGTTAATGTAGATAAACATTAAACATGGAACACAAAATTGAGTAAATTCTTTCCAGGAAATGAAGAAAAATCAAAAACATTATTGTTTTAAGAGTTAATAAAGACACTGAACACTTTCAGGGCAATGTAAAAAAATCAGAAACCTTTAATGGAGATTTTTATTTAAAAACATTAGCATTCGAACTCACTCTGGGTCTAGCCTACTTCGTTTTTTATCAGCTATGACACCTGATGTGCTGAATAGTCTTTCTCACGTTACTGTCAATGGTGGTGTGATAAAGAAATTTTTGAGAGTTTCCTGAAATTTTGGAAATATCGAGCTATTTCAAATAGTTGTGTACACACTGTAGACGGTCTTCTTCGATCATTTTCTAATATCAGAACTGGTCATCCTGACAAAAACTCCAACAAATATCGATCTAGTACAAAGCAAGTTATTAGACTAAGATTCGTAAAGATTCGAATGAAGAAAATAACGCAAAGTTTCGAGTTTTCGAATCCCGAATCTGTTTTCAAGATTCAAGGGATTCGAGAATTCGAATGTCCCATTTTTAATAATAATTGCGTATCCTAAATTCAAGAAAAAATGAGGGTTTCTAGAATTATTCTGTATTTAATGCATATCGTGCACTTTGACGTACAGAGATTGGACAAAATAATGTGAGCATCATGGTTATATGGGTAAATGTTATTCCTGAAGGCTAGACTGAAAAAAACATTGATTAGCTTTTTGTATGTCTTTTCTTTGTATATACTGTATTCTCTGGTTTGTATGCCAGTGTAGAACAAGTGATATTCAGCAGCGGTTCGTTCGAGCTGTCGGTGAAATGGCTGGCATGCCAGACTTCCAAAGAAGACGAATCGTGAGATCTTGCTTAGACGGAGCTGCTGTAACCGTAACAGCCAAATTGTTAGGTGTTTCAAGAGTAACAGTATCCACGGTTATTACTGTGTACACCAAGCATGGCAAGACTTAATCGTCGAAGAAGAATAGTGGGCAAAAACCGAGACTGAATGAGAGAGACCGTCGAGCACAACAAGAATTGTGTCCAAACAACCCAGTATACTGCAGCAAAAGTAACAGAAGAACTCAGTATCCACCTGGAAGACCCTGTTTTCACACATAAATACCGCAGTGAACTTCACAAAGCCAACATCCATGAAAAAGCTACAATTGCTAAACTTTTAATCACAGAACAATGGGCTAAAGCCTAGATTGAATGAGAGGGACCGTCAAACATTAACAAGGATTGTGTACAAACAACCTAGTACTACTGCAGCAAAAGTGACAGAAGAACTCAATATCCACCTGGAAGACCTTATTTCCACAAATACAGACCGCACAGAACTTCACAAAGCCAACATCCATGGAAAAGCTGCATTTGCTAAACCTTTAATCACAGAACAGTGGGCTAAAACCGAGATTGAATGAGAGGAATGGTCGAACATTAACAAGGATTGTGTCCAAACAACCCAGTACTACTGAAGCAAAAGTGACAGAAGAACTCAATATCCACCTGGAAGACCTTATTTCCACAAATACAGACCGCACAGAACTTCACAAAGCCAACATCCATGGAAAAGCTGCATTTGCTAAACCTTTAATCACAGAACAGTGGGCTAAAACCGAGATTGAATTAGAGGAATGGTCGAACATTAACAAGGATTGTGTAAAAACAACCCAGTACTACTGCAGCAAAAGTAACAGAAGAACTCAATGAACTCAATATCCACCTGGAAGACCTTATTTCCACAAATACAGACCGCACAGAACTTCACAAAGCCAACATCCATGGAAAAGCTGCATTTGCTAAACCTTTAATCACAGAACAGTGGGCTAAAACCGAGATTGAATGAGAGGAATGGTCTAACATTAACAAGGATTGTGTCCAAACAACCCAGTACTACTGAAGCAAAAGTGACAGAAGAACTCAATATCCACCTGGAAGACCTTATTTCCACAAATACAGACCGCACAGAACTTCACAAAGCCAACATCCATGGAAAAGCTGGATTTGCTAAACCTTTAATCACAGAACAGTGGGCTAAAACCGAGATTGAATTAGAGGAATGGTCGAACATTAACAAGGATTGTGTAAAAACAACCCAGTACTACTGCAGCAAAAGTAACAGAAGAACTCAATGAACTCAATATCCACCTGGAAGACCTTATTTCCACAAATACAGACCGCACAGAACTTCACAAAGCCAACATCCATGGAAAAGCTGCATTTGCTAAACCTTTAATCACAGAACAGTGGGCTAAAACCGAGATTGAATGAGAGGAATGGTCGAACATTAACAAGGATTGTATCCAAACAACCCAGTACTACTGCAGCAAAAGTGACAGAAGAACTCAATATCCACCTGGAAGACCTTATTTCCACAAATACAGACCGCACAGAACTTCACAAAGCCAACATCCATGGAAAAGCTGGATTTGCTAAACCTTTAATCACAGAACAGTGGGCTAAAACCGAGATTGAATGAGAGGAATGGTCGAACATTAACAAGGATTGTATCCAAACAACCCAGTACTACTGCAGCAAAAGTGACAGAAGAACTCAATATCCACCTGGAAGACCTTATTTCCACAAATACAGACCGCACAGAACTTCACAAAGCCAACATCCATGGAAAAGCTGGATTTGCTAAACCTTTAATCACAGAACAGTGGGCTAAAACCGAGATTGAATGAGAGGAATGGTCGAACATTAACAAGGATTGTGTCCAAACAACCCAGTACTACTGAAGCAAAAGTGACAGAAGAACTCAATATCCACCTGGAAGACCTTATTTCCACAAATACAGACCGCACAGAACTTCACAAAGCCAACATCCATGGAAAAGCTGGATGTGCTAAACCTTTAATCACAGAACAGTGGGCTAAAACCGAGATTGAATGAGAGGAATGGTCGAACATTAACATGGATTGTATCCAAACAACCCAGTACTACTGCAGCAAAAGTGACAGAAGAACTCAATATCCACCTGGAAGACCTTATTTCCACAAATACAGACCGCACAGAACTTTACAAAGCCAACATCCATGGAAAAGCTGCATTTGCTAAACCTTTAATCACAGAACAGTGGGCTAAAACCGAGATTGAATGAGAGGAATGGTCGAACATTAACAAGGATTGTATCCAAACAACCCAGTACTACTGCAGCAAAAGTGACAGAAGAACTCAATATCCACCTGGAAGACTTTATTTCCACAAATACAGACCGCACAGAACTTCACAAAGCCAACATCCATGGAAAAGCTGCATTTGCTAAACCTTTAATCACAGAAACTAACGTTACAGTGCGAAAAAGTATACGTCATGAGCATAAAACCTGGACAGCTGATGCCTGGAAACGTGTGATATAGTCCGATGAGATCTCATTTACATTATTCCCAACAGTAGGTTGGGTTTATGTATGAAGAACCACCAAGGAAATGTACATTTCAGAATGTCTCAGGGAGGTACATTTATGATAATTTGGGCTGCTATATCTTGGTATTCGACTGGCCCCATCATTATTCTAAATGTTCGAGATACTGCCAGCGAGTATTTGGACATTCGACGTGATCAGGTGCACCCTATGGTCGAAATGTTCCCCAACAATGATGCCATCATTCAAAATGATTATTCGCACATATGCACTTCAATCTTCTGTAAAGCACCAAGAGAAACTTCAACATCTGCTGTGGCCATCTCAATCCTCTGATTAGAATATCATCGAGCAACTATTTGCAGTTTTGGAGAGAAGAGTGAAAGGCAGATTTCCTCCCCCAATATCTCTGGAGCCATGAGCTGATGTTCTGATCAATGAATGGTACGACATTCCATTGGAGACTATTCAAAAGCTGCATGAATCTATTCCAAGAAGTTTGGAAGCTGTATTAACGGCAGATGGTGATCTAAATACCTCATTACAAAAGACATATTGCCTATTTCCAAGGTGTAACATTATTTTGTCCAACCAGTGTATGTACAACTACTTTTGCATTCAAGTTTTGTTTACTTATTTTAATTTTAGTTGTTTCTTTCTATGTTTCCTATACTGAGCGTCATTTCTCATCTCCCAAAAAGGCTTCCCCGATGTCCAGCTGCGTTAACGCCCTCTAGTGAAAAAGCATTTTGTCGCTTATTGTAAAATTCATGCAAAAATTGTTCATCGTCGTGTCCACAATCTAACGTAAAAGGAATATTTAAAATAAGATTTTTGGAATTCGAAAAAGATATAATATACATATATTTACGTTCCCTAGCGGTGACACCTTGCATTATTTCAAACAGAGGAAGAAAAGTAAAATAAATTTTGAATTTAATATCATGTGCATTTGCGCCGCCTAGCGGACTTGTTTTGCACAGGGGAAAATCAAATGCATGGATCTTCTTTTCCACAATTTAGGCATTCAGTTGCGAAAGAAATTTTTCAAATCGGACAAATAGTGATAAAACGTTAAGTGCTTGTATATATTATTTGTAAGCACGTACTTAAAAAAAACGATTTCAAAAGGCATCAAATATGCAAGTAGAGTCTGCCTGTATTTGAATCACAGAGAATGCATGGAAGTAGTGTTAGCAGCTTGTTAAAGACGGTTTAGTCTGAGTGCTACGTCGGCGTTATCCTCACCTGCGTGATTATTAAAATGTGTTGTAGTCTACGCAAATATTCTATCAAGTCGGCAACTGTGTTTTTGATTTATTTTTCGACCACATGTGCGTAGAGTATGGTAAATATCAGGGCATACTAAAATAAGCGAGCGATTGAATTTTTCCCGCTAACAAAACGAGAAAGGGCAACGTGAAAATGTGCTCCAATGTTTTTCTACATAGCGCCGATTTGCTTCCAGCAGAGGACTTAACTGCGCATTCTCAAATGCACCTGCGCTGGGGACGCAGGAGATTGTGCCCAAGGGAAGCATAATTCAAGGTTGTGCATGGACTGTGGATGGAACATCTTAAATGTTTAATTGCAAGGGAACACAAGATGCTTTCACAGTAGTTTTGCTTCTCAGTACACATAAACTTCACACTCACAGAACGTTTATAATCGTAAAATGTTTCGTTAATCTAATAAAATTTCCAGAAAAATGGTGGGTAGAGCACATACTCATGAGCTCTTATAGATGAGCCGCCTCTGGCATTGGGGCGAGGGATAAGTTGTAAAAGAAGGAGAAAGAGAGGGCACAGTAAAGGAAGATGTAAAGCCACCGGCCAAGAAAAGACAGAAATGGCATGTGGGTGACGATTGCATGCTAAAATGTAACGGGACAGAGGATACGGGAAGTCTAACGTGAAGAAAACGCCACTGGGTGTTCCACTCACGTAGGCCATTTACGAGTGGAATATGACTGGGACGTTAGAAGACGATATACCGAGCGACAGCTACAGCGCACGGAGAAAGGTTTTGGAAAAAGTAAAATCGGTAAAAGCTGGAAACAGGAACATTAGGTAGTAACAAATACGGTAAAGTTGGGGTAAAGTAAGGGAGAAAGGAAGAGACAGAGGAGAAACGGCTGATCGGTACTAGTGGGAGAAACAAAGTCCGGAAAATTAGATTTGAAAAGCGGGTGAAAACAATGAAGTTTACAGGCATTTGCGAGCGTGGAGCTGGCGACTCCGGTAAAGGAGAAAGCCAAACACCTGAAATGTCGAAATACTGTTTTACACTAATGATCCCAGCTTTACTCCAGGAGAAGTGGTGAAGGAGGTGTACATTAGGAAGACGAAGGAGTAATTTAAAGAAAAGTGGTTTTCGAAGCAACTTTGAGAAGAAAGAAGACGGATACAGAAAGAGTTTAAATGTAGACTATAAAAGAAGACATTGTGACAAGAAGGGATTAAGACGAGAGAATACGAATGAAAATTTGTTTATTTTCAGATGCATGCTTTTTAAAGTGAGTAGTGAGACCATAACATCCAGAAGCACAGTTTCTGGAGAATCGACTTGAACGACACGTTTAATAAATGATGAAAGGGCAAACGAATCGGAACGATGCCGAAGGGAGACCAGATCTTGACTGCCGGATGGCAGGAGTAGGGTTAGGATCAAACTGTCAGCCGGATTCCAATTTTGGACTAAATGAAGCTCAGAATGAACTTGGACCTAGGCGACAAAAACCGAGGCGAAGGCACTCCACAAATGTGTCATAAAAGGGACGAAACCAGACAGTTTGCGATGATAGTTCTGCCGCTCACGGAGGTGAAAGTTTTTACTCTATTCCAAAGATGAATAACTGAAGTAACCCTAATCAGAAGTTCCGTCTGATTCTGAAGCACGGTCGCTGGATGAATTTCTAAGATGACTCCAAGGAAACATTGACATAAGAGTGTCCACCTCATGGGTTGCTGGTTCTAGAGCGCCAAGTGCCGCACCACAGTCCTTGACATTTATCTTTATTGAAACTTCTTCCACAGATGAAAGGGTATATAGCATAATTATCTTTAAGAGGAGAAACTCGGTGTTATGTCAGAGCAAAACAGTTATGTGCGAAGAGAATGTGCGAACTACAGAGGGGAAAACATGTGTCAAGACGACAAATCTGCAGTGAGACATTTTGTCCGCGTAGATCAGTTGGGAGAGCGACTTACTCTGGAGTGAGGAGACACGGAATCAATGCTCGTCCCGGACAAACTTGTGTCTCCACAAGAGCTGTAATTATAGAATAATGAAGAGAAAAGAAGAAGAAGGTTGAAGACCATGATTTGTCCAAGTCGGTTCAAAAAGGGGCAAAACACCAAGGTGAAGAGCCGGACAGACATCGGACACGCCTGTCTGGTGCCGGTACGAAAAGGAATGGCCGCTGTTTTCAAAGAGCCGAACTGGACGCTTTCGTATAAAGTTGAACAGTCGAACAAGAAAAGAGAAGTAGCAGGCGAATGTAGCAGCATGATGATCATGATTCATGTCATCGAGCGAACGACATTGATTCAAAGCACAAACCACGAATCGTCGTCAAACTGATCCGTCACATATGTCGAAAATGGTGGATACTCGTTTCGATGGTCCTTGATAGTACTGTATAAGCTTTTTAGGTTAATAAGATAAGGAAGCACCAGGTTCAGACTGGCAGAAAGAAACAGTAAAACGTTTGTAGTCTAAGTTAAGTAAGTTGATTTGGGGTCAGTTATTAGGTTAGAGAAGACTCCTTTTTGGGAGGCAAGAGACGGGTGAAATCACCGATGTAACTACCCTAGCACCTTCGCGCCTCTTTATGATTATACTTCCGATCCCGCGAGAGTCATTACACTTTATTATTTATTTATTTATTTATTCATTTTCTTGCTCAACCAACCTCAGACAATATGTCAGTTCCTCATTATTCTGTTAACGCCTGTAAGAAAACTGACCTGGTTCGATACACAGAATCATACACGTGAAAATGTGAGTCCAGACCTTTTCTTAAAACACTAACAAATAAGTAGTTTAATTCAATTTACTCCGTGGCTTAGGAATCATCGTATTGGCGCTGAACGGGATAATTTGCAGATTCCCGTATGCATCCGTCTTACCGACTCAGAACCTTAACCTACTGGTGCTCGGCTTCTACCGTAATTCCCGTAAGCAGCCTTACGGCTCCATCTCCGTGAAAAAAAATTCCCCGAGGCCTTTGCAGGACTTCTAACACTCAAGAGGGTCTATCCCCCCCCCAAAAAAAACACGTATTTCTCCCCAACCAGAGAATTTCTAACTTCCACGGATGGCCTAGTGGTTAACGTTGATGCCTGCCACGGAGAAATCTCTGGTTCGATCCCAGTCAGGTACGAACGCTCGAACCACAAAATATCCGCCGTGCGTCGGATGGGCACGTTAAGCTATCGGATCCCGGTAATAAATAAGGGCTTCTTCCTCCTCTTTCTACCTCGCTTCCTTGTTACTTTCCTGTCGGGCACTATAGCACAAATCTCCTAGCTTCCTATTTCTAAGGGTTGTTTAAGACCTGGGGTCAGACACTCCCTTCCTGAAAACTTCTACATATGATCTCATCTGAATTTCTATCATTTTCTCGTCCGTGGAACCTTTTTTAACCGCCACCTTCCTAATTGTGTTCAGGAGTTAATCCTCACCTGCCTGCCTGTAAATTTCTCTTAAGCGCTCATCTCTCATTCATACACCATAAAGTGATAATCCCTTGCCACAACACAATTACACTACTTTGGCATACTTTTCTTCTCTGCCGCTTCTAATTAATCTCTTGTTGCTGAGCTCCAGGAGGCTCAAAACGTACTTATCTTGACCACCAATCCAAAATGGCACGAACAAAGGAATTCCACGTTAGAACGAGCATATTAATCCATATTTACAAAGAATATATCTGAGCACGAGTTAGAGAATTGTACAGTTCAGTGAAAAGAATGAGAAAGAGATCAATGAAACAAAAATGTCGAACTGCTAAGAGGAGAGGAAAGAAAGCAACGTAGAAAGCGTGGTGTTTATTTTGGCCTCCTTGCCAGTTGGATCATGAAATGACATTTCAAAAACAGCAGTCTTGATTTCCTCCGAAGTAAGAGGAGATTCCAGGTGAGGGGCTAGATGACTCAGCACAGAAGAAAGATCACGGAAATGTGTCGTAAGTCGAGGTCAAATCACTGTGGACTTCCAAAATTTCTAGGTAAAGAAGTCGAAAACATAGAACTGCTCGGTGTCTGCTTTGTGGAATAATTTCAGAAAAGTTGCCCCTTACACGAACTTTAAGGAGACTGCCATCAGAGAGAAACAGCTGAAATCCTCTCCAGCAAACTAGCATGCAATGATACAGGGTGATCCATTTAAACCAGTACCATGTAATTTACTTATAACTTTTTATAAATAACAACAAAATCATACAGTAAGTTGAGAATTATACATGTAGTATTGGAGAATCATTTTATCAAAGCAAATGTTGGAATTTGTCCTCCATTTTCTTGTAAACACAGTTGAACACGCCGCACCATATTCAGTGATGTCTCATGTAGAGTACGAGCAGTAACATCGCCAATTTCAGCCGTGATTGTTTCACACAATGCATCCAATGTTTTTGGATGGATTTTGTAAACTCTATCCTTTAAGTAGCCCCATAAAAAAAAGTCAGGGGAAGTTAAGTCCGGAGATCGGGGAGGCCATATGCTTTTTGAAATTAATCTGTCATCAAAGAAGCTGGTTATGAGTTCCAACGAGACTTTCGATGTGTGATACGTAGCGCCATCCTGCTGAAAGTAGCCCTCTGTCAATTCAATGTCATCAAGTGGTTCCACAAATTCATTGAATATGCGGCAATAAACGTTAGTGTTGACAGTCTCAGAGAAAAAAATGGGGCCAATAATTTTCATAGACGAAACCTCACACTATACACCAACCTTTTGCGAATGCATCGGTGTTTCACACATAACGTGTGGGTTTTCGGTAGCCCAGTATCTGCTGTTTTGCGAATCGACGTAGCCTGACAGATGAAACCAGGCTTCATCCGTAAACCATGTGATGGAGGGAATATCAGATCGCAAATTAAGAAAATGTTGAAACCATTTGAAGTAACTTACTCTCTTTCCCTTGTCCGGTTCCTGCAGCTGATGGAAGACGTGCACTTTAAATGGTCAAATATTCGCTTTTTTTGCTGCCCTATGAATATCCTGTCTGTTGGCTTAATCTGCGCAACAATTTCTTCGGAGATTGAAGTAACCGTTGCCGAACATCATCCACACGCGTTTGGGGCATAGGTGGGTGATGTCTACCGTTACCGATGAGAAGAAAACCGGTTTGCTCCAGTTTTTTTGCCATCGACAGAATTGTTGACTTGCTTGGCACTTTTCGAACTCCAAACTCTCTTCGAAATGCTCGTTGCGTTTTGATGACAGAATTGGTTACCCAATACGATTTCACTAAAAAGCACGCTCTGGAACAGAGTACTGCATGTTTCCGAATGCACGCAAGTGAATGACAACGCAACAACAAACAAATCACGAGCTGAGTTACAGTTACGGTTAACAATCTTCTTCACGGTGGCGATTTTCATTCTCCAGGAGTTGCTGCTTCTATTGAAAAAAAGAAGAAGCTCCTTGCGCGATCCCTTGCAAAAATGTAAGGGTTTTTTCAGGGTACTGGTTTAAATTTTAAGGATCACCCTGTAAAATTACTAGTGATTTAGCATGTATTATTACGGGATGGAAACACGTTGCACCGCAGCGTAATAAATTACACGTAATACCTCTGTGATGTCTTCCACGATATTTTTGAAAAATCGCTGTTTCTTCCGCGTTATATTTCTCTGCAATTTATCTCGAAAAAGCCCCCCAGTAGAGAGCGAAAGCTTGGCAACACACGTATTGCATAACGTCACTGAATAAGCAGATTTATACTACACTATCAGCGTTTAGAACTTACATATGAGTTTTGTCTCCGCAGATTACACAGTAAAAGAACAGAAAAATTCTGAAAACAACAGTGCTCGGAATATAGTTGGCATTTTCTAACTGTTTTATGCGTTTCATTCCTTCGAGTGCTTATTTTTCTACGACGTAATGAAGCCTGTGAGAGGCTGGGACCACGAACTTTTTTAAATGGGATAACAAAGGACCATTATTTAAAATATTAAGATCATGTTTCTTTCATTTCTCCCAGTGGAAATTTTATGGTAGAAGATAGAGTTGACGTAAATGGAGCAAATAAATAATGGAGTGAAGCGAATTCCATCAGTCTCTCTTGAGCTCATTAATTCTCCAGATATTTAAATAAGCATGCGCATTCCAAAAAGATCATGTTAAGTCTTCTTTTTAGTTATGAGCGCATCCGTTTCCTTATGCCTGATGAGACAAAAATATGAACTCCATTCGTGTGGAGAAAAAAAAATCAGAATGAAATGCATGTGTGAGGAGCAGTAACATGATACCTGCGTGTTGTGGCATTGAAAGAACAGTTAATCAGTGATTTAAAATTCCTGTGCAGCGTATGAAAAGAATTACAGTTTTAAATTTCTTTATGTTGCTACATTTTTCAACACTTCTCTCTTTACCTTCTATTACAAAAGATAACAACGCTGTTGAAAATCGGACTGAAAAATTTCTTTTGAATGCGGTGAAGGGAAGTATGATCAAAACTTTGCGACTCCTTTCTTCTTTTGGCGCACATTTCTCCAACTACGTAGCATAAATATATAAATTGATCCAAACTCTAGCCGTATTTTTATAAAATTAATAAAAAACATTGACTACACTATTTACATAAATAAGTTTTGTCGTCTATCGCTGCGTATAGATGGCGCTAGTTGTTCTTCCTGTTCATAGCTACGAGCTACAATGGCGAATGTGCATGAAAAAGAGATTTGTGTGGCATGGTCTTTTTTTAAACAAAATCAGTAATTCAAGTGCAAAGAAATATTCATATTCGTTTCCGTAAGAATGCTCCTGATGTTAATAGAATAAAGCATTGGAAAGATAAATTTCTAGCAATCGAAAGTGCGTTGGACAAACACAGAAGGTTTTGTAACAACCACCGTGAATAATTCAGTGGGCTATGAATACAACCACCGTGAATAATTCAAGTCGCCCATCCCTAATTAAGGGCCACGAACTCTGAGGAAGAGAGAGAGAGAGAGAGAGAGAGAACGAGAGAGAGAGAGAACGAGAGAGTCAGTGTCGTTAGACAAACACGCCATCCATGCTTCACTGGTATTCGAACAAAGACATATCTTGTAGGAATAGTCAGAAGCCAGCGCTTAGATCTGCGACACCCGTTCGGCAAAAAGCCAAGAAGTGGAAGTCCTAGTAATTCGGAAAACGACGTGGAACTAGTTCGGAAAGTATTTTCCCGCAGCCTGAGGAAGACAACCCGACAAGCTGAATTTTCCAAAAACGACTCGGTATATGCATACAAAGTACAGATTTTTTCACATTTTGAACAGAACAATAATCCTCGCCGTTTCAAATTTTCTTGTAACAATGGATCGCCTAGATAATGATGAGAACTTCCGCGAACATGTGCTTTTTTTGTGACGAAAAAACATTTCAGGAGCAGTTAACAGACATAATGTGTGCACGTGGGGCTCGGAAAACTCATATGTCTCGCAAACTCATATTCGTGAGTGCCCAGTGGTATCATCCAAAAAATTTAACAAACCTTTCTTTAAACCTCGAGAGATGTACCGCCACGATATACAGTAAGAGCAACCCAAAAAGTTTATTGGAGGCCAAAGGTGCATAATGTGTTATGTAAATACTAATCGTGTAGCGTACTACAGAGGCGACACACATGGCAAGACGGCAAGTAGCAGTGATAAGCCCTTTGCCGGCGTAGTTTAATTGGGAATGTATTCCGCTCCGGAGCAGACGGATGTACGTTCGAGTGTTGCCACCGGCAAATTTGGATTTCACATTGGCGCCCGAACGTGAAAATGGATCTACTGGCCGTTGGGTTCTTTGAAAAATGTGTGCTGTTCCTTCCACACATCGTCTGGAATTAATGAAAGTTCCTTCTTCGCTTCGAAAAATGTGCGATGCTTCTTCTACACATCATCTTGAATTACTCAGAATTTCTTCTCCTACAGAGTTGTAGGAGAAGGAATTCTCCTTCAAACGTCGCTTGCAGGCTGACCCGGAAACCCCTGATTCCATCCCAGACCCTTCTCAAAGGAGGATTATGTGAACTACTACAGGGGTGACGTACATGGCAAGACAGCAAGCCCTTAACGTAGTAGCTTAACTGGAAGAGCAGTCGGCTCCGGAGCAGAATGATGTGTGGTTCGAGAGTAGCGACCGACAAATTTGGGTTTCACAATTATTATTGTTGCTTACAAGGTGCAGAAATAGCTAAATACTTGCATAATAGTTTCATTTCTCGAGAAGTTTGTTTACTGTAATCTAACAGATGTATTTTTCGCAACACGCTTCAAATGGCAATTTTGCTTTTTAAGTGTTTTTGTTTAGCTTTTTTGTTTTTCACTTTAGCGTCAGTCACTCTATGATGTCCCTCCCATAGCCATGATTTAACAAACGGTGTCCGGTCCCACAATGACATAGGCTTCTCAATAAGCATGATCGTCATCAGGTGGGAAATGTTATTAACCAAAAGAGCACTTCTTTGATCTACAGCCTTAAAGTTTGTTAAACTAAATGCCCTCTCTGCTTCTGCTGAACTTATAGTAATGACTTCAATAATTTTTCTTGCTTCATCAATGCTTTTAGGTAGAGTTTTAGATGATAAATTTCTTTCAAAACTAAGGTCTCTAAAATCATTAACTAGAATGAGAAATTTTAAAAGGGTACTTAATTCATTAAGTTTTATTTTCCCAGCAACCCAAATGGTAAGTGTAACATTCTTTGGCCAGGATGAAGGGTCCAAAATCTTAAACAGAGACAATATAATGAGAAAGACTTCCACTGTTTACCACAACATCGCTAACGTGAACAACAGGTTCTACCGAACTGAAGTATTTTTAGCAAGCGCTTTGCATCGTTTCGGGCGAACACTGTAAGTGCCCTGCAGTTAATGGTTGGTTTTGAGTTATACACAACTGCATTTTTGGTCCTCTTTTTTTTCGTGGAAAAATCTGTTAAACAAATGTCTACTTTAAAAGCTGAAGAACCAAGATAGCGCCATGGTTATTTTTTGAGAAAGAAAAATAAGTGAATGGGATATGTTATGAGCTGATGCACTTGTAGCCACCTATAAAGTGAACTAGAGTAAGACCTACAAATTTGTTATCGACTGTAGTTCTTTCACCTCAGACTATGTCTTCCTTTAGTTCACTGTCCATGTGGTTACATATCCATGAATCTAAGTCCTACGTATTTTCTGTCCCTTCTCCAAGAATCATCATACCAACGTAAACTTGCTTCTACGTCTTCTATGAAACCTTAATCACTTTAAGTCTTACACTCATCTTCTTATTTCTAGTTCTGTCTTTTCCAGTGGCACAGCACATTCGCCTCAGAATCTTCATTTTAGGAACATTTATCTTTTCGCTCAAACATCTTGTCGTTAGTTCAAAATGGCAAACATAGGGAATGATCTTTGCTGTCCGTAATTATTTAGCAGTTTATTACATGGTGGTTTGTGTCCTTTATTCTCTCATTTGTAATCCCATTCTTTCAGGCGACACCACTCATTCAACATAGCATCTTCATTTCAGTAGCGTTTAGCCTTTCTTCCAAATATCTTATTGTATCAAAATTGGAGGTATATAAATATACTTTAAAGCTCTATGCACATTTTCATCACTTGTGGCGAAATGAACGTATCATACCAGTGACAGTGACAAATGGACTTTTGAATAAATGAGCCAACTTTCTTTTTAATCCATGAAACGTGCAGTTATTTCAATTATACATGATTCGTAAACACATATATACAAATCATTTAAATTGTGAGACTATGAGATAAATTGCATTATATTCTAAGTGAAGTGAAAAGAATTGCACACATTATTGCAGTATATCAAACCAGTCTATTTCATTGAAACATAAAAGTTAGTTAGAAGCTATTAAACCACTTGCTCACTCTGGCATCGGATGAAATTTCCGTATCTGATATAAGGCTCTATGGTAGGTGTTCCAGTCTCTTGTTCAATAGGTAATCAGTGAATCTTATTCGTATATTTGAAGTCTATTGGGAAATAAAGTTACACCATGTAACCGACACTACCATAGCATCCCGTCACAAACACGTTCGTGTGACCTGCCTGACACGCGCGATGCATTTCGGTATTAGACCATTACCAAGCGGTTCTTAGTATTGCTAGGGAAGCACCTGGACATTTATAACCTCTCGATATATATCATTGACTGCCATGCCCTGTCAACGCCACCTGTGATGTCATAAGTTGATTCGCCATAGTGAGGAACTTCGTTGACCATTTGCTGTAAGGCAACTGGTGAACTTAATTCAGAATCATAGTTGAGCGGATAGGTCGCAATTTCCCTATTACTTCTTGAGTTATATTGAAAATTCTTATTTTTTGGTTGATTTTGAGTTTCTCTTTCCAATATAAATTTCCATGGGTATGGAACTTCAACAGGGTTGATCTTATAACAATTATCTTTCCATGTTTTCTCAATGACGAGGGCTTCAGAAAAGCGCATAAGTTTCTCTGAACGCTGATCAAGAACAATTTTTGCTCCTTCAAAATCAGGGCTACATAATTATCCATACAGAATTCAATTAAGGCGTCCCGACCTTTTTGCTTCCAATTATCTTGGTGCTGTTGTATACTAGTTTGTAATCGTTTTTTTGTACTTCCTACATAGAATTTTGACTTGGTACCATCTTGATCAATTACTATGATAGTATAAACACTAGCTTTGTTTAAATCCTTTTGAGGCCCTTTATTTTTTAAGAGTATATCAGCATAAGTGGTAACATTTGTACCAAAATTCTTATTAACTTTATCACATTCTCTATGCAATATGGAAGTAATGGCTGGGAGATATGAAAATGTACCACAAAATATTTTTTTCTTTTTTTCTTTAAACTTCTGTATATATTTGTGGTCATAAATCAATCTGTATTACATTTTTTATTATACCCATATCCAATAGCCGTGTTCAAAATCCAATCAAGTTCTTCGTTTCGTAGCTTACTACGGCTACATATTGTAAAAGCTCTTTGTACTAAATACCTAAACGCCGAAAGTTTATGAGATATTGTGACGTACCTGCCAGCAGGACGCACACGATATAAAAGGCAGATAGTAGTCAGAACAAACGTCCGCGTAGTTCAATTGGTAGAGTGACTTATTCCGGAATAAGCGGACTCGGGTTCGAATCCCGGCGTAGACCAAAAATGACGGAGAAATTTACTTCGTTATAATGGCGCCCGAACTATCCGGATAACCCGACCGTTCAAAATCTCGCAATGGTATGATGTTATTTCCACACCGCGAGATGGGAAAAATCAGAGAATCCCTTCTCCAGCGCTTCGAAAAATAAATGTGTGTGACGTTGCATTCCACACACCAGATTGACAGGGAGTTCTCAAGTGCACGTTCTACAGTGGATGGCTGCCTGCAACGATTCATGGCCACGGCTGACCCGTGGGCCATGCCCCCGGCCCTCTTTCGGGGGGGGGGTGTGACGTACCTGCCAGCAGGACGCACACGACATAAAAGGCAGATAGTAGTCAGAAAAAACGTCCGCGTAGCTCAATTGGTAGAGTGACTTATTCCGGAATAAGCTGACTCGGGTTCGAATCCCGGCGTAGACCAAAAATGACGGAGAAATTTACTTCCTTATAATATCGGATGCCAACAGCTAGCAGGAATGGACAATGCAGCGTCAGTATCTTTCTGAGACACTTGAAATTCTATTCGATGTTGTCTTCTTGAAAGTATAACATCTAAAAAAGGTAATTCATTATTTTTCTGTAGTAAAAGTTATAGTCGGATAACAACCACTGAAGGCCATTTTTACATTTTGAATCAAATCTTGATTAAATTCCTTGAAAATTATGAACGTATCGTCCACATATCTGGAATATGATATAATATTGTGTTCATAAATAGGGATAATGTTATCTTCGATGTCCTTCAAAATTACATCCGCAAAGAGTGTGGCCCTGGGTGAGCCCATTGGGGCACCAGATTTCTGTCGAAACATTTTGCCGTAAAATTCAAAGTAGTTGTTATCTCGATTAAAAGAAAGAGCACAGACGATGTCGTCGACTTCCCTGGATGATAATAAGGCGTTGGAAGAGAGTTTACTATGTATAATTGAAATAGCATCCTTAACAGGGGTATTTGGGAACAATGATATCACGTCCATGCTAATGAAACAAGCGGTATCAAGGTCAAAAACACACTGTTTCACTCTATCAATAAACATTTTACTATTGGGTACACAACATTGTGAGCATGGTAACAACGGCCCCAAAAACTCCAATAAATTTCTCTCTAAATGTATTAAAGGAAAATTAAATTTTGAGATAATGACTCTCATCGGAGTATCTGGCTTATAAAGCTAGATGGTACCAAAAGCTCCTGACAAGCCGGCTCCCTTTGGATGCCGATAAAGTCGTACCGAGTCTGGTAAACAGCTGTGGTTACGAAAAGAGGCCAATTTTCGTATAAGTCGTTTAGTGGGGTCTTTATCTACCTGTTCAACAGATAGCTGGTGTATTGCACTTTATATTGTGTACCCAATAGTAAAATGTTTATTGATAGAGTGAAAAAGTGTGTTTTTGACCTTAATACCGCTTGTTTCATTAGCATGGATTTGATATCATTGCTCCGAAATACCCCTGTTGAGGCTGCTATTTCAATTATAGATAGCCAACTCTCTTGGAACGCCTTATTATCATCCAGGGAAGTCGACGATATCGTCTGTGCTCTTTCTTTTATTCGAGATAACATTTACTTTGAATTTTACGGCAAAATGTTTCGACAGAAATCTGGTGCCCCAATGGGCTCACTCATGTCCACACTCTTTGCGGAAATAATTATGAAGGACATCGGAGATAACATTATCCCTATTTATAAACACAATATTATATAATATTCCAGATATGTGGACGATACGTTCATTATTTCCAAGAACTTTAATCAAGATTTGATTCAAAATTTTAAAAATGGCCTTCAGTGGTTGTTATCCGACTATAACTTTTACTACAGAAATGGAGGAAAATAATGAATTACCTTTCTTAGATGTTATACTTTCAAGAAGATAACATCGACTAGAATTTCAAGTGCATCGGAAAGAAACTGACGTTGCAGTGTCCATTCCTGCTAGCTGTTGGCATCCGATATCTCATAAACTTTCGGCGTTTAGGTATTTATTACAAAGAGCTTTTACAATATGTAGCCGTAGTAAGCTACGAAACGAAGAACTTGATTGGATTTTGAACACGGATATTGGATATGGGTATGATAAAAAAAGGTTAAACAAATTAATTTATGACCACAAACATATACAGAAGTTTAAAGAAAATAAGAAAAATATATTTTGTGGTTACAATTCCATATCTCCCAGCCATTACTTCGATATTGCATAGAGAATGTGATGAAGTTAATAAGAGTTTTGGTACAAATGTCAGCACTTATGCTGATATACTCTTAAAAAATAAAGGACCTCAAAAGGATTAAAATAAAGCTGAAGTTTATACAATCATAGTAATTGATCAAGATGGTACCAAGTCAAAATTCTATGTAGGAAGTACAAAAAACCGATTACAAACTAGTATACAACAGCACCTAGATAATTGGAAGCAGACGCCCTTAATTGAATTCTGTATGGAAAATTATGCAACCTTGATTTTGAAGGAGCGAAAATTGTTCTTGATCAGCGTTCAGAGAAACTTGTGTGTTTTTCTGAAGCCCTCGTCATTGAGAAAACATAGAAAGATAATCTTAATAAGATTAACCCTGTTGAAGTTCCATACCGATGGAAACTTATATTGGAGAAAGAAACTCAAAATCAACCAAACAATAAGAGGTTTCAATATAACTCAAGAAGTAATAGAGAAATTGCGACCTATCTGCTCAACTGTGATTCTGAATTAAGTTCACCAGTCGGCTTACAGCAAAATGGTCAACGAAGTTCCTCACTATGGCGAATCAACTTATGACATCACAGGTGGCGTTGACAGAACATGACAGTCAATGATATGCATCGAGAGGTTATAAATGTCCAGGTCCTTCACTAGCAATACTAAGAACCACTTGGTAATGGTCTTGCAGATATACCGAAATGCATCGCGCGTGTCAGGCAGATCACACGAACGTGTTTGTGGCGGGATGATATGGTAGTTTCGGTTACAGTGTGAAACTTTATTTCTTTAGTAGACTTCAACTATACAAATAAAATTCACGGATTACCTATTGAACAAGAGACTGAAACACCTACCATAGAGCCTTATATCAAATACGGAAAGTTCATCCGATGCTGGAGTCAACAAGTGGTTTAATAGCTTTTAACGAACTTTTAAGTTTCAATGAGATAGACTGGTTTGATATACTGCAATAATGAGTGCAATTCTTTTCACTTCACTTAGAATATGATGCAATTTATCTCATAATTTTACAATTTAAATGACTTGTATATATGTGTTTACGGATCATGTATAATTGAAATTACTGCAGGTTTCATGGATTAAAAAGAAAGTTGGCTTATTTATTCAAAACTCCATTTGTCACTGTCACTGGTATGATACGTTCATTTTGCCACAAGTGATGAAAATGTGCATAGAGTTTTAAAGTATATTTATATACCTTCAATTTTGATATATTTCAGCACATTAAGTTTGCCAAATAATCTTTGGTCTTATCTTATTATGCTCTGAATTCAAACGTTCTATAGCAGGGGTGGTCAAACGGCTGATCGCCGTCGACAGGTCGATCGTTTGTTTTATTGCGCTGGCGTATGTTGTTCTATACGAACTGCCTGGGACCAGATGATAAAATGAACTTTGTGAGGACATGCAGTGTCATGCATCAACATCTAAGAATTAATTACTGCAAATGAAGAATCTATAAGTAAAATTGTACGTATAATTTGTTTAAAGAACTAGTGTTTCAGAAATAAAAAATGATTTAATTTTGTTTTCCAACTTACAAAACCACACACACACTAACAAAACACTCGTGATATAGGCTTATTGACGCAGAATACGTCAATCGTTTCGTTCCAGTACTGCATCCGTGGGTCCCAAAAAAAATGTAAACCAGTTTCCCTTCCATAATTTCAAAACTATAAAAGCTAGCAAAAATATAATAACTGAGTTGAAGAGAGGAAGGTTTAAAGAGTTTACCGAAATAGCGTTGAAGATCATACGACGCAATAGTGAGAGGCGTGCGCGTCCGTCGTTTTGTGGTTAAATCGGCGTTCGGCGAGCGTGATAAAATGAGTATAACTGAGAACCGCGACGTGATGGCACGTACCGCGAGGTTTCATTCGTTTGGTCTGCGCGAGATCTATCGATATCTGTAAAAATATTTGTGAGAAAACTTGATTAGATGTGTGAAAAATTGTAAAATAGTTGAGTACTTTGTGAGCATTTCGGAAATGTCTCAATATCTTAATTTAAAGAAGGTTCAAGCCTACCGTAAACGCAAACAAGGAGAAAGAGGGAGTCAAAAAGAGTCGAACAAGCTCAAAATGTCCGAGGCTGAGCGTAAGAGCGTCTATAGGCATTTTAAGAAGGCCGAGCGCGGCGAACCGCAACTGAGTACATCTACTGCTCCCATCGAGACTATGAAGATAGACACGCCCGAAAACACTCAAGAAGATGTAATCGAATCGATGGAAATTGGAAATAGTGTTATTTCACAACATTCGCAAGAGCAGAGCCCGGAAGAGATAGCACGTCGAGACAACAACTTGATCGCCGCGTGGAACGAGTCTACAGAGTTTGTGTGGGAGGCAACGACAATAGCAGAAAAGAATGAAGTACAGCAAATGCGTGCTCAGAGACAAGATTCACAAGAAGACGAAGACTTCGAGATGGCAGCCGCCGGGGCCCGGAGTTGCCGTGAGAGACATTGACCAAGTGCTCCGATCAAATGAGTTTCATAACACTTGGCAAGCACCGACTAAACACCTCAATGGCGCGTTCTTTGAAAATGAATTCAGATTCGCGCACGACGTTTGCGATTGCTTGTGGTTCAAGAAAGATGTGAAATCGGCGACAGCGAAATACATTTCAATCCTGCACGCCCAGTTCCCGAATGAGGACGTCGCAAAATTTGAGGTTTGAAGTTACTGTCGCACGCACTTGTACAAAGGCAAGATTCCTCCGCTCTCGAAATCAAACGGCTTTAGATATCCGGTAAAGTCGAACCATCTGCCTCCTCTCGACGCGATCACGGAGAAATTAATTTCATGCAAATACGTTGATTGAGACAAGAAGACGCTCATGGAATCATCGGACAAGTCATAAACGTGCCGGTGGACGTTAACACCATGGTCCCGTTTCTGTCTGCAGCGCCAGCTTAACGGCGATTACTCGTTCAACATATGTACATAAAGAAGAATTTGATCCACAAATCCACATACTTGAGTGGATTCGTTAAGAAGACCGTCGTCAGGGCTTGGCTGCGATTCCTCGTTGTACGTCTTGTAGAGCGTCACCCAGGAGCTCTACAAGACGTACAACGTCACTGTCGATTGGGGAGCCAACTCGATCGGAGATAAACTGCGAGAACTCAATCCTCTCAACCGAGCACGTTCACCGCACGAGACACGAAAACAGAGCAATTAGAGTAGCTACCAAGCGAAGGGGTACCCGAATCAAAAGTGCTCTCACGGGCTAGAAATCAACTCCACTGAACATCTCACGGGCTAGAAATCAAATCCGCTGAATATCATCTACGATCGCTTCGCGGAAAAGGTCTCGATTTACTATGGAGTTGATCGATCGTTCAAGCAAGACCTCAACGTGACGGCCTACATGATATCGTCCAGAGATATCAGGCGAAGCGATCGCCGCGGAGTCACTCCATAGCACGTTCTCTATATGGCTATGAAGATTCTGAGATTGAGAGTTGTCGACGAAATTTACAACAGGTTCAGATGCGTCCGAGCCACCGAGAACATAACGCGAAAGCAGATTGAGAGCCGTCAGCTTGTGGACGAGTGCGTGGAAAAGAGCTTTGCTTTCCTCAAGTCGCTTCCAAACTCTGTCACCTACTGGCATAATCGGAAAAATGACTTCTTAGCGATGATCCGTAAGCTCGGGAAACCAACCATGATTCTACCAATGAGCGCCAATGAGCTCCGATGGCTCCATCTGCTGAAAACGCTTCATCGCCTCAACGACTACTTTAAGCAGATCGACATGAGAATCGAAAACATCTTGGAAACGTTGGACAGAAACAAACAACCCAACTACTGAATGAAGACCCCTTTGTCTGCTGCTTCTACTTCAGAAAGCTAGTCGCCACCGTGATGTCGATGCTGCAGAGAAAGTGTAAATACAATCCATTCGGCTAATACCGTGTGCACGACTTCTTCCAGAGGATCGAGTTTCAGCAACGCGGTAGTCCTCACGCTCACATACTACTTTTCGCTTGAGAAGGACTCGAGAGATCTGGTTGGCGAGCTGATGCCGCAAAGACTTCAACTCTTGACGGATTTGTGCTCAGTGAGTCTCGTGGACATCGGAGAGGAAACGATTAGCAATCAAATACACCGACACACGTTCACATGCACAAAGCGAGGCGAGAGCTCGTGTCGCTTCAACATTCCATTCTGGCCGATGCCCGAGACTAGAATTCTGCTGCCGATGACGAGAGAGGACGGTCGCAAGAGCAGACTCCAGAGTAAAACCCAGAAACTAAGACAGACGCTCGAGAAACGGGATTACGGAAGCATTGACGAGTTTCTCCGCGATAACAAGCTCAGCTACTCACAGTACTTCAACATCATCAGAGAATTGTCCAACAGAGGTCATCGCTCTTTCCACGTTTATACGTGAGTCACGGAAAAATTATCATTGGCCGCCACCGGGAATCGAACCCAGGTCTTCCAGTTACGCGCAGGATATGCTTCCAGTTACGCCCCGGATATGGGTTCGATTCTCGGTGGCGACGAATGAGAAATGTTCCGTGACTCACTTATAAACGTGGAAAGAGCGATCACCTCTGTTTGATGTGCCTGGTCCACGTCAATTGCTTGTGTTAATTAATCATCAGAGAATCGTTGCGCCGTCCGACCGTTGTCTTCAAACGAGACATGACTCAAATCTATAAAAATACGTTCAACCAGTGGTTAGCTTCAATTCTGAACTCCAACATGGATTTACAGTTTATACTATACTAAAGAATTACTCGTGCGCTCAGTACCTGGTGGAGTACGTGAATAAATCTAACCGAAGAATTAGTAACCTTCACAATGAGTTACTCAGTCTGCACGAGGCGAACCCCGAGAAAGATCAGGCTCAATTGATAAAGCAACTTACTTTGAAAATCTTAAACACCGTTTAGATGAGCTCGCAAGAGGCCGCGTGGTATCTTCTGCGACAACCGATGAGCCGCAGCAGTAGACTTGTGAGCTACATTCCCACTGTGTGGCCACAAGAGCGACAGAAGGCGGAGAAGAAGCGATCCTCGATGGACAAAGAGGGTTTGGACGAAAACTCGACAGACATGTGGACTAAATCACTGATACAGAAATACGAGGAGAGACCAGAGGATTTGAGCGACGTCTCCTTGGCCGATTTCATCGCGTGGTACACGGTGGTGGTCAATTGAAAGCGCACGAGTAGAGCAGGTGACAAACTCGAAGACGGAAACGAGCCAGAATTGGATGCAGACGAGGAGGAGGATTACGACCCGAACGAAATGGGAAAACGCAATCACTCGCAATCAAACGCTATATCGACGTACAGAGACAGCCAGGATCATTAGATACAGAAACTACGAGATCGATGACACGACCAACTACAAGCAAGAGATGGTCACGCTCTTCTTTTCATTCCTCAATGAGTTGGTAAGCATTCTAGACAGACTCGAGTTTCTCGAGATATACGATCGAGAAGAGCGGCGGATGATGGACGAACGATGGGAATACGAGTGCCAAATGAACATCCAAGCGGCGATAAACGAGTTGAAAAACTTTGGGAACAGGGCGACGATCAAGCGACAGATCAAGTGAGCAACGAGCGAGAGCAATAGGTGCGCAATGTCACAGAGGGAGGCCAAGAGAACAACGACGACTTTGAGTACGAGACGGGCAACACGACAGCGGTGGTTCAGAAACGAGACAACCTCATGAGCAAGCAACAGTACTGTAAGTTGATGCGAAAGATGAACGCCGAGCAGCGAGAGCTAATACTTGAGTTCATCCATCGCTTCAGCACTCGAGACAGCGATCCGATTTAGAAATACCTCGCGAGACCAGTCAGCAGCGGCAAGACGTTCACTCTCAACATAATCATGGACACTACAAAAAGGTTTGGACAACAGCATACTACACTAAGGAACGCACACGTGGTGTGTGCGTCAACTAGAAAAGCGGCAGTGAACCTCAACGGTACAACGGTCCACTCGGCGTTTCGTCTCCCGCTGCAAAGTAAAAAGGTCAGAACGTGTCGCGCTAAGTTCAACAGCAATATTACCGACAAATTTCGGGAGCGAAGTGTGTGATAATAGACGAAATCAGCATGATCGGCTCGGATCTCTTTCACCGAGTAAATCAGAGACTGCAAAAAATCACAGGCGTATATGATCTGATCAGCCATTCGGTGGACTACACATGATCTTCTGTGGCGATATCCGACAGCTACCACCGGTAAACGCGAGACCAATATATAAAGGTAGCCGTGACATAATTTGCGGAGCGACTCTGTGGCAATTTCTAAACTACTTTGAATTAGTTTAAGTGATGCGGCAAAGCAACGACATATTCTCCAGCATCCTCACCAAGATTGAAAACGGCGACAGGCTGCTACAGGACGAGATTGAGTTGATTGAGAGTCGATTCCGAACAAAGGAGTGGTGTAACGAGAATCTCCCGAATGTAATAAGACTATATCACCGCAACAGCAGCATTGACGCTCACAACAAACGAGCTATCGAAACACAGCGAGAAATCGTCGCAGACGACAATATAATCGGTTACAGCAAGGGAACTGAGCTAACGGCTGCGAGAAACAAGCTACACAAGATGAGTTTCGTCGATACCGGAAGGTTACCGTACTCGATTAAACTAGCGACGGGATTTCCATACAATATCGCGGCGAATATAGACATCGATGATGGGCTAGTAAACGGGGTGATCAGCATTTTAAGACACATTGAGCAACTACACGAAGACGACATCACAACAGAAACCGAAAACGAAGCCAGCACCATGAACAAGACATCCTCGAAACGGATTAGACTCTGGCTCGGGTTTACAACACCATGCATAAGCAAAGCGGCGAGAATTAAATGCAAACCTCATGTTCTCTCAAACCTACGCGAACTCAATTTGGCGTGGGTACCGATTAACAAACGTTCGGTAACCAATGGACTCTGATGCTCCATCAGATGCAAGCGAAGACAGTTTCCATTAGTTCCAGTATCCGCAATCACCATCCACAAGTCACAAGGAGCCACGTTCGACCAAATAGTCTTTGATTACGATAAAGCACTACAGAATCAGCTCATTTATGTGGCGATGAGCAGAGTCACGACACTGGACGGATTATATATCACAAATTATAAAGACGACTTCAAATTCTGCCACGGCGCAGGAAGTACGGCTCCGGCAGTGAAAGACATCCGAGACGAGTACGCCAGATTACAACAGCACAAGTTGCCCACCATCACGCAACGAGTACAACGGTTCGCGTTCGCCGACGAGCAAACAGGCGAGAGCATCACGGTCACGATAACAAATATAAACGCGCAGAGGTTAATTGCACACGCACTCGACATCACGACGGACCCGTTGCTTCGGAAATCAGATATTCTCGCGATCTCAGAGACTTGGATGGACAAGTCACAACCGATTCAACTCGAGAGATTCGAATTAAAGGCACAAATGAAGGAATCAAACAAAAGTCCTCAACTGTCCACCTACGTGTAAAAACAAGTGTCTCTGAACAAAAGACGACGAATAGCCGGCGGCGTCGCAATCTACAGAAATCTAAACAGTCCCACCGAATGCAGAGTGTGCCGCCCCGGTGGCGCAGTGGTCTAAGCGATGGCCTCTGATCATTCGTCCGAACGGGGTCCGGGTTCGAATCCTGGTGAGGCATGGATGTTGTGTTTGTCTTACGGCACTGGCTCTCTCCCTTCCCTGGAACCAGTGACCCTAAATTAGGGATGGGCGACTGCTTATAGCCCATTGAGTTGCTCACGGTGGTCGTTAAACCTCCAATCAAAAAAAAAAAAAAAAAAATGCAGAGTGATCGAGATCGGCTTGAAAACGGATAATTGGAGACTACGCGGGAGACATGTGCCTCGTCAACATCACACTGAACGGCAAGTCACGCTTCATTCTCGATTGCATTTACATTTACCTGAACGTCTCCATCTCGGACCTCGAAAAGTTTCTCTTTGCGAGAACGCCAAGAAAATCAGCAAGAATATGATTGGGGACACAGAGGTACCGATGATAATCATGGGAGACTTTAACGTCGACGCTCAAACGAATCTACACGAGCTCGATTTCATGAAGACTGAATTCAACTTGAACTTTGTGCCGACGCGATCGCGAACTACGCTGGGAAGCACGTACATCGACTTGATTTTCGCGAAAAACATCATCGTCGATGTCATGCCATACGTGAGGAACTACTTCTCATACCATCGGCCTCTCGTTAACAAAACCATTCTCAGTCTGGAATAAGTAAGCCATCTCTCAAAATACATTAATCTCTGAACAAAATTTCTGTAAACAGCCAAAAAAAAAAAAAAAGAATCTCTAAACCTAAACTCTGCTCAGTGTCGTCACACAATCATACTACGCATGACTCATCCGGGACTCAAACCCGGGCCTCAAACGCGGGCCTACTCTGACGAATTTGAATTTGTCATTTTCTTGTAGGACTTCCGTCCACAGTGAGTAGAGTTTAGGTCTCAGCCACCTACAGCGAGATCGCCTTTTGGTCAATACACAGAAACGGAAGGAATGAGAGCAAGTCTAGCGACTTTGACAGAACAGTTTGTTGTGAGATTAGAGTACAGTAGATGGCGCCACCGTACAAGTACGATGTTGCACACAGAAGGGTGAGAGAATTTCCAGGGGGTGGGGGGCATAGGAAAGGATACCCATTTAACCAGTGGGTCCAGCCTGGAGGCCGTCACTTAACGTTCTCGTCCGATGCACGGCGGGTATTCAGCGATTGTTAGTAAATCACACCATCTCTGAAAGATCAGCCCAGGTTCGAACCTGAGGACCTTGCATTGATAGTCTGACTCGCTAACCACTAAGCCATCTCTGACGAACGGTCAAAGGCCTGTGCTTATACTATGGCGCCAACGAGGCGGTAGGTTAAAGCATGGGTTATGTGTCAGTTAAGTGGTGCTTGCTTTCTCCTCTCCATGAAACCAGCAGCCATAAATTAAGGAAGAGCGACTGCTTATGGCTGTACGAGTTGCTGGTGGTGGTTATTAAATTCTGTAAAAAGACACTATCCTACATTCCGCTTTGAGCAGGTAAACTGAAATGTAGCATTAAGTTCAGAAAATGCTAAAGGAGAATAAACCAAAATTTACATAGCTAACAGAACCCAAAAAGTGAAATTAGAGTGTTTGTCACACCTTTCCTTCATTATTGTATGTATGTGTGTGATGTATAAGCTACTTGAACTTTCCTTTTTGGTTCCGGTTATCTATGCAAATTTTGATTCATTCTTCTTAAGCATTTTCCGAACTTAATGCTAGATTTTCTCTCTAGAGGAATGTTTTTGTGGCAACCTGAATTGAGGTCAAGAGCTTAACGACGTATGTTTTCAACACAGATAAGAATGATGTTTGCAGTTGTATGAGGAAAATGCGTCAGATGTGTTCTACCGATTCCCGTCAGATTGCTGTTTCTTGTTAGATGTGTTCACTCTCTTGTTAGATGTTTTAAATATCTCGTTAGACGCACTGACTTGCTCTCATTAGATGTATTCACGCTCTTGTTGGATGTTTAATGTTTCTTCATTAGATGTTTCGAGCCTCTCGTTAATAGGCTCGCTCTTGTTAGAAGATGGCTAAACTGATATATTGCTTTGAGATTGAAGCATTAAAATGTTGTCAAGTTAGTAAGACTTGATGACTGTTATATGCTACGTGTAGCCTGCTGTATTCGGTATATTATAGAATCTGTTGTATCCAGATGCTAAAGTACTGAAGGATTTTATGTTGTGTGTTGACATTTAAAGTGGACCAAATAAAGGATTTGAAGTTCGTAAGTTCTTGTTATTTACCTGTCTATTAAACCCGTTAAGTACTTAACTAAAAGATATCTGTGTGATATAATTTAGCTATCAAGGAGTACGATGTAACTCTACTGAAAGATTCAGTAAAAGAGTAATTGTATTTACGTAATGTTAGTGTTTCGGTGAAGTAAACTTTTGAATAATATTTAACCAAACACGAATAAACATTTCAAGGGTACTGATAAGAAGGACAGCCTGTCGTTAAGCTTTTGCTTCACTCACAAATAATGAGGGTCTATGACGGACCTTATCTACTGGGGGCCTGGGAGTGTGTTCCTCCCAGAATAGTTATACTAGAGCTATATATTTATGCTCTGAGGGACATATAACACGTAGAAATACACAACGTGTGAATAAATTTACTGAAAATTATACACTTCAGTATTTTCTTTTTTAAAGGCTTGAGTTAGCTGCATACAGTATTCCGCGCAAGTAATCCGTGTACAGAGTAACCTACACTGTTAGGTATGGATAGGCTAGTAATTGTTTTGCAGCGCAAATTTCCGTGATTTTTCTTCGCAGGTTTTAGGGTGTTTTCTCTAATTTCGTGAATGTCAAATATAACCGCGAATTTCAGATTGTTTTTCCATTTTTCCCTAATTTCTATTATAATTTTTAGATTATTTTTCATATTTTAATAATTTTATTACTGCTTTCATTAGAATTAACGCGAAAAATATACCGCAAAGCAATCCTACTCCAAATTCCAAACCAGAACTTTAAACCTTTAATTACCGCCCCAGAATTATTCTTTACGACTCTTATCGAACAAGCCTGACAGGTATAATTCCAGTCACATGTACTCTGCTGAAGAATGTACGTGTGGTCTTTCGTTATTTTCAACCACCGCTACTGTTAAATCACCTTGGCGACTTGCTGCGCTAGTAAACCGGGTCTTTAATTGTATTAGTAGTTTTAGCTGGGAAGAGCAGCTCACGGAAAACAGTGTTTCAGTTTCGCCCAGTTAGAAACTTTTTGTTCTTCTTGTGGGTATTTAATTTATAAATTTTCTAGATATTGTTTGGTAATTTTGAGAATAAGTCACGTGAGTAAACTGAGTGCATCAGAAGATGTAAGCAGTGCAGCAACGAATTCATGGGAACAAAAATATGTTGTTTTGTTCGAGTTGAAAGATACCAGCGAAGTTTTTTAAGAAAGAACAGTTGTGAAAAGTATTTAGCAAGCAAGCTGAATAAAACAATTTGTGTCCAAACAGTCAACAGAAAATAATGCAGAAATGTGTTGATGAATTAATTGACAAAAGAACTGAACAAGAACAGCATCGCTCAACTGAACTTTCGAAACTAACTGGTGTCTTTTGTGCAGCTAACATCCCGCTTCCAAACTGGATAACCCTACGTAACAAAATACCTTGGCGACTTGCAAATTCCGCCTTGAGTAGGTAAACTGAAATGAAACCCAGATGGAAACACGAAATTATATATTGGACTAACAAAACAGTCTATTAAGGTTCGTATACAAGAACACAAAAGGAATTTGAAGAATGAAAAGCCTGTTTCAGCCATAACAAGAGATGTACTGTTTGAAGTGGCGAAACCTGAATAGGGCGAAACAAAGTGCGTTGTAACATACACTACGAGATATGAATCGGCAAGAAGAATATCAATTGAAATTCTGTCTACGACGAATATATGTAATGAGAGTGTATCTTCCGAAATTCCAAATTTATGGAAAAAAATTTAATGTGTAGAAGGTTATTATTTATTAACATTTTATCGATTGTATTAAGGCTGTCTTTGAATGAGTGTTAGGCTTCATCTCCTGCGATAGATGGCGCAAAATATCACTTCTTGGGCGTGGCTTTTACGCCTTGAGGGATTGTCTCAGAAGTTGGCGTCAACGAATGACTGAAGACCTTACCATATTCAGAATAGAAGCGGTCTCTCGTTGGCTCCACAATGAAAAGACAAATTACGCGCTGTTACGTTTTAACCAATTACATTGTTTCGGGGTAGAGTTTAGTAGGTAGGCGTAGTTTCTGCCTCAAATTCAAGTGTTTTCTGGTAATGTACACATTTTCTGTTCAAAAAACGATCGTACAGTAGAATTTAAGATGATCTATAGAAGACAAGATTCCAATCTCACTTCAGTGCCCATTCATTGATTTCTATTTGGCCTAGATAATTAAAAAAATCAGACAGAAATGAGAGATTTCGTTTCTTCCATACAGAAACACTGCCAAGCTTAACTTCTGGCGCCATCTAGCGCCAATTTGGAATACTTTCGAGTCAGATAAATTGAATTTAAAAAACAATTCTAACAATTTTTTCGGAAAAATAACTGCGACACGTATTAGCTATGGGTCGTTTTTATTTGTGCTCAAAATTTAAAACTCTGCAAATTAGTAGTTTTCGAGAAAATGTGTACAAAAGAATTTCCATTACAGATATAGGACAGAATTTCCGTTACACTCATTCAAAGACAGCCTTAAGCAGGGGCGGCGGAAAGTGAAATTCGTTGACCGAGCGCAAAATTTCGAATCGTGGTGCGCCTTCTACCTTCCCGGAACAAACAGAAGAAAAACAATGTCTACCCACGGAAGTGGCTCAAGCCCCCCTCCCCCCCGCTCCCGGCTGATAGAGTGGGGAATTATTATGTCGAAGTTTGAAACAAAAAGTCACAATACGCGATCTACATATACTTCTTAATCATGTACCGTATAATTATAACATATAATAATTATAAGTTTTGTTAAATAAATTTAGAAAAATCTAACGAGGAAAACAATTTCACTGCTTCTTCTAATCATTTAACTTTCTTGTAGTGTAACATTAGTAGTAACTGGATAAGAATAAATGCACAAAAGTCAACCTCCTTAATTGTTACAGCACCTGACTACTTTTCCCGGTAAATTTAGGGGGAGGGATCACCCCCCACCTTTGGAAAATTCTGGGCTATGGAACTTTGTTGGGAATTAAGACCACCCAATCACTTACCTAGAGGTCTTTCTAAGGCACATCACAACAATCGCAAATACGTCAAATAAAAAAATAATAAAAATAAAAATCTTGGCTGAAATTATTGACCGGGCCCGGGACTTGCTGGCCCGGGCGGTTTAAAATCAAATACGTGACATCGCCAAAAGAGTGTATAACATGCAATAGCGTTTGATGCACGCGGAAGTAGATTCATGACCATTGTCTTAATGTTTGATATGTTCATCCTTTGTTTATATTTCAAAACATGTCACTTTTTCTTAGCAGTTGTATGAAGCCTTGAAAAAACCCTCCGTTGAGGTGCGAAAGCTCAGCTAATAGATAAATAAATAGTTAGTTACACCGAAATACGGAAGTTATGTATTCATAATATAATGGATAACCCTATATTAAAAATTATTTGGAAAATTCGTTGAAGGATATTGGTGGTATTCCAAACGCAAATTGGATTCAAGTGTTATCTGCCGGAAAATTTATGATATTCACAAGCAACAAATGAAAGATTTTTAAAATCAGTATCCATCATATCAGACGGAACAACTGACTCGGAAGATAAGTACATTTTGAATATTCTTGCTGTTCCATCAGCTGAAAGGAATGTTGAAAGCTGTAATCGTGAAACCTCTTTGAATGTAATCTTCCTTGAGTGCATCACTTTGGAATCCGTAAATTTGAAAGCAGTGAGCGAGGCAATACTTCAGTGCGTTAATAAGTATGAAATACCTTTTACGAATATAACCGTTTTTGTGACAGACAGCGCATTTTACATATCCAAAGCGTGGAGAAAGAACCTGAAAGCTGAATGTTTGAGGAAATACGGATTCCACAGAATTTCTGGCAGATCTCGAAATTTCTGGATTTATCCCGCGACCCCTCCGCGAATTTTGCAATTTTGTCCTGCAATAAAATTTCTACCCTTCACATGCATAAAGGGAAATTGTCTAAAACAGAGGAGAGAGGCTACAAAAGAATATGCGGATATACTAACCTCCGTGACCTTTCTAAATATGCAGTAGGATTGAAGACCTAATAAGTCATTGTGCTCTGAGCGTTTCACCTTAAACGAAATGTTTCCAATGCCTACCTCGAAAGTATCTACGCATTGTTACGTTCACTATCTGATATCCATTTTATGCTCGTTCGCTTTTCATTCTGCATTTCTGTGTTGTTGGCTTTCACAGAACTTTTACATTTTACTTGCCGTTGACAAACATTTTTAGAAAAATTATTTTAAAAACCGCAAGTGCGATTTTTGAACGATTATAATATATCCTATTACGGAGGAATGGAAAAAATAAAGTTGCTTAATATTTGAGTGGAAGAGCTTTCGAACTCGAAGGAGCATAATTTCAAATCCTTCCTTCCAAATTAACCACTTAAAATCCCGAGGAAAATATAAAAAAAAAAAAAACGTTAAAAAAACCGCAATTGTTTTTTGCAAGATATAAGTAGCTCGATTCCAATATAATGACCGTACGTGAAACATGTTTTCAAAAAATTAACAATGACCAACAGTACACTGTGAAAAACAAACACAACGAAATCCAGATCCGTAATATCACGAGCATCGTTCTGGTAGTTGTAAAACAAAAACGGAAGTTCCAGTTATACATCGTGTGGAACGAAATGAAAGGACAATTATTTCGAAAGTCGATATTTGTGTGATATATGCAAAAACACGGCGCGCTACCTCACATCAATGGACCCGTAATATTACGGATCTCGATTTTCTTGCACTATCATTCATTAACGTAATATAACGTACCTGGACGCTAAGTAGTTAAGAAGAGCTTGTTTTGACTGTGGGTCTGTGAGAAAGAGGTAAAAGTAAGCTTTCTTCTACGTGTTTCAAAAAGAGTTTTGCAATTAGACATTTAGATATAATATCGTGAGATCGTTAAGGTCTAATTAAGACACAGATATAGTATAGGCAGATATATAGGCAAAGCTAAAATACGAAGCAGGGCTTCATTTGACTGGTTAACGCTCCGTTACCCGCGCTATGAGCATTTCTCTCACTCTTCGCATATAAAGAGTGCCATTTATTTGGAAGTGACCTTGGGGGCACCCCCTTGTTGCTGAGCTTTAGAATCTCCTCAACAACCTGTTATCAGTTCCGATTAGGAATGGCACGATTTTGACCTTCAGACAGTCTGCTCTTTGATCTCGTGTGAACATTTCTCACATCAAGCGACCGCTGGCGTTTGCGTCCAGACATGGAAACGGGTCACCGGACAGCGGGTCAATGGGTCAATAATTTCTAGCGGGTCAATGGGTCAACAATTTCTAGCGGATCAATGGGTCAACAATTTCTAGCGCGTCAAACGGGTCGGGTCAAGGAGTTTGGGACACGGCCCAGTTTTATTTTAATTTTATTTTCGAAAAGAAAAAAAAAATTTTTTTCGAAGGAAAATGCGCACTGTTATTCTATTTTTAAAGAAAAATGCGACTGAAGAATAATTTGTCATGCAATACGAAGGAAGAGCGTCCTCAGAAGGAAAAGTGTCCCTTCCTTGTGGGGGGCAATGATGAAGACAACAACCACAGTTTTGAAAGTTTCAACTTATTATAAACTTGTAAAAATTGATATTGCTCTGAAACATATTCTGAAGCTTGATATGTTATCAAGAAAACAGCAAAAGCTGAAATTAAACATACAAGTTGCTTAATTCAAAACTTTTGACTACAGTGCCATCAAAATTAGGTACAACAGCCTTAAAATTACTGCGGAGGGACTTTTGACTACCGCAGATGTGTTTGGAAACATATGTAAAACAGTCAGTTATGTTATGTCATGCAAATGAAGGACGACAGTTTCGATACTTCCTGTAAGTGAGCAAATTATATGTTCCTATAAATAAATGCGAGTAAATTATATGTTCCTATAATAAATGTGAGTAAACTATATGTTCCTATAATAAATGTGAGTAAATTATATGTTCCTTTATAATAATCTAAGTGAGTAAATTATATCTTCCTATAATAAATGCGAATAAATTATATGTTCCTATAATAAATGTGAGTAAATTACATGTTCCTATAATAAATGTGAGTAAATTATATGTTTCTTTATAATAATTTAAGTGAGTAAATTATATGTTCTTATAATAAATGTGAGTAAATTATATGTTCCTTTATAATAACCTAAGTGAGTAAATTATATGTTCCTATATAATAACCTAAGTGAGTAAATTATATGTTCCTATAATAAATGTGAGTAAATTATATGTTCCTATAATTAATATGAGTAAATTATATGTTCCTATAATAAATGTGAGTAAATTATATGTTCCTATAATAAATGTGAGTAAATATATGTTCCTATAATAAATGTGAGTAAATTATATGTTCCTATATAATAATCTAAGTAAGTAAATTATATGTTCCTATAATAAATGTGAGCAAATTATATGTTCCTATAATAAATATGAGTAAATTACATGTTTTTATAATAAATGTGAGCAAATTATATGTCCCTATAATAATCTAAGTGAGTAAATTATATGTTCCTATATAATAATCTAAGTAAGTAAATTATATGCTCTATAATAAATGTGAGCAAATTATATGTTCCTATATAATAATCAAAGTGAGTAAATTATATGTTCCTATAATAATCCTATGGAACAAATTTATCTGTTCTATTTTCGAATAACCTAAGGTACCCACTGCGGAGAGACTTTTCGAACGCCGTATATATAATTATAGTTCAAAGCATATTTGTCCGGGTCGGGACTGGGTCACTTAGAGATCCTGGTCGGGTCCGATTATGTAGCGTTCGCATCCAAAGTTTTTGACCCGTTTCCAACTCTGTTTACGTCACGTAGAGCTTTTCTCATCAAGCGAACATTGGAGTTTGTGTTTTTGCATTTTTATAGATAACGCGATGATATGGGCGCGTTTTTCGCCTAATTTGATTTGTAACTATCTATACAATATTAACTACATTTCTTGCAAAGAAAGAATTCTGAAGTGTTATTATGGAGTAGACTACCTAAAACAGCGGGAAGAGGTATGCGAGAAAAACTCTCACGCAGTAGTACTGTAGTTCAACGTGTAGCGAATAACGCCGGGTTAAAGAGAAGTTTCTATGTCTCTCTGGTGGAGATGTTCTCGGATAGACGCGCTGACTGACGGATGAAGATTGGGTGACGGGGAAATTCTTAACAGCTCATTCTCGGGAAAGAAATGTATTGTTTCAACAGACAAAAATAAAAATGAGTTTTAAACAAGTTAGTAAATTCATGCAATGCATTGATTATGATACGCTTTCCAACATACCAGAAATCATTAATCAACTTATTACTCAAGTTATGAGGCTATTGGTTGTGGAAAAATCTCGCTCCTGTGCCCTGACATTTGTCCCCATTTCGATGATATTTATCAGAACTGGTTGAGTATACCTCCGAAACAACATACAAAAGTTTTGTCGCAGTAGAGTCATTTTTAGTCAAGTTAGAGGCTATTGGTTGCGAAATAAATCTCGCTCCTGTGCTCTGACCTTTCACCAGATTTCGATGATATTCAACAGAACTGGTTCCGTATACCTCCGGAACAACATACTAAAGTTTTGTCGCAATAGAAGCATTTGTAGTCAAGTTATGAGGCTATTGGTTACGGAATAAATCTCGCTCCTGTGCCCTGACCTTTCACCCCATTTCGATGATATTCAACAGAACTGGTTCAGTATACCTCCGGAACAACATCCTAAAGTTTTGTCGGTCGCAATAGAAGTATGTTTAGTCAAGTTATGAGGCTATTGGTTGCGGAATAAATCTCGCTCCTGTGCCCTGACCTTTCACCCCATTTCGATGATATTCAACAGAACCGGTTCAGTATACCTCCGGAATAACATACTAAAGTTTTGTCGATCATTTTTACGTAAGTTATGACGCATAAGGGCGATGGAATGAATCGCGATCCTATGTCCTGACCTTTGACTCCATTTCGCGTATTTTCGATAGGGTTCGTCCCCAGGTTGTTCCCTACCACATACTAAAATTTCATCGAAAAACTCGAACCATTTTTACGCAATTTATCGTGCGGACGGACAGACAGACAGACGGACAAAGCTGGAGTACAAACGCTTCTTCAACCTACGGTTAGAAAGCGTAAAACCGTAAAGTGTAGTGGTGTTAAAAATCAAAAGGCGATGCAGTAGAATTATTTAAGAATTTTTTCGATACACACAATTCTCTGAATTAGGGTATTTGCTTTTACCTTAATGAGAATCTAAAATAAATTTTGCCCGCCTTCGATTTTATTTTGATGAATTAATTCAGGGAGTCGATCCAAAGTGGTGTTCATAACATTTAAGACAACGATTTTGGCAAATCTCTTGGGCACTGTTCCCTAATGCTTACGTTTAAATTCATTACGAAGGCGGCGTGCGTGGGAATCGATGAATTGCGCGACTAGTAACAATGATATGTGCACCACATGTTGCTTGGGTCCTGCAGGAGATTAAATCTCAAAAGATAAAAGATTTTGAGTCCTCGAGCTTCTGCGGCATACCATACTAACGTCGTGTTTAGTCTTAATCTGCAGCGTAACTACGGAGGTTGTTGGGTTAGCAATTAATTCACCCAGTGTCTTATTCCGGAAGTCTTGTTTACGGCTGTAATTAAAACAGGCCGAGCTCTGAACTGCCCCTGTAGTTTCTAGTCATCTTCTACTGTAACATGAACAGGAAAATGATAGATTGCTCGTATTACACGAGCGATTTTCGTCCGCGATCAAGGTACGTGTGCTGTCTTATTATTCGACATAATTCGCACGATGAAATCTCGGAAATCGATGAACTCATTCGGAGACCTGCCTTGTGTTATAAACTTTGAATAACGGTATACAAGACACCATGCAAGAACCGTGACGATAAGAGGAAGGTACTTTTGTGCTGTGCCGTATACCCAGCTTTTCTTTATTTCATTTAAAAATATTTAAAGTGATAATACAGGGCGTTTATAAATGGTGAAAACACTTTCAGTGATTTATTGAACAAAGGCTAGAAGAGATATAAGTGTTGTATACAGGGGTTGTCTGAAATAATGGAAACACCTTGAAACAATAGGTGTTACGCACCTAATATGGTGTGGGAGCACCCTTGGCATTTATAACTGCTTGAAACCTCCTTCGAATGGACGCATACAAGTCCAGGATGGTGGTACGTGGTATGTTGTACCATTCTTCCTGCAGAAACTGCTCCAATTCCTTGAGAGACGCCGGAGAAGGATAACGGGATCGCACTCTGTTTTCCAACACGGACCACAGGGATTCAATGATGTTTAAGTCCGGTGATTGTGCAGGCCAGGGAGGGTGTGAAACGTCATCCTCATGTTCCTCAAACCATGATTGGACAGTTGGATTTCTGTGAATCGGGTCATTATCATCTTGAAAGGTGCAATCTCGTGACGGAAACAATGTCTGCGCCATTGAATGCACATGGTCGGACAAAAGAGTGACATAATCACCGCTAGTGATCCGTCCGTGTAAGCTGATAATGGAACTTGCTGCAAACCACGAGATCATGGCCCAAACCATTACGGAACCGCCCCTATGCTTCACTTTAAGAAGGAGACAGCCTGGGTCGTAGGCTTCTGCGGGGGTTCTCCACACGTAAACCCGTCATGTGGTGGGGAATAGTGAGAAACGTGATTCATCGGAAAACAAGACATGTTCCCATTGATTCGCAGTCCACGTTTTATGTTCCTGGCACCCCTGTAGTCTCCGTTTCATGTTCACCTGTGACACCAGGGGTTTTGCAATCGCAACTCAGCCGTAAATATTGTGCTTATGCAATTCCCTTCGCACGGTATGGGTCGACATGCTAGGTCGCAAGCTTCTGCGGGGGTTCTCCACACGTAAACCCGTCCTGTGGCGGGGAATAGTGAGAAACTTGATTCATCGGAAAACAAGACATGTTCCCATTGATTCGCAGTCCACGTTTTATGTTCCTGGCACCCCTGTAGTCTCCGTTTCATGTTCACCTGTGACACCAGGGGTTTTGCAATCGCAACTCAGCCGTAAATATTGTGCTTATGCAATTCCTTCGCACGGTATGGGTCGACATGCTAGGTCGCAAGCTTCTGCGGGGGTTCTCCACACGTAAACCCGTCCTGTGGCGGGGAATAGTGAGAAACTTGATTCATCGGAAAACAAGACATGTTCCCATTGATTCGCAGTCCACGTTTTATGTTCCTGGCACCCCTGTAGTCTCCGTTTCATGTTCACCTGTGACACCAGGGGTTTTGCAATCGCAACTCAGCCGTAAATATTGTGCTTATGCAATTCCTTCCCACGGTATGGGTCGACACTGGATTTTGGAGATGTGCATTAAGCTCAGCAGTCACTTTCGTCGCCGTGGTCTTCCTCCTTGCGGTCACAATCCTCTTTAATGTCCTCCTGTCTCTTGCAGTGAGTTTGGTTTTCCTTCCACAGCTGTGTCTCGCAGTTGATGTTGTGCTGTGCACATTCTATGCTGTCCTGACCTTCGACACGATACCTCTCAATACCCCTAATACCTGTGCCACTATGATCACCGACGAACCAAACAGACGGGCTTCTGCAATCTGCTCTCTTTGGAACTCCGATCACCTGGAACGAAATTATGCAAATTTACAATGCAATCACACAGACCCTTGAGACTATAAGCAACACTTTTTTACAAAAAAAAAAAATGTAGCTACATGTTCGTTTTACTCAAAAAGCAGCACATACCAAAGTCACTGTTTTTAGCGAGTTGTTCCCATTATTTTGGACAACCCCTGTATATACACTGTGAAACTGTCAAAGTTGTTTTTACATTACATTACTTCACAGGGATTCAATATGGATACCACGTGTGACCACGAAAATGCCCACACGGTAATCGAACTCTTGCCGTAACCCTGTCCAGCATATCCTGTGTGACCGTGGTAATGACTTCTTAAATTCTCTGCTTTTGTTCTCGGGGATCACGTGGCAAAGGTTCATTATGTAGACCCATAAGAAGAAATCATATGAAGTTAAGTCCGGTGATCAGGGAGGCCATTTGAAGAAGCATTAGTCCCTTTTTTCCAGCACGTCCGATCCAGCGCTTTTGTAGGCCCGAACGTCATTATGGAAGGCTCCGTCTCGCTGGTAAATAAAGCCATCACTATCTTTTTGAACTTAAAACATCAACCATTGCTGCCTCATATCGAGGTAGGAATGCCCAGTTACAGTGCCCTCGGCAAAGAAGAAAAGATCTTACATTTTGCTGCGTGACAAGGAGCAGAGAACATTCACCTTCGGCGAATCGCGTCATGGCACAGGATTTTTGTTGGTTTGTTTGGTCGTTAAAACCCCAAACAAACCAACTAATTCCTGTGCCATTCACCGCCATCTAGAAAGAAGAGCGCAACGGGCACAAAAATTTACATATCCATAATTGGCCGCCAAAGGTAAACAGAATTTACTTTTTGTTCCACCTACGTAAACTACAGCTGAGTCTTGATATTTTTATGACAACGTAGGTGCAATATCATGAAAGAAAAAAAATATTTACATGCTAGCCGGTGAAAAAAACTGGTTTAAGTTCGGACAAGGTAAGCATTAGGAAACAAATTTAAGACAAACTACGCATACCAGCTTAACGTCCTTTAACCCGAATTACAGTAAGCATGCGGTTTAAAATACAGTAGTGGCCAAAATTGTAGAAACCTATTGGAAAAAGTGTATTTTTGAGGTTTGATAGCTAATAACACCGCTCGTTTTTTGGAATAATACCATAAAATTATATATCAATGGAAAGATAATTTCACCAAGAATGTAATGCAACAAAGTTTGTTCAATTATCTGTATTCTATGAAAGGTTATAGCCAAATAATCAGAAAAAGAAAGCACAACTTGCTTAGGTTGATATGAAGTAGCTTTCCTTCAATTTGAATGTAGCCAATGAGCATGAATGTTTAGAGAGCCAGTCAGGTGTCATTTTGTTTTGGCAATGAGCCAATCAGGTCACTGTAGAATTCAGCTATCGATGGCATGTATTGGAGCTGAGAGAAGAACATTTGTCAGTGTGTTATGTGATTGCTATCAAGTTGGTTTTGTTTTGTGTGTGTGTGTGTGTGTGTTCTTTCATTTAGTGAGCTTGTAAAACGTAATAAAATTAAAGAAATGGCGCAAAGAGTTGTCTGGTCACCCAGAAAGCGATGTAAAATAATACTATTAAGTGCACAAGGCTTCAGTTATGAGAAAATTAGAAGAAGAACTTGGTGGAAACTTAACCAAAGGAGGCATTTCTAAATTTTTGAAGAGGTATAAGGAGACTCAGTCACTACAAAACCAGACTAGTAAAGGAAGGAAAAGGTGCACAACAGCAAGTGATGATAGAAGAATTAAGAGACTGTGCCTAGGTGACAGAAGAAAATCTTCAGGGTGTATACAAGATGAAATGGCGCAATGCAATGTGAAGTTGAGTGCAAGGACTGTTTGGCGCAGACTGCAGGAATTTGGTCTAAAAGCTAGAATTCCACGAAAAAAGCCATTTTTATCTCTCAAACAAAGGTTGAAAAGATTAAACTGGGCTAAAATCCATGTGAAACAATAAGACAGTGTTATTTGGAGTGATGAGACCAAAATTTCCCTGTTTGGTAGTGATGGCATAAAATACGTAAGGAGAAAAATCGGAGAAGATTTGCATCCTAATTGCATTACATGTACCGTAAAACACCCTGTTAGTGTTATGATCTGGGGTTGTATGACATCAAAAGGTGTGGGCACAGTTTACGTGGTTAACGGGAAAATAAATGGCCAAAATTACATTAATGAAATACTTGAGTCCAAACTGAAGCCTTCCGCACGTGATCTTTTCCAAGATAATGAAGTATTTATATCAATAGGATTCTGCTCCATGTCATGTTGCTGCTGTGTGCAAAAAGTGATCATTTACGAGAATGGTTAACACCAATCCTTTCTAACTGATTAACTGCTGATAAGACTATAACAATAACGATGAACCTGAGAGAGAAAAGATACTTGAGTCGTTTGTTTCTGCCTAGTGGTATGATGTCCGTATCAGGGGACTAGACACTGGTAGCATAACACAAACCCTTTCGCTTCATTCCTTAGGCCATATAGTATATAAGAAGAAAGCGCTAGAATAGAGGACTAGAAGAGAGCACTTATCACCTGTGACAGGTTTCGTCGGCACGACTGAGATGAGGAGAAGAAACGAACTGTTTAGCCGTAGCATTGGTTAAACCCCACTGCTATGTGAGCATTCTTATATAAGCAGCTAGTAAATTTTGTATATCATTTGGTTGAGGTACATCGGCCAGTTCGTTTCTTCTCCTCATCTCAAGATTTGACGGAAGACGACTTTGCTCCTGGATCAGGTCTTCTAACATGTCCCATACATTCTGCATAGGGTTGAGATCCGGACTTCGTCATGGCCAGGGATAATGGTGTAAGAAGCAGTCATGCTCGCTGAACCGCAGCCGAACACATCTTGTACGAAGAACAGTAACATTTTCGTCCGTGAAACAGCCGTCACCTGCTGGAGATAAAGTCAACATTGAAGGATAGCGTTGATTGGCAACAATGTTCAGATAATCCTTGGTGTACACCCGATCTTCCACCGATATCAGTGGACGCGTTTTGTACAAACAGAACGTTCCCGATCCCATGACACCACCACTAGAACCTTGAGATGTGTGTACAAAGCAAGCTGAATACATAGCTTCATGCGGTTCCTACCAAAGTCTCTGCCTACCGTCGGTACAGAACAAGGCGTACAGCAACTCATTGGACCACATAACTCGTTTCCACTATCCAGTCACGGTGTTCCTGACTTCACTGTAGACGAACTTTCTTGTTCTTCGCAGAAATCAGTGGTTTCCGAATAGGACTCGTCGGACCACATGACTTTTTTCCAGTGTCCAGTCACGGTGTTACCGACACCACTGTACACGAACTTTCCTGTTCTTCGCAAATGTCAGTGGTTTCCGTATAGGACTCGTAGGACCACATAACTTTTTTCCAGTGCCCAGTCACGGCGTTGCGGACACCCTGTTCTTCGTAGAAATCAGTAGTTTCCGTATAGGACATACGAACTTCCCTGTTCTTCGTAGAAATATAGGTATACGAACTTCCCTGTTCTTCGTAGAAATCAGTAGTTTCCGTATAGGGCACGTTGGACCATGACTTTATTCCAGTGTCCAGTCATGGTGTTTCTGATGCCACTGTACACAAACTTTCCTGTTCTTCGCAAATGTCAGTGGTTTCCGTATAGGACTCGTAGGACCACATAACTTTTTTCCAGTGCCCAGTCACGGCGTTGCGGACACCCTGTTCTTCGTAGAAATCAGTAGTTTCCGTATAGGACATACGAACTTCCCTGTTCTTCGTAGAAATATAGGTATACGAACTTCCCTGTTCTTCGTAGAAATATAGGTATACGAACTTCCCTGTTCTTCGTAGAAATCAGTAGTTTCCGTATAGGGCACGTTGGACCATGACTTTATTCCAGTGTCCAGTCATGGTGTTTCTGATGCCACTGTACACGAACTTTCCTGTTCTTCGCAAATGTCAGTGGTTTCCGTATAGGACTCGTAGGACCACATAACTTTTTTCCAGTGCCCAGCCACGGCGTTGCGGACACCCTGTTCTTCGTAGAAATCAGTAGTTTCCGTATAGGACATACGAACTTCCCTGTTCTTCGTAGAAAAATAGGTATACGAACTTCCCTGTTCTTCGTAGAAATATAGGTATACGAACTTCCCTGTTCTTCGTAGAAATCAGTAGTTTCCGTATAGGGCACGTTGGACCATGACTTTATTCCAGTGTCCAGTCATGGTGTTTCTGATGCCACTGTACACGAACTTTCCTGTTCTTCGCAAATGTCAGTGGTTTCCGTATAGGACTCGTAGGACCACATAACTTTTTTCCAGTGCCCAGCCACGGCGTTGCGGACACCCTGTTCTTCGTAGAAATCAGTAGTTTCCGTATAGGACATACGAACTTCCCTGTTCTTCGTAGAAAAATAGGTATACGAACTTCCCTGTTCTTCGTAGAAATATAGGTATACGAACTTCCCTGTTCTTCGTAGAAATCAGTAGTTTCCGTATAGGGCACGTTGGACCATGACTTTATTCCAGTGTCCAGTCATGGTGTTTCTGATGCCACTGTACACGAACTTTCCTGTTCTTCGCAAATGTCAGTGGTTTCCGTATAGGACTCGTAGGACCACATAACTTTTTCCAGTGCCCAGCCACGGCGTTGCGGACACCCTGTTCTTCGTAGAAATCAGTAGTTTCCGTATAGGACATACGAACTTCCCTGTTCTTCGTAGAAAAATAGGTATACGAACTTCCCTGTTCTTCGTAGAAATATAGGTATACGAACTTCCCTGTTCTTCGTAGAAATCAGTAGTTTCCGTATAGGGCACGTTGGACCATGACTTTATTCCAGTGTCCAGTCATGGTGTTTCTGATGCCACTGTACACGAACTTTCCTGTTCTTCGCAAATGTCAGTGGTTTCCGTATAGGACTCGTAGGACCACATAACTTTTTTCCAGTGCCCAGCCACGGCGTTGCGGACACCCTGTTCTTCGTAGAAATCAGTAGTTTCCGTATAGGACATACGAACTTCCCTGTTCTTCGTAGAAAAATAGGTATACGAACTTCCCTGTTCTTCGTAGAAATATAGGTATACGAACTTCCCTGTTCTTCGTAGAAATCAGTAGTTTCCGTATAGGGCACGTTGGACCATGACTTTATTCCAGTGTCCAGTCATGGTGTTTCTGATGCCACTGTACACGAACTTTCCTGTTCTTCGCAAATGTCAGTGGTTTCCGTATAGGACTCGTAGGACCACATAACTTTTTTCCAGTGCCCAGCCACGGCGTTGCGGACACCCTGTTCTTCGTAGAAATCAGTAGTTTCCGTATAGGACATACGAACTTCCCTGTTCTTCGTAGAAATATAGGTATACGAACTTCCCTGTTCTTCGTAGAAATCAGTAGTTTCCGTATAGGGCACGTTGGACCATGACTTTATTCCAGTGTCCAGTCATGGTGTTTCTGATGCCACTGTACACAAACTTTCCTGTTCTTTGCAGAAATCAGTGGTTTCCGTATAAGACTCGCTGGACCACATGACTTTATTCCAGTGTCCAGTCACGGTGTTCCTGACACCAGTGTAGACCAATTATACGGTTGTCCACAGACATTAGTGGTTTCCGTACAGGCGTGAGACCACCAATACCGATCCTTTTCAATTCTTGTGCATAGTTTGCTGAGATATGGGTTGGGAACAACAGCTTTCATTGAATGCTTCCGTCATTTGCTGCCACAGGAAGTCCTGTTTTTCTGTACAAGTCTTCTCAGACTGCGGCTATCTTGCACCTGAAATATTGTTATCGCGCCACAGCTACGCCTCTTAGGCAAGAAAATTAAGTTATTTTTCCACCGAGTCAAGCCCCACTTATCTCACCTTTTGATGATCCAGTCAACTCTGCTGTTTTGAAAATCATAGCTCCAACCAGACGCTCACCCACAATAAGCCCTTTGTCGAACTCCGAAAGGTGTTTTGTTTTTCCCATTGTGATAAACACTACTGACGAATACTTATCAGCAGCAGTCTTAAATAGTTTCCCAGATCACGTGGTGACGCACGTCACCACATAATTTCCATATAAGTGACGTTTACGTACATCAGTGCAAAGGTTTCCAAATCAGTAACCGGCATGTGTTGTATTCAATTTATTCTACAGAGAAAAGGTGGAGTAGATGGAAATAACATTGAACCAGATAGAGTAGATATAATGCAAAACGTTGACTGGAGTTGAATTCTTGACCACAAAAAATGTATGGTTACCAGGAATCTACCATAGGAGAATATCTTTTTCTTTATTAAATAATTTTGGGATAGAATAACCTTTTCTCGAAGAAAATCCCGAGGATGCTCGTGTTGTGTCTGGTAAGTAGTAGAACTACAGTGTACGCAAACCGCAAACGCAAGGTGACAGAACTGGTACGCTGATGAAAGCGTTGAGTCATTCACACGCAAGGTGAGGTAATCTCCTGAAGAATGACGGTTTGTTCAGTACAAACAACGGTGATAGGCAACTAGGAGAAGATGGATCAGATAGGGAGAATGGAGCAGAAGATGAAGACGTCCGATATGTTACCTGATACGCCAGATTAGAGGATGAATACCCGCTCCAAAACTTGATTCTCGGAAGAGCTGGGCTGAAGTCTGGAGACGGTCCTGAAGGAATCATTGCTTCACATTGCGCTGTCTCTGTGCTGTTTCTAACTTGGAGTAGGACTTCAACGAAAAGTCAGAAGTGGAAAAGGTGGAGATGAAGAACACCTGTGGAAGCTTGATAGAAAAGAAATAAATTATGCATTAAAATATTTCGCCAAAGTTTGGACACTTCTTCTACAGCTGTTTCTGACGATAAAAAGTCACGTAAACGTAGCAACGGGATGCTTTCTTTCAGATATATAGCACGAATTGAACTGCAAGTCATGCACACTAAGAGGGCAACAAGGTTGTAATCCGGTTACCACTATACATACGAAATGATCAAAGAGGACAACCATTTGCGCCTACATCACAGCAAAGACCCGAAATGGGTGCCATGAGCAGCAATACATGTCACTCTACTGATGCTGAGCGATTGCCGTACACTTTCCATTAGTCCTGGATTAGTCCGCATTGTCATACAGCGGTCAACAATTCTGTGGAGGAGAACCTGGTCATTTACCACCGATGTAGCTTAGGTACTCTTTAACAATTCACGGAAAATGCTGTAGAGATCTGTCATGCATGCACCACATGTCTTGGAGTGTTGCCAATAGAACGTCGTCCACCGATACCCGTGGAAATAAACTGCCTATATCCCTGGCAGTTGAGCCTCAGCGGCAGAAACAAAGGACTGACGTGGTAGTCTTCAATGTTGTAGGTTCAAACTTTCACATAGAATCTTCGTTGACAATGAGAATTGCATGATTCCGTTCGGATTGTACCGTGCCCAGAGCTGCGTGTCGTTAACCCTTTAACGCCCAAAACGCCTGTACATACAAATGACCACAACTGCCCAAAACGCATGTCTAGAGTGAGCCAGATTTCCTACCGTTACGTGTCTTTTAAATTTGTACCATTACGTGTCCTTTAAATTTGCTGTTGTTTCACTTCTTTGTTTAAATAGACTGTCGGCGTCCTTCAAAAGTCACCGACAGTCTATTTAAAAAAGAAGTGAAACAACAGACAGTTTCTGGCGTTATGGTATTTAGAGTGATACCAGATTTTAGAGTTATGGTCGTTAAAGGGTTGAAGTTCACAACGCCATCTCCATTTATGCAGAGAGAAAATCAAGTTTTGTGTATTTTTGCGGAAGCCTTTGAGTGAAACTGCACATGTAGAGTGAAAATCCCCCCCCCACACACACACACACGTATAAAGCCAAGTGCCGGATTTAAGGCTTTTGGGGCCCTAGGCCAAATTTTCTATGCGCCCCCCCTCACACTCGGCCACCCATATTTGAATTTACTCCTATAAAATTTTATAATAAACTTATCTTTAAGTTAAGAATATAATAATGGGTAGTATAATTTTATTGTTATAGAAGTATTATTTAAATAAAAATTATTTTGATTTAACTTGTTATTGGATTAAAGGTCATAAAAAAATATTTGTAAACGTAGTCAAAGAGGTTCATGCTTATCCAGGAACAACACTTTACATTTTGAATGCGCTCTTTATCTCACATTTGAAATGTAAAGAACTACATTTACGTCGCTCCTTTACGTCGCATTCGACGTAAAGGAACAACACTTTACGTTGCATGCGCTCGACGTAAAGGAACAGCACTTACGTCGAATGCGCTCGTAAAGGAACAACACATTACGTCGCATGCGCTCGACGTAAAGGAACAGCACTTACGTCGAATGCGCTCGTAAAGGAACAACGCTTTACGTCGAATGCGCTCTTCATCGCATTCGACATAAAGGAACAACACTTTACGTCGCACGCGCTCTCTATCGCATTCGACGTGAAGGAACAACACTGTACGTCGAATGCGCTCTCTATGGCACTCGTACGAACACGGGCGCGCTCGCACACAAGGGCTGTTATTGCGTTCTTCTTTCTTTAATATACAAGCTAGAAGACTTCGTGCAACAGAAGTAAATAGGCTGCAATGGAATGCCGTCTTAGCACGATTTATTTTAAAAGATGAAATACTATATACAGGTTAAAACATACATTAGTACTTTCGAAGTGACACTCACTTCATCTTCAGATGTACTGACATAAACACCATCAAAATATCATATATATATACACTTGTGCACCATAGGCACCCTACTACTTGGTCACGTGACATGACGTGGCTGTTGTGAAATTTGTAAGCAAATCATGAGCAGGATGATTTATGAGTACGAGATTATATTAGAATTAAAACATGTCATACTATTCGAAACAACGATCCGTCACGTAATACATGAATAAATTGTTCCCAATCCCTAGATAACTCAGCAGGGGTGTAATCATTGCAGTATTGGTCTCAAAAGGTTGTGAGTGGGTAGAGACGGGGTCGCCAGCAGTTTGGTACTTTCCCAGTCGGGGTACAAAGGTATTTTCCCGTCTGGGTACAAAGGGACAACTGGAAATGTGTAGGCTCAATTGAATGCATACCATACATCTCTAATGTACTATCTCGCTTGTGTTTTAAACATAACCTAAGAATTGGTGTTAGTTAATATATATGAAATACGTGGAGACAATGTAAATGGACGATGTCATCACTCTTTCCACGTTATTTTTTAAACAACGCATAGCGACTGAAAAATTGTATTCCGGCACTACTGGGATCGAACCCCAGAACTCTCGATAACTAGTCGAGTGCGTTCGAATTTACGCTACAGCGCCAACAATTCTCAGCGCCATGCGTGGTTTATCAGTCAGCATCTGACTACACGAGTACGTATTGATGGTCTCAGCAACTGAGATGTCGTCATCTGGTGGCATTTAACGCAACAGCTATTTTAATTGTAGCTGATAAATTCAAAGGGCGATAGAAATGGTTAATATATATGAAATACGTGGAGACAATGTAAATGGACGATGTCATCACTCTTTCCACGTTATTTTTTAAACAACGCATAGCGACTGAAAAATTGTATTCCGGCACAATACAATTTTTCAGTCGCCACTTGTTGTTGTAGCGTAAATTCGAGTGCGTTCGAATTTACGCTACAACAACAAGTGGTGTTAGTACTAAATGTATGTCAACGTACGTTAGAAAAGACCGATGTAAAACCGACATGCTGCAAAAATGGGGAGTGTACAATATTCCTATGCTATATCCACGATTATATGAAACCATCAGTAATTACGTATGATCTACAAAAGGACAATTGGGCTTGCGATTACAAGAGCATAAATACAGTTTAAAGGCAAACCTACACAGCACAGCCCTGGCTAGGAATGTTATTTCGGGTGATTTGTACCCAGACTGGGAAAATACCAAACTGCTGGTAACCTCCGCCCCTACCCACTCACTGCTATGCTTGAAGAGTGTATACATCACAGCCTTTGGAAACCAATACTGCAATGATTACACCCCTGCTGAGTTATCTGGGGATTGGGAACAACTTATTCATGTATTACGTGACGGATTGTTGTATCGAGAAGTATGACATGTTTTAATGCTGATATAATCTCGTACTCATAAATCATCCTCATCATGATTTGCATACAAATTTCACAACAGCCACGTCATGTCACGTGACCAAGTAGTAGGGTACCGATGGTGCACAAGTGTATATATATGATATTGAGATGGCGTTTATATCAGTACATCTGAAGATGAAGTGAGTGTCACTTCGAAAGTACTAATTAATGTACGTTTTAACCTGTACATAGTATTTCATCTTTTAAAATAAATCGTGCTAAGACGGTATTCCATTGCATCCTATTTACTTCTTTCTTTAGTTATCATTCAAGATAAAATAAAAAATTACCACTACTTTATTTTATTCAAGTAAATTAAAATAACCGTACCTCCGTTTTCTAAGTTTTTCTGTTCCATGCTCTCCGCTTTTCTGGATTCTACACCTGGGACATTCTAGAGCCTGGGGCCCTTAGGCCGCGGCCTAGTTGGGCTAGTGGTAAATCCGCCGCTGCCTGTACCAATGAAAGAGCCTGTACCCAATTGCACTTGTAAAGCGCAGCTGCTCTTGATTTAAGATATTCTATACAGTGAAATTTGATGCTAATCCCTGGCTTTACTGCAACCATATCTAGCATCAGTTCTACTGACGCAGATATCTAGGTCGTCATCGATCTGTAGTGCGAGACGCCTTTGAAACAAACTCTCGCATGACGGACAGCGGCAAACGTAGCATTGGCGGGATATGTTCTGTGTTCAGAAAAGTCATCCTTGAAAAGCACGGTGCTTTCCTGCAATTTCAATTAGCTGATCCTCACGAGAAATCAATGTTAGCGCATTTAGAGTTGGTAAACGCGATACCACCTCCCCCACACACACTTTCACGGTTGAACAAAGCGAACTGGCAATAACAACCACGCTACTCTAGTATAAAACGTCTTCTAGTACGAGTGCTTAGCGAAACGACTTTCATTTTAAGGAGGTTTATCTTACGCTGTGCGATTGTGTCACACGTTTTAATTCATTCTCAACGCCGAGTGGCATGAAAATGATGTTTATTTATAAACCACTGTGCTTACTGCACAACTTCCATACACACATGGAAGGACTTTGCTTCGCCCTACATTTCGTACTCTGACCGTTCTACACTACACATAAGAGCCAAAATATAGGTGCTTGAATTAATCCCGCTGCTTTTTGCCACACAAACACATGTGTGTTGACACAGAACGGTACAGGGTAGTCTATTCAAAGTAGTGTCCGTTGGAAGCTACGACCCTTTCCCACCGTTGGGGTAACAAATGGCTACCGCGGTAGAAAAATGCAGGTTCTTTCAAGGCGAACCATTCATCGTGCCATTTTGGGGTATCCGCGACAGAAAGGAAGTGCTGCTTTGACAGACCATATTGTAGCTACCAGAATAAATAGAAGTCCGAGGGAGCAATGTCCGGGGAATAATGCGGGCGGGGTAAAAAGTCCCAGCCAAGTGCCTCCAAGAGTTCCTTCACGGATTTGGCGACATGAGGTCTAGAGTTGTCGTGGAGAAGAATAACCTTGTCATGTGAGATCCAGTTTCCGAGCTTCTAGATCATCCCCATTGCCTTTAAACGCTTTCTAACCGCTGATTCATCGACCCGTAGTGTTTCAGACAACTCGTGGAGCGTCTGACATGAATCCTCGTCCATAAAGGCCTCCAATGCGCCATCTTCGAACCTTTTCGGTTGCACAGGGCGCTCTTTGTCCTTCGCGTCATATTTGTTAGCTTTGAAGCGTCGGAACCACTCTCTGCATGTTATTTCCGATAGGACATGTTCCCCATAGGTCTGCACTAGCAAACGATGACTTTCCGCTAAAGATTTCTTGAGATGACAGCAGAAGAGTAATGTTTCCCGCAAATGCTCCTTTTTTGGTACGAAACTCGATATCGTGAATGCCGTACAAACTCGTGTTCTGTGCCCTCCGATCGCGTGTCACACACTACTTCGCCCATACTACGGGCGGTACGTGCGTGCGAAAGGGAGGTCACGTGTGGCCCGGGTCACAGAGCACCACTGCTGCGCTCTATTGGCCAACAGCGGGAATTAATTCAAGCACCTAATATTATGACCAGCATGCCTTTAAGCAAAGCAAAGCAACTGCAGGTAAACGATGGCTCGAGGGAAAATCATGAAACGGTTTAAATAACACCTGATACTGAGCTCTGTTAATCAGTGCCATTCTTGTTCTTCAGATAGTTAAAGGCAGCGGATTTAAAAGAGTTCACCAAAGGTTAAATTGTAAAGGTCAGACGACTGGGTCAGAGCATTTCCAAAACGGTAAGGCTTCTGTGATGCTCACGGTCAGCCGTGGTTAGTACCTTCAAAAAGTGGTCCGAGGAGGAAAAACTACAAGCTGCCGGTAAAGTGTGGGCCGACCACGGCTCATAGATGGAAGAGGTGAGCGAAGGCTATATCGCATGGTACTAGCCAACAAAAGGGACACTGCGATGCTACTCACCGGTAATTTTAATGCTGGTGACGGGAGTAATGTGCCACAATACTCCCATCACAGTTCATCGAATCTTGCTGAAAATGAAACTGCGTTGCCGTAGGCCCCTCCGAGTGCCCATGCTTACCTCGGCTCACCGTCGGAAGCGCCTACAACGGGCATGCGAGCATTAAGACTGCAACTTGAATGATTGGAAAAAGATAATTTAATCCGACGAGTCTCGTTTTCTGTTGCTCCATGTGGACGCAGGGGTTCGTGTACGTCGTTTACCTGGGACGTGTTGGCACCAGAATGCACCCTGGGACGGAAATAAGCTGTATGAGGAATCGTAATGCATGGGGCAATATATTTCTGGGACACCTTAGGTCTGGTGCATGAAACTATAACGTCTACCTCCTACGTAAACATCATTTCAGACCTGGTATACCCTTTCAACAGTATTTTGCTTGTAGTGCCTTCTCTCAGCAAGATAATGCGCATGTCATATTGCCCGGATTGTTCGTGAATGGTTCGTGGAACATGAGAAAGGGACGAAATGTTGGCACCAGGATGCTCCGTGGGACGAAAACAAGCCTGAGGTGGAAGTGTAATGCTTTGGGCAATGTTCTGCTGGGAAACGTTAGGTATAGTCATTCATGTGCAGAAAACTATGACGCCTACTACCTACCTAAATATTATTTCAGAATAGGTACACCCTTTCATGGCAAAAACATTTTCCTCTAGTAGTGCCTTATTCAAGAAGCATAATGCGCTATGCCATACTTCCCAGATTGTTGGAGGATGGTTCACGGAATATGAGGAAGACTTCCAGGTATTGCAAAATCTCCAGACATTAATCGAATCCAACATTTGGGGTTTGTGTTGGAACCCAAATCCGATCTGCGGCGGTTCGACTTCGTAACTAACAAGATCAAAACGATGTGCTGGTAACCTACCTGTTGGTACCAGGTACCACAAGACAACTTTAGAAATTTTGTAGAGCCCGTGCCTTGGCAGGTGAAAGCTGTTTTGGCGTCACGTGATGGACCAACATCATATTAGGCAGGTGATCCTAATATTTTGTCTGCTCGTCGTATATCTCTGTTGGAAAGCGTTTCTGGGCGTATAGTCATGACTTTTTCATCAGAATCGGTGATAGAACAAGTTTCCAAAGTTTGGGTAATATTTTTCCGAATCACCCTTTATTGTTCACAAATGATAGCTTCGGTAAAAGATGCATCGGACTGATTACGGTGATAGGCTAAGTCAGTGATTGATTAGGAAGTACTAGTAGAACTAGTCCAGATTCTGTAAATAATTTAGAGAACGTGATCTTGACCGTAGTATGAAAAAGGCGGTACTTCGCAATATTTCGCAAGCCATAGATCAATGGAGGTAAGAGGTTGCGAAAATCCTTCCATTCATAATTTCGAGTCAAATGATGATGAACAGGCATTATAAACCGAACAGCTACCCACAACATGATCCTACCCCTTTGCTATGACGGTCTCGTACTTCCTGCTCATTCAAACAGAAAGCCTTCTGTATTAACACTTTATTGCAGATCCTCGTTTATCCGATTTATCAGCAAACTATGTCAGCTCTTCACATCGTCCCTCATGCTAGAAGCCACCATATACTACCGCTCTTAAGCTAGATGGATGGAAATTTCATCACGCCTATCCATATTGGCACCTTTTACACCTCCTGTTTGTCAGCATGGAGATCCTACTCTATTCATCGAAATCTTCAATGCAACCTGCATGCCTTGCTTGTAGTACCTTTATTCTGTATCCCTACATAACCTCCCTTAAACCGCCAATATTTCTTTTATACTTCAATGATGGAAATCGGGATACCGAGATTAAGCGGGATTAAAGGGTGTAGAACAACTACCGGCACAAGTTAACTCCGCGTTTCCTGTGTTAAAGTCTTATATTACTAAAAGCAAAATATCGTCAAACTTGTAGGGAAATATTATCATCTCATACATAATGGCGTGTATTAAGAATTCTAATAATTTTCTTTATATACTTGTATACACATAGACAGAATAACTAAAACACCATGATACAATATACAGAGATAAATCGAACTTGGCACAGTAAATAGAGTACTAAGTACAAATGGTGGACAGTTTACGAAAACACTAGAATTAAGCGGATGTGGAGCAGGAGTGACCCTTCGGTGGAGATGAAAGATGCGAAACTTTAATTTCAAGGGTGGACAAATATGACAGTGTGTATGACTTTTATTTTCAGAGATAGCATCCTTTGCGGAAAGCAATATGTTCTCCATGAGAAAAATCTCGTCCCCCCAGATTATCAAGGTACTTTTTTAGCAAGTCTTTTGTAAAAAAAGATCGTGCTAATGTTACCGGTTTGTCCGTCCGTCCGTACCCACGGTATCTCTGCAACTATTAGTCCGATTTGAAAAATTCGTTTTGCATTGGGAAGCTAGAAATATGCGAATGATGATCCTTTACTTCGTTTTTTTTACGATGTACAATTTCAACGCTAGAGCGCGTAAATGCAGATGATGTCGAATTCAAAAATACGTTTTATTCCACATATTTGCTTCTAAACATCCGATTGAAAAATTATTTTATCTTTCGATTCCATTTATGTCGAATAGTGTTTTAGATATAGTTACTTTTTCAAATTACGCATAAAATTTCCGCTAGGGGGCGTAAAAATAAATTACATTTTTTCCGATAACTCTTCTTCTAAAACTCCGCTTTGAAAACCTTTTTCTTCAGCGGATACACCTCCTGATGAAACTCTTTTGCATATAATTTCAAATTTTTGCTAAACAATACTTTGACCACCAGGGGGCGCAAGTGTTAATTTTTGCTTTTGATGTATTTGCCATAAAATCTGAGCTTTTAAAATATCGATTGAAAAAATTCTCTCGTGGACTGATGCCACTCACATCAATAAACCTTTTCGGAATATTCTCTTCTTAAAATATTTAACAGTTTCTCCGCCAGGGGCGTAGATGTATGTCTTATTTTTGTCAATATCTCTACTTCTAGGAGTCCGATTTGAAAAACTCCTTCTTTGTTGGATATTGTTTTCAGAGTGACATGTTTTTCATATATTTTCAAAATTTTCAAGTAGTTCATAGACTTTCCGCTATGGGGAGTAGAGGTAAATTGCGTTTCCCCCTATATCTCTACTTCTAAATCTCCGATTTGAAAAAATTCTTTCTGCACCGGATACAGTTCCTGATGAGAAATCGTTTACACATAAATTCTAAGTTTTGTAAAAAAATGGTTTGGCCACCAGGTGGCTTAAGTCTTAATTTTCGCTTCTGATGTATTTGCAGCAAAATATGAGAGCCGCCCCGGGGGCGCAGTTGTCTAAGCGATGGCCTCTGATCATTCGTCCAAACGGGGTCCGGGTTCGAATCCCGGTGAGGCATGGATGTTGTGTTTGTCTTACGGCACTGGCTCTCTCCCTTCCCTGGAGCCAGTGACCCTAAATTAGGGACGGGCGACTGCTTATAGCCCATTGAGTTGCTCACAGTGGTCGTTAAACCTCCAATAAAAAAAAAAAAAAAAATATGAGCTTCTAAATTCTCGATTGAAAAACACGTCGTTTGTAGACCGATACTAATCATGTCGACAAACCTTTTAGAAACATTTTCTTTATAAAATAATGCATGGTTTCCACGCCAGGGGCGTAGATGTATATCTTATTTTTGTCAATATCTCTACTTTTAAGAGTCTGATTTGAAAAATTCCTTCTTTGTTGGATACTGTTTCCGATGCGAAATGTTTTTCCTACAAATTCAAAATTTTCAAATAAATCATAAACTTTCCGCTAGGGGACATAAAGGCAAATTGTGTTTTCTGCGTTATTTCTGCTTCTAAAACTCCGATTTGAAAAATTCTTCTTGTATCGCATACAAGACCTGGCGGAAAATATTTTTCACATAATTTCTAATGTTTGGTAAAGAATGGTTTGACCACCAGAAGGCATAAGTGTTAATTTCCGCTTCTGATGTATTTGTAGAAAATCTGGGCTCCTGAAAACTCGACTGAATTTTTTTCTTGGACCGATACCGCTCATATGAAAAAACTTTTGCGAATACTTTCTTCCTAAAATAATGCATGGTTTTCCCACCAGCGGACGTAAAGTAACATCTTATTTTTGTCGATATCTCTGTTTCTAAGAGTCCGATTTGAAAATTTCTTTCTGTGTTGGAGAGCGTTTCCGGTGCGAAATATTTCTCATATAAATTCATGTTTTACTTAACGCAGAAGTCTGCAACCAGAGGGCGTAAGCTCACGATTCCGTTTACAGCAATATCTGCGGGATTAAAAACCCGATTGAAAACTGTATTTCTTCCGTCATATACTATTGTTTTCCATACCGGTTCCATTGACTTTGAGTAGCTTTGATAAATTTCATTTGCGTCAGAACGGATTCAAAAAGACGTGCTTATTACACCCGAATATTCGGTGTCATCTTTCTTGTTTTTTCGTTTAGTTTGTTTGGAGGTTTAACGACCACTGTAAGATAGATGTCTGAACAGGCCTTGTGCTCCTCGGCCCTCGGGCGGGCCGGGTTCTTTTTTTTCATCAGTTAAACAAAAAAAAAAAAAATCCAGGATCTGGCAGGGCCTGTATAGAAAGGTTTAACATTTTGTTTCCACATTAAAACAATATTTTTGTCTCGCAAAACTAATACTGATTTGCTTAAGCTATTATCAGATGACGAAGTTTATTGAGTGAAACGATTCTGCGGCCGGATGCATTGATTAATTTGCAGATTAAACCGACGAGTCGGGCTGTAAGAATAGTCTGAAATGAGACTGTTCAGTTATTTTTAGCTTAAAATCAAATACCGTTTTGACGTCGCTGGCTTTAACAACTAAAACACGCGGAAGGTTTTCTTTTCCAAGAAGTGTTTACATGAACGAAGTTATCAGCTTCTCGAAGCCAAAAGCAGAACGAACTTCTAGCGTCATTCATTGCAACACCGGAGATGAGGAGTAGTTGTTTACGTATTTGGAGATCGAGAACTACCTTCGTTTGTATTTAAGTTTAGAAAATGTTATGAACCACAAAACTTGACTTTCTGGGGGAAAAAGATGCAGTTAACATAATATTTATCTTACGATGAATTCCGAAATAAATACCTGAGAAGCCTGTATTTTTCAGTACTCTTTAAAGCTTTCTGTTTGTGTGTGTGTGGATATTCATTTCTACATTTCGAAAATGTATGTTCTTCCATTTTAGAATTTCCTTTGAAGACAAAGTCTCGCGGTTCATTGAAAACAGTTCCTCGGGCCACGGGTTGAAGACCTCTGCTCTAAAGGAAGAATTGCATTATTTTCAATAAAGGGCGGAGAACTCTTCATAAAAGTATAAAACTGGTCGATTGGGGCGGGTCGTAAAATAGAAATTCTGAGCTGAGCAAAACTGCCCAGCTCAGAATTTCTTTAACTTTGGAAAGTCCGGAGCTGGGCTGGACTTTCCAAAGTTAAGACCCTTGTGAGCAACTCGATGGGCATTCGTCCGTCCCCAATTTAGAGTCACTGGTTTCAGGGAAGGGAGAGAGCCAGTGCCGTAAGATAAACACAACATCTATGCCTCACAGGGATTTCAACCCGGACCAACCTTGGACGAATGGTCAGAAGCCAGCGTTTAGGCCACAGCATTACCGGGGCGGCACACCGAGCTATGCAGTGGCCATATTTCGTCCAAAGAATTTAAAGAGATCGCTGCCCAAACAATAATTGACTCTCCACCGTGTTTGACGACTGGTAAAAAAACAATTGGTATTATGCGCTGCCTACAATATTCTCTAAAAGTAAACTCTCCCTTATGTCGTAAAAAGCGTGAATGATGATTCGTCACACCTTACATGCTTCTAATCATCCAGTGTCCAGGTTTTGGGCTCGTGACGCACTTACATCCTACTTTTTAGCAAGTTTACCCCCCCGTCCCCCAATCTTACGTGCTTATAGTATCCCTTTGTCCGTATGTCCATCCGTCCGTCAGTTTGTGCACACCATATCTCTGGAACTATTAGTCCGATTTTATTTTTATTTTTTTTGGATTGGGAAGCACAAAATGCGAAATTTGCCACTTACGATTCAGAACCTTGCAGCCAGAGGGAGTAAATATAGATGCTATGAAATTCAAAATACAGTTTACTCCATATCTTTGATTGTAAATAGGCGATTAAAAAATTATTTCTTTCCTTCGATGCCATTTACTACGAAGATTATTTTAGATAGCGATTGAGGACCCGTATGACGCTCGTGGATGGTAGCAAGGCCATTCCGGTGACGATCTCCTGACGTTCAGTAGGCCATCATTGGTGCTAAGATAGTAGAGAGACTCGTCGCTGAATATGACATGGCTCCATTTGTCCCGCCAGGCATGTCTGGTACGTTACCACTGCAATCTTGCGCGACAATGTTCTGCAGTGAACGGCATTCATCGCACAGATCTTGTCGATGTGAAGATGATCATGGCTGCTGGTCATCCGCTGTAGGTTGTAGGGTTGTCACAGCTTGCCGTCGATTGCGGCGATCGAAGCGTCCGGAAGTCTGCTTACGTGCACCAGCCTCACTACGGCGGCGGACGTTGCAGGCTTTCAACTAATGTCGTCACAGTTAGTTGTTGCATCGTGATGCGTTTCCTCATTGATGCCAAGAAGGGAGCAACCTCCTGTACGTAGATTAATGATGAAGCTCTTGATAAAGGTGTTCGTGTAACGATAAGATGTCACCCAGGTATTTCCACTCCTTACACGAGCTTTCGCCACTGAGATCACTCTGATGTCGTAGTCCACTCGCCCAAGTAAGAACAGTCATTAGCTACGCGGAGCCATTTTGCCCTTCTACCTCCCTCAGCTGTCGCGTGATTGGTTCGCAACTTCAATCACATATATACAACGGCCGTTCTATAAAAACTGAGAGTAAAATCACACAAAATGAAGAAATATAGGTATAGCAAAACATACAAGGTCTTTCCGGAAAGTAATGAGACTTATTCAATAACAGACGTTTAATTAAAGTTATACTTACATAGCATTAAAATTCTTCGAAATAACATCCTTGAATATCAATACACCGTTGCCAGCGGTTCTGCCACGCCGCGTAGCTTGCTTGGAAGTCGGGAACAGGAATCGCTTTCAAAGCACTCGTCGCGGCAGTTTGCACGTTTGTAACAGTCCCAAAATGGTGTCCTTTCAGGCTGGATTTGAGCCCGGGAAGCAAAAAGAAGTCAGCCACTGCCAAGTCTGGGCTGTAGGGAGGTTGGGGCAGCGTTGCTACGTTGTGTTTCACCAGAAACTTTCTCATTCTCAGCAACGCATGGCTCGACTCATTATCGTGGTGAAGAACCGAAGTGTTGGTGACCTCCGGGCGGACGCGTGCAACTCTATTCTTCGGCCGTTGAAACACTTCCACGTAAAATGCAGCGCTGACCGCTTGTCCGGGTGGTACGGACTCCTTATGGACAGCACCTTTACAGTCAAAGAAGACAATGAGCATTGATTTCATCTTCGATTTGCACATTCGAGCCTTCTTTGATCGAGGAGACTCGAGAGTGTGCCAGTCTGAGCTCTGCCTTTTCGTCTCCGGATCGTACTCAGTGACCCATGTTTCATCGCCTGTTATCGCTTTCTCCGAAAAAAAAAAAAAACAGGCTCATTTCTCACACGGTCCACAAGCTCACGAGAAATCGACACAGGTTGTTCCTCTGTTCATCGGTCAAAACCTTACGAACCAATTTGGCGCAAACGTTCCGCATCTGCAATTCTTGCGTGATGATTTCATGCACAATGGATTTCGCGAGTCCCACGTGCTCTGCTACCAATCTAACACTCAGACGTCGGTCAGAGTCCAAACCGCTTTCACTTTTTTCACATTGTCCGAAGTGTGAGACGTTGAAGGGCGCCCTGGGGGTGGCTCGTCCTCGACGCTCTCTCTTCCCTCTGTGAACGTTTTGTGGCACCGAAACACTTGTGCTTTCGATAAAGCATCCTTCCCGTAGGCTTTATGTATCATAGCAAGCGTCTCGATTGCGGATTTTTCAACTTTAACACAAAACTTTACCGCGTATCGCTGTTCGACACTCTTCTGCATTTTGACCGTTACGTGACGCTCACACAGCTGTCCACTTCGCAAGCGATCCTCAGCCAACTGACGAGACATTGATCGTTTACCTAGCATACCTCGCCACCCGTCACGCCCGGAGACTCTGCCCTCCGGCGCTTCTGATTGGCGCAGGAAAAGTGGTCTCATTACTTTCCGGACAAACCTTGTATGCTATTTTTTCTCAAAGTATCTTCCCCCGTATGATATGCAACAGTCCCATCGTTCAGTCCACTTTTCAAAGCATGTGGCGAAGGTATTTTATTCAAGCTGTACAGGGGTTGCTTTAGCAACCCCTGTACAGCTTGAATAACGTCAGCATCTGTGTTGAAAGTTCCGCCACGGAACTTCTTCATTGTTGAAAACAACCAGAAATCGCACGTGGCGAGGTCAGGACTGTAGGCAGTCTGTGGCATGATTTCAATACTGCATTTCGTAAGAAACTGTTGAACCCAAGCAGCCGCATGAGGGCGGGAGTTATCATGGTGTAGGATCCACTTGCCTACCAGCTTCTATCGCTTAATCGATATGTGTCGTCGCAGAGGCTTTAAGACTGAAATGTAATACTCAGTATTGATAGTAATCTGTGCAGGAACGACATGATGGTAGACTATACCTTCATGATGAGAAAATTATCATCATCACCTTCCCAGTTGATTTGGTTTGAGGGACTTTTTTCCGGAGGAGGCGAACCTGTGTGTTTCCAGACACTCGTTGCGCGCTTCGTAAGGGGTTAAAACAGTGGACCCAAGTTTCATCGGCAGTTATTACTGTATTTCGAAAGTTTGGATCCTTTGCAATAATTTGTTTCCACTCATGACACACCTGAACTTTGGCTAACAATTGTTCTCTCGTCAGGTGATGAGGTACCCATCTGGAACACATACGATGCAGCAGTAATTTGTAGCGTAGAATGCGGAATGCCGACATTTTTGAAATATTAGTTGACGTTGCTATGTCTTCACACGTCATTTGTCGATCTTCTTGCAGGATTGCCCAAATAGTGTTAACAATACGTTCTGTAAAAACACTTTCAGGTTGACCAGGCCTAGGAGCGAGTTCTGCCGACAAATGCCCTTTTTTGAAATCGTGGTGCCATCTAAAAAGGTTGACTCACCCAAACATTTATCTTTCTAGCTTTTTTCATCAAATGAACTGTTTCTGGACACGTTTTACCCAAACGACAGCAAAATTATCTTGCACAACGCATTTCACTTCTTAACTGTGAATCACTCATCACTATACCTGAATGGGGAAATGCAGACGTACCTTAAACAACTGCGCAATAACAAAACCAGAATCGTCTGCCACGGCTAATAACTGTTGGAATAGATACTTCCTTAATCCAGTTAGTCGTCTGCGTGGTTATTGTTTACCTTCGCACTGTTGATAACTCAAAAAACATTACTCTCAGTTTTTATGGAACGGTCTTGTACATAACACATTTGTCGACACATACCAACCAATTTGCAAGATGCTCTGAGAAATACTTCCTAATGTGGTATTTTCTTGGTCGAGTAGTGTATTTACAGGAGTTAAGAAAATAATATTACCTAAGCGCATACAGGATGACGCTCAGTGTGTTTGTCAGTTAGTTATTCTTTCCAGTTTTACAAATACAAATGCAAATGCTATTTAAATATTGGGTTGTCAAAAAACTCATGACGTATTTTAGCCATGTCTTTACAAAGGTCATTTATTGATAGAAAGAACAAAGATCAATCAAAGATATAATGGCCGTTTAGTTCGATAACATTTTTCCATCTTTCAGTGAGCTGCAGAATGCCTCGTTCATAGAAGGACCTGTCTTTCGTGGCGAAAAACTATACAAGGTGCTGATTTACAGCCTCATCTGAATTAAACGTTATACCACGCAAGGACTGCTGAAGAGAGCGAAACAAGTGGAAGTCTGACGGCGCAAGGTTAGGCGAGTATGCTGGGTGTAGCAAAACATCCCACCCAAGCTCCAATAATTTTTGGCGGGTGATCAAACTTTTGTCTGGTCTCGCGTTGTCGTGATGGAACACAACACCTTTACGATGAACGAGCTCTGGACGTTTCTGGATGATGGATTCGTTCAAACTGTCCAATTGCCGACAGTACACATTTGTTTGGTTCCGTGGTAGGAGCTCGAAAAACACGGCACCTTTAAAATCCCACCACACTGAGACCAGAACCTTCCGCTGATGAATGTTTGCTTTGGATGTCGTTTGACGCTAAGCAGCACGTCGGGACCAAGACCGTTTGCACAGCACATTGTTGTACACAATCCACTTTTCGTCACCAGTTATCAGTTGCTTCAAAAAAGGACCGTTTTCCTCACGTTTAATGAGCATATCGCAGATGTTTATACGCGCCGTCAATTGAGCTTCTTTGAGTTCACGAGGAAACCACACATCGAGATCCCAGCTTCTTCAGGTTGTCGTGAACGCTTGAATGATGGATGTGCAATGTGTCTGCAATCTCTCGTGTCGTGTAACGTGGGTTTGACTCGATCAATGCCTTGATTTGGTCGTCATCAACCCCGGTTGGCCTCCTGGACCGAGGAGCATCGTTGAGGTCAAAATCACCAGCACGGAAGTTTGCGAACCACCGCTGGTACTGACGTTCTTGTAGAGCATTATCACCGTACACTTTACGCAACTTTTCACAAGCTTGACGTGTGTTCTTCCCTTTACGGAAGTAAAACAGTAAAATATGGCGAAAATGCACAGTTTGGTCTTCCATCTTCAACTTGATGTCAAATCTCCGCAAATCAACCAAATCGCTCACTATTCCTGTTAGACCGCAGCTAGAACTGGCACCTGCTGAATGCTGTAGCGATAACAGAGCTGTGCGTGCCTCTAGTACTTCCAAAACCGCCCAACCGCCATCGGGTGCCAAAATACGTCATGACTTTTCCGACAACCCAATAGAATCGTTTAACATAAGATTAAAGCTCAATTTGATTACGCATTTGTTCTAAAAGCCCCAGTGTATCACCAACAAGGTCGTAACTTAGGCATCGAAAATGTGGCCACCGCCATAGGCGCCAGATGAACGAAGGGGCGGTACGGGGTTTCAGATAGTTATTAAGCAGAAGAAATTAGCATATCTGTGAGGTTTAAAAACGCAACGTGAAGATGAACTGTCAATATACTTGCATATTCATTATTATTATTTTTACATATGCTTGATTTTTGCATTTTAGCGGCGACAGGAACTGTTAATTCTGTAGAAGTTGATCGCAAGTCTATCGATAACCAGGACACGAAAAAAGTCGTTAATCCCTTTCTCGAATATCGAATCAAGCTGATACTGTCCCAGATACTGCGGAGCTAGCATGTATTCCTACTAGCGGATCTAGTAGAAGGCCAGGCTCTGAGTTGGAGTTAAACCAAAACTATTGGTGGGCACTGTGTGAATTATACTCTTTTTGTTTTTAGTCCCCAAAAATTATCTTTATATGGAAACAAATTTTGACGTTGTTGTTAAGGAATCTGTAAAATTGAAGGCATGAAAAGTTAAATTAATTTGATATATAGATACACAGTCGTATCAGAATAACATAACCACCACCTGAATCACAGTGCACCCTCCCAATCCCTTCGCAGAGTGCACGCGACGAGGTCGACCACACACTGATATGAGCAGCCGGCCACGACAGATGAGCCATCGTGCGTCGCGTGAACACAATGGGCAGAGGTAGTGATTTGACGGACGTTCAAAAAGGAATGATCATTGGCCACCGCTCGAAGGCTGGAAGCATCTCAGAAGCAGAAGACTTCGTGGACTGTTCGCGAGGTGCTGCAGTAAGGGTGTATTAAGAATGGAACTCTTGCACACCAAGAATTTTCCGACGTCATAGCTGTGCAGCCCCAAAGGCCATCGACCCCAGAGGAGAGCGTCGCCTCCGTCAACTGATTAAGAGCAATCGACGCACAACAGTGCAGCAATGGACCACGCAAATGAACGCTGGGGCACCCAGGTACGTGTCCCCGATAACAGTAGAGCGAACCCTGTTACGCATGGGTCTCCGGAGTCGAGGCTGCGTCAAGACACCCATGTTAACCCAGGTCCATCGGCAACGACGCCTGCAGTTCGCATAGGACTACCGTCATTGGACAGTGTAAGAGTGGTAAAAGGTTGCCTTCTCCGACGAATCCAGGTTTCTACTCCACAGTAACGGGAGTTGGCGGATATGACGTCATACAAACGAGAACCAACACCCGGACACGCTTTCCGGTCAAGTACAGGACGGCGGTGGCAGTGTGCATGTCTGGTGGTGTTTTCCTGGTATTACCTGGGACCACTGGTACCACTGGATAGGGGTCCCTGAACGCCGATGGCTACCTCTCCATCCTCGCTGACCGCATGCATTCCTTCATGTCGGACGTTTATCCTGATGGTGATGGTGTCTACCAACAATGCGCCGTGCCACGTCGGTAACAGGGTGCGTGAGTGGTTCCAGGAAAACGTCAGCTATGTCTCCGTTCTTTCTATATGTTAATGTACACTGAAAATAGTTAACAAGAAAGATGGCACCGAATTTTCGGGTGTAATAAGCACGTCTTTTAAATCCGTTCTGACGCAAATTAAATTTATCAAAGCTATTCAAAGTCGAATGGAACCGCTATGGAAAACAATAGTATCTGACGGAAGAAAGAAGTTTTTCAATTTTTAATCACTAAGATATTCATGTAAACGGAATCGTGCTCTTCCGCCCTCTGGTTGCAGACTTGTGCGTTCAGAAAAACATGAATTTATATGAGAAACATTTGGCCCCGGAAACGCTCTCCAACACCGAAAGTTTTCAAATCGGACTCTTAGAAACAGAGATATCGACAAAAATAAGATTGACTTTACGTCCCCTGGTGGGAAAACCATGCATTATTTTAGGAAGAAAGTATTCTCAAAAGGCTTTAACATATGAGGTGTATCGGACCAAGAAAAAAATTTGTCGAGTTTTCATGAGCCCAGATTTTGCTACAAATACATCAGAAGCGGAAGTTAACACTTATGCCCCCTGGTGAACAAACCATTTTATACCAAACATTAGAAATTATGTGAAAAATATTTTCGATCAGGTCTTGGATGCGATATAGGAAGAATTTTTCAAATCGGAGTTTTAGAAGCATAAATAACGCAGAAAACGCAATTTACCTTCGTGCACCCTAGCGGAAGGTCTATTATTTACGCGAAAATTTTGAATTTATAGGAATAACATTTCGCATCAGAAACATTGTTTAACAAAGAAGGAAGTTTTCAAATCGGACTCCTAGAAGTACAGATATTGACGAAAATAAGATATACATCTACGCCTCTTGACGTAGATGTATATTAAGAAGAAAATGTTTCTAAAAGGTTTGCCGACATGAGTAGTATCGGTCTACCAACGACGTTTTTTTCAATCGAGAATTAGAAGCTCATATTGAGCTGCAAATACATCAGAGGCGGAAATTAAGGTTTACGCCCCTAGGGCCAAACCATTTTTTTTTTACAAAAAATAGAAATTATGTGCAAACGATTTCCCATCAGGAAGTGTATCCGTTGCAGAATTTTTTTCAAATCGGAGATTTAGTAGTAGAGATATAGAGGGAAACGCAATTTACCCCTACACTTCCTAGCGGAAAGTCTATGATTTACTTCAAAATTTCGAAATTATGTGAAAAACGTGTCGCACTGAAAACACTATCCAACAAAGAAGGAAATTTTCAAATCGGACTCCTAGAAGAACATCCACTGCGACGCAAATCCGAGCTGCCGTTGCACCTGAGGTGACTGTGCGAACAATCCGCAACCATCTACTGGATGCAAGACTACGTGCACGTGTGCCTCTGGCATGTATACCTCTGACTCCAGCCCACCGTCAGGAACGGCTGCAGTGGTGTCGCCAACGTCTGCACTGGAGAGCGCAATGACGATCTGTCGTGTTCAGCGATGAAAGCAGATTCTGCTTGGGAGCCTCCGATGCCCGTATGCGTGTTCGCAGACGCACAGGGGAGCGTCTCCACCCTTCTTGCATCCGCCAGCGACACACAGGGCCTACACCTGGACTCCTGGTGTGGGGAGCGATCAGCTATCGCTCCCGTACACAACTAGTGTTTGTACCGGGTACGTTAAACAGCACCTCCTAGTGTCTCTAGGTGTGGGGAGCGATCAGCTATCACTCCCGTACACAACTAGTGTTTGTATCGGGTACGTTAAACAGCACCTCCTACATCAACAACATCATTCAACCCGTTGTTGTGCCATTTGTAAGATCAGTCAATCGTGGTGTTTTCCAGCAAGACAACGCACGCCTACACACGGCACGTGTAACGCAACATGCACTTCAGGGTGTGAGACAACTTCCATGGCCTGCACGTTCACCGGATTTGTCCCCCATTGAGCACATGAGGGATTTTATGGGACAACGACTTATCCGGTCTCCACGGCCAGCCACGACCATCCCCGATTTACGTGTCCAGGTTGAGGATGCTTGGAACTCAATACCCCAAACTTACATCCAACATCTGTACGACAGACTCCATGCCAGAATTGCACAGTGTGACGCAGTTCATGGCAGTTCAACCTCGTACTAACCATGTTACATGGAAATGTTATTTTTCAGTTTACCAGCAAATACAGCTGTATTTTGCCATAATGTTTTGATCACGTTATCCTCTCTATTCCGTTGTTATGCTGTATAAATTTCGTTGGTGTCAGACGTCTCCTTCTTGGTGTTCTTTTTTCACTTTCCGCCAGTGTATTATCGAATGCTCCACGCTGGTCTAAATTAAGGAGCGCGAGCTATTCTGAGTTAGTATGAGCGAGATGAGAGAGGTCACGAAGAAGATGTAGGTTAGAGGCGATAGACCGACCAGGGACCGTGTAAGTTCCGTCAGTAGAAAGAAGAAATGGGAGGACAGGATTTAGTCTGCGAGAGAGGAGTTTAGTGTATAGTTTATAGTCTAGATTGAGAAGTGAGATTGGACCCCAATTCTCCAAGTCAAGACGGTCACTTTCCTCAGGGAAAAGTACGACAAGTGCCACAGTGAAAACCCTCGGAAGAGAGGAAGAGGTAAGAGCGGTAGAAAAAGCAGCAAGGAGGAAAAGAAATAAGGCAGAGGAGAAGGTAATGTAAAAGGCAAGAGGGAGGCCATCAGGACCAGGGAATGCACGGGAATTCTGAGAATGAAGGACGGTTCTACACTGAAGACCAATTGAATTAGAGATACCTATCTAGTAACGTGTAGCACCACCTTTCGCCCTGATGACCGCGGCGATTCATCTCGGCATGGACTCGACAAGACACCGGAAGCGTTGGGAAGCCATACGGATCCACGACCCCTCAACAAGCTACCACAGTTCACGAAGATTTGATGGAGGGGGTCAGAGCCTCGAACATATCTCTCGATGGCATCCCATATGTGCTCGATGGGATTGAGGTCAGGTGACCTAGCTGGCCAAGAAAGCGAGGTCACGTCGGTGGAGTGTTCATCCAACCATTCGGATACAATTCGGGAGCGATGGCACGGTGCATTGTCTTGTTTCAGGATGAGGTCCCCAGTGGGATGTTGAAGACGCGCAAGCGGGAGCAAATGGTCGTCCAGGATATCCCGGTAACGTTGACCTGTGAGGGACGATGTCACACCTACCAGGGGTCCCATTTCAGTCCACGTAAACAGTCCCCAGACGAGAATGCCACCCCCACCAGCTTGACGAGTACCCTGCTGGCAAGAAGGATCCATCGCTTCATGTGGTTTGCGCAGTACTCGTATCCTGCCATCCGCATGTACCAACGTGAATCACGACTCATCAGTCCAGGCTAAATTTTTCCACATGTCTATGGTCCAGTGGCGATGTTTCCGCGCCCATGCTAATCTTTGCACCCTGTGATGTACGGTCAGCAGCGGTACTCTCGTGGGACGATGGCTTCTGTACCCCATAACGATGAGATGGTTCTGGATGGTGTGGCTGCTTACACGTTTTTGTGCACCAGCGTTAAATTCCGAGTGATTTCTTGCACTGTGGCTCGTTTATACGCTCTTACAATGCAAGCCAGCTGACGATGACCCCGCTCATGCACACGCTGTTGTCCACGGCATTTGGCCTTTGCAGGGATGGTTTTACTGGATTTGATGTACTCACGATGCACCCGTGACACAGTGGCTCGTAAAAATCCCAGTGCCTGCACGACTTCCGAGATGGAGTGACCCATTCGTCGGGCTCCGACAAGTTGCCCACGATCAAATGCGCTTAGATCCTTTGTCTTACCCATACTGCGTCCGACTCTTATTGATTCCCGTTGCATCACTCCTTATATTGTCGGATCGCTGCATACGTCACGTCGTTTCCGTTTACATGACCGCCCACAGCGCCACATTCGCATAACGCCAGCTGTCTCTAATTCAATTGCTCTTCAGTGTAAGCTCAGAAGAAGTAGGAGGTTGTAAAAAATAGGCAGAAAGATGAGAAGGAATTTGAGTTAGAGAAGAAAGTAAGGAGGCAGCTGCAGTTGAGGAAGGAGGAGGGATTTCACTGTATTTGTTGACGAAATAGTGACGGACGTGTGAGCAGAGGATGTTCGAATCTGAGGAAACATTGCCATCAGGTAGCCGAAGAAGTCGAAGATGATGAGAAGAACGATGCTTGTCTTTAAACGTGGAAAGAAATTCGTAGGAGCATTCCTCCTGTGTTAAATGCTGTAATCGAAGGCGGAGGATGGCCTGACGAGCTTTTGGTTCAAGTAGAGCACGCAAGTCGGCATGATACACCGAATACTGCGGGTGACCAACGCCAAGGGGTGAGTTAAGATTTGATGGAGGTTGCTTTCTTCGGTGATGCGTGAAGTATTAACATGGAAAGAATAGCACTTCAAAGAGTGAAGAAGATGAGATTTTACTGTGAGCCAATATGTAAGAGCACAAGTGGCAGTAGCGATTCCAGGTAGGAAACTTTGAAGAAATTATCGTACTGCAGAACAGAACTCTGGATCTTCAAGAAAAGATGACTGAAGAGTCCAAGAACGAAATCCCGAATTTTGCCGAAATGAGGATCCGATAGTGGTAACGACGGCACAGTGGTCAGAGGATGACGTAGGAGAGTGGATACAGTCTGTTATGACAGGAAGAAGTGATGATGTGACTTAAACACGAGCCAATCTGACGGAAGTAAGAATAGAGGCGAGTGTTCTCTGCCACGTGTAGGAAGTTGACGTTGGATGAAGCTGATGAAAAACATCGTGGAGATCAAAATCTGCCACGATGGATCGGAGCTGCTCCACCAGACGAATGCGATGCTCATTGACAGTTGGAGAGCGGTCAAGAGCAGGTTGGAGAGTGCAGTTAAAGTCACCGTCCGATCACAATGTGATCAGACGGTGACGTAGATTAAAAGGTGGTTTGCAAAAACATGAATAGCTGTGGTAGTTGAGTGGATGACTGGGGTATACACAGATGTTAAATGTCAAGTACCTCTGACCATCATGAATGAAGAAAAAGCGTTGTAGTCGATCTCAACATAGGTTCTGAACCTGGAGGGAGGAGACGATTTGGCGAAAGCGTGAACGAACGCCTATCGCTATGCCACCATGTCGTGATAGTCGAAAGGCGTGATGGAATTTGAAATCTCATTGACGCCAACGGTGGAAGAGCGTGGATGAAATACAATTGTCTTTCATCCACGCTCTTCTCTTTAGTCTCTTGTAGAAGAACTAAGTCGGCATCTAAAGGGGCTTAGTCTTCAAAAACTAGTGAATTGGCTAGTGGGGAGCTAAATCCCCTACAATTCAAGTTCACTATCTTGAATGGAAATGTCAGATGGTGGCTGGAGTGTATCATTAGCTGCTTTGCAAAGGAGGTCTAGACGACGAACGAATTTCGTTATCCAGCGCGGATTACCTATGGTCTCTCGAGGCACCGCTTGAAGATGAGAACGCATAATTTGCAATTGTAGAAGAACATCAGTAAGATTTGCAGTATAAGGGGGAAAGAAATTTTCTCGACTGTTGGTTTTGACGAGGACCTGAAAGGAAATTATATAGAATATCTCCAGTGATTGGAAGTTGAGGAAGAGAATGAGTTTCCGTAAAATGAAGAAATTCGTGTGAGAGAAATGGGTCTGCAGAACCAGTATCTGTATCAGTATCAGGTTCAACAGAAGCATCTGATGCAGTGTAGTCGACTGAGTGAACGCTATGGTCAGAGCGGTCAGTAGTTGTTCGGGTTTTCTTGGCACGAGTATTGTGGGTACTTCGACGCTTTCCTTTGCCCCGAGGAGTGGTAGCATCAAGGTTGTCTGGTGCTTTGAAGTGGCTAGACGCAGTGGACCAACCAGGATAATTAGACGATTGTACTTGAGTATCCCCCGAGTGAGAGGAGAGGGGGAATGAACTAACAAGCGAAAATGTTTCTTATGGAGGATGTGACGGTGAAGAAAACTCAGGTCTGGATTCTTCAGGTCGTTGCGAAGTCACGCGTTTACCAACGGCTGTAGTGCTACTTTTGTCTGAAGTCATGCGTCGACCAACGGCTGTACTTTTGTCTGAAGTCACGCGTTGACCAACGACTGTAGTGCTACTTTTGTCTGAAGTCACTTGTTGATCAACGGCTGAAGTCACGCGTTGACCAACGGCTGTAGTGCTACTTTTGTCTGGAGCCACTGAAGTCACGCGTTGACTAACGGCTGTAGTGCTACTTTTGCTTTTGACTTGTGCAGAAGACGTTGAGGGTACCGCTGAAGCAGACGGTGTTTGGGCTGTCGAAGTTGTAGTAGAAGTGCGATGTGGACATAAGGCACGAGGGTGTCCATAACCTTTACAGATTGAACGCATAGTGCCAAAAGTAATGGTGATATCCCGGATGTATGTATCACAACGAATACTGAACTTGGGTGGAACACATAGTTTCGCTTCATCAGACGGAAAAACCACTCTTACATTTCGTCGTAGGCCAAGAAGATAACGATCTTCCGGCAGGCCTGGGAAAGAGGAGAATGTGGTGATTGTTCCAACAACACGTCCATAGTTTTGCGCAATGGACAGTAAAAGTTCGTCAGAAATTTCTGGCGGGACTGGGGAAAAACTCAGAACAGTAGGCCTATGGGATATGGGATCAGCATTAATATGGTGGTCACCAATAGAAAGTCCATCATTTATAACTTGAAGTGCATATTTGGGTTCGGAGAAATATGCGGTAACTTTGCCATCTTTCCGGCACACGTGTGTGACGGCTGACTTCGGGAAGAGTAAACGAAGTGCTGCGCTGCAATACTGAGAAACCGTGGCATCTTTTCGGTAAATTTATCTTTTCAACCCTTAGTCAGGTTATGTTAGCCCCGGGTATAGGTGAGTGGCAGGGCTGGAGCAAGCCTTTCTTATCTGGGAGGGAAGGACTTGAAATTACGCCCCTTCGAGATCAAATGTTGCCCACTTCAATAACTCAAGCAGTATGCAATTTTTACTTTTGCTTACCTCCCTAATGGAAAAGTATAATGATAGTTCAAAATTCACACTTCCCCCTTGGGACAAAATATAATCAAAACTGTCAAAACTAGGTAAGAGCCAACGGTTGTAAATATCAAATGCTGAATGAAACACGAACCAGCACAGGACAAATGAGTATCAGTGATCGCAACAACATTGGAAGACACTTTCGGGGTAGAGATTGGAAAAATTCCTTTCAGTTTTAAACTCTTTGAAGGTTTTTATGCGACAGAGTACAAATTCGTTCATCTTTACGGTTTATGTGGAAAGGTCATGAAGGTTAGGCACATCAACATATTCCTTATGTGTCTCACTCCACTGTTTCAGACAATACCTTTGGTGCATATGATCGGTCCACACATCATACAGTACTATTTTGTCATATTCTCGGTGTAGCACTTGACACGCTCTCAGTAATTTCATCTAGTTCCTATAGTAATGAAATACTTGAGGGACTAAAACTTTACATTTGACGAAGTGAAATCAGCATTACGTCATTGGTTTCAGAAACAAGATCTGAATGTTTAAGGATGGACTTTGAAATCTATTGAAATGTTTGGAAAAAAATTTTTGAAGTTGGGAGTGATTACGTCGAAAAGAAATTATGCCAACTTTTAATAAAGACATAAATTTTTGCTTTTGTTTCACTAAAGAAACTTTTCTCATTAATTTTTCATTCAAATGCTGGCAAAACTTTTCAACTCTCCCTCGTACTGAACAAAAGCTATGTGATTATGGTGCAGTATGCCCTGCGCTAAATTCTGAGAGAAAATGAAATCAATTTAAATAAAGTCTTAACATCAGTTTTGGCTTACGAAAGACTTGAAATTGCATTACTGCCGTTCTGATCAGCAGAATGACAATAATGCAATTCGGCGTAGAAGGCAGTTATGAATAGAGAATGCAAGCACTTTATATTTCGTCTTTGATATTTATTACTATATCGTTATGTTTCGAAAATAATGTAAGCACAAAGTGTTCGCGAACAAGACCCAGCCTAGTTTTAGATCAAATTATTTTACACTTTTTTTTTTTTAGCGCAGTACGCTATGACACCTTATCTTTGCTTCTAGAAAGTTCTTTATATTACAGTGCAAAGAGAGGAGCTATTTAAAGATACTTTTTTTCTGAATGCGAGTAGATATTTCGAAGATGGAAAACAAAGTGAGTTAGCTCATAAGCCATTCGAAGTACCGTGTGTCACGGAGACGAAGAAAAAAATTGAATAGAGAAGAAGAAAAGAACAGCTCATACTTAGCCTGAGTTTCATGAATTTTTAAGCAGTATATGATGTTCATATTCACCTTGTCATCTTGGGTACTTATACGAAATTACGAGCTGTTCATTTGAAGCAACGTATTCGAGCTCAAGAAAGACTGCACTGATTTTTATAACGACAACTGAGTTACTGAATATAACGAAATGAGCACGATCGCGTACGAATTTCATTTTGCTAAGTTAAGAATTTCCTTTACATTTTCGTGTTATTATCACATTTTTTCATGGTTTCCAAAGAAATGGAAAATTCAAATATGACCAAGGATTTGCCGATCTGTCACTCCAAGGTTGAATTCATCGCGCTGGATAATTTGGAAAGTTCCTGTAATGAACACAGCTTAAGATTTTTTCTATGCCTTTGATTGCTATAAATCCATGCCTATTTGCCGAAAAACATTTTTACTAATAAAACGCAGAAATCATCTGATATGCAATTAGAAAATGTAATTTTTTGTTTCATGCGCATTCCTAATGAAATGTAAGTTTTCCATTTTTTACATTCGGTTGTTGCTATATCGGACAACGGAACAAACATTTCCTATTATGTTTTACTTTTAAACGAAATCAAAGTTAAAAACTGGTATTTACCCCTAACCCCACTTTTTATTCATGTACGTGGAGTTATTTCCACAACATACGAGTACATACCGATTTTCAACATTTTCCCTTGTTCATTTTTTTCGGAGGAGTTTGAGGTTTGACGACCACAGTGAACAACTCAATAGGCTATATACACTGAAGAGCAATTGAATTAGGGACAGTTGGCGTTATGCAAATGTGGCGCTGTGGGCGGCCCTGTAAACGGAAAAGGCATGACGTATGCAGCGATCCAACAATATAAGGAGTGATGCGACGGGAATCAGTAAGAGTCGGACGCAGTATGGGTAAGACAAAGGATCTAGCGCATTTGATCGTGGGCAACTTGTCGGAGCCCGACGAATGGGTCACTCCATCTCGGAAGTCGTGCAGGCACTGGGAGTTTTACGAGCCACTGTGTCACGGGTGCATCGTGAGTACATCAAATCCAGTAAAACCATCCCTGCAAAGGCCAACTGCCGTGGACAACAGCGTGTGGATGAGCGGGGTCATCGTCAGCTAGCTTGCATTGTAAGAGCGTATAAATGAGCCACAGTGCAAGAAATCACTCGGAATTTAACGCTGGTGCACAAAAACGTGTAAGCAGCCACACCATCCAGAACCATCTCCTCGCTATGGGGTACAGAAGCCATCGTCCCACGAGAGTACCGCTGCTGACCGCACATCAGAAGGTGCAAAGATTAGCATGGGCGCGGAAACATCGCCACTGGACCATAGACATGTGGGAAAATGTAGCCTGGACTGATGAGTCGTGATTCACGTTGGTACATGCGGATGGTAGGATACGAGTACGGCGCAAACCACATGAAGCGATGGATCCTTCTTGCCAGCAGGGTACTCGTCAAGCTGGTGGGGACTGTTTACGTGGACTGAAATGGGACCCCTGGTACGTGTGACATCGTCCCTCACAGGTCAACGTTACCGGTATATCCTGGACGACCATTTGCTCCAGTTTGTGCTTCTTCAACGTCCCACTGTGGACCTCATCCTGCAACAAGACAATGCACCATGCCATTGCTCCCGAATTGTATCCGAATGGTAGGATGAACACTCCACCGACGTGACCTCACTTCCTTGACCAGCTAGGTCACCTGACCTCAATCCCATCGAGCACATCTGGGATTCCATCGAGAGAGATGTTCGAGGCTCTGACCCCACCCCCTCCATTAAATCTTGGTGAACTGCGGGAGCTTGTTCAGGGGTCGTAAAACTGGGATGAATGTGGCCCAAGAATTCAGTATCGTCCATGGCATCGTATACCGTGCGCTGTCGGCCTTCAGGATTACAGGTATAGCTGTGCAAACGACTGGTACTGGTCTTCCACCAGAAACCAACCACAATCAGGACCGCTATCTGCTCCTACGGGCCAAGAGAGATCGACACCAGACAGTATTGCAAAAGAAGTGAGCATGAGCACAGTATCGCGATGTACAGTGGCCAGGCGACTATACAAAGGTGGTCTGTTTGCCCGACGACCAGTACGCTGTGTTCCATCAACAACTGATCACCAGACACCGTTTACCAGAGAATTTACTCCACTGTTCTGTTGGCCAGAGAACGTAAGCACTGGACAATAGAACAGTGGAGTACCGTACTCTTTACTGATGAGAGTAGATTTAGACCCTCTTGTGGTTTTGGACGTCAGTCAGTCTGGCGTGACTTAGGCACTTGATATGGCCCCGAAAATATCAATGAAAGGGTAGCCGCTGTGTTCTCGCATGTATAACGTACAAGGTTGTCCTCGCCGGCCGTCGAACCCGGGTCCCCTCAGTCCGGAGTAAGTCGCTCTCCCGACTGAGCTACATGGACATGTGCTCTCACTGCTATCTGCCTTTATCTCATGTGTATCCTGCGGGGCAGGCACGTTCCATATGGGGAGGCATTCTGATCGATGGACGTACGGAGCTCCAGATACTGGAAGGAGGAACTGTAACCGGTGCGTGCTACTGTAATGAGGTAATCGTTCCCCGATGTTCGTCTGTTCCGAGGTACCATTGGCCCACAGTTTGTGTTAATGAACGATAAGCCACGCCCCATCGTACGGTGACTGTCGATGAGCTGCTGAAAAGTTAAGACATTCAGCTGATGGATTGACCAGCTTGTTCCCCCGATCTAAATCCCGTCGGACGCTTTGGAGGAGACGCCTTGCGGCAGGTCAACACTCACAGGAAACTGTCCAACAGCTTATTATGTATTCCATGTTGTCTTATTGTATTTTGGCCTGGGGACAGACAACGGATGCTAACGTTAACAGAATTCTTGTTCTTCAGAGAAAATACATTCGACTTCTAAATTAAGTTTTAAATCCTGGTAGTATTTATTGTCTTTATAACATACTTCCCTTCGATAAAATATTCATTTTCAGGTTATTATTACTTATGCATGACAGAGTCTATACGGATAGGTATCTTGAACTATTGCAATTACAGCGTTTCTCCCATTCACATGATACTCGAGATCATGCAAGTTTTGTGGTTCCTAGGGCGCGCACCAGATTGCTGCATAACAATAATATTGCAGCTGGACCCCGTGAGTGGAACAGACTGCCATTATACATCAGGGAAATAGTGGACTCTGGAGTATTTAAAAAACTGCTACGAGAGTTTTTGTTGTTTGATGGAGTTCCTGTATTCTTTCTTTCACGGTATGCTCAACACCGGTCGTATTTCTAATGTTGCTATTTTTATTGTTTTGACCTGACACATTTACCTTTGGAGATCAGGGACTCGTCAGGCTTAAATTTAAGCCTTTTTCCCTGGCTCCATGCTACAGTTCCATTTACGCTATCTCTGTTTTTTGATGAATTACTTTGTATTGATTTTTTGGTCAATTGTAAACGTGTTTTAGTGCCTGTATGTTTATTATTATTATGCTAGATATATCTGAGGTGGTTTGAGCTCTTGTTTACTCTTGGAATAAATACTATACTGTGCAAATTAATTGGGACAAAGTAAAAAATCACTCTTTTTTTCCAAAACTATGCCTTTATATAATTCTATGGCTTGATATAAGTATGAAGTATGTCCTCTTTTAGCAGAAATGACCTCTTGAATTCGTTTTGGCATTGACTTCACTAATTGAGTGCACATATTTTTGACTTCATAATCGTGGAACCACACTTTTATAGCATTCGTTATCATGCGTTCTTTGGTTGTACAGTCCATTTTACCTAAACGTCTCTTCAAAATATTCCACAAGTTTTCTATGGGATTTAAGTCTGGTGAATTTCCAGGCCAATGAATTTGATTTTCCAGCATGAAATTCTTGACCAATTTCGAATTGTGACATGGGGCCAAGTCATGTTGAAATGTCCCGTCAAAAGTTTGCAAGAATGGAACAATCCTACGTTGTAATATTTCTACGTACTTGGCAGAATTCATCATACCTTGAACAGGAACTAAGCTTCAAGTGCCATTTGATGTGAAAAAAACCCAAAACATCTGTTTCAGAGGGTGTTTTACAGTTTGTTTGACATGCTCAGGTCTTAAGGGTTCACAGTTGTTTCGTCTAACGACATTTGCTTGGTAACCCTGCTCAAATAAATGCGTTTCATCACTGAAAATTACCTTTTTCCAGTCGTCAGCAGTCCATGATTTATATTTTTTGGCCCATGCTAAACGTTTTATCTTTATTTTCGCATTGAAATATTGTTTTTCGTTGGTCTTCTTGCCAACTTCCAGAAGCCTACGGCGTACAGTTGAATCACTAACATCACAACCACTAGCCAATAAATCTCTTTGAAGGTCGGTGCATGTTTTTTTTTTTTTTTTTGGATTCATTTTACTATTTCTGATTAGATATTTATCGGTTCGTGGTGTTTTTCGTTTTCTTCTACATTTACCTCTCCTTTTTGGAGGAGACGATCCAGATGCATTGTATCGCGTAAGCAGTCTTGATATACTTGATTTGCCTACACCAACTGCAGAAGCGATATCTCTCACTGTCATGGAAGTGTTATCCTTCAGAGCAATTATTTTTGCACTCTTCCTTGGGAAAATATCCATTTTTCAATGCACAAAAGCAACACGTACTCACAGAGAGCAAAAACTAACATCCACCTGTCACACACGAAAGCTCACAACTGAAGCTGAAGTGCCTATTTCCTGTTTAAAACCGGTCAAACCACATTCTTAGTATCAAGTTCTAACAGTCACACCACCTCACGGCTGATAAAACCGGTTTACGTGGGTTTCCAACATCAACTGGCGATCACATTACAATTCTGAGAATAAAATAGCTTGTCCCAATTAATTTGCACGGTATAGTAGTTAGTACTAAATGTTATTAATTTATATTAAACTTTGTGATATTACTGTGATTCCGTAATTTCATTCCATTGTGCTAACATTGTGTTAATATTTAATTTTAGTTTAGTACATATGACAATTTTGATGTTTGTGTTTTGTTAAATTTGATGTTCTGTGTTGTGTCGCAGAATTTTCATTAAATTCAAATTCAAATTCAGCTGAAGACGGCGCTGACGGAAGAATGGGCGATGTTGCCGCAGAAACTCTTCAACAACCTAGTGCAAAGCATGCACTGATAAAAACGTTTTGTTAACTCAAAAAAATGTTGTCGATGCAAATTCAACAAAAAATTTGTTGACTGTATATCGGCAAAATTTTTTGTTGAATTAACGAAACGTTTTTCTCAGTGTGGGCAATACAATATAAATCATGCGCCGACGTTAGCGGTGATCCCCTACTGCGGACTTTCTCTTCCCTTCGGACCGTCTTTAGCTGTGATGCATCTGTATCATCCCACCCAGGGCTATGTAGCTAATTCTGAATAAAGATCCACTATATCTGTTAGTTTATGCAGATGTGTCGAAGTTGATTTCGTCATGATTTTGGTAAGTAATGGAGTTCCTATGGTTTGAATTTAACATATCCAGCCCGCTCCTGTGTGACTCCGCAGGTCGAAACCTGTCTCGTCGTTAAGTTTTGTACACCAGCGTAATAAAAAGAGGCTACAAGGAATAAAAGACACGTGTTTTAGGTGAAACTAAAGCCCAAAAACCGGTACTCTCCTCTGCCTACTCAATAGCTTTACCGGTGACGAAAGATATCACCGGATCTAATGAATAAAGATGAAGGAGTGATTTTGAACTGTAACTTCTCTTAAAACTGATAGGAAATGCTGGACCTTATATAGATTAACTAGTATACCAAAAATAGAAGACAAAAAATCATAAGAAATGCAAGAAAACACATTTCATGAAACTTATGAAAATGCTCTTGAGCGTTACCACAACTTCAATTAGTCGTGCATTCTAAACTCTAGAAGCTCGACAGTCGGCTTTCACGTGAATGATCAGGGGATGTCCAAAATGGTGAAAACACCTTAAAACAATAGGTGTAGCGCACCTAATAGGTGTTAAGGCACCCTTGGCATTTAAAACTGCTTCTCCTTGGAATGGACGCATACAAGTCCTGGATGGTGGTCAGGGGTATGTTGTACCTTTCTTCCTGCAGAAACTGCTCCAATTCCTTGTGAGACGCCGGAGGAAGATAACCGGAACGCACCCTGTTTTCCAACTCAGACCACAGGGGCTCAATGATGTTTAAGTCCGGTGATTGTGCAGGCCAGGAAGGTGTGCAACTGCATCCTCATGTTCCTCAAACCATGATTGAACAGTTCGACTTCTGTGAATCAGGGCCTTATCATCTTGAAAAATGCAATCCCTGACGGAAACAATGGCTGCGCCATTTAATGCACATGGTTGGCCAACAGAGTGACATAGTCACCGCTAGTGATCCGTCCGTATAAGGTGATAATGGGACCTGCTGCAAACCACGAGATCATGGCCCGAACCATTACGGAACCGCACCCAAGCTTCGCTGTAGGAAGGAGACAGTCTGGGTTGTAGGCTTCTGCGGGGGTTCTCCACACGTAAACCCGTCCTGTGGTGGGGAATAGTGAGAAACTTGATTCATCAGAAAACAAGACACGTTTCCATTGATCCACAGTCCATGTTTTATGTTTCTGGCACCCCTGTAGTCTCCGTTTCATGTTCACCTGTGACACCAGGGGTTTTTCAATCGCAGCTCTGCCGTAAATATTGTGCTTATACAATTCTCTTTGCACGGTATGGGTCGACACTTGGTTTTGGAGATGTGCATTAAGCCCAGCAGTCACTTTCTTCGCCGTGGTCTTCTTCCTTGCGGTCACAATCCTCTATAATGTTTTCCTGTATCTCGCAGTGAGTTTGGATTTCTTTCCACAGTTGTGTCTCGCAGATGATGTTGTGCCATGAACATTGTATGCTGTCCTGACCTTCGACACAGTACCTCTCGATACCCCTAATACCTGTACCACTGTGGTTACCGACGCACCAACAAGACGGGCTCCTACAATCTGCCCTCTTTGGAACTCCGACAGGTCATTCATTGTGCCTTCACCTAGAACGAAATTATGCAAACACCGATTTACAATGCAATCACACAGACCCTTAAGTTTAAGAGCAACGCGTTTTTACAAAAAAAAAATTGTAGCTACATGTTAGTTTTACTCAAAAAGCAGCACATACCAAAGTCACTGTTTCTATTATTTTGGACAACCCCTGATGCTGTTGTTGTTTGGAGGTTTACAGACTACCGTGAGCAACTTGATGGGCTGAAAGCAGTCGCCCGTCCGTAACTTAGAGCGACTGGCTCCAGGGAAAGGAGAGAGCCAGCACCGTAAGACAAACACAACATCCATGCCTCACTGGTTTTCGAAACCATACCCATTTCGGACGAATGGTCGAAAGCCAGCGCTTAGACTACTGCGCCACCGAGGCTGGCGCGTGTATGATGTCATAGTTTAAAATGTTTTGTTGATTCGTATTTTTAATGCTAACTTCACTGTAAAACAACTAAAGCTAAGATTGTAGTCTTATCTAAGTGAATTTATCTCCGATGATTTCATTATTCGTTGTAGCCGAAAGACTTAATTATAGATAACATGCACTTTCAGACTAACTTCCACGATTCATTGCTTCGATTCCAATTACTTTTATGTTTGTCCCGAAATACGTCACCAAATGACATCAATTACTGTGCTAGAAACATCATACGTCATCTGATTTCAATCGACAACTTCGTACAAAATTCGTGACATTAATCACTCCTTGAATCGGTTCTTATGATAATCTCTACGTCATTATAGCTCATTTATCAAATGCTCATAGAATACTGCTCGCTCTTAGCCGTCTGCATATTCAGTTCTTATCTCAGGATTCCTTAACTCGTGACTTGCCTTTTCACCTGCTGCCCGGATTGCCAGCATCAAATTCATCGGACGGAATTCTGGGGCCTTAAGTCAGAAAATATATAACCAGAAGAAACCAAATTTACATACGAACACAAGAACTCAAAAGGAAGGTTAACTTAGAGGTACATACATATACGTAACACGTGGGGTATTGATTTATGTCAATTTGCAACTGAAAACCTAGTAAGATTGATTTTGGCTTTAGTATAAATGACATATTCGTTTCCTAAAACTCATAAAGTCGCTGAAACATCATCTATTTTTTGAAATAATTAGCAAGATTCTTTTAAATTTTGGAAGTGCCAGCACGATTAGTACAATATAACGCTCATACCAGCTCATAGCTGAGGCTGTTGCAGATGAGATTTGTTGAGGGCAGTGGCGTAAAGGACTTTAATTGTGTTGTGATGTAACTAAAGTAAACATCTGCTTCGATCGCTGAGAACTCTCAGTCTATGTAAGTTTGAAAACGGCAATGAAAACGGCGACGCCGGAGCAGAGCAAAGAGAAATGAGAAAATAAACTACGCAGTTGCTTTTACAGAAGAGAGTAGAAGAATCTTTTTGGGTGGACTAGAGGAGACACTATTTGTGTGTGTATGTGCGTGTGTGTGTGTGTGTGTGTGTGTGTGTGTGCGTGCATAAGTAAATATGTTTAGAAATTTATTAGTTACGTTGATGTTTAAAATAAGTGTTATTCAAACATGGTGGAAGCTGTGATTGATAAAGCTGAAACGTCACAACGTTCGAATTGCTTCGGCAAGAACAGAGTCCAGGAAAATTATTGTCAGCAAAGTAGTATTCAGAACTTGTCTTTTTCCTTGGCAAGCTGAAACTTTGATGTGAATCTTCATTTCTCATTTTCATCAGAAATTCGATTAAAAATTGTTCTTCTCTCTTCGCATCTTCGAAATAGTGACATTCTGTACTACATTTCGTTCTAGGAATAGGTAAGTATTCCCTAAATGCCAATTCAATCTTAGAGAGGAAAATCAGAGACAGATTACATCGAACTCATGGGTGCATCATTTTCGATACAGAACGAATTTTTCAAAGCGAATTGTTAGTGAGGGAGAAATTCAGCAAAAAAGAGGAGCAATTGCACAGCCTGGTAAATCAAATTGAAAAACACTAGCGCTTTATTTAAAGTGCACTGAATGTGCTGTGTTCGTTATTTTGAAAGAACCCTATTACAAAAAAATATTTTTCAACAGTACTCCTAGTATATGTAAAGCTCTGCACGTTGAAACAGCTGCATACTTACTTTCACCAGCTGCACAGATGAGCGGTAAGATAATCCACAGGTTGTCCGCAAATTTTCCACATAGAGGAAGATATCCGAAGCAGAAGGATTTTTTTTTTATTGGAGGTTTAACTACCACCGTAAGCAACTGAGTGGGCTATAAGCAGTCGCCCGTCTCTAATTTAGGGTCACTTTTTCCAGGGAAGGGAGAGAGCCAGCGCCGTAAGACAAACACAACATTCATGCCTTACTCGGGATTCGAACCCAGACCCATCTCGTGCGAATGATTAGAAGCCATTGCTTAGACCATTGCGCCATGGAGGCCCGATTCTGAAAGTTTTGGAAAGGAAAATTAAAGACAAGAGATGGAGATGACGGCCAAGGAATAGTTTTGTGGCACAGTTACTCCAAGACACCAATACTAGGACGTACTATGACTTGAAGAGAACGGCGAAGAATAGAGAATAATGGAGAGACAGAGTACATCTACTGAACAACCAGTCTGGCGAATGATCAGAAGCCATTGCTTAGACCATTGCGCCATGGAGGCCCGATTGTGAAAGTTTTGGAAGGGCGAATTCAAGACAAGAGAGGGAGAGGACGGCCAAGGAATAGTTTTGTGGAACAGTTGTTCCAAGACACCAATACTAGGACGTGCTATGACTTGAAGAGAACGGCGAAGAATAGAGAGGAATGGAGAGACAGAGTACATCTACTGAACAACCAGTCCTTGGACTGAGTAACCAATAAGAAGAGAAGATGTACTAAAGGGCAGTTGACACTTCCACCTCGTATGAGAAATTTGAAATTGATTCATCCACGCGTTCCAGACATATTAAATGGCAAATTGTTGTCATTGACATCATAACACAACGAATTTTTTTACTTTGAGATCTGCATCGTATATTTTCAGCACGTCATTTGTAAAAAAGGTTGTGCTTATGTATCGGTTTGTCCGTCCGTCTGCCTGTAGACACGATATCACTGCACATAATAGTCCGATTTCAAAAATTCTTTTTGCATTGAAAAGCCTGAAATGTGCGAATGATCACCCTTTATATTTATTTTTTTACGATGCACAATTCCGCCGCTAGAGGGCGTAAGTGCAGATGATATCGAATTCAAAATATATTTTATTCCACACATTTCCTTCTAAATATCCAATTCAAAAAAATATTTTGCCTTTCGATTCTACTCATGGCGAAGATTATTTTAGGTATAGTCACTTTTTCAAGTTACGCGTAGATTACCCTCTAGGGGGCGTAAAAGTAAATTGCGTTTTCCCCCATATCTCTGCTCCTAAAACTCCGATTTGAAAAATTATTTTTGTAGCGGATACAGCTCCGGATGGGAAATCTCTGGCCTATAATTTCTGATTTTTGGTATAAAACAGTTTCGCCACCAGGGGGCGTAAGTGTTAAATTCTGCTTCTGATGTATTTGCAACAAAATCTGAGCTTCTAAAATCTCGATTGAAAAATTCTTTCGTGGACTGATACTACTCACGTTGGCAAATTATTTCAAAATATTTCTTTCTTAAAATAATTTATGGTTTCTCCGCCAGGGGGCGTAGATGTGTATCTTATTTTTGTCAATATATCTTCTTCTAATGGCCCAATTAAAAAAATTCTTCTTTGTTGGATAGAGTTTCTGATGCGACATGTTTTTCATATAATTTCAAAATTGTCAAGTAATTCATTGACTTTCCGCTAGGGGGAGTAAAGGTAAATTTCGCTTTCCCCGATACCTCTGCTTCTATAACGCCGATTTAAAACATTCTTCCTGCACCAGATACAGCTCCTGGTGGAAAATGATTTGATTGCAATATCTTATTTTTTATGAAATATAGTTTCGCCACCAGGGGGAGTAAGCGTTACTTTCTGCTTCGTAGACATTTCCATCAAAATCTGAGCTTCTAAAATCTCGATTGAGAAAATTCTTTCGTGATCCGATACCGCTCATGTCGATAAACATTTGAGAATATTTTCTTCTTAAAATCATTTATGGTTTCTCCGCCAGGGGGCGTAGATATATATCCTATTTCTGTCAATATCTCTGCTTCTAAGAGTCAGATTTGAAAAATTCCTTCTCTGTTAGATAGAGTTTCCTGTGTAAAATGCTCTCATATAATTTCAAAATTTTCAAGTAATGCATAGACTTTTCGCTAGGGGGCGTTTAAGTAAATTGCGTTTCCCCCGATATCTCTGCTTTTAAAATTCTGGTTAGAAAACTTCCTTTTGCACCGGACACAGCTGCTGATAATATTCTTTATCAAATATTATTTCTAATATTTGATAAAAAATGGTTTAGCCGCCAGGGGCCGTAAGTGTTAATTTCTGCGTCTGATGTATTTGTAGCAAAATCTGAGCTCCTGAAAACTCGATTGAAAAATATTTTTCGTTGACCGATACCGCTCACATGGAAAGACCTTCTGAGAATACTTTCTTCTTAAAATAATGCATGGTTTTCCCACCAGGTGGCGTAGATACATGTCTTATTTTTGTCGATATCTCTGCTTTTAAGAGTCCAATTTGAAAAATTCTTTCTTTGTTGGAGAGCGTTTCTGTGGGGAAATGTTTCTCATATAATTTCAAATTTTTCGTGGCTCACAAGTCTACTACCAGAAAGCGTAAATTCACGTTTTCGTTTACAGCAATATCTGCGGGACTAAAAACCCGATTGAAGAACTTCTTTCTACGATCAGATGCTATTTAACTATGCAAACTGTGTGTGTATTTTCTTTCCAAAATAGTGCACAATTCCGCCGCTAGGGGCGCATATGCTTATTCTGCTTTTCTCAGTATCACTGCTTTACATGTGCGATTTAAAAATTTCTTTCAACACCGGGTGCCAATTTTCCTTGTAGAACACTTAAGGCTAGTGTATGAGGAATTTTGTAGTTCACAGTTCTGTCGGTAGCTGGTGTTTTTGTACTTCAGTTTGCAGCTGCATCGCCACTTCTAAAAACGCTATTAAGGGATTTCTTCTTTACTGTATGCCATTCGCTTTAACAGAGATGTGGAGCATTATCCTCTTTAAGCAACGCAAAGATTTTTCACTAGCTGCGTAAAGGTCGAAAGCTTTTCTTATGAAGAATAATTTTCGCCTATTTTCAACTTTTCCGCTATGCAAAATTCTTCCGCTAGCAGACGTAAACTTATATAATGCTTCCTTTTTTATATTTCTTCTTTTCACTGTTCGATTTGAAAATATCTTTGTCTGTGGTATCTTCCTTGTAGTATGAGAAACTTTTTGTTCACCATTTGTTAATTAATACAGACATTTGACGTGGACCAGGAACATCAAACAGAGGTCATCGCTCTTTCCACGTTTATAAGTGAGTCATGGAAAAACTCTCGTTGGTCTCCACCGGGAAACGAACCCAGGGTTTTCCAGTTACGCGCCGGATATCCCTCCACTGCACCACAGCTGCCTCGAATTCCTCCAGACTCGCACACACTAACGGCCAGGCCAATTTGGCAGGTTGTTTCTTGGAGCCGAGTACAATCTTGGGGAATTTACTTTAACGCCCCTAGCGGAAAGTCTATGTATTACTTGAAAATTTTCCCCGGTGGAGGCCAACTAGAATTTTTCCGTGACTCACTTATAAACGTGGAAAGAGTGATGACCTCTGTTTAATGACCATTTGATAACATGCTTTTTAGCCGCTGGTGGAACTAAGTAGATGTTTCTATTTCTGGATGTTTATCGATTTTTGGAACCAGTTGATTGTTTTCCAAACCGGTTCCATTGATTTTGAACTGCTTTGATAAATTTCATTCGCGTCAGAATGGATTCAGAAAACGTGCTTATTACATCAGAAAATTCGGTATCATCTTTTTTGTTTTATCGTGCTTCGACAGCTGTTTGATTTGATTACTAGTCAGCACGAAATTTTAAATATTTATATTTGAATTTGGAGTCTCTTATCCTACTATTTTATAGACTCATCAGCGCAGACGTCCTCAGCTGTGTAGCATACAACTTTTTTGTCGATGGTGATATTCGATCTCAAGTCTTCCTATTCCGGAGGCGGCTGTTATCCCACCTGAACGACGCCGTCAAGGCTAATCGCTTCAACTTGCCTATTTGATTTATACGTCACTCCAGTAATCCGTCATTTACGTGATGTTACATAGTGCGTTACTCCATCCTCCCTTGAGAAAGGCGGGTGCACGAAATCGTATGCTTACGGGTCCGGCACCTGCTACTCTTCAAAGACCATGTCAATGTAGAAGTAGGTAGTTTTTATTTATTCCAGACGCGTGGAAGAAGCATCACACGCTATTCTTCGAACCTTGCGACCTGGGGATTTATTCGGGCGGCAATATAGCGAATAAACCTTTTCTGCCGGTGGTGATATTCGAACTCACGTCTTCCTACACCGAAAGCAGCTGTTCTCCCAATTGAACTACGGCGGCAAGGCTTATCGCTGTGGTTTGCCGATTCGACTCACACGTCATAGCAGTCGTATGCCATCTACGTCACGTTACGAAGCACTTTACAACTGTCAAGCTAAATTTGAGCTAAATTAGAAAATCCATTCCTGAAAACCGGATGAAATAGACTACGCTTTTCGGATACAGTATCCCCAATTTAAAAACTTTTCGACTTTTGACATCGAAAATCCCAAAACTCGACCGATATCTTCCCAATGAGCTATCAATGATGTCCGTATCCTTTGGTTGCAGCTCAGCCCAGTCTTATCTGCGTCCCCGGTGGCGCAGTGGTCTAAACGATGGTTTCTGATCGTTCATCCGAAAGGTGTCCGGGTTCGAATCCCGATGAGACATGGATGTTTGTCTTTTGGCACTGGCTCTCAATGTGTTGCTTGTCCAACACTGGCTCTCTGTGTAAATTGATCAATTGGCATACTGTAAAATGCATGATATGTACTTGTTGCTGTGAAAAATCTGTATCCTGTCTGATTGTTTGTCAAGTCTCTGCACCACCAGGTCCAATAAATCATTTTTTAAACCTCCAATAAAAAAAAAAAGGCTTATCTCCTCCCACAAATCAATGACAAAACGGGGTAACATTTTCTCAAGATCCGTTTAAGTGTTTAAAATGAAATTTTATACTTACTAACTCCTCGTATACGAAATTTAAAAATGATTCGTCGACGAGTTCGAGGTATACGAAAGGCCAAAAATCTGTAGCGCGTCATGTTGTGATTTGCTCTTAAAGTGTATTATAGTAGTTAATTTCCCTCTAATTCTATTTATTGACCATATACTCCTTCCCTGAAATGTATGATCAATTACTTAATCAAAAAAACAATTAATTAAAGGAAGTCTGTTAAGATAACCTTAATATATCGGCATACGAAGCTTGCGCGAAAAGTCAAGGTTTCACAGTTTCCTAGACTTGCAATCGTGCACAGCTCGTGTGCCTTAGTGAGATAGTTACATAGTGGTACAGAAATTGTTTCATGCTCGGAACACTGGGTGACAAATGGCGTCATTTCTGTCCTTCTTAACTAAGGATATACGTACCAGCCAATATAGAAAGTCCTCCACATAGCACGTGTTCACCGTGAAACATTTAAAGAGTTATTAACCTCGTAAACTATTCATTTTAGGGAACATGTTCACTGGACCATTTTCTGTCAGTTCATTCCCAGATTACGTTTCCTGATAAATGACATACCATTTGAAATAATCATCAATATGCTAATCACCGCAGATTCCTATGTTGGAGCGTCTTCACGGAGAAACGATCTTTTGCGAACATATCTACTCTAAGTTGTAAGCAGATGTTGGGGTAATTCAGCTGCCGTGTCCAGTAGAGCATTTGGTATCTCTCCAGATGTAGCTCCTGCTGAAGGAGAAGGCAGGAATTACCCTGGGTAATCTTGTCTGTTTAGCGGTCTGTAAAATGGAAACAGTTTGCTGAAGACGTATGTCGCTGAGCGTATATTCCCATATAATAATATCATAGTACAGTCGTCACTAAACTTTTAGTGAGAAGGGCCATATCCGAAATTATCTAAAGCTGGGGGGGGGGGGGGATTAAAAAATAATAAACCTAAGATTAATCAATGCAGATAATGCAAATTTTCAATGAACTAATATTTGTCAAGGTCCAACTAATTTTATATGGTCTGTAATTTTAAAATAGAAGTTTTCAAATAAATATTTAGAGATATTTATACACATCTAAAACAGATGCAAAACTAAAATGACTAAAATCTAAAGTTCAGACTTTAGTAAGTTGACTTCAAGACATAAACAAATTGATTTCATTTCATCTAAAACTGGGGGAGGGAATCACTGAAAGAATGGTATTGTTTCTGGAATGATTTAACTATATTTTCGATATTTGGTTTCAGGTTGGACAACCCAGTTTTTAAAAAAGTCTGACAAGTGGTTGTCGGTCAATAATGACCGAAGCTCTGATTTCTAATATTTAACTTTGGAGAAAGCTTGTTCACAAACATATGTGCTACCAAAAACTGAAAGCATTTACCTGGCAAAAGTTTTCTTATTTTTAAAACTAGTTCTAAGCAAGAGAGAATAAAAGGTTATGAAACTTTCACTCACAAACAATGACTTCAAAATATTATTATATTACTAATCTAACAGGTCCAACTGTAAATTCTCTTCGGCATTATCAACCGTAAAACTCAGTGGGCCCTGAAGTAACTAGAATGGTTTTTTCATGCTTGTATCATAAAAATCACCAAGACATCTTTCAAACTCAGTTTCCAACAAATTAATATTTGTGACACCGTGCTGAACTTCAAAAACAAATTTATCAGATGTGTTGTTCCACATATACTGTATTTAGGCCTACAAGGTGTAGAGTGCAGAAAATTTTGCTCTGCTAACTGTCGCTTGAACAATTCCAACTTCAGTTAGAAAGACTACATTTCAAAAACCAAAATCATGTGATAACAACTTGCACATGGTGAAAGTCATGTGCAAGTTTATTTTTCCCTTGCAAATTCAAATTGAGCTGATTGAGATGGTCCGTAATTGTCGAACATGCGAAGTCCCACAAACAGGTGGCGTTACAGCGAGCCATAGTTTGGTGACACCTGTCATAGTAGATGGCAAAACTGAAAACATTTCCACTATGGCTAGTACAAGCTTGTTTTCGCATGGATTTATCCATATGCTTTCTGAACAAAACCGTTGCCACCTCCAAGAAAAAAAGAGTTTCGGTCAACTAGCAACGTGCGTGATCGGTGACTTTCTCACACTCTCAAAGATAAGTATGTAACGTACCAGGAGATGTGACGTACCTGCCCAAAGGACGCACACGACATAAAGGCAGATAGGAATCAGAATAAAGCGTCCGCGTAGCTCAATTGGTAGAGTGACTTGTTCTGGAATGAGGGGATCCGGGTTCGAATCCTGGCGTGGACAGAAATGACGGAGAAATTTACTTCGTTATAATGGCGCCCGAACTATCCGGATGACCCGACCGTTCAAAATCTCGCATTGGTGTGATGTTATTTCCACACCGCGAGATAGGAAAAATAAGAGAATCCTTTCTCCAGCACTTCGAAATAAAAAATAAAATAAATAAATAAATAAGGGGGAGATGATGTAATGTACCAGGAGATGTGACGTACCTGCCCAAAGGACGCACACGACATAAAGGCAGATAGGAATCAGAATAAAGCGTCCGCGTAGCTCAATTGGTAGAGTGACTTGTTCTGGAATGAGGGGATCCGGGTTCGAATCCTGGCGTGGACAGAAATGACGGAGAAATTTACTTCGTTATAAGTAGACCTACTAATTAATATGTTTAAATAATTACCCGATAAGAGCGTTTTTCCTGTTGCGTTTTCGGAATTGTTGGAATAAAATGCGTGAAAATTAATACTCTATTCAAATTTTGCCGATATTTTTTATCTTTCCTCCGTAATACTAAAAACAGAGATGAGCAGCGACCACACCTCTGTACGTCGCTAAGTGCACTCAGAAGTAAATAAAGCCCCAAGGGTGCTTTGAACGAATTATAGTGATTTGATTGGTGAGTTGTAGCTTCCCCTTCGATGTGGGGCCGGAGAGTAACTGCGCCACAGTACCCCAGGCAATTCGGGTGGTAAAAATGCACTCCCAAAGCTCATGCTCCGTGAAAGACTGCAATTAAAAATAATGGATTGTACATTATTTTCATTTTTAGGCGCAGTGGCAGGGACCCGAATGTTTCAACGTGGAACAAAAGTTACGAAGCTTTATCCTGAAATCTATAAAAAAAAAAAAAAAGAAAGAAAGAAGGAAAAAAACACGACACCAAATTTTCGCTTGTAATAAGCACGTCTTGGTGTCGTACGCGAAGTGACCGTGCGCCAAGCAACCCTCTGGAAATCGTGCGTGAAGCGACCCTGCTAATCTAATCATTTTACTTATATGTATATATAAATCGTAGTCAAATTATTTACAGCTAATTAATTAATTACTTACATCAAGTTTTTTATACAAAATACAAGTTTTTAATATCATTATACACACATCTATATATATATAACCTATAAAGCAGAGACTGAAACAAAAAGTTTTTAACTATGACAAAAAATAAAAGTTAAAACTCAAAACCCAACAGGCAAGAGAATAAAAATAATAATAGATAACAAAACCTGAATGCAAAAAGTGTCGAGAATGCCGAGCCTTGGCTTTATCAAGGATCAGCAAAACTCTGCATTTTCTCACTTCCACAAAGACCAAGCTGAAAATGGGTCTCTGTAAAGTCATAGATGCAAGTATAAGCCCCCCCCCTAAAAAAATATTTTACATAAACGCCCTCAAAGGTGCGGAAATTAAATAATTAATCAAAAGTTTTAGCAAACATTTATCACTTTCCTGGCCCAACCCATACTCATCATCTCCCACAAAAAAACAGAAAAAACATTGTCAAAAAACTCGCAAAAAATGTGAGAAGGCTTGAGCAACTTCCAGAAAACTACAGTTTTAACACGTGGTTAAGCAACCTTACCGCCCAAGCGAAGTTCCTAACGTGAACCAAAGAATATAAAACGTGAACCAAAGAATATATAACGTGAATATAGAATATATAACGTGAACCAAAGAATATATCTCTGGGGAAAAGGCACTTCCAAAAATAAAAATAAAAGAATAAAAATTTTTATAACAGAGACCACGGGAGTAAATAGGAATGTTTTTTACATACAGTTCGCACAAAAACGAAATGCCAGAAGAACAAAAAAAAAAAAAAAAAAAAAAACGTGATGTAATGCTTCGGAAAAGGTACTTAAGCTTAAGAATAAAAGTTGCAACATTTACAAAGTATTCTAGGAATGCTTTAAGATTACAATAACAGAAAATTTGTTCCGACCAACTCCGAAAAACGACGAACAACAGTTACGCGCCGGATATGCTTCCGCTACAATACAGCGGCCTCGAATTCCTCTAGACTCACACACGCTAACTGCCAAACCAATTTGGCAGGTTGCTTCTTGGAGCCCGCACAATGCTGGGGATTCACCAAAGATGGTAAGCAGCAACTGAAGAAATAATTAGAAGGCGAATAAATAATTAATACAGACATTTAACGTGGACCACTAGAATTTTTTCCGTGACTCACTTATAAATGTGGAAAGAGCGAAGATCTTTGTTTGATGTTCCTGGTCCGCGTTAAATGTCTCTATTAATTATTTAGTGTGATTATTTCAGCCCTTGGCCGTACACAGCATTTTTGGTTTCTCCTTCATCGGCGACAATATATAATTTTGTTGGATCATTTGCTCTTGACGTTCCAACATACAGCTGTCCATGTGAAAAGCATTCATCTGTCAAATCCAAGTCCGTTACTTTAAGCGATTGTTTCATAAGGCTCTTCAATGACTGGCAATTCCGGAAGCTCTGGCAACGAAATCTTTCCTCTGGAACAGCACAATCCTGGTGTCTCGCCTGCAAACTTCAGCGCATCACAAAAACTGCACTTCAAAGACATGTTACCAATGACAATCGGAGGATAGTTTCTATAATCCAATTCAGGATCATAATTGAATGCTTCGTCCTTCAAATGCAGCCACTTAACTGCCCGTGTGGTGCTTGTTGAATTATCTACTGCTGGAGTCGATTTCTGTGAGTTTCAACAGTTTCTAGCAAAATTCGGTTCTGGTGAACAACAGTAGCTCTCGAGTTTGAAGCTCGTTGGCGATCGGACGTTCGGTGCTCGGTCGTCTCTTCAGCAGTCTCATTGCTTCGTCTTGTAGCAGTTTGAAATCGTTGTACAGCAAGTCGAGCCTCTGTTTCGTCAGCAGTTTCGTTGCTTCGTCGAACACCTTGTTGAGTTTTGTTCGCTTCACGTGCTTGTGATCTTTCCACTTCGGATTGCTTGGTTCGTGATATCTTTTGGCCTTTTGTGTTGATTCGTGTTTGATTAAAAATTGGTCTCTTCCTTTTGGGCATTGCTGTCACAAAGATTTGTCGTACCGAATATATGAAATCTGTAGAATCAAACGGAACAAAAGCGTTACGAATGATTTAACACGCGTCCAGGAGACACAGCTTTAGAACATTGACTGAACAAAATTCGTTAAAAATTTGTTATCGACGATCAAATGCATGACGTGCTTTCCGTTTCAGACGTGTTTCAGGGGCGAATCTCTGGGATAAAAAGTTAAAAACGTATCCTTGCTAATATTTTGTGAAACTGGCTGAAATTTTAATGAACACCATAAATCGTTAATAGGAACATGACCTCCAAATTTCGTCTGAATCGGTAAATAAGTTTTTAAATTAGCCGTCAAAATGTTATTAACCGTTCCTGCGTATATATTTCTGTTTACTAATGAATTAAAAATTCCATGCCTATTTAAAAGTTTTGACCGGATTCCGGTGAAACTTTGAGGGACTCCTCTTATTACCAATCCATGGTGTTGATAAAAATTTCAGCTCTTTTCGTTAAGATTTCGCAAAGCTCGTTTTTGCATTTTTTTATGCACAGTTCTCAAAGAATAGAAACGCCTGTGGATGTGCGGTGATTACTGATTAGCTTATTAATTAATTCATAACTCGCGAACGGAACAACGTGGAGATTTTAAAATAGTTGACCTAGAAATTCCAATATTAATAAGCTATGCAAATTTCATGATGCCACAGTTCAGCGTTCGAGAGTTTTTGCTGTTTCAGACAAACAGACGTTTTATGTTTTATATATATATATATATATATACAAATCGTAGTCAAATTATTTACATCTAATTATTTAAGTACTTACATCTTCTGAATTTTGTAGCTTTTGTCCTTAGTCCAACTTGGTAACATATAACTTAACGCTTCCAGGCATTTTTTAAGGTCTTTGGGATTTCAAAATTCAAAGTGTGATGCACAAACAACAATTAAAAGAATTAGGAGAACTTTATCCAAAAAGGAAGCTTCCTGATGCTTCATCGCAGAATACGGCAGTCATTCCAGCACGTTTCGGAGTTCGACAGAGGACGAATAGTGGCTTATCGCGACAGCGTTTTATCGTACCGAGACATAGGCCTCCGTGTGGGATGACATCCAGCCACAGTGAGACGAGTATGGATTCGGTGGGTGCAGGAGGGACGGACGGACCGACGTGAGCGATTGCCGCAGCCGCGGCACACCACCGAACCAGAGGACCGGCATGTTGTGCGGTGGGCATTGACGGCTAGCACCGCCACATCACGAACGTTAGCGCAGGAAGTAGGGTGTGTTGCGCAACAACCTGTGTCAGCACGAAGTCGTCTACAGGAGCGGGGACTTGTCGCACGGCGCTCATTGCTCCGATTACCATTGACGTTACACCACCGGCGAGTGCGGCGGCAGTGGGCCGTTGAACGTCGCACCTGCACTACGGAATGGCACGGCATTGTCTTCTTCGACGAATCCCGCTTCTGCTTGCAACACCACGATGGTCGGATCCACGTGTGGCGGCACCGCGGCGAGAGACTGTATGACGCCTGCATTATGCATCGCCATACCGGTCCGTCACCTGGCGTTATAGTTTGGAGCGCAATTGGATATGACACCCGCACCCCTCTGGTACGCATTGCCGGTACACTCGACAGCCACCGCTACATCTCCGATGTTTTGGAGCCTGTAGTCCTCCCTTACCAACAGGACCTGCCAGCGGCCACGTTTCAACAGGACAATGCGCGCCCACACGTGGCACGCATCGTGCAACAATTCTTCACGGCCGCCCACCAGGTGTCACTGCTGCTGTGGCCAGCCTGTTCTCCCGATATGTCGCCCATCGAACACGTCTGGTCCCTGATCGGCAACCGAGTGGCCCGGCAAGCATCACCCGCGGCTACGCCTGATGAACTGTGGCAACGTGTGGAAGAAGCCTGGACCGACATACCCCAAGCCCACATCCAAAGCCTCTTTCGTTCGATGCCGCGGCGTGTAGCGGCCGTTATTGCCAGCCATGGGGGCCACATGAAGTATTGATGTCTGCGTGTTCCGCAAGTTGCACGGGCCTGTAAGCTCAATCGTTTCATCTTTGTATCTGTTGTTATGTGTCCAGTAAATCTGGCTTTGCTATCACGTGTCCTTCTTGATGTTGCATTTTGGGTGGCCAGCAGTGTATAAGCAATCCAGAATGGTCGCCATTAGCTCGGCGCTCTCGGCGGCACTAGCAGAAACTGTCTTGCGCCCGCTTGAGAATAGAATCCTCGCTACGCGTTCACCTTCCCCAATCATCTGGCTGCGCTACGCAGATGATATTTTCTTCGTGTGGGGCAAAGGTGATGCCACGCTCAGCCATTTTTTCGCTATCATCAGTTCCGAACATCCGAACATAAAGTTCACTATGAAAATGGAGAATGAATCTTCGTTGCCTTTCCTGGATGTGCTTGTCAAGAAAACACACTGGACACCTCGCTCAACAGGTCCATTACCAATCTAAGTATGTGCCGAACGTAATCACTCCAGATTCATTTTGCCAAGTAGCCGAAAGCTTGACCTAATAAGACACAGAGCTAGTTGTCGATCGCCCTGCCCTCGAATACTCCAGTCCGATTGAAGGAGATCAACGAATTGCGAACATTTGCTTCTAAAGCTGGTTTGACAGCCACCAAGTGGACAACATCATCAGCAGGGCAAAATCAACCGCCACCAGCCCTAATACGCAGAGAAGGAAACCATTTCTCCAGTATATTGGATCGTGCGCATACATCCCAGGTTTCTCATATATTTTAAAAAACTCCCTCCGAAAACTCGGACTTGACATAGGCATCAAGGCTCCAAAAACGATTGCCTCATACCCCACACTCGAAAAACGAATTACCACTAATCTTCAGGACGCTGGAGTATACGCAATCCCTCTTGAGTACCCTGACGGCTTAACAAAGGAGTACATTGGCATGACAAAACGCTCACTCAAAGTATGACTCCAGGAGCGCAAACATGACGTAATCTAGTGAAGACTCACAACGGGACTTAGCGAGAGAGATCAAAAACCATGCCGCCACACCTAGGTGGCAGTATATTTGAAAAGTAGACCCATACATGACGGTTAAAGCCACAGCCTATAGAGAGACAATAGAAATCCTCTCTAACCCCGACGTCTGCAGTGTAGACACCTCTATAATCTTAAGTTTGGCAGTCGATCCTGGACTTCCGGAAACGGTAAGTCATGTATCAAGCATCACATGCGCGTGACAATGTCATTGTTTAAGCAGTTTTATTTTATTCTGTTTTTAAATTTTGAACATTTTGGAACCGTTTACATTATCGGTTAAGTGCTTAGCTTTGCTGCCTAAAATTATTAGTTTAGTGCTTAGTGCTTATTATCAGTTTAGTTTAGTGCTTAGCTTTGCTGCCTTAGCTTATTATCAGTTTAGTTTTATCAGTTTAGTTTGAACATTTTGGAACTGTTTGTATTATCAGCTTAGTGCTTAGCTTTGCTGCCTAAAATTATCAGTTTAGTGCTTAGTGCTTATTATGAGTTTAGTTTAGTGCTTATTATCAGTTTAGTGCTTAGTTTTGCTGGAAAAAGGTTTCTTTTACGCTATAGTTTGTATCCTATTCCATTAAAACGGATTTCAACCATTCATGTCTAAAAAGCATGTCACAAAACTAACAAATGGCGCACAAAAATTTTCTCATAGCAGGATAAAGTAACTGAGACAAACAGAAAATTTTCAAATCAAATATTTAAAAGAAGAATTATAGGAGGGAACATGATATAACTTTACTCTTTCTAGCGGAAGAATTTTACATAATGGAAAATTTAAAAATAGGCGAATTCATCCTTTATGGAAAAAGCTATAATGAAAAAAAATGATCTTTTGAAATACGTCTCCCGAAAGCAGAGATAGGGAACAAAAAGGCACCAACCTTTGCTCTCCCTAGCAGGAAATCTGTGCATTACTGAAAGAAGAAAGCGCTCCACATCTCTATTGTAGCGAATGATGGTAAAAAGAAATTTCTCAATGGGGTTTCTAGAAGCGGAGATACAGTTGCAAACAGAAGTACACAAACACCACCTAGCGACAGAACTGTGAACTATGAAACTCCCCAAATACTAACCTAAAATATTTCACAAAGTAAATGGCATCCAGTGTTCAAAGAATTTTTTTATATCTCACGTTTAGAAGCAGATATATTAAGAAAAACATGTTAAACCATGGCGCCGCGTAGTGGGAGTAATATATACAATAAGAGTTTTCATAGTTAGAAGTATCTCACCGAAAAAGATTGTTTACTTCGGGTTTCAAATTCCGCAGATATTGCTGTAAACGGAAACGTGAACTTACGCCTAACGACAAACTTGTGCATTAAGAAAAATTTTATATTATATGAGAATCATTTCGCAGCTGAAACGCTCTCTAACAAAGAAAGAATTTTATAAATCGGACTCTTACAAGCAGAGATATCGACAAAAATAAAATACATATCTACGCCTCCTGGCGGAAAAACTATGCATTATTTTAAGAAAAAGGTAGCTTGAAAAGATTTGCCCAGGGGAGAGGCATCAGTTCACGAAAGATATTTTTCAATCAGTTTTCAAAAGGTTAGATTTTCCTGCAAATACATCAGAAGCAGAAATTAACACTTACACCCCCCTGGTGGCCTAGAAACTTTTCAAATCAGAGTTTTAGAAGCAGGGATATATGTGAAAGCGTAATTTACCTTTATGCTCCCCTAGCGGAATATTTATGCATTTCATGAAAAATATGAAACTATATGAGGAACATGTCGCACTGGAAATACTCTCCAACAAAGAAATTTTCAAATCTGATTCTTAGAAGCAGAATTATCGACAAAAATAAGGTATACATCTATGCCCCCTGGCAGGAACGCTATGACTTATTTTCAGCTGGAGGTATTCTCAAAATGTTTTCCGAGGTGAGCGGTATCGGTACACGAAAGAAGTTTTTCAATCGAGTTTTCAGAAGGTTAGATGTTGCTGCAAGTACAACAGAAACAGAAATAGACACTTACGCCCTCTGCTGGCCAAACCATTCCTTAACAAAAATTAAAAATCATATGCAAAATATTTGACATGAGAAGCTGTTTCCGATGCTGGAAGAATTTTTCATATCGGACTTTTAGAAGCAGAGATATCGGGGAAAACGCAATTTACCTTTACACCCCCTAGAGGAAAATCCATGCATTACTTGAAAAAGAAACTTTGCGTAAAATAGTCCTCGTAATAAATGCCATCGAAAGAAAGAAAAAAAATGTTCAATTGGATATTTAGAAGCAAATATGTAGAATAAAATACATTTTGAATTCGATATTATCTACATTTACGCCCTCTAGAACTGAAGTTGTGCATCAGAAAAAAATTTGAATGTAAGGATCATCATTCTCACATTTCAAGCTTCGCAATGCAAAAATAATTTTTCAAATCGAACTAATAGTTGCAGAGACATGGTATGGTGGTTACAGACAGACGGACGGACAAACCGATAACATAAGTACGCTGTTTTTTTTTTGTTTGTTTTTTTTACAAAAGACGTGCTAAATAATATTTTTTTTCCAAGGGAATTTGAATATCAAATAAACTCCTCAAATGGAAACATACTCTGATCCCTCCTCCTGGCGAAAGAATTTTGAGTAATAGATAAGTAAAAAGTATGGGAAGATTATTCTTCATAGCGAAAGCTAAGCCTAGAAAAAGCAAATTTTTCAAGTATGTCTTCTCTAGAAGCAAACATAGCGAGAAAAACTTTTGGCATTAACGCAACCTGGCGAAAAAACTGTGTGCTTTACTTAAAGAGGATAGTATTCTTCATCTTTACTGTAGATACATTAAAAAAAAAATTAGAAGCGGAAATAAACAGAAATACACACTAACCCTACATCGTGCCAGAACTGTGAATTACAAAGAACCCTCGAGTAATACAAAATGTTTTACAAGGTGAACTATACCGGTTGTTAAAATCGGACATTTACAAACAGAGATATCGAGGAAAGCAGATTAAATATTTACGCCCCCTGGAGGGAAAATTGTGCTTTATTTTATTTTTTTAATTGGAGGTTTAACGACCACCGTGAGCAACTCACTGGGCTATAAACAGTAACCCGTCCCTAATTTAGGGTCACTGGTTCAAGGGAAGGGAGATAGCCAGTGTCGTAAGACAAACACAACATCCATGCCTAACCGGGATTCGAACCCGGACCCTTTTCGGACGAGTGATCAGAGGCCATCGCTTAGACCACTGCGCCACCGGGGCGGCGCTTTATTTTATGTAAGAAATACGTATAAAACGTTTTTGTAGTACAAATCTTAATGAGAAAGAATGTTTTCTTAGGATTTTTAAACGCACAGACATTTGAGAATGTTTTATTAGGATTTTTAAACGCAAATATGCTGTAAACAGGATACGTGTCTGACCTCTAGTGGTCAACCTATGCGTTTTTTTTTTTTTTCATTGGAGGTTTAACGACCACCGTGAGCAACTCACTGGGCTATAAGCAGTCACCCGTCCCTAATTTAGGGTCACTGGTTCCAGGGAAGGGAGAGAGCCAGTGCCGTAAGACAAACACAACATCCATGCCTGACTGGATTCAAACCCGGACCCCTTACGGACGAATGATCATAGGCCAGCGCCTTAGACCACTGCGCCACCGAGGCGGCCAACCTATGCGTTAGGAAAATTTGTAATTGAATGCACGTTTCACACTAGAAACGCTCTTCGACATATAAAGAATTCTCGAAAGCAGACTGTTAGAAGCAGATACAACGAGAAGTAGATAAAGACCTAACGGTGGTGCAGGTGAAGTTCACAGAGCGGAGTACATAAAACCCGAAGACGGGCTTTCAATTAGTAAAGTGATCGGATTCAGAATGGGAAAAGATACTGATTTAAAAATATGAGCTGCAGACGACACACGTCTGGACGACGGTACGTCGTTTGCTATCTGGGCACCACTTTTGATACGTAGATAAGGTTTGATACGAGTTTGATGAAGGACAAATTGTGGTGGCACGACGCCTCGGAGCTACGATCTCGGAAACGGCGCGGCTTGTGGATTGTTCACGTGCCGCTGTATTGAGTATGTATCAAAAGTGGTGCACAGATGGGCAAACGAAGAACCTTTTGTCCAGCCGTGTGTCGTCCGCAGCTAATTGCTGCCAGAGCGGAGCGGAGACTGTCACGCATTGTTAACAGCGACCGCAGGGCCATAATGCGACAAATCACTCGCAACTACAACAGTAATGATCAGGGCAATGTGTCACAGAACATAGTTCATCGCAGTCTTCTGCCCATGCGCCTGCGTAGCCGAAGACCCAGCCGGGTCCTCATGCTCACTGCACGTCATCACCAACAACGCATGAAATGGGCTCAAGATCATCGAGATTGGACCGTGGATGATTGGAGGAAAGTGGCCTGGTCATGCGAATCAAGATTCCTGGTGCATCACGTAGACGACCGAGCACGGATACGCCGCCGATGACACCTGGATGTACTGTTGTGCGGAAACAGGCCAACGGCGGCGGTGTTATGCTGTGGCGATATTTTCTTGAAACACTTTAAGCCCCATTATCCCAACAGCACAATCCCTGACAGCTGTCAGGTATCTGAACATCGTTGCGTACCAAGTTCATCCATTCATGGCAACCGTGTTCCATGCTGGTGATGGCCATTACCAACAGGATGATGCGCCATGCCACACTGCCAGAATCGTCAAGGAGTGGTTTGAGGAACATGCTGGTGACTTTCTGTTAATACCCTAGCCTCCAATTTCACCTGACATGAACCCAATCGAATATTTGTAACTCGACTTGGAAAAGCGGGTTCGCGCTAAATCACCACCACCCTGAAATGTACGGGACCTAGAGGACCTGCTGTTGACATTATGGTACCAGCTACCCCAGGATACCTATCGCCACCTCATCGAGTTAATTCGTCGCCGAGTGGCCGCTGTTGTGCAGGCTAAAGGGGGTCCTACAGCTTATTAAGTAGGTGATCATGATGTAATAGCTCATTGGTGTATATTCAGAAAAACAAGATATACATTTACGTCCCATGGAATATTATTTTAAGCAGAAGATTTCTCAAAATGTTTTTCTGTGTTGAGAGGTATCTGACCACAAAAGAATTATTTAAGGCAGGTTTTCAGAAGCGAATATATAACCGCAAATACATCGGAAACACAAATATACTCTTCCACCTCCTGGTGGCAAAATAATTCTTTATCGAAAATTAGAAATTATATGTCGAACATTTTTCACGATGAGCTCTATCGCATGCAAAAAGGAGTTATTAAGTCAGACTTTCAGAATCAGAAATACCGCTGACTGCAGTTGGACTGTGTAAGAAAATTGTAGCCGTGGTTCCGACAATGGACTAAATCTGTACAAATGCAGTTATTAAGATCACAAATGTTGTGACTGCTCCTTATTATACGTGACTCCCCATAACGCCTATGTAAGAAGGAGGAAGTATATGTGTGGTTACGTTTCTAACTGGAATAGTAAAAATTAAAGTATCGTAAAGATAATGATGTAATCAGTGATTATGGAAAAGATTAGCCTCCCCGGTGGCGCAGTGGTCTAAGGCACTGGCTTATGATCATTCGCCCTAGTTGGGTCCTGGTTCGAATCCCGGTGAGGCATGGATGTTTGTGTTTCGGCACTGGCTCTGAATATGTTATTTGGCCAACGCTGGTTGTCTGTGTACATTGGACATTTAGCATACTATAAAATCCGTGTTTGATGTAGACTTGTTCACAATTTGTTACATGATCAACACTGTCTCTATCTGTGTACATTTGGCATATTGTAAAATACATGTTTGATGTATACTTGTTCACAATGTGTTACATGACCAGCTCTGTGTAAATTGATCATTTGGCATGCTGTCAACCATGTATGATTTGTACTTGTTGCTGTGTACTAACTGTCTCTTGTTTATGTCTGCCTGTATGTCTTTGTACCACCAGGACCAAAACCTCCAAACACAAAACAACAAAAATGAAGTAAAAACTATTAGACCGATTTATAAAAAGAAAAAACAACAGCAACATCTTTTGCATTGGAAAGTGTGAAACGGCAGACACGATGTCTAGTTCGTCTGTATGACAAAATAAATTTCTCCATCATTTTTATGCCAGGGGTAGGATTCGAACCTGCAACTCTAGGCTTCGAGTGCTATCCACTATAGTACAGTGATATGAACACTCACTGCTATCTGCTTTTACCTCATACGCATCCTGCCGGGCAGGCACGTCACATCTGTGTCGTAGATATCTGGTTAATCGTCTGAGATATTCAGTGTGTCATGAGCGAGCAAACACGTAGGTCGCGCTTGAAGTTATGTGTTTGCTTCGCTTTCGGTTGTCGTTTCTTCTGCTCGAGTTGAGGTGACTGTATTTTACCTTAGCTTACGTTGTGTTGTGTTGTGTTTTATTTTGTTTTAGTTTACACGCTGAATTGTGTTTCTGCTTAGGATGACCGGCCTAATGGGGGCACCCAATAGCGTGGCTTGCCTGGCTGACAAGATCCAGGTTCTCACCACTGCTCCAATGGACAAATCTCCTCCTGGTTCTACTTCAATTATGGCAGCTGCTTCTTCCTCTCCGTGTGAATCTCCTACCGCCACTGTGACAGAAACTCTGCTGCCTATGTGTTCTTAAGTGTTCCCATTTCCACCACTTGCTTCGTCTACCATTGGTAGACCTAAGCCTACCACTTCAACTCCGTCCTTTGCCAGCAAAGTAGCCGGATATACTTCTACCTCAGTTTCTACAACTTTTGGTAATCCCCTCCTGCAAATTAATTTTTTGGACATTGTTCGCATTAATGATGATCTTCGCCTACGATTCCAGGACGACTCAATTTATGATAAGGAACTTTCAGAAAAATTAAAACTTTGCTTTTTTTTCTCACTTTGAAAGATACCAACATCAATTTCTATAGTGCAGATGTTTAAGATGTTTTGCCATATATTTCCATTACCTACTTGCCGCGTTATCAAAAATGCCTTGTTTTTGTTTTTGCAACCTAGAATACTGTCGACACCGTTCTTGCGAACGCTATCGGCGTTAAGTCTTCTCACATCAACCCAATTCCGTTGAAGCAACCTTTTTTAAAAGTGACTCTCACCCGTTTCCCCAGAGGTCCCTGATGATCTCTTTGTGTATTTTTTCTACCTTAGGTAAGATAGTTGCTTTTTCTAAACTGCTACCCGCTGCTCCTTCAACTTCTAGATTTTCTTCTGCCAAAGGCTTCCGACGGCATTACAGTGCCATCTTTCCTTCGGACGAGGCGCTCCCAAACCGTCCTGCAACCCTCACTGTCTACTTTGATTCCCACAGATACACTTGTGATGTTTTTGTGTGTGTTCAGTGTTTCGGCTGTAAGAGAGAGGGGCAAGTCAGGTCTGTTTGCCTCCATCGTTAAACATCTACTGTACCATCTGTTCCACCTACTGCTGCTGCTCAACCTGTCACTACGGCCTCTCAGGCTTCATTCAGTTCTGGTCCAGTTACTCCTCGCAAGAATTCTGTTGAACAGGTGCTACTAGCAAACACTTCCACTGTTGTTCCGTTACCACCACCTAAGCCGAAAGTGGCCAAAATCTCTGTTCCCTCTGTTATGCAACAGATTTCTACACCAGATTATACCATAGTCACTTGAAATAAATTTGATCTACTGCGAGATGACTCTGAACTTCAGGATGTTACTCGTCACCCTCATACTGACAACTTCTTTTAGATGCCTTTCCTGATAATCACAATCACACCCGCCGCTTTCTAGCATGTGCTGACAACATTCGCGTCACAGAAGACGAGGTAGTGTCACTTGGCAATGCCGACCCGAACCCTTAACATTGGGACGTTCAATTGCAGGGGCTTTGCCAACGTGTTGACAAATTCCCTTGTTTTCGAGGACGTTGAACCCAGTCACATCGAATTTCGTGCTTTGCAATAAACTTATTATTTCTCATCTGCTCCATTTCATCGCTGGCGCCTATGGTCCTATAATTTTTCTCATGGTTTTGGGCCTGTCATTCAATCTGGAGTCGCTGTCACCTTTCGCGATCGTATCTTCCAGAATCTCTCCCAATGTTCTTCTGTTGAACTGTTCCACGATAAGTTATTCCGTGTTTCGTTTACTTATCGTTAAGAGAGATTTAATCTTTTTTAATCTACATGTTCCACCTATCAATGAACATGCACGCCATATCCTCCAAATTTTACAATACGAGCTGCAGTTAATCCCCCCCCCCGCGGACGTTCTTGTACTGTGTGAGGAATTCAACTGCACCCTTCAAACAGAACTTAGCCTGAATTCGACAGGACACCGTATTTCCATATGCAATGATCTGTCTACCAATTGTGCTCCAGTCTAATCTGGTTGATGTCTTTCGTTTACTCCACCTATCTGCTTAGGAGGTTTGGTGCAAGGCGGTGCATAATTCGTCCGCAGAAGCCGCATTTGTTTCGACACATTTTTGTCCCCGTTTTTGTCCTCTTTTCACCATCATTCTGCTGTCTCTTTAGATCATGTTATAGCTTTAGTTAAGATTAGCCTCATTCATTTTACTCACTTATCTTCTAGAACTTGGACACTCGATGAGGGCGTCCTTGATCACCAATCCTTTCGTGACTGTTGACTGTGAACGCCTGCTGTCTACATCTATTGACCCTGTTATGCTTCGAATACAAACCAAGAACTCGATCCGTGCCTTGGCGGAAAAAGTATCTTTTCATCAGCGGATCACTTGACGCATGTATATTGATCGTGTTCATTACCAACTCAAGGTCGTTCCCCTACACTCAAGGGAATACCATCTCTTCACTGCAGAACTCAAATAACTTCTATCTGCTGCCCAAAATTTCCTCACTCGTTTGAAGCTTCGTTCATTGCATTCCATCGTCAATCCATCTAAGCTTATTCTCGACTTTGGAAAGCTCCACCGCAACTCCCAGAGCATTTCACATCTCCTTCGAGATGGATTCATTCCTTCTGATCTGATTAATAATTGCGAACGGACACGCGATTAATTTTTTCAACGTTTTAATTCCCCCTACCATTTCGCCGATTCCTACTTTGCCGTTACTCCAGTAACTTCCTCAAGTTGCTCCTTTTGATCACCATTCACTATTTACTGTTATTACGCCTTTTGAAATCCCATCTGCCTTTCAGCACCTTAACCGTCATGCAGCTCCAGGAGCGGACGGTCTTCCAGCAGCCTTCTACTCGGCTTTTCTCCAAGCTTTGCTTCCTATTCTCGCCATCGTCTTTACTGCTCTGCTTGCTTCACCTCTCGCCCCCCCCCCTCCCCGCTTTTACCAAGGCTATATTCCATCTCCTCACTAAAACTGGTAATCTTCAAGTCCTTGCTAGCTGGCGCCTGAGTTTCCTGCTTAATACCGACTATGAATTTTATGCTAAAATTCCTTCTCTTCGGTTGAATGCTGTTTTTCTGAACTGGATTCATACCGACCAAACTTTATTCAGTAACTAACCGCTTGATCAGTCAGAACATTTCTCTCCTAACAAATCTACACTTCGCTCATATTTTCCGTGACCCATTTGTCTTCTTTAATCTTGATCTACTCTGATCGAATTAACCCCTCGTATCTCTTTTACTTTGGTTCTTAATTTCACTTTTGCTATGCTATTCTCAAGCTACACAGGAGTGCTGTCTTCCCTATTGGTAACTCAACTTTTTTTAACTGCAGCTATACAGTTTAACACTGGTATTCCGCAAGGATGTTCTTTGTCGGGTCAGCTCTTCGCACTTACATTCGAATCCTTTCTAATCCAGCTTTGCCTTCGCTTGCCTTTCAAAATTCAATTTCTTTTGCTTTTCTTTCGCCTTTCCTAACTCTCTTCCTTTGCAGCCGTCCCTTTGCCACTATACTATGTGGTTTTCACCGCCTATACTGAGAACGTAACTTTTTCGTTCGCTCGGAGTCTGCTTTCCAAACTATTTCCAATGTTTATCACATGCATGCAGCTCAATCTGGTGCCACTATGAACCTTATAAAACTCACGAACCTCTGTCTCGGAGAATGGACAAATCGCACAGATCAGCCACGGGGGTGGGGGCGCCTGGACCTCCTGCAGAGTGAAATTACTGGGGCTTTGGCGGCTCACCAGTGTCTCCCAATGCATCTGGTTTTCCACACTCCATAGTATTCGCAAATCTCTCCTTTCTTTTTTTCTCTTTTCTTTGAAGGTTTAACGACCACTATGAGCAACTCAGTGGACTTATAAGTAGGGTAGTAACTCTGTCGCGGCGCGAATTTTCCGCGATTTTTTTTCGCGAATTTCAGGGTTTTTTCTGTAGTTTCGCGAATATCAAATATATCCACGAATTTTATATTTTTTACCTATTTTTGCCTATTTTTGATTATTGTATTTTTCATAATTAAACAATTTTAATACTGCCTTAGTTAGAATTTAGGCGAAAAATATACCGCAATGTAATCCTACTCGTAAGTCCAAACCAAAGCTTTAGACCTTGAATTACCTCTCAAGATTGCTTGTTATGAAGATACTCTTTTCGAACAAGCTTGACGGGTAATTCAAGGTCACATGCACTTTCAGAGTGCACACGCGGTCTTTCGCTTATTTTCAGCCGCTAATGTTAAATGACATTTCCGACTTGCTGGAGTAGTAAACCGCATATCGTCAGTTGTGTTAGTAATTTTAGCTGGGAAAGCAGCTCACGGAAAAGTGTGTTTCTCAGACGCTTAGCTTAGAAATTTGTGCTTTCGTGTGAGTAGTTTTATGAAGTTCCTCGATATTGTATTTTTAATTTTGAGAATGAGCAACGTGAGTAAAATGAGTGCATCTGAAAGATGGAAGCACTAGAGCAAGGGAACGTTTCATGTGAAGAAATATCTGTTGTTCTGTTCGTGTTGCAACATACCAGTGGATATTTCAAGAAAGGACAATTGGGAAAAGCATTTAGCAAGCAAGCTGCATAAAAAAAAAAAGGTGTGTCTGAACAGTCAACCGAAAATAATGCAGAAATGTGTTGATGAATTAATTGAAAAAAGAACTGCACGAGAACAGCATCGCTCAATGGAACTTTCGAAATTAACTGGTGCCTTTTGTGCAGCTAACATCCCACTTTTAACCCTATATTAAAAAATTACTTGGAAAATTCGTTGAAAGATATTGGTGTAATTTCAAACGCAAACTGGATGCGGAAATGTTATTTGACGAAAATACATGATATTCACAAGCAACAAATGAAAGATTTCTTAAAATCAGTATCCGGTATAAGCATCGTAGCAGACGAAACAACTGATTCTGAAGATAGGCCGCCCCGGTGGCGCAGTGGTCTAAGGCGCTGGCCTCTGATCATTCGTCCGTAAGGGGTCCGGGTTCGAATCCCGGTGAGGCATGGATGTTGTGTTTGTCTTACGGCACTGGCTCTCTCCCTTCCCTGGAACCAGTGACTCTAAATTAGGGACGGGCGACTGCTTATAGCCCATTGAGTTGCTCACGGTGGTCGTTTAAACCTCCAATAAAAAAAAAAAAAAATAAGCGATGGCATCTGATCATTCGTCCGAACGAGGTCCGGGTTCGAATCCCGGTGAGGCATGGATGTTGTGTTTGTCTTACGGCACTGGCTCTCTCCCTTCCCTGGAACCAGTGACTCTAAATTAGGGACGGGCGACTGCTTATAGCCCATTGAGTTGCTCACGGCGGTCGTTAAACCTCCAATCAGAAAAAAAAAACCTCCAATCAAAAAAAAATAATAATAAAAAAAAAAATAAGCGATGGCATCTGATCATTCGTCCGAACGGGGTCCGGGTTCGAATCCCGGTGAGGCATGGATGTTGTGTTTGTCTTACGGCACTGGCTATCTCCCTTCCCTGGAACCAGTGACTCTAAATTAGGGACGGGCGACTGCTTATAGCCCATTGAGTTGCTCACGGTGGTCGTTTAAACCTCCAATCAAAAAAAAAAAACAAAAATAAGCGATGGCATCTGATCATTCGTCCGAACGAGGTCCGGGTTCGAATCCCGGTGAGGCATGGATGTTGTGTTTGTCTTACGGCACTGGCTCTCTCCCTTCCCTGGAACCAGTGACTCTAAATTAGGGACGGGCGACTGCTTATAGCCCATTGAGTTGCTCACAGGGGTCGTTAATCCTCCAACAAAAAAAAAAAAAAAAAAAAAAAGATTCTGAAGATAGATACATTTTGAATATTCTTGCTGTCCCATCAGCTGAACCGAATGTTGAAAGCTGCAATGATGAAACCTCTTTGAATGCAGTCTTCCTTGAGTGCATCACTTTGTAATCCGTAAATTTTAAAGCAGCCAGCGAGGCTATATACTTCAGTGCGTTAATAAGTATGAAATACCTTTTGCTAATATAACCGCTTTTGGGACAGACAATGCATCTTACATGTTCAAAACGTGAGAAAAGAGCCTGAAAGCCGTATTGTTGAATGGTGTTTATGCCGCCCAGGTGGCGCAGTGGTCTAAGCGATGGCCTCTGATCATTCGTCCGAACGGGGTCCAGGTTCGAATCCCGGTGAGGCATGGATGTTGTGTTTGTCTTACCGCACTGGTTCTCTCCCTTTCCTAGAACCAGTGACCCTAAATTAGGGACGGGCGACTGCTTATAGCCCATTGAGTTGCTCACGGTGGTCCTTAAACCTCCAATCAAAAAAAAAAAAAAAAAAAATGTTCACCTCACCTGCAATGCGCATTTTAAAAATCTTTTGGGCGAAATTTGGCAGAATGTATTTGAAAATGTTAACTCTTTAGTAGTTGCTGTTATAAACGGGCCTTCACAGCTTGTGCGTCCCGTAAAGGACGTTTTCGACTATTTTTACAAGAGAAGGGCAAAATAACATGCTTACCACCAGTACCTGTGCTGACTAGGTGCGACAGTTGGTTTGAGGCACTGCAAAAGTTTAGAAGAATACGCAGGGGTTTTTGAAAAAGAACAGTAGCAGTTGAATTGTGGGTAAAATCATTGGGTATTGTTAAGATAGGAATTTAAAAGAAAATCTGATGCAGGTTGAGGTTCATGCGCCGTGTATTTCCGGACAGTTCACTTTATTTGAAAAACAGCGAATTTCCGCACACAAAATATATAACGAAATGTCAGACATCGCCAACAGTTTCTTAGCAAGAGTCAAGACAGCGATCACGTCGCTGCAAAAAGAGCTCTATTCACTTGTTATGAAAAAATTAAGTATTATCTTTTGAAGATAAAAAAGCATAGATTTTGTCAGCTAGCCGCAAATTTCTTCAAAGCATGTAGGGTGTTTGATCCCAATCAATTTAAGTCCTTAGACCTTTCAGACCACGAAAATATTTTTGTTTTCAGCCACATTCCTATGTTCGAAGATGAGGTCCAACTAAATTTCGTTCATATGAAGCGAATGTAAAAGAATTTCGTGTCAGCAAAGGCTTGCTAGATTTCTGGAATACGAAAAAAGGTCGTTTTCCTAAGCTACATAAGGTCGCCATCCGTTATCTGTCAATACCCACAAACAGTGTCGATGCTGAACGATGTTTTTCTAAATTTAAAATCGTGTTAAAGGACAACAGACACAGCGTTAAAGAAGAAAATATGTGTATGTACAATATAATGCATCAAAATGCCGTCCACTTAAATGGAAATCTTGACCTCGTGTTACGGCTTTGATAACATTGCCAGAATTTGAATGGTTTATAAATGTAAGTATCAATATTTTAAAACTTATAGTTATAATGCTTATTTAGTTACGTACTATTCATTTGTATCACTGCATTGTAACTTGAGACTTTTTTGGGGGGAATGCTAGTGTATATTATCGGCCACGAACTTTTCGAGAAATTTCATAATTTACCTCGCGACCGCCCCACGAATTTTGCCTTTTTTTCTCGCGATAAAATTACTGCCCTAACTATGAGCAGTCGTCCGTTCTTAATTTAGGGCCACTGGTTCTAGAAAAGGACAAAAGCCAGTGCCGTAAGACAAACGCAACATCCATGCCTCACCAGGATTCGAACCCTGACCCTTCACGGACGAATGGTAATAAGCCAGCGTTTAGACCACAGGGGCGGCTATCTATCTCTCTTTTCCTGGATTAAGTTTATTGCATCCTATCCCCAGAAAGCGCTTCTTATACAGATGTTTTTTATTCCCAAATTGCTTCACCTATATGAACAGCTCATATCCCTCATAGGCTATTTCACCGTTCCCTTTACTCAGATTTCGCTAACTTTATCTGATTAATGGCCTATCGGTTGCGGGTTGAACTTCTCGCTTACCCTCCGTCGCATGGCAGCATTGAGTTACCATCCCTGGGCTTAAAATACAAAGCCTTCTCTCATCATCCAATTTCTTCAACAGCTTTCTTGCTCTCCTTCCTTTTCATCAGATACACTCCACATGTTTCTTTCCCCTGCCAATCATTATTTCCCATTTGCTACGTTCCTACGTATAGATCAGTACCCGCTTTTACCGCGGTGGCTTCTCACAACTGTCTTTCTGCACTCTCTTCCTTTGCAACGTGTTGTGCAGCAAACAACGCCGGATCTTCTTCAGCAGCCCCTCTTCTACAACACTAATATTAAACATTTTTTACAGAACCACCTTTTTTTACCGTCTTGGGTACATGCCAGGATTATGGAAATCTCTCACTGATATTTCTACTTCTCTGCCGAATCCGGCAGCAAATCGTGCACTGCTTTTGTTAATCCGTCTATTCATTATCCATCAGTTTCGCTTGCTTGCAAACTCGCAGAGTCTTGTTTTAGACATACCCGCAGTTTTAGTTACCATTCTTAAGTCTTTCTCAATGTGATATACGCTATATTGACGAAAGTCACCGGACACTTAGAAGAGAAACACAACATAGCATTTATTGACATACATTAGTACGGTGTCGGTCCACCTTTGGCTTTAAAGCATGCACTGACCCTTCGAGACAGGCTTTCAACAAATTTTGGAACACAGCGATAGGTATGCTCTTTCATTCCGTACATAATGCTGCCGCTAACTGTTGCTTAGTAGTAGACCTTGGTTCCAAACTTCTTATGCGGAGCACTAATTCATCCCATTGGTGCTCTATGGGATAAAAATCAGAGCTCTGTGCTGGCCAGTCCACACACGACACGGAATTATCGTCAAACAACGCAGTAACAGTCCTTGCTTTATGGCTCGGTGCATTATCGTGCTGATACCAAAAAGGCTCGGTTCCATAGTATTGACACAGAGTTTGTAGGACATAATTGTACAGAATATCAAGGTAGACGTGCTGGTTAACAGGTCTGTCCGCGATAACCTATGTGCCGGGACCATATCACGAAAAACACTCCCACATGAGTGCACTACCAGCTCCAAACGTGACCGTAGAAACAGTACACTGTGGTAAATAGCGTTCCTCCGGCTGCCGCCAAAACCACACACGGCCATCAGACTGATGGATCGTGTATCTGGATTCTTCAGTCCATAGGACCCGTTTCCATTGATCTACGGTCCACGATAAATGTTCTTTACACCATGCTAAACGACGAGCAGCATTCAGAGTGGAGATGAAAGGCTTATGAGCAGCCGCAGGACCGCGGTAACTCATGGAATGAAGTTGTCTGCGAATGATACGTTTACATACCGAGGTTCCAGAAATTTTACTCACCTGTACACTGAGGTCTTGTGCAGTACTCCGTCAATTAGCTCTAACGACTCTCCTGAGCCCTCGACGTCCTCTATCACTGATTTTCTTTGGTCTGCCGGAACGTTTTGCTACTTACGGCACGTCATGTATCTTCCACGTATTCAGTACATCCAAAACAGTGGACTTGGGTATGTTTAAACGCCTCTCGGTTTCTCTTATGGACAACCCACTAATATAACACCCGACAATCTTTACTGAAAGTCAGTTCTCTCCCGCCGCAACATTTTTACTCAACCTCACAGTGCGATATGATCGCGGTCAGCTGCAGGCTTGTGTTTATACTGTTTGCAGCTGTACCTCTCATCTTAACAACGCAGCGGATCCGTTCATTTGCTTTCAATATAATGTATGCGTCTCCAGCCCGAGGAATAAATCTTTACATCGGTTTTTATTGACCTCCAATACGCCGCCTGTTCAGATTTATGACTTACCTTCGTTTTCTTTAACGCGCACTTGGTCGGCGGTTACTGATCCGTTGATGTAGGAAAAGCCATTTGCTTTCTCCGGTAAGCTTGCACAGATTCCGCATTCTCCCCACTCCCCTCTGCTCGTTTTGCAACGTTCACGGAACCGTTCTGCATATCTATTCCCTGTGTTCCATCCTTCAGACGTTACTTAGTGTAATGTCTGAAGGATGGAACAGGTTATGACTCTACCATAACCTGCCATGCTCAGCTTTGCTCATACATATTTATGCTAATCAAATCCGTGTTTTACCATTTTTTTGTTGATCACGCCACAGCCTCACGTACTCCGTCTACTCGTCGAGCTAGCAAACTTCTGCTTGCCCAGTTACGTTCCGCGGTGATTCTCGCCTTCATCGTAAATACTCTACTGCATGTCAATCATAAATATTGCTGCATTTCATTCGACGTGCTCATCCTCGATTGGATGGTTTTAGGTGCACCATGACGGCATCCGTTTACGATTTTAATCCTGCCCAGCTTCGGGTTCCCTTCCTGCACTTCGCCATCCTTGGACTTCACGAAATCACCCATTGCCAAGAATACTGGCCACTTGCTGTGTATCTTCTTTGCCTGTGTCATCGGGATCTCTGCGTATTCTTCAGTGTCTTGTGGTTGTGCATTTTTGCCTCGAACTGGATGCTCAAGAATCATGGCATCAGCATACCCGAACAACTTTCTTTCTGCTGGTGCCCTTGTTAGAAAGGCACGTTGTCTAGTGCTTTTCTCGTTTTCTTCAATATCTGTATTCATATTTTATCATCCTTCCTCTGTTTTGTGCTATTGTACGACTGTTTCATTTTCCTGACGGCACGAGATTACCTAAGACTTTCCGGACATTGCCTTCGATCGATTACTGGCCAAATGCTGTCTCCTGTGTGCATTGACTCTTTTTTTACGCTTTCCAACCGTAGGTTGAAGAAGTGTATATGCTCCAGCTTTGTCCGTCCGTCCGCACGACAACTCGCGTAAAAATCGTTCGATATCGATGACATTTTAGTATGTGGTAGCGGACGACTGGGGACGAACCCTATTGAAAATGGGCGAAATGCGGTTAAAGGGCAGGACATATTAGCAGAATCCATTCTATTGCCCTTATGCGCCATAACTTACGTAAAAATGCTTCGATTGCGAAAAACTTCAGTATGTTGTTCCGGAGGTACACTGAACCAATTCTGTTTAATATCATCGAAATGGGATCAAAGGTCAGAATACAGGAGCGAGAGTTATTCCACAGATATTATCCTCATAACATGACTAAAAATGCATCTACTGCGACCAAACTTTAGTATCTTGTTCCGGAGATATCCATTTGTTTAATATCATCGAAACGGGGTCAAATGTCAGGGATTAGGAGCGAGATTTGTCCCACAGTCATTAACCTCATAACTTCAGTTAAAATGCTTGTATTGCGACAAAACCTTAGTATGTTGTTCAGGAGGTATACTGAACCGGTTTTGTTTAATATATTCGTAATGGGGTCAAAGACCAGGACACAAGAGCGAGATTTATTCCACAGCCATTAGCCTCATAACTCGAGTAATAATTTCTGGTATGTTGGAAATCGTATCATAATCAATGCATTCCATGATTTTACTAACTTGTTGTGCTCTTCAGTGTCTCGCTGCTGTCTGCGGGGACGTCAACGATGCGCTTCTTAACCATAATATCAGAGTGCCCACCTTACTTTCTTTCTGCGGTTTTTTTATATTCTGAGGGCAAAATTCCCTTTTGTAAATATCATTCTGTACATATTTCATCACGTTTTTATCACTGTTCAGCTGTTCCCCGACAAACATGTATTTTTGTAAAGAACGTTAAAGATGGCCCGGCTTTGAGTCCTAGAAATAGGTCTCGACGATGTTCTCGACTGAAGGCTCTATCTGTTTCTAGTACTTGGGACCAGGGGCCGAAATTTCGGACTGGCGACCTCTAATAGCCCTCAGAGCGGCTTGTAGTTGTTAAACCACCAAACAACCAAAATGTTAAAAAAAAAAAAAAAAAAAAACTGAAATAAAGGAGCATGCAACGCAAGACGAAGATTCAGGTTTTTGAATGTTTTTACAGTGCAACTTCTTGCCACGGGGAGCATTAATGCCGATAACACTGCGGCCAGATGGACCGCACATTGTCCTGCTGGAATACACCATTTGCCGCACGATGCGTGAAGGCCATGACAGCGTGTAAGTGATCAAAATAGTGCATGATGGACGTGCATCGGTTAAGGACCACTCCAGATACACTAAGGGACCTAATGTGACCACTCCAGACACACTAAGGGACCTAATGTGACCACTCCCGACACACTAAGGGACCTAATGTGACCACTCCAGACATACTAAGGGACCTAATGTGACCACTCCAGACACACTAAGAGACCTAATGTGGCCACTCCAGACACACTACGGGACCTAATGTGGCCACTCCAGACACACTACGGGACCTAATGTGGCCACTCCAGACACACTACGGGACCTAATGTGGCCACTCCAGACACACTACGGGACCTAATGTGACCACTCTAGACACACTACCGGACCTAATGTGACCACTCTAGACACACTACAGGACCTAATGTGACCACTCCAGACACACTACGGGACCTAATGTGACCACTCCAGACACACTACGGGAACCTAATGTGACCACTCCAGACACACTACGGGAACTAATGTGACCACTCCAGACACACTAAGAGACCTAATGTGTCCACTCCAGACACACTAAGAGACCTAATGTGTCCACTCCAGATACAGTAAGGGACCTAATGTGACCACTCCCGACACACTAAGGGACCTAATGTGGCCACTCCAGACACACTAAGGGACCTAATGTGGCCACTCCAGACACACTAAGGGACCTAATGTGGCCACTCCAGACACACTAAGAGACCTAATGTGACCACTCCAGACACACTAAGAGACCTAATGTGTCCACTCCAGACACAATAACGGACCTAATGTGACCACTCCACACACTAAGAGACCTAATGTGTCCACTCCAGACACAATAACGGACCTAATGTGACCACTCCACACACACTAAGGGATCTAATGTGACCACTCCAGACACACTACGGGACCTAATGTGACCACTCCAGACACACTACGGGACCTAATGTGTCCACTCCAGACACACTAAGAGACCTAATGTGTCCACTCCAGACACACTAAGAGACCTAATGTGTCCACTCCAGATACAGTAAGGGACCTAATGTGACCACTCCAGACACACTAAGGGACCTAATGTGACCACTCCCGACACACTAAGGGACCTAATGTTACCACTCCAGACACACTAAGGGACCTAATGTGGCCACTCCAGACACACTAAGGGACCTAATGTGGCCACTCCAGACACACTAAGAGACCTAATGTGACCACTCCAGACACACTAAGAGACCTAATGTGTCCACTCCAGACACAATAACGGACCTAATGTGACCACTCCACACACACTAAGGGATCTAATGTGACCACTCCACACACACTAAGGGATCTAATGTGACCACTCCAGATACACTACGTGACCTAATGTGACCACTCCAGATACTCTAAGGGACCTAATGTGACCATTCCAGGCACACTAAGGGACCTAATGTGGCCACTCCAGACACACTAAGGGACCTAATGTGGCCACTCCAGATACAGTAAGGGACCTAATGTGGCCACTCCAGATACACTAAAGGACCTAATGTGACCACTCCAGACACAATAACGGACCTAATGTGACCACTCCAGACACACTACGGGGCCTAATGTGACCACTCCAGATACACTAAGGGACCTAATGTGTCCACTCCAGACACACTAAGAGACCTAATGTGTCCACTCCAGACACAATAAGGGACCTAATGTGTCCACTCCAGACACACTAAGGGACCTAATGTGTCCACTCCAGACACACTAAGGGACCTAATGTGTCCACTCCAGACACACTAAGGGACCTAATGTGACGACTCCAGACACACTAAGGGACGTAATGTGACCACTCCAGACACACTACGGGTCCTAATGTGACCCCTCCAGACACACTACGGGTCCTAATGTGACCACTCCAGACACACTACGGGTCCTAATGTGACCACTCCAGACACACTACGGGACCTAATGTGACCACTCCAGACACACTACGGGACCTAATGTGACCACTCCAGAGGACTTAACGTTTCCCATGAGAAATCTTCCCAAACCATCACAGTGTCACCACTTCCTTGAACAAAGCCAACCTGTCACGACGGGGATATAGCCTTTTACAGTCGACGCCACACCCACAACATCCCGTCAGCTCGGGGTAGCTGAAAACGGGATTCATCTGACAACACGGCGCGGCGCCTTTCAGTACAGATCCAGTTTCGATATTCCCGACACCTAACGATGCGTAATTTCCGATGACGAAATGCCAACGGTGGCACACGAGTAGGGCGTAGCGTGCGCCATACCGTTCGCTCGCTGACGCTGCTTGGACCCCAAAATTTAACTTGGGTGTGATTTGCGCCGCCGTTGCCAAGTTTTCAGTCTGTACGAGCCAGGATAGTCTACGTCGGCTTCGACCATCAATGGCATATGGTCATTCACTGTCTGCCCTCTGAGCGGTGGTACGTCTGTCGATGGCATACTCTCGGTACACCCTTAATATGGTTGCCCCCGCGAACCCTACGGTTCTTATGACTTGGGCAATTGAATGTGCGTTTTGCAGACAATGCTTTCATGATCAAAGTCTCTCAGATCACTACGATTACCCATGATCTTCGATTGCGATATACTGTTGGGAAGCCCTGATGCGCGCCTATTTATCGCCTGCGTTCGGTTTGGGTATGTTCCATTCTGCACGAGGGGTGTCCATGTGAACTATCTATCTCCGCTATCTCTAATATTTTGCCTACTGAGTGTAAAACTGCAAATAACAAATCCTTTTTTTTTTTTTTTTTTTTTTTTTTTTTTGGATGCGTTTTTGTACAATGAAAATTTTGCCCACACTTTCCAGTATAAATTGTGCACATTTTCGAGATTTTCTTGTAATCAGATATGATACATTTTCTTATAATATCAGGTACTAAGGGCTGCGCCTCTAGGCTCGCTACGCTCGTTTCCAGAGTAGCGCTCGGGCACTGTAGACCGATCTTCAAGTATATCACATAAAATAAAAACTGGAAAATTCATATAAATTTCAAATTTTATTGCATGTCTAAGCCAAATAAGGCTTGTTTTTCCGAAATTTCAAAGTTTTGTTTACTGTCGTTAATTTTTGGAAGGTCGGACTTTTGTCGTTTGAACTTATAGCACTTACTAAATTTACCACTAAGGGAAACAAAAGCGGTCCAAAAAGCATTTCGGTAAACCGTTATGCTAAGCCGTTAAGGTGAACGTCAAGTAATTTTGCTTCCTATACTTCCAATGGAAAAAAACTTTTGTACACATTATAACGAAGTAAATTTCTCCGTCATTTTTGGTCTACGCCGGGATTCGAACCCGAGGCCGCTTATTCCGGAACAAGTCGCTCTACCAACTGAGCTACGCAGACACTTGTTCTGATTGCTATGTGCCTTTATGTCGTGTGCGTCCTGCTGGCAGGTACGTCACACCTCCCCCTCCCTCGAAAGAGGGCCGGGGGCATGGCCCACGGGTCAGCCGTGACCATGAATCGTTGAAGGCAGCCATCCACTGTAGAACGTGCACTTGAGAACTCCCAGTCAATCTGGTGTGTGGAATGCAACATCACACATTTTCATTTTTCGAAGCGCTGGAGATGGGATTCTCTGATTTTTTCCTATCTCGCGGTGTGGAAAGAATATCACACCATTGCGAGATTTTGAACGGTCGGGTCATCCGGATAGTTCGGGCGCCATTATAACGAAGTAAATTTCTCCGTCATTTTTGGTCTACGCCGGGATTCGAACCCGAGGCCGCTTATTTCGGAACAAGTCGCTCTACCAACTGAGCTACGCAGACATTTGTTCTGATTGCTATGTGCCTTTATGTCGTGTGCGTCCTGCTGGCAGGTACGTCACAACATTTCGTTGACAATTACTGTGTTCTCAAGCATGAAAATTTGAACATCGAGTAAAATAACTTCATATTATAACTTGGAATACTTAATATTTTCTAAAACATAACCTTTTCCTTTGGTGGTGTTGGAACCAGAAAAAGGATGGCGCGACCAGTACTTTGATGACGTCAGTAGACAAACAAATGTTGGATTACATAATTATGGGTATGTTTTAGGAAATATTAAGTATTCCAAGTTATAAAATGAAGCTATGTTAATCGATGTTCAAATTTTCATCCCAGGGAACGCATTAATTGTGAAGAAATTGTGTACAGAAGTTTTTCCATTGGAAGTATAGAAAGCAAAATTACTTGACGTCCACCTAAACAACTGAGATAGCTTTACCAACAAAACATATGCATAACAAGTTCTCTAGGTCACCATGGCAGCAGGTCACAGGACCAGAACGTTCCTCTGTGGTTATCGTGAAGGCAGACAAGCCGTTCGTTTCTTTCCTTTGCGTCTTTAAAAAATGCTTAAAAATCAGAAAATGACTTTTTTTTTTTTTTTTTTAAAGGGCTTATAGTTGTAAGTTTATGCTGAAAAAATTGCAATGCGGAGATATTATATTTCGTTCCCTTGAAGCATAGACACAACGTCCATGCCTCAAGGGAACGAAATATATATCCAATTATAAGAAAATCTCGACTTCAAAAATCCTTTTTACAAATCATTTTCACTTACCTTAGATTTTAGTGTAAAGGACATTTTACATATTATTAATAAATATTTTTAAGACCCCACCGTTGCGAAGTGGTTTAAGCGCTGGCTTTTGACCATTTGTTTGAAGTGGGTCTTTGTTCGAATTTCGGTGAGCCATGGTTTTTGTCAAATAGATGTTACAGATCAGATCATATGTCGATGATTTTAGAGAGTGTCTGACCCCAACAACCCTTAGAAATAGGAAGCGAGGAGATTTGGGCTAGAGTGCCCGATAGGAAAGTCACACGGAAGCGAGGCAGAAAGGGGGAGGAGGGCGCCCTTATTTATTACCGGGGGGGGGCAGTACCCTGGGCCCGACGGCTTAACGTGCCCATCCGACGCACGGCGGACATTTAGTGGTGCGAGCGTTCGTACCTGCTTGGGATCGGACCCGATGGCTTCTCCGTGGCAGTCACGAACGTTGATCACCAGGCCACCCGCGGCCCAAATAGATGTTACAAGCATATCGATGCCAAATTAAACTTGCAAAAAGAAATGACTCAGAAAACTTGAAAATTACAACGTAATGGAAAGGGAATCGAACCCGTATATCCCGGTTTACGTTTGAGAACGTTATCGTTACACCACCCACAACAAAGAACCTCCAAGATGTGTTTCTGAACTCAGATGTAACGCTCCGCCGTGCGCAAATCGAAGCATATACGAGGTTGTATCCAAAAGTTCGGAGACTTGGCGCAGAGTTCCTTACCTTGAATACTTTAAAACACTGATGCACAACCACCTTCAAAATAATCCCCTTTGGCGCCGATGCACTTTTGCTAGCGCTCTTAAAGCTTCTGGAAGCATTGCTGAAAGCCATGTTTTGCAACCCATCGTAATGACTCCTACGTTGCTGTTTTTACCTCATTTGTTAACACAAAACGACGTCCCTGCATATTTTTTGTCATCAGTGGAAAGAAGAAAAAGTCGCGGTACGCTAAGTATGGTGAATAGGCGGGATGTAGAAGCACATGAGTACGATTTCTGGCTGGGAACTCCGTGACCAGTTGGGACCGATGTGCAGGCGCGTTGTCATGGAGAAGGTGCCATTGTCCACTTCGCCACATCTCCGGCCGTTTACGACGGATTGGCTCCCGTAAGCGACATAAAATATCCAGATAACGTTCCTTGTTAACTGTTGTGCCTTCAGAAATTAATTCGGAATGGACGATGCCGTGAGAATCAAAAGACATCTCCAGCATGACTTTCCCGTTGCTGCGATCCCGCCTGAATTTTTTGGATCGTGGTGAAGATGGTGATTTCCATGTTGAAAAAGCACGCTTTGGCTGAATATCAAACAAGTAGCACTACGTTTCATCACCTGTGAAGATGTTATCCAAAGGCATAAGATAGCAATCGGCTTTGTTTATTAATTTGCCCGATATCCGTTCATCCTTTTGTTCAGAGGTCAAAAGGCGAGGGACAATGTGCTGACACACGCGGTGCGTGTTAAGACCCTCCGTCAAAATGCACTGGCCGCCCCGGTGGCGCAGTGGTCTAGGCGATGGCCTCTGGTCATTCGTCCGAGCGGGGTCCGGGTTCGAATCCCGGTCGGGCATGGATGTTGTGTTTGTCTTGCGGCACTGGCTCTCTCCCTTCCCTGGAACCAGTGACCCTAAATTGGGGACGGGCGACTGCTTATAGCTCATTGAGTTGCTCACGGTGCTCGTTAAACCTCCAATCAAACAAACAAAATGCACTGGCATGTGATCTGATAAGTTAGTTGCATTAGCAATTTCCTCAATGGTTCGGCAACAATCTTGACGAACAGACTGCGCCACCATCATAATGTGTTTCTCACTCCGTGCAGTCACAGGTCGACAAGAGCGCTCATTATCGGCGATGGATTCTCGGCCCTCTTTGAAACGCCGGTGGCGCAGTGGTCTAAGGCGCTGGCCTCTGATCATTCGTCCGTAAGGGGTCTGGGTTCGAATCCAGGTCAGGCATGTTGTGTTTGTCTTACAGCACTGGTTCTCTCCCTTCCCTGGAACCAGTGACCCTAAATTAGGGACGGGCGACTGCTTATAGCCCATTGAGTTGCTCACGGTGGTCGTTAAACCTCCAATCAAAAAGAAACGCCGATACCTCTCGTACACCTTCGATCTGGCCATCGTAGAGTAACCGTACAATTTCAAAAGCATTTCCAAGGTCTCTGCAGCTGTTTTACCCAAACGCTGACAAAATGCAATGTTACAACGTTGCTTTTCAAAAGCCATGTTTCTCACATTGCAGAAGGCAGACAACTGAACTGAGCCAGAACTGAGCATAGCAGCAAACGTCTGCGCGCGCATTCCAATCACTTTCCATGGGCCAAACCATTCTGACTAGGGGAGGGAGTGTATTTCAGACGCCGTAACTTTAACTAGTATAGGCTTGCGTTGTCTCGGGTATGCGCTCTCCCCGATCGTTTGGATCCTACTCTGTATGATCCTTAATCTTAGCGGCTCGCAATCAGAAAGCGAATCCCCTGAAGAAATAGCACTTCAGAAATAAATGATAGTCAAATATATGTTACAAGCATATGGAAGACAAATTAATCATGCCACTAGACATGCTTGCTTCAGAAATGTGGGTGGTGTACGTTACCATGCTCGAACGTAAATCAATGAAGGAAGAAATATTCCTTATAATATGTACATGGAAAATCAATAGAATCTTCAAAGCAAACAGAATAAATATTCTGAATTTGTTTATAACACTTACTGGTCATCCATGTAACACCTCTCAGAAAACTTTAAAAATTCATTGCCCTGGAGCAGGAATCGAACCCGCATCTCCCGATTTCCGTTAATGGTAGCATACTCGAAAACACGAAGCTCATCTCCCGATTTCTGTTAACGGTAGCATACTCGAACGAGAATCGGGAGATGCGGGTTCGATTCCCGTTCCAGGACGTTGTAATTTTAAAATTTTATGAGTCACTTGCTGAATTTCCCGGCGTTGCTCGGGAGAATTTGGTGATAATTCACTATCTAAATTTTGTACAAATCAAATAAAAACGATTACTTTTTACGGAATGTACCGTACTGTATTTCATTTCTTCATTTAATTTCAATTTTATTCTCTGTAGAGTCTTTAGGCACATAGTATTTTTAGGTTTTCCGTTTGATTTTTTTTATATACATATAGCAGGGGTACCCGGTATTCTCCGGGTAAATATTACTATTCGTGGAATCACCAAGTTCAGCTGGTGAAAATTTATGAATGTAAACGATATTCCTGTAAATTTCCAGTAAATTTATTTTAATTCAATTACGTTATTGAGTTGGGATGACTGCAAATGTGAAAAATAAAAGAAAATAACTTTGATTTAGTTCATTTACTTTTAAGAAACAGAAAAAAAAAAAGAGGAATGGAAATACTTCCCTTCACTTCCGATACAGAATTGTGTTGCAGTTCTTCACTGGGAAGCACTTGTCACAAAAAAAAAAAATCAAATCAATTCTTACACTTATCACATTACATTCGAATGCAGAATAAAACTTAACAAGTTAGTAAAATCACGCAATGCATTCATTATGATACGCTTTCCAACATACCAGAAATCATTACTCAAGTTATGAGGATAATGGCTGTAGAATAAATCTCGCTCCTATGACCTGACCTTTGACCCATTTCGATGATATTCAACAGAACTCGTAAAGTATACTTCCGGAGCAACATGATAAAGTTTTGTCTCAATCGAAGCATTTTTACGTAAGTGTTATGACGCATAAGGGCGATCGAATGGATCCCGCTCCCATGTCCTAATCTTTGATCCCATTTCATCCATTTTCAGTAGGTTGCGTTCTCAGGTGGGTCCCCTAACACATATTAAAATTTCATTGAAATCGAACCATATTTACGTAAGTTATGACGCATAAGGGCAATGCAATGGATCCCGCTCCTATGTCGTGACCTTTGACCCATTTCATCCATTTATAGTAGGGTTAGCCCCCAGGTGGTCCTCTACGACATACTAAAATTTCATTGAAATCGAACCATATTTACGCAAGTTATGACGTATAAGGGCAATGGAATGGATCTCGCTCCTATCTCGTGACCTTTGACTCCATTTCGTCCATTTTCAATTGCGTTTGTCTCCAGGTGGTCCTTTACCACATACTAAAATTTCATCGAAATCAGATCGTTTTTACGCAAGTTATCGTGCTGACAGGCAGACGGATGGACAAAGCTGGATCATATAAGCTTCTTCAAACTACGGCTGGAAAGTGTAAAAATGGGAGCATTTTACGAAACTTTTGCATGGGGACCCTGGGCTCCGACCCCTTCCAAAAACCGTCTACGTTAGGGTACATATCTAAGTTAGAGTACCATGCGATAGTATACCAAATTTGGTGATTCATATTTTTTGTAGATTTGCAAAGCGGACAAACAAACATTCAACTTTATATATTAGATGTCTACTTGCATGAATGTTGTGTTTGTTTTACGACACTGGTTCTCTCCCTTTCCTGGAACCCGTAGCCCTAAATTAGGAACGGGCAACTGAATATAGCCTACTGAATTGCTCAAGGTGGTCGCTAACCCCCCAATAAATAGGACAAAAAAACATATTTTTCATGATACTTGTCTTTGTTTGGAAACATAAGTGGTTAAGTTTGTTTGCACCCGTTTATATACATCATCATCATCATCATTGTCAACCATTATCAATCCACTGCTGGACGAAGGTCTCCCCAAGTTTCCTCCACAACAGTCTGTCTTGTGCCAGTCTCCTCCATGTCACTCCCGCATATTTACGAATTTCATCCACCCATCTCCCATGTGGTCTTTTTCTGGGTCTTTTCCTGTCACTTGGAATCCAATCTAAAATTTCGGCTGTCCATCTATGGTCTGTCCTTCTGGCAGTATGTCCAGCCCATTGCCATTTCAGGGATTTAACTCTGATCATGATGTCTTCCACTCTCGTCATTTTTCGGATCCACGGTTCCTCTTCTTATCTCTCCTGGTTATACCAAGCATGCACCTCTCCATGCTTCTTTGAGTTGTCTGCAGCCTTTGTATGTCTCTTTTAGTTAAGGTCCACGTCTCTGCACCATACGTAAGCACTGGAAGGATGCATTGATCAAACACTTTTCTTTTAAGACATAATGGCATATTGCTCTTGAAAATTATGCTGTTTCTTCCAAAAGCTCTCCAGGCAAGTTTTGTACGCCGATTAATTTCTTCATCAATGTGACCCTCACTTGATATCTGCTGTCCAAGATAAACATACGTATCTGTTATCTCCAGTTTTCTCCATCAATCGATAAATCTTCATTTCTTGTAAAAGCATTGAACATCACTTTTGTCTTCTGAAAGTTCATTTTTAATCCCACTTCTTTACTCTTGTCAGCAAGTTCCTGGATCATACTCTGCAGCTCTGATGGGGTAGTTGCAAAAATGACTACGTCATCAGCAAAACGAAGGTGGGTTAGATAATCTCCATTAATCTTTATCCCTTTGTTTTCCCAGTTCAGTGATTGAAAGACATTTTCCAATGTGGCATTAAAGAGCTTCGGAGATATGGTGTCACCTTGTCTCACTCCCTTTCCAATATTTATGTGTGTTGTATTTTCAAACAGCCGAATCTTTGCACTTGCATTTTCATAGATGTTATTAATAATATTAATGTATGCATCTTCAATACCGCAGGATTTCAGAGCCGTGGTAACTGCTGATGGTTTTCACCGAATCAAAGGCTTTTTCATAATCGATAAAAGCCATGCACAATGGAAGTTCATATTCCCTCGCTCTTTCAATTAGTTCTCTCAGTACGTGGATATGATCTATTGTGCTGTAGCCACTCCTGAATCCAGCTTGTTCTCTCGGTTGAGCCATGTCCAGTGTTACCTTCAAGCGGTGTGAAAGAACTTTAGTGAAGATTTTATAAACCACTGATAGGAGGCTGATAGGTCTGTAGTTCCTGAGATCCTCAATGTCACCTTTTTTATGTAGCAGGATCATTGTAGCATTGATCCAATCCTCAGGAATCTTCCCTTCATTAAGGCATCGAGTGAAAATTTGGGCGAGTACTGTTTCAATTTCTCCACTTGCTTCTTGTATGATGTCTATAGTAATTCCATCTTCTCCTGGAGCTTTCCCCCGCTTCATGTTCTTGATTGCATGAGCAACTTCTGCTGGGAGGACTGGAACAACTCTGGTACCTTTCATGATGTCTGGAGTACATGTATCATCCCTTTCATATAATTTGGAGTAGAAATCTTTCACTCTTGTCAAAATTTCGCCTCTATTTCTTGTTATAGTACCATCTTCTTTTCTCAGAGCCATAATCTGTTTTCTTCCCTTACTGAGATGTCCCTTTGCTATCTTTAGGCTTTGGTTGTTTTCAATTGCTTTCCTCACTAGCTCACAGTTGAATTTCCTTACGTCTTCAGTGATACTTTTTCGTGCTGTCTTGCATAGCTCTATATATTCCACTTTGGAAGTCACATCTTCTTTAGTTGTCCTCATCTCTCTTCTTTTTTGCATCAACATTTTGGTTTTTCCTGATAATTTGTTTACATGCAACTTGTTCTTAGACCCAGCTAATTTTGTTGCTGTTTCCATAAGAGCTTTGGTTACTTTCTGTTAACTTCCGAAATATCCACTTCTTCCGATGTTAGGCCTTCTAAAGCAGAGAATCTGTTCTTCAGTTCCAACTTGAAAGTATTATGGTGTTTTTTAAGGTTGGTTATGTCAATACATTTTGTTTGTCTTATGAGCTTGCCACGTTCCAGTTTAGTGTTGAGGTGCATCTTACATCTCACCAATCTATGGTCACTACCTGTGTTGAACTTGTTTAGCACACTGCAGTCTTCGATGACGAATTTTTTGTTACACATAATACAATCAATTTCACTTGTCGTCCCAATTGGATGTCTCCATGTCCATTTCCTGTGTGGCTTTTTCTTGAAAAAGGAATTCAAGATGAAAAATCCTTCTGCCTCTGCAAACTCAACGAGAGTATTTCCACGCTGGTTTCTGTTGCCATGACCGAATTTACCTACTGAAGTTTCATTCTGTTGCCGGTGCCCTATTTTTGCATTGAAATCTCCCATAATTATCTTCAAGTGCTGCTTACCTTTATTATTTAGATGACGAATTTCCTCATAAAATTCTTCAATTTCTTCTTCAGGATGACTTGTGGTGGGTGCATAAGTTTGAATAATCTGAGCCTGGTATCTTCTCGATAGTTGGATAACGAGTCGTGCAGCTCTGTCAGAGGAACTTTCAACTTCTACCACTTTATCCTTCAGTTTCTTGTTTATTATAAATCCAACACCACTAGTTCTGCCAGTATCTGTCCCACGATAATAGAAGACATGTCCACTTTTCAGTTCAATGAGATCTTCTCCTTTTCTCCTTACCTCACTCATCCCGACGATGTCCCACTTGATCCTTTGTAGTTCCTCTTCCAATTCAAGAAGCCTTGAATCAGAAGATAGGGAGCGTCCGTTGTAGGTAGCCAAGGTCAGCATCAAATGGCAGCCTAGTCCGGTCCTCCGGGGATTCTTAGCACCCTCTGCCTTCATGTCGCACTGGCCGCTGCCTTGGCCAGGTACATTCCAGCTGCCGGAGACTGAGGGCCAAGATTTAAGTTGTAGAGTCATTTTGGAGGTGTTTGGCCATAACTCACCACGCTGGCCAAGCGGGTTGGTGAGTGTGGGATAGCATTTCCTCTGATCCCGATGGTATAGTTATACCGCTATTTGCGGTTGTCAGAGCCCTTTAGTGGGAACAGGATGCACCACGAGAAGGCGGGGTTGACATTTGTCAAGGAGAGGCTGTGATGTTACGCATCACCTGACCTTATATACATAGGCCCTTCTAATTTTGTTAAGAACTAGAACTGAAACTTCTTTTACGAAATCATTATAAGTAATCATAAACTTTCAGTTTTAAAATTTATTAAGGCAACAAAAGTTCGATGATTATTGCATTTTATATTATCGCACATTATTCGAATTAAAAAGAAGTGCATTTTTCATCTTTTTTGTTGTAGTTAGAGATGAGCAAATGAATTAATTTCGCACATGTTTCTTTATTGATGGATCAGGGAAACTATAAAGAATTCATAACACATTTTTCGCTTTAATTTTTGCCATCACGGAGGAGGAATACGCATTTCTTTTTCCACAGCCGCAGCCGGGAAAGAAACTGCGTAGCTTAAATAAAACAATTCAAAAATATTTATCTTTATCTTCCCGCAGTGTTTGAACCTACTAAAATATTCTAATCGCTTCCGAAAAGACAAAAAAGAACCCAAAGCTTTTTAGTTGCCGTTAAAATGATCGGTATCAACCGACTTCGGGCACGAAAATTCCTGAACAGTATATGCCATTTTCTATTCTTCCGTTTTATCTTATACTTTGTTTTTTGCTTTAATTTTTTTTTTTTTTTTTTTTTTGCGACAAAAGGAATGGAACTGCATCCTTTTGTCGTAGAACATTTGCCGCCGAGTCTATATTTGTAGTCATTTCCATGTTGGTGCGTGTAGTCCTCGAAGCAGAAGGAGGTGGTATATTAAACTAATGGAACTAGGTTTCAGGCAGCAGCGAAAGCGAGAAAACAAGGCCATTATTTATTCATTGCCTTAACTGTGAAACGACTACTTGTCCCCGTGGAATGGGTCATTCGAAAAAAATTTGCATTTCAGAACATGCAAAACACGTGACACTCTATTTTTCTATGTTGCCACCGCCGCGATAGAAATAAGGATAGGAAGAAAAACGCTATGCCAATGACAGGCGTCAATGTGGGTCTTCCGTTACAGCCAGTTGCCAGATGCTCATAAAAATGCTGGCTGAATGTAATGGCGAAGCATTTATAAAGACTCCACGTCAGAAAGGAGAGACGGTAGAAATACTGACGAGGTATATCAATAACTGAAGCACAGTCGATCTCCCTTCGCATAATTTTGCATCATTTGCGTCTCTTTTTTTTTTTTAACTAGGAAACGAGTGCTTTTGCATATATTATCTGATGCAGTTTACCCACTCAGTTACCTCACTCTGAGTTGCCTTCTAAAACACGAATGCGCCATAATGGATATGATGCACGAATAAACGACTGACAACCGAGAAAGGAGATCAAAAGAAATGGACGATAGGTGTGCTTATGTGATTTGAGCTGCAGATTTTAGGAAGAGTCGTTTATTTACGACGCATTCCATAACCGAAGTGCAGAGGAACGCCTGCATGATATCTCTTGCACTTTTAAGTTCCTCCTGGAAAATATTTTCAGTCAATTATCGCGGGCAAAAAAGAATAGCTGAAATCGTTTACTTAGCCTTTGTTTTGTTGCTATCATTGTTTCAAGCTTTACGAATGGAAAGGAAAAAAAGACTGTTTTTAAAAAGGGTATCGTCAGTAAATTGTGGATTGTCAACACCGAAGTAATAACAAAACCAATGTAATCCGTATTTATTGGTGTAGGAAAATATGGTTACGCTATGCGGATGGTGTCCTTTTTGTCTGGGAAAATGGAGAACAACATTACTTGCGGGACTTTGTCGTTTCTATGAACAAAGTACACGATGACATAAAATTTGAATTTGAAATAAAAAACCAAGGAGAATCACCTGTTTTGGATGAGCTCGTGAAAAGATTAGTATCAGGTGCAATCAGTACCAAAGTGTACACGCACGTGAAATAACCCCATTCTGCGCCGACCCGGTGGCGCAGTGGTCTAAGCGATGGCTTCTGAACATTCGTTCGAAAGGGGCCCGGGTTCGAATCCCGGTGAGGCATGGATGTTGTGTTCGTCTTACGGCATTGGCTCTCTCCCTTCCCTGGAACCAGTGACCCTAAATTACGGACGGGCGACTGCTTATAGCCCATTGAGTTGCTCACGGTGGTCGTTAAACCTCCAATACAAAAAAAACCATTCTTCCAACGTCAGCCAACCCAACAGCCTGTACGTACGTACTCTCCAAATACAGCACTAAAATGGCCAGAAAGCTATGCATTGTAAAGGTAGATTATGAAACAAACTGGAGCTCTGAAAGATCTGGCCCGAGCTGGAGGATTTGACACCTCCAAAGTGAAAAACTTCGTAGCGAAAATGGAGGAAAACAAACGAATTACGGTAAGTGAAAAGGCAACATTGAAATGTGTAGCAGCTATTCCCTACATACCCAGAGTTTCATACTTCATCAAGAACCTTTTACAAAGGAGAGGTCTGGACGTTTGTTTGAAATCACCTAAATCAATGGCGACCATACTCAGCACCGAAAGAAGTGGCCCCACGTGCCTTACGGACGCAGGCATCTATAGCCTTCCACTACAGTACTCGAATTCGTCCACTAAGCATTATGTGGGACTCACTAAAAGGTTCTTTAGTGTGAGAATGTCAGAGCACAAAAGGGACGTGAAGCAAAATAAACTTACCACACTGCTTGCCAGGGAAGTAGCAATCCAGGGAGCGCAAATTCAATGGCAGAACATCCGCAAGATTCCTCCATACAGAGATGCTAGAACGGCATTCATTAGAGAAACTATTGAAATATTAACACGCCACGATGTGTGCAACACAGAGATCTCGATTGAGCTCCCTATGGCATGGAGCCGTCTGCTTGGCATCACAAGTAGGATGCAATGATTCTGTATGCACTAACGACTTAGTACGCTTTGATCATATATCAAAAAACATTTCATTTGTTACCCGCGTGTTTGGTATGCGCGAGCGTGGTGTTCTACATATCATCAAACAGAGGTCATCGCTCTTTCCACGTTTTATAAGTGTCACGGAAAAATTCTCATTGGCCACCACCGGGAATCGAACCCAGGGTCTTCCAGTTACGCGCCGGATATGCTTTCACTACACCACAGCGGCCTAGAATTCCTCCAGACTCACACACACTAACTGCCAAGCCAATTTGGCAGGTTGCTTCTTGGTGCCACAAATTGGCTTGGCAGTTAGTGTGTGGGAGTCTGGAGGAATTCTAGGCCGCTGTGGTGTAGTGGAAGCATATCCGGCGCGTAACTGGAAGACCCTGGGTTTGATTCCCGGTGGCGGTCAATGAGAATTTCTCCGTGACTCCCTTATAAAACTTGGAAAGAGCGATGACCTCTGTTTGATGTTCCAAACCCACGTCAAATGTCTGTATTAATTATTTATTCGCCTTCTAATTATTTGTTCAGTTGCTGCTTACCATCTTTGGTGAATCCCCAGCATTGTGCGGGGCTCCAAGAAGCAACCTGCCAAATTGGCTTCGCAGTTGGTGTGTGTGAGTCTGGAGGAATTCTAGGCTGCTGTGGTGCAGTGGAAGCATATCCGGCGCGTAACTGGAAGACCCTGGGTTCGATTCCCGGTGGTGGCCAATGAGAATTTTTCCATGAATCACTTATAAAACGTGGAAAAAGCGATGACCTCTGTTTGATGTTCCTGGTCCACGTCAAATATCTGTATTAATTATTTATTTTACATATCATATTTATTTGTATGCGTATCAAAGCGGATACAGGAGTAAGCGAGGGAACTTAACGTTAAAAACGAGAGCCTCGAGACTCAAGAATTCTCCGCTTTCAGCGCCAATTGAAACAGCGGCCAGGGGGCAAAACAGAATGCGCGCAATGCATTGTGGGAGCACATGCCTGCTGAGCCGGAGCTATGGTCACGTGTGTATTACAGTTATTATACTTTACTAATTATTCTTTGATTCTGCAAAAATGTTTATTCCTCTTACGGACAAAATTTCTGCAGCAGCCTTTGCTTCTCGAAGCGAGCTCATAGGATTCAATTTCGATTCAATACTATCAGCTTTACACAAGCTCCACGTGAGTTCGTCAGCAATGACAAATAACTATTACTAAAGAAAGAAATACCAAAGAAACACTTGACGATTTTTTCGCTTAGGAAATCGAAAAAGGCTTAATTTGTCCTCATCTGTAACTGAACAATCCTTAAAATGACAACTTTTTTTCACCATATTGGTATACTCATTCACCAGATTGCATGCAAAACGTGACTTCTATAACCAAAGATCTGTAATCTGTTCCTAGTGGTTTAGGACTGTCATGTGACCATGTTGGTTTGCCTCCGCACCACCAGATGGCGCTTAGGTTTCGGGGATCCACTATCTCCATTGGAGTTCCTACGCTAGCCATGTACTCGCTTTGATGCGTATTCATCTATTACAGTAGTTTGATTCTGTTTTCCTTTGTAACCGCCTGAAGAAGCCGTACGTTGACGGGAAAAGCTTGCGGGAAAGATTATTTTCCTACACCAGTAAATAGGGATTATTATATTGGTTTTGTTAAGGGGTACCATGTCCAATTTCTTTGCCGAATCATCACCAAAAATGCACTTGACAATTGCTTTGGCACACCGGAAAATCAGATTTTCTGCAATAGTATCGGCTTTCCCAGCTTTTTCTATTTGGTAGCTTATCAAGTATGATGCTTTAGTCGCTTTTTCGCTATCTTGACTACGAAGTGATATATACGAATTAACATTAGATACTTTTAGTTCTTTTTGATTTCCATTTTAAAAATCAACTGGTTTATTTGTTAAATGGAAAGCCTAATCTCTCTTGCGCTTTTGAAATAATCTTCACTGTATTTCCCTTTTTTAAAAGTACCAGATGTAATGCCGATATCTCGAAAATCTTACTGTTTCGGAATTTTTATCAATTGAAGGCGTTTTACAGAATTTCAGAAGATCATCTCGCGGCACATTTGAAGAATTTAATTTTTTTGCTCTTCATTACTACGTCTTACCACGGTTCCAGACTTCAACTAGTTATCCATGATGTCACAGTAAAATTGCAGGTATTTTTGCCTTGAAGTTCAAAATTTCACAAGCACCTACAACGTCATTGCTACCTTAACGATGCTGGAACTTTCGATGCTCTGAGAGTTACCATGAACAACACCAGTACGTGTCCACTCTGCAAAAACCTAACCAGTGTCTTTCTACGTCAGAGACAGGTAGAACGAACTGTTCAGTGACTTTGTGATGTCACGGCGTAGTCTTTCCCTCGCTGGGGGTGTCCGTCACACACGAATGTTTTTGAAACGTAATACGGCACCGATCAACCTCTCGTGCGTTTTGGCTATGTAAGAACAGGTGTCCTAAACATCTGCAAAAGTAATTAAACTGTTAATGCAATTCAACTTACTTACCGTATTAAAAAAATACCTGCTACCTCGATGGCGCAGTGGTCTAAGCGATAGTTTATGACCGTTCGTCTGGGAAGGGTCCGGTTTCGAATCCTGGTGAGGCATGGATGTTGTGTTTGTCTTAAGACCATAGTTCTCTTCCTTCCCTGGAGCCACTGGTACTAAATTCGGGACAGGAGACTGATTATAGCCCATCGAGTTGCTTACGGTGGTCGTTAAACCTTCAATAAAAAAAACAAAGAAACCTTTATTGTAATTTCATGGAGACGCCATTACAGAATTTTTACCGCGAACCTTTTGCAAAGAAAAATAAGAATGAATGAAACTGTTAGACAAGTGTTATACAAATTGTATGTAGACAATATGTGATATGACGCCAAATGTCATTTTAGTTTGAATTTAGTTTCGATAAAATTATTAAAAATGTGACATTATTAAAGTAAAACACAAATTAAAGCAACAATGACGCCTGGATGTAATGAATTTATTAATGAATGTCATGAATCATCAAAAAGTATGAACAATTCACAGGTTGGGGGCCGTCCATAAAGTACGTCCGAGATTGCAGGGTTCCTGACAACCGGACCAAACGTGACATAGGGAAAGGAGGGAGGGAGGGAGGTTTAGTAATTCGGTTGTCCAGCGGCAAAAATATAGTGGAATCGTAAAGTTAAAAATTTAAATATGTTTGCAGATATATCTTTATATCATAGTGGGGAATAGCGGCTTTTTTTTTTTTTTTTTTTTTTTGTTGCAGTCCTTTGCGACAGAGTATGCAGCGTCTTTTACGCTTCTTAGAAGTCAGCTCTTTCAACTTAATTTACTGAGAAAACGCAATGTTTATTGCTTAATTATATATGTTACCTGAAATATACGTCTGCAATGTGTATTCGTTTTTAGGGTGGGAAGTGTCCCCGGGCCCCACTCTGTATTCTATGCCTAAAATCTCAGTTGCTTCAAGTTAAAAAACAAAACAAACTAATGGCTAATGCGTTGTCGAACGAGCTGTTTTGAGAAAGGTTTTGCACCGAAATGTAGCAGTGTAAAAACAGCACCGAGCGAAGGTAAATGAGTCACAAAAAGTTTTGGATTACGTGGAATAGTTTAAACGTCAATGAAACTTGATCGCTGCCGTGGTGGAACGAAAACAAACGACGACTGGCGCCATTATGACAGAACCGTTCACTCGAGGCTATATATGTGTCATTTCACCTCAGCATAGCATGTTCAATAAAGCACGCAGTCAAAATGAATTCAGTGCTGGGTTAGTACGGTTGTATACAGGGTGTATAGGAAAGTCTTTAAACAGGGAAATAACTTTTGAACGCAAAATGCTAGAGTTATAGAAGTAGTGTGTACATATAGTAAAGTGACTATGTTCTATCAGATGAGACCGATTGCAGCACCCCTAGCGGCGAATTTTGGAAGTTAATGATTCTATCGCGAGAACCAAGAGAGATAGCGAAAAAAAGTCAATAGCAAACGTGTAGAGCGTCACCGATTTAGTATGAAATGACGCTCTACACTCACCAATCAATGGTACTACACGCACCAACAGGGAAATGACTACAAATATAGACTCGGCGGCAAATGTTCTAAGACAAAACGATGCAGTTCCATTCCTTTTGTTGCAAAAAAAGTAAAGCAAAAAACAAAGTCCAGAAATGCAGATCTCTCTGTATCCGATCACCGGCATAAATACGTCACTCATCGCGTGCAGAAGTGTGACATTATAAGGTGATGCAAATTTACTAATAAAACTAATACGTGTCAGCAAGGTACAATTTATTATGTACTGTACAGTAAAGTAGTAGGAAATTCATAAAACAGTAGGACATTATGAAGAAGAAAAACACAAAATAATGTTCTAGATGTACAAAATGTCAGTACTAATACTTTTAAGCATTCGCGATGTGTCCACCATCGGCAGCAATACTTATCTGTATTCGAGCTAGAACTTCTTGTTGGACGTTCTTTAGCATTTCAGGTGTTACGTTACTGCATGCTTGAACAATACGGGGTTGTAGAAATTTGCCATACACGACCAAATGTAAGGCCACACGTCGCATTGATGCCTCTCGTACTGCAGTGTGGGTGGGCTAGCGCATAGGCCACGACGTCCACTGGCTGCACGTGCACACCTGCAAGTGTCGGCCTACCTGAACGGGAGCGACTTGTAATGCTCCCGGTTTCTCTCAGCCGGCGAACGACATTGATGATAGTAGCCGCAGTAGGATGAGAACGATTAAGGAAACGTAATGCATATTGGCGTGCTGCCTCTCTTGCCCGACAACCGCATTCCCCGTACAACATAACCATCTCGCAGTACTCCTCGTTGGAATAACTAGCCATGTGTAGACTCGAAGATCCAGTCCACGCACTGTCTGACAAACCTACCCTGACCGCCAATTTATGTTTCCCGATGAGGTATGACGTAGCATACTTTCATCCATCCTTCGCTGTTTTGCAGGCAAAATTCGTTTACAGATTTTACGTTTTGCGATGTCATTCGTAACGTATTTATGCCTGTGATCGGATACCGAGAGATCTGCATTTCCGGACTTCTATTGGAGTTTTTGGTGAGTGTAGGGCGTCATTTCATACTAAATCGATGACGCTCTACACGTTTGATAATGACTTATTTTCGCTATCTCTCTTGGTTCTCGCGATAGGATCGCTAACTTCCAAAATTCGCCGCTAGGGGTGCTGCAATGATAGAACATATAGTCACTTTACTATATGTACACACTACGTCCACAATTCTGGAATTTTGCGTTCAAAAGTTATTTCCCTGTTTAAGGACTTTCCTATACACCCTGTATGTCTGCGGCTTCTTAATTCCGAATTGATAAGCAGAAGTTATTTCAGCAGCAGTAGGCAGGATATACTACAGCACATCCAAATAAAACAGAGAAACAACAGCATGATGACGTTGTATAAATTTGGATCTCCATTAAGGTAGATGTAAATTTACCTGAATTAGTAGAAAAGTACTTAAGTGAGTGCAAATCAGAAGAATTGCAAAGAAAAGCTTTACTGCTGTCATTCTGGGAAAAACAGTCCCAACCACCTGCTATAAAAACTGCATCTTCTAATGCTTCTCAAGATGTATCTTCGAGCCACTTGCATGCGCAAGGTCGAACAATTGATATCGAAAAAGAGAAAATGAACTTCGCGTTCGCTGGAAAAACACTTGCAGAAATTTAGTCTAACACTGTAATCGATCAGTATCCAACAATCACGGAGTATGTAGATCCTGCAGAATCTGAGCTAGTTGAATCCCTCCTTGAAAAAGATACTTTATGCAGAAACAAACACGTTGCTGAAAGCCAGTATCTTTTGCAAAAAGTAACATTTCAGGACACGAAGTAAAATGTCTGGACACTTCCTCATCTTCAAAATCGCATTTTGCCATCACCTGTTCCTCTGGCACCAGCACCGGATAGCCTAAAGGTTGTAGATCCAGGAGAAACAGGTCGACATCAATATGGATTACCCTTCGTAAACCTTTCTCTGGATATTTCAGAAATGCTACCGCGCTCGTGACGAGCTTACAGGCCAACACCATACGACCTCTACTGTCCATTAGTGCAATCCAAACTTAAATCCGGTATTTGTAAGGTTTGCGGGAAGTATTATGCTTCAATCAGCAACATCCAGGCATATGCAAAATTGCATATCGCTCAGTGTGGTCAAGCTAAAGCAGAACTCGAACATTCTGTTAGGGTTGTTGCGTGCCAACAGAGTGAGCTTAAAGCAATTTTTTCATACGACATGAATATGACTGATGCTGAATGGATCGATGAAGATAACCAGGATCTAACTGATGTTAACGTTCCTGAAGTAGGAAGCTTAATTTCCGGTGAATTGTACATAACCGACTGTGACGTATATTCTAAATTAACTTTCCTTTTCAGTTTCTTTCCCTATGTAAATCTTGAGTTTATTCTCAGTTATTCTTCACTCTTAACGTTATATCTTTTCTCTCAAACGAGAATACTGTTGGCAACATAATTGAGGTTGAATGAACGTGACGTATGCCTGAATTGATAAGAACGAGAGATAAAAACGACGACTAATCTGTTGCTTGGCGAGCGTTGGGTTGTAAACTGATTATTGAAAGGAGCGTTGTGTTAAGAGTTGTGTGGTGTGTAGAGAGTTTAGTGCAATATGCTATGCTATGGTACGATGTGTTTGCTACATCCTGAATAAAGCATCTTTTTCCGTAAGTTTGACTTCTGTTGTTTACATGTTTCGTCTGGCCGTTAAGGTTTAATTTTAGAAACTATTTCTTCGTATAGTGATGTTTTAAATAAACGTAGAAGTACGAAAAGACTTCTACGTCATAAGACGTTAGCCAGCATCTAGATCCCATTTGACAGGACGTTAAATAGACAGTTTAAATATAATTCCGATTGTTAGGTTGTTTTTCGAATTCCAAGAACACAAATGTATCACTGTTTATACCACAGTCGTAGAAACAAGGGACATGTGGAAGGTAATGTATCTATTCAACTGAAAAAACAATATCGTATATTTAAATTAGAAAAGTGGCAAGCGAAGATAAATTCGCAATTCCTCAAAAAGGCATTTGTGTACTAAATATTTTAAAGTATTACTTTATTAATATAAAACACTGTTCTTAAAGAAGGGCGCTATAAAAGTAAATTGCAGTTTATTGTACCGCATTGTTGAGCAAATTTGCAACATGAAAATTGCATGTAAACATAATAAACGATAGGTGGCTTTCATTTTCAGGTTTTCAACACTTTTGGAAGTTTATTTGAATAAATTGAGAACGGGGAACAGGGGCGTAAGCCAACTTATATGTATAACCACACTGAAAATTATAGTGCAATCAAAACAGTTTTAAATTATCCTCGTTTGCGGCAAAAATGCATCCAGTGGAATATAAAAAGGAGCATTTGTCGAATGTGAAAAATTGTGTTTTGTATCGTTCTGTGAAATTTGCTAAAAAATTTGCCGAGAATACTTTAAATATACGACATAAAAAATTAAACATTTAAATAATTACTGCAAATTTTAAAATCGTTACTGCAGCATTTAAGTAACACTTTAATAATTATTGCAACTGAACTTGTAATAACCAAACAATGACGATCGTATTTTATGTAAAATGCGGCTAATTTTTATTAGAATTTGAGTGTAATGAAAAAATGTACTTCATGGTATTTCTTCGTTTTGTTTTCTCTTTTCTTCTTCTTTTAATAGTTAAAAAAAGGTTTGAAATATTTCAGATTTCTGATGATGATTAGCTAAATGATAATATTAAGTTCTCGCATTTGTACTACCAAATCTATCATTCCCTGGTGTGCAAAAATTAAGGACGAAGAGGAGAAATTAGCATAACAGCCGAACGAGCAGGCGGAACGGACCGAAATACCACTCAGGAGATAGACTACGGTCCGGTACGGTAAGGCATGCGCATATATGCAGCATGACGGAGGGGGAGGTGTCGGAAGGGTATAAAGCTCACAGGCGATGTACGCTCAGCAGTTCGGTGAAAGCTATTACACGGTGTACATCGGTTTGAACGACGTCGAGTTGCTGCCACCGTGTGATATGGCCAACAGGCAATCCAGTAGACGACATCTGGATGACTTTACCCGAGGTCGCGTCATTGGGAAGTTGAAAGAAGGTCGAAGTGTGACCAGTGTGGCCGAGGAGTTCGGGATCGCACACAGCATCGTTTCACGAGCTCGGAAAGCATTTCAAACAACAAGAACAGCTGTCCATGAGTTTAGCAGTGGTCGTCCACGAGCAACCACGGCGGCGGACGACCGGTATATTGTCCTACAGGCGAGAAGAGACAGACGGCAGACAGCGGGAGAAATCGCAAGGCACATGCAACAGACAACTGGGCGTCTGTTATCGCGTTTTACCGTAGCCAGGAGGCTGCACAAAGGTGGTCTATTTGCACGACGACCAGTACGGTGTCTGCCATTAACGCCTGCTCATCGGAGACGGCGGTTTCTGTGGTGCCAGGAACACAAGAACTGGACACATCAGCAATAGGGTCGAGTTCTCTTTACGGATGAGAGCCGATTTAGTCTGACGAGCGATTCTGGACGTATACACATCTGGAGAGAGCGTGGAACACGCAATCACACCTCCAACATCATCGAAAGGGACCGGTTTGGAGGTGCCGCAGTTTTCGTTCGGGGCGGTATCATGCTTGGTAGCCGTACTGACCTCCAGATCTTCCAAAGAGGTTCAGTCACTGGTTTCCTCTATTGTACTGAGGTTCTCCTGCCTCACGTGGGTCAGTTTAGAGGTGCTGTGGGTCCTGAGTTCCTCTTCATGGACGACAACGCTACACTTCATCGTACAGTGGCTTTCGTAGAGCTGTTGGAGAGTGAAGATATTCAACGCATGGATTGGCCCGCAAGGTTCCCGGACCTAAATCCAATCGAACACGTGTGGGACCTTCTCGGGAGACGCTTGGCAGCACGTCACTAACCGCCAGAAACGATTCCGCAGCTGCGATTGGCGCTACAAGAAGAATGGGCCGCGATACCTCAACAGCTCCTTGACAAACTCGTCCTCAGCATGGACAGAAGTTGTAAAACAGTCAGGGGTGATCATATCCCTTACTAAGGACTGGATTTTTTGGAATGCGCCTGTCATATGGACGTTTCTGTTTTCTGTCCAGTTGTGCTCGAAGCTACCTTTTCAATAAAGTGCCTTTGAATCCTTTGAATTCCTTGTTCGGACGGTTTTGCTAACTTGTCCCATATTATTACATTTTGGGGGTCTTATGGTACGATTTGAGTCGATGTGGAGCACTTCTGCACGACGTTACATTCGAAAAACCGTCTCGTCCTTAATTTTTGCACGCCAGTGTATTTTGTAGATGGTATAATCGAGAGTGTTGCAACTTTGAGTGCGTGCTTTCATTTGTAGATCTTTCTTTCAGAATGATAAAGTTCGGGTAGCATTTGGGAATAAATTAATGCCTAATATTTTCTGAAGCAAACGTGTAAATATATGGAAGATTATTTTAAAATTGCATGTTTTCTATATGTTTCACAACGGATTTCTAAAAGCAGTCGTCAAAAATAAAGGGGGGGGGGGGTGCGGGAGTTAGGACGTACTTTTTAGGGAGGTGTTGTCAACAATCGGACGAAATGTGACATGGAGGAGGGATAGAGTCTGAAAATCGTAAAAAATCATGGACGTAATTTATGGACGGGCCCCTTAGTAATCTTTCAATTTAAAAAAAATGACAATGAAAAGTGTGAAACGTTTTTGTCGTAACATTTTATTCTTTGTTTGTTTCCTTAGAAGACAATTGATGTCACTGTATCCAATATTTAATATTAAGAAAGTGCAATTTTAGTTTAACTGTAAGATACATTTAACTTTTCTGGTTTACCTTGGATAAAATGAATGGCACTGAAGTTGTTAGAGGAATATTAGTTTAGGTGGGTAATCATTAACAACAACTGCCAAATTAAAACAAACTTTAATCTTCTTGAAAAAAAAAATGTTTGATCATTCACATTACCTATGTGTGTTTTTGATATTTCGCCACTATAATTATATTCATTTCTGTGGTTAGAAACTAAATAATTAAAAATAAGTGCTTACTTCTGGTTGCCTTAATAAGGTTATTTATTAATTTATTTTCATGTAAATAAATTATTACGCCGCGTAAAAAATTGTGTAATAAATTTGTCTTCTACGCGACGTAAAATACGTATACATTACGTGCAATTCATGCAAAATACACTATATTGGCAAAGTTCACAGGACACCCCTTCAAAAGCAAATGAACGATCCGCTGCGTTCTTAACTTGCGTGGTACTGCTGTAAACCGTGTAAAAACAAGCCTGCAGCTGACCGCGATCATATCGCACTGTGAGGTTGAGTAAAAATATCGCATTGGGAGAGAACTGACTTTGAGAAAGGAAAGATTGTTGGGTGGTATATTAGTGGGTTATCCATAAGAGAAACCGGGAGGAGTTTAAACATACCCAAGTCAACTGTTTTGGATATACTGAATAAGTGGAAGACACATAGCGTGCCTGAAGCAGCAAAACGTAACGGCAGGCCGAAGAAATCAGTGATACAGGACGTCGAATCCTCAGGAGAATCGTCACAGCCAATCGACGGAGTACTGCGCAAGGCCCTCAGTGTACAGGTGAGTAAAAAATGCTGGAGCCTCGGTATGTACACGTGCCATTCGCAGAAAACTTCATTCCACGGGTTACCATGATCGTGCGGCTGCTCATAAGCCTTTCCTCTCTACTCGGAATGCACCTCGTCGTTTAGCATGGTGTAATGAACATTTATCGTGGACCGTAGATCATTGGAAACGGGTCCTATGGACTGATGAATCCAAATACACGATCCAACAGTCTGATGGCCGTGTGTGGGTATGGCAGCAGCCGGGGGAACGCTATTTACCACAGTGTACTGTTCCTACGGTTAAGTTTGGAGCTGGCAGTGTACTCTTGTGGGGGCGTTTTTCGTGGTATGGTACCGGCCCATTTGTTATCGTGGACTAACCTGTTAACTAGCAAGTCTACTTCGATGTTCTGGACAATTATGCCCTACCAACTCTGTGGCAATGCCTATGGAACCGAGCCTTGTTGGAACCAGCAGGATAATGCACCGAACCATAAAGCAATGACTATTACGGCGTGGTTTGATGGCAACTCCGTATTGTGTGTGGACTGGGTAACACAAAGCCTGATCTTAATCCCATAGAGCACCTATGGGATGAATTAGAGCGCAGCATAAGGAGTTTGGAACCAAGACCTACTACTAAGCAACAGTTAGCGGCATCATTTTGTACTGAATAGAAGCGCATACCTATCGCTGTGTTCCAAAACCTTGTCGAAAGCATGCCTCGATAGGTCAGTGCATGCATTAAGGCCAAAAGTGGACCGACACCGTACTAATGTATGTCAATAAATGCTACATTGTGTTTCTCTTCTAGGTGTCCGGTGACTTTTGTCAATATAGTGTATGTATCACGTTATTTGCGCGGCCAACCCTGTACGCAGGCAGATGCGTTTAACACTTCCCTATGATTGTAAAGTCGTCGAGAATCGGACTTGCTTGTAATAAGATTCCACCGTTATGTGCGCTTTATTGTCTAAAAATATCTCCCAGAAACTCAAGCTTAGTATCGAGAAATCATTAAAAGTGTTTTAAAGATCATCAGATTTTTTTTTGTTTTTAATTAACTGTACATTTCAGCCGTATTCTTAAGTTTTTCTTTAGTAATCCTTTTCAGCAGGTTTACGCGATCGTCATACCAGAGGTTAGCACTGTTGCACGACGTGTTTTGAAGTATCTCTTTTCCCTTCATTTTATTCTTTTTTGTTTCGCCTTCCTTGACTTTGAATCCTTTCCTGATATTTTGTTATTTCTGGTCATTAGGCTAAAGACTTAAGCAAATATGAACCTCTGATTAAATGCAGAAAAATTAGAGACGTCTTGAAAACAAGGATTCGAAAGCAGAAGCATTTCGAAATTCGAAACCAATTCCATAGTGAATTTCTAATTTCGAAGAATGGAATCAAATATCATTGAAGAACATGATTCCTTTTCGTGTGAGATCCTTCTTAATATTAATGTTTATATTTCCTATTCCTCGTCAAAATGAGAAAAAGACGACTTTAATCTTTATTAAATTCCCATTCTCTGCCTTTTACTTTTTCGAACTATCCAATTATTTAACATGCACTGATTTTGTGAAATGGAAATTTCATTATGGAAATATTAATATCTAAGGGATGTGAAGACCGTTGCCAAATCAACCATTCAATTCATCATGTCGGAAATTTAATAAAGAGTTTCTTTTGTACTCTCCAGAAGAATTTGATAGGATTTTTTACCCCTTATTTATTTCAACGACACAGAAAGGTATTTTTGCTGGAGTAATTAAAGGAAAAAGACAAAAAACACGCGATTTAGCATTCAGTTTCTCGTCCGATGTATTCAATACTTCATTAATTACAATAATTATGTTTAATTTAAAACAAGATTTAATTAATGTCTGATTTCGTTTTTCGTTGCATGTCTTCCGTACTTCCGATCTCTAAAATTTTACAGACGTTTATCAGATTTATGGAACATTGAGTACAGTAATTAAAATCTTTTCCTGCCAATAAATGAGATACATTGTTATCACTCAGGAACTAAATTCCAGAAAAGACAACGTAGACTAATAAAGAACCGGATAATAGTGTAAAATGTTTCAAATAAAAGACTAACATGAGCGCGTATATCTGAAGTCAAAGCTCTAATACAAGGTGATTGACTCGGGACTTTACCCCCCCCCAAAAAAACGCTATAATTCTGAAAAGGGAAAACATTTCAAGCTGAAATTTGAAGACGAAGTGCTGTACATTCTGACATTCGCATCCATATCAGTGCCGCTTGGCTCGTATGCCCAAATGGCGCCACAATACACGGCGTCTGGTGGGAAAGGTTTCGAGCCATTCTCTTTGTCCGTTGGCTAGCGTCCAGTAGAATGGTGTTCACGATTGCTGAGCGCGTGTTTATCGTTTGTTGGAATTCCGGCTCTTTTAAAGAGTGTCAGAGTTTAAGAAGAAGTTTCCCGTTCGGGAAGCACCTACGAAGCCAATGATAAATTTAGACGGCAAGGGGGCCTTGTTGATACGCACTCAGGAGGGCGATCCGCAATATCAGAAAACACTGCAGTGTGTGAAAAAGAGGTTGTTACAATCTCCAAAGAAATCGTTACGCAGGCTATCGCCAGAAACTGTACAGTCATATTTCTCCTGCCAGAGAGCTGCAGAAATGGGCAAACTTAAGCCAATATCGTGTTACAGTTGTTCATTAACTGTTACCAATTCACATGCCGAAGCGAATGCATTGCTTCAAACAAAGATCTTCGCTCTTTCCACGTTTGTAAGTGAGTCGAGGAAAAATTCTCATTAGCCACCACCGGGAGTCGAACCCAGGGTTTCCCAGTTACGCGCCGGATATGTTTCCGCTACACCACAGCGGCCTCGAATTCCTCCTGACTCGCACACGCTAACTGCCAAGCAAACTTGGCAGGTTGCTACTTGGAGCGCCGCACAATGCTGGGGGTTCCCCAAAGATGGTAAGCAGCCTTCTAATTCTTTCTTCAGTTGCTACTTACCATCTTTGGTGAATCCCCATTATTGTGCAGGGCCCCAAGAAGCAACCTGCCAAATTGACTCGGCAGTTAGCGTGTGTGAGTCTGGAGGAATTAGAAGCCGCTGTGGTGTAGCGGAAGCATATCCGGCGCGTAACTGGAAGACCCTGGGTTCGACTTCCGTTGGCGGCTAATGAGAATTTTTCCGTGACTCACTTATAAACGTGGAAAGAGCGAAGATCTTTGTTTGATGTTCCTGGTCCACGTTAAATGTCTGTATTAATTATTCATTCGTCTAATGTCTGTATTAATTATTCTAATTATTTCTTTAGTTGCTGCTTACCATCTTTGGTGACAGCTGTTCATCCAGCTGATGGGGAGTAGCGACCCCATCAGCTGGATGAGGCGGGTGCTGTCAAGGTTGTGTTGCCACCACCTTGACAGCACCCGCCTCAGTTGTAGGTTGCTGAGGTTGTGATTATGCGCCAGCCCTTTCCTTTCCTCTCCCTTTCCTGTTTTTACTTTCTTTTCCACTACCTGTTCTTCTTTTCTTTTCCATTTTCTACTCGACTTGCTTCTCCATTTTCTGTTCCTCTCTTGTTTTTCCGGGCTAGTTTGCTAGACCTACCTGCACGTTTGCCGTGTGCGGTGACCCGTAAGGTGGAAAAGGGGATGCTGGAGGCTGAGGTTTCTGGTGGCCAGGTTGTAGTTGTCGCCAGTCGTCAACACTCCTCTTTGCCCCCTGCTTCACCCTAAACGGGCGGCTAGGAACTAACCCGCTCCTAGTCAATCTGCTTGTTGTTACGTACAACAGGGTGAGTTTGGGGATAGTGCGGGAGTGACCATATGCCAAGCAAATGGTCACTCCTAGCAGTAGCATATGGTCACTCCTAGCAGTCAAAGGGGTGTTACCAAGACCTGGGAAAGTCGCGGTACTCGGTGAGCGCATGTCTGCACTATCAACATGCTATATCCGTTGCTTAACCCTAGAGTCGTGTCCTGCGTCCAATTGGGCTTGCGGGCCTCCAGCTCTCCCTTGTTGGGCTCGGTTGTGGGCGGGGAAATCAGCGGACGAACTTTTCACTTCTATTCATGGCTAACAAAAAATTTCCCAAGAACTTTAAACAAAGCGGCCCATTGAGGAAGGATCACCCCCTCCCAACATGAAACCTACACCTGCTTCTGCCAATGTTCGCATCTTTTGCATCCACTCCTTGGACGCTTCAAACCCATTAAACACCAGAAGCCCCTTCTGGATAAATAAAGCATTGCAATCAATTGCCAGCTCTCCTAAGAGCGTTAAGAAGCTCCAATATGGAGATCTTCTTATTGAGATGTCGAGTCCCAGATATGCTACAGTGCTTTTAATTAAACACTACCACTTTTTTAGATTGTCCAGTAAATGTTACCCCTCACGGCTACCTCAATTCCTCACGAGGTGTTATCTCTTCTCAAGACCTTCTGGAGTGCAGTGACCAAGAACTTCTGGAGGAATTGAAAGACCAACAAGTGAGTGGAGTCCGGCGCATCCTATTTCGGCGAAATGGCCAATTTGTCCCATCTCAAAACATCATACTGAACTTTAACACCCCATCCCTGCCAACATCAATCAAGGCAGGGTATCTACACCTTGAAGTGCTCCCCTTCATACCAAGTCCTCTACGATGCTTCAAATGCCAAGCATATGGTCACTCCTAGCAGTCTTGCAGGAGCACTGCTCGGTGTTGGCGTTGTACAGCAACAGACCATACTTTGCAAGATTGCCATGCCGAATCCGAGATGTGCTTTAACTGCAAGGGATCCCATGCAGCATCATCGAGAGACTGTCCAAAGTGGAAAGAGGAAAAAGAGATCCAACGCACTAAGACCGTTGAGGGAATCTCCTACCCAGAGGCCAGAAGAAAGGTCGTTCCAAGTCAATTAAATCGGCGATCCCATGCATCAGCGGTTGTTGCAAGGACTACAGTCGGTACACAGACTGATAGCCAAATCCCAGTGTAGTACCGACTGTAGTCCCTACAAGCTAGACGACATCATAGCTGCTGGTCTGGCAGCACTGCAATGCCGAGCTAGGGACGCGAAAGCTCCAACAACCACTATGCCTAAACCTGCTGCAACTAACACCAGCACCACCGGGACTTCAACAACCCCGGGAGGAAAGAAAAAGGAAAAAGAAAAAGAGAAGAAATCTCCAAACTCTCATCATAAGAACCAGGATCGGGCAGGAACATCTGCGACACAGGAACCAAAATACCGCACCATTTTACCACCAGAGACTACAGGGCGTCGGACAAAACAGTCCCAAGCGCAAATGAACATTGCTGACGAACTGATCGAATCGGACAACTATTAGTTGTCCTAGTCTTTCTCGGGTTTTGTTTTTCGTTTTTTCTTTTTCTCATTCACCACACTTCAAACCATGGGTCAAATCGTTCAGTGGAACTGTCGAGGCTTTCGGACAAGACATGACGACGTGAAACATCTGCTTTCGTCATACTCTCCGGTGTGCCTTTGCCTCCAGGAGACAAAACTTAAACCATCAGACCTCCTTTCAGTTCGAGGCTACAGTGCATTTCGGAAAGATAATGTTTCAGGAGATATAGCTTGCGGGGGATTTGCCATCCTTGTCCCCCACAATGTTCCAGTTTCTTCCGTTGCGGTCTCAACATCTTTACAAGCCGTTGCGGTGCGTATCTCCATGCCTGTGCCTCTAACTGTTTGCAGCGTCTATCTGCCGCCGGATGAGGACGTGAGCGTGTCCGTTCTTGAGAGCTTAGTTGAGCAGCTGCCGTCTCCTGCTCTTCTTCTGGGTGACTTCAATGCTCATAATCCATTGTGGGGTAGTGTCAGAACAGACACACGAGGCCGTAGGATCGAATCTCTGCTTTTCTCGACCTCTTTGTGCCTGTTTAACACCGGTGCTGACACTTACTTCCACGAGCCTACACGAAGTTTCAGTGCAATCGATTTATCTTTGGGTCAACCATCGGTTTTGGCCGACTGGTCGTGGACGGTGTGTAATGACCTCCATGGGAGCAACCACTTCCCAATTGCACTTAGGTATAATGTGAGCGTGCCATCTTCTGCCTCCCGCCCTCCTCGTTGGAAGGTGGATCGTGCCAAGTGGGAGGTCTTCACATCGTCCGCAGTGATATCTTTTGCCATGGTGACCCGGGGGTCAATTGAAGCAGCTGTTACTGATGTCACAACGTGTATCATTCAGGCAGCAGATCTCTCTATCCCAAAAACATCAACGACGCTCCCAAGACGCCCGAAGCCTTGGTAGAACCCTGATTGCGCAGCGGCTAGGAGAGTTCAACATAAGGCCTGGTGTACTTTTCGGCGTTATCCAACCGATGCTAATCTTGTTAAATTTAAAAGAGCAAAATATTACGCTCGGTTGGTGCGTCGACGAAGCAAGAGGGAGTCTTGGATGAAGTACGTTTCATCTATCAATTCACGTGCCAGTTCAAAAACTGTTTGGGAAAAAATTTGTAAGATCCGGGGAAACTATAGTTCCCGGCAAATTTCAATTCTTGAGAATAACGGCTGCACGTATGCTGAAGTTGGGGAGATTGTGGATTGCTTGGGCGAAGCGTTTGCCTCAGTTTCTAGTTCTCAGGCGTATCTACCGTCCCTTCAGAGGATTAAAACAACCGCGGAACGCCAGAAAATCTCCTTTGCGCCTTTTTATAACACTGAGTATAACTCCCCCTTCAGCATGGTTGAACTACGGGTGGCTCTACATCGGTCCGGTGCAACATCTGTCGGTCCCGACGGCATCCACTATGACATGATCCGTCATCTCTCGCAGTCGTCTCTCGAGAATCTGTTAGTGCTTTTCAACAGCATTTGGTTGGAGCACAGTTTCCCAGACTCCTGGCGAAGAGCTTTTGTTTTACCTTTTCCCAAGCCTGGCAAAGACCCCAAGTCTCCCTCTAGTTATCGTCCGATTGCCCTCACTAGCTGTCTGTGCAAAATCCTTGAACGAATGGTTAATTCCCGGCTAATTTATTTTCTGGAAGAACATCGAATACTGTCTCCATCACAAAGCGGCTTCCGCCGTCAACGTTCAGCTCCTGACCATCTCCTGCTCCTTGAGACGTCTGTTAGTGAGGCGTTCGTACGTAGGCAGCACCTGGTGTCTGTATTTTTTGACATCGAAAAAGCTTACGATAGAGCGTGGCGTCAGGGTATCCTCCGTGACCTCCACGAAAATGGGTTGCGTGGAAGCCTCCCAACATTCATTGCCAGATTCCTTCGTAACCGCGTGTTCCAGATGCGCCTGGGTACGACGCTCTCTGCCTTTTCCCATCAAGAACAAGGTGTCCTTCAAGGCAGCATTCTTTCGGTGACTCTTTTCATATTCCGCATAAATTGTCTGCTCAAAAATCTTCCTCCAGTGGTTTCGGCTATTATTTATGTTGACGACCTTCACATCTTCTGTTCGTCATCCAGCATGCATTTCGTTGAAAGGCAGCTGCAGTCTGAAATTACCCAGATTGTTAAAGCGGCTAACAATAATGGATTTGTTCTTTCTCCCGACAAGACAGCCTGTGTCCATTTCTGCCGGAGGCTTGGCCTCCATCTTGATCCAGAGCTCTATTTGGACCGTGCAGCCATTCCAGTTTTGCCGGAAACCAAGTTCCTTGGCTTGACCGTTGACCGTGTTCTCACCTTTCGCTCGCATGTTTGACGGCTAAGGACTTTCTGTCTGAGAGCCTTGTCAATCCTTAAGATCCTTGCCTCAGTCTCCTGAGGTGCAGACAGGACTTCCTTGTTCCGTATTTACCATTCTCTCATTCGGTCTAAGCTGGATTATGGCTGTAGGGTGTATGGCTCTGCGCGTCCTTCCGTTCTCCGGCCGTTGGATACCATCCACCATCAAGCGCTGCGTCTTTGTACGGGAGCATTTCGCACGTCACCCATTCCCAGCCTTTATGCCGACGCGAACGAACCGTCGATTCATTTACACCGTCTGCAGCTGTCTCTTCAATTTTACCTGAAACTTAAATCTCTCTCAGACCATCCTTTATACGATGCAGTTTTTCATCCCCAGCATGCTCGTTTGTTCGAGATCCGTCCCTCGTGCATTCGAACCTTCGGTCTTCGTATGGCGGCCGTAGCTCGTGATGCAGGGCTCGACTTGTCACTCGTTGGAGAGACCAGGGGCTTTTAGGATAGCCCATGGCATCCTCTTGGTGTCATGGTTGATACCAGCTTTACATCTTTTGACAAGTCCTCAACCCCTGCGTCAGTGTTCCAGCAGCTCTTCGCTGAACACCGTTACGTCAATGCAGACTTTTTTCCTGTTTTCACCGATGGATCTAAGGTGGCTGGTGTTGTTGGATCCGCCGCCGTCTGCCTTGACGAAGTTTCTGTTGCCCGCAATCCTACTGAGGCCACGGTGTTTTCGGAGGAGATGCATGCTGTGTATCTTGCACTTGTTCACGTGCAGTCGAGCTCTCATCAGCGTGCAATTGTGTACACTGATTCGTTGAGTGTTGTGCAATCATTGTCATCTTTGGATTTCACTGGCCACCCACTTCTTTTTACCGTACGGAGACTTCTTCGTTCTTTGCTCGAGGCTGATGTCCAGATTCGGTTCTGTTGAATTCCTGGGCATGTTGGGATCCCAGGGAACGAGTCTGCCGCTGCTAGATCTGCCTCCTCTTTGGTCGTCACACCCTTGCCACTGTTCCACCATGATTTTCGCTTTCTTGTTCACGATCATATCAGACGAACGTGGCGAAGTCTGTGGGACCAACAGGTGGAGAATAAACTGCACCGTATAAAACCTAACCTTGGAGTCTGAAAATCATCGTGTCGCCGGAACCGTTGAGATGAAGTTGTTCTTGCGCGTCTCCGCATTGGGCATTGTCGCTTCACGCATAGCTATTTGCTGTGTGGCGACACTGCCCCGGTGTGTGAGACATGCAACTGTTTACTTACCGTCTCTCATGTTTTGTGCAGTTGTGTTCGTTTTCGTAATCATAGGTTTCACTATTTTCAGTCTCATCTGCTGGACGAAGGCGCAGCTACGCTGCAAAAGCTTTTAGGCGACCACTGCGACACTTTCGCAGTATTTTCCTTTTTAAAACAGATTAACGTTTTAAAACTTATTTAAAAAAAAAAAGGTTTGATAATTATAATAGTAAATTAATAAATTTATATATAAACCTTATTAACTAACTAGTCTTCACAACTTTCATCATTCTCCTTTCTAACTTTTACCAAGCCTGTCTGCTCTTAATCATTTCACCCCGCTTTTAAAAGTCTTTAGCTGATAGTTCTGTGTCTGGCGCTCTTTGGCCAAGCCTGGCCCTTGCGCCACTAAAATCAATTAACTAACTAACTAACTATCTTGCTGTGTGGCGACACTGCCCCAATGTGCGAGACGTGTAACAGTCGTCTGTGTTCTTCATGTCTTGTGTACTTGTGTCCGCTTTCGTGACAACAGTTTTCAATATTTCCGAGCTTATTCATTGGAAGACAATTCAGCTTCCCTTCAAAGAATCTTAGGTGACTGTTGTGATACGTTTGCAGTTTTTTCATTTTTCAGGCAAATTGACTTTCTTAAAGTAATCTAAATTACCAAGCTTTTATCGTTCTTGTTTTTCAGTTGTCCTACTCTGCCATGCTTCTTATTACTCTACCTAGCTTTTAACTTGTTTTCTTTAATTGCTTCGTGATTGGCGCTCTTTGGCCAGACCTGGCCCTTGCGCCATTAAAATACACCAACCAACCAACTAACCAATCCCCAGCATTGTGCGAGGCTCCAAGAAGCAGCCTGCCAAATTGGCTTGGCAGTTAGCGTGTGTGAGTCTGGGGCAATTAGAAGCCGCTGTGGTGTAGCGGAAGCATATCCGGCGCGTAACTGGAATACCCTGGGTTCGACTCCCGGTGGCGGCTAATGAGAATTTTTCCTCGACTCACTTATAAACGTGGAAAGAGCAAAGATCTTTGTTTGATGTTCCTGGTCCACGTTAAATGTCTGTATTAATTATTCATTCGCCTAATGTCTGTATTAATTATTCTAATTATTTCTTCAGTTGCTGCTCACCACCTTTGGTGAATCCCCAGCATTGTGCAGGGCCCCAAGAAGCAACCTGCCAAATTGACTCGGCAGTTAGCGTGTGTGAGTCTGGAGGAATTAGAAGCCGCTGTGGTGTAGCGGAAGCATATCCGGTGCGTAACAGGAAGACCCTGGGTTCGACTCCCGGTGGCGGCTAATAAGAATTTTTCCTCGACTCACTTATAAACGTGGAAAGAGCGAAGGTCTTTGTTTAATGTTCCTGGTCCACGTTAAATGTCTGTATTAATAATGCATTGCTACCGGTGGTTAAAGGAATTTGTCAGTCAAAATCCAGGCGTATTAGACATTACGTGGTTGACGGATGAAGCTTGGTTCCACATTTCAGGCTATGTGAATTCACAAAATACACGGGTATGGGTGAATGAGAATCCCCATGTCATTCACAAGGAAAGAATGCATCCCATAAAGATTAGCGTATGCTGCGCCATTTCACGGAACCAGATAATCGGTCGCAATTTCTTTGACCAAACTTTCAACGCAGAAGTGTGTCTGAATATCTTCACGCAGTTTGTGAACCAACTGAACGATAGTGAACTGAAGGATGGCTTCTTCCAACATGATACTGCAACTTGTCACAGTTCCAATGCCAGCATGACTGAGATTCGAAGTTTCTTCGGAGATCGGGTATATCTCCAAAGGTTTGTGGCCGCCTATGTCTCCAGATTTAACTCCGCCCGATTGCTTCTTATGGGGTCATCTGAAAGGTATTTTATTCAGCACTAAGCCTAGGACTATTCCGCAGCTGGAAAACAATATCACACAAGAAATGGAACCAGTAAATACCAACATGCTGAGGCGTGCATTTGGCAATATGCAGCGACGGATGCAAATATTTGGATGCAAAATGGCAGACAATTTCAACAGCTTCTTTGAAATCGATGTGCTTGTAAAAATGTAAGGCACTTCGTACTTCAAATTTGAGCTTGAAACGTTTCCTCCCCTTTCAAAAGTATAGCGCTTTTTTTGGGTAAAGTCCTGAGTGAACCACTGTGTAAAATTTCAGTGCGTGTTGCAAATTTACCAAGTACGACAATTAAATAGAGAGATAGGCGCTAACTTTTGTCAAATGAGAAACGTGCATTTTTAACTGTTATTACTTTTAATATGCTCCCCTGCTGCATTAAAACACCGCTGAGTTCTCTTCTTCCATTGGGCAAAGCAGTGTGATAGCTCATCTGGTGTGATCCTTTTGAGAAGCTTGGTTGCTCTTCTCTTCTCTTCGCCACGTCCCAAAATGGGTCCTCTTGAGAGCAGATCTGGATTTAGCGAAAAGAAAAACAAGTTAGTAAAATCATGCAATGCATTGATTATGATACGCTTTTCCAACATACCAGAAATCATTACTCAAGTTGTGGGGATAATGGCTGTGGAATACATCTCGCTCCTATGCCCTGACCTTTGACCACATTTCGATGATATTCAACAGAACCGGTTAAATATACTTCTGGAACAGCATGATAAAGTTTTGTGTCAATCGAAGCATTTTTACGTAAGTTATGACGCATAAGGGCGATGGAATGGATTCGGCTCCTATGTCCTGACCTTTGACCCCATTTCGCCCATTTTCAATAGAGTTCGTCCCCAGGTAGTTCCCTACTACATACTAAAATTTCATGGAAATCGAACCATTTTTATGCAAGTTATGACGTATAAGGGCAATGGAATGGATCCCGCTCCTATGCCCTAACCTTTGACCCCATTTCGCCCATTTTCAATAGGGTTCATCTCCAGATGGTCCCCTACCACATACTAAAATTTCATCGAAATGGAACCGTTTTTACGTGAGTTATCGGACGGACAAAGCTGCAGCATATACGCTTCTTCAACCTACGGTTGGAAAGCGTAAAAAATCAGCGACTACCCTTTCAGTCTCTGTAGAAAATATATGCTGTGCATCTTTCGTATGCCAAGATCTTTGTGGGTGTGAAATAAAACGAATGATTCGAGAGCAGTGGCGGAACTAAGCACCGGGGCAAACCACAAGGTATTCCGGACCCCCCCCCACACACACACACACCGATGTCGTTAAGACAAAAAATCTTTAGCGCTTTTGCTTGAAATAATATTTAAATCATGCATGCTGCATGAATTTTTAAGGTAAGCTAGTGTTCTATTATGATTACGCACAAGTTTGTCTTATTTCAGATCAAATCATATGTAGAGGGTTTTAGGAAGGGAGTGCCTGACCCCAAATCTTAAACAACCCTTAGAAATACGAAGCTTGGATATTTGGGCTAGAGTGCCCGATAGGAAAGTGACACAGAAGCGAGGTAGAAAGGGGAAGAAAGACGCCCTTATTTAATACCGGGAACCAGTACCCGAGTTCCGACGGCTTAACGGTTCGTACCTGCCTGGGATCGAACCCGAAGTCTTCTCCGTGGCATTTTTAGTGGTTCGAGCGTTCGTACCTGCCTGGGATCGAACCCGAAGTCTTCTCCGTGGCAGTCACGAACTTTTACCACTAGGCCACCCGCGGCCCAGTTTCCCTTATTTAGTATCCACACGCATATTCAATTGCAATTTTCCAAAAAAAAAAAAAACGGTAGCCACTGGGAGTTGCCTCTGAAATTTCGCTTCAAATCAAGTTCTATATTTTCCTTTTTTTGTCATATTCTCTTAAAGTGATAACTAATAATCATTAACGGTTGTTCAATGGATCTTAAGAACCAACTAATTTTCGGCGGACCGGACGAACGCCCACATTTACGAATTTACCGCTGTCCTCATTGCCATTTTCATCGTAGTTGAACAAATTAACGCTAAAGTATTTTTATTGAGTATGATACATTAAATAAGGTATTATGGAGCTGCTGTAAATGTCGTTTCTTATTCCGAACGTAAACGGCATTTTTCCCTGTTTAATTACGTCTTAACACTATTAAATATTTCAGTTCAAAGTTGCACCACAATATCGTGCAGGATCTGACACTTACACCATGATCTACTTTCATTGTAAAGTGGTGCATGAAAGCGTTTGACTTGCACCAAGTTTTCAAGCAAATTACCACATGCGGCAAAAAGCGGCTTTACCTAGCACCACATTTTGGTGCAATGAAGGAAACTGCGCATGCGTCTTCGTCATCAAGTCATCCGAAGGAGACAGATATTGTGTTGTGCTGCCATGTTGGTTTTGTCGTCACAATGAGTGCAAGTTTGGGAAATTTTAAAGAAGTGTTTACTCAAATTAATAACGTAATTGGCAAAAAAACGTTTGTAGTACATTTATATCTGATGTTTCTGACATAATTATTTACACCCTCAAGTTTCTGTTGTTATATACACTGATGAGCAATTGAATTAGAGATACCTGTCTAGTAACGTGTAGCACCACCTTTCGCCCTGATGATGACGACGTCGATTCGTCTCTGCATGGACTCGACAAGACACCGCAGGCGTTAGGAAGCCATACGGATCCACGACCCCTGAACAAGCTCTCACAGTTCACAAGATTTGATAGAGGCGGGGGGCCGAGACTCTAACATCTCTCTCGATGGCATCCCAGATGTGCTCGATGGGATTGAGGTCAGGTGACCTAGGTGGCCAAGGAAGCGAGGTCACGTCGGTAGAGTGTCCATCCAACCATTCGGATACAATTCGGGAGCGATGGCACGGTGCATTGTCTTGTTGCAGGATGAGGTCCCCAGTGGGATGTCGAAGACGCATAAACGGGAGCGAATGGTAGCCCAGGATATCCCGGTAACGTTGACCTGTGAGGGACGATGTCACACGTACCAAGGATCCCATTTCAGTCCACGTAAACAGTCCCCAGACGAGAATACCACCCCCACCAGCTTGAAGAGAACCCTGCTGGCAAGAAGGATCCATCGCTTCATGTTGTTCGCGCCGTACTCGTATCCTGCCATCCGCATGTACCAACGTGAATTTCGACTCATCGGTCTAGGCAACATTTTCCCACATGTCTAGGGTCCATTGGCGATGTTCCCACGCCCATGCTAATCTTTGCATCCAGTGATGTGCGGTCAGCAGCGGTACCCTCGTGGGACGATGGCTTCTGTACCCCATAGCGAGGAGATGGTTCTGGATGGTGTGGCTGCTTACACGTTTTTGTGCACAAGCGTTAAATTGCAGAGTGATTTCTTGCACTGTGGCCCGTCTATCAGCTGTTACAATGCGAGCTAGCCGACGATGACCCCGCTCATCCACACGCTGTTGTTCACGGCGGTTGACTCGTGCAGGGATGGTTTTACCGAATTCGATGTACTCACGGTGCACGCGTGACACAGTGGCTCGTGAAATTCCCAGTGACTGCCCGACTTCCGAGATGGAGTGACCCATTCGTCGGGCCCCGAGAATTTGCCCACGATCAAATGCGCTTTGATCCTTCATCTTACCCATACTTCGTCCGTCCCTTACTGATTCCCGTCGCATCACTCCTTATATATTGTCGGATCGCTGCATACGTCATGTTGTTTCTGTTTACAGGACCACCCGCAGCGCCACATTTGCATAACGTCAGCTGTTTCTAATTCAGTTGCTCTTCAGTGTATATGTGCTAACATAAGCAATGTAGATCCAAAAATCTTTCTAATATGCGAGAAAAATTTAAAAAGACAAAAAAAAAGGGGACCTTTTTATTCCCCTAAATTGATGAAGTAAACACCAACTTTTTGGAACTGTACACAGAAACCCTGTTTTCAAAATATTTTATCCATAAAGCAGTGATGTAAAAAGACTATACTTAATTTCGGTGATGTGTTGCACCAATAAGTGGAACTAAACCAGCTGCACTACATTTTGGAAAAGTTACACCAACAACTGGCGGAACTTTGTACCATATTATAGAGTAATGTTTCACTATAAAATGGTGCAACCTTACATTTGATGGTGTAAGATTGCACCATTTTATGATGCGACCATTACACCATATCCTGGTGCAACCTTACCTCATAAAGTGGTGCAATCTTCCCCCCATAAAGCGGTGTAAGGTTGCACCATATTGTTGGGTTTTGTTTGCACCACATAATGGTGCATCTTATCTCAGAAAGTGGTGCAGCTGGTGTTGCACCACTTTTTGGTGCAACCTATCCCCAAATATTTAACAGTGAAGAAGTTAGAAAATGGGAGCCAGCACTCAGCAGAAGGGTTTCGAACATTTCCTTACCCTTACATCAAGGATGTTCGGAGAAGTGAAACCAAACTACACCAGGAACGCCATTACGGCTGCAAAATACAGAAGGTGAAGAGGGCGGGTCAGATTCTCATCTGCTTTGGAGTTCGGACCTTTGGTATCTCATTAAGCAGACCGAATGCAGCTTGCAGTTGTGGCAGGAATGATCGAATTGTCCCCAGAGAGTCTTTAGCAATGTGAACGACATCCTTATCTTGCAATATAGGTACAAAAGTGCCTTCATTTCTGAATGTGAGCAGCTAACATCCCTTGCACGTTTTGAGGAAGAAATGCGAATTTTAAGCTTCCAAGACTAGCTAAACTGAATAAAGATATTATAAGCAGATTTTGTAAGTGGATAAACGACAAAGCATAATGCGAAAACGTTGTGCGAAAAACATAGTGCAAAAGCTTCAATTCCGATTTTAGTCATATGCAGTGATTTTTGCGCCCTCTCTTGAGCTGCACCCAGACAGCCGCTTCTCCTTCCCCGCCCTTTTTACGCCTCTGTTCGAGAGTATGCATTTATTTACGTACAACCCATTGCATTTATTCGCGTCACACACGACCACACCGAGCCTAAGTCCTGACCACGAGCTCCTGCATTTCTGATGTTTTTCACAATTTTTGCATGCTACGTTTTCACTTTTCTTGTGTTTTAACGCTTCCCGCTTCTGTTCGTCCTGGAAAGTTGCCCGGTAGATGCATATTTTTTGCTTAAAATGATTTTATTTTGTGGTTGTGTTGTTGCTTTGTTATTTGCAGTCCGTCAACCGTTATGGCTGCTGCTAATGCTACTTCCAGCGACTCTGCGCTCTTAGCGGCCTGCTCGTCTCCCGCTCACCGTGTGTTCCCGGCTCTTCCATTCGTTTCGCCTCCTGTGGACGTTTCTTCTACCTCTCTTGCACCTTAGCTGGCCGCCTCGGTGGCACAGTGGTCTAAGCGATGGCTTCTGATCACTCGTCCTAGATGGGTCCGGGTTCGAATTCCGGTGAGGCATGGATGTTATGTTTGTCTTACGGGGCTGGCTCACTCCCTTCCCTGGAACCAGTGACGCTAATTTAGGGATGGACGACTGCTTATAGCCCATTGAGTTGCGCATGATGGTCGTTAAACCTTCAGTAAAATAAAAATCATCTAAGCTGATGGATGCAGTTTCTTTTGTTCCTGCGTCTTCCAGTGCTGATGACGCCTCTGCGTTGTCGTCTCAGCGTGCCTCCAACTTTGCTACTGCGCTGACTGGTGCCTGTGCTGCGGTGCCCTCTCGTCCTGACCTGTGCTCCTTGTCGCTGGAGTCTCTAATATCTCGCACGGATTCTGATCTTCGCATCTACATCCCCGAATCCTTCAGTGTTTGGATATCTTGATGATGTCTACGTTACAGAAAGGAGTTCCATTCCATGCCTTGCCGAGCACTAATTTCAAAGCCTACCACTCTGCTCTTCGTTATTCACTGCCGCCTGAGGCCGTGACACATATGGTGCGCAAACCTCGGCGCGTTCTTATTTACTTTTTCAAGGCCGAATATACTGCGGCTGTGCTTGCGTCTGGCCTCCACGTCGAGGGCCAGTGTTTACTAACCGATACTATCTGTCGTCTTTCTGTGCTAGTAAGTGTGTACCCTGCGCCTCTAGAAGTTCCGGACTCATCCTCTCAGTTGCCTCCCGCTGTGGTCGTGTGCTGTGTCCACTGATCACTATTTCTGCCTCTCCGGCTGATGATTCTGCAAACTACAGACTGCTTCCTCCACACAACCCGCATCTCCTTCCCAAAGATGCTTAGTGCGGTGCTCCTGTTCTTTAACTGTTACTCTTGGTTTTTCTCATATATTTACGATGGACATTTTCACAACTCTCTACTATTTTTATTCTGAGGACGTCGGGCACGTTCTTTCTGCAGGCCCGCACCTTCCTGCTGCTTCTCCATCTGTTACTAGGCCCATCCACTGCTTTCTTCTTCGTCTACACATACGTCTGCTGCTTCTGATCTTCTGTGTTCTGCTGCGAGGACTCCTTTCTTCCACGTTGGTTTACTACTATGCCTGATGCGCCTGTTCCTCCGGAATATCCTGGAGTGCCGGCTGCCTGTCTCCCCAGTTCCGCTTCTCCTGTTACTCAATCTCCACAGCAGGATTCCCATTCTGGTTCCCGGACGGCATGGATGTATAGGACGATGTATCTTCTACCTCCACTAAGCATGTTAGTCTCGCTGATCCGGAAGACCTTGATCTTCCACCCCGCTCTCCTCTGCGTAACCGCTTCCTCCTCCAGAGGATGTTGCCTGAGTCTCTCTGCCTCCTGGTGCTTCACAGTTTTCCTATGCCTCTGCTTCCGATGCGTGCCTTCCTACTTCTGCGGTTTCTCCCGCTCCTGTGGATCCTTTTGCACCCCAGCCTTGCATCAGGTGGTTGTTGAATCCTTGGCCGCCCTCGACGTCTTCTCTGGCAGCGCAGTCCTTTCTTCAGCACATGTTTTTGATTTACCCTACCGTCTTCTCGACGCTTATTTTCCTCCAGTTCACCTCACTGTAGAAGAGGCTCTTGCTGTTGTGTCTCTTGTTGAACAGGAGCTTAAACCTCAAGGTTGCGTTCAAGGCCCCGCCCTTTCTCTTCTGCCTCCGCTTGCCTCTGGAATCATTGCTGAGAGCTTCTGTCATCTGCTCTGCGCGGTTTTCCGTCTGACTTGGTGGAATTTGCCACTTGAAGTTTCTGATGTTGACCTCAAGGGGGGACGCGCTCGCATTTGGTCCCAGTTCTCCCGGACTCGAAGCCTACGTGCACATCGACCTCCCCGTCGGACTTACCCGCATTTTTCTGATTTTGCCGTAAAGATTACCATTGAAGTCTTCTATTACAACTGTGCCAATGTCTTCCTGCTGGAAGATATTGACGCCGATTTCTTCTTTTCCTCTCCAGAAGATACGCCAGCTCTCCCCAAGAAGGACTGGTTTTTCTTCTATGAGTACCGTCTTTAACGTCCTTTAAGTTCTTAATGTTATTTATGGTGGTGGGCTTCTGCTTCTCCGTCGATTGTTCTGCGCTCGTTTCCTTTTCTCTGCATCAATGGGCTCTACTGCTGTGTGTCTCCTCTTCGCCATTGCTCCCTGCTGCTACTTCAAACTTGTTCTCCTGTTGTACTTTTGCTTTCTGCATCACTTGAGTAAGCTCTTTCGTGCCATCTTCCGGAATACGCGTGACCTCCTATTACTACCTCGCATATGTCTCCCTGTGGTGATTTTCTTGTCAGCATCACCAGAGTCAGCTACTCTGTGTTTTGTTCCTGCTCCACTTGTGTCTGCTTTCATGTGTGTCTTCCTGGTCAGACCACGGATTACCTATGGCCTCTTTCAGATTGATGCAGTGTGATGTCTTCTACAAGACTGTTGAGTGCACCTGCACATTCCTCACTATGTAAACTACCCCCTGACTGTTTTCTTCCTTGTGGGTATATATTGCTAAGGCGACTTTACTGTATTATCTTGTATCATATTGTTATTTACTGTATATATCACATTCTCACACTTGTTTAAGGCCAAGTTACCCCGTTCTTTGTTAATGTTAATAAAGCGATTTTGATCACACCGAGCCACAGTTCGATACATACTAAGTGGAATTAAATCATAACCAATAAGGTTTACTAATTCCTGACACTAAGCGGTACTTAGGTGGGTGGATAAATGGACGTTATTTTCGTAAAACTAATAAAGAAAGATATGCGAGTCATAAAAGTAAATATTTACTAAACTATGACGTCTGTAATAGTATTTCGACTGTGTAGTTTTTAAAAAAATATTATTACTATTTGTATTATTATTATTCAAATTTAGAAGAACAAATGAAACGACCGTGATACCTATGAAATGTGATGTAGGTACGAAAGCCCATCTGTGCATGCGCAAGCTAAAATCTGACCTCAATATAGAAAGAGAAGCTGAATAGCAAGTGTGCTAGCGAAGGGGATTGGTAAATTTTGTCTAGGACATGAATAATTAATACACACAATTGACGTAGACTAGGAACATCAAACAGAAGTCATAGCTCTTTCCACGTTTATAAGTGAGTCACGGAAAAATTCTCATCGGCCGCCACCGGGAAGCGAACCCAGGGTCATCCAGTTACGCGCCGGACATGCTACCACTGGACCACAGCGACCTTGAATTCTCCAGACTCACATACGAGTATCTGCCAAACCACATGGCAGGTTTCTTCTTGGAGGCCCGCACAATGCTGGGTATTCACCAAAGATGGTAAGCAGCAGCTGAACAAATAACTAGGAGGCGAATGAATAACTAATACACGGAACTGACGTGGATTAGGAACATCAAACAGAAGTAATCGCTCTTTACACGTTTATAAGTGAGTCACGGAAAAATTCTCATCAGCCGCCACCGGGAATCGAACCCAGGTCTTCCAGTTACGCGCCGGACATGCTATCAATGCACCACAGCGGCTTCGAATTCTCCAGATTCGCATACGCCTATCTGACAAACCACAAGGCAGGTTGCTTCTTGGAGCCCCTCACAATGTGGTTGTACAGATAGTCGTATGTGAGTCTGGAGAATTCGAGGCCGCTGTGGTGCAATGGTAGCATGTCCGGAGCGTAAGTGGAAACCCCTGGGTTCGATTCTCGGTGGCGGCAGATGAGAATTTTTCCGTGACTCACTTATAAACGGGGAAACAGCGATGACTTCTATTTGATGTTGTCTAGAACAATGGTTCTTAATTACTGTTCACCAGGAGCCACATCTTTTTTTTTCTTTTCATGGAACTAGGCCAGAGGGTGTGAACACTTAATTTGGTAAACGTAAGTTTCATATCATACTGATACTCACATAAACCTTATTTTTACTTTAAGATTTATTAAAGATAATGGGAAAATTATAAAATGAACTTTACATAGCGGGCAAATGAAAAAAATAGAACACATTTGAGAAATTAGTTGCTTGTGTTAACGTAAATTTTCAAGAGATGATTTCATTTGCACTGAAAATAGGTATTTTAGTATTCCGGTTGTCCAATCCAGAAGGAAACTTTTAATTAAAATTCGCGTGTTTAGTACCGAAGTGGCGCTTCATGTTGCACACTAGGCATATAAGAATAGCCCCTTCTCTCAATGGTAAAATAAAGAAATACTTCTCTGTAGAGTCACTGTCAAACTCACGATTTTCACTGTCAGCTTTTCTCTTCTTCGGCGTTGAGAACGACATTTTGAACAATCGCAATGATTAGAGCCGTTGTGCTCTGCGCTCACGAAACGCGATACGGAATAAACCGCGGGGAGAGATAGCTCCAAACGCTGCCAGCGAGAGTTCATAGATGCCGAGTGGAGAAACGAACACACGGGTGTCGCGTCAATTCGTCGCGGACCAATTCGCTGACTACGTCAGTTCGTCGCGGTCAAATTCGTCACGTTTACAAATTTTGGTTACATAGAAATCGCATGCAGGAAAATGTACGACTTCGGGTGTCTTTCACCGTAATCATATATATAAGGTTTGGAAACTCAGACATGTTAGTAATATTACGCTTTTTCTTTGGCATTAAAAATAAATTAATATGCCAAGGCCTAAGCTTAGGCCTTTTTAACAATTTTTATTCCATCATGCTCATATTCATAAAGTTTAGACACCAGGTCAAGTAAGTATTATTGCTCTTTTACTTAGGTATTAAGTATTAATACCTTGGCCTAAGACTAATCCTTTTTAACAGTTTTTATTCGATTGTGCTCATATTCACAAGGTTTAGACACAAGATCTAGTTAGTATTATTTTGCCTTTACTTAGGCATCAAATATAGGGCTTAGGCCTTTTTAGCAGTTTTATTTCGTCGTGTTCATATACATAACATTTAGACAACAAGTCAAGTTAGTATTATTGCGCTTTTACTTAAGAACAAATATTTTATACCCTTGAACAAAATCTGTCCGAAAGTCCTGCCTGGGCCAAAGGCCTATCGATTAATATTTAATGCCTAAGTAAAGGCGCAATAATGCGAACTTGATTTGGTGTCTAAACCTTGTGAGTATGAACACCATAGAAGAAAAACTGTTAAAAAGGCCTAGGCCAAGGTATTAATACTTAATGTCTAAGTAAAAGCGCAATAATAACTTTACTTGGCGTCTAAACCTTATGAATATGAGCACGATGGAATAGAAACTGTTAAAAAGGCCTAAGCTTAGTTAGGCCTAGGCATATTAATTTACTTTTAAGTACCTAGAAAACGGCGTAATATTACTAACCTCTCTGGGTGTCCAAACCTTACAAATATGATCACGGGGAAGACAACCGAAATCGTACGATTTCGTACATGCAATTTCTATGTAACCAAAATTTGTAAATGCGACGAATTTGACGTCGACGATTTGACGCGCGACGAATTGACGTATAACTAACAGACGGATATGAAAGTCCTCCTTCCTCTCTCCAGTAACGCCTAGCAGAGGGTTGCATAGGAGCGTCAGAGAATCCCGCAGAAAACGACCGAGTTTGTTTATCATTTGTCACGTGTGAATGCACATTCTGAAACTTTTAAGCACAGTCACAGAACTAAATTAGACAAAGATATTTATGCTGTTTTTTATTTTAAATATCTCCTGTGGATTTTATACATTTCTTTTCGGTTAAATGTTTTATCGCGGGGCCAGACTGGCATCCTTCGTGGGCCACCTGTTGAGAACCACTGGTCTAGGATATCTCAAGGTCACACCCCATCGTCTTCACATCATTTACGCCGCCCCGGTGGCGCAGTGGTCTAAGCGATGGCCTTTGATCATTCGTTCGAACGGGGTCCGGGTTCGAATCCTGGTGAGGCATGGCTGTTGTGTTTGTCTTACGGCACTAGCTCTCTCCCTTCCCTGGAACCAGTGACCCTAAATTAGGGACGGGCGACTGCTTATAGCCCATTGAGTTGCTCACGGTGGTCGTTAAACCTACAACAACACATCATTTTAAAGCTCTCGTCAACAGCAGGTACCCTCCCCCACCCTCACCCCCCGTGGGAAGGGTGTCGAAAGGAAGCTAAATTTCGCTACGACGCATACTTTTACTATTGTCCGGAAAAGTGCATCGTATCAAATGCAGTTTCGCAACGGCTTTTATTACATTTAGCATGAAAATAAAATCCATTTGCCAATGGCTGCTTCAAACCCGCTTCCTTCTGCTCCGGAGCCGAACTCTTTTCTAGTTAAGCTACACTTAAGAAGTTTGTCATTGCAACTTTGCCATCCCGTCTTGACATGGTCGTCACCTTTGAGGCAAGTACGTCACAATGTGGAGAGTTGTTTCATTATTATCTAGCGGATTATTTTTATTTATTTCTATCATACGTATTAAGAGAATACAACGTGGTTTGACACTAATATGTATTTTTTCAAGTCGACCATGGGTTTCGCTGGGTATTGACCTAGCTTCATCAGGGCAAATGGCATGTAAATATTCAAATTGTATATGATATCGTAATCGGTGTTTACAGTCGCGGGTTTTGGATAGTTGATGCAGTGTCATTAAAAAGTTGCGAAGACTTCTGATATACACTGAAGAGCAATTCAATTAGAGATACCTGTCTAGTAACGTGTAGCACCACCTTTCGCCCTGATGTCGGCGGCGATTCGTCTCGGCATGGACTCGACAAGACACTGGAAGCGTTGGGAAGCCATACGGATCCACGACCCCTGAACAAGCTCCCACAGTTCACGAAGATTTGATGGAGGTGGGTCAGAGCCTCGAACATCTCTCTCGATGGCATCCCAGATGTGCTCGATGGGATTGAGGTCAGGTGACCTAGGTGGCCAAGGAAGCGAGGTCACGTCGGTGGAGTGTTCATCCAACCATTCGGATACAATTCGGGAGCGATGGCACGGTGCATTGTCTTGTTGCAGGATGAGGTCCCCAGTGGGATGTTGAAGACGCACAGACGGGAACAAATGGTCGTCCAGGATATCCCGGTAACGTTGACCTGTGAGGGACGATGTCACACGTACCAGGGGTCCCATTTCAGTCCACGTAAACAGTCCCCAGACGAGAATGTTACCCCCAGCAGCTTGAAGAGTACTCTGCTGGCAAGAAGGATCCACCGCTTCATGTGGTTTGCGCCGTACTCGTATCCTGCCATCTGCATGTACCAACGTGAATCTCGACTCATCCGTCCAGGCAACATTTTTCCACATGTCTAGGGTCCAGTGGCGATGTTCTCAATGCACCCTGTGATGTGCGGTCAGCAGCGGTACCCTCGTGGGACGATGGCTTCTGTACCCCATAGCGAGGAGATGGTTCTGGATGGTGTGGCTGCTTACACGTTTTTGTGCACCAGCGTTAAATTGCGGAGTGATTTTTGCCCTGTGGCCAGTCTATCCGCTGTTACAATGGGAGCTAGCCGACAATGACCCAGCTCTGCCACCCGCTGTTGTCCACGGCAGTTGGCCCTTGCAGGGATGGTTTTACCGGATTCGATGTACTCACGGTGCATCCGTGACACAGTGGCTCGTGAAAATCCTAGTGCTTGCACGACTTCCGAGATGGAGTAACCCATTCGTCGGGCCGCGACAATTTGCCCACGATCAAATGCGCTTAGATCCTTCGTCTTACCCATACTGCGTCTGACTCTTACTGATTCCCGTCGCATCACTCCTTATATTGTCGGGTCCCTGCATACGTCATGTCATTTCCGTTTACAGGGCCGCTCACAGCCCCACATTTGCATAACGCCAGCTGTCTCTAATTCAATTGCTCTTCAGTGTATATGGAAGCTTCCAAAATATCAAGTTTGGTGGTTGACTCTGGCTTGTCAATTAGTTTTGCTAAACTTGATAGTTTTTACTAAACTTGACTAATATTTTTTTGCTAAACTTGACTAATATTTTTTGCTAAACTTGACTAATATTTTTTGCTAAACTTGATATGTATAAAACTTCTGATATATATGGTACCACCAAACTTGATATTTTGGAAGCTTTCCATATATATCAGAAGTCTTCGCAACTTGTTAATGACATGGCATCCACGCCATTTCTATCAAACGCGTGGAAGCATCTGACCAAAACACGTGACTGTAAAAACCTTTTATGATGTCATATACAATTTGAATATTTACGTGCCATTCGTCCTGATGAAGCTATGTCAATACCCAGCGAAACCATGGTCGACTTGAAAAAATAAATATTTGTGACAAACCACGTTGTATTCTCTTAATACGTATAATCGTCACGAGACTGTAATCTTTGAGATCAAGAATTATTTCTATTATGTTCCAAACAATAAGAATGAATAATAGACTACGTCATACCCTTCGGATATTAATGTCGTGATTGAGTGTGATCGTATAGTTACGGGTTTGAAGAACTTTTAGTTTTCTGCTAGAAACGATAATGCCGTAAATGTAAAAATTTAAAAAGGCGAACCCACTCCTGCACTAAAAACATTAAGAAAAATCTAAAAATAAATCAGCCACTTATGAATATTTCGTGGCTATTTGGCTGCGAAAAGCAAGCCAAATGCAACTTCCATTTTTTTTCAGAAACAAATGCTTGAACAAAAAATGGTGTGCACTTTTTACAGTTTCAGAAACTACCTCATGAAATATTCTCGAATATGGTCATGCCGTAGGCTAACTTAGCCAGTTTGGAATAAATCGGATGAAATTGCTTGAGCTCAGCGTTTAAGAAAAACATTGAGAAACATAACGACGCCTTTAAAAATAACCGGAATTGTGTCAGAACCTGTCTAGGCAAGCAAGATTTACTATTCAGAGTCCGTTGTGAAGTCGAAGATACTGAGAATCAAAGTGAAAACTTTTCTAATAACGCGCAATTACAGCATAGGTTTTCCGCACTATCACCCCATCTCTATTGAAAAAAATGTTTTTAAAAAAATTACAAAAATTCGTCTTTTTATGGTTTCTGTTGTGGAGAATTTTGCTGCAAAGGAGCATCGCCGTATTGATTGCAATATAAGAATCAAATAATATCTCTCGCTATCTGTCCATCTCTCCTTTTATCATTTTAATTTCATTGTTCATAAACAAAGACATCGCTTTAATCACACATAGCAACTGAAAATTTTTTATCCGGTCACCGCTGGGAATCCGAATCCCAGTTCCCTAGATATCTAGCCGGGTGCGTTAGTCTTTCGCTACGGTGGCCAACAATCAACGGCGCTATGTGTGTTTTTCTGTCAGCATCTGACATCATAAATCCGTAAGGCAGGTTCAGCTACTAAGACGTCTCCATCTGGTGAGCATGGCTATATACTAATTATAGCAGTTAAATCCAAAGGGGAGACTGCTTATAGCCCATTGAGTTGCTCACGGTGGTCGTTAAACCTCCAATCAAAAAAAAAATCCAAAGGGCGAGATCCAAAGGGAAAATCCTCCAAGCACGTGGCGTCAGTGAATAAATAAAGACATCGCTCCTTCCACGTTTTATCAACACCTAGCAACCGAAAAATTGCTATCCGGTCACCGCTGGGGATCCAAAATCTGGGGATATCTTACGGATTTATGATGTCAGAAGCTGACAGAAAAACACACATAGCGCCGTTGATTGTTGGCCACCGTAGCGTAAGGCTAACGCGCTCGGCTAGATATCGAGGGATCTGGGATTCGAATCCCCAGCGGTGACCGAATAGCAATTTCTCGGTTGCAATGTGTTGCTAAAACGTGGAAAGAGCGATGCCTTTGTTTATTCATTGACGTCACGTGTTTTGGAGTATTTTCATTATCCATTTTCAGATTCTTGGAGTGGAAAATGATTACCGCAGTTTTGGTGTTAGAAATACGTGGTTGTGTTCTACGTTGCACTAGAGACAAAGTTTTTGAAAATAAAAGCATAGAAATTTGTTATTTATAGTGGTATGAATTAAATATGAGCGCGGGCTACTTTTTTAAGGCCCGGGTGCAGCCTGGACCCGTTATATCTTTATTTGTGACTGGCCCTGGTTTGAACATTTGTTCAAATTCCCTCATGTGAATAAGAAAAATATAGAACATATTGTTTTATTCCTTGTTATATTTTCATCATCAGACAAGAACAGCAATGCTTCTCTTTAATATCAACATCCCCCCCCCCCAAAAAAAAGAGAGAGTGAAAGAATTATTATGTGCATCATATGCAGGTAAAATGCCCTTGATTTTGTTTACCAAGCGTATAAAGTTAATTCATTTATTTAATTAACTGTATTTAATTTTTTTCATTCAAATTTAAATAAAGATTTTGAATCCTTAAAATTCATTATAGAATTATAAAATCTATGTTATTTGGTGATCTAATCTGATCACCGTTAACCACAGTGAGCATGACGACAAACTGCAGAGGTCATTTTAAATCCCCTCAGTGTTCGTAAAATTTGAAGGTTTTGTTTTATTGCTTTCGCTGCATTCCTTACTTTACGGGGTATGCCTGTCATTCGATGATATCGATCTACATTCCTTGATCATCTAATCGGGAATTGAATATCTTCACCATAACAATTCAAGTTCATCAGATTCTGCTAAGGCCCCCTAGACGTCGCGCTTATTTTGTTACCACTGTTCTTTGCTTAAATATATCAATTCTTAACAAACTAATTTGCCTTTTTATTCTTTTACGTTTTCCAACCGTAGGTTGATGGAGCGTATATGCTCCAGCTTTGTCAGTCTGTCTGTTCGTCCGTCCGCACGATAATTTGCTTAAAAATGGTTCGATTTCGATGAAATTTTAGTATGTGTTAGGGGACAACCTGGGAAGGAACCCTATTGAAAATGGGCGAAATGGGGTCAAAGGTCAGGACATAGGGGCGGGATCCATTTCATCCCCCTTATGCGTCATAACTTAGGTAAAAATGCTTCGATTGCGACAAAACTTAATCATGTTGTTTCGGAGAACTGAACAGGCTCTGTTTAATATAATCGAAATGGGATCAAAGGTCACGGCACAGGAGCGAGATTTATCCCACAGCCATTATTCTCAGAACATGAATAAAAATGCTTCTATTACGACTCGCCCTGTTGTTCCGGAAATGCATTGAACCGATTCTGTTTAATATAATCGAAATGGGATCAAAGGTCAGGGCACAGGAGCGAGATTTATCCCACAGCCATTAATTATCCTCATAACTTGAGTAAAAATACTTCTATTGCGACAAAACTTTAGTATGTTTTTCCGGAGATATACTGAGCTAATTCTCTTTGATATCATCGAAATGGGCTCAAAGGTCAAGGCACAGGACCAAGATTTATTCCACAGCCATTAATTATCCTCATAGCTTGACTAAAAGTACTTCTATTGCGAAAAAAACTTTAGTATGTTGTTCCGGAGATATACTGAACTAGTTCTCTTTGATATTATCGAAATGGGCTCAAAGGTCAAGGCACAGGACCAAGATTTATTCGACAGCCATTAATTATCCTCATAACTTGTCTAAAAATACTTCTATTGAGGCAAAACTTGAATATGTTGTTCCGGAGATATACTGAGCCAATTCTGTTTAATATAATCGAAATGGGGTCAAAGGTCAAGGCACAGGAGCGAGATTTATTCCACAGCCATTATCCTCATAACTTGAGTAATGATTTCTGGTATGTTGGAAAGCGTATCATAATCAATGCATTGCACGATTTTACTAACTTGTTCTAATGAAAGGAGACTGTTCACATTTGGAAATATTTCATAGAAAAATGAGTAGGCCTACGCATTATTACCATATATAGTTTTAATTATTTCTCTTAAGAACAGTGGTAAGAACCCGAGGGCAACCGTACGAAGGGTGTACCGCGAGTATACCATCGGCGAACGTACCATAGCCCAGAGAGCAAGCAGTTGCCGAACCCAGGCTTTTGATGACAGGGGTCGACGTAGATTATCCAAGCTCGTACAGACCGACTGACCGTTTGGCAACGGCGGTGCCATATCCAATTTAAATGCTGGAAGCCCAAGCAGCGTCAGCGAGCAAACGGTACAATGCACGCTCTGCATCCTGGGCTACGGAAGCCTACGACCTACTCGTGTACCACAGTTGTCTGCCTTTCATAGGACTTGACGCTGCGCGCCTGGTGCCGGGAACATCAAAACTGGACATCTGCAGAGTAGCGTTGCGTCGTGTAGTCATATAAATCCCGTTTTCAGTTATACCCATCTGACGGAAGGGTGTGATGTCCACGACATGATGCTATGGCCCCGTCACGACAGGTCGGCTATGTTCAAAGTGGTAGTGTCTCTGTGGTAGTTTGGGCAGCCTTCTCATGGGACACATTGTGTCCTTCAGTGTGTCTGGAGAGATCCGTAACAGCTGCGCTATTCCAGCTTGTGCTGGCTCATCACATACACGTTTTCATGTCCTTCGTGCATCCTCCGGCAGATGGTCCGTTCCAGGAAGACAATGTACCGCCTCGCAGGGCCGCAACCACCCAGGAATGGCGCGAGGAACGCTCATCTGAGTGTGCAACCATCTAGTGAACCCAAGGTCTCCAGATTTAAACCCTATGCAAGCTCTCTGGCATTCCGTGGAGCGGGACATATGAGACCCATGGATCTTGGACCAAAGTCTCGGGCAGAGTTGTGGACAATGCTGCAACCGGCATGGCTGGCACGTCTGGAAACCCTCCGGCATCTGGCGGAGTCGATGCCTCGGCGTGTACAGGCTGTTTTTTGCTCTAGAGGAGGACCTATACGCTGTACGTATCTCTGCCCACACAGCACAGAATATTTCGTATATGTTACAAGTACGTAGCACTGAAACATTGAGACTTTTCAGATACGTTGCGCAATGTAACAGTAATGTTTCAGAAACCTTATGGTTACGTCAAAATGTCCTCAAACGTTACATAACTTTGAAACATTACCGATACGTTTCAGTGAAATGTCTTTGTAACTTCAATTACCAACTTCACGTTACTGTTACGTATTTGAAAGATATTTGTAACTTCGTTACATTACTGGTGTGTATTTGAAAGATATTTGTGACATCATATTACTGTTACGTACTGATTAGGTTGAACATTGTAGTTTTAATAAACTTTGTAAAATCACAATAAAAAATATTACACTCGACAGCTGTTTCAAAAGCAACAACAATCGTATTACGAGTTTACGTTTTCACAGGATCAACGCAGTCCGCTGTCCACTGAGAACAGTGGCGGCGTTTATATATTGATAACAAAGGAAATAAAACTCAGTCAGAAATGAGGGTGTCTGATTTCTATTGTACATGCAGAGTAGACTATATTTCAGCGAAAAAAAGAACTATTCTTAATTATCGATTAATTTTCTAAATCAAAGTCATTTCTCTAAATACCTCCCAATATGAAATTTCTCAGCTTCAAGTACAAAAAACATACTGGTATAGTATAATAATACAACAACACAGCCATCTACATAATTTTATAAAATGTTTTTTAGAATTTAAAAATTATAATAATCAAAACAATTACTTACTTTCAGATGATCTTGAATCACAAGAAGAAAAAAAAGATATGAAATGTTAAATCAACTAACTATCTAAGTTGGATATTCTTTGGTAATACTGTCGTACTCAGGTAGCACGTGGAAATACGACTACGAGAGTGCTTCGGTGAAATGGCATAAATGCGCATGCGCATCCACGCCGTTGGCAAACCAAGAATCTTAAATATCGCCGGAATGTAACATCAAGGTATCAATTATGTACAATGGAAACTATAAAACAGTAGTATCTGTGAATGCTATTTTTAACGTAACCGTAATGTACAAAGAGTTATGTTCCAAAATAGATGTTGCTGAAACGTAATTGTAAGATAGCTCTGAAAGTGTAACGAAAATGAGAGATTGTAACATTATTGATACATATCTGAAGCGTTTGTGCTGTATGGGGGTTTTGTCTATTGAATGTATATGTACCATGACCATACGTTTTCAAAAAGACTCAGTAAAACAAACGTATAAGTAAATGGAACAGGGAAAATTTAACATTAAGGGCAATTCAGAATTTTTGGATCGGCGATATTTTACGTATAAATGACAAAAACGTATAAGTAAGAAAATCTAAGTGGACAAGTCCACACCACAGCATAGTCAATGATTTCAGTGAGAAGCAGATTATACAGATTGCATATTAAACGTTTTACCAGGATACTAACTGCTCAGTAAGTATGGAAATACGAAAGGGAATGCGAAATGCTGTAGAATGTATCTTTATTTGCATAAAAATATATGGGACTGCTTCTGGAATAATCCTTAATTATCAATAAAGAATCCAGTATAAAAAATTTGTTTTGCATTACTATAAATTTTAGAAATAAGTTTAATATTTTCAGCCGAATACAAATCCACTAGTTTATTAACGACATGTATGAAGAGTTTTAATCTGATTTAAGTTTTTCATTTGATTTCCGTCTTGAGTTTGAAAAGTAGAATTTGAAGATTTAGACTTACTTTTTTATCATTTCCCGCTTAGAGGGTTATGTGAGATGCAGGTTTAATTTAATATTAATGGAACTATGATTCGTATTCGAGACCAAGTATAATTTCCTTTAAGAAGTATGTCAGAGCTTTGAGAGATTTTAAACCACGAAACGTTTCAATTCCGTCCCGTGGGTGCACTAATGCGATTTCATGTTTCGAAGTTAAGAAAATTTTTCACCCCATCCTTCGACAGAGAGACAAGATTTCTGCTTTTGAAATTTGCGTATTTTCATTAACCGCTGAAAACGCCTTCGCCATCTGGTAATCAGAACCGCATCGGAATTCCTGATGTAAACACAGCAAATTGGCGTAACAAAATTAGAACTCTTTATTATCACAGTATTTTGGAATTTCCGTCAGCTTTCTCTCCCTCGTGAGACTCTGGCTTTTGGGCAAATCGTCTCGAATACGCGATTATGCAAAGCAAACGACCCTTAAACGAAATTTGCACTACTGGAGACGACACACTTGGTGACGATGCAAATGGTTGCCACTACTAACCGCAACCGCCCGAAGCGAAATGCATAAATCATGCAAGCAGATGATGAATTTATTCCGATCCAGAGCCCCTCTTTTCGACTATGTTGCCAGATGAGAGAAGGAGGAAAAATATATTACTATGAGCCGTCAACATTCATCTTTAGTGACAAACCCAAAACTTAAATCGCGAATATTTTCATCCTGAGAAAAAAAAAATAAAATGCGGCGATTTTATTTATTGCCATTCAGAAAAAAAAAAAGCCGGAAAGGAATCCAATGGGAGAACGGAAGTTTTGACATTTGGAAATTCAAAAGCTTTTGGAAGCTACAAATGTCATCAGAGTTCAAAAAATGATATCATTCCTTTGGAGAATTAGATTTCTTCTCTTTTTGTTATTTCAGTATAACGTCACTGCTGTCTTACCGGTTAACGAAATAAAAAAATATTATTTTTGTCTCTCGCAAAATAGAAGATTTCTTCATTTATATACGTAGCTGCCGCGGAGGTAGAGTAATACGAACCTTCTGTAAATTCCTCCGAGATGAGTCCGGGTTCTTTTTTTTTTTTTTTTTTTAATTGGAGGTTTAACGACCACCGGGAGCAACTCAATGGGCTATAAGCAGTCGCTCGTCCCTAATTTAGGGTCACTGGTTCCAGGGAAGGGAGAGAGCCAGTGCCGTAAGACAAACACAACATCCATGCCTCACCGGGATTCAAACCCGGACCCCTTTCGGACGAATGATCAGAGGCCATCGCTTAGACCACTGTGCCACCGGGCGGCAAGAGTCCGGGTTCGAATCCCGGGGAAGGCATTGATAGTGTGTTTATCTTACGGCATTATGTTTCTCTCTTGAAACAGTGGCCCTAAACCAAGTACGGGCGAATGTATAGCGTTTTAACTTTTGTGGCGTACTACAAGGTGAAAACATGTGTCAAGACGACAAATATGCGGCCAGACATTTTGTCTGCGTAGCTCAGTTGGGAGAGCGATTTACTCCGGAGTAAGGGGGACACAAGTTCGATGCCCGTCGCGGATATACGTGTGTTTTCACATTTGTTAGCTATGTTTTAAAATGGTTAATTGATTAGTAAACTATTTAGCTAATATTCTGAGATAGCTTCGTCGTACATAAATTACCCTTTAGAAGCAAATAGCCAAACAGCCAGGTAGAAACAGCTAATTCTGCATTTCAGGACATTAATATAGTCCACTGCCAGAATATAATCTAGCTAGTATCAACGCAGATATTAATCGTATAATAATGACACTTATTAGTATTGCAGTTGATGAATAAGTTCATGCCCGTTTTATTTCACGAGTGGTTCCCAGGTCAGTAGTGACAGTGCAGATAGCCATTTGTATCAATATATCAAAATGTAGTCAGTTATATCGTGTATCTAAATCATATGACGTTGCGTGATTGTTGCTAATGGTTTTTCGGCTTTTATGTCCAGAAGTATGGACTGTCAAGTAGAGAGAAGTGAACATTTCCGACATCTGTTCCTCTCTAGGTGTTTAACAAGATATCCACAGCGGCCGAGGCTACTCGACAAATTTGTGCTGTGTATGGGGAGGATGCTATTGCTCCGAGCACAGCCCGCAAATGATTTGAATGGTTCCAAGGTAGCAATTTTGACCTCGACGATTCTCCACCCTCAGGTCGTCCATCTCACTTTGTTGAGGATCGTTTGAACCATCTCATCCACTTGGATTCGCGTCAAACCACACGCGAATTGACTCTGAGATAAACTGTGATCAGGCCACAGTGGTGCGAGACCTGGAACGTATGGGAAAGATCCAGAAATTGGTGTCTTGGGTGACTCTCACCTAGGACTACAAGAATCAGTGCATTACCATATGTGGTTCCTTGTTCGCCCGTTATCGCGAATGTTCTCAGCAACATAACCCCTTTCTGTCACGTATTGTTACTGTACATGAAAAGTGGTGCCTGTACGTGAATTTCAGGCATCGGAGGGAATGGTTAAGCCCAAACAAGATGACCCAACCAAGTCCAAAATCTGACCTTTATTTTGTGAAGACCATGTTGTGTGTCTGGTTGGACATGGAAGGCATTATTCACTGAGAAATACTGCCGAGGAATTGGACCATCAATGCTGCACTCTATTGTGAGCAACTCCGGCGTGTGGAGGAAGAAATTAAGCAGAAATGACCACATCGGCGCCAAGGTGTTCTACTCCAACATGACAACGCACGCCCTCACAGTGCAACCATGACCAAAATAGCCATTCAGGACATGAAATCGGAGATCCTTCCACATCCGGCCTATTCCCCAGATGTCTCCCCTTCAGACTATCACCTGTTCCGATCTCTGTCGAATGCACTCCGTGGCAGAACGTTCAACAATGATGTTGATCTCCAGAATTTGCTTGATGATTTCTTCGCAGCAAAACCAGCACGTTTTCTTCAAGCATGACATTACAGACCTATCCAGACGTTGGGACACCATCGTAAACATTGGGGGAGGTGAATACATAATTGATTGATTCCGCTTTCCCTTCTGATGTAATGCATTCCTGTAGTGCGATAAAAAAAAATGGCAGGAACATATGCATCAACCCAATAGATCACATAAACTATCTGATTTAAGGTATCCGGATACTTTCCTATCCACAAACTTCCAGCAATAGGAATGAAAAAAAAAAAAACACGGAGCTGGTCCACTCTTTGCTGCTATTTTTTTGGTTTGAAGAAATATAAGATGTTCAGTTCTTATCTCTCTTTTTTTAATTTCTGCCTGTGCGAAACTTTGTTTCTCCCATTTGGTAGTTATTTTTCCTAATGACCACCCGCTGAATATTTTGTGACACCACGATATCTGTTGCAGACTGACCAGGAAATTTCTGCTGTGAGGATTGACGTTAATCCTTTCTGACTATCTGCCTTTTGAAGGACATATAGAAATAGTGAGGATCTAAAAGAGTAGAGAGATGATGTTTCAGTCAGTTGCTTCTACCTAGTTGCATGATATCCGTGTCAGATGAACTAGTCCTTCCCCATCATGTCTTAGCTCATGGAATAGAGAATGAAAAAAAAACAACTAGCGCTTATCACCATTAACAGGTTTAATTGCTGAGATGTGAGGGGAAAGGAATTTTTTTGCTGCAGCTTTCATAAAACATGGTCGTTATGTGAAGATTTGCTTGAAGACCTCAGGAAATTTTGGGCACAATTTGGTTCAAGGACATCGGCAGCTTAAAGGATTAAAGATATGAAATGCTAAACTTTCTTAACGTGTGTTTCGAATTTCTCACTCTTTTTTTTTTTTTTTTGATTGGAGGTTTAACGACCACCTTGAGCAACTCAATGGGCTATAAGCAGTCGCCCGTCCCTAATTTAGGGTCACTGGTTCCAGGGAAGGGAGAGAACCAGTGCCGTAAGACAAACACAACATCCATGCCTCACCGGGATTCGAACCCGGACCCCGTTCGGACGAATGATCAGAGGCCATCGCTTAGACCACTGCGCCACCGGGGCGGCGAATTTCTCTTTAGTTAGCAAATCTTATTTTTTTGACGAGTCAAATAAGTGGCGACGAGATTGGATTGCTAGGTGTCAACACGTACTACCTTTATGTACAAATACACTCTCATATGATACAGAAAGACACACTCACCCCAACATGAACCTTAGTACAATAAATCACATAATACTCATCATTCAATTCTCACTTCGCAGCCACTCATCTTTTACTATGAATAGTAACATTAAATATGCACTAATATATCACATATAATTACGTACATCTAATCCTTGGTCTATATGATGCACATTATTGGTGTGTCATTTTTTTTTGTTTATGGTATTATTGACGCTTCTGAACACATGTCGCGATATTCCAAACGATAATTCCTTGGGAGATGAAATATCTGGTTTTAATCTTTTCTTTTATGTACACTATTGCACAAACATTATTACACTCTTGTTTGTTGCACCAGCAGTATATAGAGCACCAACATGTGTATAGTTATTCTAACATTTAAAGAGCTGGAACCAGAGTGTAATAATGTTTGTACAAAGTGTACATAAAAGAAAAGATTAAACCCAAATGTTTCATCTCCCAAGGAATTATCGTTTGGAATATCGCGACATGTGTTGAGAAGCGTCAATAATATCATAAACAAAGAAAAATGATACACCAATAATGTGCATCACATTGACTAAAGATTAGAGGTACGTAATTGTATTTGATCTATTAGTGCATATTTTATGTTACTATGAACTTTCGGTGTGACTTATCAACAAGGACCCGAAACAAAACTTTTGCGGTTCTACTGAGATATTTTATTTTTACTATGAATACAGGATTACACTAGTGTACAATACAGATTTGAAGTTGTGATTCAGTCACAAATTTCAAATTTATAGTTACAATTTATCTGATTCTCAGAGAAATCACGGGGCACAATGAATTCTATTCATCCAGATTCGCTAAATATGAATGCCGTGGCTTCGACTGGAGATTCCTGTGCTATGATAAATTCAAAATTACACGGAAACTTGAGACATGGTCGCTCTGGGTGGAGTAGTGGTTTGCATACTCGATTTCAAACCGCGAGACGCGGGTTCGATTCCCGTTCCAGGGCGATGAAATTTTCAAGTTTTTTGGATATTATATGACTTACCACTCTTGTCATAATTTACACAAGTTGACAGAGTCACAATTTCAAATTTCCATTGTACGCATCTTTTCTTCTTTGAACTTCGTCTCTTTCTCTCACGTCGATGCAAACCAGATACAAAACCGCCAGCACACCGCAGTTCCGGTACGTCACTCATTATCAATAAACAATCGCCAACGTGCTGGGCTGCCCATAAGTCCAAGTTCCACTCCGCAGTTGCAGTTCTTACGTCAATAAACAATCTCCAACATGCTGGGCTGCTCATAAGTCCAAGTTCCACTCCGCAGTTGCAGTTCTTACGTCAATAAACAATCTCCAACATGCTGGGCTGCTCATAAGTCCAAGTTCCACTCCGCAGTTGCGGTTCTTACGTCACTCATTATCAATAAACAATCGCCATCGTGCTGGGCTGCCCATAAGTCCAAGTTCCACTCCGCAGTTGCGCTTCTTACGTCACTCATTATCAATAAACAATCGCCATCGTGCTGGGCTGCCCATAAGTCCAAGTTCCACTCCGCAGTTGCAGTTCTTACGTCAATAAACAATCGCCAGCGTGCTGGGCTGCCCATAAGTCAAAGTTCCACTCCGTAGTTGCGGTTCTTACGTCACTCATTATCAATAAACAATCTCCATCGTGCTGGGATACCCTTAAGTCCAAGTTCCACTCCGCAGCTGCGGTCTTTACGTCACTCATTATCAATAAACAATCGCCATCGTGCTGGGCTACCCTTAAGTCCAAGTTCCACTCCGCAGCTGCGGTCTTTACGTCACTCATTATCAACAAACAATCGCCATCGTGCTGGGCTGCCCATAAGTTCAAGTTCCACTCCGCAGTTGCAGTTCTTACGTCAATAAACAATCTCCAACATGCTGGGCTGCTCATAAGTCCAAGTTCCACTCCGCAGTTGCAGTTCTTACGTCAATAAACAATATCCAACATGTTGGGCTGCTCATAAGTCCAAGTTCCACTCCGCAGTTGCGGTTCTTACGTCACTCATTATCAATAAACAATCGCCATCGTGCTGGGCTGCCCTTAAGTCCAAGTTCCACTCCGCAGTTGCGCTTCTTACGTCACTCATTATCAATAAACAATCGCCATCGTGCTGGGCTGCCCATAAGTCCAAGTTCCACTCCGCAGTTGCAGTTCTTACGTCACTCATTATCAATAAACAATCGCCAGCGTGCTGGGCTGCCCATAAGTCAAAGTTCCACTCCGTAGTTGCGGTTCTTACGTCACTCATTATCAATAAACAATCGCCATCGTGCTGGGCTACCCTTAAGTCCAAGTTCCACTCCGCAGCTGCGGTATTTACGTCACTCATTATCAATAAACAATCGCCATCGTGCTGGGCTGCCCTTAAGTCCAAGTTCCACTCCGCAGCTGCGGTATTTACGTCACTCATTATCAATAAACAATCGCCATCGTGCTGGGCTACCCTTAAGTCCAAGTTCCACTCCGCAGCTGCGGTATTTACGTCACTCATTATCAATAAACAATCGCCATCGTGCTGGGCTGCCCTTAAGTCCAAGTTCCACTCCGCAGCTGCGGTATTTACGTCACTCATTATCAATAAACAATCGCCATCGTGCTGGGCTACCCTTAAGTCCAAGTTCCACTCCGCAGCTGCGGTATTTACGTCACTCATTATCAATAAACAATCGCCATCGTGCTGGGCTGCCCTTAAGTCCAAGTTCCACTCCGCAGCTGCGGTATTTACGTCACTCATTATCAATAAACAATCGCCATCGTGCTGGGCTGCCCTTAAGTCCAAGTTCCACTCCGCAGCTGCGGTATTTACGTCACTCATTATCAATAAACAATCGCCACCGTGCTGGGCTGCCCATAAGTCCAAGTTCCACTCCGCAGTTGCAGTATTTACGTCACTCATTATCAATAAACAATCGCCATCGTGCTGGGCTACCCTTAAGTCCAAGTTCCACTTCGCAGCTGCGGTCTTTACGTCACTCATTATCAATAAACAATCGCCACCGTGCTGGGCTGCCCATAAGTCCAAGTTCCACTCTGAAGTTGCAGTTCTTACGTCAATAAACAATCGCCAACATGCTGGGCTAAAATTTTCACTTAAAAATCTTCGTATGTACAAGTTCATAAGTTCAAGTTCCACTTCGCAGTTGCAGTTCTTACGTCACCTATTATCAATAAACAATCGCCAGCGTGCTGGGCTGCCCATAAGTCCAAGTTCCACTCTGCAGTTGCAGTTCTTACGTCAATAAACAATCGCCATCGTGCTGGGCTGTCCATTAGTCCAAGTTCCACTCCGCAGCTGCGGTCTTTACGTCACTCATTATCAATAAACAATCGCCATCGTGCTGGGCTGCCCATAAGTTCAAGTTCCACTCCGCAGTTGCAGTTCTTACGTCAATAAACAATCGCCAACATGCTGGGCTACCCATAAGTCCAAGTTCCACTCCGCAGCTGCGGTCTTTACGTCACTCATTATCAATAAACAATCGCCATCGTGCTGGGCTGCCCATAAGTTCAAGTTCCACTCCGCAGTTGCAGTTCTTACGTCAATAAACAATCGCCAACATGCTGGGCTACCCATAAGTCCAAGTTCCACTCCGCAGCTGCGGTCTTTACGTCACTCATTATCAATAAACAATCGCCATCGTGCTGGGCTGCCCATAAGTTCAAGTTCCACTCCGCAGTTGCAGTTCTTACGTCAATAAACAATCGCCAACATGCTGGGCTACCCATAAGTTCAAGTTCCACTTCGCAGTTGCGGTTCTTACGTCACCTAATATCAATAAACAATCGCCAGCGTGCTGGGCTGCCCATAAGTCCAAGTTCCAACAACGTACGCCTGAACAGAGTGTTGAAAAGTGTTCCGAGTACTGTAGAAATCCGGGGGGAGGAATATTTATTCTCAAGTTCAGAACATACAGTGAAAGCTTTTCTGTATTGATTTCATGATTAAAATAATTTTGCTATACTGCCAGAATGACATTTTAGTTATTTTATCTTTCGTAACGGATTTCTTCACCCAACTTCTATTCAGCAGCATGTTTTCATCTTATTTTTGATGTTATTTGTGAGTTCCATTAATGTCTTTTGCGTTTGCTATTAGAGTTCTTTTGTGATGTGCTCGTACATACGAAGATTTTTAAGTGAAAATTTAAGAGCTTTTTGTAACTTTACGAGCGTCATTTCGACATTAGTGTAGATCGCTTTAATTTGGAACATTGGTGTAGGAATCATTAAACTTAATCAAACATAGCAGGCACAGTGAAGAAGAAAGAAAAAACTGTGAAGTAGAACATTTCCCCAATGGCGCTGATATTTCATATCTATTTCTTTATTTTACGTATTCGTGTGCATCTAATTAATTAATCTTTTTTTTTTTTTTTCGTACGAAAATCTCCTTCCGGTGAATTAGTCATTCCATTTTTCTGAAAACCACAAGTACGCGAAAAAAAAAATCCACGAGGAAAGGGAATCCTTAAATAATAAAAAAAAAGCGCTCTTATTTAATCCTCGTTTTTTTTTCTTTCATTAACCTGCCATATTTTTTTCACATTTAAAGACAATTCCGGCAAAGGAAATAACGAAATTAAACCTCGTCGTGTCAACAGAACGCAAAAAAGGAAAATTCCTTCATGAGGAAGGGGCATTTCTTATAAAACTTTCTTCTTTGTTTGACTTTCAGCATTTTCCTTTCTTTTTTTTTCCTCATTTTTTTCGGTACCAGTTTTCTTTCACCTATTTTTAACCGCAAGAGGTGTGGTTTTTAATTCTTTCTCTAAAGCTTAAGTTTTACGCGAACTAAGCTGAGGTATTCACTCTTAAATTCATTTCGCGGGCAAACAATTTCAGTCATATTTGCTATTCTCCACCTTTTTTTTTTTTTTATCAAGTTTTAAGGAGTCACTAGTTGAAAAAAGAAAGCTGAATAACCCTGTCTGTCTGTCCACTGAGTTATATTTTTGTGCAAAAAAATTATTTTCAGCTGTGTTATTTTACACAATTTTTTAAACCAAAACTAATTTTATTTCGCTGCTTTTCTCGGAAAACTGCTGAACAAAAGCTTTCCTCATTTTATTTCCACATCTATTCGTTACTATACCATGCACTCGTTAAGTTATTACTCCGTTTAATTTTTTATTTTTACCCTTTTCTCTTTCTGTGTGAGACTTCAATACGGTTGTTCTGTGTTTAGGTATTCCTTTGTTTCAAGGGAGCACCCAGGATAGGGTTTAATGGGTTAGAACTTCCCTCCAGATACCAGAGCTTTGCCGTTTTTCTTCTCCACTTTTCTTTAACTTTTCTCTCACTGAGAAACGAAATTGCAAACGTTTTGCTTTCCCATATTGACAGTCTTCCCATCCTAGAGCACAGAGGACAAAATTACTCTACATTTTCATGTAACCCATTGAGACAAGAAGTGGAATAGAATTTCATTGAGACAAAGTGTATGGGATTTTCATATATCCCTTTGAGACAAAGAAGGGATAAACTTGTCCTTGAGAAGCCATCTAATAAGGGTCATTACTGGTATAACCAAGTAAGGAATACCAATGTACCCTAGCTGTTCTTATCCTCTCGGGCAGGGCCCGATTTCTGCACGTGCACAGGGCTTCAGAATTTTGGGGCCTCCAAACTACAGTACTTCTAAAAACCAAATATATTTTTAAGTCTGTTCATGCCAAATTAATGAAAAAAGAGACTGCTTTGTTAATGATTATTTGAGACAATATTGCAAGGAATCGACAAAGTGGGCACTTCCCTTTCAATCTTCCATAAGCAATTTGTCGTTAGTTTTACCATTATATGAGTCAATTATTGACTTCATCCTAAATGTCATGAGAAAACATTTTTAACTGTTCGAGAAAGAATACAACCAGTTAGGGAAATACATGGAATATGAATCCTCAAGAAGGAAGAAAATGCCCAAGAACCGACTTCTAGATGATTCATCAACTCTAGACGTTGTTTTAATAATCGAGATTCCTTCATCATTCAAACATTTTAGGTATAATGTGTGGCAATCTTGTTTCACAGTTGCAAACCAGAAAGAAGTCATATGAGGAATTGGACTCTAGATTTGGATTTGTCTACAATAATGACCTAAGTGATGTGATGGAAGCAGCTGAATTGCTGCAAAAGCAGTTTTCAAATGAACTTGAAGACTTTGCTGAAGAGTTCCTTCAATTTCGAATCCTGATTAAACAATTCATTCACTGAGAGCACAGATCCCCTCACTTGCCTTGGGAAGTTAAGGGACTTTAATTTAGTTCATATTTTCCCATTCTTGACACATGCCTCAAGACTTATACCAATTTCCAAATGTTCAAATGAACGTTAGTTTGCGGTTCTGAAAAGAACAAAGCATAAAGTTTAAAAGAAGAATCAATTGATGCTCTTCATATATTGTCCATTAAAAGTGACGTAACAGCAGATTTAAGTTTTAACAATATAATTGATGATTTTGCAGCCACAAAAGGTAGAAAAAAAGCCATTTTTTAATGTCCTGCTGCCAATTCAACAGTTAAAAATTATCAAGTATTTTTGAAATATTTTTATTCATACATTATTAATGGTTTGTTTAAAAATGAGGTGTGACTTATAATCACGCTCCTGTAATAACATGTAGGTATGGTTTGTTTTTCCTTGAGGTCTCATATCACGGGTGAAGCCTGTATTCGTAGCAATACGGTATATTATACATGAAAAGCATTTCAGCAAAACATGGAATTCACAAAAAATATCTTTATTAATATTAGTTTTGTGAGAACAAAATTTGTGAATCAATAATCATAAATATGTTGGGTTTACTTTCACATAAATTCAAATACCGAAAAAGTTCAAAATAACACTACTTTTTTTAGAGACTTGTAATAATTTACATGGACTGTTGCAATAATTTATCCCACAATGTGTGTTGTCAGCTGCAACATTTTGTAAGGGATTACTTCTTACAGCTTAAACTACCATCGGTTTATCATTTCCATTAAATTTATGGTAGACTAGAGGTTTTAAATTATATCTCTGGGAGGATAGTTATTTGTTTTGCAAATGATACCATAAAATAAAAAAAGAATTCCAGAGTAATTAATGTTACAGTTGCGGATGCTGGGAAGTACAAGTGATGTGAATGCTCGTCTATTACAATCCACATTGGCTGTAAAGACGACTAGCATGTGGGATGTATTTTATTGTTTTACTACTAGAAAAATTGCTTGCAAAAAAAATATATTTACCAGAAAATATTCTTCTCAACTGTTAGCTGAAAATTTTGATCGAGGGGACCCCAAACATAGGATGTGCACAGGGCCTCTGCTGACCTAAATCGGGCCCTGCTCTCGGGTAGGGTAGGATGTGGAATAATGGCGCTCCGATGGGATCCTCGCTTTCAGCCGTCCTCGAGGAAGCAATTCTCGCTCAGTTCTGTTTTCTGTATTATTACTATGCAGTTTTTCCCAAAAATGTAAAATACAAAGAAAAAAAGAACAATTCTGATCTCTGCCAGAATTTAAGGGGTTTCAAAGTACAACTCCACAAAAGTTCTAGAGCGTCCTCATACATTCGCAACCTTCGAAGATCGGGTGAGGCGGAGGTTAAGCATTCCAATCGGGGGCATACTTTACTGGTTTATAAAGTGAAACTCCACAATTTTCGTGCGGGCATCGACTACTGATTGAAATGGTGTGTGTTGTGTTTGTGTGTGTGTGTGTGTGTGTGATGGGGTAATCAATCCCACAGATATAAAAACCATAAAGAATTTCAAGCCCATCGGCAACAGAGTTTCAGCGTTTACAAAATTCAACAAATTCTCTGCGGGCTTCCGTTAGCGCAGCAAGACTGCGTGTAGAAGGGGGTGGCTTAATGCCAAAAATATAAAATATAAAAAATTTCTTGACAAATCGGAAGCAGATTTTCAGCGTTCACAAACTGCAACTCAACAAATTCTCTGCGGGAATTTGCTACCGCAGAAAACCTGTCTGCCGAACGGGGAGAGGTTAATACCAAAAATATAAAACATTAAGAATTTGTAGCCCAATCGGGTGCAGATTGTTAGCGTTTACAAACTGCAACCCTACAACATTTCTATGGGTATCTGCTACCAGGGGAAACCTGTCTGCGGGATGGTGGCTCATCCCCTTCGACCGGTTTCCTACATTATTAGCACATGCTCTCAGAAAGTTTGTTGAGTTGTAATTTGTAAAAGCCGAAAATCTCCCGATCGGACCAGGAATGCTTTATATTTTCGGTATTAAGCCTCCCATCACCGACACACATACAGAGTTGATGCGTCAGCGGGTTGAGTTGTTGTTTGTAAACGCTAAAAATCGTTTTCTCATTTGGCAAGAAATTCTTTATATTTTTGGTATTAAGCCCCTTACACGCATAGGGTTCCTGCAGCAGTGGATGCCCACAGATAATATGTTCAGCTGTAGTTTATAAACCCTGAAGTTATTTTGTTGAGTTGCAGATTATAAAAATTGTTTATAAAAAATTACATTAAATAACGCAAATAAGAAAATAGGAAAACTTTATGTGAGACCGATAGTAAAGAACGCAATTTTTATACAGCGGCTTAAAATTTTTGTAGCCAGTACTGTGGGTGGCCAGTTCTCCACTTTGTCTTTGGCCAGAAAATCATAGAAATGTCTAAAATTCTTATTGAAAAATGAAATATTAAAAAAACAAATTTTGTGAACAATAGTTGGTCAAGTAGTGGGAAATATAACCACTCGATATTTGTTTATGCAGAACAATTTTATTGCATTAAAATTGCAATGTGTCCAGTTCTCCGTGACCACTGTTATATTTTGTCGAACCACCTGTTATAGTTTGGGGGTCCTTTTGTTGGTGTGGTCTTGAAGTAGTTTTTGTTTACATCACTAGTGAGATTATCTGATGATAAGTATCTTTAGTGATTATCATATATGCACTGTGTTAAAATAGTCACCCGATTCTACTAAAGGTATTGGTTGCTACCACCAGTCCAGAATGATAGTAGGATCTGGACACCCTTAACTTCATTTTCCATTCACCTCAAGGCGTAGCGAAGGATCATGCATTGGTTACACACAGAGCTGACATCTTCACAGACATAACACTTTAATCTATTTACATGCCTTGCTGGTTGAATATTTACATTGATGATGGAAATACGCTTGTTGGAGTTGTATATCTCTGGTGGATAAATGGCAGTTGACACCGGGTTAGAGTTCTGAGTTGTTGTTACATGTAGTTACACAAACATTTTCTTCCGCAGAGGCATATACTTGTTGCAATCACTTTACCCTTCAGCCGGTGACAATATATCAGAAACACGGGAAGTTATCTTCTGGAGTTATATTATTTACTTGCCAGCTATCTACTTGGTTTCAGCATTCTGGACCGTAGCGTGGCACGTCGAAATTTGAAAAGATCCACTACTAACCGCAGTTAGTACATATCTCCTCCTCTGGCAACTCAACCTCAGCCTAAGTTTAAGATCTCAAAATTCATCGTGCCAACTGACCTGACCTCTGTTCCCAGCGAAGGCTATATGAGGATTGAAGAGGCCCGCCAAAATATCATGTTTTGCGTCCCTTAACTTTCTCTCGTGACCCTGGACAGTGCATGACCAATCACAGGCTTGTATTTTGCACACACACCCCTACCGCCCCCATGAATCTAAAGGCCACCCGTGCTCGCCCGAGTTCTGTCACTCTTCCTATGACATAACCCAAATGCGCATTGCTATTGCAATGGCCTCTGTGAGTTCCAAATTCTTATAAAGTCGTAACCTCTCCCTGATTCTTGTGATCTTGACACATAGATAGATGGCTGCAGTTTCTTCCTCCCTTCTCTTTCACTCAGTAATGACTTCCTATTACCCAAGTTCAGAGTTTTTACGCTTTTCCTTTTTTTTTTTGGGGGGGGGGGGGGAATTCACTTTACCACAGATTTTTCTTTCACAACTGGCAGCTTTTTCTTCTATTTTTTTTCTACATCACTCTACGTCATAGGCGTAACCACTGGGGAGTCGGGTGGTCAGGACCACCAGATTTTCAGAGTCGGGGATCCCCCATCTAAAGGCTCCCCCAGATTTTGGGGGAATGTAATGATATAATGCACACTTGTTTTTGATGCGAACCAACTAAATTTAATATTATAAATTGTAATTTTTCGTAGAATGCAAGCACGTGTATAATGTGTACTTAATAATAAAACAGCGATGTCGATTCCTAGTAAGCAAAGTCAGTTCTACAACTTTGTAATTCTTTTTTCTGTCCTATCTATCATAGTTTTTACAGTTGTGATCGCTAAGTTCCACAATTCACCAATAGAGGCGCGCGTGTTTATAGGGGGAAGTATATAATATACAATATTATATACAATGTGTATATAATATTGTATATATATATGTATACATATTAACTAAAGTTCTTTCACACCGCTTGAAGGTAACACTGGACATGGCTCAACCGAGAGAACAAGCTGGATTCAGGAGTGGCTACAGCACAATAGATCATATCCACGTGCTGAGAGAGCTAATTGAAAGAGCGAGGGAATATGAACTTCCATTGTGCATGGCTTTTATCGATTATGAAAAAGCCTTTGATTCGGTGAAACAATCAGCAGTTACAATGGCTCTGAAAACCTGCGGTATTGAAGATGCATACATTAATATTATTAATAACATCTATGAAAATGCAAGTGCAAAGATTAGGCTGTTTGAAAATACAATACACGTAAAAATTGGAAAGGAAGTGAGACAAGGTGACACCATATCTCCGAAGCTCTTTAATGCCACATTGGAGGGTGTTTCTCAGTCGCTGAGCTAGGAAAACAAGGGGATAAAGATTAATGGAGATTATCTAACCCACCTTCGTTTTGCTGATGACATAGCCATTTTTGCAACTACCCCATTAGAGCTGCAGAGTATGATCCAGGAACTTGCTGACAAGAGTAAAGAAGTGGGATTAAAAATGAACTTTCAGAAGACAAAAGTGATGTTCAATGCTTTTACAAGAAATGAAGATTTATCGATTGATGGAGAAAAGCTGGAGATAACAGACACGTACGTTTATCTTGGACAGCAGATATCAAGTGAGGGTCACATTGGTGAAGAAATTAATCGGCGTACAAAACTTGCCTGGAGAGCTTTTGGAAGAAACAGCATAATTTTCAAGAGCAATATGCCATTATGTCTTAAAAGAAAAGTGTTTGATCAATGCATCCTTCCAGTGCTTACGTATGGTGCAGAGACGTGGACCTTAACTAAAAGAGACATACAAAGGCTGCAGACAACTCAAAGAAGCATGGAGAGGTGCATGCTTGGTGTAACCAGGAGAGATAAGAAGAGGAACTCGTGGATCCGAAAAATGACAAGAGTGGAAGACATCATGATCAGAGTTAAATCCCTGAAATGGCAATGGGCTGGACATACTGCCAGAAGGACAGATCATCGATGGACAGCCGAAATTTTAGATTGGATTCCAAGGGACAGGAAAAGACCCAGAAGAAGACCACATGGGAGATGGGTGGATGAAATTCGAAAGTATGCAGGGGTGACATGGAGGAGACTGGCACAAGACAGACCGTTGTGGAGGAAACTTGGGGAGACCTTCGTCCAGCAGTGGATTGATAATGGTTGACAATGATGATGATGATGATGATGATGATACATATAATGTGCGTAGGTGTGATCGGACCACCCCAGGTTTTGAAACATGGTTACGCCACTCGCAAGTTTTTATCAAGTACGACAGATGAAAACGTACTCGGAAGTTTTTATCTGTGTACTGTGACGTATATTCCCTTTTTAACTTTTATTTTTAGTTCTTTTCCTATGTAAATTTGAGTTTGTTCTCTTTTGCACTTTCCAAACTTAACGTGATATCTTCTCTCTCACATGAATGGAATTTGGCAACACCATGACGTCCGTACGTAAGTGGCGTATGTATGTGATAAGAACAAGACAAGATACACTGAAGAGCAAGTGAATTAGAGATACCTGTCTAGTAACGTGTTGCACCACCTTTCGCCCTGATGGCGGCGGCGATTAGTCTCGGCATGGACTCGACAAGACACCGGAAGCGTTGGGAAGCCATACGGATCCACGACCTCTGAACAAGCTCCCACAGTTCACGAAGATTTGATAGAGGGGGGGGGGTGGTCAGAGCCTCGAACATCCCTCTCGATGGCATCCCAGATCTGCTCGATGGGATTGAGGTCAGGTGACCTAACTGACCAAGGAAGTGAGGTCACGTCGGTGGAGTGTTCATCCGACCATTCGGAAGCGATGGCACGGTGCATTGTCGTGTTGCAGGTTGAGGTCCCCAGTGGGATGTTGAAGACGCTCAAATGGGAGCAAATGGTCGTCCAGGATATCCCGGTAACGTTGACCTGTGAGGAACGATGTCACACGTACCAGGGGACCCATTTCAGTCCACGTAAACAGTCCCCAGACGCGAATGCCACCCGCACCAGCTTGAAGAGTACCCTGCTGGCAAGAATGAACCACCGCTTCATGTGGTTTGCGCCGTACTCGTATCCTGCCATCCGCATGTACGAACGTGAATCTCGATTCATCAGTCCAGGCAACATTTTCCCACATGTCTAGGGTCCAGTGGCGATGATCCCGCGCCCATGCTAATCTTTGCACCCTGTGATGTGCGGTCAGCAGCCATACCCTCGTGGGACGATGGCTTCTGTACCCCATAGCGAGGAGATGATTCTGAATGGAGTGGCTGCTTACACGTTTTTGTGCACCAGCGGTAAATTGCAGAGTGATTTCTTTCACTGTGGCTCTCCTATCCGCTGTTACAATGCGAGCTAGCCGACGATGGCCCCACTCATCCACACGCTGTTGTCCACGGCAGTTGGCCCATGCAGGGATTGTTTTACCGGATTCGATGTACTCATGGTGCACCCGTGACAGTGGCTCGTGAAAACCCCAGTCCTGCACGACTTCCGAGATGGAGTGACCCATTCGTCGGGCCCCGACAATTTGCCCACGATCCTTCGTCTTACCCATAGTGTGTCCGAGTCTTACTGATTCCAGTCGCATCACTCCTTATATTGTCGGATCGCTGCATACGTCATGTCGTTTCCGTTTACAGGGCCGCCCACAGCGCCACATTTGCATAACGCCAGCGGTCTCTAATTCAATTGCTCTTCAGCGTATAGTATAATGGCTACGCCGTAGCTGTGAGACGGGCGATTTTGAATGTGAATGTTAATACTCCTTGTGGATACGAGACTGCTTAATTACCGTTAAAGTATTGTTGAGGGCTACGTGTTCTAATTTAATGAAAGTGTTGTGTTTCAAGTTAATTATCATTGTGGATATTAACCCACGTTTAGTTGATCTCGCCGTGTTGAAGTGAACGTGTTGAAGGATTAGCTGTAAGTAAAACCTCTTGAACTTTAATTGAGTTACTCGCATTTCACTGTAGGTGAAGTTTTTGATCTATGTAGTGTTTTAGTAAGTCAGCTACACACACAAACGCTACAGTACCATCTTTCGCAAAACCTTGATCTCCGGACTCCAACTTGAATTCAAGTCATCACTGCACCTTTAAGCTATAACTTAGTTCAACACCAAGTGGACGGAACCGGAGGCATCTGTCTCTGTTTACCAGAATCACATCAGACTCAGCTACTGACATTCCCTGCATTGCAGTGACTCACGGATCGTTATCTGTTCTGCAACTTCTTGTTGGCTTATCAGTGTCCAGTCATTGACCCAGAAGTTCTCCTTCCGAACGTTATCTTATCTTCAGACCTGGAGTACATTCGTCTCTTTTTGTTTTCCACATCACGTAGAGTGTAGTTTTGTAATATACTTTTAGACCCCTACAGTTTCTTGAGGACATTCATTCTCAATTGAATTATTTCTTTATTATTCGAAACTTTAGTAAATTCAACGTCATCTTCTGCTTGTGTCATGTCATTACACTAGAAGTTCTTGGTGACTTTGTCAAAGATGCTTCCGTCACTTTCATTCACATACGCACATAGAGCATTTCAGTTTCTACTTGTACATTCATTGTCATAAATATTCGCTAACCAAGAAAAAAACCGTGCGATTAACGCGAAACTTGGCAAATAGCTACGGGGAGGGCAGACATTCAATTGATTCCCGTTTCGTGCGATTCCGCATGCCCGCACGTCATACCGGCGCTTCAATCGCAATCCTTGGGGCTTATAAGGCGCCGCGCAGGGGAGTCCACATTCGTTCCGAAGTGCACGGTAATAGTCAGGTGAGATCTTTGAGCGATAGACATGCCGAGGAACGGCTATAGATGTGCGTACGGGCAACTGAATAGTTTTGAACGAGGCCGTATCGTCGGAATGAAAGAGGCAGGGTGGCCGGCGTGCAGAATCGGCCGCCATTTGGGCCGTCAGCCAGTACGGTGCGATCGTGTTGGGAGCAATGGACAGGGGAAGACACCCAGACACGACGGACTGGCTGTGGACGAACCAGCAACACCACCAGCAGAGAGAACCGTGGGATCGAGAGAGCGATGCGACCAGATGAAACGACGTTCTTGTTCAATATCCAGAGACGCGTAGGTGCTGTACAAGGAACTGTGTCTGCCAGAACCATTTCCAGACGCCTGGCAGAGGTAAATCTGCACTCTCGACGGTCCTTACGTTTTCTGCAATTAACACCTGACTATCGTCGGCATCGATTACAGTGGTGTCAGCAGCGAGCAAAGTCGATTGCTGCGGACTGGCGACCAATAGTGTTCAGCGACGAATCCCGCTTCTGTGTGGGAACGAACGACCACCGTGACAGAGGGTGAAGGAACGCAGGTTAGCGCCCCAATCCCAACCTCACTGTACAGCGGCACAATTCCCGAACTGCAGGCGTGATGGTCTGGGGAACCATCGCGTATGACAGCCGGACTTGACTCGCAGTGATCCGAGGGACGTTGACAGCCGAGCGCTACGTACAGGAGATCCTGCGACCCCATGAGCTCCCTCTCCTGGCAGGGTGGCCCGGTGCCATTTTCCTATAAGTTAACGCCCGTTTGGACACGCTCGGGTTCCCCATGACCGTCTACGTCAGGCATCGACGCTTCTGTGGCCTTCCAGATCGCCTGATCTCTCCCCATCGAGCACGTGTGGGACCAGATGGGACACCAGCTTACACTTATCTAAAACCTAAGAGCAAATTTTTTCTAAGATTTAGAAAAGAATTTTAATTTAAAATCGTTCACTAAACCGGAAGTCAAAGTACAACACAAACGGACTGGACTGTGAAGCGATTCGCGACAGTCATTACCAGTAGAAATAGTTTTCAGGAAGAGTCAACGAACGACACAAAGGGATTCGACCATGAAACGATTCGCGACCGTCATTTCCTGCGAACATCGTTCACCGGAAGAGTACACGAACGACACAGACGGATTCGACTCTGAACCCATTGGCGACAGTCATTTCCTGCAGAAACAGTTTCCCGGAAGAGCTAAGGAACGACACAAACGAACTGTAGTCTGAACCGATTCGCGACAGTCATTCCCTGCAGAAATCGTTTCTTAGGAGTGTTAGCGCACGACACAAATGGGCTCGACTCTGAACTGATTCGCGACAGTTATTCCCTGTGGAAATTATTCACCCCAATTGTCAACGGAAGAAACGAACTATTGAATAGTGCGAGGGAATTGTTTTGGTGAGTCTAATCGGGAGAATCAGTTTGCCCATCGCTACAACAAAACAGAACCTCGGAGTCCCACCCAAGGTACTTGCGGTCACGTACCGTCTAGGAGCGTGGACATCTGCGCAATAGCATGAAACCATCTCAGAGTCTTGTCGAATTTTCCTTTTGCGACGTCATGTCGACACTCGGAAAAATAGTCTCGGATTTGCGCAGTCTTCTGATTTTGGGATTTTCGGATAAATAATGCTCAACCTGTAGTGGGTAACAGTGATAACGTTGATGTCTCAACAGTCATCTGTTATCTTACAAAAATGACTAAGCAATTATAAATAATTCCGTTTCTTTAAAAAAATAGTAAAAAAAAAAAAAAAATACGTGAACGCACCATGACAATCTGCCCTACGTAATCACATTGTTTCAGTTGTGAAAACGCAAGTTTGTTCGTGCCTCCTCACTCCGGAGTGAGCTGCTCTCGCAACTAAGCTACACGGACAGAATACATCGCTGAAGGTTTGCCATCTTGACACGTGCTTTGCCTCTGCAAGTACGTCACGCACTGTTCCGGTATTAAAAAAATCATTTGGTTACTTCATATAATTTTTATTACTAAAGTTTATATGTTTCTCACGAATACGTTTTTTTATGTATACGTAAAATGCCGCCGGTATAAAAATTCTGAATTGCCGTAATGTTAAATTTTATCAACTATACGTTAATCGAAATAGACTTCCTTCTCATTTGTGCGTTTATTTGTGGTGTCGTGAATTGGAAATTCAAACCACGTGAATTCCGTTTACCAAACTCTCTTCCCACATTTTCCCTTGAATTCAGTTTTCCATTTTCTAATCACTCTGCCTTTCCCTCTCCCTACTTTGTCTCATCCACCTGCTTTTCGACACACTCTGACAAATGCGTGCTTTCCTCCTGAGCTATCATTGCTCTGCTCAGTTAGCACCAGCAATAGACACCTGCTCTTGCTTGATGTTGTCATATGTGACACTTCCCTTGAGACTGTTTGTACGTTTTTCAGACGAATCTACATCCCAAGAAGATGTCGTTTCGTTATGACGCGCATGCTATAACTGGAGCGGAAGATAAGTTTAGCTTCCAAGATTGTGTCAGTTTCGACGCGATGGGGCTACGTCATCAGTTATGCCTCTAGATAGAATCATTGAAAAAAATAAAGTGCAATGAGGATGTCTCCAGTGACGATAGTGATGAAGATTACCAGGTAAATGCATCAGCATCTATATTAAGCGATACAATGAAATCGTTCAATCTTCTTTTACATCCATAGTACTGATGATAAAGCAATGCTGACTATCAATGACAGCCTTGAAAATGCGATATTTCAACTTAAAAGTAAACAGCAATGAATAAATTATTATTTAAATCATTTCAATGTACATGCATTTTTTATGATATACTACATCATGCCTCCTTCGGAAAAAGGTATTAATGATAAATAAATAATTTGTATACTACTGTATGACATACAATATACAACGGCCGTTCCATAAAAACGGCAAATAAAATCTTACAAAATGAAGAAAAATAGGTACAGCAAAATATGTTATTCTTTCTCAAAGTATCTTGCCTCTGATGATATGCAACGGTCCCATCGTTCAGTCGACTTTTCAAAGCCTGTGGCGAAGGCATTTTGTGGAAGCTGCTGTAGCGACCCCTGTGCTGAAGCTGTACAGGGGTCGCTTGGGTCATCTGTGCTTGAATGTTGTGCCACGGAACTTCTCCTTCATTGTTGGAAACAACCAGAAATCGCACGGGGCGAGGTCAGGACTGTAGGCTGGCTGTGGCATTATTTCAATACTGCATTTCGAAAGAAACTGTTGAACACAGGCAGCGACATGGGGCGGACGTTATCATGGTGTAGGGTCCACTTGCCCATCAATTCCGGTCGCTTAATCAATATATGTCGTCCCAGATGCTTCAAGACTCACATGTAGTACTCAGCATCGACAGTAATTTGTGGAGGAGCGGCGTGCTGGTAGAATACACCTTTATGATAAAAAAAAATATATCATCATCACCTTCCCAGCTGATTTGTTTTGGCGGCCTTTTTTTCATAGGAAGGGCGAGCCTGTGTGTTTCCATACACTCGTTGCGCACTTCGTGAGAGGTTCGAAATAGTGTGCCTATGTTTCGTCGGCAGTTATTACTGTGTTTAGTAAGTTTGGATCTTTCGCAATCATTTGTTTTCACTCATGACGCACCTGAACTCTGGCTAACAATTTTTCTCTCGTCAGGTGATGAGGAACCCATCTGAAACACATACATGCAGCAGTAATTTGAGGCATAGAATGCGGAATGCCGACGTTTTTGAAATATTAGTGGACGCCGCTATGTCTTCACATGTCATTCATCGATCTTCTTGCAGGATTGCCAAAATAGTGTTAACAGTACGCTCCGTAACAACACTTACATGTCAACTAGGCCTAGGAGCGAGTTCTACCGACAAACGTCCTTTTTTAGCACGTCTTTTGTAAAAAAAGATCGTGCTTCTGTTATCGGTTTGTCCGTCCGTCCGTCCGTCCGTCCGTCCGTACCCACGATATCTCTGCAACTATTAGTCCAATTTGAAAAATTATTTTTGCATTGCGAAACTTGAAATATGCAAATGATGATCCTTCATTTCGTTTTTTTTTTACGATGTACAATTTCGCCGGTAGAGGGCGCAAATGCAGATGATGTTGAATTCAAAAATACGTTTTATTCCACATTTGCTTCTAAACATCCGATTGAAAAAAATTTTTATCATTCGATTCCATTTATATCAAAGAGTATTTTAGATAGTTACTTTTTCAAATTACGCATAGATTTTCCGCTAGAGGGCGTAAAAGTAAATTACCTTTTCCTCGGTAATTCTTCTAACACTCCGATTTGAAATTTTGTTTTCTTTAGCGGATACATCTCCTGATGGAAAATCTTTTGCATATAATTTAAAATTTTTGGTAAAAAGTACTTTGGCCACCTGGGGGCGTAAGTGTTAATTTTTGCTTCTGATGTATTTGCCATACAATCGGAGCTTCTAAAATATCGATTAAAAAATTTTTCGTGGACTGATGCCACTCACATCGATAAACCTTTTCGGAATATTTTCTTCCTAAAATATTATACAGTTCCTCCGCCAGGGGCGTAGATGTACATCTTATTTTTGGCAATATCTCTACTTCTAGGAGTCCGATTTTCAAAAATTCCTTCTTTGTTGGATAGTATTTTCCGTGTGATATGTTTTTCATGTAATTTCAAAATTTTCAAGTAATTCATAGACTTCCTGCTAAATTGCGTTTCCCCCTATATCTCTGCTTCTAAATCTCCGATTCGAAAAATTCTTTCGGCACCGGATACAACTCCTCCTGATGGGGAATCGTTTGCACGTAATTTCTATTTTTGTAAAAAAAAATAGTTTGGCCACCAGGGGGCGTAAATTTTAATTTCCGCTTCAGTTGTATTTGCAGCAACATATGATGTTCTAAATTCTCGATTGAAAAAAACATTGTTTGTTGACCGATACTACTTATGTCGACAAACCTTTTAGAAACATTTTCTTCTTAAAATTGTGCATGCTTTCTACGCCAGGTGGCGTAGATGTATATCTTATTTTTGTCAATATCTCTACTTCTAGGAGTCCGATTTGAAAAATTCCTTCTTTGTTGGATAGTGTTTTCCGTGTAACATGTTTTTAATATAATTTCAAAATTTTCAAGTAGTTCATAGACTTTCCGCTAGGGGGCGTAGCGGTGAATTGCGTTTCCCCCTATATCTCTGCTTCTAAATCTCCGATTTGAAAAATTCTTTGTGCACCGCATACAGCTCCTGATGGGAAATCGTTTGCACATAATTTCTAATTTTTGTAAGAAATTGTTTAGCTACCAGGTCGCGTAAGTCTTAATTTTCGCTTCTATTGTATTGGCAGCAAAATATGAGCTTTTAAAATCTCGATTGAAAAAAAGTCGTTTGTTGACCGATACTACTCATGTTGACAAACCTTTTAGGAAAATTTTCTTCTTGAAAAAATGCATGGTTTCTACGCCAGGGGGCGTAGATGTATATCTTATTTTTGTCAATATCTCTACTTCTAAGAGTACGATTTGAAAAATTCATTCTTTGTTGGATAGTGTTTCCGATGCGAAATGTTTTTCCTATAAATTCAAAATTTTCAGGTATATCATAGACTTTCCGCTAGGTGGCACAAAGGTAAATTGCTTTTTCTGCGTTATTTCTGCTCCTGAAGCTCTGATTTGAAAAATTCTTCCTGTATCGCATACAAGACCTGATGGAAACTATTTTTCACATAATTTCTATTGTTTGGCAAAGAATGGTTTAGCCACCAGGGGTCATAAGTGTTAATTTCTGCTTCTGAAGTATTTGTTGCAAAATCTGGGCTCCTGAAAACTCGACAATTTTTTTTTCTTGGACTGATACCGCTTATATGGATAAACGTTTTGAGAATACTTTCTTCCTAAAATAATGCATGGTTTTCCCACCAGGGGACGTAAAGTCACATCTTATTTTTGTCGATATCTCTGTTTCTCAGAGTTCGTAAGCTCACAATTCCGTTTACAGCAATATCTGAGGGATTAAAAACCCGACTGAAAATCTTCTTTCTTTGGGTAAGATCTATTGTTTTCCATACTGGTTCCATTGACTTTGAATAGCTTTGATAAATTTAATTTGCGTCAGAACGGATTCAAAAGACGTGCTTATTACACCCGAAAATTCGGTGTCATCTTTCTTGTTAAATCATGGTGCCATCTAAACCCCGTTGACTCACCCAATCATTCATCTTTGTAAGCTTTTTACATTAAATCAACCAACTTTTTCTGGAGCCGTTTTGCCCAAACAATAGCAAAATTTTATCGCATAACGCACTTCACTTCTTAACTCACTCCATAGCTATATGGCGAAATGCAGACTTAGCTTAAACAACTGCGCAATAATAAAACCAGAATCGTCTGCCACGGCCAATAACTGTTGCCGTAGATTGTTCCTTAATTAAGTTAGTAGTCTGGGTGGTTATGTTTCCCCATTGCACTGCCGCTAACAAAAAAAAAATACTCTGTTTTTATGGAATGGCCTTTGTATATACTACATTCTGTATTTACAAGTGTTGTAACTCTATGCAGTGTAATTGAAGTCAGTAGAGTTGAAAACAAACCCCAACCAAAATGCTGAGAAAAGGAAACCGATAATACTAGTACACTAGAGCATAAAAACATGCTACATACTACGTAGTACCTAGCATAACAACACTAATGGCTATGTCATGCGTTGCAACAGAATTGTGTGCTTCCATCTAGGAAAAGAAACGTTGTCCTTTGTCGTTTATATATTTTCTCAATTATGCGTTACTTTTATTTTGTCCCTTGAAAAGCGTTCAAATTTAATTTTCTTTTTTTCTTTCTTCTTGGACACCATTTCCTCTTCAATGAAGGGCTTGTCACTAAAATCACCCTTCTTGCATTATTCGATGTCTTCCTCTTCATTTTCCGAAGAAAGAAATGATTGTCTCAGTTTGGACACTATGTGACTGACAACTTTCTGTGTTGTTGTACTGACCAATTCGCTTTCGGCTCTTTTTTAACTGTTTAAATATCTTGCTGTGTCTTCTGAGCGTAGAATCCCTTGCTGTTTTTCAGGTGTCTCTCCCCATAACATCAACATTGTGAGGAATTAACGCATCAGAATAACTGAACGTAAAGCTGATTCAGATAACTGACACTGTACTGTTTGCAAATTTCTACCATGAGTAGCTTGTAAGTTGCTTCAGCTACTGGTAAGTATAAAAGCGTCGACGGCGAAAGAGCAAAAAAACAAAATTACTACCGCTTGGAAAGTTGTTGAAACATATTGTTCTTACGGCAAGTACATGTCAAAGTTAAATATCATCCATATTTCCCCATATTCTCTGCATATCGCAGTTCTTGATGTACTCAAAATGGTCCCAGAACTGGAATAAGTCACGAATCTCCCAGCTGAATATACTAACCATTACACCCCCAGGATACTGCAACTCCGAGTAGTTGAAGTGCTTATGGAAATCACTGAATAATCCTCCAAATTTCTCCAGTCCAGTGATCTTCCTCCTCCTTGCAATACTTATCTTCTCAGAATGAATTCCATTAGCCAATATCCTAGACGAGGCATTGTTTAGCATACACGTATGGAAACGGCTGCGATAAGCCTAGAGGAACGAGCATTACGAGAGGCGAAAGGACCTGCGACCCTTGTCACGCTGTAGCCGAGGACTTACCTTGATTCCGAAGCCATTGGCCCAGGGACAAAAACCCCTCGTTATAAACAGGGCTGCCTCACTTTCCTTGGGGCCTTATCCCCTGCTATTTGGCACATCGTATAACACGTAGTCATGGATTTACTGTAAACGTGAACAGCGCGAATTATCAAGAGAATATCAGAACAAACCTATAATTACACGGTAGATTACGCTCATGATTGAATATCATAGAAATTATCCACTGATTTCTAACCTTTAACCCTTTAACGATCAGGACCCTGAAATCGTGTGTCGTCCAGAATACGACAACGCCCAAAACTATATGTTGCTGCTTTTCGAATTTTTGTCCACGAGTTACAGGTTAACAAAAGAAGGATTAGTACTGGATCACCACACGAAATTTCGAACCTATAGATTTGATACGCATTGATCTTCAGACGTTTTCCGGGCACAATCACTGCATTCTTCCAGGGAGAAGGGATGTGATATCGTGAGAGTGAATGATATCACCTTGGAAGAAACCAACTCCTTGTTGACTTCACTGTTTAGTAACAAAATTGGTTACTGGGGACGACTTCTGCTGATCCCACAGGGGACGTGTAGATTCAAAGAGCATGTGGGGCTAATAGATTCTATCTACTCATGACTAACGGTTCTGGTGTCAGTGGTCGTCTGCATGTACGGGCGATTTGCGCGGTATGGACTTTTGAAGGCTTAAAGGAAAACGAATGTTTTGCTCACCATTTTAAGAATATAAATAAATAAATATTCAGACTTTTGTAATCATAATTCAGAGGAGTTATAATACAAGTCGATGAAGACAAATAGATGTCAAGTTGAAGACATCTTGTGCTGATTTAAAGTCAATATGCTGATGTAAACAAATGTCAGCTTCAGCGCAACATAACGAGTACAGTAGCTTTTTCTTCTGTCGATGTACAGCTGGAAAAGTAACATTCTGTGTGGCCTTCGCCCTGGTCGGTGGAGTGACATTCGTCGCATGCCTGCCGAATGTGACGAAAACATCGTGAAAGCATCCCATCTGTTTTACATCGTGCCCGCTTACTCACACCCTGCAACAAGACGCGTTAGACAAGCGAAATAATGCATAAACTTATACATGGGCACGAAGCAGGGCCTCTGCTTGCTAAATATTTGGAAGAGGTAACACACACACACACACACACACACACACACACACACACACACACTATTGCAGCGATAAAAATAGTGTTCTGCTGGTCCGGTGGCCGAGTAATCAGAGCCGCTGGACACTGAACATTCATCTTAAATGGATCTGGGTTCGAATTCCAGATGAGGAATGAGCAGTGTGTGTTTTCAATGGTGCTAGCTATGTCCTTCACCTGGGAGCAGTGGTCCTAAGCTAGAAAGAGGCTAGTGCTTATTTTTTTATGGTACTTAGCTGTGTTCCTTATCTGGGAGCAGTTGCCCTAAGCTAGGGAGGGCTACCACTTATAGCCCTCTGTGTTGCTCGTGGTGTTTTCTAAACACCGAAACAAATAACAGAAGGAAAACACCTAACATGAATAACCGAGATGAAAGGAAACGGGGAGATGCGAGTTCGATTCCGCTCTGTAAAAATGCAATCTTACAGGATTCTGAAGAATTCATACATTGCTGACATTTAAACGTATGCTATGAAAATAAAAACGGGATTTCGATATGAGAAATAAATATGCGGGATTTTGATAGAACGAATAATATGGTATAAAAACAAGCCTGCAGCTGACCGCGATCATATCGCACAGTGAAGTTGAGTAAAAATGTCGTGGCGGGAGAGAACTGATTTTGAGAAAGAAGATTGTTGGGTGTTATAGCAGTGGGTTGTCTACACGAGAAACCAAGAGGTGTTTAAGCATACCCAAGTCAACTGTTTGGGATGCACTGAATAAGTGGAAGACACATGGCGTGCCTGAAGCACCAAAAACGTACGGGCAGACCAAAGAAAATCAGTGATAGAGAACGTCGAAGCTTCAGGAGAGTCGTTACAGCTAATCGACGGAGTACTGCACAAGGCCTCAGTGTACAGGTAAGTAAAAATGCTTGAACCTTGGTATGTAAACGTACCATTTGCAGAGAACTTGATTCCATGGGTTACCGTGGTCGTGCGGCTGCTCATAAGCCTTTCATCTCAGCTCATAAGCCTTTCATCTCCGCTCATAAGCCTTTCATCACCGCTTGGATTGCTACTCGTCATTTAGCATGATGTAAAGAACATTTATCGTGGACCGTAGATCAATGGAAACAGGTCCTATGGACCGATGAATCCAGATACACGATCCATCAGTCTGATGGCCGTGTGTGGGCATCGTGGCAGCCGGGGTAACGACGCTATTTACCACAGTCTACTTTTCCTGCCGTGAAGCTTGGAGCTGGCAGTGTACTCGTGTGGGGGTGTTTTTCGTTGTATGGTCCCGGCTCATTGGTTATCGTGGACAAACCTGATAACCAGCACGAGTATCTCGATATTCTGGACAACTGTGCTCTTCCAATACAATGGAAACAAGCCTTGTCGGTACCAGCAGGATAATGCTCCGAGTCATAAAGCAAGGACTGTTAGGGCGTGGTTTGAAGATAATTCATTATCGTGTGTGGACTGTCCAGCACAGAGATCTGATCTTAATTCCAGAGAGCACCTGTGGGATGAGTTAGAGCGCCGCATAAGAAGTTTGGAACGAAGGCCTACTACTAAGCAACACTTAGCGGCAGCATTATGTACTGAATGGAAGCGCATACCTATCGCTGTGTTCCAAAACCCTTGTCAAAAGCATGTCTCTGTCTCGAAGGGTCAATGCATGCATTAAGATCAAAAGTGGACCGACACCGTACTAATGTATGCCAATAAATGCTGTGTTGTGCTTTCTTTCTAGATGTCCGGTGACTTTTGTCAATATAGTGTATATGCAGTATTTACGAAGTGTCTCGCCATTTTGCAGTATATACACACCCTTAAGTAGTGTTCATTCTTTTCGTGAACTTGTGTAATCGGTGTTCTTTTTATGCGACCCTCGATTGTCCATTTAAAAGTTCCATTGAACTGATGACGGAATATTGGTCATAGAACTGCTCCTACGCTATCATAAAAATGTCGAGACAGTACATCGCCACTTAGTGTGAAGACTAATGACAGCTAGTAGATGACAGTAGCCTATGAAAAATTTCCGATCGGGGGAGCAAATATTCACTAATACAGCAAAACTTAATAGCTGTATATTTCATAACCGAACTTATGCCTATGAGCCACGCATAACACCATGGGAGGACATTCGACCACAAGCCTGCATCAAAGCCCATACAATGTTGAACACATTGAAAATCTACTGTGGGGTAATAAACCGTATTTCAACATGCTTGGGTCCATCCCGTTGGGTATCAATGTGAAAAACGTCGTGGCTCAATCCCATTATAAGAACATTATCTGAAAAGGGATGGTTAGAGAAGGTGACGTCATTATGTGTGTCTGATTTCATGGCAGAGATTCAGCAGTATGGGAATACTCCAGCAGTGACTGCCGTAGTTAGCAAAACTACAATGCTTTAGATTAGAAAGTATTGTTTTTGTCCATAAAACTGAGTCGGATCAAGTCTACAAAGTAAAACTCGACCGTACAGAATTCCATTCCTCCAGAATAGAATAGGATTCGTCATTGTTTGTCTTTAATTTTTTTCCCCGAGGCACATAAGGATGCATTAGGTAATGGACGCGCAACGTAAATGAACGGACACGCCGTGATTGGTCAGCGATGTTTCATTCGGGTTACAATGATCCCCGTTCTGAACGGTCTTCTGAAGTGAGGGATGAAGAAATATTGGTAATAATTGAATTCGATCCTCTTCAAAATCATGAGGATATTACCGACAGAATTTCAGCTCATCGATATAGGAAGAATTCACACCATTGGAATGGTCCGAAAACCAGATCAATGGATTCCACATCGTCTATAGATCTCTGCATGGTCGGTACAAAGCTGAGCAGTCTTTGGATCCAATAGTAACTAGAGACAAAGAGTGGTACTATCTAAGAATATTTAAACACCAAATGTTTTTAGAGCTTCAGAAACGAATCCAAAATCTGATCTCAACTCAAAGAAGGTCATGCTTTTCGCCTGGTGGAATTGCTAGGGAAATATCACTGCGAATCTTTGCTCTTAGCAACTTGACTGTGTAAATGAGGCTTTGAAGTCTCAGCGTCTCAGTTTGGTCAATCGGTGGCCGCGAATGGCCTACTGGTCAACGTTCGTAACTGCTACGGAGAGGTCTCAGGTTCGATCCCATGTAGGTACGCACGCCCGAACCACTAAATATCCGTCGTGCGTCGGATGGGCACGTTAAGCCATCGGACCTTGAGTACTGGCCCCCAGTTATAAATAAGGGAGTCTTCCTCCCCATTTCTACATCGCTTCCGCGTGACTTTCCTCTCGTGCATTCTAGCCTAAATCTCCTAGCTTCCTACTTCTAAAGGTTGTTCAAGACCTGGAATCAGACACTCCCTCCCCTAAAATCCTACTCATATGAACTGATCTGATCAATTAGAATCTGTTGTCTTCCATCAACATAACACTAGGTTGCATGTAGCTGTGGCAACATTGCACATATATTGTAGCAACTTGGCTAGGAACAGTTTCATGTCCCACCGTTTTCACCGGACTTAGCACCAACCGATTTTTTCATCTTTCGGTCACTGAATGGAAATTCTTTTTTTTTCACTTTAAAAACTACTTTGATATAAGGTAATTAAACACTTAACCAAATGACGGGAATAGGTTATCACTAATAATATAGGCATGTAAAATTCCAATGTTTAAATGATATTTTACGCTGTGTTGGAACCTAAATGTTAAGTTAGCTTTACTACAACACAGGGTTAGAGATCATTAGGTTTAAGGTTCACTGTAAATACTCAACGCGTAATTTAACATCAAAACTCGTTGAATTAACTTTGGTTGAACCCGGATAACTTCAATGCTAATTGTACCTGAAAGTCTTAATTAGGCATAAACTTCTTAAATTATGCGTTTCAATAAATAATGAGCAGAATTGAGAAAAAAGGTTGTACTTACAAATGAAATCCAAGTCTTTATTGTATCGACTTGCATTTCAAGTGTCAACAGACATCTTACCAAAAATAAGATATAACACTTAAATTCGTCACCGAGTACAAGTGAAAAATGCGTCTTACGTCCACATAAATAATCATTCTTTCAATGCCAAAATCGTGTTCTCAGTCATTCTGTCATTGCCTAAAATCATTCTCTCAATCATTCTGTCAATTGCTTAAAATCATTCTCTCAATTGTCTTAAAAACACTGGCTTTGAAAATAATAGTTCATAACATTGCCTTTTAACGTAGCTTTCCTCATAACATGGCCTTCGACAGCATTACATGAAGATTGCCGCAACATTTTTAAACACAACAGGGCTGATCTTTTTATTCTGGCTACGTAGATTGCACTTTAATAACGATAACTACACTTTGGATTGAGCGAATTTGGTGTTTTGATGAGATTTGCAGCTAAGAAGTTGTATTTTGGACTCAAGTGCTCGACACAGTAGCGTAACCATGTTTCAAAATCTGGGGGGGGGGCCCAATCACACATAGTCACATTTATATGTATATGTTATCGTTAAAATATGAAATCCGTTATTTCATTGAATACCTAGTTATTTCATAAAATAACTGATAAAGTCAGTTAAAGCGTAAAACTCACTTGTATTCTATGGTTTAACTAGTTATTTCATAGAATAACGATCTACACCCCGTTAAAGTGTAAAATGACCGAGTAAATAAATCCCAAATTCAAAAGGCTGTAAAGTGAGAACCACTGGTCAGAAATAGCACACCATATTCAAACCACCATAAAGTGTTATATAATAATAATATTAACTTTTATGTTTCGTTTTGTTATTTATAACTTTTTCGGAAATAAGTTTTACAGAATATCTGCAAATTGTGTTTTAATGAACTGAATGTTCAGAGGGAAAGAGAAAACTCTAAAGAATGTTTGGAAATTCAAGCTAAGAAGATGAAATTAATGTCAGATAAATCTCATTCTGAAGCCTCTGTGGGGCTTACAGTCCGTATCCCACTACCAGAGGAAGGGGTGACGCCAGATCTATTTTAGCTGTTATCATGAAAATAACCGAAGAAGGATTTTTTTCAATTGGGAACAAGAAACGGCCGCATAAAACAGCTATATTCCCGATCCCAGTTCAGCGTCTGTGAAGAAAAACTCATTCAGATCGAAGAAGTGCTGGTTATAGAGAAATCGCTCCGTTCGGTTGCTACAGCTCAAAGTTTAGGCACTGGTCAGAGATTTAAAAAATGTTCATGTAAAACGCAGTGTGTCAACAAAAAGTGTATTTGTTTTAGAAATAATGTTCTATGCAATTCCAAATGCCATTTTAGTAATCCCTGTTGTAACAAATTATTTTATTGTGTCTTTATATAAATAACATTTTGTATGCTGTATAATTCAGTGACATTGTTTATTTTACACTTTAACTGTCTATCATTAGTTAATTTATAGAATGCCTAGTTATTTCATAGAATAACTAGTTGAAGTGTGGAATTATTAATTTATTACACGCTTTAACTAACTTGATCAGTTATTTCACGAAATAACTGAATTATACACTTTAACGGTAACAGATATCATCATCATCATCATTGTCAACCATTATCAATCCACTGCTGGACGAAGGTCTCCCCAAGTTTCCTCCACAACGGTCTGTCTTGTGCCAGTCTCCTCCATGTCACTCCCGCATACTTTCGAATTTCATCCATCCATCTTCCATGTGGTCTTCTTCTGGGTCTTTTCCTGTCCCTTGGAATCCAATCTAAAATTTCGGCTGTCCATCGATGGTCTGTTCTTCTGGCAGTATGTCCAGCCCATTGCCATTTCAGGGATTTAACTCTGATCATGATGTCTTCCACTCTTGTCATTTTTCGGATCCACGTGTTCCTCTTCTTATCTCTCCTGGTTACACCAAGCATGCACCTCTGCATGCTTCTTTGAGTTGTCTGCAGCCTTTGTATGTCTCTTTCAGCTAAGGTCCACGTCTCTGCACCATACGTAAGCACTGGAAGGATGCATTGATCAAACACTTTTCTTTTAAGACATAATGGCATATTGCTCTTGAAAATTATGCTGTTTCTTCCAAAAGCTCTCCAGGCAAGTTTTGTACGCCGATTAATTTCTTCACCAATGTGACCCTCACTTGATATCTGCTGTCCAAGATAAACGTACGTGTCTGTTATCTCCAGCTTTTCTCCATCAATCGATAAATCTTCATTTCTTGTAAAAGCATTGAACATCACTTTTGTCTTCTGAAAGTTCATTTTTAATCCCACTTCTTTACTCTTGTCAGCAAGTTCCTGCATCATACTCTGTAGCTCTGATGGGGTAGTTGCAAAAATGACTATGTCATCAGCAAAACGAAGGTGGGTTAGATAATCTCCATTAATCTTTATCCCTTTGTTTTCCCAGTTCAGTGATTGAAAGACATTTTCCAATGTGGCATTAAAGAGCTTCGGAGGCATGGTGTCACCTTGTCTCACTCCTTTTCCAATTTTTATGTGTGTTGTATTTTCAAATAGCAGAATCTTTGCACTTGCATTTTCATAGATGTTATTAATAATATTAAAGTATGCATCTTCAATACCGCAGGATTTCAGAGCCATTGTAACTGCTGATGGTTTCACCGAATCAAAGGCTTTTTCATAATCGATAAAAGCCATGCACAATGGAAGTTCATATTCCCTCGCTCTTTCAATTAGTTCTCTCAGTACGTGGATATGATCTATTGTGCTGTAGCCACTCCTGAATCCAGCTTGTTCTCTCGGTTGAGCCATGTCCAGTGTTACCTTCAAGCGGCGTGAAAGAACTTTAGTGAAGATTTTATAAACCACTGATAGGAGGCTGATAGGTCTGTAGTTCCTGAGATCCTCAATATCACCTTTTTTATGTAGCAAGATCATTGTAGCGTTGTTCCAATCCTCAGGAATTTTCCCTTCATTAAGGCATCGAACAATACTATATACATACTGTATAAGATACGATTTGGGATACCTACCTACCTACACACACACACACACACACGCGCGCGCGCGCGCGCGGGAGCAAAGCAGTTGCTGAGGCGCGATCCAACGGGCACGACATAGGCGCCTCTGTTGGCGAATTGTGGAACTTTGCTAACACAACTGTAAAACTGTGGTAGATAGGGCAGAAATGTAAATTACAAAGTTGTAGAACTGACTTTGCTTATTAGGAATCGACATCGCTGTTTTATTAAATACACATTATATACGTGTTTGCATTCTACAAAAGAATTACAATCTTATATTATTAAATTTAGTTGGTTCACATCATAAAATAGGGTGCAATATATTCCTGAAAAAGTTGGGGGGCCTTTACATTGGGGATCCCCGACTCTGAAAATATGGGGTGTCCTGCCCCTCCCCCACTCAGTGGTTATGCCTATGGCTCGACATCTGATGACGTGCCGTACCATTAAAGGAAGACAGCGGATTTATCGTTTTGATTTATTTAGTATTCTTGGCCGTTAGAGTGTTTTGTATAATTACAAGTATTATACTATGTACATAAATTCTTAAAGTAAGTATCGTTTATATTTAAGCAAGTAACTATTACAGCTTACAGTTAAAACTGAAGTCTTAAATCAAGTATTACGTGAACTCGAATGCTTCAAACAGTTAAGCTTAAACCTGGTATTGCACAAATAATGGCAAATCATAGTAAGTACACGGTCGAGCTACATTATTATGACCACCAGCTAATATCCAGAGTAACCGGCGTGTGCAGCGCGGACAGCAGCTAGATTGGGCTGGGAGTGACTCAATAAGGTGCTGCAAGTTGTTCACAGGTATGAGGAGCCATGCTAACTGCAGTGCATCTGACAGCTGCTGGAGGGTACGTAGTGGAGGATCCATAAAGCAAACAACACGATTAAGGCGGTCCCACAGATGCTCAATTGGGTTTAGGTCTGGGAAATTAGGGGGCCAGGGAAGTACTTTGAAGTCTTCATCGTGCTCTTCCAACCACTCTCGGATATTTCTAGCTGTGTGACACTTCGTATGGTCGTGCTAAAAGATCTCCTTCCGCCCCAGGGAAGACAATCAGAATGTATGGGTGTACGTGGTAAAAAGATGGATGCATAACGAATTCGGACCATAGTGCCTTCCACAGGTATGAGTGGACCCAGAGAATGCCACGAAAACATTCCCCAGACCATAACGCTGTCCCAACCATTTTGTGTTCTTCCAGCAATGGATGAAGAGTGCTTGTTCTCCGATGTTTATCGTGTTATACTCCAACGTCCATCCGTTCGATGAAGCAGAAAAGGTGACTTTTCGGACAAGGCAATTCTTTCCAATCAGCGGAGATCCAATTCCGATACTGGCGTGCAAATGTAAGCCTTTACTGCCGACGCACCTTCCTTGTCATAGGTGCAGCAGTGACCATTCGTCTGCAACGGAGCCCCATACGCAGCAGAGTTCGCTGAACTGTCATTTTAGACACACTTACGGTAGCCCCCTGGACTCATTCGGCCAGTACGTTGCTCCACTGTATCGTGTCAATTGGCCCTCACGCACCTTCGAAGCCGACGTTCACCTCTCACATCATTGGCACGTGGTGCTCCGCAGTTTCTACGTCGCTTATTCGCGATAGTGCCATTTCTCCAATCACGATACACTTTAACCACAGCCGCACGCAAATAGTTAACAAACGGCACTATTTCAGAAATACTGCCACCCTTGGCCCAAACGCCGATAAGCATCCTATTTTGCAAATCTGATAAATCGCACCTTTTATTCGTGACAGCAACGAGTGATATGTTTTCAGACTGCTTACAGCACACCTTATATACTCTGGAAGCCAGCTCACGACACGTTCCTCCTTACATTGGCTACGCGCTGTTAACGTCAAAAGTTGGAGGTGGTCACAATAATGTGACTCCACTGTGTTGATGCGAAACTAACGTTTTTTCATCATAAAATATATTACAAAGACTAAATCCTTATGTTTGTTAGTGTAGAAATTCGATGCAAGACGAGAGCCCACGCTTTCAGTTATGAAGTTTTGCTAGGTATATAACACTAACAAGGAAAGTTTTATTTTTGCCCTACTAACATTTTAACCAAACTTCACACAAATGTTTGTTTATTTATTTTTTTATTTTGGGGTTGAAGGTTTAACGACCACTGTGAGCAACTCAATGGGCTCTAAGTAATCGTCCCGTCCCTAATTTAGAACCACTTGTTCCAGGGAAGGGAGAGAGACAGCGTCGTAAGACAAAAAAACAACAACATCCATTCCTCACAGGGTTCCAAACCCTGACCCCTCTCGCACGAATGATCAGAAGCCATCGCTTAGACCACTGCGCCACCGGGGAGGCGCACAAATGTTCATCATCACCAATGATGGACACATGTAAAATATTAGGTCGGGAATCGAATAGGTCAGGGAGATATAGGGCGTGGCATAAATACACTGTATATATACCACGCCCTATATATACACTATATTGACAAAAGCCACCGGACACCTAGAAGAGAAACACAAGATAGCATTTATTGACATACATTAGTACGGTGCCAGTCCATCTTTTGCCTTAATGCATGCACTGACCCTTTCTAGATATGCTTTCCAAAAAGGTTTTGGAACACAGCTATAGGTACGCGCTTCCATTCAGTACACAATGTTGCCGCTAACTGTTGCTTAGTAGTAGGCCTTGGTTTCGAACTTCTTATGCGGCGCTCTAATTCATCCCATAGGTGCTCTATGGTATTAAGATCAGGGCACTGTGCTGGCCAGTCCCGACACAGTACGGAATTATCTTCAAACCACGCCCTAACAGTCCTTGCATTATAGCTCTGTGCATTATCCTACTGATACCAACAAGGCTCGGTTCCATAGTATTGCCATAGATTTGGTAGGACAAAATTGTCCAGAATATCGAGGTAGACGTGCTGGTTAACAGGTTTGTCCGCGATAACCAATGGGCAGGCACCATACCACGAAAAACACCGTCACACGAGTACACTGCCAGCTCCAAACTTCACTGTAGAAACAGTACACTGCGGTAAATACCGTTCCACCGGCTGCCGCCATACCTACACACGGCGATCAGTCTGATGGATCGTGTATCTAGATTCATTAGTCCATAGAACCCTTTTCCATTGATCTAAGGTCCACGATAAATGTTCTTTACACCATGTTAAACGACGAGCAGCATTCTGAGTGGAGGCCAAAGGCTTATGAGCAAGCGCACGACCATGGTAACCCGTCAAATGAAGTTTTCAGCGAATGGTACGTGTACATACCGAGGTTCCAGCTTTTTTACTCACCTGTAACTGAGGTCTTGTGCAGTACTACGACTTGGTTTGTTTAAATGCCTCTCGGTTTCTCTTATGGAAAACCCACTAACATAACATCCAACAATCTTTCCTTTCTCAAAGTCAGTTCACTCCCGCCACCACATTTTCACTCAACCTCACAGTGCGATATGATCGCGGTCAGATGCAGGCTTGTTTTTATACCTTTTGCAGCTGTACCGCGCATTCTAAGAACGCAGCGGATCCGTTCATTTGCTTCTGAAAGGGTGTTCGGTGACTTTGGTCAATATAATGTATATGTGCAATCGGCAAATCGAAAACAAACAACCAATATTTTGTGTCCATTTCGAGTCTCTAATTCTGGTTTGAAACAATATTCTAACAGTGTTACATAAGTGACCTGGATGAAGCCTGGTTTATAAAAAACGCACATGATTAAATTTCTGAATCTGGGAGTCCTAAATTGGAAGAAAGAAAATTAATGTAATTTCAAGTTGTCTCGCAGACAAATATTGAAGTTTTGATCCATTATTATTGCATCAGTAATAAACCGAACAAATTTCTTGTATGATCTAAGAATCCTACATCAAAATTCTGAATAATACTAGTACAACGTGATACCTTTTGATGTGATACATTTCAATAGTTTTGCCTTGCGGGGGAGGCTTTCTCTCTTCTCATGCAGTTCATATGTAACACCACTAGAATATTGTTTCAAACCCAAATTAGAAACTAGTAGTACTGATAATTATACTAATATTAGTTTATTCCGATGTGCTCATTGCGCATATATACAGGGGCTGGACAGAATAATATGAACAACACGCTCAGAGACATGACTTTTAATGCAGCTGCGTACGTCACAATACACAAAGGTATCCACAACTTTTTGGCTTTAATAGCTTTGTTTAGAACCTCAAGCTCCTGTTGTTGCAAAATTTCTTTCAGGGTGACGACGAAATGAGCTACTTAACGGACTTCGAAAGAGGGCTAATTGTTGCTGGCCTGTTAGTTGATGCCTCCGTGGCAACAGTCGCCATGGTAGTGGGGATATCGGCAGGTACTGTATCTAGCGTCATGATAGCATACCGTGTTCGTGGCAAAACCTCGTCTGTGAAACAAAAGAGCGGCTGAAAAGCGACCCTGCCTGATAGAGACAGGAGAGCATTAAAGAGGATTGTTACCCGTAATAAGAGGTCCTCGGCGCCGAAAATGAATGCGGAGCTCAATATGTATTTCCAGACCCCAGTATCAACGAAAACAGTGCTCACGGAATTGCATAAACAAGATATTAATGGCACAGCTGCTATTGCAAAACCTCTGGTGATCCGGTTGAATGCACAACGGTGGCTGTAGTGCTGCCAGGAGCATACAACGTGGACTGCCGATGTATGGATGCGCGTAATGTGGTAGGATTAATCCACATTCACACTACCCCCACCGCAGGACCTGTTTACGTGTAGAGAACATCGTCAGAAGGGTAAAACCCAGACTGTCTGCTCGCAACAGTGCAGCATGATGGTGGTTCTGTCATGCTTTGGGCAGTCATATCGTGGTTTTCAGCAGGTCCCGTGATCACCTTGAAAGGACGGGTGACTGGCAGGGCGTATGAAATCATTTTGGCCGACCAAGTCCATACAATGGCTCAGGCATTGTTTCCTGCAGGGGATGTCATCTATCAAGATGATAACGCCCCAATTCACAAAGCTCGGAATGTCCAATCATGGTTTGAGGAACATAAGGACGAACTTTTACAATTTCCTGGGCTTTTCCAATCACCAGACTTAAACATCATCGAGCTACTGTGGTATGTGTTGGAAAACAGACTAAGATCCCGTTAACCTCCTCCTGCATCTCTTAAGCAAAGAGTAGCTGACTGAGAAGAAGTTAAGGCTCGGCGAGACGTAACAAGCGCGGTTATATCTTAAGAGTTAATATGCAGTGCACAGAAGCCAACATACAGGCTGAAGCCGGAGCAGACTGCGCATGCGTATTTCTGCTGACTTTAATTCTTTGAGTAAAGAACAGTCAGCCGAGCTACTCACAGCACGTGATTGTTACCTTCTCGGTAGCATAATCACTTCGCTAATTGGATATGTTTGTTTTGTTACGCAAATCGGGTTAGTTAAGGCTTTTGTTTGTTCTTCAGAAACATTTTCAGTAATGCCAAATGCTAGCGAATGTCTGCATTTTGTACGGATCTTTAGGCCTACTTATAATATTTGCTAAAATTTAATTTAAATACTAATGCTATTGCATATTTTTCTCACCAAAATAAGGGATGGGCGGGATATCAGAAAACAGCCACAAGAACAAAAAGGAAACTGCTCTAAGCAAATAGTCATCAGATCCAAGGAAACCATCGTGGATCAAAGACAAGCTTCACTGCCGTGTAGTCCCCCTAACGTGCTTTGCTCCTGATTGTTAACTTTCCCGCAGAGAATATTACCTATTAAGATGTAGTGGCGCTGTTGTCGCCTGTTTTACGTTATCTCTATGAGAGTTGGCGTTCTTCAAGCTTTATATTCTTTGTTTCAAGGACCTGAAACAGTTTCTTCATAAAGAATGGTGTAACATCCCACTAACCACCATCCAGGATTTGTATACATCGATTCCATGGATAGTTCAGGCGGTTTTGAATGCCAAAGATGGTCTCACACCCTATTAGGTACGTAAAATTGTCTTTTCCTAGACGCCCACATTATTCTCTGCAACTTCTGTATATTATTCTTTGAAAATTCAGTTGTTAGTCTTCATATTTTTGTTTCATTTCACTCAATTTTTCAACAAAATATTGAAGTCAACTTTTGTGAGTTTTGAGTTACTTTTTATGCAGGAAATTTCACGCTCTGTATCTTCCTAACCTATCGGATTTCCTACGAAATATTTTACATGTTTCCATCATTGGTGATGATGAACATTTATGCCAAGTTTGGTTAAAATTCGACTGGGGCAAAAAGGACACTTTCCTTTAAGCATCTGAGTTTTCAGGTAAATTTGTCCTGAGATTTCTTTCGAAACACAATAAATGTCAAAACAGTTGCGATTCCTATGAATAAAAATTGTGCCTGCAAAATTTTTTCATTACACCAAACGGCAGCTAAATTAGCCTTACTTACCTTTGCGATGCTAGCAATGGTGAAACACTTCTGAGCAACTTAGCTATCCTTGAAACCTTTTTCGGCTCTTCACGCAGTGAGTATTCTTTCTTGTGTATGAGCTTCCTTTTTTTACTTCGCACTCTTTCGTTGAAACATTAGATATGTTTTTCCAATTGATTTAGTCCCAAAACAAATGATTGCTGATGAATAGACATCAGAAAGCTCATTTAATTGAGAAGCAAAACAAATTAAATATTTTTTCAGGAAACAAAATATTAAAATTTACGAATTTAGGATTTCCAACACATTCCCCGTACCCATCTGTCTAGAAAACGAAAGGTATCTCTTATGCATTACTATCTCGTATAAATCGAGAACAATAGACTAAAAAATTTAAAATACCTTTTGCACTCTTGAAATCAGAGACTACAGTCTTGTGATGATTATACAGTATATATTAACACAATACAACGTTTGCCACAATTATTTTTTTTACAAGTCGACCAAGGTTTCGCTGGGTTCTGACCTAGCTTCACCGGGACGAATGGCACGTAAATATTATTCAAACTCCACATGATATCATAAGTTGTGCGTGTACAGTCACGGGTTTCGGTTAGATGTGCTTCCACTCGCTTGTTAGAAATGATTTCGATGTCATGTTGTCAACGAGTTGCGAAGACTTCTGATATATATGGAAATCTTCCAAAATATCAAGTTTGGTGTTTGAATATGGCTTGCCAATTAGTTAAACTTTTTCAAAGAAAAAATTATGATCCTTTTCGTAACAGTGTTTAGCCATCGATGAATTCTTTAGGTCACAGTTTAGAATGTAGGTCTTGTGCTCCTTCAATCGAAAACGCAAGACTCTATGGGTCTGTCCTATATAGGAAGCGCCACATTCACATGGAATTTGATAAATTCCCTACGAGTTTTTGTCTTCAACATAGTTCTTTGATCCTAAAAAGTTCAGTTTGTTTATGGGTTTAAGAATCACTGTAAAATTAAAGGTTTTGAGAATTTTTAAATTTTTTTAGGCACTGTCATGGGAAAATGGAATAATAACAAAATTCTCTCGTAACGGTCGCATCACAGGGGTGAACGTGGAGATAGGCTCCGGTTTCCGAAATTTTGTTAGAGCCTTGTCTATAATGGAAGAGTTGTATCCTCGATGTACTGCGACATGTTTAAGAAAATCAAGTTCTTTTCCCAAACTATCTTTATCCGAACATACACTATATTGACAAAAGTTACCGGACACCCAGAAGAGTAACAAAACATAGCATTTATTGACCTACGTTAGTACGGCGTCAGTTGATCTTTGGCCTTAATGCATGCATTGACCATTCGAGACATACTTTCGACAAGGTTTTGGAATACAGCGATAGGTGTGCGCTTCCATTTAGTACATAATGCTGCCGCTAACTGTTGCTTACTAGTAGGCCATGCTGCCAAACTTATTATGCGGCGCTCTAATTCATCCCATAGGTGCTCTATGGCATTAAGATCAGGGCTGTGTGCTGGCGGCCAGTCCACAGACGATACGGAATTATCGTCAAACCACGCCGTAACAGTCTTTGCTTTATGGCTCGGTACATTATCCTGCTGGTACCAACAAAGCTCGGTTGCATAGTATTGCCACACAGTTTATAAGGCATAATTGTCCAGAGTATCGAAGTAGACGTGCTGGTTAACAGGTTTGTCCACGATAACCAATGGGCCGGGACCATACCACGAAAAACACCCCCACACGAGTACACTGCCAGCTCCAAACTTGACCATAGGAACAGTACACTGTGGTAAAGAGCACCACGAGATATTATACCAAATTTGGTGGTTCTAAATTGAAAACTGTAGATTTTACGAAAATTTTGTATGGGGCCCTCTTGACCCCGGGCCCCGATAACTTTCCAAAACGGTCAACTGTTTATCTTTGTGCACCATGAGATATTATACCAAATTTGGTGGTTCTAAATTGAAAACTTTAAATTTTACGAAAATTGTGTATGGGCCCCCCTTGACCCGGGCCTCGATCCATTCCAAAAAGGGTTTACGGTCTAACTTAGAGTACCATGAGGTAGTATACCAAATTTGGTGGTTCTAAAATGAAAACTGTAGATTTTGCGAAACTTTGTATGGGGCCGCCTTGACTCCGGGTCCCGATCCCTTCCAAAAAGGGTTTACGGTCTAACTTAGAGTACCATCAGGTAGTATACTAAATTTGGTGGTTCTAAATTGAAAACTGTCGATTTGTATAGCGGACATACAATCAATCAATTTTAGATATACAGAAAAAACTGAAATTTTTATATAGCTCCTTACTGCAGTTTTAACAAAGGAAATTTTGCATTGGTACTGCAGCGCCGACTATTGTCAAAGAAGTACGATACAAGGCTTGAAGTTTAAAACTGGGCTAATGTGAGAAAGTAAAATGTTGACAGTTTGTCGGTGTTTTGTCCTGTCGGTGTTTTGGTTGTCGGTGTTTCGGGTGTCGGTGTTTCGGGTGTCGGTGTTTTGTCCTGTCGGTGTTTTGGTTGTCGGTGTTTTGTGTCGTCGGTGTTTTGTCCTGTCGGTGTTTTGTCCTGTCGGTGCTTCGGCCTGTCGGTGTTTTGTCCTGTCGGTGTTTTGTCCTGTCGGTGTTTTGTCCTGTCGGTGTTTTGGTTGTCGGTGTTTTGGTTGTCGGTGTTTTGTCCTGTCGGTGTTTCGGCCTGTCGGTGTTTTGTCCTGTCGGTGTTTTGGTTGTCGGTGTTTCGGGTGTCGGTGTTTTGTCCTGTCGGTGTTTTGGGTGTCGGTGTTTTGGGTGTCGGTGTTTTGACCCAGACCCACCCACACATGGCCATTAGACTGATGGATCGTGTATCTGGATTCATCAGTCCATAGGACCCGTTTCCATTTATATACGGTCCACGATAAATGTTCTTTACACCATGCGAAACGCCAAGTAGCATTCCGAGTGGAGATGAAAGGCTTATGAGCAGCCGCACGACCACTGTGACTCGTGAAATGAAGTTCTCTGCGAATGGTACGTGCACACGCAGAGGTTCCAGCATTGATACTCACCTGTACACTGAGGTCTTATGCAGTACTCCGTCGATTCTGTAGCGACTCTCCTGAGGGTTCGTCGTCCTCTAATACTGATTTTCTTTGGTCTGCCAGTACGTTTTGCTGCTTTAGGCACGCCAATTGTCTTCCACTTATTCAGTACATCCAAAATAGTCGACTTGGGTATGTTTAAACAACTGTCGATTTTTCATATGGACAACCCACTAATATAACACCCAACAGACTATCTTTTCTCAAAGTCAGTTCTCTCCCGCCGCGACATTTTCAGTCAACCCCACAGTGCGATGTGATCGCGGTTAGCTATAGGCTTGTTTTTATACCGTTTGTAGCAGTACCGCGCATCTTATCAACACAGCGAATCCGTTCGTTTACTTTTGAAGGGGTGTCCGGTGACTTCTGTCAATATAGTGTATATGTATCGCGCGATATACGTAACTGTAAAAAGCGCACAGTTTTTGTTGTCATTGGTGATTGTACTTGGCATGTTGACAGTCTTGGATAGGACAGACCCGTAGAGCCTCGCGTTTTCGATTGAAGGAGTACAAGACCTATACGCACAACCGTGACCTAAAGAAGTCATCGATCGCTAAACACTTATGAAAAGGACCACAAATTTTGTCTTTGGAAAAGCGAAACTAATTGACAAGCTAGATTCAACCACCAAACTTGATATTTTGGAAGCTTTCCATATACGTATATCCGAATTCTTCGCAACTCGTTAATGACATGGCATCCAAAGCATTTCTATCAAGCACGTGAAAGCACCTAACCGAAACCCGTGACTGTAAACACGACTTATGATATCATGTACAGTTTGAATATTTACGTGCCATTCGTCCCGATGAAGCTAGCTCAGAACCTAGCGAAACCTTGGTCGACTTGAAAAAATAAAATACTTGTGACAAGGTATATATCTTAATATATACCTTTTGCACTATTTAAGCTAAAGTTCTTAGATCAACGTGAAATTTACGAAAAGAGCTTTGCAGAAGAGCAAAAAACAAATAAATAAATGTCCCTGTATTAGCGGACAAGAAAAGTTTGTTTTGAGGCTGCATCAAATTCAAAGGGTTGTTTCATTAAGATTTCCATTAAGCAATCAATAATTCTAATGCATCAGAATTAATGCCCTAATGAGGGCTTAATGTCATAAAAAGTAATTACTATGAAAAGGACTCCTTAGATTGATATGACAGCAAGCGTTCTCCCAGGGAATTGAAATTATTATCTGCGGGCTACTTTCAAAAAGTGCGGTATGAAAGAAGACCATTCGGTTTAAATTTAATGTGTGGTGAGAACCGTATCGGTAAAAGCCATGTTTCAAAATGTTAACATCACTGTCCATCAGAGTATTAGTCGCAAATTCCTTTTGATGTAATATTTGATCTCCTTTCAAATATGAGGAAACGTTCCTTAAGATACTGCGGTTGCTTCATTCAGATGAAAAAAAAACGAATAAAAGGGTTTTATTCTGGAAATACATCCGAAGAAAAGCATTTCGTAACCCAGTGATATTAAACCAACAGGTAGTTGATGCCGCCAAAGCCTCCTTAGATGAAGTGATCACATGAGTTGAAGAATAAAGATTAAGTCTATTGTTTATATATATATAATAAGACAGTACGAAAAAGTATCACTGAAGACGTAAGGAAATTCAACTGTGAACTAGTAAGGAAAGCAATTGAAAACAACCAAAGCCTAAAGATAGCAAAGGGACATCTCAGTAAGGGAAAAAAAAACAGATTATGGCACTGAGAAAAGAAGATGGTTCTGTAACAAGAAATAGAGGCGACATTTTGACAAGAGTAAAAGATTTCTACTCCAAATTATATGAAAGGGATGATACATGTACTCCAGGCATCATGAAAGGTACCAGAGTTCTTCCAGTCCTTCCAGCAGAAGTTGCACATGCAATCAAGAACATGAAGCTGGGAAAAGCTCCAGGAGAAGATGGAATTACTGTAGACATCATAGAAGAAGCAAGTGGAGAAATCGAAACAGTACTCGCCCAAATTTTCACTAGATGCCTTAATGAAGGGAAAATTCCTGAGGATTGGAACAACGCTACAATGATCTTGCTACATAAAAAAGGTGACATTGAGGATCTCAGGAACTACAGAGCTATTAGCCTCCTATCAGTGGTTTATAAAATCTTCACTAAAGTTCTTTCACACCGCTTGAAGGTAACACTGGACATGGCTCAACCGAGAGAACAAGCTGGATTCAGGAGTGGCTACAGCACAATAGATCATATCCACGTACTGAGAGAACTAATTGAAAGAGCGAGGGAATATGAACTTCCATTGTGCATGGCTTTTATCGATTATGAAAAAGCCTTTGATTCGGTGAAACCATCAGCAGTTGCAATGGCTCTGAAATCCGCGGTATTGAAGATGCATACATTAATATTATTAATAACATCTATGAAAATGCAAGTGCAAAGATTCTGCTATTTGAAAATACAACACACATAAAAATTGGAAAAAGGAGTGAGACAAGGTGACACCATACCTCCGAAGCTCTTTAATGCCACATTGGAAAATATCTTTCAATCACTGAACTGGGAAAACAAAGGCATAAAGATTAATGGAGATTATCTAACCCACCTTCGTTTTGCTGATGACATAGTCATTTTTGCAACTACCCCATCAGAGCTACAGAGTATGATGCAGGAACTTGCTGACAAGAGTAAAGAAGTGGGATTAAAAATGAACTTTCAGAAGACAAAAGTGATGTTCAATGCTTTTACAAGAAATAAAGATTTATCGATTAATGGAGAAAAGCTGGAGATAACAGACACGTACGTTTATCTTGGACAGCAGATATCAAGTGAGGTCACATTGGTGAAGAAATTAATCGGCGTACAAAACTTGCCTGGAGAGCTTTTGGAAGAAACAGCATAATTTTCAAGAGCAATATGCCATTATGTCTTAAAAGAAAAGTGTTTGATCAATGCATTTTTCCAGTGCTTACGTATGGTGCAGAGACGTGGACCTTAACTAAAAGAGACATACAAAGGCTGCAGACAACTCAAAGCAGCATGGAGAGGTGCATGCTTGGTGTAACCAGGAGAGATAAGAAGAGGAACACATGGATCCGAAAAATGACAAGAGTGGAAGACATCATGATCAGAGTTAACTCCCTGAAATGGCAATGGGCTGGACATACTGCCAGAAGAACAGACCATCCATGGACAGCCGAAATTTTAGATTGGATTCCAAGGGACAGGAAAAGACCCAGAAGAAGACCACATGGAAGATGGGTGGATGAAATTCGAAAGTATGCGGGAGTGACATGGAGGAGACTGGCACAAGACAGACCGTTGTGGAGGAAACTTGGGGGAGACCTTCGTCCAGCAGTGGATTGATAATGGTTGACAATGATGATGATGATGATGACATATATATATATAGCATAGAAAAGTTAAATTTTCACTTAAGTAATATAACGTAAAACCACAACAAAACTGCGCAATGCTGCAAGTATTAGATGTAGTTAGTGTATGTAAAATTATATTAACATACAAGCGGTCTACCCTTATAAACAAACAAATAGGGCCAAAAAGCCTTCAGATAAAAAAAAACCCCAAAGCGAATAACGAAAAGACGAAACAATGCTAAGAAAATATTTACAAAAACATTCATTCAGAACCCCTGGATCACTCTTCAGGGAAAGGCATCCAGAGGCCCTGAGCACATAAGTTCAGTTCAGGTTTCATGAGAATGCAGAAATCTAAAAAAATTAATAATGGATATCCAATTTGAAATTTTGTGTTGTAAAATTTTGTTGCATTCTGTCTTCCCTACCTGAACTATAGAAAATACAAAAGAGTCACTAGGATTAAAATTGAACTAAAAAATGAACAAAAAGCTCCTTACCAAAACAATAATGTTACATGCACTGTTGTGTAAATGAAAAAGAAACATCAAAACGAAAACTCAGTCAAAATTCTCCCTAAAAAATTAAAAGATAGTAACAGTAACAAAAATCCTTCCACCAAACCCTTCATGACATAAAGTCATTCGTAGATAGTCACGGTTAAGACGTATATCCAAGTTGGGAAATTAAACTCCAGGTGTGTTCAGAAACCAAAGTAAACAAATTTAGCTGCAATTTCCTAGGTACTTTCTGAAATAATCCAATTTTTTTTTTTTTTTTTTATTGGAGGTTTAACGACCACCGTGAGCAACTCAATGGGCTATAAGCAATCGCCCGTCCCTAATTTAGGGTCACTGGTTCCAGGGAAGGGAGAGAACCAGTGCCGTAAGACAAACACAACATCCATGCCTCACCGGGATTCGAACCCGGACCCCAGACGGACGAATGATCAGAGGCCAGCGCCTTAGACCACTGCGCCACCGGGGCGGCTAATCCAATTTCTAAAACTTATTTGTAGACCTAATATATATATATATATATATGAACTTCCATTGTGCATGGCTTTTATCGATTATGAAAAAGCCTTTGATTCGGTGAAACCATCAGAAGTTGCAATGGCTCTGAAATCCTGCGGTATTAAAGATGCATACATTAATATTATTAATAACATCTATGAAAATGAAAGTGCAAAGATTCTGCTATTTGAAAATACAACACACATAAAAAATTGGAAAAGGAGTGAGACAAGGTGACACCATATCTCCGAAGCTCTTTAATGCCACATTGGAAAATGTCTTTCAATCACTGAACTGGGAAAACAAAGGCATAAAGATTAATGGAGATTATCTAACCCACCTTCGTTTTGCTGATGACATAGTCATTTTTGCAACTACCCCATCAGAGCTACAGAGTATGATGCAGGAACTTGCTGACAAGAGTAAAGAAGTGGGATTAAAAATGAACTTTCAGAAGACAAAAGTGATGTTCAATGCTTTTACAAGAAATGAAGATTTATCGATTGATGGAGAAAAGCTGGAGATAAAAGACACGTACATTTATCTTGGACAGCAGATATCAAGTGAGGGTCACATTGGTGAAGAAATTAATCGGCGTACAAAACTTGCCTGGAGAGCTTTTGGAAGAAACAGCATAATTTTCAAGAGCAATATGCCATTATGTCTTAAAAAGAAAAGTGTTTGATCAATGCATTCTTCCAGTGCTTACGTATGGTGCAGAGACGTGGACCTTAGCTAAAAGAGACATACAAAGGCTGCAGACAACTCAAAGAAGCATGGAGAGGTGTATGCTTGGTGTAACCAGGAGAGATAAGAAGAGGAACACGTGGATCCGAAAAATGACAAGAGTGGAAGACATCATGATCAGAGTTAAATCCCTGAAATGGCAATGGGCTGGACATACTGCCAGAAGAACAGACCATCGATGGACAGCCGAAATTTTAGATTATATTCCAAGGGACAGAAAAAGACCCAGAAGAAGACCACATGGAAGATGGGTGGATGAAATTCGTAAGTATGCGGGAGTGACATGGAGGAGACTGGCACAAGACAGACCGTTGTGGAGGAAACTTGGGGAGACCTTCGTCCAGCAGTGGATTGATAATGGTTGACAATGATGATGATGATGATATATATTTATTTATTAGCTCTTTCACACCGCTTGAAGGTGACACTGGACATGGCTCAACCGAGAGAACAAGCTGGATTCAGGAGTGGCTACAGCACAATAGATCATATCCACGTATTGAGAGTACTAATTGAAAGAGCGAGGTAATATGAACTTCCATTGTGCGTGGCTTTTATCGATTATGAAAAAGCCTTTGATTCGGTGAAACCATCTGCAGTTACAATGGCTCTGAAATCCTGCGGTATTGAAGATGCATACATTAATATTATTAATAACATCTATGAAAATGAAAGTGCAAAGATTCGGCTGTTTGAGAATACAACACACATAAAAATTGAAAAGGGGGTGAGACAAGGTGACACCATATCTCCGAAGCTCTTTAATGCCACATTAGAAAATGTCTTTTCAGTCAATGAACTGGGAAAACAAAGGGATAAAGATTAATGGAGATTATCTAACCCACCTTCGTTTTGCTGATGACGTAGTCACTTTTGCAACTACCCCATCAGAGCTGCAGAGTATGATGCAGGAACTTGCTGACAAGAGTAAAGAAGTGGTATTAAAAATGAACTTTCAGAAGACAAAAGTGATGTTCAATGCTTTTACAAGAAATAAAGATTTATCGATTGATGGAGAAAAGTTGGAAATAACAGACACGTACGTTTATCTTGGACAGCAGATATCAAGTGAGGGTCACATTGATGAAGAAATTAATCTGCGTACAAAACTTGCCTGGAGAGCTTTTGGAAGAAACAGCATAATCTTCAAGAGCAATATGCGAATTATGTCTTAAAAGAAAAGTGTTTGATCAATGCATCCATCCAGTGCTTACGTATGGTGCAGAGACTTGGACCTTAACTAAAATAGACATACAAAGGCTGCAGACAATTCAAAGCAGCATGGAGAGGTGCATGATTGGTGTAACCAGGAGAGATAAGAAGAGGAACACGTGGATCCGAAAAATGACAAGAGTGGAAGACATCATGATCAGAGTTAAATCCCTGAAATGGCAATGGGCTGGACATACTGCCAGAAGGACAGACCATCGATGGACAGCCGAAATTTTAGATTGGATTCCAAGGGACAGGAAAAGACCCAGAAGAAGACCACATGGAAGATGGGTGGATGAAATTCGAAAGTATGCAGGGAGTGACATGGAGGAGACTGGCACAAGACAAACCGTTGTGGAAGAAACTTGGGGAGACCTTCGTCCAGCAGTGGATTGATAATGATTGACAATGATGATATACAAGAGAACAAGCTGGATTTAGGAGTGGCTACAGCACTATATATATATATATAGAGAGAGAGAGAGAGAGAGAGAGGGGGGGGAAGACAAAGGCTACAGCACTGGGACGCTGATGCTTGTTGAGGCTCCAGCATTGAATTCCGATGATACCTGCGAGAGTGCTGCACGCCTATCGCGTGAAACGATTCTCGACAGCCGACGATGGTCACGTTCACCCAATGTCTTTTTACAGCCACACTGGTATCGTAAGTTGGAGGTTTTGCCGGAATTCTTGTAGTCACGGTACACCCTTGCAATGGTCGTCCGTGAAAATCCTAACTTTGTTTCGACCTCTGAAATACTATGGCCCATCTCACGAGCGCCAACTATGACACCGCGTTGAAAATCTCTTAAATCGTTATTACTTGTCATTCTCATGCCGAAAACAGCTCTGACTGCTGGGAAGGATGTCTATCGCTTTACATACGCACTGGCGGATGCAACCGAGTACGCGCATAGGTGACATTGCTATGTATTTTGCATAAGCTCGTCGATACCAGTTTTTCGGGCACTCTTCAGTGTATATATATATATATTAATACTAAGGGGACCTATTTTTAAAAATAATGTCCTCTGCTAATCACACTACTGCGCGCCGTCCTGGTGGTGCAATGGTCTAAGCGCAGGCTTCTGACCATTCATCCGAGATGGGTACAGGTTCGAATCCTAGTAAGGCATAGATGTTGTCTTTCGCTTACAGCACTGGCTCTCTCCTTTACCTGGAACCAGTGGCCCTAAATTAAGGACGGATGACTACTTATAGCTCATTGAGTTGCTCACGGCTGTTGATAAATCCCCAAACTAAATCAAATGTCGTTGCATGATCAGCGCGGCTTGTGGCAGATGTTTTAGCGAAAGACGGGAGAGTGCTACAGCACATGGCTGGCGTGAAGTGATACATTTACGGCAACTTTTGACCTGTGCTGTAGAGGATTTTAGGAAGGCAGCTTGTGACCCCATGTCTGAAAGCTGGGAGATTTGGGTTATAGTGCTCGCAAAGAGGAGCTCTTGGAAGCGAGGTAGAAGTTCAGTAAGAACAGAAGCAAGGTAGAAAGTCAGTAAGAACAGATGACCCTATTTGTAAAGGGAAATGCAACATTCTAGGACCTCCATTGGAGGGGCAGTCTATCTGGAATCTAACTGCAGCCTGCACTTAACGATGTGCCATACCAGAAGGTAAAGTGTCAGCTGCCTGACAGGCTTCATTTCATGGTAATTTGGCCACCTAACGCTAAAAAATTCAAGTAGCTGTTTATTACCTTACGTCACATACTTCACCTCAACTAAAATGTAACATGACTTTGTTCAGATGGCCCCAAAAAAAAACAATAGTCATAGTTTTCTTGTAACTATACCCATACAGCACAAAACGTTTCAGATATGTATCAATAATGTTACAATCTCTCATTTTCGTTACACTTTCAGATATATCTTACAATTACGTTTCAGGAACATCTATTTTGGAACATAACTCTTTGTACATTACGATTGCGTAAAAAATGGCATTCACCGACACTACTGTTTTATAGTTTCCACTGTACATAATTGCCACCTTCCGGCAATATTTCAGATTTTTGGTTTAGCAACGGCGTGGATACGCATGCGCATTTATGCCATTTCTCGTATTCGTATTTCCAAGTGCTACTGGGATATTCTTTGGTGATACTGTCGTACTCGAGTTAGCTAGTTAGTTGATTTAATATCTCATCATTTTTTTTTTTTGTGATTCAAGATCATCTGAAATTAAGTAATTGTTTTGATTATTACAATTTTTCATTTCTAAAAAGCATTTTATAAAATCTAAGTAGATGGCTGTGTTGTTGTATTAGTATACTATACCAGCATGTTGGTTTTATTTGAAGCTAAGAAATTTCATATTGGTAGGTATTTCGAGAAATGAAGAATTTGATTTTCTTTCTTTTTTTCGCTGAAATATAGTCTATTGCACATGTATAATAGAAATTCGACACATTCATTTGGGACAGAGTTTTATTACTTTTGTTATCAATATATAAACGCCGTCACTGTTCCCAATAGACAGCGGACTGCGTTGAATCTGTGAAAACGTAAACAACTCGTAATACGACTGCTGTTGAAACAGCTATTGAGTGTAATATTTTTTATTGTGATTTACAAAGTTTATTAAAACTATAATGTTCAACGTAGTAAATCCGTAACCGTAATATGATGATGTCACAAATATCTTCCAAATACGTAACAGTAATGTAACGAAGTTACCAATATGTTTCAAATACGTAACAGTAACATGTAGTTAGTATGTTGAAGTTACAAAGACATTTTACTGTAACGTATCGGTTATGTTTCAAAGTTATGTAACGTTTGCGGACATTTTGACGTAACCGTAAGGTTTCTGAAACATTACTGTTACATTGCGCAACGTATCTGAAAAGTCTCAATGTTTCAGTGCTACGTACTTCTAACATATACGAAATATTCTGTGCTGTGTGGGTAACCGTCATAAAATTGTGACTTTAACTCTTTAAGCGCTCGATTCACCTGAAACAAGTGGTGCCCAAAGTGTTCAGCGCTCCTCAAGACAAAGGATCACACAGCTGCCCGGTTTTACGAAATCTACGGAAAAACAATCCCCCCAGTCTCTCATCAAGGCAGTACAGATCACTAATCAATCCCTAACCAATCCCTAACGATAAGCGCTTCTTTCTAGCTTTTTATTTTCTGCTACGTGATCCAATGCATGACGGGAAAAGGCTTGCACCCCTGACATGGACATCATGCCAATGGGTGGAAAGAAGTGACTCAAACATCTCTTCTTCTTTGCTTTCTTAGGTTCGTCGCCATTGTTATAGTACTTTTGGCAGGTAATCAGTAAAAATTATTAGTGTTAATCACACCCTAAACCCTTTAAATAACAAACCTAAAGGAAAAGTAACGCTTTCTGATAAGTTCATTTGCTCTAACCGCGTTCACCCATTTCTTTGACAGCGAATATATTCACTCGAGATGAATTTAGCCCATTATGCTAACCCGGAGTTAATTCGTTCCAGCCGGTTAGGGGGGTTAATGTTTGACTAATACACGACTACATGCGGTAACTACCCCGAAGTCCGAACACCGGCCAAGCTCTGACGATTATCCAGAAGCTTGGGCTACTAAGCACTCGCTTACCGGGATATAAAACATCACTTTAGATAAACACACCGCATAAATATCTTCTCCGAGAGTAGAACACGTGCCCAACTCGTACGACTTCCCGGGAGCCAGTGACTCTGACCACTAGGTCACCGGAACAGAAAACTAGGAGCATTGGCGTTCATGTTGACCGAAGTTATCCATAGCTCCACCTGTGGTAGGCATAAGAGCTCCGTGACTGGATAAGGGTCCTTGGTCCTGTGAGGCCATCTTCATACCCAATCACAATAGTTGACGAGTTTCGACGCCACGCGGGTGAACAGCTGTACCCGGACTGTAAGTTTTAAGAAAAACAATCCAGTGATGGTATCATAATGCGAGAATTGTTCTCATCTATATCACTTGGTCCTGTTAATCCCCGTCCAACACACCGCCACCTCCAAGTCTTATACATGTATAGTTTCTGGATAAGAGTCCTAGGATTAACAGGACAGAGTTGACTGAATAAGAGTTGTCCTATGAGGCCTGGATAAGAGTCCTTGGTCCTATGAGGCCAGCTTCATATAGGAGTTGACTGGATAAGAGTCCTTGGTCCTATGAGGCCAGCTTCATATAGGAGTTGACTGGACAAGAGTCCTTAGTCCTATGAAGCCATCTTCATACCCTATCACGCCGGTTGACGGGTTAATATTCGACGTCACGCGGGTGAACAACTGTAACCGGACTGTAAGGTTTAAGAGAAACAAGCCAGTGACAGTATCCTAATGCGAGAATTGTTCTCATCTATATCACTTGGTCCTGTTAATCCCCGTCCAAAACGCTGCCACCTTCAAGTCTTAGGCATACATAGTTTCTGGATAAGAGTCCTAGGATTAACAGGACAGAGTTGACTGGATAAGACTCCTTGGTCCTATGTGGCGAGCTTCATGCTCAATCACGCTGACTGGATAAGAGTCCTTGGTCCTATGAGGCCAGCTTCGTATAAGAGTTGTCCTATGAGTCCTGGATAAGAGTCATTGGTCCTATGAAACTAGCTTCATATAAGAATTGATAAGAGTCCTTAGTCCTACGAGGCCATCTTCATATCCTATTACGCCAGCTGTAACCGGACTGTAAGGTTTAAGACAAACAGGCCAGTGGCAGTATCATGATGCGAGAATTGTTCTCATCTATATCACTTGGTCTTATTAATCCCCGACCAACACACTGCAACCTCCCAATCTTAGGCATTCATAGTTTCAGACCAAGTTCTGAATGGTGACTGTGAATCGGAGTGACACTTGAGTCAGGATTGTGACAAACATTTCGTGTGCGCCGCTAGCAGCCAAATTATAACCGAACATAATCCCATCGAACATTTGTCGGACACAATAGAACATTCGCTGGTCCTCGCTGGTGTCCAGCTGGCACCGGATAACTAAGGAAACTGACAGAATCAATATCACGTCGTGTAGAAGTGGATATCGCAGCGAAAGGCTTTCCAACACTATTTAGTAGCTGGTATAAGGTTATTTTTAGACATAAATATAAGATCTTTCTATGTTGACTATAGTATCGTTACAACACTAGTCTAGCTCAGTCACCCAAATCAAATGCAGAGGCGTAACTAGGGGCTGTCCCGAGAGGAGCGCAAGAAAGGGCGCAAAAACTACTACTACTAACTAAAATTGGTATTGTAATTTCCGCACCAGTTTCAGTTACACTTAAAATTCGAATTTCTTCCTCAAATAATTAAAAGATTTTAGTTCTTCACATTCAGGAATGAAGGAGATATTAGACATATGGTCCGTCGAACTAAAGCAGAACTACGGCCTTCGTCAACAATAATGGGGCCCGCGGGTTGTTGCTTTTTTTCACACCTCAAGATAAAACTGTCTTTGCACGATTATAAAAACCACCGTCTAGTACACCACGATTCACAAGCTAAGATATTTATTATTTACACTTAAGAACAATATGTACAGATAAAAGCATCATAAAATTAACTAGGCGAGATCTTTCGGGTCCCCTAGGGATCCATTATCAAACGTGAAAGCGCCACCCAAGTGCAGTACAATTGAGGCACGAAAAAAAATATTAGGATGTTTTTTTTCAGTTGGATGGACTAGACCTACGTTGTGCAAGATAAGGGTGTCGTTCACATTGTTGAAAATTCTCTGGGGGCTACTCGATCATTTCTGTAGATGCGAACCACTACTACCAGCTAAATTCGACCCATTTGATGTAGTACTGAAGGTCCGAACTTCCAAGCCGTTGCGAAATGCTGTACCAACAGACACAGTTTGATCGTGCCTCCCGCGTAGAAAGAACATTGGGGTATGACGTTAATTTTGTTCACTGCCACATACTTTCGAGATACTGCCAGACATTATTACTAATATAATATGAAAATTCTATATCTATCTATCTACGACTTATTAAATTAGTAATACATAAACCCACACACACATTGTTCAAGATTCTCTATTTGGTATGGTAACATTTTAGGACATGCGGAAGACACCCTAAAAATAGTACCAAAAATCACCACTGTGCCACTTGTGGTGCTTCAAGCAACAAATATTTTATTTGTACAAGACACTCATGCTATACAAAGATACTGACAAGAGCGATGCAAGGGATGCTGCTCAATGTTGGCCCATACTGAAGTTGTAAAACCTGAAGGCGATGAACACTGTATTCAACTGAACCTCTGTGGTGCTACTCACATGCATTGTGATACTGTCTTTCAAGTCTGTCAAATTTGGGACATGTCCTTGATAAACCACACCATTTAAGTGCCCCCCATAACCAGAAATCACAAGGATTAAGTTCCGAAGAACAACGTGGCCACACTGTACCACAGGTTAAGATGACTTTACCTAAGGCTTCACAGGAATTCATCGTACTCATTTAGCGTGATGAAGAAAACGTTGGGACAGCAACTCTGCCCTCCCCCGTCCCGAAAATACAGGCGCGGACCCGTGAACGGATCATTTAATCAGGAAGGGAATTCGAAATTTTGAAACTGACTGATAGATTGATTCGCCACACGAGCACTTGGGCATGCATGCGTTTATTGCAATCAGCTATTACAGGATCAAATTTAAAATTTGCATTTCATGATACCATTTTCATTATGAAGTTTCTTCGGCACAGGAGAAATATCTCGGCGTGAAATAAGAGCAAAAATGGTTTATTAACAAAAACGGAAATTTCTTTTCCCGAAAACAAAAACAGAATATCAAGAACAAAACAATGAAATCAAACAATGGTAGGGAAATTTCTCCCGAGATAACAATTGCAGATAGAACACACATTTCCCGACAGCATTTTCAATGGTGTTTCTTTTGAGATTGGGAAAGATATTAATTCATTAACAAAAATAGGAAATATGTTCGTAAACGAGAAATGAAACAATGCAGGTCTAAAACAACGCTCTGATCTAAAACTCGAAAATCACAAAGTCTATTTTGCTCTCAACTGGACAAGATTCAACTCATCTACTCCGCCATGACCATTTGCGAGGTTAGCGTGCCTTAGGATAAACTCAACTGCTGTGATACTGCACGTGCAGTACTATAGCCTGCAACATTATTCATTGACTGTTCACTGTTCAACAATAGCTGCGCCAGCATGTTCAACGACTTGTGAAGTGATAATTTGAGTCCTCGACCGGGTTTAACTCCAACATGTCCGAGCTACTCGAATCCAGTGATAATTCTCCTGAAAGCTTGTGGAGTCAATAGTCCTCTCCGTAATTTCTTACGACAGCGATATTTCCGAATTGCACCAGCAACGTTGCCATTGTTTTCATAAAACAGCTTCACAAGAAATGCGTATTCAGGCATGATGATGGCATCGTAGCTGATAAGAATGCCATTCAGCTGTTGTGACCGCTTTTTTTTACCCAGATCTTGGCTGAAACACGTGTGCTTATTCAAATGAAACTGAGATTTCCTTGTTTAGAGCCCCACAAGGAGGGCCATAGTTGTGACTTACGGAAATATCTTTCGCAAGCCCTGAAATGACCCCATACCAAATTTGGTTGCACTTAGGCTGCTAAATATATCTGAATACCCAGCAGGGGGCCTATCTTTTAGGATATTTCTGCAACATGACCGCTATTTTGAAATCCACCATGTTGGATCAAGATCAGATTTTTCAAATAGTAAGGGGGTCATGTTGCATATCCAGCAAAGACCAGAATGTTCTGAGAAACTGATTGCCGTAATCCGATTTGACACGTGTGTTGTTTTTCACAAGTTATCAACACGGAAAGTTGAAATAACCATTGTTTGTTGCAGGTAACTGAAGATGGCATTGACGAAAAAGGAGAGCATTGAGGTGATTCTAATGTCTGGGGAACGCAGCTTCCGTATCATAGCTGAAGACTTCAACAACCGACACCCAGAAATACCACCAATGTCACACAGCATTGTCGTATATCTGATATCCAAATTCCGATGGCTAGATGTTCAATTCCCTGTTCATTGGATTGGCCGGCGTGGTCCTGTGGAATGGCCACCCAGATCCCCCGATCTAACACCACTCCCTTATCTGTTGGGTCATCTGAAACACCTGGTGTATGCTGAGGAAATCCGCGACAAACACCACCTTCAACAAAGCATCATGGAGGCCTGTAACCGCCTTTCTCCAGATAATCTCTTGCGGGTGCATAACGACTGGATCAAACGCCTTCAGCTCTGTGTTCAGCAACATTGAACACATAAAATAGCTGCGCATCACAGGGTACTTCAGTTATTTCAGCTTTCTGTGTTGATAACTTGTGAACCACAACAGATATGTCAAATCCGATTACGGCAATTAGTTTCTGGTCTTGTTTGATATACAACACGACCCCTTTACTATTTGAAAAAAGTTGATCTTGATCCAATATGGCGGATTTCAAGATAGCTGCCATGTTCCAGAAAAAGTCTAAAAGATAGGTTCCCTCACCGATTCTTTGCTGGGCTATTGAGATATTTCATTTTCCCTTCCGTTTCTGAAATACAAGGGTGTCCTACGAATTTTCACTCACCCTGTAAAATTGTTGATCTGCTTTTATCAGTGAATAATAATGATACAATTCTCAAAAGGCGTGTTGTTAAAATAGTATCAGTGTTAAAAAATGTGCGGTAAGTTGCATCAGGAAGTGGAACTACAAAACCTGCACAACTTTCTGAGAAAATATAAAGCACTGTGTGATGCAAACAAAACCAACAACATGGTGCAACTTTGTACAATGTTGTGGTGGAAAGTTGCACCACTTTGTTGGGTTTTGTTTCTACCACACGATAACGTAGCTTTTGTGAGAAAGTGGTGAATCTGATGTCGTACCACTATTTGGTAAAACCCCCCACAGAATTTTTAGTATTGTATAGAACTCTTAGGGGTCAGGATGCGTCCCCTAAAATCCATTTTCGTGACCATTGGTGTACACAGATGGATTTTTTAACAGTTACTTCCGACTCGTGCGCCTGAACACCTTTTATTCATTTCCCAGCCGCAGTGTTTAAATGTCCGTGGAATTTACAGAACAGGCGTTTACAATAGGCTATTCTTCATTAGATGTGAGAACATATTTCCCAAAGCAATTTGTTTTGTGCGTGCTTTGCAGCTATTTGTTAACTTTTATTGAACTATGTATCCATTTGACTGATAATGCAGTGTAAATACCCGATAATTACGTGCAACCATCTCATTATTTTCACGGATAAAGGCCCTGAATCTGACAGCTCGCGTGATGATGATCGATAAACGTCACAATCAGGATCCGATCAAATTAATACCCCAATAAGCTCCAATCTCTGGGGAATGCTTGGGAGATGTGTCTTTGCATAGCATCCTTTCCCGTGTTTTATTCCTAAATGAGTGTTTCCTTGAGGCATATCCCACTAATCAATCAAATGTTATCTCTGTACATTCTTTGACGCTTTTCCTTATCTCTGAGCACTCATAGGACGGATAGCCGGAAGAAGATGCCTCACTACCCTTTGACGTCAGTCTTAATAGGCAGATGCGTTTCTCAGCGCACGGCAGAGAAACCCACCTCTGGAAACTTCCATTAAAATAGCATTAGTGTATTTGAGACACGCCACTGAAGGTGCCTCCTTTGCCTTGGAAGACTAGGGGAAAACCTCCGGATGCTTCAACCAGGCATTAATCAAGGGGACGGGGGAACATCGTGTGACCTGACCCAAATTAACCCCCACGCAAACTTCATTTACGCTCGGCGTAGCAATAATTGCACGCGCCTGCGAGCACGGTATTGGTTTATGACATAAATGTGTCCGAGATTACTCAGAATTAGGAAATCACGCCGAGATATTTCTCCTATGCCGATTGTTATTGAAATGCCGCGACTTTGCCGGGCCCCTTTTCTGCTAATGAGGAACTGAAAATTAATACAGAATCTTGCTCGCATACATCGCCTCGGTTCCACTGCGGATATTTTACGTGGAAATAAGTTAAAACAAGGCAAGCGATTTTCCTTCTCTGAGACAATGCATATAACAATGTTTGAGGTTTATTGAAGGTATTCAATCGATTCATTTATTAACATTAAAAGGAGGACACTCAAAATATTCAGATCACGAAGACGACGTAACTGGGTTTCATAACATTTGGAAAAATGAGCACGTTTGAAGATAAGTCACGCTTAACTGGAACGAGAAAGTGTTATATCTGTCTATACTATTGAAGGGAGATGTCGAACGTCACAAAAACGATCAATAAATTGAGGACGAAGGACGGAGAGAAGTACACTTTAGTGATGACCATTCGTGAAAAATTCGTTCTTAATGACTGACTCTTCATCGTGAGCGGTTACTTTTGCTGCTATGAATAAAAATTCCTCCAAAACGAATGACTGTTCATGTGAATGGTTTGTTTTCACTGCTATGGATGAAAAATTCGTCAACAACGAATGACCTTTCATGACCAATGTTTCGCTTTCACTGCTATGAATGGAAAATTCGTCCACAACGAATGATTCTTCATTGTGAATGGATCACCGCTATAAATGAAATATTCGTCCACAACGAATGACTCTTCAACGTGAATGGTTCGCTTTCACTGCTATGGATGAAAAATTCGTCAACAAGGAATGACCTTTCATGGCTAATGGTTCGCTTTCACTGCTATGAAGGAAAAATTCGTCCACATCGAATGACTCATTGTGAATGGCTCGCGCTCACAGCTATGGATGAAAAATTCGTCCACAACAAATGATTCTTCAACGTGAGTGGTTCGCTTTCACTGCTATGAATGAACAATTCGTCACAACGAATGACTTTTTATTGTTAATGGTTCGCTTTCACAGCTGTGAATGAAATCTTCGTCCACAACGAATGACTCTTCAACGTGAATGGTTCGCTTTCACTGCTATGGATGAAAAATTCGTCAACAAGGAATGACCTTTCATGGCTAATGGTTCGCTTTCACTGCTATGAAGGAAAAATTCGTCCACATGGAATGACTCATTGTGAATGGCTCGCGCTGACCGCTATGGATGAAAAATTCGTCCACAACAAATGATTCTTCAACGTGAATGGTTCGCTTTCACTGCTATGAATGAACAATTCGTCACAACGAATGACTTTTTATTGTGAATGGTTCGCTTTCACTGCTATGGATGAAATCTTCGTCCACAACGAATGACTCTTCATTGTGAATGGTTCGCTCTCACTGCTATGAATGAAACTTCGTCATAACGAATGACTCTTCATTATGAATGGTGAATGGTTCACTTTCACTACTGTGAATGAAAAATTCGTACACAACGAATGATTATCTGTTGTGAATGGTGAATATTTCGCTTTTACTGCTATGAATAAAAAATTCGTCTCCAACAAATGACTCTTCAACGAGAATGGTTCGCTTTCACTGCTAAGAATGAAAACTTCGTCTAAAACGAATGACTTTTCATCGTGAATGGTTCGCTTTCACTGCTAGGAATGAAAACTTCGTCCACAACGAATGGTTCTCCGTTGTGAATGGTGAAAGCTGTGCTTTCACTCCTATGAATGAAAAATTCGTCCTCCACAACGAATGACTCGTCATCTCTAATGGATAGCTTTCAATGCTATGAATGAAAAATTCATCCACAACGAATGACTCTTCATCGCGAATGATTCGCTCTCACTGCTATGAATGAAAAATTCATCCTCAACGAATGACTCTTCATCGTGAATGGTTCGCTTTCACTCCTATGAATGATCATTCAATCCACAATTACTGACTGCGACATACTCTGACGTCTCAGCGTGTTTAACTTTACCCCCTTCCTCCACCACCATCAATGAGTCTGGAAACGAATTTTTTATAAGAAATAACGTCGAGAATTAATAAATACCAACCGTTATGTGGGTGTGTAATCAGCAGTCGGCTATACATACCGGTCAATGAATTAAAACTTTTATGTAATACCGAGTTGGACCTCTTTCGGTCCGAATTAAAGATCCTATGCGGTTTGAAATAGATTCCCCAAGATATTGGAGTGCACCTACGTCTACAGCATATCAAACATTCCTCAGAGAATCCTCAACTGACTCAGATTTGACGGAGCAGGACTTTGCTGCCGGATCTGTTTTTCTACATGTCTCATACATTCTGAATGAGGTTCAGATCGGGATTTTCTGGTGGCGAATGAAGATGGCGGAAGTCTCTATCATGCTCGCTGAAACACATCTTGCACGACTGACAGCAGCATTGTTGTTGTCCATGAAACAGCCGTCACTGCTGGATGAAGAATCCACATTGCAGGATGGATGTGATCGGCAACAAAGTTCACCAAACTTTCGAGCAATATCCAGAATCTCGTTCAGTACCAATGGAACATGCCCCACACAATGAAACTACCTCCAGAACCTTGAATTCTATTACAAGGCAAGTTAGATCCATTGATTCATGGTGCTACCACCAAATGATCTGCCCACAGTCGGTACAGAACAATGTGTGCCGCGACTTGTCAGGCCACATGACTTTTGACTTTTTCCCAGTCTTCCAGTGTCCAGTAACGGTGTTCCTGACATCCCTGTGGACAAACTTTCCATTTCTTCGCAGAAATCAGTGGTTTTCTTGTGTGACTCGTCGGACCATATGACGTATTTCCAGTGTCCAGTCACGGTGTTCCAGCACCACTGTGGACGAACTTTCAGTTTCTTTGCAGAAATCTGTAGTTTCCGTATAGGACTCGTCGTACCACATGACTTATTTCCAATGTCCAGTCAGTCAGCCGCTCCGGTGGCGCAGTGGTCTAAGGCGCTGGCCTCTGATCATTCGTCTTTAAGGGGTCAGGGTTCGAATCCCGGTGAGGCATGGATGTTGTGTTTGTCTTACGGCACTGACTCTCTCCCTTCCCTGGAACCAGTGACCCTAAATTAGGGACGGACGACTGCTTATATAGCCCATTGAGTTGCTCACGGCGGTCGTTAAACCTCCAATAAAAAAAATGTCCAGTCACGGTGTTTCTGACACCACTGTGGACGAACTTTCTGTTTATTTGCAAGAAGCAGTGGTTTCCTTATTACTCGTCGGATCACATGACTTATTTCCAGTGTCCAGTCACGGTGTTCCTTGCACCACTGTGGACGAGCTTTCAGTTTCTTCGGAGAAATCAATGGTTTCCGTATAGGACTTCTCGAACCACATGACTATTTTCCAGTGTCCAGTCACTGTGTTCCTGACACCACTGTCGACGAACTTTCCGGTTCTTTGCAGAAATCAGTGGTTTCCGTATAGGACTCGTCGCACTACATGATTTTTTCGAGTGTCTAGTCACGGTGTTCCTGACACCACTGGAGACGAACTTTCCATTTCTTCGCAGAAATCAGTGGTTTCCTTATGTGACTCGTCGGACCATATGACGTATTTCCAGTATCCAGTCAGGGTGTTCCTAGCACTACTATAGACGAAACTTCAGTTTCTTCACAGGAATCAGTGGTTTCCGTATAGGACTCGTCGGACCACATGACTTCTTTCCAATGTCCAGTCACTGTGTTCCTGACACCACTGTGGACGAACTTTCCGTTTATTTGCAGGAAGCAGTAGTTTCCTTATATGATTCGTCGGACCACATGACTTACTTCCAGTGTCCAGTAACGGTGTTCCTAGCACCACTATAGACGAATTTTCAGTTTCTTCGCAGAAATAAGTGGTTTCCGTATAGGACTCGTCGGACCATATGACGTATTTCCAGTATCCAGTCAGGGTGTTCCTAGAACTACTATAGACGAAATTTCAGTTTCTTCGCAGAAATCAGAGGTTTCCATATAGGACTCGTCGGACCACATGACTTATTTCCAATGTCCAGTCACGGTGTTTCTGACACCACTGTGGACGAACTTTCTGTTTATTTGCAGGAAGCAGTGGTTTCCTTATTACTCGTCGGATCACATGACTTATTTGCAGTGTCCAGTCACGGTGCTCCTCGCACCACTGTGGACGAACTTTCAGTTTCTTCGGAGAAATCAGTGGTTTCCGTATAGGACTTGTCGGACCACATGACTGTTTTCCAGTGTCCAGTCACGGTGTTCCTGACATCACTGTAGACAAACTTTCCTGTTCTTCGCAGAAATCAGTGGTTTCCGTGTAGGACTCGTCGGACTACACGACTTTTTTCCAGTGTCCAGTCCAGGTGTTACTGACAAGACTGTAAACGCATTATCCGGTTCTTCGCTGAAATCAGTGGTTTCCCTCGAAAAAAAGAATCGGGGGTTTTCTTCAATTCCCTGCTCATAGTTCGCTGAGATATGGGTGGGGAACAACCTTCACTGAATGCTTCAGCCAATTGCTGGACATAGGAAGTCCTGTTTCTCTCTACAAGACTCCTTAGACGACGGTGGTTTAATTCCCGACAGATTGCCGTCGCGCCACAATTAGGCCTCTTAGACAAGCAATTACGGTTATTTTCTCACTGATTAAAGACCCAGGATATCTCAGCTTTTGACAAACCAGTCGGTTTTCAATATCGTCGCTCCAGCCAGACAGGCACACACAATAAGCTGTTCATGGAGCTCCAAAAGATCCTATGTTTTTCCCATTGTGATAAACACTACTGACGAGCAGTAATCTTACACAGTTGTGTAGATCACGTCTTGACGCCCGTGACCAGGTATTTTGCATACACGCTGTGTAAGTGACGTTTACTCGCACCTGCAAAAAGGTTTCTAATGCAGTGGCCGGCGTGTGTAGTAAATAATGGTGAAACTTATAAATGGCAATGATACGTGAATACCATTCATTTGAGTGGTGTGTCCGAATCGTTCTCCGCGTGCCGGTTCGTGCGAAATAATTCATCGTGAAATGCGAATGGTGAAAAGCTCGCGCTTTTCCCCCGGTTTACCAAAAAGTGTTGTGGCCTTGAAAGTGCTTTATTCGTAAACACGGGAACCTTACAACGAATGATTTACTCAGTGAGCATTATGACAAACAAGAAACTGAGTGATCATTCGTGAATGATCCTTTTGCATGGATAACGAATAAACACCTAAGAAAAAAGGATTTATGCCAACACTAGTACGTTGGGTATTTCACCTAGAAACGAAATACACGGTCGTATCAGAATAATATGGCTATCCCCGGAATCAGTGTACCCGCCGAGGCGCGTCACGGAGTGCACGTGACAAGGTCGGCCACACGGAGATATAAGCGACCGGCCAGGACAGATGAGCGTAGTGCGTTACGTGAGCACGTTCGGCAGAGGTAATGCTTTGACGGACTTTCAAAGAGGAATGCCTATCGGCTACCGCGCCAAGGGTGGAAGTATCTCCGAAACAGCACACTTCGTGGGCTGTTCGCTAGGTGCTATAGTAAGGGTGTACCAAAAATGGACTGCTAGCACACCGAATACCTCTAGACATCATATCTGTGGAGCCCCGAAGTCCATCGACGACAAAGGAGAGTGTCGCCACCGTCGACTGCTAAAGGGCAATCGACGCGCAGCAATTGATCACTTAAATGAACGCTGGGAGTACCTAAGTACGTGACCACGATAACAGTAGAGCGAACCCTGTTCCGTATGAGACTCCGGTGTCAACGCTGCGTCAAGGCACCCATGTTAACGCAGGTCCATCGGCAACGACGCCTGTAGTTCGCATGGGACCTCCGTCATTGGACAGTGGAAGAGTGGAAGAAGGTTGCCTTCTCGGACGAATCGAGGATTCTACTCCGCATAAGTGACGGGTGTTGGCGGATACGGCGTCAGACACACGAGAACCAACACAGGGACACGCTTGTCGGTCAAGTTTAGGCAGGCGGTGGCAGTGTGCATGTCTGGGAGATGTTTTCCTGGTATGACCTGGGACACGCTGGTACCTTTGGGTGGGTCCCTGAACGCCAATGACTGCTACTTGTCCATTTTAGCTGGCCGCATGCATCCCTTCATGTTGGACGTTCGCCCTGGTCGTGATGGTGTCTACCAACAGGATAATCTACCTTGCCACGTCGCTAAGAGGATGAGTGACTGGTTCCAGGAACACGACAGCGATGTATCTCTTATCACTTGGCTGGCGAAATCGCCCGACCTCAATCCCTTAGAGCAGTGGGACTATTTGGATCGACAAGTTCGATATGCCGACCCACAACCACATCATCTCTAGGACCTCCGTGTTTTGCTGTAGTCTGAATGGGCACATGTGCCCCGGGCTCCCTTCCAGGGCCTCACTGCGTCCATGCCACTCCATCTCGCCGCTGTCATCCGGGCCAAGGGTGGTTATTCTCATTATGAGGTAGGTGGTCATATTATTCTGATACGACTGTGTATATTAAGGCGGAACACGCCATTTATTCCGTATTTCAAGCATGATTTTCGCTTTCGCATTTTTATGTACTGGTTCGGCAAACTGTTACGAATTTTGATTACCAGGGTACACAAACCTAAACAAATATTTCTTTCTCAGTTGTTGCGAAGCTGATGACGTCTCATAATTTAATCCGGAAAGCAGTTTGCATTAACTGAACACCCACTCGAAAACTAAGCGTGACGTCAAAAATATTTTTCTTGGTTGTTGCTATGGTGATGAGTCTTTCCACTGCACCACCAAATTGGGACAAACGTTCGGACAGAGCAAATTATATTGTTTCTGATAGCTGATGATTCCTCCTATATTTGAGAAAGACACTTTCCCCTTTGAGAGAGAGAAAAATGTCACCGTTTAAAATTAAAAAAAGGGGCAATTTTTGCTTATTACATTTCCCCAGGTTTTAACTAATCAATCATAAATTGGTTTCCAATTAATTGAAGGTAAATAATACTTGTTAATTAAAAACTATCGCTAGCAATAAAAATATGAATGAGATCTGCAGTAAGCAAAACATTTCAATAGTGAAAAAATAATGTAGCTGGAATTTTTTTAAATTTGACATGTTACGCTTGTTTCGCTGTTCATACGTCATAACGAAAACATGAGTCGATTGATGCTAAATTTGTGCTTGTTATGATAGCAACTATTAATTACTTTTCAGCTTCCTCTTTTACAGTGATTGCGATGTTTCTAGATACAAAACAAACTCTAAGATTTTCTGAATTTTCAGTAGCAAGTATGTTTAAAATTGTTTTCTTTTTCTTTTTCATCGCTTGACTGATCACCATTCTTTCCCCGAATGTGCTGCAGTATGTCCACATCTGTGAGTTTGAATCCTACTTGATTTTTAAAAACTGAGAAAGATAATTTGGTAACATTGTAAAATTTTTCGTAACTTCAAATCTTTTTAACTCCACCTTTTCGAACTACACTGATTGCTTCGATTTATCACTAATCGTTTAAGCTTGTTTAAGGCCATGATTTTCGATTTTTGTAAACACACTGCACACCCTACTAAGTAAATGAGCAGTCGAAGTTCAACTAAATTCACTAAATGTACCTAAAGTCATTCTTTTCTACCTAGGTGAGACTTCTTTAACAACACCCATTGGAGAGCAGGGTGACATTACTGAAGAGATGAGGAATCCTCGTCATGAATCATATCGCTAGTGTGACGTCATTTACCTAGTATTCTTCCCAATACATATTATCTCGCAGCAGCCGTGAACAGAGATTAAAGGCTGTAAAGGAAACAAAATAGGAGGACATATAAAAAAGTATTTTCCCAAGTGTTTGGGGTAGGAAGTAAACAGAAAGAGTTGAAACTACGGAGTATTGTAAAAGCCCCGTAATTCTTGGTATTCCCTGGAAAGAGGAAGGGGTGATTTATTACTGGGAGAATTCTATTTTGTTTGCTGTAAATCGTGCTGGTATATACGGTTTCTCCAAAAAGTGCTGTTCGTATTGCGCGTTAAAATAACAAGAAAGAATATTGCGTAGTTCAAAGGATAGACAAAAACTTCGGTTTACTCGGAATTTCGTGTCATGCGAGGGGCGCTATATGTGGGTTCGATGTATGAGTTGCATAAATAAACAAGAAACTACGCTCAAACTGTTTATTTATTTTGCAGAAATTTCACTGTACTTCACATTTTTACAGTGCAAAGGATGTACATACTTTCCTTTCCCGCGTGATTTTTAACCGGAGGAAAGGAAAGTATGTACATCTTTCGCATTGTAAAAATGCTTCTGAAATTCATGATCCATTTCCAGTGACTACTTTCCTGAATTAAGCGAAGCACGTTTCTGAAACAACCTTTCCTGTGAAATGACGGAAAAAACCCCTGATTTTTACGGATTTTTCCTACTGCAGGAAAATTCTGAATTTTCAGAAATATTTTCCGCAATTCCTTATATAATTTCCGATAATAAGAGCGATTTCCGGGAATATTTGAAGTTTGATTAACTATTCATCACTCAATGGCATGATGATGCGGCCATAGTAGTCGCAAAAGTGCTCGCTAGAGCTTTTATCTACTATAATGTTTTAAATTGTAAATAAAGACGTTTTTCAGATCCTATCTTTTCAGAAGGGATATTTAAAATGTGTATATAACGAAGTAAATTTCTCCGTCATTTTTATCCGCGCCAGGATTCGAACCCGGGTCCCCTCATTCCGGAATAAGTTGCTCTACCAATTGAGCTCGTTTTATTCTGATTCCTATCTGTCTTTATGTCGTGTGCGTCCTTCTGGCAGGTACGTCACATCTCCTGGTATGTGTGGTTTGGCTGTTTCATGAAAACTTTTCCGTGCTTCGACAGCTTTGAATTCTTCTTGCCTATCAGGTAATCCCAAAAGTACTGTCGTTTTTTCAACGGAACAGATGTTTTAATCCGTATAATAAGTGCCCCCGGTAATTACAACCTTCTCCCATCGATCGACAAGGTTTTGAATCCCAGGATTTCGATGCAAAAATGGGGGGGGGAAGGGTTCGCCGTACCTCCTCCACATTTCGAAGTGCAGTCACAGCAGGATGGTTTTGCAGGCTGCGAATGAGGTGGTAGTCGGATGGGGCGATGTCAGAGGAATATGCTGAATACGGAAGTGTCTCTCATCCGATGTCCTGCAACGTGGCACTGGTCATTTTCGCTGTATGTGGTTTTGCGTTGTCCTTCTGCAGCAGCACGCCTTTACGATTCACGAGTGCTAGACGTTTATTCTGTAAAGTAGCGCGTAGACGCTGCATCTGTTGACAGTGCACTTTCCCTGTAACGGTTTTGTTGGGTGGCAGCAGCTCGTAATGGATTATGCCTTGCATATCCCACCACATAGACATCAAAATCTTTTGTGGGAAACGTCCTGGTTTCACTAATGCTGCAGGCACATTCCCTTTAGGAAGCCACTGCCGTTTATGCTTAATGTTGTGATAAACAATCCATTTTTCATCGCCCGTGACAAATCCGTGCAAAAACGTCTCCCTTTTTTCACGGGAGAGCAAAGAAATGCAAATGTTCACACGCTGTTGTGGATTGAGATCATGGGGTACCCACTTATCCAGTTTCGGCACATAACCGAGGTCCTGCAGATACCGGTGAACAGTGGAATGGGCTGAATGAACACGTGTGGCCAATTCCTCGACTGTTGTCTGCGAATTTCTCTCAACAGCAGCTTTCAGCACCTCGTTATCTAGCTCATTAGGCCGTTCTGGTCGCTGCATATCCTTGAGGCAGATGTACCCCTTCGAAATTTCTGGAACCAGCGTTGACATTTTCTGACCTTCAGGGTACCCAGCCCATATGCGGCATTGGTATTTTGTGTTGCTACCGTCGCTGAATGTCAATGGTGGAACTCATACAGCATAATGTGCCTAATGTGGTCTTCGGACACTGTCATTTCCTATACGGTTTAAGTACACAACGATTGCACCTAGAACTCCCGTTTGCTGTCTCAAGTGACTTGAAGGTCTGCTCGCGGGATCCCTCTTATACTCACCGTAGTCGACGTCATAGTCTGGGCAGCAGGGGAATCACTACTTTTGGGCTTGAGCAAAACGACATTACTTTTGAGATGACCTGATATTAAATTTCAGTTGTCTGTCGCAGAATCTGGTTTTGTAGTTCTGTAGAGAGATGGGATATTGTGGATAGCATATCGCATGAAATATTAGTTATTGTGGCACGGTATATTCCTTCCCTTCTCATCTATTTCGTGCACTAGCTATTGTATATTGTGTAACCGTAAGAAACCGGGTACTTAATTTATTGTGCAGGTGATTGCACGATGCCTATATATCAGTCTGTGGGCCCCTTAAGACAAAAGTTATTACAGCTATCAAGAGTAAATGATATATTCACGATTTTTGTTAAACAATTCTACAAAACATTGCGCTTTTCTTTAAAGATAATGGAAAGTCATTATAAGTTTAAAAAGATCTCAAGTTCCAAAGCATTCTGTTCACAATGAAAGAAATACGTAATTTATAATCAGTCCTCCTACAGAGAAAACTAAATTCTCATGAAACTATTCAGAAAAATAATTAGCTCCAACAGGAAATAAAACTACTAATTCACCCGCATTAATAGCAAAAAACATTTCATCATTTCGCGATTAGAGTTCAACCTAATACGTTATGCCGCTTTACGTGGATTTCTAGCTCAACATATAGCACCACACACGTCTTCAAATGAAGATGAAGTCGAACGTGGCTAGTTTGATTTACACCTGGCGCAATCGGAAAGAATCTGAAAATATCAAATTTGAAGATTTTGCGAAATATCTGTATAAATAGGGGAAAATCCGAAACGTACTTTTCTGAAATAAACTGAATCACTGACTACGGAAAATCTGTCAAAACACTGTAGTTAGAGGAAACTGATATTTCGTTGAAAGACGAACGCCTACCTGCATCTTTTCTGCACGTCAAGAATTTCCATAAATTCACACCAATTAATTTTTAGAGTGTGACATCAAAAATTCCTTAGATAAAACCAGTTGAAAAAGACTGAGACAATATTCAGTCGGCTTAATGCGACGATTTATAAATAGTTAATACTCTAAGGTTTCCATTCAATTGCGACTGAATTTTTTTATCGATAAACGCTCTCATTCTGCAAACACACTGCATTTATTATCTTTTTCATCTAAGCGAAGTAATCCCTAAAGAGGCAAGTTTTGTCTGAGTTAGGAGCAAACCTATACATTTGTCTGTTTAATATATGTAACATTAAATGGATTATAAACAATTTTTTGCTTTCCAGTCTCATTAGATTTAATATCGGCAACACAAATATTTCTAGTACTGGTGCGATAAAGCTATCGTTTCATTTGTCTGTTTGACCGTCGTTTTAAAGTAAGCAGAATTTTCTCTTCCAGAAGTTGAAAGAAAAATTAAATTTTCATCGCTTCCAGAAAAGTTAAACATGTTTTTTAGGTATTCTCATTATTTCTAGCTTTTCCTTGTACTCCAAGTCTACGTGTAATCGTTCATGTACTTAAAAGTTAAAATAATCTATCTTTCATATCGCTAGCGTAAGCATATGCAAGATATTTTTCAGACATTTCAAGAACAGTTTCCGCGATAGATATGAAAGAAATGCATTTAATAAATAGTTTTTTCAATACCTAAAATATCGATTTCAAATTTTCGAATAAGACATGAGCGGTATGATTCACTTACGGCGTTGGCTACGTCCCTTATCTGGGACCAGTAGCCCCAGATTAGGGACAAGTGACTGCTTATTACTCTTAGGGTTATTCTTTCTCATCGTTAAACTCTGAAATAAAAAATGTCGTTGCATATCAGAGAGAAATAAGCATGACCATGATTTTCTACTTACTACAGAATTTGCAATATATCTGTGTCTGGCTGCAACAACTAGTATCATCGACAGGGGGACACATAATGTATAGTCTGCCTGTGAATAATACTGTATAACCTCGCCCAAGAATTTCCTCGGGAATTTCTACATACTGTGGAATATTGAAAACTAGCACTGCATTACTTTAAAAAAAAGTTCATATTGAGCCAATTTAAGCAGATAGTCATTTTCGGGAAGACAAACAAATTTGAATTCGATAGAGACTTACAAGGTGTGTTCAGAAAGTGTACCAGGACTATATTTATATTTAAACATAAATGACATTTACAAAATGATCGAATGTAACCTCTATACAAAATATTCTACGTCTGCATTGGTCTCAGCATTTTGTAAATTCATGAAGCACGTTCCGAAGTCTTCATTTGGTATCATGCTTACCAAGCTAATCGACTGTATCTTTGCTGAGGTCATGCAGTGGCTCCAGCATTTCTTCCACTTCATAAAGCACATTTAGAAATCTCTTTTTGGGAACATGTTCATCAAGCAAATCGAATATATCTCCTTCAAAATACTCTCCTTGAGAAAGGCCTTCCCCAGTTTGGAGAAAATAAAAATGTGTACTGGCTGTGCAATCTCATAGCAAAGGAGTTGTCATTCAAACCTGTTAACACAGGACATGTGAAGTTTCAAGGTTAGATGAATTTATCTTAATCTTACAAATTGATGCTTTTAAGCAATTACTAGGGTTGCAAGAACTATGCTTTTAAGCCAATACTGGAGTTGCAAGAACTCTGTTTTTAAGCCATTACTGGAGTTGCAAGAACTATGCTTTTAAGCCATTACTGGAGTTGCAAGAACTATGCTTTTAAGCCAATACTGGAGTTGCAAGAACTATGCTTTTAAGCCAATACTGGAGTTGCAAGAACTATGCTTTTAAGCCAATACTGGAGTTGCAAGAACTATGCTTTTAAGCCAATACTGGAGTTGCAAGAACTATGCTTTTTAAGCCAATACTGGCGTTGCAAGAACTATGCTTTTAAGCCAATACTGGAGTTGCAAGAACTATGCTTTTAAGCCAATACTGGAGTTGCAAGAACTATGCTTTTAAGCCAATACTGGAGTTGCAAGAACTATGCTTCTAAGCCAATACTGGAGTTGCAAGAACTATGCTTTTAAGCCAATACTGGAGTTGCAAGAACTATGCTTTTAAGCCAATACTGGAGTTGCAAGAACTATGCTTTTAAGCCATTAGTGGAGTTGCAAGAACTATGCTTTTAAGCCATTACTGGAGTTGCAAGAACTATGCTTTTAAGCCAATACTGGGGTTGCAAGAACTATGCTTTTAAGCCAATACTGGGGTTGCAAGAACTATGCTTTTAAGCCAATACTGGAGTTGCAAGAACTATGCTTTTAAGCCATTAGTGGAGTTGCAAGAACTATGCTTTTAAGCCATTACTGGAGTTGCAAGAACTATGCTTTTAAGCCATTAGTGGAGTTGCAAGAACTATGCTTTTAAGCCAATACTGGAGTTGCAAGAACTATGCTTTTTAAGCCAATACTGGAGTTGCAAGGATAACATTTGTCCTGAAGAACTAAATGTTACATGCTTCCTTCATTCTCTGAAATGGCACAAAATATATTAATACTCGTGGTTTATTCTTTTATTTCATCATGCGCAATTAGAATTTCTTGAAAAATAATTTAACCGACTTTAATTACTTCATTATTAGGAAAAAAAAGCAGTGGTTTCATTTTGTACCAAAAATGCAGTGGCCAGAAAAAGAACCATGTTTGTTCAAACATGTTTTCAGATATTCGATTAAAAACAATTCTGGCTGGCCACTGCATTTTTAGTGGTAAATACATCAAACAACATCACAAATATTATGCGTGTTAGAAAGTACTGTCGTGGCTTCGTGAAAAATTTGCAGAAGGCATACTTGCTAGTTTCCCATCGGAGAAAACTATTGTACCATCCCCCGCTGTGTCACCCCTCCTCAAGTGTAAAAACAGCACAGCAAACACATGCATAAGTTGAGGGCCGCGGATGGCCTCGTCGTTAGAGCAACCGCATACCTCTGAGAAGGTTGCGAGTTCGATGTTGTGTTACTGTGAACAACTGAACATCCAAGGTGCCTCGGATGGGCACATTAAGCTATCGGACCTAGTTAAAATATTAACGGTTGTTCCATTCCTGCCCTCACCTCCCTTTCTGCAAGTGTTGCTTGTACTCCCGACTATGTCGACTCGCATTTTTCGTCTAGCATTCCTACTTTTCGTACCTCTGTCCTATTAGGAGCTTAGAAGTTTCGCTCTATGCCACCTCCTCACTTTCTTTTGGTGAAAGAGGGTTTAACAGCAAACTCAACGAGCTTATATGCATTCTCCAGTCCCTAATTTAGGGCAACTGGCTGCAGGGAAAAGAGAGATCCAGTGTCATAAAACAAATAAAGCAACCATGTCTCGTCCGGGACTCAAAACAAGACTCACTCGGTCCAGCGGTCACAAGCCAGCTTTTAGATCACTGTGGCTTACTTCCTACTTCGCCTGACCCAATAGTCATTTTCGACCTAGGTGTTTAAGACTCCATACTTTCTCTAAGGGGGAAAACCCGTATATACACTTAAAAATTATGTGGTAGGTTGCACCAAAAAGTGATGATACTCCAGCTGGACGACTTTCCGGAAAAAATACACTCCATTGTGTGAAGCGAACAAAACCCAAAAGCATGGTGAAACCTAGCACCATAATATAGTGCAATCTTGTAGCATAACATGTTGCAAAGTTGCACTATGTTTTTAGGTTTTTGTTTGCGCCACACAAAGACGCGTCTTTTCTCTGAAAGTTGCGCAGCTGGAATAGCACCACTTTTTGGTGCAATCTACCACAAAATGTTTAGCAGTGTATAAATGGATAATCGGTGCACTACCGTAAGTGCGCTCTACCCCTTTGTATTGACCCGCTGTCCAGTTTCAGGAGTTTCGGTGCCTAGACTTGTGAAATCGGTGCGCGCAATCATAGTTCACACGTTGGCGAACGCAGAATTGATTGTTCACTGGTAGGCTTGTTACTGTTTTAGGTGTACGTCAAGCGTATATACGCCACAGTAGGTCATGTGCATTTAAAGCGTTCTATTTCATGTGAATTTGAAAAAGGAAATAATAAAAACGGTTGCAGCTGAACATTTGTGTATTTTTGCGGGTTAGACGCCACTTGCCGTCTTCACCATACGGTTGGAAAGACGGTTCGTGAAATTTGGTGAGGAGGATTACGAATTGCAAGATGACTGTCCTTTAGGAAGACCGGCGAATCCTGACGATGACATTCTACGCGTAGAATTTAGAACAAGACCCATTTTCCGACGTCCGTAAAAATGGAAATCAAGTATGAAGTTCCTCCTTCCACCATTTGGCAACACATCTGTAAGTGGGATTCATTTTAATGTAAGCAAGATGAGATCCACGGGAGTTTGACACAAAGATAGCTAACGAATATCAAGGAGTTTATTTTCCCCTTACATACGGTATGAAAACAATCCGATTTCAGACAGGTTGGTTACTGGAATTGAGAATTTGCTACTCCAGTATAACCCCGTGAAGAAACAAGTGTACTTGTAAGCCCGGACATTCCGCTTCAACCATTTTGAAACCGATTACTCATCAACTGAAGCTCATGTTGTGCATCTGGTGGGACAGGAAAGGACCCCTTTCCATTATGAGAACTTGTATTCTAGAAAAGCGCATGTTGCGCATCAAGTGGGACGCGAAATGACCCCATCCATTAGGAGGACCTGTCTTCTATTTAGAAAAGCACATATTACGCATCTGGTCGAACAGGTAAGGACCCCATCCATTATGAGGACTCATCGCCTAGAAAAGCGCGTGTTGTGCATCTAGGGGGACAGGAAAGAACTCCAGACACTACGAGGACTTGTCGCTAAGCAAAGCTCATGTTAAGAAGAAAAACTCACATTGTTTTGTTCCTTACGATCTGTAGCTCGGAACATCATATGCCTTTGGCGGCTCGTATTTTCCCTTTTATCTTTCACACATGTCGCGTGATTGGTGGCACAATCGAATGATTTGCACATAACACCTGCCTGTACACAGCTACCAATTTGAATACCAACATGCCGACTCCACTTTGAAGGGCACGGTAGTGTTTATACATATATACACTGCTGGCCACACAAAATGCAACACCAAGGAGGAAGCATCCGTTTGGCCTGAAATTCGCAGCATGCGTCGCCCGCGGGAGAACTTGCAAACGATTAGCATTGCAGGGCACATGCAAATCATGTGTGCCAACGAGAAGCACTATAAGAAGGATGCACAGGAGGCGGGGTGTAAGTAGTGGAAGTGGAAGCTGCCGGATGTGTGCGTGGGAAGCTTCCTGATGCCTGGTCGCAGAATACGGCAGTCATTTTAGCACGTTTCGGAGTTCGACAGAGGGCGATTAGTGGCTTATCGCGACAGCGGTTTATCGTACCGAGACATCAGCGCCCGTGTGGGAAGACATCCAGCCACAGTGATGCGAGTATGGATTCGGTGGGTGCAATAGGGACAGACGGACCGACGTGAGCGATTGCCGTAACCGCGGCACACCACCGGACGAGAGGACCGGCATGTTGTGCAGCGGACATTGACTGCTCGCACAGCCACATCACGAACGTTAGCGCAGGAATTAGGATGTGTTGCGCAACAACCTGTGTCAGCACGTACCGTTCGACGTCGTCTACAGGAGCGGGGACTTGTCGCACGGTGCATTTTGCTCCAATTACCATTCACGTTACACCACCGGCGAGTGCGGCGGCAGTGGGCAGTTGAAAGCAGCACCCGGACTACGGAATGGCACGACATTGTCTTCTCCGACGAATCCCGCTTCTGCCTGCAACACCACGATAGTCGGATCCGCTTCTGGCGGCACAGCGGCGAGAGACTGTATGACGACTGCATTATGCATCGCCATACCAGTCCGTCGCCTGGCATTATGGTTTGGGGCGCAATTGGATATGACACCCGCACCCCTCCGGTACGCATCGCCAGTACACTCAACAGCCACCGCTACGTCTCGGACGTTTTGGAGCCTGTAGTCCTCCCTTACCTGCAGGACCTGCCAGCGGCCACGTTTTAACAGGACAATGCGCTCCCGCACGTGGCACGCATCGTGCAATAATTCTTCACGGCCCACCAGGTGTCACTGCTGCCGTGGCCCGCCTGTTCTCTCGATATGTCGCCCATCGAACACGTCTGGTCGCTGATTGGCAACCGAGTGGCCCGGCAAGCACCACCCGCGGCTACGCCTGATGAACTGTGGCAACGTGTGGAGCAGCCTGGATCGACATAACCCAAAGCCCACATCCAAAGCCTCTTTCGTTCGATGCCGCGGCGTGTAGCAGCCGTTATTGCGACTATGCTCCAGCTTTATGCGTCTGTCCGTCCGCACGATAACTCACGTAAACATGGTTCGATTTCAATGAAATTTTGGTATATGGTAGGGGACCACCTGCGGACAAACCCTATTGCAAATAGACGAAATGGGGTCAAAGGTCTCGACATAAGAGCGGGATCCATTACTTGCGTAAAAACTTATTGTGTCATAACTTGCGTAAAAAAAATTACTTGCGTAAAAACTTGTGTGAGATAACTTACGTAAAAATGGTTCGATTTCGATGAACGTTTAGTATGTGGTAGGGGACCAGCCTGGGAACGAATCCAATTGAGATAAATGAGGTCAAATGTCACGAGATAGGAGCGGGATTCATTCCGTTGCCCTTATGCTTCATAACGTGCGTAAAAATGGTTCGATTTCGGTAAAATTTTAGTACGTGGTAGGAGACCACCTGAGGAAAAAGCCTAATGAAAATAGGCGAAATGTGGTCAAAGGTCACGACACAGGAGCGAGATCCATTCCATTGCCCGTATGTGTCATAACGTACGTAAAAATGCTTCTATTGCGACAAAACTTTAGTATGTTGTTCCGAAAGTATACTAAACCAATTCTGCTTAATATTATCGAAATGGGGTCAAAAATCAGAACACAGGAGAGAGATTTATTCCTCAGCCATTATCCTCATAACTTGACTGAAAATGCTTCTACTACGACAAACGTTTAGTATGCTGTTCCGGAGGTATACTGAACCAATTCTGTGTAATATAATCGAAATGGGGTCAAAGGTCAGGACATAAGAGGGAAATTTATTCCACAGCAGTTATCCTCATAACGTGAGTAATGAGTTGAGTAATGATTTCTTGTATGTTGCAAAGCGTATCATAATCAATGCATTGCATGATTTTACTAACTTGTTTTTTTACAAAAGACTTGTTAAAATTCGTACATCTATTCTACAACTGCCTCAGATGCTTCTTGAATCAAATCATTTTCTTCCAATGTTTTCAAGGCATCGAACTCTCGCACGGTGTCCATTGTCTCATGGATACAGAGATCTTCATCGACCGTAATGGAATCTTCCGAAAAGGTGAAGTAACGTAACTACGTTGCTGAAAGTTAAAGCTGACACTTCAGGAAAACTTTTATAATATTTGCTATATCAGAAGGATAATTCCATAATTTGATGGCTCATAAAGCGTTTTTGACGCCATGCATCTTTCCTGATAGAAAATCTCATCAAAAAATTTCAATGTAACGAAAAAGGGTAACGGAAGGTATCAAAACCATTATTGAAACCTGATTTTCGAATGCTGTCCTATGAAGTGATGCAAGAACAGTTAATTTCATTGTTACTTAACAATCATTACGAGAACATGATGACAAAAGCATTACAAAAATGCGTTTTTAATGCTATGAAAACAGTGCGTCGTAGCGGAATTTGGCTTCCTCTTGACCGGGGTTACAAGAGCTTTAAACTGATGTACAACACAATCAGGAGTATCCTTGACCAACACACCTGTAGATATCCTTGACCAACACACCTGTAGATATCCTTGACCAACACACCTGTAGATATCCTTGACCAACACACCTGTAGATATCCTTGACCAACACACCTGCGATTCAGCTTTACTTTGTATCTTGAGATCTGTGACGTATTACAGAGGTAAACCACGTGCCAAGACGACAAATCTGCAGCGACACATTCTATCATTATAGCTTAGTTGGGAAAACAACCTACTCCGGAGTGAGGGGGCGCTGATTCGATCGCGTGACGGACAAATATGCGTTTTCAAGATAGCATTTTAACTTTCGCATGCGCAGATGGTCTTTCGTACCAACATTACATTTTGTCGGCGTCAGGATCGTTTTTTACGTTCGTCTAAATCTGAATGATAATAATAGTAATAATAATAATGATAACAATCATAAATATTTTTTTGAAAAACCAAGCAGTCTAAATACTACTACTGCCACCGCCATAGTTTAGTAAATATTTATAACTCACTTTATAATCTTCCATTGGTTTTACGACAAAAACATTCATTAATCCACCGACCTAAGTATCGCTCAATGTCAGGAATTAGTAAACCTCATTGTTTGTTGTTAGGATTTAATTCCACTTAGCATGCACCAGACTATGGCTCTGTGTGGTCGTGAGTGACGCGAATAAATACAATGGGTTGTACATAAATAAATTCATACTCTCGAATCATTCGTTTTATTTGGGCCGCGGGTGGCCTAGTGGGCAGCGTTCGTGACTGCCGCGGAAAGAACCTCACGTTCGATCCCAGCAGGTACGAACGCTCGATCCACTAAATATCCGCCGTGCGTTGGATGGGCACGTTAAGCCTTCGAACCCCGGGTACTGCCTCCCCCCGGTAATAAATAAGGGCGCCTTCTTTCCCCTTTCTACTTCGTTTCCGTATCACTTTCCTATCGGGCACTCTAGCCCAAATCTCCTAGCTTCCTATTTCTTAGGGCTGTTTAAGACCAGGGGTCAGACACTCCCTTCCTAAAATCCTCTACGCTATTCAGGCACGTAATTATAGTAGTTCGAAAATTGCGTTTATATGCTCTTCTTCTGGATTCACAACAAATGTCCCATATTGTTTGAAATACGTTGCTTTTCCCACTGCTAAATTAATTTCGGCATTATGGTAACCACAGACCAGTAGTTTTCGTAATGGAGGGATCTGGAGGACAAAAAGTATCCGACTTCTGTCCAAAGAACCTAAACAAAGACATTTCAGCAAAAAATCATCCATTTGTTTTCCTTGAACACTCATGTTTTTAACTGTCTTATGACAAAATTCAATGCCCGTTATCTGGAGGTAAGTATACAGAATCCTATATACATAGTCGTATCAAAATAATATGACCACCTACCTAATAATGGGAAAACACACCTTTTGTCCTGCCGACAGCGACTAGAAGGTGTGGCATGGAAGCAGTGAGGCCCTGGAAGTTTGCCCGAGGCACACGTGCCCATTCGGACTGCAGCAGAGCACAGAGGTCCCAGAGATGACGTGCTTTTTTGTCAATTCAAATAGTCCCACAAGTACTCAATGGGATTGAGGTCTGGCGATTTCGCCGGCCAAGGTACAACGGAGACATCCCTTTAGTGACGTAGCACTGCGCAATGTCCTGTTGGTAGACACAATCACCACCATTGTATACGTCCAACATGAAGGGATGCATGTGGTCAGCGAAGACGGGAGCCATTGGCGCTCAGAGACCCATCCAGAGGTACCAGCGGCCCCATGTCATACCAAGAGAGCATCTCCCAGACATGCACACTGCCACCGCCGACCTGTACTTGACCAACAAGCGTGTTTGTGGGTTGGTTCTTGTGTGTCTGACGCCGTATCCGCCACCGCCCGTCACTTATGTGGGGTAGAAACCTCGATTCGTCCGAGAAGGCAAGCTTTTCCCACTCTTCCACTGTCCAATGACGGCAGTCTCATGCGAGCTTCAGGCGTCGTTGCCGATGGACCTGAGTTTAACATGAGCACCTTGGCGCAGCGTCGGCACCGGAGACTCGTGTGTAACAGGGTTCGCTCTACTGTTATCGGAGTCACGTACCTTGGTACTCCCAGCGTTCATCTGAGTGATCAATTGCTGCACTGTTGCTCGTCGATTGCTTTTTACCAGTCGACAGAGGCGACGTTCTCCTCTGGGATCGATGGCCTTTGGGGCTGCACAGTTATGACGTCACGAGGTACTTGGTGTGCCAGTGGTCCATTCTTGGTACACCCTTACTACAGCACCTCGAGAGCAGCCCACGAAGTCTGTTGTTTCTGAGATGCTTCTAGCTTTGGCGCGGTAACCGTTGATCATTCCTTTTTTAATGTCCGTCAAATCACTAGCTCTGCCCGTTGTGCTCACGCGACGCACTATGGCTCATCTGTTCTGGCCGGCCACTTATATCTCCGTGTGGTCGACCTTGTCACGTGCACTCTGTCACGCACCTGGGCAGGTACACTGATTCCGGGAGTGGTCATATTATTCTGATACGACAGTGTACTTCGGGACTAGGGTTCACAAAACTATTTCGTGAGTTTCCGTCGAGGAGGTTTTTCTGTATAAATATTTTGTGGTAGACGGCAATTAATCACGATAGGTAATTTTGTTTGAGGATGTGAACTACGCTCTCAATATAATTCAATTCTTTTCTGTGTGATTAAAACAAATAGGCCAAAAAAGTTTTGTTTGCTAAAAAAAAAAATTCAAACAGAACTAAAAGTTGTACGTATGTTTTGTTATTTAGAACTACAGAGAACTCAAGTTGTAAAATATAGGCAGAATAACAGCAAAAACAGAGTATAGTCCTCCATGATGCAGTGGAATTGATTTTTTTCTTCATTAATGACGTCAAAAATGCATTAAGGATGTTTAATGTCATTTGAAAAGGAATGACAGTAGAATTAATTTATTTAACGTATATGAAAACTGTTTTTATATATAGTGGGGCGATATCGAAAAATCACTTTACGGCAGAAAAGAAACGACGAATCTGCGTCAGACGACCCCATTTAACAAAAATGGTAAATTCCGAAGTTAGATGATAATGGTTTTAATGCCCTACAGAAGAATAAATCATTTTCATGAGAAAACTACGTTATCTGTTTTTCGCATTAAACTGAACTTCCAGCGAATGCTTCCGTCGCCTGGGGAAAAAAGATAAGCTCTTTTTTTTTTTTTATTATTATCATTCTCTCAACGCTTGGCTTCGTTTTTCTAATTTCATCATTTTCCGTTAACCATTAGCAGAGAGCTAACAAACAATTCATGGCGTTTCAATTCCAGAAACTAATGTCGTTATCGTTAAAATACATCCTGTATATCTCCTGCGCTTTTGCATGCAAATAAAAAACAAAAATCAAAGTCCTAATGTCAGCAAGTGAATGAAATAGATGTCTGGTTGTTCTCAGGTGCAATGTGCTAGTTCTAAGTTTGTATATTTTGATTTCATCTGCGAACGAATTTTCTCTTTCGTCTAGAATCCAGATTTTTATTTTAAGCGTTTCGTAGATAGCTTTAAAAGCATCGAAAGTAGACATTAAAGCTCGCACAAAGCGATACTTCTTTTCTTGAGACATTTTCAGAGTAAAAGGTAAATTGAATTCGAGAATTACATGCGTTACGGTTCTTTACATTTATTCAAACTCTTCATTTTTTTTTGTTACAAAACGAACCCGTATTCGAATTCTCTAAAAACAAATTCAGTATCAACTAGCCTGCACAACCTATTTCCAAATACTTTTGAACTCTCATTCCTGTGAGTCTTTAAAATCCTTTAAATTAAATTCTCTTGCTTTGATCTTTGTCTAAGAATAACAGACTCAGATTCTACATCTTAATGAACATTTGCTCCGTATGTTTCGATAACGCTCACTATTACCAATGGATTATTACAGCATGTAATTAAAGAAAAACGATTATTTTATTCAGAACCGTTAGCATTTTATCGTCCATTACCAGTTACAATGCTATTCTAGTTTCTAATATTCTTCGCAAAAATCGAAATTTACCATAAAATGCAATTACGTAACTCTGACAAAGTATTTTGGAATTTTAACGCCAAATAATTATTTGGCCTTAAATTTCTTATTCAGTTGAAGAAATATATTCAGTTGAAGAAATATTGTTATATCTCAATACGTATATTCGACAAAAACATCCTGAAACTAAAACCTAGAACGATCTGCTGATACAGACAGAGATTTAAATGACGCTCCTTATTGTAAAATAAATTACCAGCACGTCATGACAGGCCAAGAGCGTGATAAAGGCCAAATCGATGGCAAATGTTCATCACTTGTTCACCCTTTCATAATACGCTTGTTGTACACTCAGTAAACAAACCATTAGAGATAGGGGTGATGGGCAATATTGACATGTGCATCTGAAAGGTGCTCATGTCAATATTTCCAATCACCCCTATGTGAAACAAACCAGAGCCGAACGCTGGAAATAAATAGCCGGACAGAAGATCTTCCCAACGGCGTGCTGCGATTGGCGAACATGGGTAAACGTGATGATATGAGCCACTCTTTAATCATGGACTGACTGTCGGCGCAAGACAGGTGGGTCATACTATCGCCAAATTGGTAGAAACCATAGGGCTTCTGAGGGCAACCATATCAAGGGTATGCCATCGACAGATATACCAGCGAGTATACTGACGACCGCCAATAGCGGTATAACTGTACCATCGGGATTAGGGGTAACGCTATCCCACACTCACCAACTCGCTTGGCCAGCGAGGTTAGTTATGGCCAAACCCATCCAAAATGACTCCACAACTTAAAGCTTTGCCCTCAGTCTCCGGCAGCTGGAATGTACCTGGCCAAGGCAGCGGCCAGTGCGACATGAAGGCAGAGGGTGCTAAGAATCCCCGGAGGACCGGACTAGGCAGCCATCTGATGCTGACCTTGGCTACGTATAATGGACGCTCCCTATCTTCTGATTCAAGGCTTCTGGAATTGGAAGCGGAACTACAAAAGATCAAGTGGGACATCGTCGGGCTAAGTGAGATAAGGAGAAAAGGAGAAGATCTCCTTGAACTGAAAAGTGGACATCTCTTCTACTATCGTGGGACAGATACTGGCAGAACTAGTGGTGTTGGATTTATAATAAACAAGAAACTGAAGGATAAAGTTGTAGAAGTTGAAAGTTCCTCTGACAGAGCTGCACGACTCGTTATCCAACTCTCGAGAAGATACAAGACTCAGATTATTCAAACTTATGCACCCACCACAAGTCATCCTGAAGAAGAAATTGAAGAATTTTATGAGGAAATTCGTCATCTAAATAATAAAGGTAAGCAGCACTTGAAGATAATTATGGGAGATTTCAATGCAAAAATAGGGCAACGGCAACAGAATGAAACTTCAGTAGTTAAATTCGGTCACGGCAACAGAAACCAGCGTGGAAATACTCTCGTTGAGTTTTCAGAGGCAGAAGGGTTTTTCATCTTGAACTCCTTTTTCAAGAAAAGGCCACACAGGAAATGCACATGGAGACATCCAAATGGGACGACAAGTGAAATTGATTTTATTATGTGTAACATAAAGTTTGTCATAGAAGACTGCAGTGTGCTAAACAAGTTCAACACAATTAGTGACCATAGCTTGATCAGATGTAAGATGCACCTCAACACTTAACTCGAACGTGGCAAGCTTATAGGACAAACAAAATATATTGACATAACCAACCTTAAACACCATAATACCTTCAAGTTGGAACTGAAGAACAGATTCTCTGCTTTAGAAGGCCTAACATTGGAAAAAGTGGATATTTCTGAAGTTAACAGAAAAGTAACCAAAGCTCTTATAGAAATAGCAACAAAATTAGCTGGGTCTAAGAACAAGTTGCATGTGAACAAATTATCTGGAAAAACCAAAATGTTGATGCAAAAAGAAGAGAGATGAGGACAACTAAAGAAGATGTGAGTTCCAAAGTGGAATATATAGAGCTATGCAAGACAGTACGAAAAAGTATCCCTGAAGACGTAAGGAAATTCAACTGTGAACTAGTGAGGAAAGCAATTTAAAACAACCAAATCCTAAAGATAGCAAAGGGACATCTCAGTAAGGGAAGAAAACAGATTATAGCACTGGGAAAAGAAGATGGTTCTGTAACAAGAAATAGAGGCGAAATTTTGACAAGAGTGAAAGATTTCTACTCCAAATTATATGAAAAAGATGATACATGTACTCCAGACATCATGAAAGGTACCAGTACCAGAGTTCTTCCAGTCCTTCCAGCAGAAGTTGCACATGCAATTAAGAACATGAAGCGGGGAAAAGCTCCAGGAGAAGATGGAATTACTGTAGATATCATACAAGAAGCAAGTAGAGAAATCGAAACAGTACTCGCCCAAATGTTCACTCGATGCCTTGATGAAGGGAAGATTATTGAGGATTGGAACAACGCTACAATGATTCTGCTACATAAAAAAGGTGACATTGAGGGTCTCAGGAACTACAGACCTATCAGCATCCTATCAGTGGTTTATAAAATCTTCACTAAAGTTCTTTCACACCGTTTGAAGGTAACACTGGACATGGCTCAACCGAGAGAACAAGCTGGATTCAGGAGTGGCTACAGCACAAAAGATCATATCCACGTACTGAGAGAACTAATTTGAAAGAGCGAGGGAATATGAACTTCCATTGTGCATGGCTTTTATCGATTATGAAAAAGCCTTTGATTCTGTCAAACCATCAGCAGTTACAATGGCTCTGAAATCCTGCGGTATTGAAGATGCATACATTAATATTATAAATAACATCTATGAAAATGCAAGTGCTAAGACTCGGCTGTTTGAAAATACAACACACATAAAAATTGGAAAGGAAGTGAGACAAGGTGACACCATATCGCCGAAGCTCTTTAATGCCACATTGGAACATGTCTTTCAATCACTGAACTGGGAAAACAAAGGGATAAAGATTAATGGAGATTATCTAACCCACCTTCGTTTTGCTGATGACGTAATCATTTTTGCAACTAACTCATCAGAGCTGCAGAGTATGATCCAGGAACTTGCTGACAAGGGTAAAGAAGTGGGATTAAAAATGAACTTTCAGAAGACAAAAGTGATGTTCAATGCTTTTACAAGAAATGAAGATTTATCGATTGATGGAGAAAAGCTGGAGATAACAGACACGTACGGTTTATCTTGGACAGCAGATATCAAGTGAGGGTCACATTGGTGAAGAAATTAATCGGCGTACAAAACTTGCCTGGAGAGCTTTTGGAAGAAACAGCATAATTTTCAAGAGCAATATGCCATTATGTCTTAAAAGAAAAGTGTTTGATCAATGCATCCTTCCAGTGCTTACGTATGGTGCAGAGACATGGACCTTAACTAAATGAGACATACAAAGGCTGCGCACAACTCAAAGAAGCATGGAGAGGTGCATGCTTGGTGTAACTAGGAGAGATAAGAAGAGGAACTCGTGGATCCGAAAAATGACAAGAGTAGAAGACATCATGATCAGAGTTAAATCCCTGAAATGACAATGGGCTGGACATACTGCCAGAAGGACAGATCATCGATGGACAGCCGAAATTTTAGATTGGATTCCAAGGGACAGGAAAAGACCCAGAAGAAGACCACATGGGAGATGGGTGGATGAAATTCGAAAGTATGCGGGGTGACATGGAGGAGACTGGCACAAGACAGACCGTTGTGGAAGAAACTTGGGGAGACCTTCGTCTAGCATTGGATTGATAATGGTTCACAATGATGATGATGATATCTACAGGTATACCAGCAAGTATGCCATCGACAGATATACCAGCGCCCAGAGAGAAGCAGTGGCCGACCACCCTCCATTCATCACAGGGGTCGACGTATACTATCGAAGCTCGTACAGACCGACTATTTGGCAACGGTGGTGCAGATCCCATCCAGGTTAAATGTCGGGGCTCCAAGCAGCGTCCGCGAGTGAACGGTATGACGCACGCTTCATACCATGGGATACGGGAGCGGACGCCCTACTAGTGTACTTCTGACGACTGCTAATCATCGGAAATTACGCTTCGCCCGGTGCCGGGAACATCAAAACTGGACCTCCGCAGAGTGTCGTCGCATCATGTGGTCAGATGAATCCCGATATTAGCTGTACTGAGCTGACAGGAAGGTGCGGGTGTGGCGTCGACAGAATGAGGCCACGTCTCCGTCATGGCAGGTCGGTTCTGTTCAATACGGTTGTGGCTCTGTGATGGTTTGAGGAGCCCGCTTATGTGACACTTCAGGTCCGTTAGTGCTTCTCGAGAGGCATTTAACCGCTGCGCTCTACCAGAAAGTTCTGGCTGATCAGCTACACGCCCTCGTGTCCTTCGCACATCTTGTGGCCGACGGCCTCTTTCACAGGACAATGCTTCGCCCCACCAGGGCCTTAACCACCCGAGCATGACTCGAGGAATTAAACCCTAGGATGCCGTGGGGTGGAACATCAGACCTGTGGATCCTGGACCTGCGTCTCGGGCGTAGTTGTAGACAACGCTGCAACAGGATGCCTGCCATTACCTCCGAAAACCCTCCGGCTTCTAAGGGAGTCGCTGCCTCTGCGTGTAATGGCTGTTATTCGCGCTAGAGGAGGACCTAAGTAGATATCTCTAGTGTTTTGTTCATTGGATGTATTTTTAGCCTGGTTTCACATATAAATGGCTGATATGGGTGAATTTCTGTTCTGCGGTGAAACTTCCAGTTTTGGAAATGCAAGTGATTTCGGCAGAATCTTTTAGTTTCGTCCTTGTGATGCTAATTTACGCTGGATTTCTTTATTTTGTCGTAGTTTAACGACTCCTTTGGGATCAAAGGCAAATTTCGGCGTGAAATTAAAGAAACATGGCTGCTTTTCGTTAATTCCGCTTTCTGCGTTGCAGTTTAAATGACCTTATACCAGCACAACTCGAATACGTAGATATCAAGTAAACTCAGTTTCAATCTAATACAGCTTCCTCCGCCACACGTTTTGGCTGCTGCTTCAATATTATGTATATATATACACTAAAGTGCCAGAAAAATTGGTACAGACGAACTTAAGAAAAATACATAGCAACGTCACCTATGCGCGTACTCGGTTGCATCCCCCAGTGAGTATATAACGCGATAGACATCCTTCCCAGCTGTCAGAGCTGTTTTCGGCATGAGAATGACAAGTAACAACGATTTGAGTGATTTTCAACGCGGTGTCATAGTTGGCACTCGTGAGATGGGCCATAGTATTTCGGAGGTAGAAACGAAGTTCGGATTTTCACCGACGACCATTGCAAGGGTGTACCGTGACTACATGAATTCCGGCAAACCCTCCAACCTACGATACCAGTGTGGCCGTAAGAAGACATTGGGTGAACGTGACCATCGTCGGCTGTCAAGAACCGTTTCACGAGATAGGCGTGCAACACTCTCGCAGGTATCATCGGAATTCAATGCTGGAGCCTCAACAAGCATCAGCGTCTGGACTGTGCAACATACCCTGCACAATATGGGCTTTGGGAGACGACGCCCAACTCCAGCACCCTTGATGGGTGCACGACAGAGCTATACACCTCGCTTGGGCACGGCAACACCGCCACTGAACACTTGATGACTGGAAACAAGTAGCCTGGTCTGACGAGTCGCGTTTCCAACTGTATCGGGCAGATGCAAGGATTCGTGTGTAGCGCAAACTCCATGAAGCCATGGATCCCACCTGGCAACAGGGAACGGTACCGGCTGATGTAGGGTCCGTAATGGTATTGGGGGTGTTTTGTTGGAGTTTACTGGGACCCCTGGTGAGTCTACAAACGTCTGTAACCGGCCAACACTATGCGTGTTCTTTCTGACGAGGTGCACCTGTTCATGTCCTGCATTCATGCTGATGGGTTGGGCCTGTTCCAACAGGACAATGCACCTCCACACAGGTATCGGGACGCCACATTATGGTTAGAGGAGCATTCATCTGAGTTTGGGGTGTTGTCATTCCCACCCAAGTCCCCAGATCTGAACGTGATAGAACACATTTGGGATGCCATGCAACGCGCTATCGATCACAAGAATCCGAGACCTCGGAATACACCTGAAATGTGGAACGCTCTTCTGCCAGAAGTATGGTATGCATTGCCTACAGCATATTTCCAGAAGCTAGTGGAGTCCATGCCCCGTCGTATTTCTGTAGTCGTGCGCTCCCGTGGGGGACCTCCCAAGTATTAGACTGGTGTAGCAGTTGTTCTAGGACTTTAGTGTATATATCTCACACGTTTGTATCTGCCAACATGCATACGCCTCGCTCTCTAACTTCAAGACTGTTGCCAACATTATTCCGCGAGAGAGAAGATATAACGTTAAGGTTGAAAACGCTGAAAGAGAATGAACTCATATGTGAATAGAGAAAGTCACTAAAAATGGAAAGTAATTTAGAGTATACATCATAACCTCGTTAGCACCATAATGAATTCCTTCGTGGAATTAAAAAAAACAAATGCTTAGTTTAGAATTGTTTGCATTTTCGCATCAATTATCAGTTATATTACCATTAAAGGTCCGCATTTACATAACAAAAATCTACATTTACCATTAAATACAATAAACTCTGAGAAAGTATTTTCGATTTTCAACTCCAAATAGTATTTTTATAGTGAAACCTGATATAGACAGCTTCAGTGAAAAAGATTCAGTTGAAGAAATTTTATTACATCTTACCACGTATTTTCGCGAAGTGCGTCCTCCATTAGTGCGACTAAAACTTAGAACGATTTATGTATTAGGTGTGTGCAAACGTTCAACACGTCGTTTTAATAAAAAACAGATTATTCTGAATAAATAATATCCTTATTCTCTTACTACATAATTGCCATTATCTTATATGACCTCTTGCCATCTTTCTGGTAGAAATTAAATTCCCGTTCGGCCATTTTGGAGTAAAAGAGCTCTTGTAATCCAGTGTCGACATCTTCAACTTCATCGGAGGTTTCTCAAGCGAAATGGCTCTGAAGAGATCGAAAAAGGTGGCAGACCGTAGGTGCAAGATCCGGGGAATACGGGGGGGAGGTTACATTTTTTCCATATAATGTCCAGTAATTTTCTCTGAGTGGATAAACTTGTATGGGGCCTTGCGTTTTCATGTTGCCAGATAACGCCTTTGGAATTAGCCAGTGCTGGACGCTTATATTTCAATTTTTCTTTCAGCCTTTCCAACAGCTGGCAGAACAGGTCAGCATTTATCGTTTGGTTAGATGCAAGCGGCTTCCAGTGAATTACCCACTTGCCATCTTACCATACATTTAATAAGATACTTCTAGGTTGCGGTCCTCTTCTGGAAGTCGATGTGGCAGGCTCTCCAATCCGGCATGCAGTTGTTCGACGCTTTACATTTCTGTAAAGGACCCACTTTTCATCACCTATACCTAATCGTTCTAAGAAAGGTAACGCAAAGAAAGATGTGTGGTCATTCTGTTCGATCGATATTTCTTGCGGATAGGTCATGTGATACCCACTGGTCGTATTTTGTGATAAACCCAAGCGCTTTCATTCACCTTTCTATTGCTGTTCTGCGTAGAGAAAACCTTTCTGACAATTCTTTAACAGTTAGATTTTGGTAATTTGGTGTGGATTGCTTGAGATCCTCTTCAGAAACCTCCGATGGACATCCAGGGCTGACCTCTGCCGCTTCTGTCTTCTTCATGGGATTTCCGGAAACAACGGCGACATGTGCTTTCGTCTACAGTATCTTCGCCATATACCTGGCAAATGTTGTGGCAGGCTTCAGTTGCATTGCTGCCTATGCCGAACTCAAAAAGCAATGCCTAATGTGATCCTTATTGCTTGACATGTTAAAATTTGTGTGACTTGTTTACGAATGAGATGCACCTGCGTAGTTAGTACCATTTTATAGCCGATATACGATGTTTCGATACCCTACAGCTACCCGAGATTGTACTATTCGGATAATGGGGCGTAAAGTGACCCAAGAAAACATCGCCCACAGCATAACACCGCCGCCGGCTTGTTTCCGCACAACAGTACATCCAGGTCCCATAGCCTCTGTTGGTAATAGGCGTATCCATGCTCGGATGTCTACATGATGCACCAGGAATCTTGATTCGTCCGACCAGGCCACTTTCTTCCAATCATCTACATTCTAATATCGATGATATTGGGGCCTTATATGCGTTGTTGGCGATGACGTGCAGTGAACGTGGGGACCCGGCTTGGTCTTCGGCTACGCAGGCCCATACTCAGAAGGCTGCGATGAACTGTGTGCTGTGACACATTGCCCTGATCACCACTGTTTTAGCTGCGGGTGATTTGTCGCACTCTGGCTCTGAGGCTGCTGTGAACAATGCGCGACAGTCTCCGCTCCCTTCTGGCATCGATGATCTGGGGACGACATACGGCTGAACGACTGCTCGTTCTCTGCCCCAGTTTTGATACGTACTCACTACAGCGAGTACGGGAAAAACCCACAAGCTGCGCCGTTTCGGAGGTCGTAGTTCCAAGGCGCCGTTCCCTCCCCATTTGTCCTTCATCAAACTCCGATAAATCGGCAGCTTTTTCCCATTCTGACTCCGAACACTCTACTAACCGAAAGCCGGTCCTCGTGTTGTATATATATACTGCTCTGTGAACTTCACCTGCACCACCGTTCGGTCTCCAGGCGCGCTCATTTTTCTACGCTGGGTTTAGTCATAATGGAATGGCTCACCGATGTATTATACTCCATATGGAATTATAAGCCAAAATATTATGTATATGGTATTTTGGATGACGTAGTAAAATTCATCCGTAATGGGTGTAGCAATTATCTTGAATGTTAAAAGACAAACACCTTGTGCAGAAACGCCCTTATCGGTATGTGGTGGTATTAGAACTCACGTCTTTTTTTTTTTTTTTTTTTTTGATTGAAGGTTTAACGACCACCGTGAGCAACTCAATGGGCTATAAGCAGTCGCCCGTCCATAATTTAGGGTCACTGGTTCCAGGGAAGGGAGAGAGCCAGTGCCGTAAGACAAACACAACATCCATGCCTGACCGGGATTCGAACCCGGACCCCTTACGGACGAATGATCAGAGGCCAACGTCTTAGACCACTGCGCCACCGGGGCGGCGAACTCATGTCTTCCTACTACGGAGAGGGATGTTCTCCCGAGTAAACTACGCCAGCAGGTCTTATCGCTGCTACTTGCCGTTTTTACTCATGCGTTACCTCAGTGATGCGTCAAAATCTTTAAAACTACTTCCAATTCTTTTTTCCCCTTGTTTTTAGCACGCCTTTTGTAAAAAAAAAAAAGGAAAATAAGATCATGCTTATTTTATAACTCTGTCCGTCCGTCTACTTGTTTACACCATTTGTCTGCAACTCATTCGTAAAATTATTTTTGCAATGGGAAACTTCAAATGCGAAAATGATGATCCTTGCATTCTGGTTTTTTTGTTGATGCACAACTTCGCCGCTAGAAGGCGTAAGTGCAGACGATATCGAATTCAAAATACATTTTATTCCATATAACTTATTTATTGGCATATAACACGCACCCTAATTTTAAGAAGGAAGTTCGAGTAAAAAAAAACTTAAATTTAAAATAAATTACTTTGGGAGCTCCGAAGTTTTTCTAGAAAACTCAACACACATGTTTATTAATATTTATACCACTTATAAAGCAAATAATACGAAAAAAAAAGCATCTGTTTAAACGAAAAAACTTGGATGTTCATCTGTTGCAAAAATTTTAATCAGAATCATTGCTATCTTGGAACGTAATTAGACAGACTAAAAAGTTTAAAAACAGCCAGAAGTCTGGGCTCCTGAAACCGACGCAGTTTGCCGATAATGCATGGTCATCGTCGCGAGAAAGGATATCCTCGAACCAGAACAACAAGACCACGCATACACGAACGATTGTTATCACCAACCGTCAGCCACGGAGCTCGGACGTAACCGGAAGTTTCGTCATATTTTCTCGGAGCAGCTGCTGCTTAAGGAGGTTGTGCCGGGAAAGCAACTTAACGAGAGCTTAGGCTTAACTTGGCAACTCGCGTTCGTTGCTGAAGATAGTAAAGTTACTCAAAATATTTTTGTGCGAAGCTTCTTTCCGAAGAACTGAAGATGGTACTGATACCACTTTCAACAAGATCCGTCTGAAAAGAGAAGAGATATGCATTACAGAAACTTCTGCAGTTAAAGTAAAGTGATACCAAACCGTTAACATTTGGCAACGTCGGGATGCGTCACATTACGCAGCAGTATTAATTTTACCTAAGTTTAACTTAAAAAATGTAGCATACGCGTATAACACGCAGGTAGAAATTCAGCCCTAAATTTTAGGGAAAACAGTGCGTATTATACGCCGCTAAATACGGTATTTGCTTCTAAATATCTGATTTTTTTTTTTTCCTTTCGATGTCATTTATATCGAAGCCTATTTTAGGTATAGTCTCTTTTTCAAGTAATTCATATATTTTTCGACAACGGCGTAAAGATAAATTGCGTTTTTCCCTATATCTCTGCTTCTGAAATTCCGATTTGAAAATTTCTTTCTGCATAGCATACAATTCTGAATGGGAAAAGCTTTGCATATCATTTTTAATTTTTGGCAAAGAATGGTTTGGCCACCAGGCGGCATAAGTGTTTATTTCAGTTTCTGACGTATTTGCAGCACATTCTAACCTTCTGAAAACCCGCTTGAAAAAACTATTTCGCGGACCGAAACCGCTCACCTCGGAAAAACTCTTGAGAACATACACTGGCGGAATGTAAAAAAAGAACACCAAGAAGAAGACGTCTGATACCAACGAAAATTATACAGCATAATAACGGAATACAGAAGATAACGTGATCAAAACATTATGGCAAAATACAGCTGCATTTGCTGGTAAACTGAAAAATAACATTTCCATGTAACATGGTTAGTACGAGGTTGAACCACCATGAACTGCGTCACACTGTGCAATTCTGGCATGGAGTCTGTCGTACAGATGTTGGATGTAAGTTTGGGGTATTGAGTTCCAAGCATCCTCAACCTGGACGCGTAAATCGGGGATGGTCGTGGCTGGCCGTGGAGACCGGATAAGTCGTTGTCCCATAAAATTACACACGTGCTCAATGGGGGACAAATCCGGTGAACGTGCAGGCCATGGAAGTTGTCTCACACCTTGAAGTGCCTGTTGCGTTGCACGTGCCGTGTGTGGGTGTGCGTTATCTTGCTGGAAAACACTACGATGGACCGACCTTACAAATGGCACAACAACGGGCTGAATGATGTTGTTGATGTAGGAGGTGCTGTTTAACGTACCCGGTATAAACACTAGTTGTGTACGGGAGTGATAGCTGTTCGCTCCCCACAGCAGGAGACCAGGTGTAGGCCCTGTGTGTCGCTGGCGGATGCAAGAAGGGTGAAGACGCTCCCCTGTGCGTCTGCGAACACGCATACGGCCATCGGAGGCTCCCAAACAGAATCTGCTTTCATCGCTGAACACGACAGATCGCCATTGCGTTCTCCAGTGCGGACGTTGGCGACCCCACTGCAGCCGTTCCTAACGGTGGGCTGGAAACAGAGGCACACGTGCACGTAGTCCTGCATCCAGTAGACGGTTGCGGATTGTTCGCACAGTCACCTCAGGTGCAACGGCAGCTCGGATTTGCGTCGCAGTGGATGTTCTGCTTGACAACGCCGCTCTTCTTATGCGTCAATCGGTCCGCTCATCAGTCCGTCTGTGACTCCCGATTTCACGTCTTCTCGTGTGGGAATGTTCCTTGGACCATCTACGCCACCACCGTACCACCACCGATACTTTCCGTCCAATTCGCTCCGCAATACGACGATACGACCACCCGGCCTCCGATTAGACGACCTCGCTCAAAGTCCGATAACTGTTGAAATCGTACACGTCTTCCATGTCCAGACATTGCAGCTTCTTCAGGATCTTCGCACGTGTCCGTACGCCGATGACTGATTACATTCACTTCGCCGTACTCCTTAAATACCACCGATGATAATTTGCATATTATGCCGTGCTGGGGCGTAAGCTCTCACCGGTTGGTCCCGAAATTAACATCACACCTACGTAAACTCGGCCCCATTAACATATGTAAATTTCATGATCGTCCGCCAATTCCTTCTTGGTGTTCTTTTTACACTTTCCGCCAGTGTATATCCTGCTTAAATATTACACAGCTTTCCGCCAGACGTCGTAGACGCGTTTCTTATTTTCGTTGACACCTCTGCTTCTAAGAGACCGATATGGAAAATTCATTATTTGCTGGAGAGCGTTTCCCAATGCAAAATGTTTCTCATATAATTTCAAAATTTTTTTTAACGTACAAGTGAGCCAGTGGAGGGCGTAAAGTTCACGTTTTCGTTTACAGCAATATCTGCGGGTCTGAAAACCGGACTGAAAAAATTATTTTTCTATCAGATACTGCTAACTACGACAACTTTTTTGTGTGTACATTTTCTTCCCAAAGTAATGCATAATTTCGCCGCTAGGGGCGAATCTGCTTTTCTAAATATCTCTGCTTTTAAATGTGCGATTTAAAACTTTTTTTAACAGCGGATGCCGTTTACCTTGTACAACACTTTGGTTTGTGTTTGAGGAGTCTTGTAGTTCACAGTTCCGTTGCTAAGTGGTGTTTGTGTGCTTTTGTTTGCAGCTGTACCTCCGCTCCTAAAAACAGCATTGAAAAATTTATTTTTTTACTGGATGCCATTCGCCGCAATAAAGATAGGGGAACATTATCCTCTTTAAATAATGCACATCTATCCTGCTAGGGGTGTAATGTTAAGCCTTTTTCGCGCTATTTCTGCTTCCGAAAGACGTATTTATTCATTTTCTTCATCATATCTTTATCCGTGAAGATTATTTTTCGCCTATTTCCAACTTTTCCGTTATGAAAAATTCTTACCCTAAAAGGCGTTGCATTGTATCATGTTTCCTTCTCTATTTATTCTTTCAGCTCTTCGATTTGAAAATATCTTTGTCTCTGATACCCTCTTTCAGCTATGAGAAACTTCTTTGTTTATTTTAGTAACATACTTTTTAGCCGCTGGTGGATGGAAGAAGCAGTTTCTATTTCTGAATGATTTATCAATGTAGAAATCCGGCTGATTTTTTTTTCATAACTGGTTTCATTGATAGCTTTTATTTGCGTCTGAAAGGATTCAAAAAACGAGCTCATTACAACAAAAAAAATAATAGCTTTATTCGCATCTGAAAGGATTCTTTGATAGCTTTTAGATTCTTGATAGCTTTTATATGTACTTATTCTTTGATAGCTTTTATATGTACTTATTCTTTGATAGCTTTTATATGTACTTATTCTTTGATAGCTTTTGTATGTACTTATTCTTTGATAGCTTTTATATGTACTTATTCTTTGATAGCTTTATATTTAATTATTTACTTATTCTTTAATAGCTTTATATTTACTTATTTATTTATTCTTTGATAGCTTTTATATTTACTTATTCTTTGATAGCTTTTATATTTACTTATTCTTTGATAGCTTTTATATTTACTTATTCTTTGATAGCTTTTATATTTACTTATTCTTTGATAGCTTTTATATTTACTTATTCTTTGATAGCTTTTATATTTACTTATTCTTTGATAGCTTTTATATTTTACTTTGATAGATTTTATTCGCATCTGAAAGGATTCAAAGGACGAGCTCATTACAACAAAACATTAACAGCTTTATTCGTATCTGAAATGATTCTTTGATAGCTTTTATAGATTCTTCGATAGCTTTTAGATTCTTGATAGCTTTTAATTTTACTTATTCTTTGATAGCTTTTAATTTTACTTATTCTTTTATAGCTTTTAGATTCTTGATAGCTTTTATATTTTACTTATTCTTTGATAGCTTTTATATTTACTTATTCTTTGATAGCTTTTATATTTACTTATTCTTTGATAGCTTTTATATTTACTTATTCTTTGATAGCTTTTATATTTTACTTTGATAGATTTTATTCGCATCTGAAAGGATTTAAAAGACGAGCTCATTACAACAAAACATTAATAGCTTTATTCGTATCTGAAATGATTCTTTGATAGCTTTTATAGATTCTTTGATAGCTTTTATATTTTACTTATTCTTTGATAGCTTTTATAGATTCTTTGATAGCTTTTATATTTACTTATTCTTTGATAGCTTTTATATTTTACTTATTCTTTGATAGCTCTTAGATTCTTGATAGCTTTTAGATTCTTGATAGCTTTTATATTTTACTTATTCTTTGATAGCTTTTAGATTCTTGATAGCTTTTATATTTACTTATTCTTTGATAGCTTTTATATTTACTTATTCTTTGATAGCTTTTATATTTACTTATTCTTTGATAGCTTTTATATTTTACTTTGATAGATTTTATTCGCATCTGAAAGGATTCAAAAGACGAGCTCATTACAACAAAAGATTAATAGCTTTATTCGTATCTGAAATGATTCTTTGATAGCTTTTATAGATTCTTTGATAGCTTTTATATTTTACTTATTCTTTGATAGCTTTTATATTTTACTTATTCTTTGATAGCTTTTATATTTTACTTATTCTTTGATAGCTTTTATATTTTACTTTGATAGATTTTATTCGCATCTGAAAGGATTCAAAGGACGAGCTCATTACAACAAAACATTAATAGCTTTATTCGTATCTTAAATGATTCTTTGATAGCTTTTATAGATTCTTCGGTAGCTTTTAGATTCTTGATAGCTTTTAATTTTACTTATTCTTTGATAGCTTTTAGACTCTTGATAGCTTTTATATTTTACTTATTCTTTGATAGCTTTTAGATTTTTGATAGCTTTTATATTTTACTTATTCTTTGATAGCTTTTCTATTTACTTATTCTTTGATAGCTTTTATATTTTACTTTGATAGATTTTATTCGCATCTGAAAGGATTCAAAAGACGAGCTCACTACAACCAAAAATTCGGTGTTGTCTTTCTTGTTTTGAATATTCTCTGCTTTTCATCAGGAAACTGGGACACATCCTGAAACATCTCCACCAATAAGTGTCGTAACAGCAGAAATATGATGCTTAGAGACTGATCGATGAAAATTGAGTAGACCATTTTTTAACAAGCATGTTAAAATGTGCAATCATCATCGCATCGTTATTATGTAGGCGAACGTGAAGGAAAGTTCAAGATTCCCTGGAGTTGACCCCTTTCCCTGTTACCTTACTCCACCGCGAACTTTTTTCTGCTCCGACGTTAAGTGATGATCACTAATTATAGCATAGAAGCACGTCTTTGAATATCGTTGGACCTCCTTCCATTGAGCAACGTGCAGGCGAGTACTGAGTCTTCACTCAGACGGCAATTGGTAATTGCGTCTCATACATGCGTTAATTACTCGTTCGTGATGCGCTCGAACGCTGGCTGAAAAGGACGAAAGAGCGCTAGGAGAGACATGGAATCGTTGTGTTCCCTGGAGGTGTCTCATGGAAACATGAGGGTAATGCCCACTTTGACAACGGATCAATTAAATGGACATACAATATAGGAAGCTGACGGTAGAAAGTTCGATGGGGGATTCTAGAAAGGTGGGGGAGGCGAGAAACTAGAGAACAATTTCCTCACTGATCATCCTCTCTCTCTCTGTTTCTAGCTCTGTATCCTCCCTCCCCCTAAGCCTAAAGTGATTCACCGTTGGATACCGTCCCCAGAGTAACTCACTTAATAAACACAGTCCCCATTGTTGGCCTGGGTTCATTAGATTATCCATCTCAGAGCGGTGACCTAAGTGATTAGCTGATGCTTCCCAAGTATTGATGGAACTACAATAGGTTTGTATCTCCTCTGTCAGTATTTTCCGTTTGGGAGATACCAGACGGAATACTTACTGTTCCTTTCACTGGAAGATATTGTTTGTGCATGTGAAGTAAAAGGATTTTTCTCCTCATTCTAAAAGCTATTTGCTGATTTCTAAAGTCTCACTTAAACAACAAGTATATCATTGAAATTCCGTTACCACTCTGCAGGTGTATAGCTAGAGAAATTTAACGTTAAATGTTTCATAATACAGGGGAACCTTGGTTATTACTTTTATCCCTTTTATACGTAATTCTGCCCTGGTCTCAATATTTTACCGTAGTTTCTATAGCTTTTTCAGTTCGGTTATACATAATTGATTTTTACTCTTAAATTTTGAATTTCAGATTATCTGAGTTATGACCATTCGTCCGAGAAAGGTCCGGGTTAGAATCCCGGTGAGGCATGGATGTTGTGTTTGTCTTCCGACACTGGATCTCTTTTCCCTGGAACTAGTTGCCCTAAATTAGGGACGGGAGACTGCTTATACCCTATTGGGTTGCTCACGGTTGTTAAACCATCAATCAAAAAATAAAATTTCAGATTATCTAAAATACAGGGTTCTTTGATTCTTTTATGCGTGCCACGTTAGTAACAACTCTGAGAGTGTTGAGACCACGTTTTTTGCTGTTTTCGTTTTTGCAATCATGAGGTAGATGATGCAACTAAACAGTTATTACATAACGATCAGAGCTATCTCTGATCGTAATGTAATAACTGTTTAGTTAGAAATTTGAAACAAGCAAAGATTAGTAAATATTTTACTCGGCACTAATGCTAAGTCAACTAGTGGAGAAACTGCTTTGAAAAGAGCGATGCTTATATCAATAAGTAAAGAATGTGTAATAGGGGTATTGAATATAAAATAAAATCGTATTCGGATGTACTACCTAGTATTTCAAATGTAAGGGGTTTTTTTTGTTCATATATTGAAAATATGAAATGAAATCATACAAGATTTCTTAACTTAGTTTCTATGATAGAATTAGTATAAAAATTAATACAGAATTCAAAATAGCCATAGGCTTAAGATAACAAAGTATGTATGTATTTTTGTATGTATGTGTGTCTTACATTTCAAATTAGCTCAGTCAAAAATTACGAGTTTTCACCTTTTTTAGTACGTCTTTTGCAAAAAAAATCGTCCTTATGTTATCGGTTTGTCCTTCCGTCCGTCTGTGGACACCATATCTCTAACTGTACATCATATGTACAGTTCTCTAACTGTACACCGTATGTACAGTTCCATGTGTATCTGGGAACAAGCTCTTTGTATTGCAGTCAGCAGTTCCGATATGGAGCGAGGTAGTGTGTCCAACGGCCTCACCTGGGGGTACCATAGCATCTCATAGATGTTCATTTGAGTTGAGATCAGGCAAGTTTTGGGGGTCACCCGAAGTTTCTCTTATCAGGACTGAGTTCTGTTAATCATTCCTGCACGACGCGTGCCCGATAAAATGGAGCACTACCGTCCTAGGAGAACACGTCGTTCCCATCTGGGTGGAGATACAATATTTTGTGTTCATAGGGACGCCAAGTTGGTATCCGGGCTTGTATACGCCTGTCCACAATCACTAGAATTCCTAGTGCATGCCATCTAAATATGTCCCATATCATGCAACTGCCAGCAGTGTCCTGGAGAGAAGATCCCATGCACTCGGGATCCATAGTCTCATAGTCATGTCTCCAGATACGGACTCTTATCATCTACAGAATGGAGTACCTATCGTGATTAATCGGATCAGTACACCTGCTTCCCGTTTTCTATCATTCAATTTGATTAATCGGATCAGCACACCTGCTTCCCGTTTTCTATCATTCAATTTGATTAATCAGATCAGCACACCTGCTTCCCGTTTTCTATCATTCAATTTGATTAATCGGATCAGCACACCTGCTTCCCGATTTCTATCATTCAATTTGATTAATCGGATCAGCACACCTGCTTCCCGTTTTCTATCATTCAATTTGATTAATCGGATCAGCACACCTGCTTCCCGATTTCTATCATTCAATTTGATTAATCGGATCAGCACACCTGCTTCCCCTTTTCTATTATTCAATTTGATTAATCGGATCAGCACACCTGCTTCCCGTTTTCTATCATTCAATTTGATTAATCGGATCAGCACACCTGCTTCCCGTTTTCTATCATTCAATTTGTATGCTAATAGCACCAGGAGAGTCGTTTACATATGCGGACTGTTTTTAGAAGAGAGCATCGTCTCATTTAGCCCGTCCGTACCAGGGTTCGAGGCATGGTCGGGTGGGATACTGTTTCTGATTGACCCATTTTTGTATTTGATCATTAACTTGGAAACTGTACTGCGTGGTTTGCTATGTACAAGGCGACGTACCCCTCTGGAATCTATGGTTTACATATGAAATGTAGCCGCCCATTACGTTATGTCGCGGATTAGTTGTTTCGCCATTTTGCCACTAATCTTGATGCAATTTAATCACAAAGATCCTCGAACAACCAACAATTTTTCCAGTTTGCCTTTAGTGAACTCCGGTAAATCTTCGATTTTCCAAATCACGTCCACAACTTTGCTTTCAACTGAATCACCAATCTTACATGTACACCCCCAGTGATGTATTCAGGCATCTTCTCTGGGGGCTAAGCACCCAGAAAATCCATGCCCCCCCTCCCTCCTTCCATTAGGTTTTTGGGTGATCTCCCCTTATATTTAGTCTAATTAGTTTTGTTTATGGATGAAAATTTGGAGAAATTAATTTTAGAACCAGTGATGTATTCAGGCATCTTTTCGGGGATGCTTAGTCCCCCTCCCCCTTAGGTTTTTGGGTGATCTCCCCTTATCTGTAGTCTAACTATTTTTGTTCACAGATTAAAATTTGGAGGAATTAATTTTAAAAACATAAGAAAATGAGGTAAAATATTATAATAAAAAAAACTCATCTCCATGGACTTCATTCATGTCTCAGTAGCATTAAAATTATTTTAAGTATTAAATTAATTTCTTTGTTTCATACACTAAAACCAAACTTTCCATCGTCATGTATATTTACGTTTTTTAAATCAAACGAGTGAATGCAGCTAATAACGTATACAGTACCTCGACAAAAAAACCCGGCGGTGCCGTTGTTAATTAGAGCCATAAATGAATTCACATAAAGTGTACAGTTCGAACGGAGAGAGGTACAGTTATGCAAGTGATATAACGGTATAGTAAAACGACTACGCCCAATCGAATGCAACCAATAGCAGCGCCCCTAGGAGCGAAATGCGGAAGTTAGCCATTGCAAATCGAAAACGAAAAGAGATAGAGCAAATTTTCCAATTACAAAGTTGTAGAGCATCAATTAATTAGTACAAAACGGACATTTGTTTTACACGGATAAGATAAACTGTCGCCTGAATACCCTAAAATGTCCGAAACCGATGCGCGACCTTTTGTGTGAACGTTTGAAGTGAACAGGCATAGGTATGAGCAAATACACACAATTTATTGCATAAATGCGTACTTATGTCAATACAGTTGATAACGTCAGACAAAACAAAAGAAAAGGCAAACTGGCGCACAGTGATAAAAAGTTAATGTCGAGTATGTTCGAAGAGTTCGCCATTGCCTACGATTGTATTCGTGAAAGTAACTCTGCATGCACATTCTTCAGCATGGAAGGTGTCACACTACTGCAAGGAAAAGCCGCCCCGGTGGCGCAGTGGTCTAAGGCGTTGGCCTCTGATCATTCGTCAGTAAGGGGTCCGGGTTCGAATCCCGGTCAGGCATGGATGTTGTGTTTGTCTTACGGCACTGGCTCTCTCCCTTCCCTGGAACCAGTGACCCTAAATTAGGGACGGGCGACTGCTTATAGCCCATTGAGTTGCTCACGGTGGTCGTTAAACCTCCAATCAAAAAAAAAAAAAAAAACACTACTGCAAGCATCTGTAACACGACAACGTTAATCCATCAGACTTGTAGGCGCTGTTGCATACATCTCATTTTTTACGTAACCCCAGAAATCCAAGCTCGCCATTCTCACACAGCGTACGTAGACCTAAACTTCTGATCAGGGTACATCCTGCTACTGGTTTTTATATCGTAGGTACGGTACAACGTCACAACCTGTATTTGCATACGGCTACATTTGCGAAATGTGAATATACAGATTCGAATCATCGTGCATCGATTTCGGACATTGTAGGGTATTCAGGCGACAATTTATCTTATCCGTGTAAAGAAAATTCCTTATTGTACCAATTAATTGATGCTCTACAACTTTGTAGTTGGAAATTTTGCTCTATCCCTTTTCGTTTTCGATTTGGATTGGCTAACTTCCGCATTTCGCCACTAAGGGCGCTGCTATTGGTTGCATTCGATCGGGCGTAGTCGCTTTACTATACCGTTATCTCACTTGCATAACTATACCTCTCTCCGTTCGCAAGTTATTCCAGGCTAAAGGGACTTTCTATGCACCTTGTATATTTGTATAAGGCAAAACGGAGAAACTGTGTTGAAGAATAATCGTAGAAGAAGATAGTTTTTCTACATATTTATAGATCCATACTTGCGTGATGAAAAATTGCTACAGCTTTATTTAATCTTGTGCATTTCTCACGTAAGCAGGTATTTGATACTGAAGATACAACTCCATTGCCTGACAATTAAGCACACTATATTATTCAGTCAATGAAATGCACACATTTTATAAATAAAAGAAAAACTAAAATCAAGGTCGCTGAGAGAGAACTGATAATACTGCACGCAAGATCATATGTAGAGGATTTTAGGAAAGGAGTGTTTGACCCCAGTTCTTAAAACAACGCTTAGAAATGGGAAGCTGGGAAATTTGGGCTAGAGTGCCCGATAGGAAAGTGACAGGGAAGCGAGGTAGAAAGGGGGAGGAAGACGTCCTTGTTTATCAACGGGGGTGCCAGTACCCGGGGTCTGACGGCTTAACGTGCCCATCCAACGCATGGCGGGTATTCAGTGGTTCGAACGTTCGTACCTGCCCAGAATTGAACCTGAGGTTATCTGCGTGGCAGTTACGAACGCTGACCACTAGGCCTCCCGCGGCCCTTACTGCACGCAAAATCAGCCTGAACGTTACTTAGGAAACATATTTAGCATAAAAAACTGATTGCAAGCACCTATCAGTAAATAACTTCCGATGCCCTTTTATGACAGATTAGGTATATACACCATATTAACAAAAGTCACAGGACACCCCTTCAAAAGCAAATGAACGGATACGCTGCGGTGTTAAAATGCTCGGTACAACTGCAAACGGTATAAAAACAAGCCTGAAGCTGACCGCGATCATATCTCCCTGTGAGGTTGAGTGAAAATGCCGCAGTGGGAGAAAACTGACTTTGAGAAACGAAAGATTGTTGAGTGTTATATTAGTAGGTTGTCCATAAGAGAAACCGAGAGGCGTTTAAACATACCAAAGTCAGCTGTTTTGGATGTACTGAATAAGTGGAAGACACATGGCATGCCTGAAGCAGTAAAACGTACCGGCAGGCCAAAGAAAATCGGTAATAGAGGACGTCGAAGCCTCAGGAGAGTCGTTACAACTAATCGACGGAGTACTGCAAAAGACCTTAGTGTACAGGTGAGTAAAAATGCTGGAACCTCTGTATGTACACGTACCAGTCGCAGAGAACTTCATTCCATGGGTTACCGTGATCGTGCGGCTGCTCATAAGCCTTTCATCACCACTCGGAATGCTACTCGTCGTTTAGCACGGTGTAAAGAACATTTATGGTGGACCGTAGATATACGGAAACAGGTCCTATGAACTGGTGAATCCAGATACACGATCCATCAGTCTGATACCCGTGCGTGGGTATGGCGGCAGCCTTGGGAAACGCTATTTCCTACAGTCAAGTTTGTAGCTGGCAGTGTACTCATGTAGGATGTTATACGTGGTATGGTCCCGGCCCATTGGTTATCGTGGACAAACCTGTTAACTAACACGCCTACCTCGATATTCTACACAATTATGCCCTACCAACTCTGGGGCAATACTACTGAACCGAGACTTGTTGGTACCAGCAGGGTAATGCACCGAGCCATGAAGCAAGGACTCTTACGGCGTGGTTTGACGAAAATTCCTTATCGTGTGTGGACTGGCCAGCACATAGTCCTGATCTTAATCCCATAGAGCACCTATGGGATGAATTAGAGCGCTGGATAAGAAGTTTGGAACCAAGGCATACTACTAAGCAACAGTTAGTGGCAGCATTACGTACTGAATCGCAGCTCATAGTGTTCCGAAACCTTGTCGAAAGCATTTCTCGAACTGTCAGTGCATGCATATTAAGGCCAAGGGCGCACCGACACCGTAGATGCATGTCAATAAAGGCTATCTTGTGTTTCTCTTCTAGGTGTCCGGTGACTTTTGTCAAAATAGTGTGTATGGTAATTACGGACAAACAGACGGACAAAGTGATATATAAGCAAGTGTTTTTTTTTTTTTTTTTTTTTTTTTTTTTGTACAAAATGCGTTCTAATAACGAAACAACGGGATCTTATCACCAGAAAATTCGTAATCAATAGAAAACTGGTGGATACAATTTCGAGAAGACTATTCTAAGATATTAATGCATGTTTATAGGTGTATTTACAGGGTATTCCATTATTTCTATCGTACGTTATCCGTTCTTAAATTCTTAATGTTTAAGTAAATATCATCGAGCAATGTGTATCAATGCTCATCCGTTTAATTTCTGTAAAAAAATTATTGGCAAGTCGGCGTCTGAAACTCAACAACTAGTACCGATGGAACTTCAAAACGTTCTAAATGTTTTTTTTATTTCAAGAGATTATAATATCGATGAGAAGAGGAAATCTCTCCGGGTGACTCCAAAATGAAAGAAGTAGTTAGATGCGTTGCGAAATTATGCCAAGGGAGCGGTAAAAAAATCATCAGTCAAATTTGATTAGTTTCAAGAAGCTGAAGCCTCCTGTGCTTTCTCCAGTGGAATCTAAAGAAAACTTCCTGAAAACATCGTCAAGGGTGATGGATGACTTTCCGTGATTTTCCCTCCATTTAATAAAAACATTATTTAATAGGCAAAATGTTTTATATTACGAAAGCTATTTAAAAATGCTACAGAGAAGTGTCTTGTGATAGCAAACACTGAGTGATTCTTCCAGTGACCATTGCAAGAGTGCACGTTTAAGCAGTCTACTTTAAATATACACTCAATGGACAAAATGTTAAAGATACCTACCTAATACCAAGTTAGTCTTCCTCAAGCGAGTATAACAGCCTGTGAATATACGCAGATGAATAGACTCCACCAAATGCCGGAGGGACTCCGAAGGTCGATACCTACCTAATACCAAGTTCGTCTTCCTCTAGCGAGTATGACAGCCTGTGCATGTACGCAGATGCATAGACTCCACCAAATGCCGGAGGGACTGCGAAAGTAGATTCCTACCTTATACCAAGTTAGTCTTCCTCTAGCGAGTATAACAGCCTGTGCATGTACGCAGATGCATAGACTCCGCCAAATGCCGGAGGGACTCCGAAGGTAATGCCAGCCCTGTCTGTTGCAGCATTGTCGACAATTCCACGCAAGACGTGTGTCCAGTATCCAGGGATCTGATGTTCCGCTCCATGTCATCCCAGGGATCTGATGTTCCGCTCCATGGCATGCCAGGGATCTGTTGTTCCGCTCCATTGCATGCCAGGGATCTGATGTTCCACTCCATGGCATGCCAGGGATCCGATGTTCCGCTCCATGGCATCCCAGGGTAATTCTACAGGATTTTGGTGCTAAGATCTTGTGGGCAACTCGATGGCTCCAAACCCGGATAAGTGTTCTTCGAGCCATGCCTGGGTGGATACGGCCCGGTGAGGCGGTGAAATGTCTAGCTGGAACAAACTACCCGCCGCAAGATGCGCAAAAGATATGAAAGAGTCTAGGTGATCATGCTGGTAGCGCGCAGCGGTTAAGAACCTCTCCAGACACATTAATTGACCTAACGCGTTCCAAAAGAAGAATCGCCAAAACCGCAGAGCCACCAACTCCTTAAACAGATCCGAGCTGGGTCATGGTCTCATGCTGTTGACCCCACCTGCACCCTCCCTTCAGCTCTGTACGAGATTCGTCTGACCACACAACTCGGCGCCACTCTGAAGAGGTCCAATTTGGATGTTCCCAGCACTAGGCGATGCGTAATTTCCGACGACGAGCAGTCAACAGTGGCACGCGAGTAGAGGGTACGCAATCTCCGCCATACTGTTCGCTCGTTGAAGCTGCTTGGGCTTCCGACATTTAACCCCGATGTGATTTGCTTTGCCCTTGCAAAGCTATCGGTCTGTATGAACCTGGATAGTCTACGTGGACCCTGTCAGCAATGTCACGTGGACGTCCACCTCTTGCTTATTGGGCGCTGGTACATCCGACGATGGTATACTCGCTAATAGCCTTTTATAGTGTTGCCCTCGAGAACCCAAGCTTCTGACCACTTGGGTAATAAAATGACCCATCCGTCTTGCGCCGACAATGCGTTCACGATCAAGGTCGTTTAGATCATCACGTTTACCCCTGTTCGTCGATTACGATACATTGTTGGGAAGCCCTACTGTTTGCTTATTTGTGAGATGCGTTCGCTCTGCGCGGTGGATGCGTATATCAACTGCCCATCACCCCGTGCTCTAATATTTTATCTACTGAGTGTATTACATGTATTGCCAAATCCGCCATTTTGAGTTTTCAGTCAGTTTGGATTACGACTGTGAAGTTGCCAGTATATTTATATTATAGGATGGGTAGTAGATCCATTACTGTTTTACGATTTAGAACAGGGTCTTGACGTCAATGCATACGATTTGACATTAAACGGTGGCAGGCTTTGGCGCCACTTAATTTTAAATCAAAATATCGCGGAAGGTTTACAGCATTTGAAAGTTTCGGCATAATTATCTTTAAAATAATCAGCATTTTGAACAGTAAAACTAAGCCAATCTTTTGAATTTTTTTGATTTTCAAACATTTCTAGGGGTAGACGTGGTAGAAAAATTCAAACAGACAATGTAACAAAACCGCCATTTTTATTTTTTTCGGGCTTTTCTAGATATTCGGACCTTATGACCTATCAGCATGCCTATTTCCAAATCTCTAGTTGACTTAGAATTTGCCGAACAATTTCCGGACGGACAGACACGCATTCTACTGTATATACAATCCTGGCCAAAAGTCCTGCACCAGTAGACTGAAAGTCATACCCTGAAGTGCCAGAAAAACTGGTACACCAGCCTAATACTTGGTATGTCCCCACGGGAGCGCAAGACTGCAGAAATACGACGGGGCATGGACTCCACTAGCTTCTGGAAATATGCTGTAGGCAATGCACACCATACTTCCTGCAGAGCGTTCCACAATTCGGGTGTATTCCGAGGTCTCGCATTCTGTGTTCGATAGCGCGTTGCATGTGTTCTATCACGTTCAGATCTGGGGACTTGGGTGGGAATGGCAACACGCCAAACTCAGATGAATGCTCCTCTAACCATAATGTGGAGTCCCGACACTTGTGTGGAGGTGCATTGTGCTGTTGGAACAGGCCCAACCCATCAGCATGAATGCAGGACATGAACGGGTGTACCTCGTCAGAAAGGATGCGCACATAGCGTTAGCTGGTCACAGACGTTTGTAGACGTACCAGGGGTCCCAGTAAACTCCAACAAAACACACCCAATACCATTACGGACCCCCGGCCTGCCGGTACAGTTCCCTTTTGACAGGCGGGATTCATGATCTTCATGGGGTATGCGCCACACACGAATTCTTCCGTGTGCCCGATACAATTGGAAACGCGACTCGTCAGACCAGGCTACTTGTTTCTAGTCATCAAGTGTCCAGTGGCGGTGTTGCCGTGCCCAAGCGAGGCGCATAGCTCTGTGTCGTGCACCCATCAAGGAGACTCGAGTTGGGCGTCGTCTCCCAAAGCCCATATCGTGGAGGGTACGTTGCACAGTCCGGACGCTGATGCTTGTTGAGGCTCCAGCATTGAATTCCGATGATACCTGCGAGAGTGTTGCACGCCCATCGCGTGAAACAATTCTTCACAGCCGACGATGGTCACGTTCACCCAATGTCTTTTTACGGCCACACTGGTATTTTAGGTTAGAGGTTTTGCCGGAATTCTTGTAGTCACGGTACACCCTTGCAATGGTCGTCCGTGAAAATCCGAGCTTCGTTTCTACCTCCGAAATACTATGGCTCATCTCAAGAGTGCCAACTATGACACCGCGTTGAAAATCGCTTAAATCGTTGTTACTTGTCATTCTCGTGCCAAAAACAGCTCTGACAGCTGGGAAGGATGTCTGTCGCTTTATATACGCACTGACGGACGCAGCCGAGTGCGCGCATAGTAGATGTTGATATATATTTTACATAAGCTCGTCTGTACCAGTTTTTCTGGCACCGGTGTATTTTTGAAGTTTGAAGTCAACTTATACAGCGTAATGGTAAAGTCAGGAATACATATCATACATCATTTTAAAGGAAGTCTTATGCTGAATTCAAATAGTTTTGCAGAATGTTCAGACAACAACCTGTAATAGAAGTGAAGTTACAAGCAGAAGTACAGCGTCTAGTCATAAAAAGCAAAAAATAGTGGAATTTGTGAAATTAGAGTACAATGCATTTAACGTAAAATTACTGCACAGTATATAAATGAAACTTTCAGGACACTTGAAATAATTGACCAACAAGCAAAATAGGCTTTAATATTTAATTGGATAACCACGGTTTCTTAGTAACAAAGTGCACCTTCTTGGCATGGAACTAAAGAGCTTCTCTAGTTGTCCATTGGTGGCACTGTGCCATACGGCCCTTACAGACTCGGTCTTTAATTGAGTATGGCCCTTACGGACTCAATGTCTTTAATTGAGTCTGTAAGGGCCGTATTGCACCGTGTTATCACGAATGGACAACTAGAGAAGCTCATTAGTTCCATGCCAAGAAGGTGCACTTTGTTACTAAGAAACCGTGGTTATCCAATTAAATATTAAAGCCTATTTTGCTTGTTGGTCAATTATTTAAAGTGTCCTGAAAGTTTCATTAACATACTGTACAGTAATTTTACCTTATATGCACTGTACTCTAATTTCACAAATTCCACTATTTTTTGCTTTTTATGACTAGACGCTGTACTTTTGCTTGTAACTTCACTTCTATTACGGGTAATAACGTTCTGTAAAGCTATTTGAATTCAGCATAAAATTTTCTTTAAGATGTTATATAATATGTCATCCTGACTTTTTCCATTACGCTGTATAAGTAGATTTCAAGCATCAAACATTTGACTTTCGCTCTACTAGTGCCACGATTGTATGTGCATTGATAAGGTGTAGACGACATTTAGTGTGTAGTGTAAAATCTATTCTTAAGTTTCTAACTAGTTAAATACATGTACTACACATGCTAAATGTCAAGTTCACCAATAATGAAATATGCGTTCACTCGAAATAACGTCAAAATTTGGTACTTTTATTTGTATCCAACTTCAATATAGCATGTTGGTATATTCCAACGTCGTTAGTCCACAACTGGTAATCAATTAGTAGTATAACCAAGCTTCACAACGTGGTTATGCAGACGGCAATGAAAAACATCACTTCACATACGTTAGTAGCTTTCGTACAATCAATAAGCGCATCAAAGATTTAACATCTCCACACTACACAACTGCGTCGCAATATATATATATGTTACCGCTAAAGCTCGAAAGCCGTTAATGTGCACATTACCTAGCTAATCTGTAGATTAACTGATTTGCTCCGTTAACGAGCGGAATCAAGAGTTTTCCGCATTTTACCTAGGTAATGTGCACATTAACGGCTTCCGTATCGTTAAAGTTCAAAAGTTTGTTTCTCTCATTTCCTTTCCCTACACCTTCTCCCTCTCCCTCCACTTTTAGTTTGGTTTCGTGTGATATGTTTGTTCACGTAATTTGTGGTGAAATAGATCCTAAAGAGAAAGAGTATGGTGAGAATGTATTGTGCAACATTTGTAAAAAGAATATGGATCAGAAAATACAGCGTGATGAAGCCAAGAAAGGTTTAGAAAATCAAGCAAAGAAAATGTTAGCAGTTTCTAATGCAAAGCACCCAAATGTCGATGAAGGTGTCACTGTGAGAATTAAAGTACCCGAAGTAGACAGAGCAAAAACTGATGCCCGCTCGATTTTAGCTGTGGTTCTTAGTAAAACAGAGGATGGCTTTTATAAACTTGGTACTAAAACGGGTATTTTAAAACAATTGTATGCAAAATTTGAATTCAATGTTTGCAAAGAGATTTTTAACGAAAAAAATGTCCCTGCTGTAGAAATATCTTTACGTCTACATCAATAAAACAATCCCTTGGTACTGGGCAGGGTTTCAGAAAATGTGACTGCAAATCTAAATGTACCACAAATAGGTGTGCTTATCGCAAAAACCAATTGCTATGTAATTCAAAGTGTCACCAATCTTTAGATTGCACTAATAAGTAAGCATAATTTTATCATATGTTTTGCAAATTCATTTCCTTAATTATAAACCATTTGATTCTTTCTATTATAGTTTTTTAATTGATTGATGATTGATTCTATCAACTAATTTGTTGATTGTTTGATTGTATTAACTTGATCTTTATACATCGAAAAATAAATAAATAACATTATGTTAATTTAAGCGTACAGAATTGTTTTCACTTTAACGAGTGCCTAGTAGGTAATGTGCAGATTATCCAGGTAATTTGAGAAATGAAACAATTTTCGGCACTTTAACTGATCACCCTAGTTAATCTGCACATTACCTAGATAATCTGTAGAATAACTGATTTCTGCACTTTAGCGGTAACATATATATCCTTTCTCGTTCTATCAACATGCATACGTCACTTACGTACTGACCTCAAGGGTGTTGCCAAACCTCCATTCATGTGAGAGAGAAGATATCACGTTAAGTTGGGAAGTGCAAAACAGAAAAAAAAAATTCAAATTTACATAGGAAAAGGAACTAAAAATGAAAGTTAAAATAGAATATACGTCGCAAGTGTTATAAGACCGCATTTCCATTTTTTATTGATTTATTTATTGCATTTTGTTTTTTTCTCTCACATAAACCTGAATAAAACTATAAAATCACTGAAAAAGTCAATTTGCACTGTAGATACTACTGATTAGAAGAGTTCAAATATCATGAAAAATATTCTACCTTACACCCTTTCAGAAAGGAAGGGTCGTTTTTGCTATTAAAATTGCATTACGGAGGATTAGTTCTGATAAAGATTTTTTTCTTCGGCATTTTGAACTTAGTTGTTCGACATTCTTTCTTTCCCCGAAACCGAATAAATTTCCCGAGACAACGAAACAAAGGAATAAGATGTGGAGTCAATACCTTGTTCCTGTACTTCATTGTTCATTTGTCATTGGCTTGGTTAATTTTATTTGTTACGAGCATTCAGATTAACATCAAGGCATATATTGACGGTTTTTCCGATGCGGCGTTAAAACAAAGTTGGTTTGATTAATACTTCTAAAAAAAAAAAAAAAAAATCGGAGAAAAAAAGCCTCACTGACTTTGCACAAAGAGTTGGTTCTCCGTTCAAATTGTGTTAAGTACATGACAATAGGTTGTGGCTTTAACGACACCTTAAGTTTTGAAATAGTTTTTCAGACAACAAAAGATTTCTTAGAATCCCTTCCGAACACCGGATTCGAAGAATGTTAAGAATCAAAGGCTTTAAATATCTTTTGGAACTAAAAATGAGACAGCAGATTAGGTTTCCTCTGCTTATGTAGCAAACATGTCAAGAACAAAAAAAAAATAAAAAAAAAGTTTCTCGTAGAATTCACGGAAGGGCAAAAAGATAAAAAAAATTGATGCCTATTATTTAGTTTTGTTCGGATAATTCTTTTCAAAACACGAAGGTTTAAGATTTTTTTCCCTGGAATTTCGGAAAATATCTTTGTTTGTGTTATTCTTTAATCTTCGTTTCGTAACTAATGTTTGGGAAAAAGAAACATCATCAAACGACAAAAGGCATTTATAAAAGCTTTTGAAATTGCAAGAAAATAAAGAGGTCGGTTTGAATTTTTTTCTCTTTATTTTACCACTAAAAAGCATGGGAAATAAAGATTTAATACAGAATATCAAACAACGCACTCAAAAGATTTCATACTGCCTCTTGAGAGTTCGTCATGTACTGAACTTTGGGTTTTGAATCGTAAATAGTAATTCACCTTTTCGGCAGGTATACCAGAGTGAGTCAAAAGTTTTTCCCGTTCTGTGCTGCATATAATGTTAGGGACCGCTGTACCAGCATATAATGTCACCGCTGGTACCAGGGCACCAGCGGTGCCGTAGCACCGCGTTGACGTGGAATACGCGAAGCTAATGACTTGCATTTCGCATGGAGCCGTCAGGTGGAGAGAGGATACAGAACGATAAACCTGCTATTCGGGTGCTCCTATGTCATTATTGTGAAGAAAAAAAGAAGGGTTAGCCGCGAAAGAAATTTGTACTGTTGAAAGCGAAAAAAATGTGCATTGCAGCACTGATAAAAATGGTTCCCGCGCTACAGTGCTGGGGACACCAGTCTCGTAGACATGCCGAGATCAGGACGTCCAACGACCACCAACACTGACACTCTGGTCCAACCTGCTACAGCGAACCCTGGTACCAGTACTAGACAATGGCAGCTGAGGCCGGGTGTTTCGAATTGTTCGTGATCTGCATCAGCTTGGTTTCTCCTTCAGCCGACACCGAATGGTTCTTCTTGAATTGGCAGACCCACAGGTGAACAACGTGACGCTCTCTATCTCAGATTGCAATTAACTCCACAGGACGACAGATTTTGGTGTCTTATCATCACAGGTAGTGTAATGTGGTTATTCCTACGTTATGTTACCGCAGAACGTTGGAATAACCACATTACACAACCTGTGATATAACGTAGGAATAACCACATTTGACGACTAATTGAATGCTATTGAATGCTGGGAACCAGTGGCTGAGGCCACCAATTGAATCCTGGAAGCCATTGGCTGAGACCACTGGTTTCCAGCATTCAGTTAGTCGCCATGCATTAGTCTATTCGTCGCTATCCAGCAGTCCATTAGTAGCCGTCCATTAGTCGCCGTCTATTAGTCAATTAGTCGCCATCCAGCAGTCCATTAGTCGCCATGGGAACTAGTTGCTGGCCACTGGTTTCCCAGCAGTTCATTAGTCGCCATCCATTAGTCAATTAATCGCCATCCAGCAGTTCATTAGTCGCCATGGGGACTAGTGGCTGGCCACTGGTTTCCCAGCAGTTCATTAGTCGTTATCTATTAGTCCATTAGTCACCATCCATTAGTCAATTAGTCGCAATCCATTAGTCAATTAGTCGCCATCCAGAAGTCCATTAGTCGTCATGGCAATCAGTGGCTGAGTCCACTGGCTCTCAGCATCCATTAGTCTTCGTCCATTAGTCGCCATCCATTAATTGATTAGCCGCCGTCCATTAGTCGCCATCCATTAATTGATTAGCCGCCGTCAATTAGTCACAATCCAGCAGTCCATTAGTCGCCATCGAAACTAGTGGCTGGCCACTGGTTTCCAAGCAGTCCATTAGTCACCATCAAGCAGTCCTTAATCGCCATTCATTAGTCAATTAGTCGCCATCCAGCTGCCCATTAGTCGCCATGGGAACCAGTGACCGATGCCACTGGTTCTCAGCAGTCCATTCGATTAAGAATGATATTATTGATCTATAGTGATATTTTATAGCCCGTGCACAGACATTTTTGATATTTAAAAATCTGAAGATGAGCCCAAAGTGGAGCTCGAAAGATCTAATGTCGTTATTTTTAACGTATATCTATTTAAGCTTTTTAGTAAAGTTGTTTTTTAATTCGTAAGGATTGTGCCTCTATCTAGCTTTTTATCGTGTGCAAAACGGTATAACCATTCGATATTAGAAGAAAATGCGTTTCCGAAATGGAGAAAGCAGTGTGTGCACACACACACATACACACACAGTTTTAGTGTACAGAAAAATGTAAGTTTTCCAGGTACTTCGGAATTCTTTGTAACATTGATGTCACGTTAACTGCATCGTTTCTTTTCTCAAAAGCTGAACTTTGCATTCAAAACATTTCTGAAGTAACGGATATCCATAATAAGCACATTAATGTTTTACTTTTCTTTTCTATGTTACTCTGGGGTCCTATTCCTTCTTGCCATGTCGTTTGCGATTTTAAAAAGTTTGAAAAATCCCAGGTAAAAAGAGAGAAAAAAATGTGCTGTACTGAACAAAACCATCTCAGTTGAAAAGGGAAATATCACACAGGGAAACGTGTGATTTTTTGTAGAAATTTCTCACGTGATTAAAATTTTGGCTTACCTACTGATACAAATATGTAAATGCTTTTCCTCTTCTACACTTAAATACAAATGAAGTAGTCTTCTATCCCCAAATATGTAAACAAATACTTCGAACATTCTCATCTCCGCTGTAGCAAAGAATAGCGCCAGAACTTCGTTTTGGTTTGGGTTTTGAGAAGCTGGTAGCTCTGTTCATATAAACATTTCTCGGGAAACAAATAAGTGATGTGTGTTGGTTGCTAATGCCGACGAAGTGAAAACTGAACTTTATTTCAACCTTAAAAGAAATAAACAGTCCCATTTCAGAGTCTTACAGCCCGATAATCAATGCATCCGGTGGCGGATGGGGTCTTTCGTTTCACTCAGTGAACTTCACCATCTGATTATTTACAAGTAGAATTTTTTTTAATGCAGGAGTAAAATGTTAACCTTCCAGTATACATACATCCGCCCCTGCCTGTGCCCAAAATGTTTTACTTAACTGATGAAAAAAAGAAATCCCAGCCCGGCCTGAGGGCCAGGCCGATCTCGGTCTTTCCAGGATTTATAAGTGTTGGACTGAGCCATTAATGTGATCAGAAAAAGTGTACCTAAAAAATTGATATCTCAGTGTAGAAATGGCAGAAGAACCAGCGAGTGTCAAGATGTGTACAGGCATTTCCTCTAAATTCCGTGATAATACCACAAGGTTTGTAAGCAGCTCCGGTGGCGCAGTGGTCTGAGCGATGGCTACTGACCATTTATCCGCGATGGGTCAGGGTTCGAATCCCGGTGAGGCATGAATGTTGTGTTTGTATTACGGCAATATCTCTCTTCTTTCCTTGGAGACAGTGGCCCTAAATTATGGACGGGCGACTGCTTATAGCCTACTGAGTTCCTTAGGTAATCGTTAAACCCCCAATCAAAAAAAAAAAAAAAAAAAAGATTGAGCAGTCAGAAAATTGCCACTGGTAACTTTTAGTGACTTGCCAATCTGGAAACCTTTTAACCGACTGTGCATAAGAGCTGGTAAAAGCATGGCAAAATGAGTCTTTTCTGCTATGTCAGAGCGATGTGAACGTGGTGAACGTCAGATCAAGTACCATGTGTTAATATGGACTCACTATGCTGTGATATGGACCTAGCATACGGAACTTAAGTTATCATTTAGTGTGCAGCTACAGTTGTGCTTCTCAACGCTACTGCATAAATGTGCTGTTTATATAGATTTTCGAGTATTGTAACTGCATTTGGGCGATAATTAAAAATTAAATACATATTTTTTACAAAGCAGTTAAACATATAAAACGCTAAACAGGCGTCACATGAAAACGTATACAAGAAAGAAACCATTGAAAAAATAATAAAATCAGTGACATCTGTATTTGAACTTTGCAAATTTATAGACCAGGACGTTTCTGATGCCCAAGAAGTGCGGCACATTCAAATGAAAGCGAATCTTGCCTTCCTAGAAAGCAGCGAACTGGGATGGAAAAATTCTGAATACATACGTGCCTAGAGATGATTCCATCCTAAGGTATTCAGGACGAGACGCGCTCGGGAATGAATGAGACCTCCGCCGATAGAACAGCTCTTGGAATTTGAAGAAACTGCACTGTATAACTTGACAGGAGTCTTATTATGAAGCTCCGCACGAAACCCATAAAAATCTTTGATTGGTTTCAATGTAGAGGCTGGGAAAGAAAGGCATATAGGAGTACGAAGGCGTTTCAATGGCAAATAAGAATCAGCAAAATACGAAGATTAAATTTTCAAGTATCTGCAATTTCATGCGAATAAAACACTCACTTACCTGTCAGATGAAATCTCATATTTTCATCGCACCAGCTAACAATCGGCCTATACTCAATTTCGAAAGCTCAGAAACACATAGGTTTCTTCCAACATTTTAGAAAATACATAGAATTAAACCTCCAAAACTGAGTTATTTGTCGGATTTAATGCCTTGAAAACGTAACTAAGCGGTAAGATTGCGTTAGAGGCATGAAAATAAATCATCAATAAAAGGAACATAATGAGTCACTTCATTGTTAAATGTTTTCCATTAAAATTCCACGATTATGTTTATAAAGAGGGGCATTTCTTAAGTAATTTCTGTTTGGCAGTAGCTTTTCATTAGAATAGACGATAGACACAAAATACGTATGGAAATAGAGCGAACATATCTTTTTAAAGTCACTTGTCAAAATAATTTCCACCGCAGAAGATGCACTTGGGCATTTTTTTAATTTAAGACTGAAATCTCTTCTGAAAATATTTCCCTGGGCACTGCCAGACTCACGTCTGTAAAGCACCTTTGATGTCCTTTTTGTCGTCAAACCTTCCTCCCATACCAAACGTTCACTGCCTGACCCACTACTGTAAAAAACCTTTGATGTCTTCTGTGTCATTAAACCTTTGTTTCCCCACGAGTACTTCTCTTTATGGCCTATCTCTTTAAATAATCTTGGTTTTGATGTCCACTGTATCGACCAATCTTTAGCCCCACTGGTATTTCACGGTCTGAAACATCTCTTTAAAAAACCTTTGATATCTTTTATGCCATTAATAGACCTTTGTCCTCCACCAGTCCTTCACTGTGTGAATCTTTGCTTTAAAGAAGCTTTGGTTTGCTCTTTGTTCCCCACAAGTTTCTTCATTCTCTGACCCATGTCTTCAAAAAACTGATATCCTCTGTCATGAAACCTATGTTTCCACCTTTCCTTCACTTTCTTACCCATCTCTTTACAGAAGTTGGATAACCTTTTGTGTCTTCAAACCTTTGTTCTCTCCTGTCTCTCTCTCTCTCTCTCTCTCTCTCTCTCTCTCTCTCTCTCTCTCTCACTGATCCATCTCATTAAGAAGTTTCATATCCCTTGCTTCATGAAACCTATGTTTCCACCTTTCGTTCCCGTTCTTACCCATCTCTTTATAGAAGTTGGATATCCTTTTGTGTCTTGAAACCTTTGTTCTCTCCTGTCCTTCTCTCTCTCTCTCTCTCTCTCACTGATCCATCTCATTAAAGTTTCATATCCCTTGCTTCATGAAACCTATGTTTCCACCTTTCGTTCACGTTCTTACCCATCTCTTTGTAGAAGTTGGATATCCTTTGTGTCTTGAAACCTTTGTTCTCTCCTGTCCTTCTTTCTCTCTCTCTCTCTCTCTCACTGATCCATCTCATTAAAGTTTCATATCCCTTGCTTCATGAAACCTATGTTTCCACCTTTCGTTCACGTTCTTACCCATCTCTTTATAGAAGTTGGATATCCTTTGTGTCTTGAAAACTTTCTCTCCTGTCCTTCTCTCTCTCTCTCTCTCTCTCACTGATCCATCTCATTAAAGTTTCATATCCCTTGCTTCATGAAACCTATGTTTCCACCTTTCGTTCACGTTCTTACCCATCTCTTTGTAGAAGTTGGATATCCTTTGTGTCTTGAAACCTTTGTTCTCTCCTGTCCTCCTCTCTCTCTCACTGATCCATCTCATTAAAGTTTCATATCCCTTGCTTCATGAAACCTATGTTTCCACCTTTCGTTCACGTTCTTACCCATCTCTTTATAGAAGTTGGATCTCTCTCTCTCTCTCTCTCTCTCTCTCTCTCTCTCTCTCTCTCTCAGATCCATCTCATTAAAGTTTCATATCCCTTGCTTCATGAAACCTATGTTTCCACCTTTCGTTCACATTCTTACCCATCTCTTTATAGAAGTTGGATATCCTTTGTGTCTTGAAAACTTTGTTCTCTCCTGTCCTTCTCTCTCTCTCACTGATCCATCTCATTAAAGTTTCATATCCCTTGCTTCATGAAACCTATGTTTCCACCTTTCGTTCACGTTCTTACCCATCTCTTCATAGAAGTTGGATATCCTTTGTGTCTTGAAAACTTTGTTCTTCCCTGTCCTTCTCTCTCTCTCTCTCTCTCTCTCTCTCTCTCTCTCTCTCTCTCTCTCTCTCACTGATCTATCTCATTAAAGTTTCATATCCCTTGCTTCATGAAACCTATGTTTCCACCTTTCGTTCACGTTCTTACCCATCTCTTTGTAGAAGTTGGATATCCTTTGTGTCTTGAAACCTTTGTTCTCTCCTGTCCTTCTCTCTCTCTCTCTCTCCCTCTCTCTCTCTCTCTCTCTCTCTCTCTCTCTCTCTCTCTCTCTCTCTCTCTCTCTCTCTCTCTCTCTCTCTCTCTCTCTCTCTCTCACTGATCCTGATCCATCTCATTAAAGTTTCATATCCCTTGCTTCATGAAACCTATGTTTCCACCTTTCGTTCACGTTCTTACCCATCTCTTTATAGAAGTTGGATATCCTTCTCTCTCTCTCTCTCTCTCTCTCTCTCTCTCTCTCTCTCTCTCTCTCTCTCTCTCTCTCTCTCTCTCTCTCTCACTGATCCATCTCATTAAAGTTTCATATCCCTTGCTTCATGAAACCTATGTTTCCACCTTTCTTTCACGTTCTTACCCATCTCTTTGTAGAAGTTGGATATCCTTTGTGTCTTGAAAGCTTTGTTCTCTCCTGTCCTCCTCTCTCTCTCTCTCTCTCTCTCACTGATCCATCTCATTAAAGTTTCATATCCCTTGCTTCATGAAACCTATGTTTCCACCTTTCGTTCACATTCTTACCCATCTCTTTATAGAAGTTGGATATCTTTTGTGTCTTGAAACCTTTGTTCTCTCCTGTCCTTCTCTCTCTCTCTCTCTCTCTCTCTCTCTCTCTCTCTCTCTCTCTCTCTCTCTCTCTCTCTCTCTCTCTCTCTCTCACTGATCCATCTCATTAAAGTTTCATATCCCTTGCTTCATGAAACCTATGTTTCCACCTTTCGTTCACGTTCTTACCCATCTCTTTATAGAAGTTGGATATCTCTCTCTCTCTCTCTCTCTCTCTCTCTCTCTCTCTCTCTCTCTCTCTCTCTCTCTCTCTCTCTCTCTCACTGATCCATCTCATTAAAGTTTCATATCCCTTGCTTCATGAAACCTATGTTTCCACCTTTCTTTCACGTTCTTACCCATCTCTTTGTAGAAGTTGGATATCCTTTGTGTCTTGAAACCTTTGTTCTCTCCTGTCCTCCTATTCTCTCTCTCTCTCTCACTGATCCATCTCATTAAAGTTTCATAACCCTTGCTTCATGAAACCTATGTTTCCACCTTTCGTTCACGTTCTTACCCATCTCTTTGTAGAAGTTGGATATCCTTTGTGTCTTGAAACCTTTGTTCTCTCTGTCCTTCTCTCTCTCTCTCTCTCTCTCTCTCTCTCTCTCTCTCTCTCTCTCTCTCTCTCTCTCTCTCTCTCTCTCTCTCTCTCTCTCTCTCTCTCACTGATCCATCTCATTAAAGTTACATATCCCTTGCTTCATGAAACCTATGTTTCCACCTTTCGTTCACGTTCTTACCCATCTCTTTATAGAAGTTGGATATCCTTCTCTCTCTCTCTCTCTCTCTCTCTCTCTCTCTCTCTCTCTCTCTCTCACTGATCCATCTCATTAAAGTTTCATATCCCTTGCTTCATGAAACCTATGTTTCCACCTTTCTTTCACGTTCTTACCCATCTCTTTGTAGAAGTTGGATATCCTTTGTGTCTTGAAACCTTTGTTGTCTCCTGTCCTCCTCTCTCTCTCTCTCTCTCTCTCTCAGATCCATCTCATTAAAGTTTCATATCCCTTGCTTCATGAAACCTATGTTTCCACCTTTCGTTCACATTCTTACCCATCTCTTTATAGAAGTTGGATATCCTTTGTGTCTTGAAAACTTTGTTCTCTCCTGTCCTTCTCTCTCTCTCACTGATCCATCTCATTAAAGTTTCATATCCCTTGCTTCATGAAACCTATGTTTCCACCTTTCGTTCACGTTCTTACCCATCTCTTTATAGAAGTTGGATATCCTTTGTGTCTTGAAAACTTTGTTCTTCCCTGTCCTTCTCTCTCTCTCTCTCTCTCTCTCTCTCTCTCTCTCTCTCTCTCTCTCTCTCTCTCTCTCATTAAAGTTTCGTATCCTTGCTTCATGAAACCTATGTTTCCACCTTTCGTTCACGTTCTTACCCATCTCTTTATAGGAGTTTGATATCCTTTGTGTCTTCAAACCTTTTTTCCCCGCCAGTTCTACTCTCTTTGACCCATCTCTTCAAAGATGTTAGATATTCTCTTTGTCATTAAAGCTTTGTTCCCACCTTTGTTTCTCTCTCTCTCTCTGTCTTTCACTCACTCACTCTCTCACTCTCTCTCTGACCTATCTCTTCAAAGAAGTTAGATAACCTCTGTGTCATCAAGCCTGTGCTTCCACCTTTCCTTCACTTTCTTACATATCTCTATAAAGAAGTTTGATATCGCCTGTGTCATTGAAGCTTTGTTTCCACCTGTGCCCTCCTCCCTCTCCCTCTCTCTCTCTCTCTCTCTCCTTTAAAGAAATTTGATATCCACTGTGTCACCAAAACTTTTTCCCCCGTCAGATATTCCCTGTCTGATCCAACCCTTTAGGGACGTTTGTGACGTGCCTGCCGCGCATAACGCACATGAGATAAAGGCAGATAGCAATGAGAACACATGTCCGAGTAGCTCAGTTAAGAGTGAGGGGACCCGCAATCGATGCCCGGCGTGGACAAAACTATGTTTTCACATTGGCGCTCTCGAGCTTTCAGGATGACCCGGCTAAGTTTCTCGAAATGATGTGATGTTCTTTCCACACGAAGAGACAGAAAAAATGAGAATCCCTTATTCAGTGCTTCGAATAAAAAAAAAAAAAAACAATCAGTATGCTGTTACGTTCCACACACCAAATTGTCTGGAATTTCTCAAATACGCGTTCTTCAGCGGATGACTGCCTACAGCGACATATGGTCCCGGCCTTCTTTCGGGTGGGGGTGGGGGTGGGGGTAAAATTCCTGGCCGCAGGACGCCCATGAGATAAAGGCAGATAGTAATGAGAGCACATGTTCGTGTAGCCCAGTTGGGAGTGAGAGAGCCCGAGTTCGATGCCCGGCGTGGACAAAACTGCGTTTTCACACGTTTGATGTCCTTTGTGTCATCAAATCTCTGGTCTTAACCAGTCCATTCTCTGACCCATAAATTTGATATATCCACTGTGTCGTCAAGAGGTTGATCCCCACCATTCTTTAACTGTCTGGCTCATCTCTTCTAAGAAGCTTTGATATTGTCTGTGTGTTGAACCTTTGTCCTCCATACCTTCTTATAATATCTTCTTACAGAGACGTGGAAGTCTTTAAGAAGAATTTACTTTTAATTAATGTCAAAACAGATTAGTCATAGTGTTGCGGCTTGTTGGGACCCTGGTCCTCTTACGCTGTATAAATTTAGGGCTCGGTCAGGCTGGGACTGCCATGCTTCAGGCGGCTCAGACGGGCTCGGGCACATAAAACTGAGCCCGAACTCTGCACTGACGGCCACTGTAAGGTGACTGAGTCAAGCCCCCAATAATTATTTTCAGGTACCAACGTTTTCTGTAGCAATTAATTATTTTAAGTGTGATGCAATGCAAATTCCAATGCACGTCAAGACACGTGGCGTGTTTCTTTTTGTACGCCGGATTAAGGAGTGCCAAGCCAGGCGTGTGCCTAGCGGCGTCCGTTGACCTTGACGGCTGGGTCTGATTTATCAAAAGTCACCACTCCCAAAGAGAGGCGAACTCCACGACAACAGCATTCCAGAAGGTCGGAAGGAGGGGGGTGAAGATAAGTATATAAAATGGAGCAACACGTTCGCTCGGGAACGCTGGGCCGCGGGCGGCCTAGTGGTCAGAGTTCGTGACTGCTATGGATATAACCTCAGGTTCGATCCCGGGCAGGCTCAAACCACTAAATACCCGCCGTGCATCGGATGGGCACGTTAAGCCGTCGGACCCCGGTACTGGCCACCCGATAGCAAATAAGAGCGTCTTCTCCTACCCCTTTTCTACCTCGCTTCCGTGTGACTTTCCTATCGGGCACTCTAGCCCAAATTTTCTAGCTTCCTATTTCTAAGGGCTGTTTAAGACCTTGGGTCAGATACTCCCTTCCTAATATCCTCTACATTTGATCTGATCTGCTCGGGAACGCTTTTAGTTTTTCGCCTTCGACGTGATAGGACAGCGAATGCGAGCGGAGGGTGTCTGTTAGACCTCCCGGATATTTACGGTTCTGGCTGAAGGAATGGTCAAGGTTTTTCCGCGATAAAAGGTTGACCGGGATTTGGACGGAACGACTCAAGTTAACGTGGCAGAGGGTCTTCCTGGATATCGGAGAGATAGTAAAGTGTTCGCCTTCTGGAAACCTGTTGGCACGTGGAGATAGCTAATTGAACAGAGCTTATTTTCTCATCTATTAAATTTTGTAACGTCTAACAAAGGACTTATTATTGGAGTTACCTGTTGTCTTAGAAATTAAGTAATCGCTGACTACACGTTCCAGTATTTCAGCTATCCGAGTTCAACTGTACGGCACTCAAAGGAACTTACGCCAGGCCATTTTGAGAGATTCGGAATCGTTAAGGCCTAGTGGCGGATTGAACTCAGCGGGGCCTGACAGACACCCCCTACCCCAGGCTCCCATATGCTAGAGAAAACTGTATATATTAAATGATGGATTACCGACCTCAGCTCTCTGCTCAGAAGCTTCCGTGACCTTCGCAAAGCACTTTTGCAACGGTGAATTCGATCCTAATGGGAAACATAGCTAGCAGCGTAAGACGTTGTCTGTCCCGCAGAGATAATCTTACGCTTTGTCCTGGTAATACTTTTTTCACTTTCATGTACTCGTTTTTATTTAGTTATTATTCTGCTTTATGGGTTTGCACTTTCCATGAGGACACAATATTTAATAACGTTCCCTTTAAACGGGCAACTGTAATGAAGTCATGTGACGTGTATCTGTAAATATACATTCCATTTTGAAAGTCTGTTCTTATATAAATTAAGCACACCGGGCAAAAAATTAGTTACTTCTGGCAGAACTTAGAGTATCCCCTAGCAGAACTCGCCTCTTGACTTCATAACAGCATGAATCCGGTGTGATGGACTCCACGATGTTATGGATGTATTGAACATCGATTTGCAACCACTCATGCGTCAGTTGGTTCCGTGGTTCCGCCAGAGTACGTGGGTTTCTATTCAGGCGTTTCACTTCCTGTTACAAATGATCCCACAGATTTTCAATAGGATTTAAATCTGGGGATTTGTGGGGCCAGTCGAAGTGAGACGTGGCTGCCGATTGTTCGTCGGGCCACTCGGACACAGTTTTAGCCCTGTGTATATGGCAGTTGTCGTCTTACAAGACAGGAGTGGCAATGTGATGCTGTCTCTGGAGATGTAGGGTAAATGGCAACACTTCGTCCTTCAGAATGTGAAGGTACGCATGCTGGTTCAAGTTCATCGTCACTGCAAACAGGGCCCATTTCGTGGTACGAAAAATATCCCCAAAACGTCAAAGAACCTCCTCCAGCTTGAACAACATGTACGACACAATCAGGATAAAAGGCTTCATTGTGCCACCAATGCGCTCGTCGCCTTCCATCATTGGAGTATATTTGTACTCCTCGTCGCCCCCCATCATTGGAGTATATTTGTACTCCTCGTCGCCTCCCATCATTGGAGTATATTTGTACTCTTTGTCGCCTCCCATCATTGGAGTATTTTTGTACTCTTCGTCGCCTCCCATCATTGGAGTATATTTGTACTCCTCGTCGCCCCCATCATTGAAGTATATTTGTACTCTTCGTCGCCTCCCATCATTGGAGTATATTTGTACTCCCCGTCGCCCCCCATCATTGGAGTATATTTGTACTCTTTGTCGCCTCCCATCATTGGAGTATATTTGTACTCCTCGTCGCCCCCCATCATTGGAGTATATTTGTACTCCTCGTCGCCTCCCATCATTGGAGTATATTTGTACTCTTTGTCGCCTCCCATCATTGGAGTATTTTTGTACTCTTCGTCGCCTCCCATCATTGGAGTATATTTGTACTCCTCGTCGCCCCCCATCATTGGAGTATATTTGTACTCTTTGTCGCCTCCCATCATTGGAGTATATTTGTACTCCTCGTCGCCCCCATCATTGGAGTATATTTGTACTCCTCGTCGCCTCCCATCATTGGAGTATATTTGTACTCTTTGTCGCCTCCCATCATTGGAGTATTTTTGTACTCTTCGTCGCCTCCCATCATTGGAGTATATTTGTACTCCTCGTCGCCCCCCATCATTGGAGTATATTTGTACTCTTTGTCGCCTCCCATCATTGGAGTATATTTGTACTCCTCGTCGCCCCCCATCATTGGAGTATATTTGTACTCCTCGTCGCCCCCATCATTGGAGTATATTTGTACTCCTCGTCGCCTCCCATCATTGGAGTATATTTGTACTCTTTGTCGCCTCCCATCATTGGAGTATTTTTGTACTCTTCGTCGCCTCCCATCATTGGAGTATATTTGTACTCCTCGTCGCCCCCCCCCATCATTGGAGTATATTTGTACTCTTTGTCGCCTCCCATCATTGGAGTATATTTGTACTCCTCGTCGCCTCCCATCATTGGAGTATATTTGTACTCCTCGTCGCCTCCCATCATTGGAGTATATTTGTACTCTTTGTCGCCTCCCATCATTTGAGTATTTTTGTACTCTTCGTCGCCTCCCATCATTGGAGTATATTTGTACTCCTCGTCGCCCCCATCATTGGAGTATATTTGTACTCTTTGTCGCCTCCCATCATTGGAGTATATTTGTACTCCTCGTCGCCCCCATCATTGGAGTATATTTGTACTCCTCGTCGCCTCCCATCATTGGAGTATATTTGTACTCCTCGTCGCCTCCCATCATTGGAGTATATTTGTACTCTTTGTCGCCTCCCATCATTGGAGTATTTTTGTACTCTTCGTCGCCTCCCATCATTGGAGTATATTTGTACTCCTCGTCGCCCCCATCATTGGAGTATATTTGTACTCTTTGTCGCCTCCCATCATTGGAGTATATTTGTACTCCTCGTCGCCTCCCATCATTGGAGTATATTTGTACTCTTTGTCGCCTCCCATCATTGGAGTATTTTTGTACTCTTCGTCGCCTCCCATCATTGGAGTATATTTGTACTCTTCGTCGCCCCCATCATTGGAGTATATTTGTACTCTTTGTCGCCTCCCATCATTGGAGTATATTTGTACTCCTCGTCGCCTCCCATCATTGGAGTATATTTGTACTCCTCGTCGCCTCCCATCATTGGAGTATATTTGTACTCTTTGTCGCCTCCCATCATTGGAGTATTTTTGTACTCTTCGTCGCCTCCCATCATTGGAGTATATTTGTACTCCTCGTCGCCCCCATCATTGGAGTATATTTGTACTCTTTGTCGCCTCCCATCATTAGAGTATTTTTGTACTCTTTGTCGCCTCCCATCATTGGAGTATTTTTGTACTCTTTGTCGCCTCCCATCATTGGAGTATATTTGTACTCCTCGTCGCCTCCCATCATTGGAGTATATTTGTACTCCTCGTCGCCTCCCATCATTGGAGTATATTTGTACTCTTTGTCGCCTCCCATCATTGGAGTATATTTGTACTCCTCGTCGCCTCCCCATCATTGGAGTATATTTGTACTCCTCGTCGCCTCCCATCATTGGAGTATATTTGTACTCTTTGTCGCCTCCCATCATTGGAGTATATTTGTACTCTTCGTCACCTCCCATCATTGGAGTATTATATTTGTACTCCTCGTCGCCTCCCATCATTGGAGTTAATTTGTACTCCTCGTCGCCTCACATCATTGGAGTATATTTGTACTACAAATAAAAACGAGACTCGTCAGACCAACTTATTCGTTTCCAATCCTTCAAACTAAAGTTTTGGTGCCTTTGAGCCCATTGATAACTTAAGACTTCGTGACTTGCTGTTAAAAGAGGCCTCTACCGTGGTTTTCTGGTCAAGATGTCCATAGCATGCAGTTCTCGTCGTAATGTTCTTTCGGAAATTGATTGGAGTGGACTTTCATTGATTGTTTGGAGCAACTATTGTCTGGTTTGAAACCGATTTGCAGTTACTAGACGTGAAACATGGCTGCGGTCCTTATTTGTGAGAATTATTTTCCGGCCACAGTTACATCGCCGACTTTTACTTGACCGCAAACTATACCACTGTTTGTAGACCCGCAAGACAGTAGTAAGCTTCGATGCACCAACAGATTGGGCGACTTAATTCACTTTGTGTCCGTGGTCACGTCCAAACGCTGTAGCTCCTTTTTGCCACTCAGTAACATCAGTCTTACGACCCACATTGCAGACTAAATTCAGCACACGCTTTTCTCTTCGCCACTGCACGTGACAGAAATTAATTGTAGTCCATGTCAGTGCTATTTAGCTCCCAAGAATGCTATCACGGCGCCCTCTGTACAACTGTCACTTCGGTTACATGTGACAAACTTTTTATCCTGTGTGCTTATGTTACTCCTTTAATATACACTGCCAGACAATTGCTAAGGACGGATGACAATAGCAACGATAGCAACCATAAAATGGAAGGCAGGAAAATGTGGAAATTAGCATAAGTGCGGGATACAGTAAGACGTGTTGTGCGTATGCAAATTTTGGATTGCCGAACTTGTTCGTGACGTCATAGCGCTGATAAGAGATATAAAGGATTTGACGCGTATTGACCGTTGTTGTTCAAACGCAAAGTTGAAAGAGAAAGAATCAATTGACGGACTTGCAATTTTCAGTATGTCTTCCCGACATCACCTAGATGATTTTACGCGTGGCCGTATTATTGGCAAGATTAAAGAAGGGCGAAAAATAACAGATGTTGCCAGGGAGTTCGACGTCAGCCACAGTGTTGTTTGAAGGCTTTGGAAATCATTTCAAACAAATGGAGAGTGTAGCAAACGTCACGCGGGAGGTCGTGTTCGCAGTACGACACCTGCAGAAGATCGGTACATAGTGCTATTAACAAAAAGGCACCGGCGCAGCACAGCTAGTGAGGTAGCAAATCAGTTTATGGCTGCTACTGGCAAGCGGATCTCCCGAAAAACTGTCGCCAGACGTTTGCAAGAAGGAGGACTATACGCCCGCCGTCCTGTTGTGTGCATCCCGCTGTCCAGACGTCACCGTACCGCCCGTTTGCAATGGTGCCATCAACATCGCAATTGGACTGATAACGACTGGTCTGCTGTCCTCTTCTCAGATGAGAGTAGATACAGTCTATCGTCTGATTGTCGACGACAACTGATCTGGCGTGATAGTGGTACTGCATATTGTCCAGCAAATATACAGGAAAGGGACCGATATCCTACATGTAGTGTCATGGTATGGGCTGGCATCATGATCAATGGTCGTACGTCCCTCTATGTGCTTTCAACTGGGACTATGACTGGCCAACGATACATTAATGATGTTCTGCTACCTCATGTTCGCATGTTCCGTGGTGCTATCGGTGATAGATTCATTTTCATGAACGACAACGCAACATGTCATCGAACAGTCGCTGTCCAGGAGTGTCTTGAAAGCGAGGATATTCATCGCCTCGTATGGCCAGCACGTTCTCCAGATCTGAATCCCATTGAAAATGTGTGGGATGCTTTGGGGAGGAGTCTTGCTGGTCTCCAATGCCCTCCAATAAACAAGGACACCCTCATCCGTGCACTGACAGAGGAATGGGATAAATTACCCCAACAGCTGCTTGATAATGTTGTGCACGACGAGTGGAATCTTGCATCGCCCTCCATGGTGGCCATATCCCGTATTGACATCTTACGCCGGAACGCCTGCGGACGGTAATTGCATTTTTTTCACGTTTACGTATATTGCACAAAATGGCCTGTTTGTCCCTTGAACACGTTCCAAAGCCTTCTGGATTTCAGAGCACAATAAATTGTCTTTCTTGTAATGTCCTGGCATTCTGATATTCTTTTATTTCACTTGGCATCCAACCACACTTACTTTTTTATGCGCTATATAGCCGTTTATGATCCGTCCTTAGCAACTGTCCAGCAGTGTATTTCTTTCTGAACGTCACGTCAAAATATTCAAGTTTCCCTATCGCTTTTGACAACTGCTGACAGGGAGTCCGAAGTAAATAAAACAAGAAAGATGACACCGAATTTTCGGGTGTAATAAGCACGTCTTTTGAATCCGTTCTGACGCAAATTAAGTTTATCAAAGCTATTCAAAGTCAATGGAACCGGTATGGAAAACAATATTTGACGGGAGAAAGAAGTTTTTCAATCGGGTTTTTAATCCCTCAGATATTGCTGTAAACGTAATCGTGAGCTTACGAACTCTTAGAAACAGAGATATCGACAAAAATAAGATGTCACTTTACGTCCCCTGGTGGGAAAACCATGCATTATTTTAGGAAGAAAGTATTCTTAAAAGGTTTATCCATATGAGCGTTATCGGTCCAAGAAAAAAAAAATTTAGTCGGGTTTTCAGGAGACCAGATTTTGCTACAAATACATCAGAAGCAGAAATTAACCCTTATGACCCCTGGTTGCCGAACTATTCTTTACCAAACATTAGAAATTATGTGAAAAATATTTTCCATCAGGTCTTGTATGCGATACAGGAAGAATTTTCCAAATCGGAGTCTTAAAAGCAGAAATAACGCAGAAAACGCAATTTACCTTTGTGCCCGTAGCGGAAAGTCTATGAATTACTTGAAAATTTTGAAATTATATGAACCACATGGCACACTGGAACCACTATCCAACAAAGAAGGAATTTTTCAAATCGGACTCCTAGAAGTAGAGATATTGACAAAAATAAGATATAAATCTACGCCCCCTGCCGTAGAAACCGTGCACTATTTTAAGAAAAAAATGTTTTTAAAAGGTTTGTCGACATGAATAGTATCGGTCTACAAACGACGTTTGTTTCACTCGAGAATTTAGAAGCTCATATTTTGCTGCAAATACATCAGAAGCGGAAATTAACATTTACGCTCCCTGGTGGCCAAACAATTCTTTTACAAAAATTAGAAATTACATGCAAGCGATTTCCCATCAGGATCTGTATTCGGTGAAGAAAGAATTTTTCAAATCGGAGATTTAGAAGCAGATATATAGGGGAAACGCAATTTACCGCTACGCCCTCTAGAGGAAAGTCTATGAATTACTTGAAAATTTTGAAATTATATGAAAAACATGTTACACGGAAAACACTATCCAACAAAAAAGCAATTTTTCAAATAGGACTCCTAGAGATATTGACAAAAATAAGATATACATCTACGCCCCCTGGCGGAGAAACTGTCGAATATTTTAAGAAGAAAATATTCTGAAGAGGTTTATCGATGTGAGTGGCATCAGTCCACGACAGAATTTTTTCAATCGATAATTTAGAAGCCCAGATTTTATGGCAAATACATCAGAAGCAAAAATTAAAACGTACGCCCCCTGGTGGCCAAAGTGTACTTTACCAAAGATTAAAAATTATATGCAAAAGATTTTCCATCAGGAGATGTATCCGCTGAAGAAAAAATTTCAAATCGGAGGTTTAGAAGAAGAGTTATCGGGAAAAATGCAAGTTACTTTTACGCCCCCTAGCGGAAACTCTATGCGTAATTTGAAAAAGTAACTATATCTAAAATACTCTTCGACATAAATGGAATCGAAAGATAAAAGAATTTTCTCAATCGGATGTTTAGAAGAAAATATGTGGAATGGAACGTATTTTTGAATTCGACATCATCTGCATTTACGCCTTCTAGCGGCGAAGTTGTACATCGTAAAAAAACGAAATGAAGGGTCATCATTCTCATAATTCAAGCTTCCCAATGCAAAAATAATTTTTCAAATCGGACTAATAGAGACAGAGATATCGTGGGTACAGGCTGACGGACGGACAAACCGATAACATAAGAACGATCTTATTTTACAAAAGACGTGCTAAAAAACTGCACCGAAAGCAATGTCAGTTGCGTGTGCATTCATACGTAAGACGATATGCTGCTTGAAACAGGACTGCATGATACCTTGGTGTTACTGTAATCAAAGATGATCTGTATGCGTAGTTAGTGTCAAAGTGCTGTCTCATGAGAACTGATATGTTGTTGGTTTTATCACTGATTTGTGTCTACAAACTGTTCTTCATCTTACGAATACAAACTGGATTTCCATTGTAATTGATTTGTTAGTTGAATTAATGAAGTCTGGCAGTTACATTTTTTGTCTCCGTGCTAAGTGTTTATGTGACGCTTTTTTCTTTGTGGTTCGGAGGTTTAACGACTACCGTGAGCAACCCGATGGGCTATAAGCAGTCACCCGTCTCTAATTTAGGGCCACTGGTTCCCGGGAAGTGGGAGAGCCAGTGTCGTAAGACAAACACAACATCCATACCTCTTTGGGATTCGAACCCGGATCCTTCGCGGACGAATGGTCATAGGCCAGCGCTTAGACCATTGCTCCACCGGGGCGGCATGTGACTCTTTGCAATACACAATGTGCAAACACAAAACTTAAAACATTACAGTTAATGCATGCAATATATGACAAGAAACAAGGGTTGGGGGCGCCCCGGTGGCGCAGTGGTCTAAGCAAGCGATAGCCTCTGATCATTCGTCCGCAAGGGGTCCGGGTTCGAATCCCGGTAGGGCATGGATGTTGTGTTTGTCTTACGGCAGTGGCTCTCTCCTTTCCCTGGAACCAGTGATCCTAAATTAGGGACGGGCGACTGCTTATAGCCCATTGAGTTGCTCACGGTGGTCGTTAAACCTCCAATCAAAAAAAAAAAAAAAAGGAACAAGGGAAGAAATACAGGTAGACTCTGTTCTGACTGAGCCGTCAGTTTGGAACGTAGGATTACGGCTTGCAGATCGGAGACGTAAGACTACGACTTGCCGTCTAGTATAGTTTCAAAGCGTTTATTTAATTTGTTACAGCAAATACAGGTCTATGATGTGAAAAGTAGCTTACCCAATTTTTACAAATATTGCTGGATACATTGCGAACACAAAGTAGATCGATACACGAAGTTCCCAACGTGGTGCGCTGCGTGGGGTCGGTTACAACATCCACGCCAAGATCTCGGGACATAAACTCTTTGAATCTGTGGTAAGTTGGTCTGTCTTTGATCTTAAAGTTGAAATCGCCGAACATAATGATCGGTATGTTGCTGTATCCCTTTCTGGCCAGTTGCGAAAAGGCTTGTGAAACCTTTGGTGTGTATAATACAACCTGCTTTCAGGCGTTCTCGATACTCTCTAGTTCTTTGGGCTGCAGTCTTCTTGGGCATCTTACATTCCTCATCACTTGCTCATGCCTCTCGTTTTGATTTTCTCCACTTTTGCTTGCGTTCATTTTGCGAATTCCGCGGCATTGTCGAAAATGTTAACCCGTTCACACGAAAACAATTTTTAAAAATTTTAGTTAGAACCACTGCGGTATGTTCTTTATATATTTGAATAGATCTCGTCGAGAGCCTTAAAAGGATAGCACGCACAGTCGTGTTAGGCTAACGGTTCCCGAGATAAATTATGCCAAACGCGGTGGCACCCTCAGAAATATTGCACCATCTCCCCCGCGCACAGGGAACGAGGGCTGCGTCGCAAGCACGATGCATTATGCAGTACGCGAACTGAACTCCATGCTGTTTACGAATATGCTAACACGATTAGTGTGCGGTACGTATTTTTAACGCTATAATGATTTCATTTGAGACCTATTTTTGTCAAAGGGTGTCGACCGTAAGTCGCCCCATACTATCCGCGGAGTTAGACGTACTTCTACGTCAAAATAAAACAATGAAATGCAGAACTTGATTACCAGTCAAAAGAAAAAGTAGAATAAGTTTGATGTGAACGCATGACCAGTCATGAAATACTGCTGATTCTTTTCAGCAAGCAAAAATAAAGTAGCAATAATAATGCGGATTATAGTTTCCTTAAGTAAGTGGCAATGGCAGCAACGACCTTCATTTTTTAATCAGTTAGAAACATTGCATGAGGCGTGAAAGAAAATCCTTCGATGTTTTTCATTCATCAATAAAAACTTTTTTTTAATATTTAAATTACTTTTTTGTTTATCTCCCTATCTTAATTACTGCAAGCAGAAGAGCTTCAGATGCAAGGATATAACAGAAAACCTTTTGTGAAGTATTTTTTGTTTTTTTTTAATGTACAGGAGTAAAAGCAGACCCTTTAAATGTGAATTTTAATGAGCGAAAGATTACTAGGTTTCCAGAAAATGTTTCAAAAATTTATAATTCCCTTCTCAAAGAATGAAAAGTTGAAACGAGATACTGTAAAAATGCACGGTTCATTTCCTATAATATGGTGATACAACTAAACAATTCCGTTCGAAATTTTCATGATAAGCGTACAGTTCGGAAAGTGATCATTATCCCTAATCCTGACTGCGTACTAAATATCTCAATTACTGGCAGTGATGAAGGCACTATTCAGAGAGAAAATTTAAATATATGTACCTATTTTCCAACAAAGTTACTACACTGCTGGCCATTAAAAGTGCCACACCAGAAAGATCCCATGCCTGGGGCTCGAAATTTGGCAGAACACGGACGCGCGTGCAGATGATTACCGGGCAGCACATATAGAAATCATGCAGGACAGTAACGCCTCCTAGAAGTGGTATACGAAGAGTGAACAAGGAGCCGGTGTTAAGCACTCGAAGTGGGTTTGTTCGCCGTTCCAGGCCACGGACAGCATGAGCATGTCTCGTAGAAGACAACGGCAGCCCTACCAGCAGGTTTCCAGCTTCGATCTAGGAAGAATTGTGACATACTGGGATTGCGGATTATCGTTAGGAGACATTGGTGCTCGTGTGTGATGGCATGCGGCCATTATGAGGAGAATATGGCGCCAGTCGGTAGCGTGGAAACGAAACTCACCGACGTGCGGGGTCCCAACGGCCCTGTCACACCACCGAACGAGAGGACCGACATCTGATGCGCATGGCTCTGATGTATCGCTCAGCCACATCAACCACCGTAGCTCAACAGTTCGGGTGTGTGGCATATAACACCCATTCTCCGCATGGACGGTACGACGTCGTCTACGGTAGCGGACCTGCTACTGTAGATAATCGCGATCCCAGCACCGGTGTTGTAAGGTCAAAGATTGCTTACAACAACGGTGCTTATGACTGTAATGGTGCCAAGAATGTCGCGCATGGAGGAGCGAAAGGCCGGAAATCGTGTTCTCCGACGAATCCCGCTTCGGTTTGCAGCACCACGGTGGACGAATTGATGTAACTCAGCGACCGGCTGAGTGAGTCCTGCTTTATTCTATATCCTAGTCCTTATGTAACGTACAAGGAGATGTGACGTACCTGCCAGAAGGACGCACACGACATAAAGGCAGATAGGAACCAGAATAAAACGTCCGCGTAGCTCAATTGGTAGAGTGACTTATTCCGGAATGAGGGGATCCGGGTTCGAATCCTGGCGTGGACAGAAATGGCGGAGAAATTTACTTCGTTATAATGGCGCCCGAACTATCCGGATGACCCGACCGTTCAAAATCTCGCAATGGTGTGATGTTATTTCCACACCGCGAGATAGGAAAAATAAGAGAATCCCTTCTCCAGCACTTTGAAAAAAAAAAAAAAATAATAAAAAAAAAAAAAATAAGGGGGAGATGATGTAACGTACCAGGAGATGTGACGTACCTGCCAGAAGGACGCACACGACATAAAGGCAGATAGGAACCAGAATAAAACGTCCGCGTAGCTCAATTGGTAGAGTGACTTATTCCGGAATGAGGGGATCCGGGTTCGAATCCTGGCGTGGACAGAAAATGACGGAGAAATTTACTTCGTTATACTTATTATTGGTACGTTGAACAGCCGTCGTTACATCACATGAGGTCTTGGAGCCCATTGCTGTAACATATCTGATCAGATCAGAGGATTTTAGGACCCCAGATCTTAAACAACCCTTAGAAATAGGAAGCTAGAAGATTTGGGCTAGAGTGCGCGATAGGAATGCGACACGGAAGCGAGGTAGAAAAGGGTACGAAGACGCCCTTATTTATTACCGGTGGACCAGTACCCGACGACCGACGGCTTAACCTGCTCATCCGACGCACGGCGGATATTTATTGGTTCGAGCGTTTGTACCTGCCTGGAATCGAAACTGAGGTCTCTCTGTGGCAGGCACGAACGCTGACCACCAGCCCATCCGCGGCCCTCCTGTACCACATCTTCAGGGACTGTCTGGCGTCAATCACCAACGGGATAATGCGCGACCGCATGCGGTACGCAACGTCCAAGTCTTCATGGATGACCACCATGTGCCACGTCTCCTTTGGCCCACGCCGTCTCCGGATATATCGCCTACTGAGTACGTGTGGTCCACGATTGCCGGACGACTTGCACGCCAACGACCACCACCGGCTACAACGGAGGAACTGTGGCATTGTATCGAAGCTGAGTGGACGGACATTCTCCCAACGCACATCCAATATCTCTTCCTCTCGATGCCTGGAGGTGTAGCAGCTGTGATTGTCGCCCATGGTAGCTACACCAGGTACTGATTGTTATGACTCACTGTGCTGTATTTGTGATCGATTCAACCTTGTATAATAGGCTTTCTGTACAGCAAATATGGCTTTGATATCTCTTGTCTTTCGTGGTGTTGCATTTTTTATAGCCAGCAGTGTATTTGAACTTTGAACTACACTAATGCGCAATTTATTACACACATGACGCCCATCCAAAGAACCAGCCTCATCTCGCCACAATGACGTAGCCCGCCGAAATAACTTACTGGCTATGCAAACATGAATTGAACAAAATAGTGTAAACACCTGGAAAATAGGCGATATGTTTTTATTTATAATAAGGTGTTAGACCACAACTTACCTTTAACCCTCCAGGTGGCAAGCACGCATATATACGTTCGGAAACTTCTGTGCCCAAAGCGGCGACAACGCAGTAATACGTTCATCGAAAACCTGTCAAAAACGGCGAGAACGCAATATTGCGTCGAAGGAATTTTCAGGCTCATAGTGGCGAGAACGCCTATATGCGTATCTTAACGGCGACGAATACTACAGAAAGAGAGGACGCTTTAAAGGCAGTCTCGTATTATATAATACATGCGACAAAATTTCCCATTTCCTCTTTCAAAGCTGCTACCACCTGGAGCATTAATGCAGCTTCCAACCTTCTTGGAATAAATTCCTACGGCTTTTGAATAGTGTCCAGTGGAATGTTGTACCAATCGTCGGTCAGAACATCAGCCAATTACTTCAGAGTTCTTAGGAGAGAGAAACCACTTCTCGCTCTGTTCTCCAAAATTGCCCAGAGAAATTTGATAATATTCCATTCAGGTGATTGAGCTGGCCTGGGCAAATGTTGAAGTTCATCTTGGTGCTCCTCAAACTAAGACGTAAGTGTTTTGTCTGAGTCAATGGGCTCATTATCATCTTGAAAATGGTATCATTGTTGGAACACAACATTTGGACCATAGGATGCACCTGATCAACTAGAATGTCCAACTACTCGCTGGCAGCAACTCGACCATGTAGGGTAAAGATGGGGTCAGCCGAATGTCAAGTCATGACCGCCCAAATCATCACAGATCCACCCTATGTTTGAAAGTTGGAACCAGACATTCCTAATTGTTCGCTTCCTTGAGTGTTCACCATTCATAAACCCGACCTACTGTTGGAAATAATGTAAATGAAAACTTATCGATCTACACCATATTGACAAAAGTCACTGAACACCCCTTCAAAAGCAAATCAATGGATCCGCTGCGCTAAGATGCGCACTACAGCTGCTAACGGTATAAAACCAAGCCTGCAGCTGACCGCGATCATATCGCACTGTGAGGTTGAGTGAAAATGTCGCGGCGGGAAAGAACTGCCTTTGAGAGAGAAAATATTGTTGGGTGTTATATGAGTGGGTTGTCCATAAGAGAAACCGAGAGGCGTTTAAACATACCCAAGTCAACTGTTTTGGATGTACTGAATAAGTGGAAGACACATGGCGTGCCTGAAGCAGCAAAACGTACCGGCAGACCAAAGAAAATCACCCACAGAGGACGTCGAAGCCTCAGGACAGTCGTTACAACTAATCGACGGAGTACTGCACATGACCACAGTGTACAGGTGAGTTAAAATGCTGGAACCTCGGTATGTACACGTGTCATTCACAGAGAACTTCATTCCATAGGTTACCGTGGTCGTGCGGCTGCTCATAATCCTTTCATCTTCACTCGGAATGCTACTCGTCGTTTAGCATGGTGTAAAGCACATTTATCGTGGACCGTAGATCTACGGAAACAAGTCCTATGGACTGATGAATCCAGCCGGGGGAACGCTGTTTACCACAGTGTACTGTTCCTGCGGTCAAGTTTGGAGCTGGCAGTTTACTCATGTGGGGGTATTTTTCGTGATATGTTCCCAGCCCATTGGTTGTCGTGGACAAACCTGTTCACCAGCACGTCTACCTTGATGTTCTGGACAATTATGTCCTACTAACTCTGTGGCAATACTATAGAACCCAGCCTTGTTGGTACCAGCAGGACAATGCATCGAGCCATGAAGCAAAGACTATTACGGCGTGGTTTGACGATACTTCCGTATCGTGTGTGGACAGGCCAGCGCAGAGCCCTGATCTTAATCCCATAAAGCACCTATCGGATGAATTAGAACGCCGCATAAGAAGTTTGGAACCAAGGCCTACTACTAAGCAACAGTTAGCGGCAGCATTATGTACTGAATGGAAGCGCATACCTGTCGCTGTGTTCGAAAACCTTGCCGAAAGCATGTCTCGAAGGATCAGTTCATGCATTAAATCCAAAGGTGGTTTCAAAATATCTTTATTCAAGGTAGAAATCAGGAGACGAACTAATAAGGACGTCTAAATACAAATAAAATACGATCAAAGATCGTTAAACTACTAAAACCTATATAAAAATATACAGCATAGTGCACAAGTTGAAAAATGGAGCAAAATTACAGCTCGTGATAAATGAACAGCGACAAGCATGTCTGGGCATTTAGGAAGGATTTTAACAAAAAAACTTATTGTTGCTCATAAGTGCAGTGCTGTGCGATTAACAAACTTGTTCAAGAAAATATTGAGAGCTTCAGGAGACAACATTTCTCTTGCAAAAAAAAAAAAAAAAAAAAAAATACAATAAGACAGTAAGGTGTAACACATCATAGTTACAAGAATGCACAGTACAAAGCAATTGACAAACTGATCATAAGACAAATCAATGAAATGAAGAATATCAGGAGAAGAACAAACTTGGACTTCCTGGTGTAAATATAATATATTACCTGTTCGGCAATATTCAGAAACAATGTACAGATATACAGCACAGTGTCAACATGTTACAAATCAAAATCGGACCATATACAGAAATGTAACACTATTCTGTTGACCAGATAGAAAATGTAAGTATAATAAGAAAACACACGATGAATAAAGCTTTAACATATTCTCACTATCCATATGTAGTAATAGAAGAATGATAGTACCAAGCATCACCTCACACAAAAGAACAAAATAGGTAAAATGTTTTTCAAAATATATTACTCATGAGTACAACACCATGCAATTGACTAACTTGTGCAAAAATAAATACAGTAAGAATCATTAGTCAACATGTCTCTTGAAAGAAGGTACGATATGACAGTGAGTTTTAACACAACATATTTACAAGGATGTACAGTACTATGCAATTTAAAAACTGATTATCAGACAAATCATTGGAATGTTTAATAACAGGAAATAACTAAACTTGGACATCCTGATGCAAATAAGATGGATTACTTGTTCCGCAATATTTTTAAAACCATGTACAATTATACAGCACAGTGCAAACATGTTCGGGAAACAAAATAGAACAAAATTACAAAAAACTACACTGCAGAAACAATTTCTATGTTTATACAGCACTATGCTAATGACTAACTGCAATATTTATACTCATAATGTAAACTAAAGACGAACTAACTTGAACGTCAATGTAAGAAAAAATACAAGATGAGTGTCACAAAAAACAATTTGCTGTGTAAACACGTACAGCCCTTTATAAAAAAACCCATGCGGTAAATTTCCAAGCTGTGCAAAGATCTTGAAAACAGATTGTTGATATTTACATATGCATTTCTGATTCAAAAGGTCAAATACCAAATCTGCCGACCGTCAGGTACAATGACGCTGGCGAGCTGGTAAAATATGAGGCAGCCGGTGACCAGGTGGCAAGGAACTGGCTCTCCCGACGCTGAGTAACTGCAACAGAAAACTCTAGCCGAAGTCGAGATGTCAGACGGTCGCGGAAATGGCATAATAATGCCGTAGAAGCTTCATGCACAGTCAGAGGAGTAGTCAAATCTCTGCAGCGTTGATGAAACACGTAGATTACATGCTTCGCTAAAATAAAAATATAGGCACAGACTGATGGGAGCTTGACTGGGGGATAGTTCTGTAGCAGAAGAGTCCGATATGCATCAAATGTAAGATCTACTGTAATGGAACATTGGGCGATAGTAAATGCCAAGTTCAGCATTGGGAGTAATATAACACAGTGTTGATAGACATGGGAGACATCAGCCTCCAGAGCACAGAAAGGGCAAAGAGGGGAATCGAGAAGAGACATTCGGAAAAGAACGGAGGGAACAGGAAGGCGGCGATGGAGGAAAAGCCAATGGGTATTAATTTCTAGAGGAGCAGAAAGAGGAGACAGGGCGGCTGACCACACCGTAGCAGTGGCAGCAGGGGGAACATCAGGAATGGGGAGAGGAGGAGAAGAATGGGACATAGAGAGGAACCGATAAAGAGCTGACACCGAGAGAGAAGAAATGGGATGAGCTGAGCCAGAAGTAAGCAAGAAAAGAGGAAATGGGAGAGAAGCAGAAGGACCAAAGGAAAGACCTGAGTGGGAAGCAAGATGAGGAAATTGAGAAATGATAGATGAAAGAATAGAGTCGTAGATGTCATGAGAGGAGGAGGAGAGGAGAAGAGAGGGAGGGAGGCTGGCGAAGGGTCGCCAAGAAAGGTCAGGGTTAGTGAGATCTTTAACTGTTACCACACCTGCTCGGAGCCAGGTAGGATAGGCAAAGTACGGAAGATGAGAGGGGTGAATAATCGAAGAATAAAAGAGGGGTTCAGCAAGGAGCTCATTTGTGGAATCAGGTGGAGAACGAGAGAGAGGGAGGGAACGAAGGAAAGTTAGAGCTTCACGGTAAACAGGGGGAAGTCGAATGAGGGTGAGGGGTCGGTGGTCCATGAGTAGTAAGGAGAGAAAAGAAAAGTTAGGGTTGCTCGGGGAGGCGATGACGTCCCTAGCTAAAACGGCATCTGGTACTGGCGACGTGAAGAGACGGAGAAAAGTAGTAATTCTGACGGCCTTGTAGTACTCCTGTGTATCAATGAGTCCGATGCCGCCGTGATCCGGAGGGAGGCAAAGCTTTGTGACACTGACCCAGTGGTGGCAGGTCCATATCAGAGAAGTAAGACATCGGGTAATTTCATGAAGGCGGAGTTGTAGAGACTTGACACCAAGCCAAGAGTGTGTGCACAAGGAGATCAGGTAAGTTCGAGAGAGGCGAGCTCTCTGGAAGAATGATGAGCAGAACTGGGCTCTCCTCCAGGAGGCAGTTGACCTGAGCAAGCGTGGGTGAATAGCATTCCACGTGTAGAGGGGGCAGCTTGCAAGGAACCAAGATGAACTCCAAGGAAGCGCTGTGAGATGGACGACCAGCTTGCTCCCCAAGGGGTGTCTACACGATGTGCCCATGAGCCGCACCATAAACCAGTGCTTTTAGATGAGTTGAGCGCTGCACCGGAGCATGAGGCATAAGCTGCGAATAGACGTTGGAGACACGGAAACTGTGAGTCATGACGGATGCAGATGGTGACATCATCTGCGTATGCAACAGAGGTAGTGGCATGATGTCTTGTGCAGGCAGAGAGTGGTGGCAGAACTGCTTTAAAGGATTGGTGTACAGAGCGGAGGAAGGGTTCAATTGCGATTGCAAAGAGTTGTCCGGAGAGTGGGCAACCCTGTCGCACTCCCCGGCGGAAGGGAATAGGCGCTGTGAGAAAGGTGGGCAGCTTGACCTGGAGAACGGCGTCTTGATAGAGTGAGAAAAGAAGAGAGACGAAGGAAGGAGGAAAACCGAAGTGAAGGAGTGTAACCGATAGATAGGAATGTGAGATATTATCAAAAGCGGATTGTTGGTCAAGAGAGAGAAGGGCGAGGGGTTCAGAGCGAGATCGGGCAAGATGGATTAGATCATTTAGTAGATGGATGTTATGAGAAAGTGAACGGCCGGGAACTGTGTAAGTTTGATTTGGGGAGAGAATGTGAGTGAGAATGGGGTTAAGGCGTTGGGAAAGAAGTTTAGTATAAAGTTTATAATCTAGATTTAAGAGGGAGATAGGGCGCCAATTCCCCAGGTCAAGGAGATCACCTTTCTTAGGGAATAGAACAACATATGCTACTGTGAATCGCCTTGGTAGAGGGGAGTGATTGAAAGCAGCAGAAAGTGCAGAAAAGAGAAATGGTAGAAGGAGAGGTAGAAAGGTTTTATAGAAGAGGAAAGTGAGGCCGTCCGGACCCGGTGCGGCCCTAGAGTTTAAAGAAGAAAACGTAGAGGATAGTTCAGAGAACGTGGGAGGAAGGAGGAGGGAAGAGGCAAGATGGGGAGGAACTTGTGGTAGGTTAGAAAGAAGTGATGCCAAAGCTGAAGAGGATGGCGGAGGAGATTCACAGAACTTCTCTGTATAGAACTTTCGGACCTGGGAACATAGAGTGAGTGGATCATCAGACACCTCTCCAGACGCTAGGCGAAGGTGCCGAAGTGGATTCGATGCTGTTCGTGTTTTTTCCATGGATGTAAGGAAATCGTAATTGGATGCGTCTGGCGATAGATGTTGTAGCCAGAGACGTCGTAGAGCTTGTTGAGCCAGAGGAAGGAGGATTGATCGCAGTTCTTCTTGATAGTGGCAGAAGAGAGGATCACTTAGGCTTAGGATGGAGAGCATGGAACGGACATGGTTGAGACGCATGTTTTGAAGCGTTTTTGCTTTAAAAGAAAGTTCGCGAACGTAGAGAACGAGTTGCTGTTTAATGTCCAACCAAAAAGTCAGACCACAAGGAGCTGATTGAAGTTGAGGTCGTTTGTCCTCAAGGAAGGAGCGTACTGAAGTACAGAAGTCTGGATCTGTAAAAAGAGTGTCGTCAAGAGTCCATGGACGAATTGTACGGGGTTGTGCTGGAACTGCTTGAATAATAAGAACGATGGCACAATGGTCAGAAGAAGCTGTAGGAGTGATAATAGATTCTGTCACAGCTGTAAGCAGAGTAGATGAGGCGTAGTATCTGTCAAGGCGAGCTGTGTACGGATTTTGATTATGTTGCTAGCGCCAAGTATGTACAGTCGATGAAGGATGGAAGTGACGGTGAACATCAATGAATGAGTTGTCGGAGACCACTGACTGAAGAAGATTCACCAAGTTAACACGGCGTTCTCTGGTGGAAGGAGATCGGTCCAATGTAGGATTCAGAGTGCAATTGAAATCCCCTCCAATTAAAACATGATCTATGGGAGGAATGCGAGACAAGGCACGACGAAGGCGAGTAAAAAGTATTGTCAAGTGGGTTGAAGAGCTTGGAATATAAATATTAAATATATGATAAGATGTGGAAGCTATGGTGAATGATGCACACTGTAATAGGTCTCGACATAAGTTTCGAACCGAAAAAGAGGTGATTATGGAGTTGAAAGTATGGCGGATACCTATAGCTAGACCACTATGGGATGATAGTTGGTAGGCGTGGTGAAATGTGTAGTTCCACTGGCGCCATCGTGAGAATATCGTAGTGGATTGGCAATTCGTCTCTTGTAGTAAGAGAAGATCAGCTCCTAACGGAGTGAGGTCTTCATGTACCAAGGCATTAGAAAATGGGGATGCAAATCCCCTGCAATTAAGAGATACAATCTTGAAGACTTTTTTCCATTAATGCTTGCTGAAGAGCCTTCACAACAGGAGGAAATGGTTTGAGTCGATTAAAATAGGTTTTAGCCCACGGATGTTCCTTGCGAAGGCGGAAGATGCATTGATTAAGGACTTGGATCTGATCATGCACTAGAGGGAGAAACGATGCATACTTTGAGAGTAAAGCATGCGTTGTGGAGTGGTCTGTCTTATGTGACAGGTATTGATGTAAATCTTCAAATGAAATCGGCCCAGTAGGAACCGAGTCATCCTTAAGGTATTCGACAAGATCCTCAAATTTAAGAGGAGGCTCTTCGTCGGCCTGGACAGAAGAGGTAGCAGCCTTTGATGGTGAATTCTTTCGAGAGGTACTACCAGTACGGGGAGAGGTGCGGGGTGATGCTGCAGTCGGCTTCTTCGGTGGGCGTCTTCGAGAAGAACCACGACGTTTCAGCGAAGGCTCAGTTAAGCTCTCATCAACTCGAGATTCGTGGCCAGAAAATCCGTCATCAGCAGATTTAGCAGTATCAATGATAAGGGCAGTGGAGAAACCCCTGAAGGGGACTCCGCTACAGAATGACTACGCATGGGAAGCGAACAATTAAGTGAGGGAAAATCCAGTTGCTGGTCGAAGGATAAAGGGTCCGTAGACACGCGTTGACCAACTCCTGCAGTCGACTTTTGTGAAAGTTTCGATTCTGAAGCTTTCTGTGCAGTGGAAGAAGGTGTTGCTCGGCTCAGAAGAGGGCCAGAAGTTGTAGGAGAATTATTAGGAGCCTGTGATGCTAGATGTGGGCAATGCACACGTAAATGATTCTCTCCGTGGCAAAAAGTGCAGTGGAGGAAGGTAGTCACTTCAATTCTCCTACGTTGCTGTCCACAACGAACGTTGAGCACCTTTGGGCAGGCGAGCAAATGTTCATCAGATGGAAAGATCACTCTTGCACTTCGGCGAAATCCTCCTATGGATTTATCGTCTGGATCTCTCGGCGCGGCTGAAAGAGTAGTAACTGGCCCAACAACTCGGCCGAACTTACTGAGTACAGTGCACAGCGCAACGTCTGACACCTCAGGTGGAACCGGATAAAATGTAACCTGGATTGGACGCTGAGAGACAGGTTCTGGTAGAAGATGGATGTCTTTGAGGGACAAACCTTCTGTCAAGACAAGATCCGCATGCTCTTTAAGAGCAAAGTACACCAACACAGCTCGAGGTTTTCGAGCCATGTGAGTAATACTGGCTCCAGCTGGAAGTATCTGCTTGAGAGCCATACTATATTCTTTCAACTTTGTGTCTGGGAGCGCATCAAAACACACTCCGAAGTCCATTCTAGAATAGAATTGTTTTCCCGCTGGGGAATCTTCGGGAATATCTATGGTGGCAGTAAGGCCATCAACAATGACGTACGAGTCTGGTAAGACTTCTGCAACAAACTTGGAAGGAGCTTTGTTCCAGTAAGAGCGGCAGAGTATGCCCTAGGAGTAGGACTCGAGCGTGGGGGCTGCAACGCAACCGGCTGTTTGAACTGAGTTGAAGTAGAGGGTAAATTAGCAGCGCTGTCAGACACATCCATGTCTTCACTTAAAGCAACAGAGGGTTGCGCTGCACTGACGTCACTGGTCGAAGCAGGGCAAGAAGCTTGAGCTGTAGTTGAGGAGTCACTTCCACTTCTAGTGGTTGGGTGACGTCACCTACAAACATTGGAGGAGATTGGTCTCGTGTCGAGGAGGAGGAGGAGGCGGCAGGAAATGCCTCGCTGATATGGGCGTGGACATCGCTCTTATCAGCAGCAGCCGCCGCCATTGTTAATGACGAGGGCTACCTGAGAAATCGACCAGCTTGGTCGACAATTCAAATGATGATAACAGAAAAAATAAACTACTCACCAACTTGGGAGATGTATCAAAACAAAGCACGAACCTTCATCTTGAAGGAACACGAAAGGAAAATGACGAACCACACGATAAAACACACTAAATAGCACACAACACGGAGCTCAGAAAAACGTGACTTAGGCTAAAGGTGGATCGACACCGTACTAATGCATGTCAATAAATGCTATATTGTGTTTCTATTGTAGGTGTTTGTTGACCGTATATACACTATATTGACAAAAGTTACCGGACACCCCTTCAAAAGCAAATAAACGGATCTGCTGCGTTGTTAAGATGCGCATTAAAATGCTATAAAAACAAGCCTGCAGCTGACCGCGATCATATCGCACTGTGAGGTTGAGTGAAAATGTCGCGGCTGGAGAGAACTGACTTTGAGAAAGGAAAGATTGTTGGGTGTTATATTAGTGGGTTGTCCATAAGAGAAACCGAGAGGCGTTTAAACATACCCAAGTCTACTGTTTTGGATGTACTCAATATGTGGAAGACACATAGCCTGCTTGAAGCAGCAAAACGTACCGGCAGACCAAAGAAAATCAGTGATAGAGGACATCCACATAGCTCATCAACTCCTTGAGCGCTCTACTTGTCTGGTGGGCACACTAAGGAGTAACAGGAAACTAAACCCGCCAGATGTAGCTGAACAAGAACGAAGTAATTGCTCGAGAAATTGACACGGAAGTCGTCGTCTTCAATTGGAAGGATAAGAGAGATGTACTGATGCTGAGTACTATGCATGGTAAAGACACCAGAGCAGTTGAAACAAGAAAAGATGTTGTAGAAAAACCACATATGATTGTAGATTATAATAATTCGAAGGCGTTCATTGACCTGTGTGATCAACTGAAGTCATATTCATGTTCTTTCAGACGTGGCATAAAGTGGTTCCAAAAATTAGCAATAGAGTTAATCACAGGATCAGCTTTGGTGAACTCGCTTGTTCTCTACACATTAGTGAACAAACAGAAGATCTCGATCACTAAATTCAAAGAACAAGTTTGCCTAAAACTGCTCCAGACAGATGAAACATCTACTGCAGTGCCGTCCCTCCTGTCGCCATCTGTGACTTGTTCTCTCGTGAACATGGGCTCTGACAGACGAAGATGTGCTATGAAACAACACACGCTGAGAAAGGACGTGAATATGCGATGAAAAGATATAAAGATATAAACAGACAGTATCAAAATGCAGCAAATGTAATGTGCATTTTTGTGTAGAATACTTTTTCCTAAAACATACATCGATAAAAAAGTAATATACAAACTTGAAAATTGGTAATGTAAAAGGTTATGCGAAAACTTGAAAAATAGTTCATATGGGTAGTGTATTGTTTTTTTACTTGTTAGGCTTAAGCGTAATTTCAAGGTAAGAATAAATTCACTGGTGTGCAAAAATTAAAGACGAACAGGAGAAATTAGCATAACAGCGGAACAAGCAGGCAGAACGGACCGAAAAACCACTCAGGAGATAGATTAGGGTCCGGTACGGTAAGGCATGCGCATATATGCAGCATGACGTAGGGTGGGGGGGGAGTGTAGGAAGGGTATAAAGCACCCGGGCGGTGTACGCTCAGCAATTCGGTGAAAGCTATTGCACGGTGCACATCGGTTTGAACGACGGGAAGTTGGAAGAAGGTCGAAATGTGACTAGTGTGGCCGAGGAGTTCGGGATCGCTCACAGCATCGTTTCACGAGCTTGGAGAGCATTTCAAACGACAGGAACAGCTGTCCGAGAGTTTAGCAGTGGTCGTCCACGAGCAACCACGGCGGCGGACGACCGGTATATTGTCCTGCAGGCGAGATGAGACAGACTGCAGACAGCGGGAGAAATCGCAAGGCACATGCGACAGACAACTGGACGTCCGTTATCGCGTTTTACCGTGGCCAGGAGGCTGCACAAAGGTGGTCTATTTGAACGACGACCACTACGGTGTGCGCCATTAACGCCTGCTCATCGGAGATAGCGGTTTCTGTGGTGCCAGGAACACAAGAACTGGACACATCAGCAATGGGGTCGAGTTCTCTTTACGGATGAGAGCCGATTTAGTCTGACCAGTGATTCTGGACGTATACATATCTGGAGAGAGCAGGGAACACGCAATCACATCTCCAACATCATCGAAAGGGACCGGTTTGGAGGTGGCGGAGTTCTCGCTTGGGGCGGTATCATGCTTGGTAGCCGTACTGACTTCCACATCTTCCAAGGAGGTTCAGCCACTGGTATCCGCTATTGTACCGAAGTTCTCCTGCCTTACGTGCGTCTGTTTAGAGGTGCTGTGGGTCATGAATTCGTCTTCATGGACGACAACGCTACACCTCATCGTACGGTGGCGGTCGCAGAGCTGTTGGAGAGTGAAGATATTCAACGCATGGATTGGGCCACAAGGTCCTCGGACCTAAATCCAATCGAACACGTGTGGGACCTTCTCGGGAGACGCTTGGCAGCACGCCGCCAACAACGATTCCGCAGCTGCGATTGGCGCTACAAGAGGAATGGGCCGCGATGCCTCAACAGCTCCATGACAATTTCGTCCTCAGCATGGACAGACGTTGTAAATCCTGCAACGTAGTCAGGGGTGATCATATCCGCTGCTAAAGACTGGATTTTTCTTGGCAGCCGCCTGTCACATGGACGTTTATGTCTTCTGTCCAGTTTTGCTCGAATCTACCTTTTCAATAAAGTGCCTTTATATCCTTTGGATTCCTTGTTTGGACTGTTTTGCTCACTTGTCCCATATTCTTACATCTTGGGGATCTTATGGTATGATTTGAGTCGATGTGGAGCACTTCTGTACGACGTTATATTCGAAAAACCATCACGTCCTTAATTTTTGCACGCCAGTGTAGAATAACGAAATTTATTGACCTCTCTTCATTTGATCCACTTTCGTGGAATTCAATTGTCCATATTAATTGTACCAATACGAACATCAACGAGCCAGATTTCCACGAACCAACTGCAGGGTTTTGCCGAAGGGGCCACCCATCACGTGACATGTACGTTACAGCATGACAGCGTGAAGTGCCTGCGCACCACTCAGTTCCCAAGGTAAAGAGACGTGTAACTTTACATGTGCTTCACGTGGCCCTGGGCTGAAAACTCGCGTGAGTTAAATGCAACTCACATGGCAGTTAATGTGTAAATTATCAATCCGTGTTCGAAATTAATTCACTCTATCCATTGGGACATATTTCATTCACAGTCGGGTTATTGTCTCATCACAGACTTACAAAGCATATTTACAGTTTGTTCTGTGACGTGCTTCTCGGGATAGGACTGAATCCACTATCAATAGAGGTGGGTGTGTACGGATATTAATAATAGGCCAGTGTATGATGCTTGGTAAACACGACCACATGAGGGAGTCATGACCGTTTCCAAGGAAGGGGTTTCAAGGGTGCACCCCCCGTATTGTTTTTGGGCAAAATGTTTTTTGGCTTTGTGAGGTACTACAGAGGTGAAAATATGTGTCAAGGCGACAAATCTGCAGCGAGATATTCTATCCGCGTAACTCAGTTGGGAGAACGACTTACTCCGGAGTGAGGGGGACCCGGATTCGATGCCCGGCGCGGACCAACTTACTTCGTTATAACTTGTTTATCGAAAGTTATTAGATCTACAGGAGTCGCCATTTTCATTTTTTAGCACGTATTTTGTAAAAAATGATCGTGCTTATATTACCGGTTTTTCCGTCCGTCTGTACCCACGATATCTCTGCAGCTGTTAGTCAGATTTGAAAAATTCTTTTTGCGTTGGTAAGCCCTGAAATATGCGAATGATCCTTTATTTCGTTTTTTTTTACGATGTACCATTTCGCCGCTAGGGGTCGTAAATGCAGATGAAGCGAATTCAAAAATATGTTTTATTCCACATATTTGCTTCTAAACATCCGATTGAAAAAAAACTTTTATCTTTCGATTCCATTTATGTCGAGGAGTGTTTTAGATATAATTACTTTTTCAAATTACGCATAGATTTTCCGCTAGGGGCGTAAAAGTAAATTGCATTTCTTCCGATAAATCTTCTAAAACTCCGATTTGAAATTTGTTTTTTTCAGCGGATACATCTCCTGATGGAAAATCTTTTGCATATAATTTCAAATTTTTGGTAAAGAGTACTTTGGCCACCAGGGGGCGTAAGTGTTAATTTTTGCTTCAGATGTACTTGCCATAAAATCTGAGCTCTTAAAATATCGATTGAAAAACTTCTTTCGTGGACTGATACCACTCACATCGATAAACCTTTTCGCAATATTTTCTTCTTAAAACATTCCACAGTTTCTCCGCAAGGGGCGTAGATGTATATCTTATTTTGGTCAATATCTCTACTTCTAGGAGTCCGATTTGAAAAATTCCTTCTTTGTTAGATAGTGTTTTCAGTGTCACAGGTTTTTCATATAATTTCAAAAAATTTTCAAGTAAATCATATTTTTAAATTGCGTTTTGTGCGTTATTTGTGCTTCTAAAACTCCGATTTGAAAACCTCTTCCTGTATCGCATACAAGACCTCATGGAAAATATTTTTCACATAATTTCTAATGTTTGGTAAAGAATGGTTTGGCTACCTGGGGCATAAGTGTTAATTTCTGCTTCTGATGTATTTGTAGCAAAATCTGGGCCCCTGAAAACTCGACTAAATTTTTTTTTCTTCGACCGATACCGCTTATATGGAAAATCCTTTTGAGAATACTTTCTTCCTAAAATAATGCATGGTTTTTCCACCAGGAGACGTAAAGTCACATCTTATTTTTCTCGATATCTCTGTTTCTAAGAGTCCGATTTGAAAAATTCTTTCGGTGTTGAGGAGCGTTTCCGGTGCGAAATGTTTCTCATATAAATTCGTGTTTTTCTTAACGCACAAGTCTGCATCCAGAGGGCGTAATCTCACGATTCCGTTTACAGCAATATCTGAGGGATTAAAAACCCGATTGAGAAACCTCTTTCTTCCGTCAGATACTACTGTTTTCCATACCGGTTCCATTGACTTTGAATAGCTTTGATAAAATTAATTTGCGTCAGAACGGATTCAAAAGACGTGCTTATTACACCCGAGAATTCAGTGTCATCTTTGTTGTTTTACAAATTGTTTCTGTTACTTCCCTTGATAAACCTTACTTTAGAAGGACATTTTTTTCTCACTATACCAACTGGTCAGCAGTAACAAATTTATAGAAGTAGAGAAAACTTTGTGTCTGGCACTTTATTAATCGGAATTGTTGTATTATCAGGTATTTTTGAGATCTTTCACTTATTTATTTCTCTATGGTGTTAAGAGAGATGAAAAAAATCGTAGTTTACTGTTTCTTTATAACATCAAAATGCCAGCTGGGATGGATTGTGTTTAGAAATGTGAGAGCGAAGTGAGTGATTGCAAGAGAAAACTTTGTGTCTGGCACTTTATTAATTGGAATTGTTGTATTATCAGGTATTTTTGAGATCTTTCACTTATTTATTTCTTTATGGTGTTAAGAGAGATGAAAAAGAATCGTAGTTTACTGATTCTTTATAACATCAAAATGCCAGCTGGGATGGATTGTGTTTAGAAATGTGAGAGCGAAGTGAGTGATTGCATCTGGAATTGGAGACCGGAAATAACGTTTCCTGGCATTTAAAACAACCAATCAGTGGCAGAGTTAGGTAGTTCAGTTTCGTTTCGCCGTTTAGATTGCCAGGCAGAAAATTTGGCGCGTAAGGTACCTGAATCCGGGAAAATTTTGCTGTAAAAACTGATGCACTCTTCCTAATCCTCTAGTGTAGCGGTGACACCAATATTTGGAATTACTTTTTCTGGGAACGAAGTCAAATGTTTGTTGCTATGATTGCAACTATTAGACGGCCAATTCAACATCAAAGTCCCTAGGTGTGGTAGCTTCATCTGTCGTTATTGGAATTTTTTAAAATTCACTTCCTGACGAAGATTTCAAAATATTTTATAATTTTCATTTTTCTTTCTGTACTTGCTTTCATCTTCTCTCCTGTGTATTCTTGTTGTTTCCATGCGATCTCTGTCTCATATTGTTCAGTTCGTTTTCCTGTTAATACTGAATAAGTTTATGTGTCGTTACTCGCTAAATAATACAGTAGTAATATACTAAAAAGTAAAGAGTTTATTTTTCGTAAAGCGATTAGATAGATAGATTGACTTTTGCTGTGGAATAGTTTTTCCTAAACCCCAAAAGAAAAGTCCAGTTACGGCCTTAATAGGTAGAAAGATTACATTTTTGCTGTGGAATAGTTTTTTTTAAACCTCGAAAGAAAAGTCCAGTTACGGTCCTAATAGGTAGATAGATTACATTTTTGCTGTGGAATAGTTTTTTTTAAACCCCAAAAGAAAAGTCCAGTTACGGCCTTAATAGGTAGATAGATTACATTTTTGCTGTGGAATAGTTTTTTTAAACCCCGAAAAAAAAAAAAGTCCATTTACAGCCGTAATAGGTAAATAGATTACACTTTTGCTGTGGAATACCTTTTTTAAACCCCGAAAGAAAAGTCCAGTTACAGTCCTAATAGGTAGATAGATTACATTTTTGCTGTGGAATAGTTTTTTTTAAACCTCGAAAGAAAAGTCCAGTTACGGTCCTAATAGGTAGATAGATTACATTTTTGCTGTGGAATAGTTTTTTTTAAACCTCGAAAGAAAAGTCCAGTTATTGTCCTAATAGGTAGTCCAGTTACGGCCGTAATAGGTAGACAGATTACACTTTTGCTGTGGAATACTTTTTTAAATCCCGAAAGAAAAGTCCAGTTACGGTCCTAATAGGTAGATAGATTACATTTTTGCTGTGGAACAGTTTTTTCAAACCTCGAAAGAAAAGTCCAGTTACGGTCCTAATAGGTAGATAGATTACATTTTTGCTGTGGAATAGGTTTTTTTAAACCTCGAAAGAAAAGTCCAGTTACGGTCCTAATAGGTAGATAGATTACATTTTTGCTGTGGAACAGTTTTTTTAAACCTCGAAAGAAAAGTCCAGTTACGGTCCTAATAGGTAGATAGATTACATTTTTGCTGTGGAACAGTTTTTTTAAACCTCGAAAGAAAAGTCCAGTTACGGTCCTAATAGGTAGATAGATTACATTTTTGCTGTGGAACAGTTTTTTTAAACCTCGAAAGAAAAGTCCAGTTACGGTCCTAATAGGTAGATAGATTACTCTTTTGCTGTGGAATAGTTTTTTTAAACCTCGAAAAGTCCAGTTATTGTCCAGTTAACGGCCGTAATAGGTAGATAGATTACACTTTTGCTGTGGAATACTTTTTTTAAAACCCCGAAAGAAAAGTCCAGTTACGGTCCTAATAGGTAGATAGATTACATTTCTGCTGTGGAATGTTTTTTTTTAAACCTCGAAAGAAAAGCCCAGTTACGGTCCTAATAGGTAGATAGATTACTCTTTTGCTGTGGAATATTTTTAACCCCGTAGTCACATCGATGGTATGAAAGTAAATATCAGGATCTATGTAAAGGATGGTTTATGAGATTTTTTTTTTTTTTGTAAAATCATAACACAAGTCTGAGCACACCCAATATTTTTCAAAAGTTGACGCCTCTGGTCACACATGTGCACCAGGACTTAAGTTAAAGTCGGCAACTTCCCTTAAAACCGTTGCGGTAAACGGTCTGGTCCTTCCACATCGTAACGTCAAAAAAATCGTAGCCTTGCGGTGATGCTGCTTCTCTCAGATCGTAACGTCAGAAAGGAGAGCCACAATAGAGAAGATAACATCGGTTCTTTAAATGATAGGACAATTATGAATGTTTGTGAGAAGACGTATTATGGAACGACTGAATTGTGGAAGCATAGGCCTACATCGTGTACCCTTGTTCGCAGCACGTCAAAAAGCCACGTGACTGGAGTGGTCGAAACCACATCGTCACTGGACAGCGGAAGACTGAAAACGAATAGTTTGTTCCGAAGAATCCCAACTACTCGTCCGACGAACCGTGGTTCAATGCCGAATGGAGAGTACGTGTCTGGTGTAACCCGCATTAGCCTATAGTGATAATACCGGTGCAGGCGATGCAATACGGGGGTCATAATAAAAGTTCTGCACACTGTCCATTTTTGAGGAAAGTGTGAAGTAACGGACAAAACGTACCTTACTGCCGTTCAATATACTCTTCTCCGCTGATAATGACTGCTTGCCAGCGGTGAGGTAGATCCTGAATGCCACGTAGTACGCCATGTTTGCTCAACTGTCGTGTTACTCGAGTCACGTCCAATGACATTTCGTCCACCGATTCGTAGCGGATGCCACGAAGCCGATTTTTTACCTTTGGGAAAAGATCAAAATCGGGTGGATCGAGATCAGGGCTGTATGGTGAGTGGGATAAAGTTTACTAGCCATATTTCGACAAACGTCCGCGTACCGACGCTGCACCATGACACGATGCGTTGTCATGCAGCAAGATCTCTCCCGCTTCCAACAAGTAAAAACCGATTTTGACGAATTTTCGGTCTCAACTTTATCCTTAGAAATAAACTGTGTTTCGATCAGGAGTTCCTTCCCCACAAACTTCTTGCAAGGCAGTGTGGATCTGTGTCGGAGTTTCTCCCCGCAGTAGGGTTTCTAGTTTTACGTACGAGCGCTGACATAACGCCGTTACTCGACCTGAGGAGCTGCGCGCTTCCATTTCCAAAGCCTCCCACGTCCACACAGCAAATGAAAGCGCGTCATTCCAACAAAACTGCGTTTCTGAGAGTCTGACATTGATATGACGCAATCATTTTCACGATTGCGTCATCCGCTTTTGTTTTAGATTAACGTGTGCCAGAACTTTCGTTATGACCCTCGTATTCTACAGCGCGATGACATCGGCTACATTTGGGACTTTCAACATTTCGAGTCCACCTTCATTGCGCAATATTATACCAACGTATTCCCCACTGCCGGCACCTGTTCGTGCCTATCGATTTCTCACAGCAAAATGCATTGTTTTAACAAGATATTTCATTTTATCACTCTTATTTGTAGCAGGATTAGGTAGAGGAGTATTCCAGTGGCTTTGCAACCCTCGAATGACCCCCGCACTCTCCGGGTCTGAACCCAAGTGGGCATCGATGGCACAAAGTAGAGCGATGCTTTATAGCCCGAAACTTACCACCAGGAAGACACGATGCTTTAAAAACGGCAGTCTGAAATCATGGGCCCAAAAAGCACCTTAACTTTACGACGTATACTCTCATTTAACTTTCATTTTTAGTTATCTTTCTTTATACACTGGCGGAAAAGTAAAAAAAGAACACCAAGAAGGAGACGTCTGATACCAACGAAATTTATACAGCAGAATAACGGAATACAGAGGATGACGTGATCAAAACATTATGGCAAAATACAGCTGTATTTGCTGGTAAACTGAAAAATAACATTTCCGTGTAACATGGTTGGTACGAGGTTGAACCGCCATGAACTGCGTCACACTGTACAATTCTGGCATGGAGTCTGTCGTACAGATGTTGGATGTAAGTTTGGGGTATTGAGTTCCAAGCATCCTCAACCTGGACGCGTAAATCTGGGATGGTCGTGGCTGGCCGTGGAGACCGGATAAGTCGTTGTCCCATAAAATCCCACACGTGCTCAATGGGGGACAAATCCGGTGAACGTGCAGGCCATGGAAGTTTTCTTGCACCCTGAAGTGCATGTTGCGCTGTACGTGCCGTGTGTGGGCGTGCGTTATCTTGCTGGAAAGCACCACGATGGACCGACCTTACAAATGGCACAACAACGGGATGAATGATGTTGTTGATGTAGGAGGTGCTGTTTAACGTACCAGGTACAAACACTAGTTGTGTACGGGAGTGATAGCTGATCGCTCCCCACGCCAGGAGACCAAGTGTAGGCCCTGTGTGTCGCTGGCGGATGCAAGAAGGGTGAAGACGCATTCCTGTGCGTCTGCAAACACGCATACGGCCATCGGAGGCTCCCAAGCAGAACCTGCTTTCATCGCTGAACACGACAGATCGCCATTGCGTTCTCCAGTGCAGACGTTGGCGACACCACTGCAGCCGTTCCTGACGGTGGGCTGGAGTCGGAGGCACACATGCCAGAGGCACACGTGCACGTAGTCCTGCATCCAGTAGACGGTTGCGGATTGCTCGCACAGCACCTCGGTTGCAACGGCAGCTCGGATTTGCGTCGCAGTGGATGTTCTGCTTGACAACGCCGCTCTTCTTATGCGTCGATCGGTCCGCTCATCAGTGCGTCTGTGACTCCCGGTTCCACGTCTTCTCGTGTGGGAATGCTCCTCGGACCATCTACGCCACCATCGTACCACCACCGATAATTCCCGTCCACCACCGATGCTCCGCAATACGACGATACGACCACCCGGCCTCGCGGAGTCCGACTAGACGACCTCGCTCAAAGTCCGATAACTGCTGAAATCGTACACGTCTTCCATGTCCAGACATTGCAGCTTCTTCAGGATCTTCGCACGTGTCCGTACGCCGACGACTGATTACATTCACTTCGCCGTACTCCTTAAATACCACCGACGATAGTTTGCATATTATGTCGTGCTGTGGCGTACGCGCTCACCGGTTGGTCCCGAAATTACCATCACACCTACGTAATCTTGACCCCATTAACATATGTAAATTTCATGATGGTCCGCCAATTCCTTCTTGTTCTTTTTTCACTTTCCGCCAGTGTATAAATTTTAAGTTCGTCCTCTCTTAGCGCTTCAATCTTAACGTTATATTTTCTCACTCACTGAATGCTATCTGGCAACAGTTATGAGGTAAAGGATGAGTGGCGTATGAATGGTTGGCAAGCAAGGTCGCTGCATATGTAATGTGTTAAGCCGGCAACAAAAAGTGTGTGGTATAGTATTCGTCGAAGCAGTCTTACCCTGAAGCGGTCTGTTCTTGAAGCTAGCTTCTGTCTGTGGTATATGCCGTCAAACCCGTTTACATCGAACTTGGATATAAAGAATTATTGCGTATTTTGAACTTTTGAAAATCACCGTCAAAATCGCCTGAAAATAACATGTAACACATTTTCCTGTATTGGAGGAGATGAAGCAGCATTACTGTATATATATATATACAGGGTGTCCCGGAACTTCCTGTACAATTTTGGAGGAGGTTATATAACGAAGTAAATTTCTCCGTCATTTCTGTTCTATGCCGGGATTAGAACCCGAGTCCTCTTATTCCGAAACAAGTCTCTCTACCAACTGAGCTACGCAGACGTTCATCTGTTTGCTATCTGCCTTTATGTCGTGTGCGTTCTGCTGGCAGGTACATCACATCCCCCCCCCCCGAAAGAGGGCCGGGGCATGGCCCACGGGTCAGCCATGACCATGAATCGTTGCAGACAGCCATCCACTCTAGGAACGTGCACTTGAGAACTCCCAGTCAATCCGGTGTGTGGAATGCAACGTCACACACATTTATTTTTCGAAGCGCTGGAGAAGAGATTCTCTGATTTTTCCTATCTCGCGGTGTGGAAATAACATCACACCATTGCGAGATTTTGAACGGTCGGGTCATCCGGATAGTTCGGGCGCCATTATAACGAAGTAAATTTCTCCGGTATTTTTGGTCTACGCCGGGATTCGAACCCGAGTCCGCTTATTTCGGAACAAGTCGCTCTACCAACTGAGCTACGCAGACGTTTGTCTGACTGCTATCTGCCTTTATGTCGTATGCGTCCTGCTGGCAGGTACGTCACGAGGTAGAGAACAGCGTTAGGAACCAGAATTAAATAGGAAAGCATGGGCGGAAACTTCACCCTCACGTGAGAAAGAGACACAAAGACACAGTAATGCCACAATACAGAAAGCAGTGATGAAGCAACCTTTTCACGTGACGGGGTGTTCAATACGCACAACGCGCACATGTGGGCCGACCACGACCCGCACAACAACGCTTCACTGTTAATGTGTGGGCGGGTACCGTGGCGGACAGTTTAGTCGGGCCATACATCTTACCACCTCGACTGGACGCCCGCAAGTATCTCGTCTTTCTTCAGGAGGTTCTTCCGGAAATGCTGCACGAGGTCCCCGCACATGTTCGACGCGGAATGTGGTTGCAACATGATGGGGCGCCATCTCATTACGCAAGGTGCGTACGTGACCATTTGGACCGGACATTTGGAACCAAGATCACCTGATTATCTCTGGGGTGCCATGAAGAGCATTGTGTACGACACGCCAGTAAATTCTGAAATGGACCTGGTGGCACGAATCTCCATCGCTGCTGCTACGATCCGCCAAACGCCAGGTATCTTCGACAATGTTCGCCAATCCATGTCGCGTAGGTGTCATGCGTACATCCAGGCCAATGGGCGCAATTTCGAACACCTCCTGAGATGCTTGTAAGTCCTACATTGTACTCTTTTGTTGTGTAATAAAGCGTTTTACACTCCTTTCTGTATTGTGGCCTTACTGTGTCTTTGTGTCTCTTTCTCACGTGAGGGTGACGTTTCCGCCCATGCTTTCCTATTTAATTCTGGTTCCTAACGCTGTTCTCTACCTCCCCTCCAAGTTTGTACACGAAGTTCCGGGACACCCTGTATATCAAATTTTTCGAATAAAACTCCTCGCAAATTTTCTTGGAAACAATTCTTGTCAAGCAAGATCAACTTTTTTTTCAGCGTAAGTGGGAATTCTCCTTAACAAATTCAGGACGCTTCCAACGTTTCCAAATTTGAAGCAGTGTTTTCTTTCATTGTTCAAGAGACTCTCTCTTTCCCAAACTTTTCAACGGTACGAACCACCCACCTCCACGCTTACCTCCTACGAAACATACTACGACAAAAAGGAAAGAAGGGCGACTTTGTGATCTTCGGGCTGGGTTGATAAGAGAGAACGCTTCTGTAGGGTGGAAGATAATGGCAGAGGAAGAATCTGGTCCTGACAGGTGAGGGGGAAGGAGCGGCTACTGTCCTCCGACAGTATTGTGAAACAATTGAGGGTACCGGATACACTTTGATTCACAAAATCGAACAGTTTGAAAACAGCATTTTGACAAATGCAATAACTTTAAAGAAGCAGAAAAAGATGACTGATCATCTTATGCCCTAAAGCATCAATTGCGGTAAGACTTCCTTTTCTGTCATATTGCAGTGTATCCTGTCTTTAATTTGACAATGTAATTATATTCGCAATTTATAATTCAGAAGTAAATAATCTTAGTTTTTTTTGTGTTCACCTATTGTATACACCAGAACATCACTGAGAGTGGTAGGGCGGTAAAACCCAAATTTCGAATTATTGTGTATATCGAACTACCGAGTTTTCCTCCTTCGAATTCGATATCACCATCATCAACCATTATCAATCCACTGCTGGACGAAGGTCTCCCCAAGTTTCCTCCACAACAGTCTGTCTTGTGCCAGTCTCCTCCATGTCACTCCCGCATACTTTCGAATTTCATCCACCCATCTCCCATGTGGTCTTCTTCTGGGCCTTTTCCTGTCCCTTGGAATCCAATCTAAAATTTCGGCTGTCCATCGATGGTCTGTCCTTCTGGCAGTATGTCCAGCCCATTGCCATTTCAGGGATTTAACTCTGATCATGATGTCTTCCACTCTTGTCATTTTTCGGATCCACGAGTTCCTCTTCTTATCTCTCCTGGTTACACCAAGCATGCACCTCTCCATGCTGCTTTGAGTTGGCTGCAGCCTTTGTATGTCTCTTTTAGCTAAGGTCCACGTCTCTGCACCATACGTAAGCACTGGAAGGATGCATTGATCAAACACTTTTCTTTTAAGACATAACGGCATATTGCTCTTGAAAATTATGTTTCTTCCAAAAGCTCTCCAGGCAAGTTTTGTACGCCGATTAATTTCTTCATCAATGTGACCCTCACTTGATATCTGCTGCCGAAGATAAACGTACGTGTCTGTTATCTCCAGCTTTTCTCCATCAATCGATAAATCTTCATTTCTTCTAAAAGCATTGAACATCATCACTTTTGTCTTCTGAAAGTTCATTTTAATCCCACTTGTTTACTCTTGTCAGCAAGTTCCTGGATCATACTCTGCAGCTCTGATGGGGTAGTTGCAAAAATGACTAATTCTATATAAAAGGGTTTAATTGTATATATATTTTGTATTAGAGTTCGTTAATCTACTGCTGCGTTTGCTAACTCGAGTTAATAAGTTTAAGTGACTGTTGAATTGCTGTTCGATTATTATCCACGGGAGTTCTTCATTTCTGAAATACCTATGAGGTGTTGACGGATGTGACATATATTCTAATTTAACTTTCATTTTTAGTTCCTTTTCCTACGTAAATTTGGGTTTGTTCTCTTCTGCACTTTCCAAACTTAACGTGATATCTTCTCTCTCACATGAATGAGGTAGGCAACACCTTTGAGGTGAGAGAGATTGACGTATGAATGTGATAAGAACGATAGATAAAAAGGACGATACAGCAGTTGCTTAGGGTGTGTGTGGAGATGTTCGATCATTGTTAAGCTAGATTATACGAGAGATAATTAAAGTATTATGTGTTAAGTGTAAAACTCGCAGGACTATATTTTGGATTTCATCTACTGTGCAGGACCAATAAAATGTTAAATGTATGTTGGACTTCTGTATATATTTTGTCTGGCCGTAAAACCTTAATTTGATCTATCCCGTGCAACTATTGCATCGTATTCTCATTTAGTACAACATTTCCTTAGTCTTATTTTAGACATAGCGTAACACCAATCTCGCACACGAAAAAGGGTTACGTCGTACGGAATGAAAAAAATAACTTTAAGAAACATTTTCTTGAACTTTATTTGAGTGACTCCTGTTTAACTTAAAGTGAGTGAATAAAAAGAAAAAAACTGTACGTAGTATTTCCTAAGCTACATATATACGTTTAAACGTTGAGGAACATTACAACCTTTCCAATACCTGGTAGAGTCCGTGCTATGATGTGTTGCTACTCTCGCGAGGGCGGAAGGTGGACTTTCACACAGCTGTGGCCGTCTGTAATAATGTCCCCAACATCTGGTGGAGTCCACGAAAGGACGTGTTACTGCTGTTGTGAGGGCGAAAGGTGAACCCAATTGTTGTTGCGTGGGTCTGTTTTATAATGTTGCCTAAATCTCGTAGAGTCCGTGGCACATATTGCTGCTGCTGGGAGGTCAAAATGTGGGAACACACATTATTAGGTTGGTGTGCATGATCATATTTCCAACATCTGCTAGATTCCGTGCCATGGCGTTTTGCTGCTGTTGTAAGAGCAAAAGATGGACCCACACGTTATTAGGTGGGTATGTTTAATAATGTTTCCAAAATCTGCTGTAGTCCATACCACGAGGTGTTGCTCTTGTTGGGAGAGTCAAAGGTGGACCCACACGTTGTTAGGTAGTTGTGCGTATTAAAGTTTCCAACACCTGGTAGAGTCCATGCCACAACGTGTTTCTGCTCTCGTGAGAGCAAAAGGTGGACCCACTTGTTATTAGGTGGCTGGGTGTAAAAATGTTTCCAACACATGATAGAGCCCATGCCTCGACGTGTTGCTCTTGTTGCTAAGGCAAAAGTTGGACCGAAACGTTGTTAGGAAGTTGGGCATATTAAAGTTTCCATTACCTGGTAGAGTCCATGACATATTAAAGTTTCCATTACCTGGTAGAGTCCAAGTGGGTCCACCTTTTGCTCTGCTCTCGTGAGAGCAAAAGGTGGACCCACTTGGTATTAGGTGGCTGGGTGTAAAAATGTTTCCAACACATGATAGAGCCCATGCCTCGAGGTGTTGCTCTTGTTGCTAAGGCAAAAGTTGGACCGAAACGTTGTTAGGAAGTTAGGCATATTAAAGTTTCCAACACCTGGTAGAGTTCATGCTACAAAGTGTTGCTCCTGTTGTAAGAGCAAAAGATTGACCCACATGTTATTAGGTGGGGGTGTTTAATAATGTTCCCAAACTCTGGTGTAGTCCATACCACGAGGTGTTGCTCTTGTTGTGAGGGAGAAATGTGGACCCACACGTTGTTAAGTGGGCTGTGTGCCGCCCGGTGGCACAGTGGTCTAAGCGATGGCCTCTGATCATTCGTCCGAACGGGGTCCGGGTTCGAATCCCGGTGAGGCATGGATGTTGTGTTTGTCTTACGGCACTGGCTCTCTCCCTTCCCTGGAACCAGTAACCCTAAATTAGGGACGGGCGACTGCTTATAGCCCATTGAGTTGCTCACGGTGGTCGTTAAACCTCCAACCAAAAAAAAAAAAAAAAAAAAAAAAAGGTGGCTGTGTATAAAAATGTTTCCAACACCTGGTATAGTCCATGCCACGAGGTATTGCTGCTGTTGTGAGAGCAAAAGGTGGACCCACTCGTTATTAGGTGGCTGTATATTAAAGTTTCCAACACCTGGTAGAGTTCATGCCACAACGTGTTGATGCTGTTGTAAGAGCAAATGATGGACCCAGACGTTATTATGTGGGTGTGTTTATTAATGTTTCCAAAATCGGGTATAGTCCATACCACTAGGTTTTGCTCTTGTTGTGAGGGCGAAAGGTGGACCCACACGTTTTTAGGTAGTTGTGTATATTAAAGTTTCCAACTCCTGGTAGGGTCCATACCACAACGTTTTGCTGCTGTTGTGAGAGCAAAAGGTGGATCCACTCGTTATTAGGTGGCTGTGTATAATAATGTTTCCAACACCTGTTAGAGCCCATGCCTCTTGTTGTGAGGACAAAAGTTGAACCCACACGTTATTAGGTAGTTGTGTATGTTAAAGTTTCCAACACCTAGTAGAGTCCATGCCACAACGTGTTGCTGCTGTTGTGAGAACAAAAGGTGGGCCCACTCGCTATCAGGTGGTTGTGTATAATAATGTTTCCAACACCTAGTATAGTCCATGCCACGAGCTATTGCTGCTGTTGTGAGAGAAAAAGGTGGGGCCACTCGCTATTAAGTGGTTGTGTACAATAATGTTTCCAACACCTAGTATGGTACATGCCACGAGCTATTGCTGCTGTTGTGAGAGCAAAAGATGGACACACGCGTTGTTAGGTGGGTGTGTTGTATAATGTCTCCAAAACCTGGTAAATTTCATAGCACATATTACTACTGTTGTGAGGGCAAAAGGTTGGCCCACAGGTTATTAGGTGGGTGTATTAAAACACCTTTAAAATTAATGCCAGATCGTGTGTCTGCTGTTGTGACGGCTAAAAGTGAACCCACTGGTTTATTACATGTATGTTTACTCTTAATAAACTGTCCTTTCATTGTAAATCTGGGCTTCTATGATATTCATCGGAAAAATGATTTTTTCTCTGATTTCTTTAGATATCAATCATAAAAGTTTAAGGTAGCAGTCTTAAAAGCATAATAATTAAAACAGTACGCAAGCTTCAGATGAAGGGAAGAACGTATTTTTAATGTATTAGCTAAAAGGTTAAAAATAAAGCCATAAGAACTTTTGGTCTTCCTAAAGACCATTGGTCTTTAGAAAATGGTCTCTGCAGTACTGCTATTTGAAGATGGTCTTTAGGAAGATCGAAAGTTCTTATAGCTTTACTTTTAACCTTTTAATTTGTACATTAAATAAGTTCTTCACTTCATCTGAAGATTGCGTTCTGCTTTAACTATGCAGCTGATGTACCTGAAGCAAAAAACCCAAATTTTCTTGCGATCCTCAAACAGATACTGTATGTTCCCATAGTGACCGGGTTTTAACTAAAGCTGCGGCAAAACAATTCCTTTCCTTCTCTCATCTAAGGAGCATCGACTACAAATCTGTCGCTAGTCGTAAGTGCTTCCTTACAGTCCTTAGTTTTACAATATGTGGTCTGATTCCCTTATGGTCCTTTATTCTCTGTTCCATCATCGAAAGAATGATTCAGAAACAGTAGTCTCCCGGACACGGACATCTTGCCACTGGGTAGAAACAATTTACTCAGGCATATTTTCTCTTCTTTCTAAGGTTCGTCGCCCTTTTTATAGCATTTTTAGCCGATAATCAGACAGGAAGAATGAATGACAATCATACCCCCAAATGACTACTTTGAATGACAAATCTGATGCGCAGGTTCACTCGTTTCTGTCACATTCGGCCCACTTCTCAGGCAGCGAATATATTCATTCGAGCTGATTTCAGCCTAATTTTTTAACCCCGAGTTAATTCGCTCCGGCCGGTTAAAGGCTTAATTATCGTGCTTTTAAGACTGCTACCTTAAACTTTTATGATTGACTCATTCCGCACGAGAACCTGATTTCTTGCTTTAGATATGATCACAATTTCCCACATACCTTTGATTTATTCTAATACAGAATTAGTTGGCTCTTATTTAGAACCTTTATAGATACTAAATGATGGCTTGAAATAATTTCGAAGCTATTGTCAAGAAATTATTGTCAAATCCTCGATGGCAACTCTCGTTTTAACAATGCGAAAACATCAAGTTGGGCATTGTGGCAATGTTTGATATGATTTGCTGTTATTAAATGCTCTTTATACACTATATTGACAAAAGTCACTGAACATCCCTTCAAAAGCAAATGGACGGATCCGCTGCGTTGTTAAGATGCGCGGTACACTTGTAAACGGAATAAAAACAGGCCTGCAGCTGATCTCGATCATATCTCACTGTGAGGTTGAGTGAAAATGTCATGGCGGGAGAGAACTGACTTTGAGAAAGGAAATATTGTTGGGTGTTATGTTAGTGGGTTGTCCATAAAAGAAACCGAGAGGCGTTTAAACATACCCAAGTCAACTGTTTTGGATGTACTGAATAAGTGGAAGACATAGCGTTCCTGAAACGGCAAAACGTACCGACAGACCAAAGAAAATCAGTGAAAAAGGACGTCGAAGCCCCAGGAGAGTCGTTACAGCTGATCGACGCACAAGACCTCAGTGTAAAGGTGAGTAGAAATGCTGGAACCTCGGTATGTACACGTACCATTTCCAGAGAACTTCATTCCATGGGTTACCGTGGTCGTGCGGCTGCTCATAAGCCTTTCATCCCCATTCGGAATGCCACTCGTCGTTTAGTATGGTGTAAAGAACATTTATCGTAGAACGTAGATCAATGGAAACAGGTCCTATGGACTGATGAATCCAGATACACGATCCATCAGTCTGATGGCCGTGTGTGGGCATGGCTGGAGCCGAAGGAACGCTATTTATCACACTGTACTGTTCCTACGGTCAAGTTTGTAGCTGGCAGTATACTCGTGTGGGGGTGTTTTTCGTGGTATGATTCCGGCCCATTGGTTATCGTGGACGAACCTGTTAACCAGCACGTCTACCTCGATATTCTGGACAATATTGCCCTACCAATTCTGTGGCAATACTTTGGAACCGAACGTTTTTGGTACCAGAAGGATAATACACCTAGCCATAAAACAAGGACTCGTTACGGCGTGGTTTGAAGATAATTCCGTATCGTGTGAGGACTGGCCAGCACAGAGACCTGATCTTAATCCCACAGAGCACCTATGGGATGAATTAGAGCGCCGCATATGAAGTTTGGAACCAAGGCCTACTACTAAGCAACAGTTAGCGGCAGCATTATGTACGGAATGGAAGCGCATACCTATCGCTGTGTTCCAAAACCTTGAAGAAAACGTCTCGAAGGGTCTTTTTTTTTTTTTTTTTTTTTTTTTTTGATTGGAATTTTAACGACCACCGTGAGCAACTCAATGGGCTATAAGCAGTCGCCCGTCCCTAATTTAGGGTCACTGGTTCCAGGGAAGGGAGAGAGCCAGTGCCGTAAGACAAGCACAACATCCATGCCTCACCGGGATTCGAACCCGGACCCCTTACGGACGAATGATCAGAGGCCATCGCTTAGACCACTGCACCACCAGGGCGGCTCGAAGGGTCTGTGCGCGCATTAAGGCCAAAAAGCGAACCGACACCGTGCTAATGTATGTCAATAAATGCTGTGTTGTGTTTCTCTTGTATGTGTCCGGTGACCTTTGTCAATATAGTGTATTTATTAAGAAATACTGTTTTACAGTATGCTAACCACTCCATTTTGAGGTTCCTCAGCCTTCGTTTAACCATGGAAACAAGCAAGCCGTGCTTTGGGATATGGAGTTTAGTGAGACTCGAAGGGCGAGAAGTTACTAACGTAATATGGTCGCAGAGTGAAGAACCCTTATGAGTCAACGGTAGAGAGAGCCCCTAAGTGCAAGGGAGGAAAAATCGATTGGGAAAAGCACAATTTCGCACGATGACACTATATTCGCATAGCTGGAGTAGTGCAGGGTGGTACGTTATTCCCTATAGATGTCAGAAAGGAATATTTTGAAACAAGATTCGTTGCACAAAAGAATCTGTGACTACATCGTAAGAAAGATGATGTTTGCACTGAACGAAATCAGAAACAAGTCTGATTGTTTTCGCCTCATTAGATATCTAGGCATTGGGGGGCATGTATTGCGTACATCATCGTCCAGTTTATTTTGCAGAAATCAATGCCACAGTTTCTAGGTCGTATATTCGCCCCTATTTTTACCACACCATATTAATTTAGCGTAAGAATCTTTCCGCTCTTAAAATTGCAACAGGTTATAAAATAATTATGCTCATCAAGGTGGTTCCACCTAAAATCTTTGCCCTATGTTTCCAATGGTAAAACTCTTTGCATATTTTCTTCGCAATTAATGTATTCCCAAGGATGAAAATTTGCGCATCGATAAAACTAACTTTAAGTTATAGCATGGGATATTTAATACTTGCGAAAACATAACCATAATGAAGCAATCCAACATTTGCTTGTCTACTGACGTCATCAACCTACAGGGCGCGCCATCTATTAACAGGACTGAACATTACCCAAAGAAGAATTGATTTTTAATATAATTATGGTTATATTTTACCAAATATTAAGTATCCCATGCTATAACTTAAAGTTAGTTTTATCGATGTGCAAATTATCGTCCTTGGGAATACATTAATTGCGAAGAAAATATGTAAAGAAGTTTTACCATTGGTTACATAAGTCAGAGATTGTAGGTGGAACCACCTTAATAAGTGGGAACTGCACACCAATTATTTACGCCAATTTTAGTGTGTTACACTATTTGGAATAATTTTGCTGAGTTTGTTGCATTATATCTAGCGCGTTCAGCTTTTTATTCGTCACATCTCTTGTCATTTTTGTTGGAGTATATATGCAGGATATAAATTCAACCTGGTGCATGCGCACTTTCCATATACTTCTGCACTATCTTTCTAGAGGCCGCAGCAGGAAGCCTCTACTTAGAATGCCAGAATAGGCTGTTCTAGAAAGCGCAGTGACCACGCAATTCCGGTAAGCAGACGTCCTTATGCATATGCTGGCTTTTCTCTCTTCACCTGGCGTTATCTTACTTTTTTTAGGCGGAAAGTATCAAAGCTTATAAAATATTACTGCATTCGTTATTTGTATTCAACAGAGGTAGTCGATATGCTCGAATAAACAAAGTAATTTTTATTTATTCATTCATTCACTTATTTATTTGTAAACACACCCATATAGACAGTATCTACACTGCTGGCCACCCAAAATGCAATACCAAGAAGGAACCATCCGATTGGCCTGAAATTCGCAGCATGCGTCGCCCGCGAAGGGACATGCAAACGATTAGCATTGCAGGGCATATGCAAATCATGTAGGCCCGGCACGCCACCGAGAAGCATTATAAGAAGGGTGCACAGAAGGCGGGGTTTAAGTAGTGGAAGTGTGTTGTGCTGCCGGACCTGTGCGTGGGAAACTTCCTGATGCCTCGTCGCAGAATACGGCAGTCATTCCAGCACGTTTCGGAGTTCGACAGAGAACGAATAGTGGCTTATCGCTACAGCGGTTTATCGTACCGAGACATCGCTGCCCGTGTGGTATGACATCCAGCCACAGTGAAGCGAGTATGGATTCGGTGGTTGCAGGAGGGACGGACGGACCGACGTGAGCGATTGTCGCAGCCGCGGCACGCCACCGAACGAGAGGACCGGCATGTTGTGCGGCGGGCATTGACGGCTCGCACCGCCATATCACGAATGTTAGCGCAGGAATTAGGGTGTGTTCCGCAACAACCTGTGTCAGCACATACCGTTCGACGTCGTCTGCAGGAGCGGGGACGTGTCGCACGGCGCCAATTGCTCCGATTACCACTGACGTTACACCACCGGCGAGTGCGGCGGCAGTGGGCCGTTGACCGCCGCACTTGGACTAGGGAATGACATGACATTGTCTTCTCCGGCGAATCCCGCTTCGCCGCCCCGGTGGCGCAGTGGTCTAAGCGATGGCCTCTGATCATTTGTCCGAACGGGGTCCGGGTTCGAATCACGGTGAGGCATGGATGTTGTTTGTCTTACGGCACGGGCTCTCTCCGTTCCCTGGAACCAGTGACCCTAAATTAGGGACGGGCGACTGCTTATAGCCCATTGAGTTGCTCACGGTGGTCGTTAAACCTCCAATCAAAAAAAAAAAAAAAAAGAATCCCGCTTCTGCATGCAACATCACGATGGTCGGATCCGACGGCACCGTGGCGAGAGACTGTATGACGCCTGCAATATGCATCGTCATACCGGTCCGTCGCCTGGCTTTATGGTTTGGGGCGCAATTGGATATGACACCCGCACACATCTGGTACGCATCGCCGGTACACTCAACAGCCACCGCTGCATCACCGACGTTTTGGAGCCTGTAGTCCTCCCTTACCTGCAGGGCCTGCCAGCTGACACGTTTCAACATGAGAATGCGCGCCCGCACGTGACACGCATCGTGCAACAATTCTTTCACGGCCCACCAGGTGTCACTGCTCCCGTGGCTCGCCTGTTCTCCCGATATGTCGCCCATCGAACACGTCTGGTCGCTGATCGGCAACCGAGTGGCCCGGCAAGCACCACCCGTGATGAACTGTGACAACTGTGGAAGCAGCCTGGACCGACATACCCCAAGCCCACATCTAAAGCCTCTTTCGTTCGATGCCGCGGCGTGTATCGGCCGTTATTGCCAGCCATGGGGGCCACACGAACTATTGATGTCTGCGTGCTTCGCAAGTCTCACGGGCCTGTAATCTCAATCGTTTCATCTTTGTATGTATTGTTATGTGTCCAGTAAATCTGGCTTTGCTATCTCGTGTCCTTCCTGGTGTTGAATTTTGGGACGCCAGCAGTGTACATTGATGATACCGAACAGAAACTAAAGTTGGCAAGCCTACCTTCTCGAATGTAGAGAGGTCATCTTGACAAATTACAGGTGGTCAACTGTCGGGATATCTGCGATGTACACCGATGATCCATTACATTATGACCACCTACCTAATAAGCTGTAGGACCCCCTTTAGCCCGCAAAACAGCGGCCACTCGGTGAGGCATCGATTCGATGAGGTAGCGATAGGTATCCTGGGATATCTGGTACCATAATGTAAACATCAGGTCCTCCAGTTCCCATACATCTCGGGGTGGTAGTGATTTAGCGCGAATCCGCTTTTCCAAGTCGAACCAAAAATGTTCGATTGGGTTCACGTTAGGTAAATTTTAAGGCCAGGGTATTAACAAAAAGTAAACAGCATGCTCCTCAATCCACTCCTTGACAATTTTGGCAGGGTGGCATGGCGCATTATCCTGTTGGTAATGGCCATCACCAGCAGGGAACACAGTTGCCATGAATGGGTGAACTTGGTTCGCAATGATATTCAGATACCTGACAGCTGTCAGGGATTGTGCTATTGGGATAATGGGGCCAAAAAAGTCCCATGAAAACATCGCTGACAGCATAACACCGCAGCAGCCGGCTTGTTCCCGCCAAACAGTGCATACAGATGCCATAGCCTCCGTCGGTAATCGGAGCATCCGTGCTACGTGATTCACCAGGAATCTTGATTCGTCAGAGTATGTCACTTTCTTCCAATCATTCACGGTCCAATATCGATGATCTTGGGCCCATTTCATGTGTTCTTAGCGATGACCTGCAATGATCATGGGGACCCATATGGTTCTTCGCCTACACAGGCCCATGCGCAGAAGGCTGCAATAAACTGTGTGCTGTGATACATTGCCCTGATCACCGCTGTTGTAGATGCGGGTGATTTGTCGCATTGTGGCCCTGAGGTCGCTGTGAACAATGCGCGACAGTCTCAGACACCCTCTGGCGTCAATGAGCTGCGGACGACACGTGGCTGCATGACGGTTCGTTGTTTGGCCATCTGTGCACCACTTTTGATACGTACTCACTACAGAGGCACGTGAACAAGCCGCTCTGTTTCCGAGGTCGCAGTTCCGAGGTGCCGTGTCATTACAATTTGGCGTTTATCAAACTCCAATAAAATGGCAGCTTTTCCCATTTCGATTCCGAAAACTCTGCTAACCAAACGCCTGTCCTTGGGTTGTATATATATATATATATATATATATATATACACAACCCAAGGAGTCTCCAGGCGGGCTTATTTCTCTAGGCTGGGGTCATAATACAATAATACACTGAAGAGCAATTGAATTAGAGATACCTGTCTAGTAACGTGTAGCACCACCTTTCGTCCTGATGACGGCGGCGATACGTCTCGGCATGGACAAGACACCGGAAGCGTTGGGAAGCCATATGGACCCACGACCCCTGAAGAAGCTCCCACAGTTCACGAAGATTTAATGGAGGGGTCATGTCTCTCGATGGCATTGAGGTCAGGTTATCTAGCTGGCCATGGAAGCGAGGTCACATCGGTGGAGTGTTCATCCAACCATTCGGATACAATTCGGGAGCGATGGCGCGGTCCATTTTCTTGTTGCAGGATGAGGTCCCCAGTGGGATGTTGAAGACGCACAAACGGGAGCAAATGGTCTTCCAGGATATTCTGGTAACGTTGACCTGTGAGGGACGATGTGTCACACGCACCAGGGGTCCCATTTCAGTCCACGTAAACAGTCCACAGACGAGAATGCCACCCCCACCAGCTTGAAGAGTACCCTGCTGGCAAGAAGTAACCATCGCGTCATGTGGTTTTCGCCGTACTCGTATCCTGCCATCCGCATGTACCAACGTGAATCTCGACTCATCAGTCCAGGCAAAATTTTCCCACAGTTCTAGGGAGCAGTGGTGATGTTCCCGCGTCCATGCTAATTTTTGCACCCTGTGATGTGCGGTCAGCAGTGGTATCCTCGTGGGACGATGGCTTCTGTACCCCATAGCGAGGATATGGTTCTGGATGCTGTGGCTGCTTACACGTTTTTGTGCACCCGTGTTAAATTGCAGAGTGATTTCTTGCACTGTGGCTCGTCTATCCGCTGTTACAATGCGAGCTAGCCGACGATGAGCCCGCTCATCCACACGCTGTTGTCCACGGCAGTTGACCCTTGCAGGGATGGTTTTACCGGATTCGATGTACTCACGGTGTACCCGTGACACAGTGGCTCGTGAATATCCCAGTGCCTGCACGACTTCCGAGATGGAGTGACCCATTCGTCGGGCCCCGACAACTTGCCCACGATCAAATGCGCTTAGATCCTTCGTCTTACCCATACTGCGCCCGACTCTTACTGATGTTCGTCGCATCACTCCTTATATTGTCGGATCGCTGCATACATCATGTCGTTTCCGTTTACAGGGCAGCTCACATCACCATATTTGCATAACTCCAGCTGTCTCTAATTCTCTTACTCTTCAGTGTATAAGGGCTCATTGGTGTATACTCCAGTACTGTGAAAAAGGTGCCGTAGAAATATCTTTTGTACTATATCATTCATTTGTGTTGTGATACTTGGACTCCCAATGATAGCAGTATTTTCTAATGAAGGTTTGACCGTAGTGTGAAAAATGCGAATAAGTATCTGAGGATAAGAAAAAGCCTTTGAATGTCGCATAGTGAATCCAAGAATTCCATATACGAAAGGTACAATTCTTTGAATATGGCTTTTAATGCTCAAGTTGCACATACCGGCCACTGAATTATAAACTTTTATCCAATACCGGTTTGGATCTCCTTTAACCCGAGTCACAGCACGTATGCGGTTTGGCATAGATTTTACAGCTTGTTGAAGTGCATCTACGTTTGCAGCATATCAGGGGTTCACCAGACAGTTCGTTAACTGACTCAGATTTAAAAGAAGAGAATCTTGCCACAGGATGTGCTTTTTTAATATGTGCCATACATTCTCAATAAGGTTCAGATCCGGGATTCGTGCTGACCAGGAAAGATGAAAGTCGTTGTCACGCTCGCTGAACCATTGCTAAACACATCTTGTGTGATGGATGTGACTGCTGTTTTCATGGACATTGTCGTCGGTGAAATAGCAATCACCTCCTGAATAAGAATTCAACATTGGAGCTGGACTTATTCGGCAACAGTGTCCAGATAATCGTTGAAGGACACCCGACCGTACAGCAATATCGAGGGATCCGTTTCAGAGCAACAGAATGAGCCCAGTGGCGTATCTTGGGCCCGATACCTGGGATATCTCACCGGCCTCCACCCTTCCCCTCCCCCAGTACTGTTTTTTTCAATAATTGCGAAGTTTAATTTTTAGTTGTTAAGTAATAGAAGTAATTTTTACAGCACGTCTTTTGTAAAAAAAAAGATCGTGCTTATGTTATCGGTTTGCCCGTCCGTCCGTCCGTCTGTACCCACGGTATCTCTGCAACTATTAGTCCGATTTGAAAAATTCTTTTTGTATTCAAAAGCTTGAAATATGCGAATGATGATCCTTTATTTCGTTTTTTTTTTACAATGTACAATTTCGCCGCTAGAGGGGTAAACCCAGATGATGTCGAATTCAAAAATACGTTTTATTCCACATATTTGCTTCTAAACATCCGATTGAAAAAATCTTTTATCTTTCGATTCCATTTATGTCGAAGAGTATTTTGGATATAGTTTCTTTTTCAAATTACGCATTGATTTTCCGCTACGGTTCGTAAAAGTAAATTGCATTTTTTCCGATAACTCTTCTTCCAAAACTCCGATCTGAAGTTTTTTTTCAGCGGATACATCTCCTGATGCACAATCTTTTTGCATATAATTTCGGATTTTTGGTAAAGAATACTTTGGCCACCAGGGGGCGTAGGTGTTAATTTTCGCTTCTGATGTATTTGCGATAAAATCTGAGCTTCTAAAATATCGATTGAAAAAAATTATTTTGTGGACTAATGCCACTCCATCGATAAACCTTTTCGGAATATTTTCTTCCTAAAATATTCCAGTTTCTCCGCCAGGGGGCGTAGATGTATATCCTATTTTTGTCAATATCTCGACTTCTAGGAGTCCGATTTGAAAAATTCCTTCTTTGTTGGAGAGTGTTTTCCGTGTGACATGTTTTTCATATAATTTCAAAATTTTCAAGTGATTCATAGACTCTCCGCTAGGGGCGTAAAGGTAAATTGCGTTTTACCCTATATCTCTGCTTCTAAATCTCCGATCTGAAAAATTATTTCTGTACCGGATACAGCTCCTGATGGGAAATGGTTTGCACAAAATTTCTAATTTTTGTAAAAAAATGGTTTGGCCACAATTGGGCGTAAACCTTAATTTCCGCTTCTGATGTATTTGCAGCAAAATATGAGCTTCTAAATTCTCGATTGAAAATAACATCGTTTGTAGACCGATACTACTCATGTCGACAAACCTTTTAGAAACATTTTGTTCTGAAAATAGTGCACGGTTTCTACGCCAGGGGGCGTAGATGTATATCTTATTTTTGTCAATATCTCTACTTCTAAAAGTCCGATTTGAAAAATTCCTTCTTTGCTGGATAGTGTTTCCGATGCAAAATGTTTTTCCTATAAATTCAAAATTTTCAAGTAAATTATAGACTTTCCGCTAGGGCACACAATGGTAAATTGCGTTTTCTGCTCCGAAAACTCCGATTTTAAAAATTCTTCCTGTATCGCATACAAGACCTGACGGAAAATATTTTTCACGTAATTTCTAATGTTTGGTAAAGAATGGTTTGGCCACCAGGGGTCATAAGTGTTAATTTCTACTTCTGATGTATTAGTAGCAAAATCTGGGCTCCTGAAAACTCGACTAAAATTTTTTTCTTGGACCGATACCGCTCATATGGATAAACCTTTTGAGAATACTTTCTTCCTAAAATAATGCATGGTTTTCCCACCAAGGGACGTAAAGTAACATCTTATTTTTGTCGATAACTCTGTTTCTAAGAGTTCGGAAGCTCACGATTCCGTTTACAGCAATATCTGAGGGATTAAGGACCCGATTGAAAAACTTCTTTCTTCCATCAGATACTACTGTTTTCCATACCGGTTCCATTGACTTTGAATAGCTTTGATAAACTTAATTTGCGTCAGAACGGATTCAAAGTGAGTGCTTATTACACCCGAAAATTCGGTGTCATCTTCCTTGTTTTTTCTAAATTTAAGTACATGCCATTGTTGTCATGATACCAAATGATTATGAGGATTAGGATTTGAACACTTATTTGTACATGAACTCCATTCTTCTTCTGAATAATTTATTTGTACATGAACTCCATTCATCTTCTGAATAATTTATTTGTACATGAACTCCATTCTTCTGAATAATTTATTTGTACACGAACTCCATTCTTCTGAATAATTTATTTGTACATGAACTCCATTCTTCTTCTGAATAATTTATTTGTACACGAACTCCATTCGTCTTCTGAATAATTTATTTGTACACGAACTCCATTCGTCTTCTGAATAATTTATTTGTACATGAACTCCATTCTTCTGAATAATTTATTTGTACATGAACTCCATTCTTCTTCTGAATAATTTATTTGTACACGAACTCCATTCGTCTTCTGAATAATTTATTTGTACACGAACTCCATTCGTCTTCTGAATAATTTATTTGTACATGAACTCCATTCTTCTTCTGAATAATTTATTTGTACATGAACTCCATTCTTCTTCTGAATAATTTATTTGTACACGAACTCCATTCGTCTTCTGAATAATTTATTTGTACACGAACTCCATTCGTCTTCTGAATAATTTATTTGTACACGAACTCCATTCGTCTTCTGAATAATTTATTTGTACATGAACTCCATTCTTCTGAATAATTTATTTGTACATGAACTCCATTCTTCTGAATAATTTATTTGTACACGAACTCCATTCGTATTCTGAATAATTTATTTGTACACGAACTCCATTCGTCTTCTGAATAATTTATTTGTACATGAACTCCATTCGTCTTTCCCTTTGTGTGAACTTGAGTGTTGCGTTTATTAAAATGTTTCTTCCGAGTACTTTTTCATATTTAAAAAGAATGTTTTTCTCTTTAAACAAACCAGCCAAGTTGCTCGAATGTGCATGTCCTTGTGTGGCTCTAAGATATATCTTGATTCGTTTTGATGCAGAAAAACTTCTTGCAGCAGTTGCAGTTTTGATGGAAAGCTTAATATGAGGTCTGCAAATTTGTACACCTCACTAAACACTATGTACTATTTATTCAACTTTATGTAACACGTAATGTCTCTTACTGATTTGTTTTTGTTCAAGGGAATAAAACACCATCAGTTCATTTTTAAGTCGACTTGTATAAAAATTTGAAGCATAGAGTTCTTTAAGTTCTGTCAGTAGATGTTCAGGAAAGCTTTCACAAAATTTATCAAAACAGTTCGAATCCAACAAGGCCACGAATTTAAGATATAATATATCTGATCTTAATTCATTGACTCTTCACAAAAACTTAAACAACTCTCGCGAAATACTCTTATGAGTGGGAGTATGCGAGTGCCTGAGATAGTCTGTCTTCGCTATTCTGAGCGAACCCTTTCCCAAAGCAATGGCCCATTCCCCTTGTGACGTGCCTGCTCCGCAAAGCGCACACGACATAAAGGCAGATAGCAGCGAGGACGAACGTCTGCGTAGCTCAGTTTGTAGAGCGACTTGTTCCGGAATAAAAGGACTCTGTTCGATCTCCGGCGTGCACAAAAATGACGGAGAAATTTACTTCGTTATAATGGCGCCCGAACTTCCCGGATGACTCGGCCGTTAAAGATCCCGCAATGGTGTGATGTTCTTTCCACACCGTGAGATACGAAAAATAAGAGAATCCCTTCTTCGGCGCTTCGAAAAATAAATGTGTGTGACGTTGCATTCCACACACCAGATTGAATGGGAGTTCTAAAGTGAACGTTCTTCAACGGATGGCTGCCTACGGCGATTCATGGTCACGGGTGACCCGTGGGCCATGCCCCCCCGGCCCTCTTTCGGGGGAGGACGATGTGACGTGCCTGCCCACACAGGACGCACACGACATAAAGGCAATTAGCAGCGAGGACGAACGTCTGCGTAGCTCAGTTGGTAGAGCGACTTGTTCCGGAATAAGAGGACTCGGGTTCGATCACCGGCGTGGACAAAAAATGACGGAGAAATTTACTTCGTTATACCCTCTACAATCTGATTCGTGTTGTCATGGAAACGCTAGCAAGCGATGGTACGGAAGGCTTTCGCATTAGAACTGCGAAGACTGCGGAAGAGCTGCTTGCGTTATGCCGTTGGGTTTCGCTCGCCAGACTGAGTCAAAGAAGCGAAACCGCACGCGTTTTATTTTCGCAGCGAAAGCATTGACATATTTTAATACCGTTAATAATTGACTTTTACTTGTGTATATTTAATTCAGTTTTATTTGTTCATTCTTTGGGCTTCGCACCTAGCTTAGATAACCTCAAATATACGCCACTGAATGAACCCCACACCATAACACCAACTCCAGAAACTTGAGTTGTGTTTACAAGACAAGCTAACTCCATTGTTTCAGCCAAATTCTCTGCTTACCGTCGATACCGAACAAGGTGAACAGCGACTTTCAGTCTTCTAGTGTCCAGTAACGCTGTTCTTGACACCACTGTAAACGCACTTTCCGGTTCTTCGCAGAAATCAGTGGTTTCCGTATAGCCATTAAAGTGCCGATACCGATCCCCTTCAATTGCCTGCACATAGTTTGCTGCAATATGGGTCGGGAGCAGCCTTCATTGAATTTTTCGGTCATTTCAATTTCTGGACACAAGAAATCCTGTTTCTCCGTACAAGCTTTCTCAGACGAAACCGATCTCATTTCTGACACTGTCTTCACGCCACAATTTACCTGTCTTAGACGATGTGTTTTATTTTTCCACTGTTTAAGGACCCAGGCTATCTCATCTTTTAAAAAATTAGTCAGTTTTTAAACTCGTCACTCCATCCAGACGGGCACCTACAATTTTCCCTTATCGGACTTTACTTTGTTTTTTCATTGTGATCAACACTACTGATGATCACTTACAAATAGCAGTCTTAAATACGATCGTCTTCAAAAAAATAGTTGCACCCAGAAGGACATGTCCGATTGCAATGCTATTCGGGAAGAAGGTAAAGGTTACCAGGAACAATAAATATTTAAACATTGAGACTCATATGGGCAATATTTATTGAGCTGTACGCCAATAAGTAGCGTCTCTCAGTATGACGTCGGGCAGCCATGTTTGCTCACACAGCATGCCAGACGTCTCTGCATGGAGTTAAACAGGTTTCTAATGGTGTCCTGCGAAAAGCCATCTCATGCAACTTGAATCTTCTCACGTAGTTCCTGCAAATTGTGCGGTAGAGGTGGAGTGGATAGCGCGTCCAATAGCATCCCACACATTTTCAATCGGCGATGAATCTGGCAATGCGGCTGGCCATGGCAGAGTGTCAGTGCCTTGAAGTCAATCTCTCGAGACAACAGCAGCATGCGGACGACCGTCGTCCTGTTGGAAAATCGCACAGGAGAGAACGTTCAGAAAAGGTAGGGCCACTGGTTGCAGGACCTCATTAACGTAACGTTAGGCTGTCAAAGTACCTGTAATGAACACCAAAGGTGATATAGCATCGCAGACAATTGCACCCCTCCCTACGACACCAGGCCTTCTGGACGTGTGGCGCGCGAAAACAAACCGCTCATTTTCGCGCTGATCGCGCTGCCTCCACACACGAATTCCTTGGTCGTCTCCTCCAAGACAAAAGCGGGACTCGTCACTGAAGAACACCCGCTGCCATTCTGAGTGGCTCCTTGACAATCTAGCACGACAGAATTGCAGTCTTTGGCGACGATGCAATGGTGTTAAGGGCAGTCGTCGTAACGGTCTGCGTACGTGTAGTTCTAAGTCGTAAAGCCGTCTGCCAATGGTGCTGCCACAAATCGGATGATGCATGGAGAGCAGCAATATCCGCATCATGGCTGTTGGGTCACTCCGCGCATGTCGGACAACCCGTCTGTCCTCTCTTCCCGTGGTTCGTCTAGGTCTCCCAGACCCTTCCTGTCGCTGCTGTGTGCCTTGTTTTATCCACTGCCACCGATAGCGTGCTATGGTTACATCTGCACGACCGTAATGGCGCGCAATACGGCGATAAGACCATCCCGCTTCCCGGAGCCCGAAGATGCGGCCCCTCTCAAACTCCTCCAACTGCTCAAATTGCTCCCAAACTTTTCTCCGAGGCATACTTCACTTGCAAAGGATGCAACCAACACAATATCACGAGTCAGCATTATATAGCTGTCAGGCATAGCGCTACAACCCCTCCTTGCTTGCATCACATGGGCATCAACGAACAAGTGGCCATGGGCACCAACGAACAAGTGGCCATGGGCATCAACGAACAAGTGGCCATGGGCGTCAACAAACAAGTGGCCATGGGCGTCAACAAACAAGTGGCCATGGGCGTCAACAAACAAGTGGCCATGGGCATCAACGAACAAGTGGCCGTGGGCGTCAACGAACAAGTGGTCATGGGCGTCAACGAACAAGTGGCCATGTCATTCAACGAACAAGTGGCCATGGGCATCAACGAACAAGTGGCCATGGGCATCAACGAACAACTGGTCATGGGCATCAACGAACAAGTGGCCATGGGCATCAACGAACAAGTGGCCATGGGCGTCAACGAACAAGTGGCCATGGGCGTCAACGAACAAGTGGCCATGGGCATCAACGAACAAGTGGCCATGGGCATCAATGAAGAAGTGGCCATGGGCATCAACGAAGAAGTGGCCATGGGCGTCAACGAACAAGTGGCCATGGGCATCAACGAACAAGTGGCCATGGGCGTCAACGAACAAGTGGCCATGGGCGTCAACGAACAAGTGGCCATGGGCATCAACGAACAAGTGGCCATGGGCGTCAACGAACAAGTGGCCATGGGCGTCAACGAACAAGTGGCCATGGGCATCAATGAAGAAGTGGCCATGGGCATCAACGAAGAAGTGGCCATGGGCGTCAACGAACAAGTGGCCATGGGCGTCAACGAACAAGTGGCCATGGGCATCAACGAAAAAGTGGCCATGGTCATCAACAAACAAGTGGCCATGGGCATCAACGAACAAGTGGCCATCAACGAACAAGTGCTGGAACAGTAGGTGTTGCTACAACCCATGCTGGCTGCTAATACTCGTTTTATGCATATTTTATTCCTTCAGAATAGGAAACAACCAAATTCGACAGACTTTCTCAAATGCGAGCTTTTGGCCCTGAGACTTAACGCTTTTCGTCGGCGTTAAACAGTTTATTTACTTCGCTCCAACTGATTCTTGCATACATTATTCTCCGTTCTCTTCCGAGCTTTCGCATTCAGATGCAAAAGGGATAAGAGTTTGCAATGTAACTGGAAATGGAGCGCAGAAAGAAGAAAAAGACATATTTATCTTGACGCATCAGTAGAAACAGGTTAATACTTCGAGAGTATGATATGTAGTTTTAATCTACTCGAACAGCCAATCACGATCACGTAATTCAAATGAATTTAACATCGCAAGATGCTTTTCTCTGTTCGTGTTCCTGAAGTATGTTTAGCGTCGCAAACGCTGTTACTTTCCGAGAAACAGTGTAACGAATTCTTTTTCGCAGGCAGATTATAATCACGTGACGTGAGCAGCTGCTGAATGTATCGTTACGATAGAAAAGGCCTACCTCCAGTTTCGACGGGTATTTGGAATACAGCGGTGCGAAAACGGTCTGAAAAGTGCTCTTGGCAAAAGACCAACCTCCTCGTTGCGTCCAAATTCAGCATTTATGCCCTGATCAATGGGAATTCAGTAGCGTGCCCTTGCCAAGAATGCTTCTGAGAAAGATTAATCACATAAAATGAATTATGCGCATTCGAAACGTAAGAACTATTAATATTTCTCGCATTATTTCCAAGAATAACATTATTTAATTAAAACGCAAAAATAGATATGAAATTAATTAATACACTCGATGTGGGTCAGGAACACCAAACAAAGGTCATCGCTCTTTCCACTTTAATAAGTGAGTCACGGAAAATTTCTCATAGGCCGCCACCGGGAATCGAACCCATATTCTTCCAGTTTGGCAAAATACCCTTATTTTAAATTATAGCATGTCGGCGGGTAACTGGAAGACCCTAGGTTCGATTCTCGGTGGCGGCCAATGAGAATTTTTACGCGACTCACTTATTAACGTGGAAGGAGCGATGGCATCTGCTAGATATCAAATTAATTGGTTACCGATATTTTGCAAAGAGCTCATTATAAACACTATGTAAAAGTGTTATTTTATCTGTTAAAAATAGACGGAATGCTGATCGAATAGTTCTGATAACATAGTGGACAACCGACGTTTTACTTCGAAACCATGGAATACTGCCAATTGGTAAAAAATTCGGTTTGACTTTGGCAAAGCTTCGCGTGTACTGGATCATCTGCTGGGTCAACGCCATGGAACTTAAAAATGCCGCCCCGGTGGCGCAGTGGTCTAAGGCGCTGGCCTCTGATCATTCGTCCGTAAGGGGTCCGGGTTCGAATTCCGGTGAGACATGGATGTTGTGTTTGTCTTACGGCACTGGCTCTCTCCCTTCCCTGGAACCAGTGACCCTAAATTAGGGACGGGCGACTGCTTATAGCCCATTGAGTTGCTCACGGTGGTAGTTAAACCACCAATCAAAAAAAAAAAAAAAAAAAAAAAAAGAGCTTAAAAATATGGAACTGTTTTATAAAGGATTGTTAACAGCAATGGTATAGTGTATTGCGTAAAAAATGTAGCGCTAGAGCTCTTGAATTATTTAAAAATATATATTCAATTGTTATAGAATAACTTATGAATTTCAAAAATTCTCAAAAATTTTAATTTCAAAATTATGTTTGGAAACGCTACGCTTATTGATAAACCTGATTCGACTATCAAGCTTAATACTTTAGAGATTTCTACATATACGGGAACTCTTCAGGGCTTGTGAACAACATGATGTCTACTTCATTTCTTTCATTTCAACAATATACTTTATTTGGGAAAACATAAGGGGGACACAGGCGCACCACAAATGGCAAAATAAACTACAAAACAATGAGCTATACTGATGAAAAATTACAGGTGAATGTGATACGACAATCAACTAAGGATGACAAAACGTTAACATCACTAGTAAGGACCCAGCAAAAACACAAGTGCTGGGAAACTGCTGGCCACCAGCTGGCAGTGCTGGGTCCCTGCTGGCCGAAATCTGCCGCTCACGGCCCGGTAGTGGTCCGTTGGTGGCAGCGCTATCAGTTGGCGAACCATTGATGGCCCTGCAGCATCGCCGTGAATTGTGGGCCTCCAAGCAAGTGCCACTAGGGGCCCGTTGCTGGCAACCAATGCAACCCCCAACAGCAGGTGGAAGCAACGGGACTGCGCATGCGCAGAAGCAACACTTGCTGTGTCTCTCATGGTAACAGTTAGTTGAAGACGACGCTTTCGCCATCGTGTTATTTTAGTGGATGTTAAGAAAAAAATCCATATGTGGAGAGGCGAATTAATTTCCTAATAAAATTTTACGTCGACGAAGATATCAGATTAAGCCGTGAAATACTAGATTACAGCCATGAAATACACCCACTCCATTCCCATGAATAACAAAAAAATTTGAAAGCGCTTGAAACAAATATCCTGGAAAACCATTAAAACAACGTTTGCTGGAAAAAAAAAAAAGAATTATACGTGTACAAAATTTATTAATTATTTGAAAGAAAAAAAAAAGCAACGCTATGTGGTGTACTCATCCATGGGTTGAATACACAAGACTGGGAGGAATTCGCTTCTAAAAATAACGAGAAGTAAAATAAAATATCCTTTACTGTTTAAAACAAATGTAGCTTCGGACAACGGAAAGGAAAGGTACAACGTTAAAAATGTAACGGAATGTGACATGAACCCGGGTAAATATATATTTATTCAACAATCTCTTTTCAAGACGTCAAGGACAGTACAAAACTTTGGAAAGCGACTCTAAGTATGTACACGCCCTGAAAATGAGTAAAGTTCCCTTAAGGTAAAAAAAAAAAAAAAAAAAAACTATCGTTACGTTGAAAAAATTAATTTATCAATTATATGAAACTGACTTTTATGAAAAATACCTAGCAATATTGTAAAATGAAAGAGGGAAGCATTTGATTACACATTGCATACCAAACAGACAGCTTTAAGCACAGCTCGAGCGTGGCAAATTAGTCCGGTCGGTAGAGAGCTCAGCTACCACTTCAACGGCCCTGGTTCAAATCCAGTTAGATGCAAACGGAAGTTTTTCCGGTATGTTGAGAAAATTTCCCCAGTCCAGTGCGTTAATTCACAAGCTTCGTAAGGGTAGAAAAAAATTGTAGCTTTGGGAAACTATGGTTATCCTTGATTTTTTTTATTATTACTATGGTTACTACTGGGTAATTGGCGGACAAGATTTGGCAAGCCACCAGTTACATCACGTGGTTGCTGGCTGCCACTAACGGCACACTAGCGGACCACATTAGGCTGGCCATCATTTCTGGCACGTGCTTGCAGGGCCACTGAAGGGCCACTTGTGGCAGCTACTGCCTGTGATGGACCACTGATGGCCCTGTTGTGGCATATGACAACTGATGGGGTGCCAACTGTTGGCCAGCTGTTGGCCGCCCGGACACTTTATTGACGGTTCGGCAGCGGCAACATAGTGCTGGGCCATTGCTCGCAGTGCTGGCTGCCAGCAATGCCCCAGTGCTCGACCAGCAAGACTGTTTTTGATGGGAAACAATACATGCTTGAGGAAGAAAATGCACAAGCAATAGTAATGATGAGTCATGGAGCATCTACATTTTATACACAAAGCAAAATTAAAGTACATGTATATGGTTAAGACGTAGGTTAAATTGATCACAAAAAAAAAAAAACTATCGACACTCCGGGAAATCCCGGAGAGCACACTGAAAACAATGTTAACAACACAATTGAGTATTTGGTGAAACATAACCATTCTACATGATAAATGATAACTGCTAGGTGAACATTTCACCGAGACAATGCATAGCATCCTGAGGCATTCACAGGCCTCACAGCAGTGGTCACAAAGGCCAAAGAGAGCACTACAAAACAGGTACAATGCGAAACGAAATCGCGAGCTCGAAGGCCCGGACCCCCAGCCGTAAAGCTGGGGAATCACATGTAGCATGATACATTTAAACATCGGGAGATTACATCATGCAATGACGTTCACAGTGAGAGCAGGGCACAAAACTACAGGTAAATATACACTGGCGGAAAGTGAAAAAAGAACACCAAGAAGGAATTGGCGGACGATCATGAAATTTACATATGTTAATGGGGTCGAGTTTACGTAGGTGTGATTCTAATTTCGGGACCAACCGGTGAGCGCTTACGCCACAGCACGGCATAATATGCAAATTATCGTCGGTGGTATTTAAGGAGTACGGCGAAGTGAATGTAATAAGTCTTCGGCGTACGGACACGTGCGAAGACCCTGAAGAAGCTGCAATGTCTGGACATGGAAGACGTGTACGATTTCAGCCGTTATCGGACTTTGAGCGAGGCCGTCTAGTCGGACTCCGCGAGGCCGGGTGGCCGTATCGTCGTATTGCGAAGCGAATTGGACGAGAAGAATCGGTGGTGGTACAATGGTGGCGTAGATGGTCCGAGGAACATTTCCACAAAAGAAGGCGTGGAACCAAGGAGTCACAGACTGACTGATGAGCGGACCGATCGACGCATAAGATGAGCTGCGTTGTCAAGCAGAACATCCACTGCGACGCAAATCCGAGCTGCCGTTGCACCTGAGGTCACTGTGCGAACAATCCGCAACCGTCTACTGGATGCAGGACTACGTGTGCCTCTGGAATGTGTACCTCCGACTCCAGCCCACCGTCAGGAACGGCTGCAGTGGTTTCGCCAACGTCTGCACTGGAGAACGCAATGGCGATCTGTCGTGTTCAGCGATGAAAGCAGATTCTGCTTGGGGGCCTCCGATGGCCGTATGCGTGTTCGCAGACGCACAGGGGAGCGTCTCCACCCTTCTTCCATCCGCCAGCAACACACACGGCCTACACCTGGTCTCCTGGTGTGGGGAGCGATCAGCTATCACTCCCGTACACAACTAGTGTTTATACCGGGTACGTTAAACAGCACCTCCTACATCAACAACATCATTCATCCCGTTGTTGTGCCATTTGTAAGGTCGGTCGATCGATCGTGGTGTTTTCCAGCAAGATAACGCACGCCCACACACGGCACGTGCAACGCAACATGCAATTCAGGGTGTGAGACAACTTCCATGGCCTGCACGTTCACCGGATTTGTCCGCCATTGAGCACGTGTGGGATTTTATGGGACAACGACTTATCCGGTCTCCACGGCCAGCCACGACCATCCCCGATTTACGCGTCCAGGTTGAGGATGCTTGGAACTCAATACTCCAAACTTACATCCAACATCTGTACGACAGACTCCATGCCAGAATTGCACAGTGTGATGCAGTTCATGGCGATTCAACCTCGTACTAACCATGTTACATGGAAATGTTATTTTTCAGTTTACCAGCAAATACCGCTGTATTTTGCCATAATGTTTTGATCACGTTATCCTCTGTATTCCGTTATTATGTTGTATAAATTTCGTTGGTATCAGATGTCTCCTTCTTGGTGTTCTTTTTTCACTTTCTGCCAGTGTAGTTAGAAGAATATGGCTGTACAACGCAGTGCACAAAAAGAGAGGAACAAGTAGAACACAAGAAAATCATGTACTATGGTAAAGGTACAGAACTGAACTCTTCCCACAAACGAAGAAACCACACGATATGTGACATAAAAACATCATAAGTATTAAAGAGCATAGTGGAAACTTGGGCAAACTCTCCAAGTGAAACACAAAGATATGCAAACAGCAAGCCGTGCAGTATTGCATCGGTCCAAAAAAAAACAAAAAACAATGACTTGGGACGAGCAAGAATTAAAATTCCAGAGGCACGAACAGAAAACCCTCTGCCGTGCAAGACAAAACACAATGCAAACAACACAAAACAAAGAGAGACATAGGTGCCCGGGGCAGTGCAAGTGTAACACCCTGGATACTAAACACCACACGCTCTGGTGCAAACGGCGGCAAGAAAACAGTTCAAGAGTTACTAGCCTTGAACACAAACAAAATCTTAAAATCCAGAAGGCACAATGCGATGAGTGAGGTACAGTAAACATGACGTCAAAGAATGTGAAAAATGCAAGACAGTAATAAGGCAGAAATTAAAAAGATACAACACAATGCAGCAAGAAAAAACAGAAAGAGGAAAATCTCGCAGGACAATACCTCTCGTATTGCTCCTAGAGAACAAATACACGGTGCACAACTCAATGAAAGACAGTGTGATGCAAAAACACAAGACCAGAAGCACTAGTATCAGACAGAGAAAACGAATCAAACACAACATTTTAGGAAAATTACAGGTAGCAAAAGCAGACACATGAGTGAAAAACAGGCAGTAAGGACAGGTGCAACGAAGAAACAAATACAGCACGGTACAGCATTTTTCAAGCGTGTGGAACCAACTCACAAAAATCAGTGACCGTCAGAACTATGATGATGTCACAATGTTTAGTCCTGATGATGCCAAACCAAACGATTTGCGAAACTGTAGTCGATGTATAATAAACATTTTATTGTGAGAAACGTTGCTATTTTTAATATAAATTATATATAGATTCAAGTATTTAAAAAAAAAAATAAGGATAAATTAAATGCATAAAAGAAGTAACTTTGAAAATAGTATAACTATACTAATGATCCGGCTTCCTTGGCGTAGAATAGAAATAACACTTTTCAAGCTTTCGTACATCAACCAGATGGCATTTTCAGAGAAGGTAGACAGCTAACTGCAAACTCGATAATAGAACGTTTCAACAATTTGAACGCGCTTTCACCAATTTGAACACGTAGGCAGCTGTACAATACAATTTGAACGAGCTTTTAACAATTTGAACACCGCGTTCAAATTGTTGAAACGTACTATTATCCAGTTTGCAGTTAGCTGTCTACCTTCCATGAAAAAGCCATCTGGTTGATGTGCAAAAGCTTGGCAAGTGTTATTTCTATTCTACGCCAAGAAATTCGGATCATTAGTATAGTTATAGTATTTTGAGTCTAATTGGTTCCTATTATTAAAAAGTAACCTTTTTTTTTGCACCAGGATGATAGAAAACAATCTGATGCACAGATAAAAAAATACTGTGAATTCTAAGCTAGAGAGAAGAAATAATACAAAGCTTCACTTAAAACTACGGAGGGAGTTTTTCGATCTCGGGGAATTTTATTTGCATAGAAGCTTCATACGTTTTATGAAATTTTCGGTAATTTTCCATTAGTGGCTACCTCTCTTAGCGGTTTCATTTTTTTTTTTTTTTTTGCCAAAATCTTCCTAAAAGACGGTAGCACATACTTTATTTAACCTACTTTTTCGTTTAGCATTGAAATTGTGCTTTGGATTGACAATGTACACGAAATACGGAGGTCATTTCATATGCAATGCTCTCTGAGTTTTATATACATACTTCCACACTCTGTAGCAAAGCCGAAGAGTTGATGATGTAATCTCAACGATGTTTACGTCAGTTGTAATGTAGGCCTGGAAGAAACAGCACGTGGTCTCATTACTACTACGGTGCCTGGTGTCGTGGATTGACGAGGGTTAGAATTGCCCATGCAGACGCATCAGGTACTGTGACGCGTGAAGATCGAAGGTCGTACATCAAGATTGAAACTTTACGTGGCAAAATTCAAACAGACATACACACTGCTTGTGGTAATGAAACAGTAGATTAGAGTACAGTTTCCCCGCTGTGCTACTACTGCTTTGCGTGATGCTTGTGGTAATGAAACAGTAGATTAGAGTACAGTTTCCCCGCTGGGCTACTACTGCTTTGCGTGATGCTTGTGGTAATGAAACAGTAGATTAGAGTACAGTTTCCCGCTGGGCTAGTACTGCTTTGCGTGATGCTTGTGGTAATGAAACAGTAGATTAGAGCACAGTTTCCCCGCTGGGCTACTACTGCTTTGCGTGATGCTTGTGGTAATGAAACAGTAGATTAGAGTACAGTTTCCCCGCTGGGCTACTACTGCTTGGCGTGATGCTTGTGGTAATGAAACAATAGATTCGAGTACAGTTTCCCGCTGGGCTACTACTGCTTTGCGTGATGCTTGTGGTAATGAAACAGTAGATTAGAGTACAGTTTCCCCGCTGGGCTACTACTGCTTGGCGTGATGCTTGTGGTAATGAAACAATAGATTAGAGTACAGTTTCCCGCTGGGCTACTACTGCTTTGCGTGATGCTTGTGGTAATGAAACAGTAGATTAGAGTACAGTTTCCCGCCGGGCTACTCACTTTCGTGAAGGATTTCTCCCAGGTGGCGCACAGAGTTAGGCAGGAATGCATTTTAAAGTAATGGAAGTACAGATTACAATTAACGTGTAACGAAGTACATGGTAATGCAATAACAGGTAACGCATTACAAGGTAATTCCAAGCATGGTTTGCACAAGGTAATGGAATTAATCTGTAATGCATTACAATGAAGAAGACATAATTCAATAATTTAAAATGCCATTCAAACGCAATGGAATTATTTGGTAATGAAATTACACAATTTGCAAATAATAATTATTACATACTAATAGTTTATAGAAATGTACGTGTGCCAAAAGCTATGTCTAGAAAAGTCGGCCATGTAACATAGCAGACAGAGACCGAAGTGTCGTGTAGAATATTCTAGAAGCGGCAAGAATGGATGCTTGTGGCTATAGTGGGGTAATTATTTTGGACAGTGAAACGTATGTAATGGACGAAACTACTGTACTGGAGATGGACGTAATGACTATCTCTAACTGAAATAAAAATCCCATTCGTACTTACTTCATATGTATTACTTCGTTCAAATCACTTTACTTGGGGCGAAGACGGAGCAGCTACTCATGTCATGCACGTACAATCTGCAATACCTACATACACGTATTTGATGCCCTAGGGGTGGAACAGTTGTCGAATAACCTACATAACGTGTAAGGGTGTACTGGTTGCTGGTTTATTCACGTGTATTTTTACAAATAAGTTATTGGTTAATTACCAACATATAGTTAACCATTACAATGGGTAACTGCTACATGTCATTACAATTACCATGTAATTCTAATGACCAGTTCACCATTACCATGTAATGGTAACGCTAAGTTCTGTTTCCATTACCATTACGCTGTAATGCATTACCGATTAATTCAATTACGATTTTGCCCAACTCTCGTAGCACAGGCGTGCAATTTAAGTCAACATTGAGCAAACGTCTTCTATTCCTAAAAGACTGTAGCTCAGTGCTGGGCGAAACGTTAAAACTCTAGGCTGTGCTATCTGGGTTAAGTATAAAGAAACACAAGACGTCATGGAGGCCGAAACCACAACAGGTGAGCAAAGTGTCAAATTTGCCTCGGAATATGTTGAACAAGACCGTCAAGCAACATGCGGGGAAACTGCAGAAGCTACAGGAATTTCAGCAATATCAGTATTCGGTAATTTCGACGAACGATTTGCAGAATAAATATTCAGCCAGATGGGTCTCTTATGACTTGACTCCCGCACAGAAACAGACTCGTGTGGACAATGCAACATTGCTGAAGCAGAGATTTGTCGCTGAAGGCGACAACTTCCTCTTACAACAGGAAGATCCTAATTTCCTGTTGCGACAACTTCCTGTTTATCGATGAAACGTTTGTTAGGGACTTCGAACCTGAGTTGAACCCGCAGTCCAGTGAGTGGGGTAGTCTATGCTACCCACCACTCAAAAAATTCCGATGGGCCCAATGGAAGGTCAAGCAAATAATGATCTTCGGGTATGATCACCTTGGGAGCATCATGACAGATAGAGTACCATGTGGAACAAGTGTCACAGCAGCCTATTACCATGACTTCCTGCAATCCTTGGGCAGAGAAATGCACAACAACCTACCTGCCTTTTTCAGAGATGGATCTCTCATTTTGCACGACAATGCAAAACGACACATAGGGAAGGTGCTGACGGCTTTGCTGGAGAAGTATAGGTGGAAAATGTTACCTCACGCACCCTATAGTCCAGACATGAATCCACCAGATTTTGACTTATTTCCCAAAATGAGTCCACGAGATTTATTACTTATAAAATGAGTTCACCAGACTTAAGTGACTTTGATTAAATGAAACTCCAGACTTAATGAGCGACTTTGACTTAAATCTAGACTAAATGAGTTCACAAATCAGTTACTTCACAAATGAGTGACTTTAACTAAATGAGACTCCAGACTTAATGAGTAACTTTGACTAAATCTAAACTAAATGAGTTCACAAATGAGTGAATTTGACTAAATCTAGACTAAATGTGTTCACAAATGAGTGACGTTGACTAAAAAGGAGTGACTTTGACTAAAAATGAATGGTATTGATTTAATGAGACTCCAGACTTAATGAGTCTTTGACTAAATGACTTAATATTTTGACTTCACAAATGAGTGACTTTGACTTAATGAGACTCCAGGCTTAATGAGTGACGTTGACTAAATCTTTGACCAAATGAGTTCACCAGACTTAACTTATGAAATGAGTCCACAAGACTTTAACTAAGCGAGTCCATCAGACTTTGAATAAATGAGTTCACCAGACTTAACTTATTAGATGAGTCCACCAGACTTTGACTTATTCCTTAACAACTGATGCGTGGACAATGGCTTTCATCCCTGGAAGACCTTCCTACTGCAGTTACCCAGCTTGCCCGATAGCTGAACAAAAAATGGTACCTGACGGGAACTGTGGACCTTCCAAACCGTTGGGACAACGTCATTCAGAACCAGGAGACTACATAGAAAGATTATAGCGTGACATCGCTTAAGACACTTGTAGTAAGTATAAAAAAATTGTGTGCATTTGTAATGGGAAATGTACGGTTTCCATTCACTTCCATGTGTATCTTCTAGTGTTGTCAATAATTATTATTCTGAAAAGAAAAAAATATTTTAATTTAAGCAATCAACCGTCTCTAATTTTGGGCCACCAGCTCTAGCAAAGGGAAAGAGCAGGAGTAGTGAGGCAGACACACCAACTTTCTTTTTTAAGTGTCACATTTTTGACCTATTCCATATCATGAAAATTTTTACTGATTCCTTCGGTAACATGTGCGCTTTTCTTTATTTGTAATAATAGACGAATTTCGAATGTGCGACATTCTTTTTTTAATTTCGGGGTTCATCGACCACCATGAGCGACTCTAAGGGTTTGTGGCGACTGAATAAAGGGAAGGGGCGGAGCCAATATCGTCCGACAAACGCATCACCCATGTTTCATCCGGGACCACTTAAACCCACTAATGCCGCCCCGGTGGCGCAGTGGTCTAAGCGATGGCCTCTGATCATTCGTCCGAACGGGGTCCGGGTTCGAATCCCGGTGAGGCATGGATGTTGTGTTTGTCTTACAGCACTGACTCTCTCCCTTCCCTGGAACGAGTGACCCTAAATTAGGGACGGGCGACTGCTTATAGCCCATTGAGTTGCTCACGGTGGTCGTTAAAAATCCAAAAGAAAAAAAGAAAAAGAGAAACCCACTAATCCGAATCCCGCGCCATAGACCACACGGCCACCGGCGCTCTACGTCGTGCTCAATGGATTACACACCCTGATACAAGCAAATAGAGACTTCATAAACTTTCATATGATCAAGCAATGTATATTTACTATGTATGGTCAATTACACGGAACTGTCTCTGACAACTGTTCCGAATATCGCGCTGGTTCACCAACGCGGTATATCGCCTTCAATAAATTACACACTCTGCTACGTGCAGTAAAGATCTCGTGAACTTTCATTATGATCAACTGATCTACATTTCATGAAAGAAATACGGGATTACACCATATAATACAAATTTTGAAGACGACAATCCGTTTTTTGATGTAAATATGACAAGGATGGTAAGTCAGATAATACGACTAAGTCTCAGAAACTTGATACTTGGTCGGTCTGGGTGGTGTAGTGGTTAGCACATCGAAGCGCTATCTGGTAGACGCGGGTTCGATTCCCGCTCCAGGACGGCGAAATTTTAAAGTTTTTAGATATTATCTGACTTACCATCCTTGTCGTATTTTCACCAAAAAACGGATTGTCATCTTCTAAATTTGATCTATATTTACCACATAGATCAAATTTAGACATAAGACCATGCACAATCTAGCTGTGGCCGCCCTGGTTGTGTTTGTCTTACGGCACTGGCTCTCTCCCTTTTCTGGAACCAGTGACCCTAAATTAGAGACGGGCGACTGCTTACAGCCCATTGAGTTGCTCACGTGGTCGTTAACCTTCAATAAAAAAAAATCTAGCTGTGCTATTCTTCTTCTTAATTAAGCACTCTGCATATTTCGTTTCGTTGAATGTTATTGTATGACAAAAATTCCTCAGGGGTAAGAGTTTAGAAGCAAAAAGAGAGCTCATTAGGAAGTATGAAAAACACTATTTTAAAATTCTTCTGCGAATGCTTTTGTAGATATTAATTAAATTAGATATCGTGTCCCATGATTTAGAAATCAAGTTAGGATTTTTCTCTTTGTGGCTTAACTGACAGAGAAAAGACCACAACAATAGGAAATTCGTAAACGCTCACCCAAATTCCCTTGCAAAATCAGCAACACTCTGAATAACGATGCTATCTCTGACATATGAGGTGTCAGTGACGTGACTTTGCGCCGGGATATGCTGCGTCGCATTTAAAAACTCGAAGATAAGCCAGAAAAGGCGAGACACGTAAAAGAAAATTGTAACACTAAAGGAAGGAAGTTGTTAGATCAAGTTCCATTATTTTTTGAAGTTTAGGATGATTGCATTTCAAATAATAGCAGGAGAGCTGTTCGCTGAGCTGCATTCATTTCCTTTTGAGATAAGGGATAATTTATCCCTGCCGTTAATTACTCTTAGGAAATTACGTTAGTCAATAAAGACGAAAAGGAAATGGGACGAAGGGATTTTGCACAATTGTGTCTGACGTCAGATAAGGCGTCCCGGAGCAGACTTTCTTCTCGTCGAGAGACAAAAATTTCCTTCTTTCAGAGATGGCCATTTCGCAGGGCCAGTCATTATACATCTAGCAAGCCTGCTTCTTAACAATAGCAGCGGGAATTTACCTAATCCCTGTTCTTGAAAACTTCGTTGAGACTGCTAAATATTCATTAGATCTGTGCACCTGCCCTTTAAAAGAGCATCAGTTGTACACATAAAAGGTGCTATAAAAGAGATACTGCTCTGTTTGTTCGTCGAAGAGAAATTGCGAGGAGAGTTTGCCTCGATCTTTGGGCAATAAGGTTAAGATAAACTGCATTTATCCTTCAAGATGCACTGTCTAAATTAGTTATTTTTTTACATACTGCCTTGAGGAAGTAATTTTGAAACCTATAGTTTTACCTTTTTTTTATACACTAATTTACTTCAAAGAAGTTTGCGTGATGTTATATATATAATATATATATATATATATATATATATATATATATATATATATATATATATATATATATATATTATTTACATTCAGAATGAATTATTTTCTGACACATATTCCCTGGAAGTAATTGCAAATGAAAAATGTTTTGCATATACACTGTGAGGACAGAAATAATAGAATACCTCATTCCTGGGCGACGCGACGCTGTCACCCCTCTAGCAAATGGATGAACCCACCGTTTAGCAGGTATGTATGATAGTTAGGAGAATATCACTGCATTCACGTAAACGGTAATTCGATGTCAGTATGGATAAACGTCATGAGCTGACACACTTTGAAAGGAGAATGATAGTCGGTGCCCAACGCATGAGTAATTCTATCATGGAAACAACACAGGAATTGTAGTATCCCCGTTCGACAGTATCAAGAGTGAAAACGTCATTTTCGGAAAAACGTCGCATCGTGGACGGCGCTTTGAGCGGAGAGTGTGACCATTGACGTGTATCTCGCATAGTTGTAACCAACCGAAGAGCTACAGTGGCATAAATCACCGCCGACGTCAACCAGGGAGGTGACAGAAAAGTTTCCACCAAGACCATCAGGAGATCATTAGCCACAATAGGTTATGGGAGTCGTCGATTCACCAGAGTCCCATTGCTAACTTCACATCACCGGACTGTACGCCTCGGGCTATCATTAGCCGAAATAGGTTATGGAAGCCGTCAACCCACCAGAGTCCCATTGCTAACGTCACATCACCGGACTGTACGCCTCAGGCTGTCATTAGCCGAAATAGGTTATGGAAGCCGTCAACTCACTAGAGACCCATTGCTAACGCCACATCACCGGACTGTACGCCTCAGGCGATAGTTAGCCGAAATAGGTTATGGAAGCCGTCGACACACCAGAGTCCCATTGCTAACGTCATATAACCTGACTGTATACCACAGGCGATCATTAGCCGTAATAGATGATGGGAGCCGCCGACCCACAAGAGTCCCATTGCTAAAGTCACATCATCGGATTGTACGCTTCAGGCTGTCATTAGCCGAAATAGGTTATGGAAGCCGTCAACTCACCAGAGACCCATTACTAACGCCACATCACCGGACTGTACGCCTCAGGCGATAGTTAGCCGAAATAGGTTATGGAAGCCGTCGACACACCAGAGTCCCATTGCTAACGCCATATAACCTGACTGTACACCACAGGCGATCATTAGCCGTAATAGATGATGGGAGCCGCCGACCCACAAGAGTCCCATTGCTAAAGTCACATCATCGGATTGTACGCCTCAACTGGGCGAAAGAACTGGACCTTGGATGGCTGGAACTGGATCTCCTGGTTAGATGAGTCCCGTTTCCAGTTATTTCACGCAGACGAGGGAACGCAAAAGCGGCGGAAACCCCACAAAGCAATGACCACGGCATGACGATCCAGGCTGTTGGAGACTTGGTTATGGTCTAGAGCGCGTTCAATTGGCACACGTTTGGGATTTCTGCTACGTCTAGATGCACTTTTGAACGGTCCAAGCTACGTATCCATCCTTGCAGACCCTCTGCATCCCTTCACTGTCATCATGCACCCACAGGGGCAATGAATGGACTTCTTTAGAAGAACAATGCGCCTCCCCATATAGCCTACCGCCCCGATGGCGCAGTGGTCTAAACGATGGCTTCTGATAATTCGTCCGAGATGGGCCCGGGTTCGAACCCCCCGTGAGGCATGGATGTTGTGTTTGTCTTATGGCTCTGATTTTCTTCTTTCCTTTGAACCAGTGGCCTTAAATTAGCGATACTAAGTGGAATTAGCCCGCTGAGTTGCTCACCTTCAATTAAATAAAAAAATTCATTCACAGAGCCTTGGTGGTAAGAACATGCTTAGAAGAGCATTGCGTAGAAGTTCCCTCCATGGAATGGCCTCCCCGTTCAACGGACAGAAAAATCTTCGGGATGTTGTCGGTTCGAGCTTTGGATCCGCCACTCGGGAATACTCCCGGAATTATGGATAGCGGTGCAGCAAGTATGAGTGGAAATGCCTGTGAAACACTTTCGTGACTTAGTGGACTCAATGTAGCTCCATGTGACTGCTGTTATGCGGGCGAAAAGTTGGCTTATTCATTACTGGATAGGTATACTATGATTTCTGTGCACTCAGTGTATTACTGGATGAGAAATTCCTTCATTTTATACATACATATACAGGCACTTCCGCTTTTACGAGTGACTCGACTAACGGAAATCTGGATTTAGGTAAAATAATTTCAAACCAAAAACCAGCATTCAGTTTCCTTAGGATAAAAATTTGAAATTGTGTGGAGGTGGAAGAACAATAACAACTTCTTCAACCTTATCTTCGTACTCCAATTAATATCAGCGTCGTATACAGTGAAATAGCAATTCATTAGGATCACTCACTACCTAATAGCCTATTAGGTAGCTCTTGGCCTTCAAAACAGCAACGATTCGATAAAGCATGGGTTCAATGAGCTTCTGATATGACGTTCGTTTAAGAGCGGACTGTACGAGGCAACAGACAAGCTCCAATGCGTCATGTAACTGCGTAGTACAACAGTGGTATCGATAGGTGAATTATTTCAGCATACCCATCCCGTTGCATATTGGTACAAATCTGCTATAACCGTAGGCGTTCCCTTTGCGTGCCACCCTTTTCTGCAAAGAACCGAGAAGTTCTTCTGCCGTGGGCACCGGATCAATAAAACTGGATCACCGAGGACTGAGAAAAGAAACCTAGTCTAATGAATTACGTTTTCAGTTAATACACGCCACTGGACGGGCCAAAATATGGCGTTAACAGCATGAAACGATGGACACCAGCTGTCTGGCTTTAAATTGCCACGAATATCTCTCTACTTTAAACTTCCCTTTGAGTTCCTGTCTTCTTATGTATATTTGGTTTCTTTTCGTTGAATATTTTCTGACTTAACGCCACAGAGTGAATTTGATGTTGGTCATCATGGCAGCGGATTAAAGGATAAGCAATGCTTTTAAAAGAAATCAAGTGATACACGTTTGCAGATACTTTATGCTATGCATGTTTCCGCATGACCAAATCTTCGTGGTTGTGAAATAAAACTAGTGATTCGAGAGTATGCATTTATTTACGTGATTACATTAGTTCGCGTCACTCACGACCACACCGAGCCACAGTCCGATTCACAGTAAGTGGGATTAAATCATAACAGCAAACAATAAGGTTTACTAATTCCTAACATTCAGCGGTACTTAGGTAGGTAGATTGTTAATTAATGTTATGGTCGTAAAACCAGTGAAAGAAGATATGTGTGTCATAAGAGTAAATATTTACTAAACAGTGGCGGCGAAGTAGCAAATATTTCGACTATTAAGTTTTTCTAAAACAATATTTATTATTATTATTATATACTATTCAGATTTAGAAGAAATTACGAAACAGTCCTGACATCGATGAAATTTGATGTAGCTACAAAGCCCATCTGCGCATGCGCAAGCTAAAATATGACCTCAGGATGGAAAGCAAAGCCGTTTCGAAAGTGCGTTAGTCAGGGGGAATGGTAACTTTTGGCCCAGATATTTACAAGTTACACCTCATCGTGTTACATATCATTTTAAAATTTTCATCAATTTAAAAACTCATATTTCTCATCCCTTTTAGCACGTCTTTTGTAAAAAAAGATCGTGCTTATGTTATCGGGTTGTCCGTCCGTCCGTCCGCCTGTAGACACGATATCACTGCAACTATTAGTCCGATTTGAAAAATCCTTTTTGCATTGTGAAGCTTGAAATATGCAAATGATGATCCTTTATTTTGTTTTGTTTTTTACGATGTACAATTTTGCCGCTAGAGGGCTTAAACGCAGATGATGTCGAATTCAAAAATACGTTTTATTCCACATATTTCCTTCTAAATATCCGATTAAAAAAATTATTTTATCATTCGATTCCATTTATGTCGGAGAGTATTTTAGATATAGTTAATTTTTCAAATTACGCATACTTTTTCCGCTAGGGGCGTAAAAGTAAATTACATGTTTTTCCGATAACTCTTCTTCTAAAACTCCGATTTGAATTTTTTCTTCTTCAACGGATACACATCCTGATAGAAAATCGTTTGCATATAATTTCTAATTTTTGGTAAAGAATACTTTGGCCACCAGGGGGCGTAAGTGTTAATTTTTGCTTCCGATGTATTTGCCATAAAATGTGAGATTCTAAAATATCAACTGAAAAATTCTTTCGTGGACTGATGCCACTCACATTGATAAACGTTTTGGGAATATTTTCTTCTTAAAATATTCCATAGTTCCTCCGCCACGGGGCGTAGATGTATATCTTATTTTTGTCAATATCTCTACTTCTAGGAGTCCGATTTCAAAAATTACTTCTTTGTTGGGTAGTGTTTTCAGTGTGACATGTTTTTCATATAATTTCAAAATTTTCAAGTAATTCATAGACTTTCCGCTAGGGGGCTTAGTGGTAAATTGCGTTTCCCCCTATTATCTCTGCTTCTAAATCTCCGATTTGAAAAATTCTTTCTGCACCGGATACAGCTCCTGATGGGAACTCGTTTGCACATAATTTCTAATTTTTGTAAAAATAAATGGTTTGGCCACCAGGGGCGTAAATCTTAATTTCCGCTTCTAATGTATTTGCAGCAAAATATGAGCTTCTAAATTCTTGATTGAAAAAAAAATTGGTTTGTAGACCGATACTACTCATGTCGACTAAACTTTTAGAAACATTTTCTTCTTAAAATAATGCATGGTTTCTACGCCAGGGGGCCTAAATATATATCTTATGTTTGTCGATATCTCTACTTCTAGGAGTCCGATTTGAAAAATTCCTTCTTTGTTGGATGGTGTTTCCAGTGTGACATGTTTTTCATATAATTTCAAAATTTTCAAGTAAATTTTAGACTTTCCGCTATGGAGCGTAGAGGTAAATTGCGTTTCCTTCGTTATTTTTGCTTCTAAAACTCCAATTTGAAAAATTCCCCCTGTATCGCATACAACACCTGATGGAAAATATTTTTCATATAATTTCTAATGTTTGGTAAAGAATGGTTTGGCCACTAGGGGGCATAAGTGTTAATTTCTGCTTCTGATGTATTTGTAGCAAACTCTGGGCTCCTGAAAACTGGACTAAATGTTTGTTTTTTCTTGGACCGATACCGCTCATGTGGAAAAAAACGTTTGGGAATACTTTCTTCCTAAAACAATGCATGGTTTTCCCACCAGGGGACGTAAAGTCACATCTTATTTTTATCGATATCTCTATTTCTAAGAGTCCGATTTGAAAAATTCTTTCTATGTTGGAGAGCGTTTGCGGTGCGAAATGTTTCTCATATAAATTTATGTTTCTCTTAACGCACAAGGCTGCAACCAGAGGGCGTAAGCTCGCGATTCCCTTTACAGCAATATCTGAGGGTTGAAAAACTTTTCTTTCGTCAGGCACTATTGTTTTCCATACCGGTTCCATTGACTTTGAATACCTTTGATAAATTTAATTTCCGTCAGAACGGATTCAAAAGAAGTGCTTATCACACCCGAAAATTCGGTATCATCTTTCTTGTTTTAAAATTCTCATCGAAATTAGGCTTCCTCGCAACCTCCTAAAAAGTGTGTGAGGCGGAAGTCCATAGGAAGCCTAATTTCGCTACAAAGCACCAGTTTCAAAGCATCAAAAATGCATTTTTGAAATGGCTATTATCCCACTTAGCATGAGGTTCTCGTAATTTACGCAGATAGCAATGCGATATTGTTAAGTTTATGTAAAACGTGATGAATTAATGTTCGGCGATAGTTCAGTAAAATGTATTGTTGAGTAACAATGAAATTAACTATTCTTACGTCACTTAATGAAAGAGCATTCAAAAATCTGATTTCAACAACGGTTCTGAATGCTTCCGTTACCCATTTTCGTTACATTGAAATTTTGTACTTTGGATTTATCTGACTGCTGTCTGGAAAGATGTATTGCATCGAAACTCATGAGATAAAAGTGCAATTATCCAAAATGCAATATCAGGATCTATGTTAGTTCAGCGATTTACGAAAGTGAAACGTTGAACGAGCTGTATTCATATTGAGAGATAAATTCACGAATGTGCAAATGTTGAACCATCTTTGTACAAGCAATTTGTAGTAGCCGCCCCGGTGGCGCAGTGGTCTAAGCGATGGCCTCTGATCATTCGTCCGAACGGAGTCCGTGTTCGAATCCCGGTGAGGCATGGATGTTGTGTTTGTCTTACGGCACTGGCTCTCTCCCTTCCCTGGAACCAGTGACCCTAAATTAGGGACGGGCGACTGCTTATAGCCCATTGAGTTGCTCACGGTGGTCATTAAACCTCCAATCAAAAAAAAAAAAAAAAAGAATTTGTAGTCGGTATGATTCTTGTATTGAGTGAGCAAAGTTACGTATATTATACAATCTTGTTGATTGAAGTTCGAAGCAGTCTTTTGTTACGAGCAAAGTGATTCATTTCTACGGGTCTGGTTCATTTGCCCGACGTTTACTTCACCGAAAATCATTTCACCGAAAAGATTGTTTCACGGAAAGATCACTTCATCGAAACGTTCATTTTACCGAAGGGTCACTTGATCGAAAGATACATTTCACAGAAAGATCACTTCATCGAAAGATACATTTCACAGAAAGATCACTTCATCGGAGCGTTCATTTCACAGAAGGGTCACTTGATCGAAAGGTGCATTTCACCGAAAGATCACTTGATCGAAACGTTCATTTCACCGAAGGATCACTTGATCGAAACGTTCATTTCACCGAAGGGTCACTTGATCGAAACGTTCATTTCACCGAAGGGTCACTTGATCGAAAGGTACATTTCACCGAAAGATCACTTGATCGAAACGTTCATTTCACCGATGGGTCACTTGATCGAAACGTTCATTTCACCGAAGGGTCACTCGATCGAAAGGTACATTTCACCAAAAGATCACTTGATCGAAATTTGGGACTACAGAGTTACACTCATTGTCCTAAGAATCCGCGTACTTCTGTCCGTGGTGAATAGCTACGGGGAGAGCAGACATGCAAATGATTAAAGTTCCGTGCGATTACGCATGCCGACGCATCCAAGACCGGCGCTGCAATCTCAATCCTTGGAGCTTATAAGGCGCTGCGCAGGGGGCTCCACATTCATGCCGAAGTGCACGGTAAGAGTCAGGTGAGATCTCTGAAAAATAGACATGCCGAGAAGCCGCCGTAGATGTGCGTACGGGCAACTGACGGAGTTTGAACCAGGCCGTATCGTCGGGATGAGAGAGAAATGGTGGCCGGCGGGCCGAATTGGCCTTCATTTTGGCCTATCAGATTGTACGGTGCAATCGCGTTGGGAGCAATGGACACGGAAAGGCACCCGGACACAGCGGACCGGCTCTGGAAGACCCTGACACACCACCAGCAGAAAGGACCGTGGGATCGTGAGAGCGGCACGCACAGATGCAACGACGTCCTTGTCCAATACCCAGAGACTTCTGGCCGCTGTACAAGGAACCCCTGAGTCCGCCAGACCCATTTCTCGACGCCTGGCAGAGGCAAATCTGCACTCTCGACGGCCCTTACGTTTACTGCCATTAACACCTGACCATCTTCGGCGTCGATTGCAGTGGTGTCAACAGCAAGCAATGTGGAATGCTACGAACTGGTGACGTATAGTGTTAAGCGACGTATCCCGCTTCTGTATGGGAACGGACGACCACCGTGTCAGAGTGTGGAGGACCACAGGTGAGCGCTACAATCCCAGCCTCACTGTACAGCGACACACGCCCCGAAATGTAGGCGTGATGGTCTGGGAGCCATCGTGTATGACAACCGGACTTCCCTCGCAGTGATCCGAGGGACGTTGACAGTCCAGCGCTACGTACAGGTGATCCTGCAGCCCCATTTGCTGCCTTTTCTGGCGGGGCGGTCTGGAACCATTTTCCAACAAGATAACGCTCGTCCGCATACCGCTTGTATTTCCCTGGACTATCTACGTCATGCTTCGACGCTTCCGTGACCTGCCAGATCGCTTGATCTCTCGCCCATCGAGCACGTGTGGGACCAAATGGGACGCCAGCTTTCTCCGTGTCCCAGTGTTCGTTATTTAGAGGGTGAGTTGGAAGAAGTGTGCGCCAGTCTGTCCTAGGGATAACATGCGGAGTCTCTTTGACTCCATGCTGGACCGTATCACCGCACGTATCCAAGCACCGCCGTACTAACGCTGATCGGAAGGTTTACCGTATGTCAGCGGGAAATCCTCAAGCTGCTGTGATATTGTATTCACTTCCGTCCTTGGTATGAACCATCTCATTACTAAAATCTGGTTTTAGTTCAACGCTTCCTTCTTGGTGCAGGAATTTTTATGACAAAGCGTGTATTATTCATCAGGAGGCAAAGGTACGACTAACTCTGAGAGCGACGTGCTACTTTAATAAAGTTAAAGCAAAGAATAAACCGCGTGCTGGGGGGGGTAGGGGGAGCCGGAGATTCTACCGCACGACAACCCCAAACCCAACGCCAGAGCTTTCACTTCAGAAGTCATAAAGAAAATCTGGTTTGAAGCTCTTGAACACCTGACCTGACCTGCCGCCCCGGTGGCGCAGTGGTCTAAGCATGGCCTCTGATCATTCGCCCGAATGGGGTCGGGTTCGAATCCCGGTGAAGCATGGATGTTGCGTTTGTCTTACGGCACTGGCTCTCTCCCTTCCCTGGAACTACTGACCCTAAATTAGGGACAGGCGACTGCTTATAGCCCATTGAGTTGCTCACGGTGGTCGTTAAAATTCCAATAATAAAAAAACAAAAAAAACACCTGACCTGCAACCCAGATTTGGCGCCGTCCGATTTCTGGATGTTTTCTGCTCTTAAGGTGGAGATAAAGGCATACCCAATGGAGTCTTCTGCTCGTAGATGACGCCGAAAATTGCGGTGCTTTTGCGATCCCTTCTTGTGGAGGTTCTAGTTTTGTGAGTGAAGTGCGTGAAGTCTTTCTCCTATCAGATAGTGATTCCTGCTGAAAAAGGTTCTGTCAGGATCTTAGATCACCTGGATCTGATTTCTGATTCACATAAGTTTGAGGTTAGAAATTTCAATAAACTGTAATGAAAGTGATTTAAATAATGACTGGCATCCTTACCAAAAGTCTATAACCGCTCAGTTATTATTGTTTGCAAGAAAACTTCAAGAAAAAGGTTAAAGGAAGTGCCACATTTCCCGTATTTGACATACGTAGAGTGCCACGTGTTAACGATATGCAACGCTAGTCCACCACGCGGAAATTTGATTTTAAAATATTCCTTATAATTTTTTCTCATTTTTTTAATTTTTTGATTGGAGGTTTAACGACGACCGTGAGCAACTCAGTGGGCTATAAGCAGTCTCCCGTCTCTAATTCAGAGCCACTGACTCCAGGAAAGGGAGAGAGCCAATGCCGTACGACAAACACAAGATCCATGCCTCACCGAGATTTAAACACGGACCCATTTACGACGAATGATCAAAAGCCATCGCTTAGACCACTGCGCTACCGGGGATGCTTTCTCAAATTTCCAAGCCGCTGACTATAGTTCAGTAAGTACAGCTGCGTATGTTCAGTTGATGATGTACGTCCACCTTAAGAGACATCTGAAAGTAATTCAGTTCGCTTGTGACGAAGATTGTTATGCCGCTACGACGAAGATTGTTAAGCCGCTACGACGAAATGGTTTCAAATAGAACCTGAAGATTTTACAGGCACGGGTTTAAAAAAATCGGTTAAAGGTTAGCGTATCTGCAAGCTATGCAGAAAAATTAAATATGTGAAATAAAGAAAAAGTTCTTAACTTTGTTTTTATTTTGTTTCAATTTGGTACTTTACCACTGGGCTAGTACACTGAAGATCAATTTAATTAGAGATACCTGTCTAGTAACGTGTAGCACCACCTTTCACCCTGATGACGGCGGCGATTCGTCTCGTCATGGACTCTACAAGACACCGGAAGCGTTGGAAAGCCTAACTGATCCACGACCCCTGAACAAGCTCCCACAGTTCACGAAGATTTGGTGGAGGGGGACATCTCTCTCGATGGCATCCCAGATGTGCTCGATGGAATTGAGGTCAGGGGACCTAGCTGGCCAAGGAAGTGAGGTCATGTCGGTGGAGTGTTCATCCAACCATTCGGATACAATTCGGGAGCTGCATTGTCTTGTCGCAGGATGAGGTCCCCAGTGGGATGTTGAAGACGCACAAACGGAAGCAAATGGTCGTCCAGGATATCCCGGTAACGTTGACCTGTGAGAGACGATGTCACACGTACCAGGGGTCCCATTTCAGTCCACGTAAACAGTCCCCAGACTAGAATGCCCCACCCACCAGCTTGAAGAGTACCCTGCTGGCAAGAAGGATCCATCGCTCATGTGGTTTGCGCCGTACTCGTATCCTGCCGTCCGTATGTACCAACGTGAATCTCGATGTTCCCGTGCCCATGCCAATCTTTGCATCCCGTGATGTGTGGTCAGCAGAGGCACCCTCGTGGGACGATGGCTTCTGTACCCCATAGCGAGGAGATGGTGTGGCTGCCTACACGTTTATGTGCACCAGCATTAAATTGCCGAGTGATTTCTTGCACTGTGGCCCGTCTATCCGCTGTTACAATGCGAGCTAGCCGACGATGACCCCGCTCATCCACACGCTGTTTTCCACGGAAGTTGGCCCTTGCAGGGATGGTTTTACCGGATTCGATGTACTCACGGTGCCCCCGTGACAAAGTGGCTCGTGAAAATCCCAGTTCCTGCACGACTTCCGTGATGGAGTGACCCATTCTTCGGGCCCCGATAATTTGCCCACGATCAAATGCGCTTAGATCCTTCGTCTTACCCATACTGCGTCCGACTCTTACTGATTCCCGTCGCATCACTCCTTATATTGTCGGATCGCTGCGTACGTCATGTCGTTTCCGTTTACAATGCCGCACACAGCGCCATATTTGCCATAACGCCAGCTGTCTCTAATTCAATTGCTCTCCAGTGTATATAAAAATGGAGGTATTACTTTCTGAAAGCTCTCTGCCTTTACATAAGTTGTGAGGAAGAACCCTCAAGAATGTTTTTAATCCTCACTGCCAGAAAATCCCTGTTCCGGCTCCAATATAGCCTCTGACGGAAATGCGATTCGAAGCCACATCTTACGACTCCGGAGCGGCTGTTCTTCCAATTGAACTACGCCGGCGCACTTTTCGTTGCTTTGTTGTCGTTTTGAATCAAGCGTCACCTTAGTAGCACGTCATCTGTGTTATTTCACGTAGTACGTCACAAAGTAATCTAACAATAAAATAACTAATTTTTATCTGCGTCAAGTCGCATTCTCTTCTACAAACAGAGTAAACATGTGACTCGGAATATCTCGTTATAAGTCAACTTAGCTTTGCTTGTGTACTTTCGAACCTTAAATCGTCGTTGAAGTTAGAAAAGCTCGTTCTGAGAGAATAAAATTATTTCTTCTAGCTAAAGAGGCATCTAACCTGACCTAATCACAAGGGCATATGTAACAATGAGCACATACATATGTGTGGGGGATCTATGCGCGCGTGAGGGAGAGAGCATGATTATACTTACAAATCCTATCTACCGGAATTTCAACGCCACTCTTCAACCGAATATCACATGTTTGTTTTAAGTAGTTTCGAGAAGTTTCCGTCGATTTTAGCGTCTTCCTAATCGCTCTGTGAGTAACATCATAATTAAAAGCTCTGATAAACGTTTTCAGTAATTACCGATTTGATAATGAGGCATCTGGCGAACGGAAGTGACGACGACAGACAGCGGCTCGCGAGAAGGTAGGAAAATGATAAATGAAAGTTATTAAAATCCTCCTTGTTTCTGTGTGCAATCTGCAAGCTCATATAAAACGATCCTATACTGCATAATAATTATGGAATCTGACATATATTTAATTAGATGATTCCACGCTCCATAGGTAAATAAATTATTTTCCATCATCTTTTCTCAAACATTTGTTCCAAGTACTTTGCTGAAGCATTCCCAACTTATCCCCCGGGTAGACAGACAGCAGCCGGTAATTGCGCTCTGTCGTTAGCACGATTCATCCACAATTCGCCAAAGCAATCATGCCGGCAAAACATTTCCGAAGATGTACTGCTTGCTTCTGTATATATACTTGGCGCGCTTAAGCATTTGTATTTGCATAATTGAAGAAGATTGTGATTATTCCAAAGTATTAGATCACACCAGGAACTGTGACTCATGCATGACATCAAAGACACGAGTCGTATTACAATTAAGTGTCGCATTACGTTCTTTAACAGCTTACTTATACAACAGGACTTTCTTCATAATGACTTCTCTCCGCTGCAATGAATTATTTGACCTTCCTTCATTATTCCTGTAGATCTGGATGAAACGGTTTGCCTTCTCAACTAGGAACACGCGCCTAAATATCAATATTTAACTTTACCAATAATGAGTATTTGTATTTCGCATTGGCACTACCGTATACCGAAATTAAAGAAAGGAAGAACGTATACTGCTCCACATAAGAAAATGCAACACCTATGAAAACATAAATTTGTCCTTGACGGGTATCGAAATCGCTCCAGCCCCCTTACTCGGGAGTAAGTTGCTCTCCCAACCAAGCTACACGGACGGAATGTACCGCTGCAGATTTGTCGTCTTGACACATGATTCACCTCTGTAGTACGTCACATCATCTCCTTTTTAAGTTTCTTTCTTTTTTTTTTTAAGCGAAGTAGGAATTTTTTATATATCCAGCCGATGTGTGGAACAAACATCACACATTTTTCGAAAAACCCAATGGCCAGTAGATCCATTTTTACGCTCGGGCTCCAACGTGAAAACACAAACTTGTGATGCCATCGAATCCGCGCCAAACTTGTCGTGATGCCATCGAATCCGCGCCCAACTTGTCGTGATGCCATCGAATCTACTCCAAACTGGTCGTGATGCCATCGAATCCGCGCCAAATTGTCGTGATGCCATCGAATCCGCGCCAACCTTGTCGACATGCCATCGAATCCGCACCAAACTTGTCGTGATGCCATCGAATCCGCGCCAAACTTGTCGTGATGCCAACGAATCCGCGCCAAATTTGCCGTGATGACATCGAATCCGCGCCAAACTTGTGATGACATCGAAACCTTGCCCCTTTACTCCGGAGTAAGTTTCTCTCCCAACTATGCTACACGGACGGAATGTACCACTGCAGGTTTGTCGTCTTGACACGTGATTCACTTCTGTAGTACGTCACACACCATGAAAGAAATGAGACACTTACCAGACATGTTGACAAATACGTGGGAAAAAAGTGATTCAATTTTTGAAGAGGTACCAATGGGTGAGTAGACAGTATAATGGGGACAGTCAGTGCAGAATATTCCGGTAAATTGAGCCATCGGTTAATCGGAGCAGCTGCATTTTAATTGGGCCAAAGTGCTCTAGCTCCCAAAGTGTCCCCAGTTAACCGAAATCAACTGTAGTTTGTATGACCGCCATGCTGGGCTATACATTCGGCAACAGGGCGTGGCATTGAATGAAAAAGTTCCTGTGGTATTGGTGACCTAAACCCTTGTGTCCACAATTTACGGACATTGCGAGGCAATGATATCGTTTTCCAATGATATCCCACGTGTTCTCTTTTGGCGAAAAGTCTGGAGTTCGCGCTGACCTAGGCAGCACCGGGACATTTTATTGGGTTGGTCCAATGAGGAAGTACGCGAAGTCGAAGCCCCGACCACGGCGCACGTTGGCCACTGAGATTGCGCAACACACTGGGATGATATCAGCAGGTAGGTAGTTGAAGTCAGTGGCAGTTAGCTCTCAGAAGGCGAGGCGTGTTAGCGAAAACCAACATGGAAGTGCACAAGGAGCACATCCGCCATTGAAGGATGTATGTGTTTCGTCACACTAGCACCCCTACAAGTGCTTTAAGCAACATTACCAGTGTGTACCCCAATGCCATATTACATCGTCAGTGCTGTCGCTGGTTCAAACGGTTTCTATAGGAAAATGTGGACCTGATAGACCGTCCCAAAGCCGGAAGACCCGCAACAGTGGATATGGACATGCTGAGGACCCTAGTGGAGACCAACCCACGTGTGACAACCCAGGAATTGGCCGAACGTCTCAGGATTACCCACACAAGCATTATCACGCACCCGTGTCAACTTGGGAAGGTGCGCGGGTGCGTTTGGGTACCCATCAACTCATAGTTGAGCAGAAAGCAAATCGCATGAGTGCATGTGTTTCCCTACTTGCACGCGACCACGTTCAACCGTTCTTGAACCGCATTGTGACAGGTGATGAGAAATGGGTCCTGTATGACAATGTCAGCACCAGAAAAACAGAGGTTGGACCCAAAACCAACCGCGTAACGTCTGTTTGGTGCGATATGTGGCGTGTCGCGCGTTTTGAGCTGCTGTCAGACAGCACCACTATCAGCGCTGATGTGTATTGCATTCAGCTCGACTGTCTGCACGCGTCGACTACGTCGAAACGACCAGCACTGCTGAACCGCAAGGGTATCCTCCTACAATAGTATACCGCACGGGTGACCTGTCACAAGATCAAGGACCTGTCCTGGGAGCTGCTGATGCACCCAGCCTATTTCCCGGACATTACCCTAAGCGACTGCCACCTTTTCCGATCGTTGCAGCACTTCCTTGGCGGACTGTAGTTCACCTACTGGGACGATGTCGAACGCGCACTTACTCACTTCTTTGCGTCCAAACCGGCACAATTCTACAGGGACGGTATATCCAACTGCTGCCCAGGCGATGGAATAAGGTTCTGGCAAACGATGGCGATTCCGTTTTGGACTGATTTGTACGTGCATATACAGTAATTAGTACTTTTTTGTTGCCTTGCATTTGACATCGGGTAAACCACGAAAGTACGCCAACAAAACGGGGTGCAGCACCTCATAGACGTATTGCCGTGTTGTCATTGTACACACCGTACTTACAAGGGGTAGGCATAATGGGTACGGCTGTTGATACTTTTAGCGTTCCGAAGAATGACACCACGTCGTATCCAGCCTCTCGACTGGTGTTCGTTAGTGCGTTTAAACATAAGCTAGACTCATCGATGAAAGCGGCATGATTTCATTCGTCTCACCTCATATGTCTCTTATGACACCAGTATAACCTTGAGCGATGATGTGCTGCGGAAAGTGGCAGTCGTTGCAGTGGCAGTCGTCGCAGTGGCAGTCGTCGCAATGGCTGTCAGCCGCCCCGGTGGCGCAGTGGTCTAAGGCGCTGGCCTCTGATCATTCGTCCGTAAGGGGTCCGGGTTCGAATCCCGTCAGGCATGGATGTTGTGTTTGTCTTACGGCACTGGCTCTCTCCCTTCCCTGGAACCAGTGACCCTAAATTAGGGACGGGCGACTGCTTATAGCCCATTGAGTTGCTCACGGTGGTCGTTAAACCTCCAATCAAAAAAAAAAAAAAAAAAAAATGGCTGTCAAGAGCGCAAACACAATCCGTGTAGAATAGATACGGGGATGGCCGTAGCTTTCTCTACACCTCATTAAATGCCGTCTGTCGAATATTGTCGGGATGCGACGGAGAAAAAAGTTATGCTAAGGCAAAAGAACTTTTCAAATACCTCAGCCGGAAGCAAAGAAAGCGAAGAAAAAAGGTTTCGACCTTTACGCACCCTGCGGCAAATCTTTGCGTTATTTAAAGAGGTTAATGCTTCACATATTTGTTGTAGCGAATGGCATTCAGTAAAAAGAAATTTTTCAATACTGTTTTTAGAAGTGGCGATACAGCTGCAAACTGAAGTACATAAACACTACCTACCGACAAAACCGTGAACTAGAAAATTCCTCACATAGTAGCCTAAAGTATTCTACAAGGTAAATGGCATCCGGTGTTGAAATACTATTTTTTTTTTTTTTTTTTTTGGGAGGTTTAACGACCACCGTGAGCAACTCAATGGGCTATAAGCAGTCGCCCGTCCCTACTTTAGGGTCACTGGTTCCAGGGAAGGGAGAGAGCCAGTGCCGTAAGACAAACACAACATCCATGCCTCACCGGGATTCGAACCCGGACCCCTTACGGGCGAATGATCAGAGGCCAGTGCCTTAGACCACTGCGCCACCGGGTCGGCAAAATACTATTTTAAATCGCACATGTAGAAGCAGATTGAAAAAAACGAAATAAACATTTTTGACCCTTAGCGGCGAAATTGTGCATTATTTTGAGAAGAAAATACGCACACATAGTTTGCGTAGTTAGTAGAATCTGACCGAAGAAAGAAGTTTTTCAACCCGGAATTTAGTCACGCAGATATTGCTGTAAACGGAAACGTGAACTTTAGCCCTCTGGTGGCAGATTTGTGCGTTAAGAAAAATTTGAAATTATATGAGAAACATTTCGCACCGGAAACGCTCTCCAACAAAGAAAGAATTTTTCAAGTCGGATTCTTAGAAGCAGAGGTATCGACAAAAATATGATGGGCATATACGCCCCCCGACGGAAAAACCATACATTATTTTAAGGAAGAAAGTATACTCAAAAGGTTTTTAGAGATGTGAGCGGCATCGGTCGGCGGAAGATTTTTTTCAATCGAGTTTTCAGGAGCTCAGACTTAGCGTTCAAATACATCAGAAGCAAAAATTAACACTTACGTCCCCTTGTGGCCAAACCATTCTGTACCAAATATTAAGTATTACATGCAAAGAATTTCCCATCAGCAGCTGTAGCCGGCGCAGAAAGAACTTTTCAAATATAAGTTTTGGAAGCAGAGAGATCGGGGAAAACGCAATTTACCCTTACGCCCCCTAGCGAAAAATCTATGAATTACTTAAAAATTTTGAAATTGTATGAAAAATATTTCGCACCGGAAACTATCCAACAAGGAGGATATTTTTCAAATCGAACTCTTAGAAGCAGAGATATTGACAGAAATAAGATATGCATCTTATACACCCCTTGGCAGAGAAACAATACATTATTTTAAGAAAAAAATATTCCGAAAAGTTTTATCGGCGTGTGTGGTATCAGCCCACGTACGAATTTTTTCAAGCGAGATTTTAGAAGCTCAGATTTTGCCGCAAATATGCAGAAATAAACACTTACGCCCCCTGGTGGCCAAACCATTTTTTAGCTGAAGTAAAAAGTTATATGCAGAAGAAAGATTTTCCATCAGGAATTGTATCCGGTGCAAAAAGAATTTTCTAAATCGGAGTTTTAGAAGCAGAGATATTGAAGAAAACGCAACTGACGTTTACGCCCCCTAGCGGAAAATCGCTTTGCAACTTGAAAAAGTAACTATATCTAAAATAGTCTTCGACATAAATGGAATCGAAAAGTAAAGGATTTTTTTCAATCGGATGTTTAGAAGCAAATATGTGGAACGAAATGTATTTTGAATCGATATCATCTGCATTTACGCCCTCTAGCGGCGAAACTGTGCATTGTTAAAAAAAGCGAAATGTAGGATCGTCATTTGCACATTTCAAGTTTCCTGATGTAAAAAGAATTTTTCAAATCGGACTGATAGTTGCAGAATATGGTATTCACAGACGGACAAACCGTTAACATAAGCACGATCTTTTTTTACAAAAGACGTGCTAAAAACACGTTGATCTTCCATGATTTATTTTCAAGGAATCTACTAAGTATACACGCACGCACAAGATAATATTTTATCCTGCACTGACTCAAAACAAAACTGGTCAAGCAGTCAAAAACGAGCTTTTATAAAACCCTTATGAACACTAATGAGCAATACCATTACGATTACGCATCTAGCATAATGCTGGGCAGGCTTACGACTAGATAAAACGGTCGTTCCATAAAAACTGAGAGTAAAATCACACAAAATGTAGAAATATAGGTACAGCAAAATATATGTTATTCTTTCTCAAGGTACCTTCCCACTTTTCAAAGTATGTAGCGAAGGCATTTTGTGGAAGCAGCTTTAGCCACCCCTGTACAGCTTGAATAACTTTAGCATCTGTGTTGCAGCAGTAATTTGTAGCATAGAATGCGGAATGCTGACATTTTTTTATATTAGTTGACGCCGCTATGTCTTCACATGTCATTCGTCGATCTTCTTGCAGGATGGCCCAAACAGTGTACCCAATACGCTCCGTAACAACATTATCAAGTCAACCAGGCTTAGGAGCGAGTTCTTCCGACAAACGCCCTTTTCTGGAATCATGGTGCCATCTAAAAATCGTTAACACACCCAAACATTTATCTGTGTAAGCTTTTTTCATTACATGAACTGTTTCTGGAGCCGTTTTACCCAATCGATAGCAAACTTTTATGGCACAACGCATTTCGCTTCTTAACTCTGAATCACTCGCCTCAGTAGCTGTATGTCGAAATGCAGACATACCTTAAACAACTGCGCAATAACAAAACCAGAATCGTTTGTCAGGGCTAATAACTGTTGCCATAGATACTTCCTTAATTCAGGTAGTCGTCTGCGTGATTATTTTTTCCCTTCGCACTGTTGCCAACTCAAAAGAAATTACTCTGTTTTTATGGAACGGCCTTTATGCATTCTTGTAGCCTACATGGCATCGATTCCACTAGACCTCAAAAGGTGACCGCAGATATTCTGTACCAGCTGGACAGAATGACGTCACGGAATTTGGTGACGTGACGTGGCGAGGCAGTGGCGTGACTGGCGAATGCTGCGTTCAACTTCAATATTTTTAGGTTGAGCATAAATGTTTCTGTACCTTTTCATTAGGCTAGGCTCCTCAATTTTTCAGAAATTACTGTCTTCTCTTGGTTTGTATAATTTGGGGCGTTTGTTCTCTTTCGCAAAGTGTTGTTTTCTAGAATTCTCTAGGTTATTTGTGAGAGGGCGGGCAATATGATTTAGTTTGTTGATTTTGGGTTCGTCCCTTTTTAACATATGCTGAATTTAACCTTAAATTTCACTAGTCCCTATAGCAAACTAAATTTTTAATTTCTGGGGTATCTGGCGGCCAGGGGAGCACGAATTTCTTAAATATGGTCCATGAAGCACTCCCGCACAATGTCGGAATTAACAGCACGAGGCGTTGTCTTTCTGAAAGAGTCTACTGCGATTAAGACACAACATGTAGGGTCATTTTTAAGCCCACTTCTCTACTCTTGCACCAAGTCCCTGGATCATACTTCGCAGCTTTGAATGGGTACTTACAAAAACGATTGCTGTCAGCAAAAAGAAGATAGGTAATATAATCTTCATTAGATTTTATCCCCTTATTTTCCCAATTCGATGAGTGAAAAATACTCTGAAATGTGACGTTGAAGAGTTTGGAGGTATTGTATCCCCTGGATATATATTTGGGAGAGACTCACCACGCTGGCCGAACGGGTTGGTGAGTACGGGATAGCAGTTCTTCTAATCCTGGTGGTATAGTTGTGCCTCTATGTGGAGGTCGTCAGAGCGCCTTTAGTGGAAACGGGATGAATCGAGAGAGGTCGGAGTTGCCATTTGTCAAAGAGAGTCTATGTTATGTTTGAGCATCACCTGCATGAAAGAACGACGGAATATGAACTCTCATTATGTATGGCTTTTACTGATTATGAAGAGGCCTTAGGCCTTTGATTCCGTGAAATCAGCAGTAGCTATAATGGCTTTGAAATCCTGTCCTATTAGAGATTCCAGGATTTATTGTGGCCATTATCCAAGTTGATAGCTCGATGATTTGAATGAGTTTATCTCTAACGGCTTTTGTGGGTTTTGTTCGATCTAAAATGCGAAATGTCCTCCGAATCGCAGCAAATATCTTTTACAATTGTGCGCGATTTGGTTTATTCTAAGAACTTATGATTTACGTTTATATATACTGTATATATATGTAGATAGATAAATAATATATATATGTAGATAGATAAATAATATATATATGTAGATAGATAAATAAAGAGAGAGAGAGAGAGAGAGAGAGAGAGAGAGAGAGAGAGAGAGAGAGTTTTGAAGGAACAGAACAATTTTCAAGAGCAATATGCTTAAGAGAAAAATGTTTAATCAATGCATCCTTCCATTTCTTACATATGGAGCAGAGACGTGTACCTTAGCAAAAAAAAGGCATACGAAGGCTGCGGACAACTGAAATAAACCTGGAGATATGCATGCTTGGTGTAATAAGGAAAGATAAGAAGTGGAACTCGTGGATAAGGGAAAATGACAAGAGTGGAAGACATCACGATCAGAGTAAAATCCCTGAAGTTGCAATGGGCTGGGCATGTTTCCAGAAGAACGGACCATCGATGGACAGTCCAAGTTTTAGACTACATACCAAGGGACAGAAAGAGACCCAAAAGAAGACCGTATGGGAGATGAATGAAATGCGAAAATATGCCGGAGTGGGTCACGACAGAGGGTTGTGGAGGAAACTTGGGGAGACCTTCATCCAGCAGTGGAATGATAATGGTTGACAATGATGATGATCAGTATAGATACAAATAGATATAACCCCTATTTGTCCCAACTAACCGGAATCTACTGTGTGTGTGCAAAAAATACATTTCAGAAAATTATGAATATTGTGCTTTGGGATCTGAATGTGTTATGTAACTTTATTTCTGAGCATTTATTCCCTTTTTTATCAAAATATTTCAATCTCCGTTCATAAAAGGAATATGGTCTTATGCTGCAGACTGAATCACAAACTAGAAAATGAAATTTCGGAATTGCAGAATGGGTCTTTTGTGCTTTTCTACTACAAGTACAGGATACAAGCTGACAGAAAAATGATGAGACCATATTCTAATAGTTGTGATTTGCCCTCAGGAACTGCGCGTGTCCACAGCTCTGGAGCTTCCACGTTCCATCCTTTCCTCTATATCACTATGCCAGAGCTATCATGCTGGCTGTGGAGGTCGACAAAGCCATAACCTCCCGTCATTCATCAAGATTGATTTCATCGGCCGCGGCAGCAGCAGATCCTCTAATGACTGCGCACAGATGGGGGAAATGGCTAAGGGGTTTCGATTGCACTCAGATATGACTTCTGATCTCCGCCACCCACCAATCGCTCCCACCATTCTCGTAGGGGGAGGGCAGTCTAATATTGAATCGCACCACGGGGGGAATCAACTTCCCGCGCTGCAAAACATCATCAGATCGATTGCAGAGTCAGGATAATTCAAGCTCTCCTCCCCCTTTCTTCCTTTTGTTAAGAAGGGGACTAGATTGTTTGCTTCTGTTTCTTAACGTCTGAAACACGTATGACTTCAATAACGGAAGCATTCGGACTAATGAATATTCATCGCGTAACGACTTCATGATTTTAAAATAAAGTTCAGACCGCTTCTGCAGAAGAAACTGTAAGCGTCTCACAAGCGTTATTGCCACTAAAACGTTAAATTTCCGGAATCGGCTTTTATAGGGTCAGTAAAGTTGGTTTAATTCCCCTAAAACTGAAAATGAGAGCAAATCTTTCCATTAACGTATTGGGTTGTCGGAAAAGTCATGACGTATTTTAGCCACGTTTTGCAAAGGTCATTTAAAGAACAAATGTCAATCAGTGATATAATGGCCGTTTTGTTCGATAACCTTTTGCCATCTTTCAGTGAGCTGCAGAATGCCTCGTTCATAGAAGAACCTGTCTTTCGTGGCGAAAAACTGTACAAGGTGCTGATTTACAGCCTCGTCTGAATTGAGCGTTACACCACGCAGCGACTGTTGAAGAGAGCGAAACAAGTGGAAGTCTGACGGCGCCAGGTCCGGCGAGTGTTCTGGGTGTGGCAACACATCCCACCCCAAGCTCCAATAATTTGTGGCGAATGATCAAACTTGTGTGTGGTCTCGCGTTGTCGTGATGGAACACAACACCTTTACGATGAACGAGCTGTGGATGTTTCTGGATGATGGATTCGTTCAAACTGTCCAATTGCCGACAGTACACATTTGAACTGATTGTTTGGTTCCGTGGTAGGAGCACGAAAAACACGACACCCTTAAAATCCCACCACACTGAGACCAGAACCTTCCGCTGCTGAATGTCTACTTTGGATGTCGTTTGACGCGAAGCAGCACGTCGGGACCAAGACCGTTTGCACAGCCCATTGTTGTACACAATCCACTTTTCGTCACCAGTTATCAGTCGCTTCAAAAAAGGATCGTTTTCCTCACGTTTAATGAGCATATCGCATATGTTTATACGCGCCCTCAATTGAGCTTCTTTGAGTTCATCAAGAACCCACACATCGAGCTTGCTTGCGTATCCCAACTTCTTGAGGTGGTCGTGAACGCTTGAATGATGATGTCTTTCATGTGTGTGTATAAATAACAATATAATATAAAAACAACTTTAATTATAATATATTTTAAACTTAAAATTTCTTGTATATTTCACTACGAAATCATTATTCTCTTAAGACTGTTCATACAGCTCAGCCACCTATTAACATATTTCTTTTTAGAAATGAATTAGTATCTGTTCTTTCTTTGTGTATTAAAAATGGAGAAAATCTACCTCTTGCACTAGCATCGATAAAAATCACAATGCATATTGCATAGAATTCAAGATTATATGAACAGCTTCAAATTCGTCGAGTGTATTTTCATATGTTAAATAACAGAAAACATGTGTAGACGTGTAATTCGCATAGTTATAGTTTTGCCGCAGAGTCAACGAGAAGTTGCCGACGCTGTTGAACTTCTGCGTCTGCCTAGTAATGAATCACTGTAGAGACAGGAGCCGACAGCACGCGCATGGATATCAAAGGCGAGCCGCAAGGCAACGTCTCATTCTGATTGTTCCTATCGTATCGTTTCACTTTAAACTACGCCGCGGCGTGGCTTCTGTCTTTCTTTGCCGAACATAAAAATTTTAAGGAGGGCCCACACTAATTATCATAAAGAAAAGGATTTTCCCGTGTGAATATGAAGGCTAGGAAAAAAGAACAAAAAACAATATGACGTGACATGTGTAAGTGGTATCCTGGTGGTATGTCACGTGGACGTGGCAGTTTGCACTGTTCTAATAAGATCATATAAAAATACCGAAGGATATGTTGGTTTTTAAAGGATCTCCGTTTTTTGTAGTATTCCTGCATAGTAAGTTAATTAACAGCACAAAGCCATGTTTTTTTCCTTTTTTTACGTATTTTACGCGTTTTTTACGAGTAATTTACGTGTCACGTAGAAAGCCTTTTTTTACTCGTAATTGCACAACCCTGGTGGTGGATCGTTTTCCGCCTTTCGAAAACGGAACTTAGGCAGAGTGATGACTTCTCCCTTAATCGTAATTTGTTTTTGTTTTTTATCTTCTGTCCAGTACCGATTTTAAATTGAATGAAAATAGCAACGTTTACCACAATGTTTATCAGACATCGACTATAGTTTCCCAGAACGTTTGGTTCGATATCATCAAGACGAATGGAGCGTACGCATTCAAATCATTGTAACATCGTCAGAGTTCTGACGATCACGGATTTTGGTGAGTTTTTCCACGCTCTCCAAAGACATGGAGTCAACGTGATGTCGTTGACAACCATGAAGAGTTCCGGTATACGTGGAAAGCTGGTAATTAAACTTGATAGTCGAATCAGTTTTATCAATAAGCGTAGCGTTTCTGAACAAACATTTAGGGTTATTTTCGTGACAATGTTGGGCAGACGACTTCTTTAGTTCATAATTCCTTAATTAGGTCTTGTGTTCCTCTACACGAAAATTTAAAGCCCTGCGGGTCTCTCTTATACAGTATACGGCTGTCCTCATTCACAAGGTATGGGACAAATTCCCCAGGAATGATGATGATGACAATGATTTGAATGTTTGCACTCCATTCCTCCTGATGATGCTAAGCCAAACGCTCTGTGAAACTATAGTCGATGTATAATAAACGTTTAATTGTGGTAAACGTTGCTATTTTCATTCTATCTCAGCACCACAAGTTTTGTAGTCATAAACTATAGGTTGATATTAAATATCCATTTATTCTATAAAAAATTTGCATTTCAGCTTAAAAATGGGAGAAAAGTTTCCGAAAATGGAAGTCGGATGAGGCGAAGATTTTTCTGCAATCCTCCCCCCCCCCTTCCCTCATTCTGTGTTGTTTTTAAATGTTACTTTCCCTGTAAATATTTGCATTTAAACCTGGATAAGGAAGGAGAAAGTTTTTGAAAACGGAAGTGATGAAGTTATAAAATTTGAAAGAAATGTTGCACTGTGTTCAAAGTATTCATGTTTTCAAAGTTATATAAAATAGTGAAATCTTCTTTGATACTGTGTACTCATGGTCCTCAGGCTGAGAGTTCTTCCAGCATGATGGTTGATATTGTCGTCTGAAGAAATGAAGAAAAAGAAAGAAGGAAAAGTGACAATGAAGAAATAGGAAGGGAATGATACACGGTCGCGTCACATTATTGTGACCACCAGCTAATATCCAGAGTAACCGCCGTATGCAGCGCGGACAGCAGCTAGACGGGGGGTTGGGAGTGACTCAATGAGGTGCTGGAAGGTGTTCACAGGTATGTGGAGCCATGCTGATTGCAGTGCATCTGACAGCTGCTGGAAGGTGCGTGGTGGAGGATCCATAGAGCAAACAACACGATCAAGGTGGCTCCACAGATGCTCAATTGGGTTTACGTCTGGGGAATTAGGGAGCCAGGGAAGTACTTTGAAGTCTTCATCGTGCTCTTCCAACCACTCTCGGACATTTCTAGCTGTGTGACACGTCGCATTCTCGTGCTGGAAGATCCCATCTGCCCCAAGGATGACAATCATCATGTATGGGTGTGCGTGGTCTGCAAGGATGAATTCATAACGAATTCGGTCTATAGTGCCTTCCACAGGTATGAGTCGACCCAGGGAGTGCCACGAAAACATTCCCCAGACCATTACGCTAGCCTCACTAGCTTGTGTTCTTCCAGCAATGGTTGAAGAATGTTTGTTCTCCGATGTTTTTCGCCTTACATGCCAAAGTCAATCCGTTCGATGAAGCAGAAAACGTTATTCCTCGAAGAAGGTAATCCTTCCCCAATCAGCGGCGGTCTAATACCGATACTGCAGTGCAAATGTAAGCCTTTTCTGCCGATGTATTTTCGTTAGCATAGGTGCAGTGACTATCCGTCTGCATCGGAGCGCCATGCGCAGCAGGGTTCGCTGAACTGTCGTTTTAGACACACTTCCGATATCCCCCTAGTTCATTCGACCAGTGAGTTGATCCACTCTCGATCGGCCCTTAGGCACCTTCCAAGCCGACGTTCACCACTCACATCAATGGCACGTCGTGCTCTGCGTCTTAACAACGCAGCGGATCCGTTAATTTTCTTTTCAAGGGGTGTCCGGTGCGTTTTGTCAGTATAGTGTTTATATACACACACTGCTGAGGTGTCAAAAACTGGGAATAGCGCCACCACTTCCATTTCAAGCCACGACACCCATGCAGTATCTCCGTAAGCACAAGTAATAGCATTCGCAATTCAGATGGCACCTTATCAAGATTTAAGCTATTTCGAATGTGGTATGATAGTTGGCGCCCGGGAGATGAGTCAATCTACCTCGGAAATTACCACGAAATTTGAATTCACACGGTCAACAACTTCAAGGGTGTACCTGGACTACGCGAATTCAGAGAGAAAAAGGGAGGGGAGGATCTAGAGTGCTAGAGGGGTGTGGCTGTAGAAAGGTCCTGGACGCGATCGTGGACAGCGGCGTCTGGCATGCACCGTAACATTCGACCGGCGTGCAACATAGCCGCCAATCACAGCGCATTTCAATGTTGGGGCCAGTAGTAGCATCAGCGTTCGCACAGTGCAACGTTCCCTGTGTTCTATGGCGTTCGGGAGCCGACGGCCCACTAGGGTGCCATTACTGACCCTACAATGCAAGGCTGTGCGCTTTTTCTGGGCTCGGGAACACAGCCATTGGACGCAATATGCCTGGAAAACATGTAGCCTAGTCCGACGAGTTACGGTACCAACTGTGTCACCAACTTCGAAGGACGTGGTGGCGTGAAACCATCAGTTGTACGCCTGCGCGATGCGGCAGGTAGGGATACAAAGAGTTGGCGACGGTAGCAGGCAAGCTCGTACTGCGTAGCGATATGTCGTACAGTTTGAGATAGTATTGGGACATGTATCTCCTACTGGAGGAATACCGTGGTTCAGCATTGCGTGCAGCAAGGGCCTACAGCGAGCGATACTCAGCACGACGGCTACCCGGACGCCCAGGTCATACGGCGGTTTGACGCTCAAATGCGCGACACGGGCAATGTCGCACCACGTCCAAGTATAGACAGTGGCGATGGAACCTCTGTGAGAACACCCTCCCTCGAGGACGCCATACTAGAGTTCATAGAGGAAGAGCCAACGAACAGCAGCCGTGCGATCGCGCGACAGTTCGGTGTGCACCAAAGTACCGTACTTGCCGTTCTACACGACGAAGATCTGCATCCATATCACATCACACGGGTGCAAGGTCTATTACCACAGGATTATTTTCGAAGACAGGCATACTATGTGAGTGAATGCTACAGAAAATGCTGCCGATAATAATTTCATCCGCCGGATCTTGTGGACTGATAAAGCAAGGTTTACACGGCATGGTATCTGCAACACCCATAATAGTCATATATGGGCATTAGACAATCCGCACGCAACACTTGAACACACTCACCAGATCCGATGGTGTGTTAATATCTGGTGTAGTATTGTGGGCGATATCCTAGTGGGACCATATCTTCTTCCCGAACGTGTCACAGCTACCAACTACATGGTGTTCCTGCGTGACATTCTGCCGGACTTACTGGAAAAAGTACCATTGGCTGTTCTCAAAAATCTATAGTTCCAACATGATGGAGCACCGGCGTATTACGCTGCAAATGTTCGCCAGTGGCTGGATACGGAATATACCGGTCACTGGCTTGGCCGTGGTGGTCTTGTCGTATGGCCCTCGCTAGATCGCCGAATTTTAACACATTGGACTTCTTCCTCTGGGGTCATCTAAAGGAACTGGTATATCGACGGCTTGTTAACAGCCTTCACGACCTAGTGCCCACCTTACACGCGGCCCTCACAACTGTAACCCTTTCTAAACTGCAACGCGTGTTGTTGTCTATTCCTCGGCGGGCTGCCGCCCATTCGGCCCTACAAGGTGGTCATTTTGAACACATGTTGTAATCTGATACAAATCCGAGGGGTTTTATCATTTGTGTTGTACTGGTACACATCAATAAATTACATGTTTTCTGTCAAAGTGACTGGGTAAGTTATTTCTAATGCGTGTATTCTTACCGGATGTGAAGTTACGAACTTTTGGCGCGTATATCTCCGGAATGCTACGTCCGATCGGACAACGGTTTTCGGCTTCTTTCTCCACGAGGAATCGTCCGGTAGGTTTATTGTGTTGGCGATTCTGATCACCCTGTATATTTACTTAGTACTGTATATATATGTGTGTGTGTGTGTGTGTGTGTGTGTAGAACTCGTTGACTAGTTCTACATAATAAAGAAGCCTTAAATCCGTTTATTTTCACACCACAAAAAATAAACGGATTTAGAACATTATGTATATATATATCATTACGAGGAAATTCGGAATCTAAATAACAAAAGCAAACAGCATTTGAAGATCAATATGGGTAATTTCAATGCAAAATTCGGGCAACAGAATGAAACTTCGGTTGGTAAATTCGGTTACGGGAACAGAAATCAACGTGAAATTACGCTCGTAAAATTTACAGAAGAAAGGTTTCTCATCATGAACTCCTTTTTCAAGAAAAAAGCCACACAGGAAATGGACATGGAAGACATCCGAATGGGACGACAAGTGAAATTGATTTTATTATGTGTAACAAAAAATTCGTCATCGAAGACTGCAGTGTGCTGAACAAGTTCAACACAGGTAGTGACCATAGATTGGTGAGATGTAAGATACACCTCAGCACTAAACTCGAACGTTTCAAGCTCATAAGACAAACAAAAATGTATTGACATAACCAACCTTAAAAAACACCATAATACCTTCAAGGTGGAACTGACGAACAGATTCTCTGCTTTAGAAGGCGTAACATCGGAAGAAGTGGATATTTCTCAAGTTAACAGAGAATTCACCAAGGCTCTTATGGAAACAGCAACAAAAATAGGTGGTATTAAGAACAAGTTACATATGAAGAAAATTTCAGGAAAAACAAAAATGTTGATGCAAAAGAGAAGGGAGATGTGCACAAATAAAGACAACTTCCAACGGGGAATATATAGAAGTATGCAAGACAGTGCAAAAAGGTATCACTGAAGACATAAGGAAATTCAATTGTGAACTAGTGAGAAAAGCAATTGAAGGCAACCAGAGCCTGAAGAGAGCAAAAGGACATCTCAGTAAGGGAAGAAAACAGATTATGGCTCTGAGAAAAGAAGATGGTACTGTAACAAGAAATAGAAGAGAAAGTTTGACAAAGATGAAAGATTTCTATTAAAACTATATGAAAGGGATGATACATCTATTCCAGACATTACTACAGGTACCAGTGCACCAGTCCCTCCAAACCTCCCTGCAGAAGTTGCATATGCAATTAAGAACATGAAACGGGGAAGAGCTGCAGGAGAAGATGGAATTGCCGTGGATATTATACAAGAAGCAAGTGGAGAAATTGAAACTACACTCACCCAAGTTTTCACCAGATGTCTTAATGAAGGGAAGATTCCTGAGGATTGGAAAAATGCTATAATGATCTTGCTCCATAAAAAAGTGACTTTGAGGATCTCAGGAACTACAGGCCCTTCAACCTCCTTTCAGTGGTTTACAAAATCTTCACTAAGGTTCTTTCACATCCCTTGAAGGTAACACTAGACATGGCCCAACCAAGAGAATAAGCTGAATTCAGGAGTGGCTACAACACTATAGATCATATCCATGCGCTGAGAGAACTAATTGAAAGAAAAAGATAAAATGAACTCCCATTATGCATGGCTTTTATTGACTATGAAAAGGCCTTCGATTCCGTCAAACCATCAGCAGTAACAATGGCTTTGAAATCCTGCGGTATTGAAAATGCATGCATTATTAATAACATCTATGAAAACGCAAATGCAAAGGTTCTGATATTTGAGGATACAGCACAAATAAGAATTGGAAAGGGAGTGAGACAAGGTGACACCATATCTCCCAAGCTCTTTAACGCTACATTGAAAAATGCCTTTCAATCATTGAACTGGGAAAACAAATGGATAAAGATTAATGTAGAGTACTTAACGCACCTTCGTTTTGTTGATGACGTAGTCATCTTCGCAACTACCCCTTCAGAGCTGCAGATTATGATCCAAGAACTTCCCGACAAGAGTAAAGAAGTGGGATCAGAAATGAACTTTCAGAAGACAAAAGTGGTGTACAATGCTTTTACAAGAAACAAAGATTTAGCGATTGATGAAGAAAAGCTTGAGACAACCGATTCCTACATTTATCTTAGGCATCAGATATCGAGTGAGGGTCACATGGATGAAGAAATTAATCGGCGTATAAAACTTGGATGGAGAGCTTTTCGAAAAAACAGTATAATTTTCAAGAGCAATATGCCATTATGTCTTAAAAGAAAAGTGTTTAATCAATGCATCCTGCCAGTGCTTACGTATGGAGCCGAGACATGAACCTTAACTAAAAAAGACATACAAAGACTGCAGATAACTCAAAGAAGAATGGAGAGGTACATGCTTGGTGTAACCAGGAGAGATAAGAAGAGGAACTCGTGGACCAGAAGAATGACAGGAGTGGAAGACAACATGGTCAGAGTAAAATCCCGGAAATGGCAATGGGCTGAACATATTGCCAGAAGGACAGGCCATCGATGGACAACCGAAATTTTAGACTGGATTCCAAGGGGCAGAAAAAGACCCAGAAGAAGACCACATGTGAGATGGGTGGATGAAATGTGAAAGTATGCGGGAGTGACATGGAGGAGACTGGCACAAGACAGACCGTTGTGGAAGAAAGTTGGGGAGACCTTCGTACAGCAGTGGATTGATAATGGTTGACAATGATGATGATGTTATATTATGTATACTATATTGGTGTCTATATATATATATATATATATATATCGCCAAGCTTTGCACTCCATTGGGAGGCTTTTTCAAGGTAATGGTAGTTTCATTATTATTCATCTCTGGTGCATTAAAAATAAATTTACATAATGTTGTCGCTGTATTAATTATGATATTCCAAGCTGGAAAATTTGAATCGCGGCTTAGATTCGCAAATGCGTGAAGATCTGATACTGTTATCTTGTTAAATTTCCTATGCTTCTCATTCTCACGGTTAAGCTCACGTATGACCTCTAAGAATGCTAAATCCACTAAAATTCCTGCAGAGCACGTAGTTATCGCAACGAAAATTTTGCATTTTCTTTTGTTGCCTTACATCTTCAAACGTGCTTAAAGGGCCGGTTTTTCCTATCTTTTTTCCAAGAAAATAATTCAAGAGATGATCGGAACAAATCTGGGACATATCCGTGGGTGGATTTTCTATTTTATTTGGCCATTATAGTAAAACCTTTCAACGACATTTTAGGCATCATTTTTCGTGAATGTTTGGATTTATTTTATTTCCGTTATGACGATATGAGAAAGCTTGCGGTGCCGCCTTCGGTAAAAAAAAAAAAAATAAAGTACCCCAGAAACAATAAAGTGGTGGAATACACGGTTGTTTTTGTCTTATCTGCTTCATGCATTTCGTCGTGTTCCATACTTCGATGTAAAGAGCAAATATTTGCGTTACAAAAAGATAACATGTACACAGATTTTATTTTGTTCTTCTAGAATTCATAACAGCTGCATCCTTCTTTAAGGAAGGAAAAATCTCAAACATTTTCTTAGTACATCTCCAAGACAACGATGCTTATAGTACAACAAAATCTGGATGAAATTTCTCGTATTTGAAAGCTTTTGTATTTCTATTGTAAAAAATCTTTAACTCCATAGTAGTTCACCATCGTTTGCATGCAAATGACTCCATGACGCATTTTTGTTCTCATGACGCATTATATGACCCCATGACGTATATTTGTTCTGATAGACCCTTTTACTACTAGTTTCTACGTGAATATACAACCTACGTCCGAATAGCTCTTGGTACTGACCGCGTAACTAACGTAACAGCAGTAGGATAAAAATATCACGTGTATGCTAGAAGGCAAGGTCTAGTATTTGGCGTTTTTACATGTGTGTCACCCCTGAGTTAGGTAGGTCACAATGACACGATCAACGTCGCTTAAATCACTCGTTTTGTTCACTCTTACCCTCAATCGAACGCGAACTGATGCTCGACGAGGTCATCTGCTTGATTTTACGGCGCAGTGCGCTCACATCCCGTCTTAAGTTTCGGACTGAGCCATTTACGTGACGACGGCAGGTGTTCCTAATAAGCTCGCATGTTAGTGTACAAACAATTGAGTTAACTGACTGTTTGACAACAAGCCAAATAACAAAGAAATGACTTTAAGCTATTACAACATCTTCAATTTACTTAACTATAAGAGGATGATTAACGCCTTTGAAGTCCCCGAAACAAACATAATTTAATGATAGAACGATTTTAAATTCGTGCTATTTAGTAATCTTCTAATATCATTCTTTCAGCTCGATTGTTGAGTACTATGACAAAAATGTGGGTGATATTTACTTATCTTGAAAGTTTTCTGATTAGAGCAAAATACTGATTAAGCTCTCAAACGTTTCAAATAAACACACGAAGTTTTATCATACGTGAATTATAATATTTGCTTTGAATTTAATGTATGAATCCCACCCACGAAGGAACTGCACTTCTTCAAATTAACGCATGGTGAAATGGAAAATGTACTTCAGTATTATTCCATGATTCAAACGGATCTGAAGTGATCCAATTAGCTTTTGAAAGCAGATAATATTTCTCGACTCGCTCCGAATAGCAAACTAACAGCAGACGTGCTTCAATTTGAGGCGAATCTAACTAAGCTCGTGACAGCTACAAAAATGTGTGTTGTCTTATCAGAGCGATAAACATATTAGTAATTTTGTTGCATTTTGGCGCTGCTTTCTTCTCCGAAATACAGGAAATTGTTTCGCACTCTAGTGCAATCAGAATATCATTCACCCATATTGAAATATTATGCGCTCAACCCTCTACTTGCCCGAATTTGGTTACGCACAAATTATATTTTATTCTCTCTCTCTTTTTTTTTTTTTACACGAACCTAGTTGAAGTACACGGAAGTTAAATATCGCGCAAAACATGCTTTTGTCGTTTCTCAGCTTGTGTATTGTCCCACCGGCCATTTCGTGGTGTCACGTCAATTCGTCGACTACGTTAATTCGTCGCCTGCGTCAATTCGTCGACTACGTCAATTCGTCGACCACGACGATTCGTCGAGCGTCGATTCGTCGAGCGTCAATTCGTCGCGGACAAATTCGTCTACTACGTCAATTCGTCGCGTTGACAGATTTTGGTTACATACAAAACGAATGCAGGGAAACGTACGATTTCGAACGTCTTCCCCCTGATCAAATTTATAAACTTTGGACACTCAGACAAGATAGGAATATTACGCTTTTTCTTTGGCACTAAAAATATTAGACGGTTTTCGGAACGGGTCAAGCCCGGGGGTAAGAGCCCCCCACATAAACTTTTTTTCGTAAAATCTATAATTTTCAATTCAGAACCACCAAATTTGGTGTCATGAAACTCTAACATAGACGGGAGACGGTTTTGGAAAGGGTCTGGGCCAGGGGGGTCAGAGCCCCCCGCCCCTCCATACAAAACTTTCGTAAAATATACAGTTTTCAATTTAGAACCACCAAATTTGGTATTTTATCCATGGTATTCTAACTTACACTGTAGACGGTTTTCGGAAAGGGTCGGAGCCCGGGGTTCAGAGCCCCCCCCCCCCCCCAACAAAATTTCGTAAAATCTAGTTTTTAATTTAGAACCACCAAATTTGGTATACTATATCATGGTACTCTAACTTAGACGGTAGACGGTTTTGGAACGGGTCGGGGCCCGGGTGTTAGAGCCCCCCCCCCTACAAAATTTTCGTAAAATCTACAGTTTTCAATTCAGAACCACCAAATCTGGTATACTATCTCGTGGTATTCTAACTTAGACTGTAGACGGTTTTTGGAAGCGGTTAGAGCACGGGGGATCAGCCCCCCCCCCCCCATAAAATTGCCGTAAAATCTAGTTTTCAATTTAGAACCACCATTTGGTGTCATGAAACTCTAACTTAGCGGAAGACTGTTTTTGGAACGGATCGGGGCCCGGGAGGTCAGAACTCCCCCCCCCCTCCCGTACAAAATTATCGTAAAATCTACAGTTTTCAATTTAGAACCACCAAATTTGGTATACTATCTCATGGTATTCTAACTTAGACTGTAGACGGTTTGGGGAAATGGGTCGGAGCCCGGGGTTCAGAGCCCGGAGGGTTAGAGCACCTCCCCCCTACAAAATTTCGTAAAATCTTGTTTTCAATTTAGAACCACCAAATTTCGTATATCATCTCACGAAACTCTAACTTAGACTGTAGACGGTTTTTGGAAGTGGTTGGAGCCAGGGGGTCAGAGCCACCCCCTTCCATACAAAAATTTTCGCAAAATCTACAGTCTTCAATTTAGAACCAGCAAATTTGGTATACTATCTCGTGGTACTCTAACTTAGACGGTAGACGGTTTTTGGAATAGGTCAAAGCCCGGGGGTAAGTGCTCCCACATACAAAATTCTTCTTGACAAGTGGTCAGAAGCCAGCCCCTAGATCACTCCGCCGCTGTAGCGGTACACGTTGAAATGTATTTTTCATACGGCCCCAAAAGCTCTTATAGACATACTAGATTGAACTGGACGCAAATAAATCATTAATATAATTTGTACTAGCAGGGATACCATTTATTTGCCAGGTACGTATTACTATTTATGGAATCACCAAGTTCAGCGGGTGAAAGTTAATGAATGAAAAAGATATTCCTGCAATTTTCCAGTAAACTTATTTTAAATTTTTGATTCAGTTAATTTAATTTTGCGAAACAAAAAAGAAAGAAAAAGGAATGGGAATACTTACCTTCTAGGAGACATCTATAGAACTGCCGTACATGTGGCGTGTGCTTCTGTGAATTCCGCAACACAGAAATGCGATGTACCTATGTGATGTCGATTGCGTATGACTTCACATTGGCATTGATCATCTTTTTCTTACCGTTTTGAATTTTGAATATCTGGAACTCTCTATTTACATTACATTATATTTCTTCCTGATAAGCCGCTCGTTGCTAGTGAAAGCTAAACTATATTGATTTGTGTTTTTAATACACCATTAAACGCATATATTTGCACTTTAGTGTTATCTACAGTCCCTAACTTAGACCGTAGGTTGGTTAGTTGGTTGGTTGATGGGTTATGGTGCAAGGCCCTCAAAGGGCCAAAGAGCGCCTTAGAACGTAGATAGGGTATTTATTCTTAAGAGTAAAAAACGGAACTTTTTACAAAAATTTTGTATGGGGCTCCCTTGACCCGGGCCCCGACACCTTCCAAAAACCGTCGACCGTCTAAGTTAGAGTACCATGAGATCGTATACCAAATTTGGTGGTTCTAAATTGAAAACTAGATTTTGCGATTTTTTTATGAAGGGGGCCCTTACACCCGGCTGCAACCCCTTCCAAAAACGGTCTACCGTCTAAGTTAGAGTACCATGAGATAGTATACCAAATTTGGTGGTTCTAAATTGAAAACTGTAGATTTTACGATTTTTTTTATTAGGGGGGGGGGGCTCTGACTTCCGAGCTCCAGCCCCTTTAAAAAGTCGTCTAGCATGTAAATTAAAGTACTATGAGATAGTATACCAGATTTGGTGGTTCTAAATTGAAAACTGTAGATTTTAAGAAATTTTTATGAGGGGGCTTTCACCCCCGGGCTCTAACCCTCCCAAAAAGCGTCTAGCGTCTAAGTTAGAGTTTGATGATACCATACTTAATGGTTCTGAATTGAAAACTGTAGATCTCAAATTTAGTGTTGACAGAATGAAGAAGCAAGCGAAGAAAATAACAGATTCCAGCGCACGTGCGTGTCGACTGGGAAGGACCTACCGATTCAAGGTGGTCACACTTAACTGCAGAGGGTTCTCTGCTTCTCCTAGAAATGCTCTAGTGTATGAGGACTTGGCGCCTCTACACGCAGATCTTCTCTTGCTCCAAGAGACCAATTGCTCTGCTACCACTTTGTTCTCTCGTTGGCGGGCTTGGCCCTACGATTTTCACCATGCTTATCGAGTTGGACGGAATGGTGGCCTTGCACTTGGGATCCATCACCGCCTACTCCCTCTGATTTCGATGCCAGTGATTCGTGCCTTACATGTGGACAACCTCCAGGTCGCTGTCTTTTGCATTGAAAACGTGACCTATCATGTTTTTAACATATATGTCCCCTGTGATGAACGTCTGTTACCTGATCTTCTCTCCACACTCCGTACAGAGCTGTCATGCATCCCACCGTCTGAATATATTCTCATCGGCGGAGATTTCAATTGTACGTTGTTGCCGGCCCTTGACCGCAATTCAACCGTTGGAGAATACCGCAGACAACGTGTATTACAGATTTCCCAGCTAGTTGATGATTTTCAATTGGTTGATGCGTTCCGGCATCTACACCCGTCGGAAATCTCTTTTACCTGGCGCTCTTCCATCCATGGCAGCACTACGGCAGCACGGTTGGATAAATTTTATGTTTCGACTGCTCTTCTCCCGTCGATCGCAGCTGCTGCCCATCATCCTTCCGCCGCTTCAGACCACAGTATTGTCAGTCTGTCGGTGTGTGTTTCGCCTTCACCTTCAAGGACTCAACGAGTATGGACTTTTCCGGACTCGCTCCTGGATGATCAACAATTTTGTGTTGCTGTGCGTGAGTTCCTCCGAAGTCGTCAGCCCCTTCTTGATACTACGTCCGACGCGATGCAACTGTGGCTCAGTGTCAAACATGACTTGGTCCTTTTTGTACGGCGCTACTCCCATGCCTCTCGGAATGAGAGCGATATGAACATTGCGAATCTACGTGCTCTATTGTCGATGCTCTCTCTTGATGATCCGCAATACCCCGGCTATCTGGCAGATCTCCACGCTTTGCTTCTTCCTCGCGCATCCGATGCAGCCTGCACGATGCATTTCTTGCATCTCTCCCCTACAGCTGATTCTCACGATTACTTAACCGCCTTGGAATCTCAACATCGTTCTGCAACATCTTTGCTTTATCTTCGCCTCCAGGATGGTTCCATCACTTCGAACCCATCGAAGCTATGCACTTTCACCAGACAGTATTTTATCGCCAAGTACAGTGCGGTAATGCAGTCTTCATCCTCATTAGCTTCTCCTCTTCTCTCCTCTCTTCCTCAGGTCCCCTCTACTTTATCTACTTCTTTACTCTCTCCTTTCTCTCTTCGCGAACTCCGCGAGGCGTTCGCTACTCTCAATTCCTCATGCCGCTCCTGGACCTGACGGCCTTCCTCTGTCCTTTTATCGTGCTTTTCTACCGTGCCTTCTGCCATTTCTGTCTGCGTGTTTCTCGTCTGCTTTTTCCTCTCCTGCGTTACCGCCCGACTTTACTTTGGCACACACCATCCTCCTTCCTAAGAAGGGTGACCTCTTGGATCTTGGAAACTGGCGCCCTATCTCCATCCTAAGCACTGACTATAAGTTCTATACAAAACTCTTATCCCGTCGCCTTAATTCTGTTCTCTCTTTCGTTATTTCTCCTGACCAGACGTACACTGTGCCTGGTCGGACTATTTCCACTAACGTTTCTCTTCTCCTTCATCTTCACTTCCTCGCTCGCTCTTTTTCTGAACCTCTTGCCTTTCTCAATCTGGATCAAAAGTCCGCTTTTGATAACGTTTCTCATTTTTATCTCTCTGCTGTCCTTTCACAATTTGGCTTTCCTCCTACCTTTTCTTCCGCACTCTTGGCCCTTTATCAGGGCGCCAGTTTCCATGTTCGAGCGGCCACATTTCTAACCGCTCCAATTCCGTTTAAGCGAGGCATCCGGCAAGGATGTCCGCTCTCCGGCCAGCTCTTCGCTCTCGCTTTTGAGCCTTTCCTATTAGCAGCCCGAAGATCACTCCTAGATGTCCTACCGCCGACAGTGGCTCGTACTCGTCATCATCGAATAATTTTCACCGCCTATGCTGATGATGTGACCTTTTGCGTCCGGGATGAATCTCAATTTGATCGCCTGTATTCTGTATATCAACAGTATGTTGCATTATCTGGAGCAGCGCTGAATGCCACTAAAAGTACTGGCTTATGGTGCGGGGCATGGGCTGCCCGCACCGATGCTCCTTGGGGTGCGCAGTGGACAGCCACTACACAGAAGATCCTCGGTGCGTATGTCGGATTGCCCTTGGCTTCTGCATCTGCCACCTGGACTGCTCTTCTTCCCCGGATACAACGGACTGCTGCCTACTGGAGTAAGGCCCGCCCTTTCACATCGTTCCGTCAACGAGCAGCCGTTGTTCGTCGACAACTTATCTCTCTATGCGAATACTCTTGGATGTCGACGGTTGTGCCCGTGTCACAAATGATGACCATCACTCGCCTCTCAACTTCCGTCATCTGGTCTTCACATCACTGGGTTAAACCTGCCACGCTTCATCTGCCAGCCTCATTGGGTGGCATCCAACTTCCTGATCCAGCTTTCCTTTATAAAACACATCGCATTATTCATTTCATTCGCCTTGCCACTTCAACTGTTCCGTCCCTTGCCACTACCTTGAATGTTCTAGCTTCTTTCCGTGACCCATCTTTCACCTTCCTACTGTTTCTGAAGATGGATGCATACTCTCTTCTCCCGTCCCACCTCCCTCCTGTCCTGCGAGAGGGCCTTTCTCTCTTTCGTTCGCTTCCTCTTCTCCGTTCATTTCCTTCTTCAACTCTTGATCTCCTAGATGAACCTCTCTTCTTCTCTTCTCTTATTCACCCTCCTAACCTCCCTTACTTTTACTTTCCTCATTGGATCCGCTCTGGTGTGATAACTGTCCGTTCTCTCGTAACTTCTGATCTAACCTGAAGACCTCTTTCTTCCCTGTTTCTATCTCCAACCATTACTCTTGCTAACGAATATCTTCTTCTTCGCACAGCGCTTTGGAGCCTCTTTCCACTCCTCGCTTCACCGGATGGTCTCTTCTCGGTCCCCTCTGCTCATATTTCCCTACCGTTCTTTCTCCTCATTCGTAGCTCCCCGGTTCTAGTTACTTCTCTCTCCTCCTCTTCTCTTTATTGGCTTCTTCTTCCCCCTCCCGCACTTCCACTTTCTGTTCATTCTGCTCCTCCTTCTCTTCTCCCCGCCATCTGGACAGCATCTACCTCTGCCCTTTCCTCCCCTCTTGAACTCAATGTCCATTGGCAATTTCTTCACCTTCGTCTCCCCGCCCCATCAGTACTGTTTCGCATGACCCTTCTCACCTCTCCGCAGTGCTCCTTTTGCCCTGAAGTCAGCGACGTCCAACATCAATACCTATTCTGCCCCGTTCTCCTGCCAGTCCTAAACACAGCATTTCGTCTTGCTGATCGAATTTGTGCTCGATCGTTACCATTTCTTGCATATGCTTGGCTACTCCAAACTAAGCATCCACCTACTCACTTGCCTCCTGTGTGCCGTTATATTTTTCTTCTTGTGAAGTTCACTGTCTATGTTTTCCATCTTCAACAACGCTTCCCCGCTCTTATTCCACCTCCTCAGGAGGCAAGTGCTATCATTCGGAGACGCTTCCTAGCACGGTTAACCACTCGCCTCCAAATGGAGCACTCTCGTGCTGCCTCAACAAACACCGATAGCGTTTTTCAATCCACTTGGGCCCAATCGGCTGGGTGGTTCCATATCCACAATTTGCAGTTACATCTCAACCTATAAGTGGGATTTTTGTTGTCGCCCACGTTCACTGTAACAAATCATGTTTTTACGTATTAATTTTGGTGCTTCGCTATTTGTGATTTTTCTGTTTTAATGTGCCATTGATGATAGCTCACCATGTTTCCCATGTTCTCTTCGATAATGTTGGGTTTTATGTTGTTGTATATAATTCTTCCTTCTGCACAGTTTACTGCCCACGCAATGTCCCCTTCATTATGTTGAATATTTTTTTTAAAATCTTAGTCACTGTGTGTATAATATAATGTAACAAGATGCCCTTCTGAGTACATTTAGCGTTATTTCCCCTTGTCACTGAATACTTCTGTACATATGTTGTAAATTTTGAATGTAGCATCACTGTTGCATTTCTGTGAATTAGAACCTAATGTTTAATCTTTAGTATGGTAGTAATGCTTAATTGGAATTTGTGCATAGTATAGAATCATGTCTTGCCCTGTCTACAATACTGTAGGTAAACATTTTCGTTTGTATCGCTCGTGCTTTATTGTCTGCCTCTCCTTCGCCCTACGTGGCGAAATATTTTTTTTTTTTTTTTTTTTTTTTTTTTTTTTTATGATTTTAACAATATTTTGTTTTACGTTTCACTGGAACTTTCCAGCTGATGTATATACCGCTGTATTTATTGGCAGAATTCCATTGTCATGTACATAGAAATGTTATTTTACTGAAGAATAAAGGCAATTTTGAAATGTAGATTTTACAAAAAAATTATGGGGGGGCTCTAACCCCCTGGCCTTGACCCGTTCCAAAAACGGTCTACCGTCTAAGTTAGAGTACCATGAGATAGTATACCAAATTTGGTGGTTCTAAAACGAATACTGTAGATTTTACGGAATTTTCTATGACGGGGGGGCTCTTACCCCCCGGGCTGCAACCCCTTCAAAAAATCGTCTAACGTCTAAGTTAGAGTACCATGAGATAGTATTCCAGATTTGGTGGTTCTGAATTGAAAACTGTAGTTTTTAAGAAAATTTTGTATGTGGGGGGGGCTCTGACCTGAAATTGAAAACTGTAGTTTTTAAGAAAATTTTGTATGTGGGGGGTTCTGACCTCCCGGGCATTGACCTGTTCTAAAAGCGGTCTACCGTCTAAGATGCAGTACCATGAGATAGTATACCAAATTTGGTGGTTCTAAATTGAAAACTGTAGAATTTCTGAATTGAAAACTGTAGATTGTGCTCCGTGAGTTTTGTTTGTATTTCAAGTATTTGGGATACTAGGATAACTAGGTTTGTGCTTACCTCCACTATAAAGGTTTGGTGATTCGTTTCGGACATCTCCCGAAGTGGTGAGTGCCTTTTTTCGTTTCTTATCGTCGTGTTTAAAATTCCTACCGAGCTGGTAGAAGCCTAGTTATCTCGGCGCCATTAAAATGGCGTCATCCGGTGGTGTTGTCAACCCTGACATCACTTCCAGTGATCACGGCACTTTGCCCAGCGGTGGCGTTGTCACGTTGCCCTCCGGGTCGACGTCAACCGTTGGCGGCGTATCGTTTTCCTCCCCTGACGTCACTATTACAGCTCTTGCCCCAGCTGCTTCTCATATAGTGACAGTTGACGTCATGGACACTATGGATGACGGTGCTCCTCTGCCTTCAATGGATGGCGATGCTCCTCTGCCTTCAATGGATGGCGGTGCTCCTCTGCCTTCAACCTCCACTTCTACTGCTCCTCGTTCCTATTCTTCAGCGGTAACTTCCCAAAGGCTTCAGCCCAAGTCTAATTCCATGCGAGCGGAAGCCGCAGCTTTAAAACCTCATGTCCGTCGCTCTGGTAATGAGGTTGTGCTCGAAATTCCAGTGGATTCTCCAGCAGGTACCTCTTTCACCACGGCTACTGAGTTGGGTGTGTGCTTTGAGGCGCTGCCAGACACACCACTCAAAATGTACTCAACTGCTCTAAAACAAAAGTTCTCTCCGTCAGCGATACGTCATATGTCGCGCAGAGGGCCGAGTGTCATTGTTTATTTTTTTCATGCGGCAGATGCTACCTCTGTCTTACAGACTGGGCTGGTTGTTGGTGATCACCAATTATTTCCTGAGCCTGTCGCCCAGAGACCAGTAACGGTCTCGATGTACCCAGTACATCCTGAAGTCACAGATGCTATGCTTTGTGCTTTTCTTATGCAATCCGGTCGTGTTGTGGGTAACATTACCACACACTCCGCTGCTCCAAAGGACGAGGATGATCGTTCGATTGAAAGTGCCCGACGAGTTGCGCGAGTAGTATTCTCTTCGGATGAACATATCAAGTCTTTTCCTACTCTCTTCACTGTAAAATGCGGAGATCAAATCCGACGCATCGACGTTTTAACCTCCTTTCATTGTCAGACTTGTAAGGCGTATGGCCATCAACGTAGTGAGTGCTTCCACCGCCCTGCTGTACCTCAGTCTTCGGGACCAAAAGTCACTCGTGACAGCCCTGTGTCGTCCACCCCTACCGTTTCTAAGGAGGTGTTTTCAGAACTTCATCAACCTGCTCTGCCATCGGGCCTTCCTCCACGGGGTCCTGCCCCACAATTGTTGACAGAGGACTTTCCTCATCTGGTACCGACAGCTCCGCCCACGTTCCTTGCAGCTCCAGCTGACCTGACTGCTGACCTTCATCTTCCATCGGATGAAGACACTCCAAGTACAGTTACTGACATGGACTGCCCTACTGCTAGTGACACTTCTGGCAATCACTCTGACCCTACAACTACCAGCAAGCCTGCTCGACGGGAGTCCTGGAGTGCTCCGCAGACTCCGCTCCCTCCTCGCATCGGTGCTGCAAGAGGTCGTTCTGTTGACTCATCTTCCCGCTCCTCCTCTCAACGTCGTACTTCGCCACGAACAAGTCGACACCCTGCTGTGATTCCAGGTTCTAAGACTCCACCCCCAGTGCTTTCCCTAGATTCTTTTCTCCGATACCTAGCTGAAGCGAAGGCGGATATACCGGTAGGTCCGCTTTCTCTTCATAAAATATATGAAGTATTATGCTCTCATAAACATCCTAGATTCTTTAATCAGTTTGTTGCACGTCATTTGCTTGATCTTCCTACTGTTCTAACCCAAGTTTCTAGTGTGATATCTGTGTATCGAAATCTTGTGCTTTCCTATCCCGATCTCAAATTTAGTGTTGACAGAATGAAGAAGCAAGCGAAGAAAATAACAGATTCCAGCGCACGTGCGTGTCGACCTGGGAAGGACCTACCGATTCAAGGTGGTCACACTTAACTGCAGAGGGTTCTCTGCTTCTCCTAGAAATGCTCTAGTGTATGAGGACTTGGCGCCTCTACACGCAGATCTTCTCTTGCTCCAAGAGACCAATTGCTCTGCTACCACTTTGTTCTCTCGTTGGCGGGCTTGGCCCTACGATTTTCACCATGCTTATCGAGTTGGACGGAATGGTGGCCTTGCACTTGGGATCCATCACCGCCTACTCCCTCTGATTTCGACGCCAGTGATTCGTGCCTTACATATGGACAACCTCCAAGTCGCTGTCTTTTGCATTGAAAACGTGACCTATCATGTTTTTAACATATATGTCCCCTGTGATGAACGTCTGTTACCTGATCTTCTCTCCACACTCCGTACAGAGCTGTCATGCATCCCACCGTCTGAATATATTCTCATCGGCGGAGATTTCAATTGTACGTTGTTGCCGGCCCTTGACCGCAATTCAACCGTTGGAGAATACCGCAGACAACGTGTATTACAGATTTCCCAGCTAGTTGATGATTTTCAATTGGTTGATGCGTTCCGGCATCTACACCCGTCGGAAATCTCTTTTACCTGGCGCTCTTCCATCCATGGCAGCACTACGGCAGCACGGTTGGATAAATTTTATGTTTCGACTGCTCTTCTCCCGTCGATCGCAGCTGCTGCCCATCATCCTTCCGCCGCTTCAGACCACAGTATTGTCAGTCTGTCGGTGTGTGTTTCGCCTTCACCTTCAAGGACTCAACGAGTATGGACTTTTCCGGACTCGCTCCTGGATGATCAACAATTTTGTGTTGCTGTGCGTGAGTTCCTCCGAAGACGTCAGCCCCTTCTTGATACTACGTCCGACGCGATGCAACTGTGGCTCAGTGTCAAACATGACTTGGTCCTTTTTGTACGGCGCTACTCCCATGCCTCTCGGAATGAGAGCGATATGAAAATTGCGAATCTACGTGCTCTATTGTCGATGCTCTCTCTTGATGATCCGCAATACCCCGGCTATCTGGCAGATCTCCACGCTTTGCTTCTTCCTCGCGCATCCGATGCAGCCTGCAGGATGCATTTCTTGCATCTCTCCCCTACAGCTGATTCTCACGATTACTTAACCGCCTTGGAATCTCAACTTCGTTCTGCTACATCTTTGCGTCATCTTCGCCTCCAGGATGGTTTCCATCACTTCGAACCCATCGAAGCTATGCACTTTCACCAGACAGTATTTCATCGCCAAGTACAGTGCGGTAACGCAGTCTTCATCCTCATTAGCTTCTCCTCTTCTCTCCTCTCTTCCTCAGGTCCCCTCTACTTTATCTACTTCTTTACTCTCTCCTTTCTCTCTTCGCGAACTCCGCGAGGCGTTCGCTACTCTCAATCCTCATGCCGCTCCTGGACCTGACGGCCTTCCTCTGTCCTTTTATCGTGCTTTTCTACCGTGCCTTCTGCCTTTTCTGTCTGCGTGTTTCTCGTCTGCTTTTTCCTCTCCTGCGTTACCGCCCGACTTTACTTTGGCACACACCATCCTCCTTCCTAAGAAGGGTGACCTCTTGGATCTTGGAAACTGGCGCCCTATCTCCATCCTAAACACTGACTATAAGTTCTATACAAAACTCTTATCCCGTCGCCTTAATTCTGTTCTCTCTTTCGTTATTTCTCCTGACCAGACATACACTGTGCCTGGTCGGACTATTTCCACTAACGTTTCTCTTCTCCTTCATCTTCACTTCCTCGCTCGCTCTTTTTCTGAACCTCTTGCCTTTCTCAATCTGGATCAAAAGTCCGCTTTTGATAACGTTTCTCATTTTTATCTCTCTGCTGTCCTTTCACAATTTGGCTTTCCTCCTACCTTTTCTTCCGCACTCTTGGCCCTTTATCAGGGCGCCAGTTTCCATGTTCGAGCGGCCACATTTCTAACCGCTCCAATTCCGTTTAAGCGAGGCATCCGGCAAGGATGTCCGCTCTCCGGCCAGCTATTCACTCTCGCTTTTGAGCCTTTCCTGTTAGCAGCCCGAAGATCACTCCTGGATGTCCTACCGCCGACAGTGGCTAGTACTCGTCATCATCGAATAATTTTCACCGCCTATGCTGATGATGTGACCTTTTGCGTCCGGGATGAATCTCAATTTGATCGCCTGTATTCTGTATATCAACAGTATGTTGCATTATCTGGAGCAGCGCTGAATGCCACTAAAAGTACTGGCTTATGGTGCGGGGCATGGGCTGCCCGCACCGATGCTCCTTGGGGTGCGCAGTGGACAGCCACTACACAGAAGATCCTCGGTGCGTATGTCGGATTGCCCTTGGCTTCTGCATCTGCCACCTGGACTGCTCTTCTTCCCCGGATACAACGGACTGCTGCCTACTGGAGTAAGGCCCGCCCTTTCACATCGTTCCGTCAACGAGCAGCCGTTGTTCGTCGACAACTTATCTCTCTATGCGAATACTCTTGGATGTCGACGGTTGTGCCCGTGTCACAAATGATGACCATCACTCGCCTCTCAACTTCCGTCATCTGGTCTTCACATCACTGGGTTAAACCTGCCACGCTTCATCTGCCAGCCTCTTTGGGTGGCATCCAGCTTCCTGATCCAGCTTTCCTTTATAAAACACATCGTATTATTCATTTCATTCGCCTTGCCACTTCAACTGTTCCGTCCCTTACCACTACCTTGAATGTTCTAGCTTCTTTCCGTGACCCATCCTTCACCTTCCTACTGTTTCTGAAGATGGATGCATACTCTCTTCTCCCGTCCCACCTCCCTCCTGTCCTGCGAGAGGGCCTTTCTCTCTTTCTTTCGCTTCCTCTTCTCCGTTCATTTCCTTCTTCAACTCTTGATCTCCTAGATGAACCTCTCTTCTTCTCTTCTCTTATTCACCCTCCTAACCTCCCTTACTTTTACTTTCCTCATTGGATCCGCTCTGGTGTGATAACTGTCCGTTCTCTCGTAACTTCTGATCTAACCTGGAGACCTCTTTCTTCATTGTTTCTATCTCCAACCATTACTCTTGCTAACGAATATCTTCTTCTTCGCACAGCGCTTTGGAGCCTCTTTCCACTCCTCGCTTCACCTGATGGTCTCTTCTCGGTCCCCTCTGCTCCTCTTTCCCTACCGTTCTTTCTCCTCATTCGTAGCTCCCCGGTTCTAGTTACTTCTCTCTCCTCCTCTTCTCTTTATTGGCTTCTTCTTTCCCCTCCCGCACTTCCACTTTCTGTTCATTCTGCTCCTCCTTCTCTTCTCCCAGCCATCTGGACAGCATCTACCTCTGCCCTTTCCTCCCCTCTTGAACTCAATGTCCATTGGCAATTTCTTCACCTTCGTCTCCCCGCCCCATCAGTATTGTTTCGCATGACCCTTCTCACCTCTCCGCAGTGCTCCTTTTGCCCTGAAGTCAGCGACGTCCAACATCAATACCTATTCTGCCCCGTTCTCCTGCCAGTCCTAAACACAGCATTTCGTCTTGCTGATCGAATTTGTGCTCGATCGTTACCGTTTCTTGCATATGCTTGGCTACTCCAAACTAAGCATCCACCTACTCACTTGCCTCCTGTGTGCCGTTACATTTTTCTTCTTGTGAAGTTCACTGTCTATGCTTTCCATCTTCAACAACGCTTCCCCGCTCTTATTCCACCTCCTCAGGAGGCAAGTGCTATCATTCGGAGACGCTTCCTAGCACGGTTAACCACTCGCCTCCAAATGGAGCACTCTCGTGCTGCCTCAACAAACACCGATAGCGTTTTTCAATCCACTTGGGCCCAATCGGCTGGGTGGTTCCATATCCACAATTTGCAGTTACATCTCAACCTATAAGTGGGATTTTTGTTGTCGCCCACGTTCACTGTAACAAATCATGTTTTTACGTATTAATTTTGGTGCTTCGCTATTTGTGATTTTTCTGTTTTAATGTGCCATTGAAGATAGCTCACCATGTTTCCCATGTTCTCTTCGATGATGTTGGGTTTTATGTTGTTGTATATAATTCTTCCTTCTGCACAGTTTACTGCCCACGCAATGTCCCCTTCATTATGTTGAATATTTTTTTAAAATATTAGTCACTGTGTGTATAATATAATGTAACAAGATGCCCTTCTGAGTACATTTAGCGTTATTTCCCCTTGTCACTGAATACTTCTGTACATATGTTGTAAATTTTGAATGTAGCATCACTGTTGCATTTCTGTGAATTAGTACCTAATGTTTAATCTTTAGTATGGTAGTAATGCTTAATTGGAATTTGTGCATAGTATAGAATCATGTCTTGCCCTGTCTACAATACTGTAGGTAAACATTTTCGTTTGTATCGCTCGTGCTTTATTGTCTGCCTCTTCTTCGCCCTACGTGGCGAAATAATTTTTTTTATGATTTTAACAATATTTTGTTTTACGTTTCACTGGAACTTTCCAGCTGATGTATATACCGCTGTATTTATTGGCAGAATTCCATTGTCATGTACATAGAAATGTTACTTTACTGAAGAATAAAGGCAATTTTGAAATGTAGAATTTGCGAATTTTTTTTTATGAGGGGGGCCCTTACCCCCGGGCAGCAACCCCTTTCGAAAATCGTCTAGCGTCTAAGTTAGAGTACCATGAGATAATATACCAGATTCGGTGGTTCTGAATTGAAAACTGTTGTTTTTAAGAAAATTTTGTAGGGAGGGGCTCTTACCCCCGGGCCTTGACCCGTTCCAAATACCGTCTACTGTCTAAGTTAGAATACCATGAGATAGTATACCAAGTTTGGTGGTTCTAAATTGAAAACTGTAGATTTTACGAAAATTTTGTATGTGGGGGCTCTAACCCCCGTGCCCCGACCTGTTCTGAAAACCGTCTACGATCTAAGTTAGAGTACCATGAGATAGTATACCAAATTTAGTGATTCTAAATCGAAACTGTAGATTTTACGGCATTTTTATGTGGGGGGGGGGGGCTCTTACCCCCGGGCTCCAACTCCTTCCAAAAACCTTCTAGCGTCTAAGTTAGAGTACCATGAGATAGTATACCAGATTTGGTGATTCTGAACTGAAAACAGTAGTTTTTAAGAAAATTTTGTTTGTGGGGGCTCTGACTCCCAGGGCCTTGACCCGTTCCCAAAACGGTCTACCGTCTAAGTTAGAGTACCACGAGATAGTATACCAAATCTGGTGGTTCTAAATTGAAAACTGTAGATTTTACGAAATTTTTATGAAGGGGGCTCTGACCCCCGGGCTCCAACCCCTTACAAAAACCGTCTAGCGTCTAAGTTGGAGTTTCATGATACCAAATTTGATGGTTCTGAAATGAAAAATAGATTTTACGATCCAGACGTTCGAAATCGTACGTTTTCCCGCATTCGTTTTTTATGTAACCCAAAATCTGCAAACGCGACGAATTGTCGCACGCGACGAATTGACGTATAACCCCATTTCGTTTCCTTTTTGAAGAAAGTTTGCGCATTCCTTTCTGTCTCCGCTTTAGTATGGTTGTCATATTGTTGTACTCGTTAGTTGGATGATTCAGTTGCCGATTAATGGCTGGAGCCAATAGCAACAAACAGCACCTCTCTTTCCACAGGAGCTCTAGCAGCCGCCGTCGGCAATCGAAAATCACACAAGAAATGTTTATTTCGTGCGCTTTCTTGGGCATATAAGTTAATGAAAGCATTCTACTGACCAGAAAGAAATATGAATCATACCTATCCGTTTACAACCTTGGGTGAGCTCTGTTGAGGAAAACGACTCGACAGCCAGCACTTGTGGAACTCTACTGTTGGTCTAAGGGCATTTATCAGATAGGAAATTTAAGCAACGTACGTCTATCGGAAACTGATAGAACTAAATCTCACTCAGATTCTTTTTAAGTTTATGGGATCGGTTGGTAAAATTCTTCAAAATTTGCGAATTTTTCATGTACCTTTAGCAAAAATCTAAACTCATTTGTGGTAATTTTTTTTTTTATCACGTTTCATTGCACTGCCTTACGTAATTTATATAGATTTCTGGATATATAAACGTAGATAGACGCAATGACATGCAATCAAGGAAAGTAACCCGTTATTTCCTATTGTTCTTCAGCTCTGCTACCCCAAATGTCATGAGCGCAAGTGTAATTTTAAACAGAACTTTCACCAGCGCGAAGAATCTAGTTCCCTGACTTTTAATTCATAAACACCAGTGGCATCTTGATGTTTCCCATCAGGTAGATCACAGAGATGGTTTCAGAATCTAATGCGCCAATTACGTTATCAAAATTTTATATATTGACATCTTAAGTGATGCTTAAAGATTTGAATGAACCTTACATATTATATGTCGCAGGCATTTTATTCCTAAAGAGAGAACATTTTATAAATCGGAGGCGTTCATAAATCATCGCACTCACTGTCAAATTATTGTTTTAAGAAATCATGGCTGCTTTTAAACTTCTTGGTGATAACATCCACGCCAGTGGGACATTGTCAGATATGATAGTGACGCATAGTGCATATATGAGTGCATAGCGTAGATCACCGCAAACTCTAGTGTCATGATTACTTTCTTCAAATCATCTATCAGTAAATTTAATTAAACAAAGCTGAGATTGAAATATACTTCTCACAAATTCACAGAAAATAAACACCAGTATATGCAAATGTAACAGTCAGTTGAGCTGACGATGTTTTGCCTTAGTCTTTCTGAAGAGCGTATAAGATTCTCTAACCCCGGCTTAGATATATTTTTCTAAATGCCGAATAATATGCTTGTTTCCACACGGAATTCCTTTGTTCGGGCCATTTTGGCAGGGTGGTCAAGATAAGTATGTTTTGGGCAGGCTGGTGTTCAACAAGAGATTAGCCGCATGAGATTCGCCTGAGAATATAAAGATGTAAACTTAAGTTGTTGCCAGGATACCGCTTTAGGATGTGCAAGGGATTATCGCTATAGGGTGTGTGAATGTGAGATGTGCGCTTAAGGGAAATTTACATGTAGCTAGGCAGTTTACTCTTGAACGCAATTAGTTAGGTTGAGATTAAAAATATTCCAGGACCAGAAAAGGGTAAATTTTCTTCGACTGGGGAGAAGCAAGTTGTTGTTTTCTTTTTGAGGGGAGGGCAGACATCTTTGGTCGTGAGTGAGTGAGTGAGTGAGGGAGAGAGAGAGAGAAAAACGTTCAAAAAGCTTTCGGATTTCTGAGTTGACTTAGCCGTGAAGATGATTGCTAAAAGTGCGGTCTGGGTCCATAAGACGGACGGAGACCAGGCCTACGAAAATCTTTCATTCACTGCAGTACGTTAATTCTCAAGCCACGGAGTAAAATTGAATTAAATTACTAAAAGAAAGAAAACTCTGGACTCAATATTTCCAAGTGTATGACTCTCTCAATCGAACCAAGTCAGTTTACACCTATGA